>OZ020306.1:12183391-14583391 GCA_963971305.1 Arcuatula senhousia
ACAACATACATAGAGCTACAGGTGAAATTCAAGATTTAGACTCATGCATGCAACAACTTGTAAAATTCAAGATTAAGAGAGACCCTACTCATGTACAGGGTGTAATGCTTGGTTTACAACTACAGGTGTAATTCAAGTTTAAGACTCATATGTATAACAACAGGTATATTTCAAGGTGCCTTGTGTAGTGTGTCTGTTATCCTATACTGTGGATTCATTTATCTTCATGGTTTGATGAAAAAAGACCACTTCGTTGATTCTTAAATTCGTGGTTCTGAAGTCATACAAAGCAACGTTAATTTTCTTTTTTGTGGGTTATCAATTTTTGTTGCTCAAGGCAACCCATGAAAACCACGAAATTGATACCCCACGAATAATAATGAAACCACTGTATCTAGAACAGTGAAAATACAACAAATCATTACAAATGTTTTATGTTTGTATTTTGTTTGAAAATTGAATAAGTAATATATTTTTTGTTATTCTTTTCATTTTAGGTAACTTGTTAGCTCACATGAAGATTCATCATGCTCCTAATAAACAGCGTAAATGTAATCACTGTGAATTTACAACATCTTCAAAACGTGCATTGAGAGACCATCTTAAACTTCATGACCCTATTGATCTGGAGACAACCTGTCAAATCTGTGGATTAAAGTGTGCTGATTCAGAACTTCTTAAAAAACATATGACAGTTCACAAGTATGACTCCTTTAAGTGTAGTCACTGTGACTTTGACACTAGATACCAGACAAGCTTAGAGCAACATATTAAAAGGAAACACAGTGAACATTACCATGAGAATAAAGGAAGCTCTAGTAACAGACCTGGTTATCATAGCTCATATAGAATTAGAGATACTAGCTTGAGAAGGACCAGTAGAAAGGAGAAAATGTACCGTAAATTTAAACGTCCATATAAATGTGACAAGTGTGATGAATCTTTTGTCAGAAAGGATTCACTCAATAGCCATAGGAGACTGCATGCTGAGTTGGAGAGGAATGATTCACATTTGACTGTTAATGTTCCTAAGCTTTCATCAATTAAACACTATAAACCGGTGTCTAGCACCATAACTAGAGAAGCAAGTGATGGAATGGCTGAAACAGGAGACAACCATCATTTAAACAGTTCTCATTACAAAGAGGAGTATATACTCAGCAGACAAATGGAATCAGATAGTATTGCTGGAGACTCATATTATAGGCATGAGAGTGTGCAGACTTCTTCTGTTGAGGAAACACATAGACGACAGCTCAGTTGTGACGCATCAAGTGCTAGTTATGCTGGGGCTACTACTAGTATACCTCTATCCAACCAACAACCTTCAGAGTTGACATCACAAATGCATAAAGAAATTCACCACAATCGAAGGCATACATTTCCTCATACTCCCGATCATTCTCCAACCAAAAGGAACAAAATGGATGGTGGCCGTCACAGAAGTACAAATAAATCTGTTAAAGCATTACTTGGAGAACAAAGGCAGTCAAAACCCAGTATTCAAAGTTATGATGAAAATACAATTCCTAATTTGTTAAGAAACACTAATACATTACTTGACAATTCACTGCCTACCGAGGTCAACAAACATTTGCAGGAAGATTTAGCTGTAGGAAATAGTACAAGTATAATGAACATTCCTGAAAATAGTAGACCTAATCAAATCAGTACTCAACAAGAAAGGCTAACACTTAGTGAATCCTCCAGTTTACCCCATCAAGTTGTCGAATCTAGTAATTCAGTAAAGTCTGCTGACCCAACTAGACTTGTCCAGGTCCAAGTTCCTGTACATCAGCAGCCGATTTATCAAATACCAAACATTCAACTGGTACAAAACATATCTCTTCCTCTGTTACAGTTACCTGATGGACAAATTATCAGGCCTCATTTAGGGAACCAGATGTTTCAAGATGTATGTGTAGAGCAACCTAACACAGATAACATACAACCAGTACAGATAGTGGCACCACCTGGTGTAGAAATGTTATCACCACCCAGTAATGCACATCCTTCTCTTCAAAACATTGCTTTACCATCAGGCTTTGAGATGATTGATCAGTTAGGAAACCCAATACAGACACAGTTTGTAATACCCACCTCATTAAGTACTGTTGAGGACCCTATGTTAGCTACAGTACAGAATGTGGATATCTCACACATGCCAGGACATGATCAGGGTGGTGCAATAGAACAAATGATGTCTCCTCAACATGTTATTACTATCCCTATACATGTAGTTGATATGACTCCTAAGACATGAAATGCTTGTGATTCAAATAGAAACAATGTTTTTTGTACTTTTATGTTATTTATATGGCAAAATCTAGTCATTTAAAACTTGGTGTTAAATTCTTTTTTTATCTATATATATGGAATGTCACTACTGTGCAGCAGAAATGTTTTGTGGGGGATTTAATTTGTTTTTTTCGTGGGTAAGAAAAATCCACAAAATTAAATCCCCACAAATTTAAATTATTTAGTTAAAAGTGCATATTAAAATCTAAAATCCACGAAAATTTGTTCCCACCAAATTAGTTCTGTGCTCTTATCCACGAAATTTTATCCCCATGAAAATAAATGATTATACAGTATATTTGTCTCTCATGCAAAGCAGATCCAACCTTGGTTTCATATGGTTTTACCAGTGGCATGGTTAACTATTGATGTAAATGTGTTGTGAGCATATCTCAAGGACTGTTAGTCCGTGGTTGATGAACTTTGTATGCATATGTCCCAGCAGTATCAATGCACATTTTTATCACCATCTTTTGACCTTGAATTTCCAGTGAATTGAGTTTGATCCTTTCAAGACATAGAGTCTGGTCTCTATATGTTACAAAATAGGAGTTCCCTGTTTTATGGAATTTTAAACTCAAAAACTCAAACCTTCAAAATTCCTACTATTAACTTCCCCTTCTTGTGTAGCAACTTTCCTGTTGTTTTAGCTTGTGGAGTTTATGGTTCACAACTAGTTCGTGAATCCAGAGCTTTGGTGGTATATTATGAATTCTGCGATAAAGCATCATGTCTGACACTAAAACGGCTAAAACAGTTTTTTTTTATGTTGTGATGCTTGTTTTTGTGTTGTCCTCTTTGTCTATTGATTTTGTCTTTGCCTACACAAACTATTACATTTGAATGTCCTATTGGTACCCCTTAGCTCCCCACAAAAACATATAAATATTTTTGTAAATTTTACTATATACTAGTAGTTTGAGGTGTGCATCTTCCCTTATGAATTAATGATTTACAACACAAAAAAGAAATTTTATGACATATTGAACATGAAGTACAGGTCCAGACATAAATTGGTCTTACCATGCAGCAGCTTTTTACTTTATTAAATGAACTAAACTGGTTATAGGTAAATCATACTTCTTCATATAAATCTGATCAAAAATGGCCCCCACCTGAAGAATATTATGGAGAAATATATGCTGTATATTAATTAATAATTTGGTAGAAATGTTAAATTGACAGAACAGGAGATTTGTATGACATGTCTTTGCTGGTCATTTCTTACCTGTAGCATAAATGGCCAGAATAATACAAGGACATCTTGCTTTTATCTGCCTGTCAAATGGAGCTAGACATAGACATTGCTTTACTAATGGTAGAATTTACTTTAACAAATTACAGTTTTGTCAGCACTAAATTGATGTTTCAGCAACTATAAGTCCTTGGTATACATATGCCCTACACCAAGACAGTTGCTTCTTGGTCTTATGATCTTTTGATTTTCAAGTGGTGTGTGGGCCTGTGTGTGTTGGTGTTTAACACCCTTTATCGATGCACCTGGGTCATGTAGGGCTGTCAGTTGAATGGTGGAGGAAACCACCGACCTTGGGCAGGTAAATGACAAACCTGATCACATACAGTTGGGAAAGTCCCTTTTTAGCTCACCTGGACTGAAGAGGTGAGCAATTGCCATCACTTGGCGTCCGTCGTCGTTGCTTTTGTCGTTGTCTGTTGTCGTCTGTCGTCCTTTAACAATTTTTCAAAAATCTTCTCCTCTGAAACTACTAAACAGAATTTAATGAAACTTGGTATGAATGATCCTTAGGGTGTCCTGCACCAAACTTGTGTTTCAATTTTTTATCCATCTAAAAACATAGCTGCTGTTACTAAAAATAGACCAGGGGGTCAGACTACTGTTTTTGGCTTGTAAATCAAAACGTATTAGAGATAGATGAAATATGATGCCACCCTACAGCTTCAGTATCAAAAGTTCTATAAAAGTCTCCATTAGGGGTTACAGCCCCTTAATCAAAGGTGAAAAATAAGGTTTTTTCATGTTTTTGGCTTATAGAATGAATACTATTGCAGATAGAGAAAAGCTGATGCTTGCTTAAATGTTCAGCTCATTAAGCTTTACAAAAGTCTTTAAAGGGTCGAAGTTGTCAGATGACCCCTTATAGGGGTTACGGCCTCTTAAAGGCAAAAAATAATGTTTTTGGCCTATATAATGAAAACTATTGCAGATAAGGAAAAGCTGTTGCTTGCTTAAATGTTTCATAAATAGCTCTACAAAAGTCTTCATACGGTCAAGGTTGTCACATGACCCCTTATAGGGGTTACAGCCCCTTAAAGGCAAAAAGTAGTGTTTTGGCCTATAGAATGAAAACTATTGCAGATAGAGAAAAGCTTTTTCTTGCTTAAACATTCAGCTCATTTAGCTATACAAAAGTCTTCATAGGGTTGACATCAAGACCAGGTGAGTGATTCAGGCTCCTTGGAGCCTCTTATTTGTTAAATACAAACGCAACTCCAACATCCGCTGAGAGGTGTGTGTGTGTGTTGGTGTTTAATGCCCTTTATCGACGCGCCTGGGCCATGTAGGGCGGTCAATTTAAATGGTGGAGGAAACCGGAGTACCTGGAGGAATCCACAGACTTTGGGCAGGTAACTGACAAACCTAATCACATACAGTTGGGGAAATCCCTCTTTGTTAAATACAAACGGGACTTGAACATCAGCTGAGAGGTGATGGGCTAGTTATCAATAATGTGGTATTTAAACCAATGCCTTAGACCACTCGGCCACCCAGGCCCAAAGCTGAGAGGTGATCAGCTAGTGATCAATAGTGTGGTATTTAAACCAGCGCCTTAGACCACTTGGCCACCCAGGCCCCTGATTTTCAAGTGGAGTGACATTAAATTTTCAACACATTGCAAAAGCCATAAAGTTTTATGAGCAATTTCATATCTCAGGAACTTATTTTTTGAAACCAGTATGCATATTCTAAAATGACAGTTGCATCCTCATCTTTTGATAATGACATTGAGTTTCATTTGATTGACTCTGGCAATTTTCAGTACATACAACATTATAAATCTCTACAGATCAATGACATTTGGTACTGTAAATTTGAAATTCATAAAATTTTTTGCATTTTTGTAATATCAATCTTATATCTAAGGGATAAATATTCCTTTTTCTGATTTTTTATTTGTTATTTAAAAGAAAAGCTTTTTGTTTGGGCATTTTTTTCTGACAAGGATAATTTGTGATTATTATACCTTAACATAAGTTTGAAAAATTCACAATTTACAGAATGATTTTAAAAAAGATCTGCCAAAGTCAAAAATGGCCGGATTTCGTTAAACTGGAAGTAGGTGAGTGACATACCTGAAATCGTATCCCACGTTATGGTACCCCCACCCTGGTGCTGTATACCAAATATCAAATGGCTGTGATTAGTGGTTGCTGAGAAAACTGTTACGAAAATTTCTTCCCCGCCAGCCCTTAACCATTTTATAACCCGGATTTTTCACTCTGTGAAATCCGGCCAAAAATGGGTCAAAGACAAAAATGGCCGGATTTCGTTAAACAGGAAGTAGATGAGCAACAGACCTGAAATCCATTCCCACTTTATGGGACCCCACCCTGATGCTGTATACCAAATATCAAATGGCTGTGATTAGTAGTTGCTGAGAAAACTGCTACGAACGTTTTTCCCCGCCCGCCCGACATTCACCATTTTATAACCCTGATTTTCACTAGTGAAATCCGTCCAAAAATATGTCTCAGTGCAAGACCACTGGAGTTGCAGTGATCTTTTTATATGACCACAAAACAATTGCAGACTGATTATTTTTAACAGGATGAACATATATTTTTTATTTTGTAATCTGGAACCAAAAGATGATAGTGGTATGTAGACTTAGTGTACATGACACAGCATCCATAATATAATGGCAATTTTAAAATGTGGAATGGAAAACAGCAAGAGCAAGAGGTTTTATACATGTAAGAAGCAGAAGTACCAATGGGGTATCCGAATGTCAAAAGTCCAAAAGGGCAGAGACAAAACCAGTAAACACCAACAAGAACGGGACAAAAACAGACATGTAAAAAATGGAAACACAAAATTATTAAATGAACTTGTCAGTCGATTGATGATTCTCAGCTAGCTGTCAGTAACAGCGAGTGTTCTATAGAGAGTTCCTTTACTGTCCTTTTGTTTTATCTTGCTGCTTTTGTCTAAGGCTCACTCTAGTGGAATTGAACTTTGATCGATTTGATTTTTATTGTGTGTCAAGTTTTTGTGCTTTGTCTAGGAATATTGATAGGGGGAAGGTTGGGCCCAAAAAAACTAGTTTAACCCCGCCACATATTATATGTGCCTGTCCTAAGCCAGGATTCCTTGACAAAGCTTTCGTTTGTACTTGTATTTTTTTATGTTTTCTATTCCTTTTTTAAGAAGGGGTCTATCTATGACTATTTCATGACTGGATTTGAATCATATGAATTTTATTTAGACCATGGGCCAATTGCATAACCTCGAGCAGTGCCTACTGGCCTCAATGAAGGCTGCTGGCAGTTGTCCATTGTGGTTTTTCTGAATTGCCGCTTGATTGTGGGCTGTGTTGCATACACTTGTTCCACATTTCATTATTTTCTATGGCTAATATATTGGTGTACATGTACCTTGTTTCTGAATTTACAGATATTTATGCAACTAGGAAAAAAATCTATCATCAGTGATATTAGGTACATTTATTTTATGTATAAGACAAAATGAAGACATTTACAAAAATATACACATTTAAAAACATCCATAATATGACTAAAAAATTCATGGATCGGTATCAACATTAACTTTCATTCCTTATCAGGTGGGAAAAAAATATCTTTGATTCTTTAAAATGGTTCATCGAAAACAATGAAATAAAATACATATGTAATTGACTCTGACAGATGAAGCACATAGAGGATAAATTGGCTTTTATCTGATGTGATCCTGCGTATTTAATTACTAAACTATTGGCATTTTTTCAACTTAAACAAAGAAAAAAATCATGCGTACATAAGAAATAGAACAAGCAAAAGTGGAAATCATACAATTAATCATGCCACTGAGTATTGAACTTTCAAGGTAAAAGAACTTTGATTTGCAAATCCTGTAATGTTTTATGACAGTTTGTTGGCTGTTAAAAAAAAGTTTCAAATACATTTAGCTAAAACTAAATACATTAAAAAGACTATTCTATTCATCCTTTAAAAAAATGAACACAAACTAAAATTCACAGGTACATAATGCTGTTTAAACAGAAAAATCTCAGTCTATAAATGTAGTAACTCCAACCTTTGTAATATTACAACTAAAAAGAATTATAACTGGCCTTACTATCTACATTTTGTGTACATCAAGATAAACCAAAGAGTAGCTTTTTGCTATCTATCAAGACCAATAATCTTAAGAAATCATAATTTGTTCAATTTTCAGAACACAAGATCTGCCAGATATATTTTAGCAAAACAAAATGCATCAAGATATAGTCTCATTCCATTAAAAATATAATTATTTATTTCTTAACTATTTCATTTTAATTTGAAAACTATCAAATACTGATGTAAATAATTATAAAATCTTTTTTCTTTACCTTTTAACTTGATGATAGAGAGTCATAAAAGACAGCAAGGCCAAACAATAAAAAGAAAAACACTACACATAAACTAAGGTATTACATATTACATGTATAATAAAAAGCTTCGCCGAGCGCAGCATGATACGACCGCAACATGTTGAACCCTGTACGTTTTAGGCCTAATATGGATAGTCTATTGTTCTGGACACATGCAGCCCATGGTGGACTGACAAAGGTTTTTGACACATGCTTCTCTGATGGACTTTCAACCCAGGGGCTAAAAATATAAATTTTGAATGTTGTATTCTACTCTTTAAAAGAATAATGTTTGGGGAAAAAATTAAAAATCGAACCAGAATTTTTTTTAAAATTATGATTACAGCCCCAAAAATTTATTCTTAAATTTAGAATCGCTACCTGACAAGAATAAATTTGCCAAAAAAATTTTCAAAATCGGACCACAAGTAAACAAGCCCCATTTGGCCCCTAATTACGTAATAGGGGGAAAAAGGGGGGGGTCGCAAAAATTAATTCTTAATTTTGTATTCGCTATTTGACAAGAACAAACATGAAAAAAAAATTTTCAAAATCGGACCAGAAATAAAAGTTGCAATTTCGGCCCCATTTGGCCCCTATTTACGTAATAAGGGGAAAAAGGGGGGGTTGCAAAAATTAATTCTAAATTTTGTATCCGCTATTTGACAAGAACAAACATGCAAAAAAAAATTTCAAAATCTGACCAGAAATAAAAAAGTTTCAATTTCGGCCCCTTTTGGCCCCTTATTACGTAACAGGTGAAAAAGGGGTGGGGGTCACAAAAATAAATTCTCAAATTTGGATTCACTACTTGACAAAAATAAACTTGCAAAAAAAAATTTCAAAATCGGACCACAAATAAAAAAGTTTTGATTTTGGCCCCATTTGGCCCCTAATTACGTAATAGGGGGAAAAAGGGGGGGGTCGCAAAAATTAATTCTTAATTTTGTATCCGCTATTTGACAAGAACAAACATGTAAAAAAAAATTTCGAAATCGGACCACAAATAAAAAAGTTTTTATTTTGGCCCCTTTTGGCCCCTAATTACACAACGGAGAAAAAGGGGGGCACAAGAATTCATCAGGTTCATTATTTTATTGTAAGACACATTCTTGACAAATTTCACAGCAATAGGCCAACTAGGACCAAAGTTATGGTGGAAACAAGTAAAATATTTGAATTTTTTCCCCCTTTTGGGCCCCTAATTTCGAAACAAAAAAAGGGGGGACCCCCAAAATCAATCCCATTCATCCTTGTATGGTAAGGAACATCACTGTCAAATTTCATAGCAATTGGATAACTAGAACTAAAGTTATTGTGGAAACAAACAAAAAAGTAGTATTTTTGGCCCTTTTTTGGCCCCTAATTTCTAAACGAAAAATGGGGGGACCCCCAAAATCAATCCCATGCATCCTTTTATGGTAAGGAACATCATTGTAAAGTTTCATAGCAATCGGATAACTGGAACTAAAGTTATTGTGGAAACACTAAAAAGTTAACAGACACCGACGACAACGACGACAGCATCATACCATAATACGTCCGCAAATTTTTTGCGGTCGTATAAAAACTACTTGTCATAAAATATTGTATATTGCATAAAAGTTCTAACTAGTGTACATTGTATGTAAGAAGCACTATAATATACAAATATATATTTGTAATAGATAAGAGGGATTAACCAACTTACATCATTAAGATGCTGGATACAGTTTGCCATAAGATTGTCAGTAAAACAATAAAGACAGTACTTGGTCAGTGTCAATGAAAGCATGTATTCTAAAAGCAATAAGATTTAAAATGAATACTAAAACATATTTAAAAGCAGAAAAAGTAAAATTAGATATATTTTAAAGCAATATCAAATGGCACTTTTGAAAATATTGAAAAATATAGTTTGACTTAGAATATTGCTGATCTAGAACATGTATAAAATGTACACAATTTTCACAATTGTTAATAAAAACAAATGTGTTAATACATATCATTTGTTAATGTAACTTGTCATTAAGATAAAATACAATTCATTTTCTGTTATAATTTTAGTAAAACAGAACATTAAATGTAGCATTTACATAACTTTTCAATTGACCTTGTATAATGTATAAGAACTTTTCAATTGTTATAAACATCAAATGATTGTGAATGAAGTCGTGACACCTAACTTTCACCATACTAAGCAGAAAAAGATTAACAGCTAATAAGATCTACTTTCAAGACTTTCACCAGAAGAAATCTCTAAACTTTTTTTTTTGCACAATGGGTTTCTTAACCACTAGAGTTAAATTCCTATATGAAATAGGGGTAAATATTTAGGTCAATGTATTGATGACATTAGCTGCCATAGGTGGTTTATGGAGGTTTAGGTTTAATCTTTTTTGGCTTGTTGACTTCCTGTTGGAAAGACACTGGTCATCATTACAACAAGGCTGTTACAAAAATTCTTGATGTAGTTCCAAACATCTCCCCAGCTGAAAAAAAAAAATCAACATATATTTTAATTTCATTTTTTCTATCTTCTTTCTCCTTTGTATTATTTTCGAAATTACAAACAAACAAAAGAATACATGTACATTGAATATGCATGTTCTCTTTCAGTTATGTTACAGATTAATAGTGCATTTGCCAATTGTTGTTCACTTTGATTATTTTGGGTACTTAGTCATATTTCACCGGATTTTACTATTACCGTCGGTAACCAGCCACCGGACAAGGAATAGAACATCGCTTGCTCTCAATGCAATTCCGATATTTTGAATACACTAATCAAATCATATTTGAATGATTTTGATATCGTTGTATGAAATGATGTGGTATATATTATTAGAATATGGTGTCAAAAACATTTAAATCTCTGTAAGTTGTTTAAATTTTTCACGTGAATTATCCAAGACGTACACGATAAAATCTGAGGCTTGTCCTACTTCTATCCATTTGGAAACCAACGGGATTTTTCATAACGGTATTGTAAACGGTAAAATTAAATCGATCACGGAATAAAAATCCGATATTAATTGGCAAATGGTCTATTACGGTAAGAAAATTTTAAGTGATGTTGATGAAAATATACCAGGATAAATTTATAGATTGTATGTTCTATTATAACTTTGTTTTTTAAATTCAATAAATATGGTACAAATCTCATCATTGTACAATGTGTACTGTAATGTTAAGTCTTACCTTTTCAACCTTTGGACTACAGAACTCCTTTGATAGTTTCTTCTTTAATTTTTTTTATTTACTATATGCATGCTGTTTTGGTCTTTTTTTTGTTTGTTTTGCTTTGAATTATCAATAACTTTTAATCCATTGTTTCTTGATTGATTTGTTCAAACTTACTTAACATTATTCTCCAATACAAAACTGAGTGTAATTATAACAACACATGTAAAGACTATTATGACTGCATAGTCGGAGTTGAAGCATTTTCTCAGGTCAGGTATCGGCCTCCAGGCTGGTTCTGATTGGCTTACAGGAGATTTCTTGGTGGTTACAACGGTTTCTTCTCGGACTATTCTCTTAACTTCACCATCCTGAAGTGTCTCTGTCTGTAAATACATGTAACAAAGTTTGTTTAAACATTTATTTCTGTTTTTATTTTGATATACATTATGGTTTTTCTCAAAGACTGTCAATCTGCAAAATTAGCACTGGCCCATTTGCCCTTTGCCAGTAAAAATCCTTACATGCAAGTGCAATTTGGATGAATTTTGTTTGAATAAATATGACAAAACCTTAACATTCAGGATTCAGTCAACCAAATCTCAAACCTTATTGCAGAGACCAGGACTCTATTCCTGATTTGAATTCTTTTAGTATATGCTGTCTCATGGACATTCATTTTACATCAATATCTCGTCTCAACAAAATTGTGCTCCCCTTAGTTATTTAAGTCAACGGCTAAGCATTTTACCAGGTGAATATGTTTTCTTAAGTTATACCCTTATAAATACAGTCCAAACTTGAATAGTTTTAATTGAGTCAAACTTGAATATTTTACACAAAATTTAGAAAAGCGACTAAAGCTTAAAGTCTATCTGACTAAAAAATGTTTTGGGTATACCTTTGATGTTATAGTTTCTGTTCTGACTTCTGCCTCTACTGCCTTGGCTTCAGCCGCCGATCTCCTGGACTGTCTAGTATTAGTACTACCTCCTGGTGCTGATCTACGTCGAGATGGAGATTTACTTGGTGTGCGACCTTTGGACTTTGAGCGACCTCTTCTACTTCTTGATGTGGAACGAGACCTAGACTTCTTAGGGGTTTTCTTTGGTGACTGAAAAATTTAATGAGACCTTTCATGTTCATGTTTTGAAATTAAACATTTCATGCTTGCACAAGTAACAGATATTTAAAATTCCATCTTCAGAAAGTTTTTATCTATTATTATACCATAAAAAACAGTTAAATTTTTTTCTTCAAACATGTCAAAGACTATCTTAATTTTACTGTGAATTATACCATTTGGTAAAAAAACAAATCTACTTTTGTAGGGTATACTTTCTTCAGCTGTTTATTCACTTTGAATTTTATTGATTTTACAAGTACATAAAGTAACATATACTTTGTACCATTGATACATCATCTCTATTGTTATACTTCTAAGATCTTTAGAACTTTACAAAAATGTAGGTGACTTAAGTTGATGCCTTTAGGGTCAACACAACAACTCAGACTTTAAAGATATAACTACATGTAACTTCATTGTAAAAATTAAAAATCAACACGTAAATGTAAAAATTCTAGTAAAAAATAAACAGTTTGCTTTCTGTGCAAGATTTCAATGCTTGGTGTCATCTCAAATCCATGTACTTCACTTACAGAAAATCTTCTGACAACCTTTTGAGGTACAGTGGATGCTGGTTCCCATGAGTCACTTTCAGGGCCCTTTCCTTTCCATCTAATTAGATATTCCTTCTTTCCTTTACTTTTTCTTTCTTGAAGAATAATTTCAGCCTGGAGATGGAGAATGACATGATAATGAAATTCTAGTATTAATAAAAAACTTATATGAAATAAAAAATCATGACCTCCACCCAATTTCCCTTCTTATGGATTGATTTAATGTAACAGACATGACAGAGGTAAATATTTATTTATGAAATGCAAATGTAAAATCCTGCATGGAGAATATAATTATTACATTTTATTATAAAATATATTTAACTAGTAAATGTACATTAAATGTACATGTACTAGTTAAATTATATGAATCATTATCCAGGCTCTACTGCAATATATCCTGAGACATATCTAACTTTAAAATATGACCCAGGATATTTAAGTGTGCAATAACACCCTGGATTATACATTGTACTTAAAGATATACAATTTCATTTCATTTTCATTTAGTTATGAAAGAATTAGGATTCAATCAATAAGCCAATTGACCAAAAGAATTAACAAATTTTAGTTGTATCAGTATGCACAGTAAATGTAATCATTTACAATTAAAACCCATTTAAATTCTAAAGACAAATATTTGTAGACATTTTTTGCAGTCAAGACTTAAAATTCCCATGGGGCACTTACATGTACAGGGTTTTAGCCAGGATTTTTAAGGCTTTAGTCACTTTTACGGCAAGCATATATGTAGTATATGCGCTTTCAGACGCTGTTCAGAACAAGTTTTATTCTCACTTCAATTTACATCCACTTATAAATAAGTAGTTATTATTTTGATTTGCAGGTACACAGAAGAAAAGAAGTTCTGATTAGTATTACATGGATTTCTAATCAAAGATTTCATTGACTTTTAATAAAGTATTTACAAATATTTACAGCCTTCTTGTTTGTTTTGTTTTTACTTTTCAGCCTTACCTGAAATTCTTTACAAATCTAATTTCCTCATAATTATTTTGTGCCCCCCTTCAGAAAATTTTAGTAGGAAAAGGAAGACAACTCAGTTTTAATTTTTTCACATCCTAAGGGGCATTAAAGAAATAGATTACTGGAATATTACTGTGAGTTAAACAATATTTTTGTTATCTTACTAAAATTAAAAAAAAAGAGTTTTTAACATTAAGAAAAAGGTATATAAGTTATTAAGTAATTGATAAAAATTATATGCAATGTTTTGAATTCTCAATGTTATATGGGCCGATTTTTGAGAAAAATCTAGAACTTTCAAGAAGTTTGGAAGTTTGAAAGGGACCTTAACATGTTATAGTGAGTGCAAAAATATTGTCTTGGGATTTAAATTCTTTCTAAAAGGTAAATAGTTACATTCATGCTTTGGACAATCAGTGTTTATCTGTTTAAAACTAAAGTCTTTGCCAATGCTAGACCACGTACATGAATGATGATGATTGACACCTGAAATACCTGTTCTAAATATATTCCGATAGCTGATTGGTCATTCTCAAATTATTCAGCCATAAGTGACTCCACCCAAATTTATTGATTTTAATGACCCCAAGACAATTTAGGTTAATTGATTGTCAAAACATATCCGGTGATCGGCGGTCAGCTTGTGGTCATAAATCAAATGGCTTCATGAATGCACTTTACTTTCGACAATTACGAGTTTTTAAAGCGATTTTCGTAAATTTCATGATGAAAATTTTTACACTTTTGAAAAATTATGTGACGAAAATGGTTTGATAAATTTTCGTAATCTGAAAATTCTTTTCGCCAATGACGAAAATGACGAGCGCTAGCTAAATCACTGATGTAGATTTATATTCTATTGTATTAAAAAATTAATAATTATTTCAATCAGTGTGAGAGGTACGAAAGTGAATGAGAGAAAGTGTGAGTGAAAGAGTTTGATATGTGTCAAATTTGATTATATATGCCCTAGCGGCCCCATGATAGGCTTAATAAAATACTTTACTTTACTTTATAGCCTAAATATTGTCTATTTCCTTCAAATAAGGTGAGAAAGGTGGGTGGACAAGACCTTTGACTAGCAAATCAGGACATCATCCTTAAATATCCCGTCCCATTGCATTGATCCATATATTGTTGGATTTCATCAACACAATTTTTTTTTCATACGCTCCTGAAGGGAGCAATAATGGTAGAAATGTCAATAATTTAGTTGTACCGTGAGATGAATATTCCTTCAACGTCCAGTTTAAAACGCTTGTTTTCCAGAACTTTCGGCATATTTTGAGCGCTTTATTTGTTACAAATATCAAATGTCATTTAATGTACATGTGACCCACAAGAAAAATAATAGTTTGTTTTTAATTTCGAATATATATTGTTTCAATTCATATCCCAATTGTATAAATAAAATATTTATTTTCACTTGTAAAACATTTGTATATACATTCTTACTTCAGGGGTGATTATGATGATATTATTATCAATTTGCCTATTGGAACTTTTGATTCATACATGTACATGTACCAGGCCTGTCAAGTTTTTATGAGCTGCATGCGTGAGATTTGAAGAAAAATTGAAAGATCAAAGGAAAAAATTAAATGATCAAAGAAATTTGCCGCCAAATTACCGACTTGATGCGTGAGTCTTGCGCGAGTTGCGTGACACTTGACAGGTCTGATGTACAATTTATAATTTATGGTTGAATGCTTCATGACAGGTGCGTGGGGACGCCGACCAAACAATATAAACATTGTCTAATTTATGCTGCGTAAGCAATAAATGTACCAAATGCATAAATGCGCATATTATTTTGAAGTGCTTTTGACAACTGCACATTTTATTGCAAGCATCAATGGCCGTTTACATTGTAAATACAACTTTCAAATTTGAAAATGGTACCAACCTCCATTTTGATAGGACCAATATTTCCCGTCGACCTTTTCAACGGGTACAATAACATGCAAACACGGAAATTAGGGTCTGTCGTCCCAAATCAGATTGTCCTTTATACACTAAGTAATGAACTTTATCAGATCCAATTCACTTAATAACAATTTCAATAAAAAAAAAAACACAATAAATACATTTCTTTTGTTAGGTAAATTCTTCTACAATTGGCTAGAGAAAGTCATTCAAAATAATTTCCTGTTCTTTATCTTTATATTTAACTCAATCATTATCTTTTTTCTTATATTTGTTTATTTGTTGCTCATGCTGCCCTTAGAGGCCCTTGATTGGACAATAAAATATATTCTATTCTATTTATATTTATGTTACAGTAATGAAAATTTCACTAAATATGTTTTATAACTGGCCTCTTGAGTTATTATAAATAAATAAATAAATAATAAATCTTTATTTCCAATCATAGGGCCCTATGTAGAGCAATGTATATCAATGATTACAATGAAACAAAACATAAAAAATACACAAGTATTGTAACAAAAGACAATTACATATGACATCATGATGTTAAATTACACATACATCTCTATTTGTTAATGTTATCTCTTTTTTCATATAATATTTGTAAAAATTCAGCCAGTTTATAGTTAAAATCATAGTCTTCGTTTGTCATTATCCAACAGAATAAGCTAATAGAGTTAAGCGATATCAATGAAGGGAATTTATTTTGTAAAGTGTTTAGAAAATCTGATCTCAAACTAGAGTATAAAGGACATGTTAACAAAAAATGAATTTCATCTTCTATATTTCCTGTATTACAATAAAGACAAATTCTGTCTGTTCTTGCTAATTTTTCTAATTTTCCAGAATTAATGTTTGGTCTTCGTTCGTGTCTACCAAGCTCAATACGTAGTTTATGATTGCTTAATCTGAATCTAGTAATAATTTTTCTTTTATCTAAATTACTAATATTAAATATTCTTCAAAGGAAAAAATACTTTTGAATCCAAAATAAGTATCTAGTTTTCCAGAATCATTTATGGTACTGTTCCTTATCTTATTCCAACTACACAAAAAATTATTCCTTAAACATTTTAATAGTGATAATTTAAATTTATTTTTACTCATTTCTCTACATACATTTAAATCCAGGTTAAGTTTATTACAATATAATAATAATGTGGAGTACCAGCTACTACCTGTCTTAAGATTGTTTTTGTACTCATTGTATGCAGATTGTAGTAACTCACTGGGGTTGTGTTCTAGCTTATACCAATATAACAAAAAATGTTTGATAATATCTACATATAAGGGGTATTTTCCTAACTCACTTAAAACACCAATATTTGTACATTGTTTTGAAACCCCTAAAACATATTTGCAGAATTTTATATTTAGCTTTTCTGCTTCCCAGTCTTTAAAAATGTCATACAATGATAATGATTTCCTTTTTTCAGTTACATTTACAACACCCCAATTTTCACAACCATACAGCAAAATAGGTTTAATACAATGGTCAAATAAATGAAGATAAAGTTTAACATTGGAAGTAGCAGATTTTAAATCACTGTACATTTTAAAACATGCCTTCATACCTTTCTTATAAAGTTGTTTTCTGGCTTCATTAAATTTCCCTGTGTTTTCAATAATTAAACCAAGGTATTTATACTCTTTAACACATTCAATAAAATTGTCTCCTATACGGAAACTATCTTTTATAACTTTTCCATTATTATTGAATATTATGACTTTAGATTTAGTAAAGTTAATTTCTAGGCACCATTCTTTACAATATTCATTCAATAAATCTAGTTTACTCTGTAGACCATCTTTTGTATCTGACAGAAGCACTAAATCATCCGCGTATAACAAACAGGGAATCTTTTTATTGTCTATCAATATAGAGTTTGTGTTTCGCTCTAGCTCAAAAGGTAAATCGTTCAAGAAAAATTTAAACAGGTTGGGGCTAAGAACATCACCTTGCCTCACCCCTACTTTTGAGGAGAAAAAATTTGTTATTTTATTACCTATTTTTACACACAGCATATCTTTGGAATACATAGATTTTATGATGTTATAAAATTTGCTATTAATTTTATTCAGTAAAAGTTTGTAAAAAATCCCTGAATGAATAACTGTGTCGAATGCTTTGCGAAAGTCTACAAAGCATGCGAAGAGTTTCTTACTACCAATCTTTATACATAATTACTGAAATTTGCAGGAATTATGCATAATTAGTTTACTAAAATATTGAGCAGTAATTATGTAGAATTCCTGAAAAGTTATGAAATAGAAATTAAATCTAAAATATATCTATAGTTTGTCAAAAATATTATATGAATAACATTTTGCCGAATCAGATGACAATATCAATACGATCATTAGTGTTTTTAGTGTCATTAGTGTCTGTACTGAGCGCTGGCTTACAACACCACTATGCTCAGATCTTCTGCATCTTGCTGACGACTTTCTGATCCGGTTCCAGTGTCAGCTTTTGCTCTATAATCATACTTGAATTCTACGTTGGTCCAATGTTTGTCTAATCGGTTTTCAAATGATTTAACTGTGGGTGCTTTTACAACACTGCTTGGTAGGCTGTTCCATAATGGTGCAATCCTTTGTGTGAAGAAGTTAGATCTGAGGTTTTTGTTGCTTCGGTTAATTGATAGTTTCTTGTTATGGCCTCTAGTTATGGTATCAGTGTTGAATACAAGTATGCTTGGCAGTGATTTGTCATATATTTCTGTTGTCATTTTATGGGTTTCAACCATATCACCTCTAATACGTCTGTACTTCAATGTTGGTAGTTTGAGTTTCTTTAGCCGTTGTTCATAGTCAAGGTCTTTCAAGGCAGGAATTAGTTTTGTAGCTCGTCTCTGTACGTTTTCAATTGCCGTGATGTCTTTTACTTTGAATGGATTCCAAATAGCATTGGCATATTCTAGGTTTGGTCGAACTAGTCCTTTATATAGGAGTAAAAATGTCTCATTGTTTAGAAATGTAAAAGTTCTTCTTATCAATCCCATCATACTATTTGCCTTGTTTATTTTCTCATTCATGTGCTGTTCAAAACTTAGTTTGCTATCTATAGTTACTCCAATATCTTTTTCTTTCTCAACATGTTCTAAGGTGGTGTTACACAGGTTATAATTATAATTTCCAAGATGTTTACCAGCTGTTAAGACTTTACATTTGTCAGGATGGAATCTCAATAACCCAGTGTTGGACCATGTTACTAGTTGTAGTAAGTCTGGTTGTAGGGTCTTGTTATCCTCAGGTGTTTGGCGAAAGACTTTGGTATCATCTGCGAACATGTAGCATTCTGATTTTAGACTATCTGGTAGGTCATTTATGTAGATGACAAAAAGGATGGGTCCTAAAACACTTTCTTGTGGTATTCCACTTGTAACTGGTTGGTATGCAGAGTAGCTGGTGTTAACCCTTATTCGTTGTTTTCTCATACTCAAAAAAGATGTTACCAATTCAATAGTTTCCTCTGCTATGTTTGCTGATAAGACGTTTATGAAGTTTGCTGATCATGACGATACAATGTATTTTTTATGTAGCAATTATACATTTTACAAAATTTAGTCACATCATAGACCTGTATGTTTATATACAGGTCTATGGTCACATCTTTTTGAAGAATAAGTTAGAGTGGTTTTGTACAGTATTTTAGCAAAGAATTTCCATGGGCAATAGTCATGATGATTTTTTCCTACCATCTTTATTTTATTGGGGAAAGGGGTGTTTCACCCTTAACAGATTTAAGACCATTGTGATACCGTAGTATTTATTATTTCTGAAATGTTATTGCCTTGAAATGTCTCATGGAATTTTAGATCGATCATTTTGATTATTAACTTTCTTTGCCACGACCAACTAATTTTGTCTTTCTGACTTATGACATTTGATTGCCTGATTAATGATGTTGCTTCTTTAAGAGTTCGTTCAATGAGCATGTTCTCTTTCATTTTGCGTTTGGGCACATAATCATCCAGCAATTTTCCCATTTTCTGTCTAGTCCATTAGTTCCTTTTCCTATTTGTAACAAAATTTGAACATAGATAGATTTTCCTCAAAACTGATATATATATATATATATATATACATTTGCGCCTAAAGAATAATGACCCTTGCAAAAACTATAGATTAAAGAATCATGACTCTAAGAGTATAAAGAATAATGAGAAATGTAATCAAAACGTTTAAAGAATAGAGAATAAAGGGCTAATAATTTAGAGAATAAAGAATTGGTGACACACCTTCATGAATGTATCTATGCGCATTGTCACATTTTCTACTGGGGAAAGATCAAAACTTTATTGTGTTTTAAGTTTTTGTGCTTTGTCTAAAAATATTGATAGGGGGACGGTTGGGGCAAAAAAAATCTAGTTTAACCCCGCCACATATCATATGTGCCTGTCCTAAGCCAGGAATCTTTGACGTTTGTACTGGTCTTTTTGATGTTTTCTGTTCTTTCTTTAAGAAGGGGGTCTATCTGTGACTATTTCGGGACTGGATTTGAATTATATGCATTTTATTTAGACCATGGGCCAATTGCAGAACCGCGAGCAGCGCCTACTTTTTTTACAAGGAAAATCAGTAATTATTTTAATGGACCAATATATTAAAATTTAAATGACATCAGGGTCTCTGCATAGGACTTTAGTTTCACTTTGGGTCTAGGATTCAAGTTTTTGGAATAGAAAAAAAAAAGACCCTGGCTATTCTTTTATAACTGAGGCGATAAACGGCAAAATACTCGCACAGGCTATTTTGCCATTAAAGATTTTACTATGCTGAACACGTTATATGAATTCAACTTCAGTTAAAATTATATTATAAATATCTTAAAATAAATTCAACTATAAAAAATTAAAAGAACAGAGAGTATTTATCTAGTTTTTTATACCCCGCCACACGAAGTGGCAGGGTATTTTGTTATACCCTCAGTTTTTTTTCGGTGTCTGTCCGTCCGTCCGTCTGTCCGTCTGTCCCCCGAATGTTTCCGGCCAATAACTTGAAAGAAGCAAAGGTGTACCAAAGGCGCAATCATAATCATAAAACCATGAAGACAAAGAAAAAACCGGTAGACAAAAAATCATCATAACGAAAACACGTCAAAGGATTTGAATGATATTTTGCACAGCTGTTTAGTACCATAAAATAAGGTCAAGTTCGATTTCCAGCATGACCCAAGAAATAGTTTTCGAGATAGTCGATAAAGAGATGTGGAATAAGTGTACGCGACACAACCAACATTAAAGAAACCGCAATTTAAAAAAATCACAATGGAAAACATCCAGCAGTCTTCAACATGACCAGAGGTCACTGCTCGCTGTCTTGCATAGGTCCAAGACTAAAAAAACTGATACATAAAATTCAAACAAATCCCTAGATAATCAACGAAAGACCCATTTCTGGACATAAAAAAACAGATAGTTGACAAGGACAAACAAAAGCTTTGACAAGGATTCCTGGCTTAGGACAGGCACATATAAAATGTGGCGGGGTTAAACTAGTTTTTTGGGCCCAACCTTCCCCTATTGTTAATCTTGTACAAAGCACAAAAAATAACACACTTTAAAGATCACATCGATAAAAGTTCAATTCACCAAGAGAGAACCTGAGACAAGAGTACTATACGAGAACAACGAGACGTAAATGAACTCTCTAGAGAACACTCGCAGTTACGGACAGCTAGCTAAGAAGCATTTATCGGCTGATGTAAAAAATCAAACATATCGATTCTAAATCCAACATAACACTTCAGGCAACTAATGATTTAGTATTATATCATCACACAAAACCGACATATATGATCGCTGTAATGCTTTAAACAATACAATAGCCAAAAGGTAAAAGATTAACGTTTTAGAGTTACTATCAAATTATCAATATTTCTAGCAAAAAAACACCAAATTTAAAAATTTTACTATAACTTCCAACTTTCTTTAATAAGTTTTTAAGCCAAATTACCATGTCAAGAGGATTGATTTTGAATTTACGTGCCTTATAAACTACATTTCCATAGAATTCGGGATGTGATATTCCTTTTACAATAAAAAAAACAACGTGTACAGTTAAATTTTCAATAAGATAACCATATTTATGAACGAATTTAGTAAAAGATTTGACT
Source organism: Arcuatula senhousia (assembly GCA_963971305.1). NCBI lineage: Eukaryota > Metazoa > Mollusca > Bivalvia > Mytilida > Mytilidae > Arcuatula > Arcuatula senhousia. Next base: position 12,205,181 of record OZ020306.1, read on the forward strand.
AATTTGTGGTATCTATAACCTTGTATTAGTAAATTTTCTGTAATGAAACGGCTTTTGTCATTAAAATCAGAAACACCACTGCAAATTCGAGCATATCTGACTATAACTGTGAAATGTAAACTCCGTAAGAGGGAGCTATACATATAGGTACATCACCTTCAAGAAAAGGGAAATTTACAATTGGGAAAGAAAAGATATACTTTAGTGTGCAATTTTCCATTGACAATGCTTAAATCTAAATCCAAAAAATGGACATCTATCGCCGGTCGAGTTAGATTTATTAAGGGTTAATTCTTTAGGATAGATATTCTTTATAAAGTTTGAGAAATCTTTGAAATCTTAGGCCAATTTGAAATTTCATGAAATTTTGAGTTTCCGACTGATAACTTGAGATTCAAATGATATTTCATACAGCTGTTTAGTACATTTAGATCAATCTCCAGCATGATATGAAAAATAGTTTTTGAGATTGGCCACTTTGAAAAATCAAATTTCATGAACTTTGATATTGGTGGCTGGGTATTAATGTCCCTTTTAGTGTTTATATTAACTTATTTTAGTAAAGCAATGTTTCTGGTGTATTGCGTTTCAAGTGTCATTTAAATTTGTTTCAGAGATTGTATGAAGCCTTTTAAAATGGTAACGTTTTCGACGGAAGTTCCATTTTTTTTAGTGCTAAATGGTTGGGAGCTACTTTTATTTTAACGTCAATAGAAATTCTAATCAAAATTTCAGCATACCTCTGAGACTTACCAAATTTCAGTTAAGTGATAACTTTTGTTTTTGGCAGAAATTGAGACAATTTAACCACAATTTCATTTTCTTATGTGAAAAAGAGGAAATGTTATAGAAGATCATATAATTTTTCATTAAGTAATGTTAATGAAGGCCGTGATACCCGTCTGAATTTATAATTTTGACAATTACGGCATATGTATTCGCAGTATAATGTCGGCATTAGAAGGTTACTCATATCAGTCCGATTCTTTTAACATTCACCTTTGCCTCGGTCTCGGTTTATACTACCTATTTTCATTTTCAACAGACTTGAAACTCTTTTCTAGGGAGGGTTTTCCATGTTTTTCTTTTCCTTGTGGTGTTCATGCCTTCCTGTGAAGTATCACTGTTTCGATGACGTTTGCATTTAGAATTCTGAACAGTTGCGGATCCAGAATGAAAACTTCGAAAAGAGGGAGGGGGTTCACTTACAGTCCACTGTGGACGAAAGGGGGTCCAGACCAATTGTGCCGAAAATGATCGAAAATATACAAGGAAAATATCAAAATTTTCGGAGGAAAAGGGGAGGGGTCTAACTCCCATCCCTGTATCCGCCAATGCTGAAGATATAACCAAGCTTATGGTAGGCCCGGGTTTGTCACCAGGAGACAGCTGTACTAAGTGGAAACCCCAAAAAGATTTTCTTTGCAACTCTTTAATACCAAGTACAGTAAAACTGTCGGGTTTTCTGTTGAATTGTTGTTTAGACTAGCTTCCAAGTTTGCACATGTTTGGATAACTACGTACTCTTGTGTTGGCTAATCTTAACAAATTTCCATCTCCCTAGCTGTACGATATAATTATGATCGCTCTATGATACAATTTACACCGAGATGTGATTTCAATGTTTTCTCTATGGTAGTTGGTTGCAAAATAGCTGTGTCTGTTTTGGGGGCCGATTTTTGTCGTTGTTTTTGTTGGTGGTAATGGAAGTGGTGATGCTTTTTCCCCTTAAATGTTCAAGATAATAAGGTAATCATGTGTCACATGCAATATAGATTCTTTAGCGTTGAAACCATGGACTATAAGTAATTCCTCTCTTCTCATTTATCACAATTTGTCATATCCTTTCCCAGTGTATTTATACAGCATGGACACGAAAGAATAGCAGACTGCCAGTGATGATCATTTATGTCATACAACAAACGGAATTATTTTCAACGGTTTGGCACCATAAAACCTGGTTTACTCCCCCTCAATTTCTTTTGAATGTCTGCATCAAGTCAGGACCATTGCAATTTTCAATGTCTCCAGTATGTCTTTGCCTTGTTTTGTCCTTTTTTTTTTTTGAATTTATAAGATTTATCATCCCAGTTTGGTAGTTTTGTTGTTACCTTTCATTGAGCATAACGTGCAACACCAAATTGTCCAATGATTCAAAATATGTGTTTAAATGAGAATCGAAGGTGAAGTCCTATCATTTCTGGCTTCCCATACTGAAGATCTTAATATTTTCCAAAGTATTTATGGTGACGTTTTCCAGAAAAGAACGGCTTTGAATAACCCAGCAAATCGCTGCAAATATCCAGCTGACGACTGCATATAGGCATCTATACATATTCAGCCTTTCTGTGTCTAAAACATGACGATACACCAACTTAAAGTATTTATTTAAAGTCCACGGCCAAGTTAAGTATAAATACACACATAAGCTGATCGGTGTATTCTAGGATATTTAGGACATGTTTCAGTGTATTATCTCTCCAATTTGGCATTGTTAAGGAACTCTCTTGATTACACTGCACCCCCCCCCCCCCCCGCAATTAAATACATTCATAGACCTGCATATAAAAATGATGACTAATTCCGCTTGGTGGTCAAAGTTTATATCTTGGTGTTCCCAGTGCTTGTCACTACTTCATTTGGTAGGCTATTCCAAACATCAACTATCCTTTTAGTGAAAAAATACTTTCTGATGTTGAGTTTGAGGTATTTTTCAAGGAATTAGAGTGTATCCTCGGTATTTTTTTTCAGTTTTTCATCATTCCCCCTTGTTCTGGCATTGTTGTCCAGGTCGAGCAACCCTGTGCATGGTCAGAGATACCCTGGTTTGTGGGGAAAAAAATAGAAAGATTGTATGGTTTTGATGAATAATCTTTATGTTTGAATTAAAACTTTTATTTTCTCTTCAACGAATCCCATGCTCATTTCGTTCACATTTTCTCACATGAGAGCGGACAGTGAAAACGTGGTCCAAAAATTGTGGGGGCGACATAATTCCGATCCTATCTTTGTTTTACTGAACCCATTATTTAGTGTCGTAAACAACAGATGTTTAATTTTATTTGAATAATGTTTATTAAGTACGATTAAACATCCCACATACCCTTTGACATAACATAGATCCCCCTTTCATCATGATATTGTTCTTTAATGAAATACTTTTTATTAACTTTTTTACAACCGTCGTTAGTCGGTCCTTCGCTTCCGGTCACCTTGAATTGCTGATTTTTTTTTGTCAGGAAAGGGGAAAAGAGAAAGAATGTATTCTCTTCCAAAGCCCCCGGCTGTTTCAGCAGTCACCCAGCTAGTCGGAAAGATAACCAGACCGCTCGGGGGAGCAGCAATGCAGTTTGATGAGAAAAGTACTTCGAAAGACCCCCAGAATCATAAGAAGTCCACATATTCCTTACATAAGTCAGCAATTAAAACTGCTTTGAAAGTCAAAAACAACTTTGCACGTAAGCTGTTATTTGAATTTTAAACCATTAAATAATCATTCATACAGGTGGTCCAAACAAAAATTTTATTATAGAATTATGATGTCTTTTCTTGGCTGTCAATCATTGTGATCAGTGATTGTTTATGAGAAATTTCAGGTAGTACAAAATACCGAAAACCAGAACGATTTACCGAAAACTAGTAGTAATTATCCGAAAACCATTATCAAATATGGTTCAAACTTTTTGTGCAATAATGATTAAAAAATGAGTTATTACTCTATTGGAACCTATTTTGTTTATCAGTGTCTTTTTAGATTAAAATGAAATAGATTTCATTTTACTGCACTACTCATGAATCATACAAATTATAGTGGAATCAATGAAGGGGTGGCCACTCTGCATTTCTCAAGAAGTGTGAACTAGTGTAAATTATAAAACAAATATTTGTGTAGTAAGTATTGGTTCAATCATATGTAATAAATTTTCAAATAAAATGCTACAAAATATAATTAGCCCATATTACCAAAGGACTAGGGTTGATAAGGGCCATTTTTGGCCCAAAAATTATTTTTGTTGGAAAGTAAAAATTGTGACAAGACTTAGTTAAATGTCAGTACTTTAATACTTCATAGACAATTTAATATTTTTGACCATACTGTGACGTCAAAATTGAACAAATTGCAGAAAATTGACCAAATCGGCTGTTTTTTAGAATATTTTTAATGATTTTCGCTCGGGGAAGTGACCGCAACACCCATGTACCACAAAATCCTTTTGGTAACAAATGAAGTTGGTCCTGAAAAATATTTCCCCAAAGTATCTATTTGGTACATGGCTGTACACACTACTATTGAAAACAAAATAAGCATGAAAATAATGTAAAAACCGCTAATTTTGACCAAATGTTGAAAATCCTCCAACTTTTAATGCCATTTTCTATGTATAGATTAAATGGATTGAAATAATTTTCATTGTTTATTATATCCCCAACACTTGCCTACGAAAATAAAACAGTGAATGTAGAATACTAGAACTTTTCAGCCATATTTTAAGGCCAAAAACAGGCCGTTATCAGCCCTGGTCCTTTCCTCAACAAACATAGAGGAGCAACTTAATCGGCCAATATTTTGTTTTCTTAAAAAAAAACGGAACAAAAACAGGTTGGTTTTATGAATAAATCAATTATAAATACAGAAATAACATTTTGATAACATTTCAGATAGGTTTTTGGACATATTTATTTGGTTTTCGTTAAATCCTTTATGGTTTTCGGTAAATACCGAGGTTTTCGATAATTGGAGGTAGCGAAAAATTTCAACCAATTTGTGACAATGTATAATGAATTAATATGAGGCAGGCTTTAACCTGTGACACTCCCGAAGTTAAAACGTATCTAGAATTATTTTATAAGCATAAATAATCGATGCAAATGCTTATAATGCGATATCCATTCTAAAACATATATTCGAAAATAAAAACAAACTAGCTTTTCTCGTGCGTCACATTTGTGCTTGATGACATTAGAAATTTTCAAAGCAAAAAGTGTTAAAATGATGCTGAAAGTTAGGGAAAACAAGCATGATTTACCGGACCTTGAAGGAAAATTCAGCCCATAGTACTAAAATACTAAAATATTGACATTTCTACCAATTTGTGATGATGTATAACACTGTATAATAAATTAATAAGAGGCAGGTTAAACCTGCGACGCTGCTGAAGTTACAATTTACATTATTCATTTTTTGTTTGAAAATAAAATCAAACTAGGTTTTCTTGTGGGTAAGGTGTGCGTTTAACACAGTCTTTGAAATTGGCCACCAGACCTACAGCGAAGGCTATTATAAGCCTTTGGGGGCATGTAAAATATGTGTAGTTAAATGCCTGTCTGACTACAATTGTAAAACTTTCGAAAATGTAGTATATTTATTTTGTAGGCCTTAAGCCCTTTATAAATGTTCTGAGGGCTTGCTAGTTTGAAAAATGAACAAGCCTTTCAGGCTTTTGCTGTTAAAGTTATAAGTTGAAGACTGTTAACACATGTTTGATGACGTCTAAAATTTTCAAAAAAAAAGTGTTAAAAAGATGTCGAAAGTTAGGGAAAACGAGCGTGCTAAACGGGAAGGAAAATTCAGCCCATAGTACAACTAAATATTGACATTTCTTTTATTATCGCACCCTTTGTGAGCATATTAGTTCATTAACACTATATATCCCATTTGGTGGTATTTAGTATCAAATTGACTATATTTTTCATGAAGTAAAAGAATGTCTTAAATTTTAACACATGTTTTCTCTGCGGTAACTAATTCTGTGGCACTTGCGTGTAAATAAATGTATGCCTTGCTGCTCATTTCTTGTAAAGAACTTGAGAGTTATTTCAATAGAAATTAATGAGCTCTGTGGAATAAATGTATGCGACAGTCACATAACAATGGGTAATTTAGAAAAACCACTAGCAGCCTTCTATGAGGCAAGTAGTACCTGCTCGCCATTCTGCTATGGGCTTAATATCTAGATAAAATGCATATGATTCAAATCCAGTCCTGAAACCTGAAATAGTCAAAGAGACACCATTCTTTACTTAGACTAGGAACAAAAAACATCAAAAAGACATGTACAAACAAAAGCTTTGTCAAAGATTCTTGGTTTAGGATAGGCACATTTTGTCCGGACATATTCAAATATTAATATTTTTCTGACCAAAACACAGTACCTAGCCCCCCTTTCAAGTTAGATGGTCCGTTCCTTAATATGGTCTGGCTGTGGTAGTGTTGTAATGTCATTGATCTGTTATCCTTCCCATGTACATTGTAACTTATTTTAAATCCAATTTAGGCAAGTTCATTTCTTACTTACCTATCATTATTGTAACTTTGATTTAAATTTATTTACAATTATAATAAATTCCTGTTTTTTTTATTTGTAGAATCCCAGCAGTTACGATTTTTACACTCAGATGTAACCTTTCCAGATTATACACCATACAAACGAAAACAATCTCTGGATACAAAAGTTTCACAAGAGGCAACTGAACCATCAAGAAAATTGTTTTCTTATTTAGTAGTTGGAGGTTAGTATTTTGTTTTATTTGTTTGAATGTTTAAGTTGCTACCTGTTTGTTTCCAACTGTAATTTATTTGTTTAGTAGATATTTATAATAGAATTTTGTTTTCAAACATGATTTTTTAGTCTTTGGCCAATGCAAGACAGCAAGCAGTGACCTCTGGTCATGTTGAAGACTGCTGACTGTTTTCCATTGATTTTCTAAATTGCCATTTCTTTAATGTTGGTTGTGTCGCATACACATATTCCACATCTCTTTATGGTCTATTCAAAACTTAGGTATTGGGAAGATAGTTTAGTGAGTGAACCTGAATAGCGGAACACATGCTGAAGTCCATTTGTAACAAATATTATTAGTATGAGAAGTTAAGTTCTTTGTAGATCCAGTTTGACGTACAAATGTATATTAATTCAAAACAAGATTTCTTTAGCCATCAGGGTTGGGTTGTGTGTGTCCACTTTTTCTTTGTTTTAAAATTAGAAGTCATGAAATTTAGTACCTATGTTCTGCTACATTTTATGATATGGTAAATTTACAGTCATATTTACCTATTTGTAGACATAGTTTTCCCTCTATTTCACAGGAAGTGTTGCTGGTGGTGCCTATGTTGCTAAATCTTTGGTACAGGAAATGTTAGACTATGTAAATGTCACACAAGATATTCTAGCCTTAGCCAAGATTGAAGTAGAGCTTGGAGATATCCCTGAGGGACAAAACTTAACAGTGAAATGGAGAGGCAATCCTATCTTCATTAGACATAGAACCATGGCTGAAGCAGATACGGAGAGAAGTGTTGATCTGGCCCAACTTAGAGATCCACAGCACGATGCTGATAGAACACAAAAACCAGAATGGGCAATCCTGATAGGAATCTGTACTCATTTAGGTTAGAAACACAAACCCAGATTATTATTAAAAAAATATTGTAAAAAGATTATGCTTATTTGTTCATGTTAAGCAAGTAAAGAAACTTGCCCTTTCTAAACCAATTGCAAATTATTTTTTTCCAGTTATAATTTTTCTAAGTAGAAGATCTTATAGAAAATTAGATGATAACACTCAAAACAAAATAAATCTTCCTGCCAAACTTAGTCAAAATTTACATGTTTATTTTGATTCTGAAACTAAAAGTCAGAAAACATCATACTTGTGTATTTCACATGCTTAACAGTTGCACAAATTCATCTTTGTATTAAATGATATAAACTTTTTGCCTCACTGGAAACAACTTAATTTTCCACCAAATATATTTTTCAACTGTGAACATTTTTTCTCATAATTGCTATTGTTAAATTAGAGTTATTACCCTTGACAGGTTGTGTGCCAGTTCCACTACAGGGAGACTACAATGGGTATTTCTGTCCCTGCCATGGGTCCCATTATGATTTGTCAGGAAGAATCAGGAGAGGACCTGCACCACTGAATTTAGATGTTCCACCACATAAATTCTCTACAGATGACTTACTAGTTATAGGTTGAGGAAACTATTTGTGGAGACTATTTATTTGTTGATTTTAGGACAAAATTTCCAATGAATGTTGGAACAAACAGAGTAACAGCTTCTGTATCATATTTTTATGTTTATTGTGATTAAAATATGCCATGAAATCTTGTATATATTTTAAATCCCCTGGGACATCTTATCAGATGGTATTAAGTTTTCCTGTGTTCATACAAATTTCTGTCAAGCTCTTCTCAGAATCTGTAAACAAGAATGATTCTTCTATTCTGACAGCATTTGTTGTGCAGACAGTATTGGATTCTATACATTTTTTTTCTTCAAAATATATGGAATAAAGGTTCTAATATACCATTCAACCACTGGAGTTATTGCAAAAGTAAATGCAACTGTTACATCTTACAACATGTCTTATACTCTATAAATAGCCACAGCACCAAGATTTGGAAGGTTGTTTGTATAAAAACACACTAAAATTGCTATTCTTAAATTATCAAAGTTATAAGACTTTCTACAAAAGAAATGTTTACAATATATTGTTGATTCATTTATTTTACTGGAAGTCAATTGACATGGTTTTCCCAAGAAAGACATTTCATTTTATTCAAAATTTTGTGGATTGCACATCATGCTAGAATGAATTAATATCAAATTAACACTTCTTTGGCATTGGATTCTTATTTTCGCTGTCCAAAAAAAACCACGAAAATAAGCACCCCACAAAGAATAATAAAAGTGCAGTAAGAGGAAATCCGTAAACAGTCTGTTGCAAGTAGAATTTCAGACTCATTTAAGAATGTTATATTTCTAGGGCTTGTTGTGGTTGCAAAAAACATAGTCTCAGCAGCTTGACACTATAGATCAGTTGAATAGAGTGATGCAGATAGTGTGTACTATCCAAAAGCCACCTGTCAAGTTTCATAATCCAAGGGCAAATAAATAACTTGAAATGGTGACTATTAAACTAATAAAGAGGCAATCCTAATGTCTTATTTTTGGGCAACACACCTCAACTTGGAAGCAGCTGATTTTTATATGACCGCAAATTTTTTGCGATCGTATTATGTTATGGCGATGTCGTTGTCGTCTGTAGACACTTTGGTTTCTGTGCGATAACTTTAGTTGTAGTTAACTAATTGTTATAAAATTTTGATATGATGTTTATAACCACTAAAGGAAGGTTGGTATTGCATTTTGGGTTTCTGGCCCGTACCGTTTTAGAAAAAAGGGCCAAAAGGGGCTAAAACTGGTGTATCAACAAAAGGTCTGTAGAATGTTTAATTTTCATCCGATTTTGATCATTCTTTTTTTATTGTATTCCTCAATAAATTCTGTCAACAAAATGTAGCAACACCTTTGATGTATCTAGTACCTGTGCATTGCTATAAGGGGTCAAAAAGGGACCACACCCAAAAAATTGACTTTTTTATTTGTAGTCCGATTTTCAAAATCTTTTTTTCATTGGAATCCTTGTAAAAATCCCTGGCTGCGTTTCAATCAGATTTGCAATATCTCTTACCGTTTTCGAGAAATTAGGGGTCAAAGGGGCCAAAAAGTTTGTCAAGGCAAATAGTTTTATACTTAGAATTGAGTTGTAATGGGCCAGCCAATTGTTATGAAGTTTAAATATGATGACAATATCCACTAAAGGAATGTTGGTTTTGTATTTTGGGTTTATGGCCCCTACTGTTTTAGAAAAAAAGGGCCAAAGGGGCTTAAACGGGTGTATTGACAAAACTGTTGTAGAATGTTTATTATTCATTCAATTTTGAAAAATCTTTTTTTTGTTGAAGTGCTCATAAAATTCTGTGTACTAAATGTGTCAATGATTTTGATATGTATTTCACCATTACATTGCTACAGGGGGCTAAAGACAGGCCTCGCCCATAAAATCAACTTTTTAGCTCACCTGGACCTAAGGTCCATGTGAGCCATTGCCATCACTTGGCGTCCGTCGTCGTTGTTAACTTTTCTTTGAAAATCTTCTCCTCTGAAAGGACTGAAGGGATTGCTTTGAAACTTTGCACACTTCATCTATGAGATGTCCTCTACCAAGATTGCACAAATGGTGACCGCCATCCAAACAACATGGCCGCCGTTATTAAAAATAGATCAGGGGGGTCAGACTACTGTTTTTGGCTTACAAATCAAAAAGTATAAGAAATAGATGAAATCTGATGCCATGCTACTGTTTCGGCATCAAAAGCTCTACTACTATAATCTCCTCAGAGTCGAAGCTGTCAGATGACCCCTTATAGGAGTTACGGCCCCTTAAAGGTGAAAAATAGCAGGGTTTTTTTTATGTTTTTGGCTTTTAGAATGAAAACTATGACAGATACAGAAAAGTTGTTGCTTATATGCTCAGCTCATTTAGCCCTACAAAAGTTTTTATAGGATCGAAATTGTCAGATGACCCCTTATAGGGGTTACAGCCCCTAAAATAACATTTTTTCATATTTTTGGCCTATGGAATGAAAACTATAGCAGAAAGAGAGAAGCTGTTGCATGCTTAAATGTTCAGCTTATTTAGCTCTACAAAAGTCTCCATAGGGTCGAAGTTGTCAACTGACCCCTTATAGGGGTTACGACCCCTAAAATAATGTTTTTTCATGTTTTTGACCTATGGAATAAAAACTGTTGCAGATAGAGAGAAGCTGTTGCATGATTAAATGTTCAGCTCATTTAGCTCTACAAAAGACTTTATAGGGTTGAAGTTGTCAGACCCCTTATAGGAGTTTTGGCCCCTAAAATAACGTTTTTTCATGTTTTGAGCCTATGGAATGAAAACTGTAGCAGATAGAGAGAAGCTGTTGCTTGCTTAAATGTTCAGCTCATTTAGCTCTAAAAAGTCTCCTTAAGATTGAAGTTGTCTGATGACTCCTTATAGGGGTTACAGTCCATAAAATAATGGTTTTTTCACGTTTTTGGCCTATGGAATGAAAACTATTGCAGATAGAGAGAAGCTGTTGCTTGCTTTAATGTTCAGCTCATTTAGCTCTACAAAAGACTTTATAGGGTCGAAGTTGTCAGATGACCCTTTATAGGAGTTATGGCCCCTAAAATAACATTTTTTCATGTTTTTGGCCTATGGAATGAAAACTGTAGCAGATAGAGAGAAGCGGTTGCTTGCTTAAATGTTCAGCTCATTTAGCTCTACAAAAGTCTCCATAGGATTGAAGTCGTCTGATGACAGCCCCTAAAATAACGTTTTTTCACGATTTTGGCCTATGGAATGAAAACTATTGCAGATCGAGAGAAGCTGTTGCTTGCTTAAATGTTCAGCTCATTTAGCTCTACAAAAGAATCCATAGGGTTGAAGTTGTCAGATGACCCCTTATAGGAGTTATGGCCCCCTAAGATAACATTTTTTTCATGCTTTTGGCCTACAGAATGACAGCTATAGTAGATAGAGAAAAGCTGTTGCTTGTCAGCTCATTTAGCTCTACAAAAGTCTTTATAGAGTAGACATCAAGACCAGGTGAGCGATTCAGGCTCCTGGGAGCCTCTTGTTCTTAATACTGTTCAGCATTAAGCAGTTATGGTACACCATTGATATTTGGTATGCAGATGCATTAGCATCAGTACATATCAATTTCAAGGGTGGTTTATCTTTTCACAGTCTAGTGACTTTGAAATTTTATACTGATTTAGCTTAATGTTTGTTTTTTTTTTACATCTGTTTAGCAGTTATGGTACACCATTAATATTTAGTATGCAGTTGCATTAGCATCAGTACATATCAATTTCAAGGACGCTTTATCTACATGCTCCTGCAGTCGTAGTGTAATGACTTAGATTTTATATTTAGCTAAATGTAAATGTTTTTTTCTTACCGGTAATCTGTTTTACGTGAACAAGTAATGGTGCACCAATGATATTGGTATACAGTTGTAGTTGCATCAAAACAGATCAATTTTATGAGTAATTGCCACTACTGAAGTCACTTTGAATATTTGCATTTTTTAAAATCCTGCTGCGACAGGTGAGAGTGACAAATCTCTATGTGAAGAGTTAATCTTGTACTTGATTTTCCACAAAAGTCATGCAACAAAGAAGTTTATTTTTATCAAACAGAAACTGCTTACTCTTCTGGAGCACCTTACTCATTCTGGTATAGACATGAGTTTGTGTTAATAGCAGTATAAAAGTTTAGATATTCTACGTGTTTATCATATACATTGTAGTTTTCATTGGTGTCAACTGACTGTCTTTGCCTGTTAGAATACCATTTAATACTCACAAATAATTACCCCCTCCCAAATTAAAACAACCAGATCAAATTTTAAATAAGAGGTACACATCTACATTATGTCACTGAGATTGTATGAAAAGTTCCATGAAAATCCAGTGGGGGATTTAGGAGGAGTAGCAGAAAAAGAAATAGATACCCCTTTGTCATCTTTTGCAATTTTACAAATTGGGAATATTAATCAGATCAAATTTTGAAATGGGAGTAGCACATCTTCAAAATACTAATTGAATGTTTCATGAAAATAAATTGAGCGGTTTATAAGGATTGGCAGATCAGAGATGGGTATCCAGAGTTGTAAAAGAAGGACAGATGGACAGAGACCCCTATCACTTTATACTCCCCACGTTTTAATCTGGGGGTATAACAAACAATCAGCATACAGAAAAGGGTTCCTTCTTGTTTGCTTTTAGTTGTAAAAAGTGTGACAGACAAGACAATAGAAGAATAAGTGTATGTGACACAACCTACATATTTGAACAGAAATTAAAAAAATCAGGAATGGAAAACAGCTAGCAGCCTTCAACATGACTAGTGGTCGCTGCTTGCCATTTTGCAACTGGCCAAAGATAAAAAAAATAATGCATACAATTTACAGCCAATCCTAAAAATGTCAAAGAAAGACCCCTTCTAGACATAGAACACCTAACATATAGACAAAGAGAACATATGATTTGATAGAAATACTTGGCTAAGGACAGGCACATATAAAATGTGGCGGGTTAAACTAGTACATGTATCTTTCCCCCATTGAAAATCTCTACCAAATTACTCATCTGAAAAGGAAACAAGATATTTCATCTTCACTTTTAATATTACAATCTTTAACAATACAACACACATTAGCTACCATGATACATCTTGACCAACACTTGCACCATTTAACTGGTCATTTACTTTGATAATTATCTTAATTCCTCAGCTGTAAAAATTATGTCTATTGGGCAACACATTTTAGCTCTAACAATAAATTTATCCCAACTGTAATAGGAAAATTCAACATGATAGAACGCAGTCTCTAGATTTTAAAAGAGAAGGTAAAATGTCTGTCCTTAAAGTTCTGTTCAGAATTTGACGAGTTGAATTGTAGTGTTCTGCTCAGAATTTGTCCACGAGCTGAAGTATCCTATTCTGTTCCTGTTCTCTGGCCTCTGGATCTTTGGCATCACCAATATTTCCTGCATATTCTGTGAACAAAAAGTATGTTAAAATGTTCAACAGGAAATATTTTAAGAAAAAAATTTCTAGAATTAAATACACTTTAAGGTTCATCAGGACATATTGAACTTCTTTAAAAGAAATTCTGAATTCATGTACTGTTAACGTACTTATTTTTACATGGTATTCATTTTCATGGATTTTGCAAATTATGCAATTTACACAAATAAAATACCTGTGAAAAGAAATAAATAGAAAATTAAACAGAAAAGGTTAAATCAAGTATCCATGAACTTGGGTGAATTTGTAAAATCATAAAAATAAGTACCAGAAAAAAACAAGTTTATTTACCGTTTAGTATTAGTAAAAAGGATAAAAGATCAAAATTTGCTCAAAATGGATCATTTTTGTCTGTTTACAGAAATTAAATATTAGCAATCCGATAACATTTAAACATATTTCAGTATTAAATTTTGAATACTGAGGAAGATTTCTGGCAGAATTTTTCCTTATAACATGTATAATGTTTTAAATCTACATGTACTATATCATAATTTGAAAAAAAGGGCCAAACAGCCCCACTTTTCTGATATTTGGCATGGCATATAACATTTAAATTTAGGTTGTACACTAAAAACATGTAAGACACCTATTCCATTTATGAAGATAGGGTACCGTACCTCTCATGATACTCCTGATTGACTTGACAGAGCCTCCTCTCATATTCAAGATCTGCATAACCCTCTGTTTAACCTGAAAGTATCAATAACAAAATCTAAAAAACTTTAAAAAAAGTATACTTAGAAGATGAATTTAAAAGCTTCCAACAGACATGAATTAAAAAAACAAGAGACTCCCAGGAGCCTTAATCGCTCACCTGAACTACACAGATACATATATATATATAGTAGATATTATTGTGCTTGTCCATATGCAATTTAAATTTCTGAAATATCTTGGTTAGTTTTCAAGATATTGGGCTTAATAAGTGCAAAATTGGGCAAAAAGTACGAAAAAGGGCAATAACTCCCACATCAGCAGTCAGATCTTTTCCAAAATTTCAGGACAGGTACATCTTAATATGCTGATCACTTTTGATTCCCATCCAAATCTTAATATCTGTAACCATTTTTGAGATATTAGCAAATAAAAAGCTACGCCGAGCGCAGCATGATACGACCGCAACAAGTTGAACCCTGTACATTGGAGGCCCAATATGGATAGTCTATTGCTTTGGTCACATGCAGCCCATGGTGGACTTACAAAGCTTTTTTACACATGCAAACTATGGTGGACTTTAAAATGCATATTTGACACATATATATTTACAATAATATTTAATAGAAAAAAAAATTATTTCTATATTCATTGACATTTTTGACACGATTAAGCCCCTTTTGGCCCTTTTTTAAAAAAAAGGTCAGGACCACAAAATCCAATAAAAGCTTCCTTCAGTGTATATAATCATCATATTTCAACTTCATAACAATTGGCTGGCCCACTACAGCTAAATTTCTTGTGTAAAACCATTTGCCTTGACCAACTTTTAAAAATGGCGTTTTTTGCCCCTTCCACCCCTTATATCTCAAAAACAGTAAGAGATATTTCAAATCTGATTGAAAAATGCAGGCAGGGATTTTCACAAGGATTCCAATGGAAAAAAGATTTTGAAAATCGGACCACAAATTAAAAAGTTGATTTTTTGGGTGTGGCCCGTCTTTGGCCCCCTGTAGCAATGTTACGGTTCAATATACATCAAAACCAATGACACATTTTGTTGACAGAATTTAATAAGGAATTCAATAAAAAAAAGAATTTTCAAAATCAAATGAACAATAAACATTCTACAACAGTTTTGTCAATACACCCGTTTTAGCCCCTTTTGGCCCTTTTTTCCAAAATGGTAAGGGCCACCAACCCCAAATACAATAGGAACCTTCCTCTAGTGGTTACAAACATCATATGAAAATTTCATAACAATTGGTCAATATTTACTCAAGTTATCGCACGGAAACCCAATGTCCCCAGGCGACGACGACAGCATCATACCATTATACGTCCGCAAATTTTGCGGTCGTATAAAAACTGCAATTTACCCCTATGTTCTATTTTTAGCCATGGCGGCCATATCTTTTGACCAATCAAAAATCTGAACGATAGAATTGTAGCATGTATGCTATTAAACAACTGTGCCAAGTTTGGTTGAAGTTGGATGTATGGTGTTAGACAAGTTAATCTTTGAAATTCAGGGGAAAAGTAATGAAAAATGGTAAATTTTGACGCTTTAAGGGCCATAACTCCTTAAAGAAACGATTCTACAGCTTTGACCTAAATACATGAAATGTAGATCTTGATGTGCTTAATCATATGCAATTTGAATTTTTAAAATATCTTGTATAGTTTTTAAGATATAAGGCAAAATATGTGCAAAATTTTGAAAAAAATCCAGAAAAAGGGCAATAACTCCTACATCCGTTGTTGGATCTTCTTGAAAATTACTGGGCATGTAGATCTTGAGGTGCTGATCACTTTTATCCTATGCCAGAATTTTGATATCTGTGACCGTTTTTGAGTTATTTGCAAAAACACTGCATTTGACCCCCCTGTTCTATTTTAAGTAACATCGGCCATGTTTTTTTACGAATCAAAAATCCGAACATTAGTTTTGTACACATAATGCCACTAAACAACTATACCAAGTTTGGTTGCAATTGGACTTATGGTGTCGGACAAATTAATGTTTGAAAAATTGTTTACAGATGACGACAGACGACGACAGATGACCACGACGACGACGGACGCCAAGTGATGGTAAAAGCTCACATGAGCTAAAAATCACGAGCGAGATTGAAAACAAAGGTACAATACTGCGGTTTCTTTATCACTTTTGAACTGTAAATTTTCACACTTTTCTTGACCTACCAAATTTGAAACCCTTCAAATGTGATGTTGTGTGATGTATATTTATTCATCATGCCATTTTTTCTTTTGTTCATTTGATAGTTTCTACCATACAAAATTAAAGATCAACAAACACTTACAGATGAAGGTCCAGATGCACAGATCTCAAGCATGATATAATCCACCAACTGAAGTGTAAACAACCCAGCTTCTAACCTATAATATATTAAAAGTTATCTCCTTTACAGAATGAATCTATAATACATTTTCACTTTTATCAAATAGTATTCTATCTGTACACTGTTTATTATCTCCCTTTGTAAGAAATCAAATATTATTCCTCTTCTATTTCATTTAATGCTGCCCTTTTAAGGTCAAAGTACTTTATTAACAAAACATTGTTTTTCAATCATTCAAGCCAGATTGTTGAATGGCTATCTTTGCCAGAAAACTGCATTTTGTTTAAGATGCATTTACAAGACTGTAGGAGGAATGATATACACAGAAAGGGGAATAGAGAGATTCTATTTATGAAATTTAGTTTTGGTATTAAACTGGAAATCATATGATTACTATATGCATTTGTTTTGCTAATATTATTTTGGTCATAGATTTTTCGGAGGTAAAAAATGTTCAATAAAATACCAGGTACTGTAAAGTACTGTTTTACCAGTGAGAAATTTTACATAAACCAACCTCCTGATGTAGTATTCTTCATCATCATCAATATCTTCTCCTCGATGCTTTAATCTCTAAAAATATTAACAATAATAAAGTCTCTATTAAAATCCTGAACTTAATTCTTCAAATATAAAACTTAAATAATTATAGCATAACTAATTCAAGATCCTGAATATGAGGAAATATTCCACAAATGATCAAACAACCCAATAATTCACAAGAGAACATAAATAAATATTTCCCGTATTTAGAATCTTGAATAAGATAAACTGTTTACTACATACACAGGGAAATTTTGTTCACATGAAATTAACGTGAGTTTCACATGATATTAACATGAATTTCACATGAAATTTGTGTTAAATACATTTTATGTGAACATGTTTAATTGCTCGTTTAACGTGAAATTCACTTGAACATTTCACGTTAACAAAATTTCCCAGTGTACATAAAATCAAAATTATGACTGCATTGGCCAAATTGCAATTTTTTTCAGTTAAACAATTTCATGCCGGTGCAATAGTTTTTGAGAATTGTTAAAACCACAAATTCATGAATCCACGAAAATGCCATTTACTCCCAATCCATGAAAATTGATACCCACGAATTTAAATAATTTCACAGTTAGTAAAACAAACCGAATTGAGAATATATCCAAAAGAAATATTGTTCCATCTTGAAAATTGGGATGGATGGACGAACTGACAGACAAACAGACCTAAACACTATATGCCCCCCTACTTTTGTAGATGGAGCATTAAAACAAAGGAAATAATTCTTAAAAGATGATAAACCTATTTGTTTAAACAAAAACACACACAATTTTTTTTTAATGAATAAGATGTTTGTTTAAGATATCAAACCTGTTTCTCTCTTTCTATTTGGTCATCAACTGTTCGTACTTTATCAAGGTATTTAAAATGTAACTCAAGTAATCTCTCAACCTGGAACAAAAGAAGACCAATAGTAATGTTCTCATTTTATATTTAATGTGAAAGCATATTTCAGAATAGTTCCCTTGTCTGACCTGATTCACAAATAAAGGAAACTTTCTGATATTATACAATTATAGCCTTTTGGTGAGGTTGAAACAAGTTTTTAGTGACTCAAGAAAAATTTGTTTCATTCAGAATAGGCTACCAATCTATTTTTAGAAAGGCTTAATCTGCCAACATTCTATTTTTAGAAAGCATTAGTCCTCAAACTTTAAAAATTCTATTTATAGAAAGTCTTATACTGCCAACTATTTACAGTTTAATAATGTGACCTTTTTTGAACAATGACAGATTCTGAATTATACAGTATTATAATAATTCTACTTATGGACCAGCAATTCAAAAGCCTCACAAAGGCGAAAAAAAAAATATGCTTCATCCTAGCCCCCTCCCCCAAAGAAAGTACAAAGATATATGAGACATATTAATGACTAACACTTTTACACATGTTATTAATAAGGATACAACTATCAAGTTAGACCTGAGATATTAGTGATGAGTTACCTTTTCATGGTCATTCTCTGTAAATTTGTTAACCAGTCTCTGTCTCTGTAATGCCTGACAATTCTTTATCAAAGATGCCACAATAGATGTTATATGTTCTGTGAAATACAAACATTTAATGGTTTCAAAAACAATAAATATCTTTTAACCTTTAACTCTTTAATGAAAACAAGAACAGATTCTAGGTCCCCCACCCATTGAGTGGGAAAAATCTATGTCAGTTCTTTAAACAGGAAGTAGATGAGCGACAGATCTGAAAATGCATCCCACCATATGGGACCTTTACCTGAAGCTGCATCCAATATGGAAAGCCTATGATTAATAGTTGCTGAGAAAACTGTTACGAAAACATGTGTGACTGAGGGACAGAAGTATGAATGACAGACAAATGGACAGACGGAGACACCAGCATTTCTGTGTCCCCCTCGCGTTGCAGCAGGGGACAACAAATCACAATTAGAACAAACTATAATATGCTACAGTAGGTCTGGGGTGACTTCGCCATTGCTTCACCATTAAAATCTGTTAGTATCTAAGTTAATGTATTTTCTAGACGGGATATGGAATAAATATACATGACACAATATTATACAAAAATTTAATGAATTTAACATGTGGAATGAAAAATAGCCAGCACTGGACAGCCCTCATTATGGATCAGTATAGCAATCATTACTCAAAGACTTTTTGTTTTAACAAATCCCAGAGTTATAATAGAACGACTTTTTACAAGGTTATTTTAAAAGTTATTTTCTATATTTCAACAAACCTTCTAATTCTTCTGATGATGGCCCTGCTTTTGAATTTTTAGGTGTTTTCATAAACAAGGGGAATATTGTTCTTAAACCCAGAATGTCTACAAATTTCTGACAGTTGTCTTCCCCTTCAGCACTGGACATGGCATGGTTCAACACTTTGATTGCACTATTTCTTGATAACTTCTTTTCCCTGAAAAAAAAAAAAAAAACAGATCAACATAATTACCCGGTTAAGTCATTAATGCATGTACACTTGTACATTTAACTTATTAATGAAATGTAAATTATTAATCAGGGATCATTTCAGGAGAGGCCATGTGTCAAATCCCCCATCATTTTTTAAAAAGGCACATCAAAATTAATGATAGGCCATTTGCCCATTAATTTCAGAATAAATTCATGATTTTATAGAGAAAATAAAAGAAAACGGTACACATGTCACATGGTTCATATAAAAAATGGGTCATTGACCCATCCAGCTCATTATTCAGAA
Organism: Arcuatula senhousia; assembly: GCA_963971305.1. Classification (NCBI taxonomy): domain Eukaryota; kingdom Metazoa; phylum Mollusca; class Bivalvia; order Mytilida; family Mytilidae; genus Arcuatula; species Arcuatula senhousia. The sequence goes on from OZ020306.1 coordinate 12,224,883, forward strand.
TGACCCCTGTTAATGCATGTACGGTTAACAGTTAACTTATTAATACATGTACGCAATTAACTTATCTATAAGATATAACAGGTTACTTTCTTGGTGGAGAGAATGCTTGTACAGTTAACCTATTAATGCATGTCCACATTTCATTGATGCATGTACACATTTAACTTATTTATCATAACAGGTTACTTTCTTGGTAGAGTGAATTACTTAAAGGATGAAAAATCTTGTTTTGCATCATAAGAATATGGAATGCCTTAATTTCTGTCATCTGCTTTCTAAGTCATCTCACACTTGCTTGATTCAAACTTTACTAACCTTAACATGAGATTCATCAACTGTAAACCTTCCCCTCGTAAAAATTTAGCCCTGTTTTCTGTTCTCATCAAACACGAACACATTGCGTCAAATAAATTCTCCATGTATTCTAATTCTTCTTTGTTTGCTGGGTCATTTCTTTTGTAAGACTGAAAAGAAATCATGAAAATGCATGTAAATGTTATGTCATTAGTTTGATATTCACATTATAGAAAAATGCAATGGAAAGAAAATACACAATTGCATTTTTAAGTTGTTGATATGTAAAAATCATCACAAAATTTCTCAACTGAAGTTGATTTTTTTAATGGTCTCTGGTAAGTTTATTTTGGTAGACTAACTCAATATGAAACTAAAGTAACCGATGTAGCTTATTATTCTTTAAATTTGCATTACCTCTGTTTATAAATCCGCTACATGTACTTACAGCTAACTGTTGAAGTAGAACATCAATACCATCAAATTCTCCTACCAATAATTTGTTATCTGTAAAAGTATAGATGAATATTGATAATAACTTTCATGAATTTATTAGTTTAAAAATTTAAAGTCTTCAGATACTGTTGTATACAATAATGGTTAAAGACAATTTCTTTTACTGTTGTGACCAAAAATATTTGTTTGAATGAAAATTTGAATACAAATATTTAAAAGTCATAGCCATAAAGCTGTCAGAAACAATAAGAAAGTCATTGCACAATTTTTTTATAAAACAATAAAGCCAATTCAGAAAGTTTTGTATATGTTGTGCTGAAAACAACTCATAATCTTATTAGCTTTTATTTAAGCAGTAACAAACTCTTACAACTAAGTATAATGAAAAGCATTATCATTTTTTAATTACATGTACTGGTATCTATAAATACCACATAAGAATATAAACCTACCATCACTGTTTTGTAATATAATGGCTAGGATTTCACTGGCATATAACTTGTTACCATCAAATGGCATCTTGGCCTGAAAAGTACAAGTTCCATGAAGGTGATACATGTACAGTAAAGACTGAACTTATGAATTTTATTTTCATAATGAAATCTTTTAAGTACTGTTACTACCATATTATTTTTGAAAGAAACTTTGTCCTGTACCTTTTATTAGTTTTGAAAGACATTTGTTATGTTAATACAATGAACACTAGAAAAAATGAAAAGTTGTTCCATTGCCCTCTTGAATGTTTATGATGTCTATTTATGGTGTGGTTTTGTATTAGGCATATTTATTCAATATCTTTTTTTTTTATTTGTATATCAAAGACTACTTACTTTTATTCGTTTCAGTAACCACACCATTAATCCTTGCTGGGCTGCCTCTGAACAACATTCTGGTCGGAATTCTGTTATATTTTCTATAATGGCTGGAAAAACAAGTATGAATTCAAACATCAAACCTTCAAAAATTCATTAAGATATCTTTTCATCAAATTTGTTCAATTTTTTCATAGCTGACAATAGTAATGTGGCAATGATTTGTAAAAAAATTTATATATTTAAATATCTGTTTGCTGACTTTGTTTACCTTTTAAGCTCATTAAATTTTGGCGATTTTTCTTTTTCCACTAGTATATAGCTAGACAGACAACTTACACAAAGTATTATGAACACCATCACTTTCTTCCTTATTGGTTTCATCTAATCTTTCTAAATTCTGTACAAGGACTGCTACTATCTGTTTTTCTAGCTATTAAAAAGATATAATTTCATTACACATTTATTTATGGAATTGTAGCGAAGCATGCTAAATTACATAATATGTAACTACTTCTAAGAAATGACTCAAACTTGGAGTACACACTATGGAATATGCACCTATCATCTTTTTTGTATTTTGATACATGTATAAAAAAATATATATATTTGTTGTGGTTGTCAACACTGTTTATAAAATCTAATTTTAAACCAACTTTTACTTTTTAAGTTTTATTAATTTGCACTGCACATTACATACTTAGACTAAACAAGAAATACTGTGAGTGGGATCAAAATAGGATACCTCTGCTTCAAATTGGACTCCCTAGACAGACAGACTGACCCAAAGGTTGACAGACAGAGAGGGGAGATCTTTATACCACTTAAACTTTGTTTGTGGGGGTTCAAATTGATCTATCCAACAAGGCAAGCAAGCATCAGCTTTCTACAAATGCACTCATCTGATGTGACTGTATTTATTATTATACCCCTGCTTCGAAGAAGAGGGTGAATACTGTTTTACCCTTGATTGTTCATATGTCTGTTTGTCCTTCCTTCTGTAACATAAATGTAATTTCCGCCACCGTTTTTTGAAGCAACTACAGGAGGTACAGATCTGATATTTTGTATACAGCTTTATCCTATAGAACCATATGGAGTATATCGATTTTATGCTCCTAGTTCATCTACTTCCTGTTAAGGGAATACTTAGGTTTTTACAGATAATAGGCATATATGTAAAATTTCTGTCACAGTTATGGAAGCAACTACATGACATAAATATCTTATATTTTGTATACAGCTTTATCCTATAGCACCATATGCTGTACACAAATTTTATGATCCTAGGTCATCTACTTCCTGTTTACCAAAGACTTAGGTATTAACACTTAATGGACATACATGCAAAATTTCTGTCGCAGCAACTACATGACAATTTGCATATCGCTTCATCCTATAGTACCATAAGGTGTATAACAATTTTATTATATAGGTCATCTATCTCCTGTTTACCATACTTAAGTTTTTATGCATTTAACACAAAGCATTAATTTTGGAGCGTGTGTACTAGTTTATATCATACTTACTAAGCTATCAACAAGAGCAGTGGCTCCCTCTTCACTTTCGTTTAACGTATCAACATCAGTCAGTTCTTGAATAAGATCTACTACAGCTATTGATATATGTAGGAAATGTTAAGGAATATTGAAAAAAGTATTTAGAGCAAATAATTTTTTATCACCTTGAAGAATGTAATATAAAACATATGTTAACACTTTTTATTGAACTTACCCTTTGTAAATTTGTAAATTTTCTAATTTGTTATTTTAGTTATATATCTGTTTAGTACACAAATAATATTGTTATCAAACCTGCCTTTAAAAATGACATTTTTACTACATCTGGATCACACAAAAACATAAATCTAACATATTGTAGAAAAAAATATTAATAATATCAAGTATTTCAAATGAGTTACTCAGGCTACAAAGATAATTTAGTTATGGCTCATAATAACATGTCAATTGCATTTATATCTAAAGGATATCAGTATTGTCATGTGAGAGTAGCTGTAACAGTGACTGTACTGTATTGAGCTCCACTAAGATATGATACAGATCTGGTGCTGTCGCTATCACGTGCATCTGTTGTATTATCTCATTTAACTCTATCTCTGAATCCATAAACCTGAAAAATAAACAAAAGACTTAATGTGTACAATTTTACAACTTAATATAAATTTCGTTCCATACTGCTATTTCTACCTGTCTTTCATACCCCTTGATAGAATTAATATCCACAATTTTAAGGGTACAGGTTGATTTATTGGGAAGTAAAACAAGAGGCTCCCAGGAGCCTGAATCGCTCACCTGACATATGTCCCTGAAGTAAAGGTTATAAGGCAAAATCTATTTAACGTTGAAAGGGTCATAAGATTAATAAGGGGGTCATCTGACAATATGGTGGATCTAAATGTGCTGATCACTTTTGTTCTCAATCAAAATCTAAAAATCTGTCACCCTTTTTGAGTTATTTGCAAAAAATGCAGTTTAACCTAATGTTCTATTTTTAGCCACAGTGACCCTGTTTTACAACCAATCAAAAATCCCCACAACAGTTCTATACACCTAATAATAATAAACAATAATACCAAGTTTGGTTCCATTTGGACTTAAAGTGTCAGAGGAGTTAACATTTTCAATATAAGGAAATGCAGTTAAAATGCTCAGTTGTGACGTTCCAAGGGCAATAACTCCTCAAAGGAAAGGTCCTACAACGTTGACCCTTTACAAATTTTGTAGATCTTGATGTGCTTAACAATATGCAATTGAAATTTCTCAAATATCTTGTATAGTTTTCAAGATATTGAGCTAAACAGGTGCAAAATTTGCAAAAAATCCACAAAAAGGGCAATAACTCCTACATGGGTTGTTGGATTTTCTTCAAAATTTCAGAGCTGGTAGATCTTGAGGTGCTCATCACTTTTGTTCCCAATCAAAATTTTGTAATCTGTTACCGTTTTAGAGTTATTTGCAAAAAACTGCCATTTACCTCTATGTTCTATTTTTAGCCACAGCGGCCATGTTTTACGACCAATCAAAAATCCCCACATCAGTTCTATACACCTAATGCTAATAAACAACTATACCAGGTTTTGTTCCATTTGGACTTAAAGTGTCAGAGGAGTTAACGTTTTCAATGTAATGAGGAAATGCTGTTAAAATGCTAAATTTTGACGTTCTAAGGGCAATAACTCCTAAAAGGAAAGGTCCTACAACGTTGACCCTATTACATATTTTGTAGATCTTGATGTGCTTAACAATATGCAATTTAAATTTCTCAAATATCTAGTATAGTTTTCAAGATATTGAGCTAAACAGGTGCAAAATTTGCAAAAAATCCACAAAAAGGGCAATAACTCCTACATGGGTTGTTGGATTTTCTCCAAAATTTCAGAGCTGGTAGATCTTGAGGTGCTGATCACTTTTGTTCCCAACGACGACGGACGACGGACGCCAAGTGATGCCAATAGCTCACATGACCCTTCGGGTCAGGTGAGCTAAAAAAACTCAAGTATGTGAATGAGCATGCTGAATATGTTAAGAAGAATATACACATTATAAATTTAAGCTGTCAACTTTAAAATATGTTTTGATGGTCTCATATCTATTTTAAAATATTTTGAATAGCTATAGCAGATAATGAGGTGCTGAATAAGTGTATATGACACAACCTTTTCTAGTTCACTGAGTTTTATATTGTGCTTTGAAATTATATTAAAACCTCTATCCTGAATATTAGTTTCACATAAACAATGACTTGTGAGTCACAAAAGTTAACTGTTATGCTAGCACAGCATTGATACAACAATTATAGACTTATATACCATTTAGGCTTCAAACAACTTACTTTTCTGGTAAATCTGGATATTTGATTCTTTGTTCTTGGTTTTTATAAACTCTTTTTTCAAAGTTTAATAATGTTTTCTTCAGATTTGTTTCATCTAATGCCTCTGTCTGTAATTCATAGAAACATGTTATTTAATAATTTATCGGTTCATGCTAGTTATCAATCCCTTCAGTATAGGCGTGAAATCTGTTTCGAAAGTTTGTGAAGGACAGACAGACAAGGTAATTTGCAATATTGCCCCCTCTCTTACAAGTGGGGGTATAATTTACTAAATACATGTACTTGTAAAAGTTTATAAAATATTTCTGTGCTAGCAAATGAATAAAATACCTAAGATAGATATGAAAAATGATTGCAGCATGCGAGAAGACAACATTGTTTGTATACATTCAAGGTTGCATGCTGATTTCTTTGGTAAATGTTGGAATTTTACTGCTTTTTGTATGAATTCTGCATTATTTACATTTATGCCACACCCAATTGGTGGCTATTTCCAAATCAAAGGTGATAAAACGCATTTCAAATATCTTGCAATCTAAGGTGAATGAAGCTATGTTTAAAAGACTTTCATCCTGGACACAGGTGTATAGCGGAACCATATACAAATATTTCAAACAAAAATTTAAGAAAAATAAATTTACCGGTATACATTTTCATACAAAAACATTAAATAAAAGTAATTTTTTGGTAACCCAGCTTATTAATCTAAAGAATTTGTCATGACAAATAAAAACAAGAGGCTCCCAAGAGCCTGAATCGCTCACCTGGACTACACAGATACATATATTTGTAGATATTATTGTGCTTAACCATATGTGATTTAAATTTATGAAATATCTTGGTTAGTTTTCAAGATATTGGGCTTAATAAGTGCAAATTTGGCAAAAATTAGGAAAAAGAACAATAACTCCCACATCAGCAGTCAGATCTTTTCCGAAATTTCAGGACAGGCAGATCTTAATATGCTGATCACTTTTGATTCTTACACAATTTTGAGTTTTGAGTTATTAGCAAAAAAATGAAATTTGCCCCTATGTTCTATTTTTAGTCATGGTGGCCATGTTTTTTTTACGAATCAAAAATCTGACAATAGAGTTGTAGCATATAAGCTATCAAATAGTGTGCCATTTTAAGATGCAGTTGGTCTCACCGTTTCAGACAAGTCAGGGGAAAAGTAATGAACAATGGTAAATATTGACGCTTTCAGGGCCATAACTCCTAAAAGAAATGGTTCTACAGCTTTGACCTAATTACATGAATTGTAGATCTTGATGTGCTTAATCATATGCAATTTGAATTTTTAAAATATCTTGTATAGTTTTCAAGATATAGGGCTAAATAAGTGAAAAATTTTGAAAAAAAATCCAGAAAAGGGCAATAAATCCTATGTCTTTTGTTGGATCTTCTTGAAAATTTCAGAGCAGGTAGATCTTGAGATGCTAATTACTTTTGTCTCCCATCAGAATTTTGATATCTGTTACCGTTTTTGAGTTATTTGCAAAAAACTGTAATTTGACCCCTATGTTCTATTTTAAGCCATGGAGGCCATATTATTTGACGAATCAAAAATCCGAACAATAGAATTGTAGCATTAATGCTATTAAAGAACTGTGCCAAGTTTGGTTGAAGTTGGATGTATGGTGTCAGACAAGTTAATCTTTGAAATTCAGGGTAAAAGTAATGAAAAATGGTAAAATTTGACACTTTAAGGGCCATAACTCCAAAAAGAAATGGTTCTACAGCTTCGACCTAATTACATGAAATGTAGATCTTGATGTGCTTAATCATATGCAATTTGAATTTTTAAAATATCTTGTATAGTTTTCAAGATATAGGGCTAAATAAGTGCAAAATTTTGAAAAAATCCACAAAAAGGGCAATAACTCCTACATCGGTTGTTGGATCTTCTTGAAAATTTCTAGGCAGGTAGATCTTGAGGTGCTGATCACTTTTACCCTATGCCAGAATTTTGATATCTGTTACCGTTTTTGAGTTATTTGCAAAAAACTGCAATTTACCCCTATGTTCTATTTTTAGCCATGGCGGCCATGTTTTTCAACGAATCAAAAATCCCCATGCTAGTTTTATACTACCTATGCTAATTAACAACTGTGCCAAATTTAAAAGCCATTGGACTTATGGTGTTAGAGGAGTTAAGGTTTGAAAAATGTTAACGACGACGGACGACGGACGACTGACGACGGACGACGACGGACGCCAAGTGATGGCAATAGCTCACATGGACCTTCGGTCCAGGTGAGCTAAAAAAAATAACAACCTCAGGTTCATTGTCAAGCATCTCTAATATTTTTTCCTTTTCCTCATCTGTCATTCCTTTTGGTTCTTCTTTTCTTCTCTTCTCATAATTGCCATTTTCATAAGCATCACTTTTTCTTTTGAGGTTAGAAGGCACACTTTTGTCTGACTAAAAATTAAAAGAATAATATTACTGTTAAATAACAAATGTTTACAAAATGTACATAATGGCTACAACACGTACAAGGGACAGCATCTAATGAAATGCATGTGCATTATGATACCAAGTATATATATATACATCTGAAATTATTATCTGATATGTGGATTTCTTTATTCGCTGTATAAGACTCCTTACCAATGAAAGAAAAAATTTATAAGGTTGTGTGAGATCTGAACTGTGATCTTCTGCAGATTTTGACACAATGCAACTTTAAGCAAAATTAGTAAGCTTGAGGGCTGAGTAGTTACTGCAATATATTAACTTTAAATCACAAGGCTGTCACCGCTTTAGGTTTGATCCCTTCAAGTGACATGATTTTCAGGCACCACCTAAAGCTCAGAGGTTTCACCGATTTTTAAGCTTGATATATCAGACTTATCTCCACTTGTTGACTTTTGTACACATATTTAAATTTATGTGTACTTTTGGTCATTAAATGAATCCTACATTTGTAATCGTCAGAGTAGTTCTTGCCACTTTGTCTTCAAAAGCAATTCTTGCCATTTTGCTGATTGTTTTTTTATCTTTTTTATCAAAACTGTCATATAGGTCATTCTTTCATTTTCCAAGATAAGGACGATTTCTTATCCGACTTTCAAAATAACTACACAATAAATGTTTTAAATTGGGTGGGGGGAAATCAGAATTATTTGCTCGCGAGAACTCTGTGACCAGTACCTTTTGACCTTGAGGAACGACAGCTTAGTGTCGGGTCACTGTCCTGGTGCACATGCACACCAGATGACTGCATAGAAAAATGCTTTGTTCACTTACGCTACGATCAGTGACATTTTTTACATGCCCTCTTGCCCACTCTGGACATATTTGGGATAGGGTGGGCATAATATTCAAATAAATTGAACATACTGGGTTTACATGATCGACTTGGCCATTGTTCTCAACATAATTGTATAAATAATAATAAAGATACAAAGAAATTTTTCAGCTGGCTAGCTTCATTTACTTTTTCACAATTGGAAAATTATTATTGGAAACGAAATACAGACAAATGAGACCAACTATCAAGGGAGGTGACATTTGGTAGAATGTGTATAGTAAAGAGCTTCACTATGCTCACATATTTTATCTTTTTATTGGGCTTATTGTGTAAGTATATTATACTGGAGTTGTCTCCCTTGGAACTCAAACTTAATCTTATGGATTAATATTTTATCATTGGTATTGTTTCTTAGTTATATATACTTGGATTTTGTTTAGCTTAATGCATTTTGAACATCTTTTGAATTGTGGATTTCCTTTGTTTGGGTTCTAGTGCTGCTGATGAGGAATAATTTTCCGAAATGGCCATACAGCTCATAAAATTAATTGCAGGTGGAGCTAACATATGTGTTGTGGTCTCATGTTCGTTTACTCCATATCTTTTCTTACATTATCTTATATTATTGTTCCTATCATTGTAACTTTTATATACATGTTCATTTACAGGGGTCACCACACTTCAGGATGACAAGGAGAAGTGACTTCTCCCTCTGAGCCAAGTAGGGAGAAGTGAAAACAAATAAGGGAGAAATGAGAGGCATGCGACACTACCAAAATAAACTTAATAATAAAATTTACAATATTACTTTGTATTAAAGTGCTTTATATTTCCTACATATGAAATCTCTATAATTTAGTCATGGTAAGGTTATTCCTTATGGCATAACTATAGAGATTGCTGATGCTATTTATTTTAAAGTCTTATTACAGATAAATTTCTTATAAATTTTATCTTTATTACTCCAGACATACACTATTAAGAGATAATTTCAAAATAAGGAAAAGGTATATAAACCCAGCTGAGGTTCTGAAATTAATCAGAAAGGTGATTTTCCAAATGAAAAAAATAAATTGCAATAATTATCATGCTCAAATTCTTTGTTGGTGTTCATTTCTATTTAATTATACCATTCTTTGAACTAATGGTAAAAGAACACAATAGTATATGTAGAATTTTAATAAATTTTAAAGGGGCGTAACTCTGTTCATTTTTTTCTTTTTCTTCAGAAATTTAACTTTCAAAATGAATAATAAGGATTATAACAGTTAAATGGTCAATTATTTGTGAACAAATCAAATATATATTTGTGTTGTCTTGACCCAAGTATACATTTTACAATTATACATTAATATTAAGTTTTTATCAATCCTCGATGCCAATTAATGACTGGGAGTTGGATCCATCTAATTAACAGGTTTGGTGTACAAGCCGACAATCGCTGTCCAGCTTGGACGATTATTGGTTAATTAACAAGGTAATAAACTTTTGAATTTGGTAATTAACAGTGACAGGGCATCATGACAGGTTGTTGATTAGCTCTGGGATAGGTAAAATTACCAAATAAACAGGTAGCTTCGTTTAATCTTTTAAAGAAACGGAAAATGTCATCGATTACTGCGATTTTTAGAAGACAACTTCAACTTCTCCCTGTGACATTACAGAGGCGAAAAATAACTTCTCATGGCGACTTTTTCGCCCACTTCGCCTGGTCTGGTGAGCCTTGCATTTATGAGCTTTCTTTCAATAAATATTTCTATTAAGCATTGTCATGCAATGATATCATGGCCATACATGTACCATACACAATTACTTGTTAAGCTATGCAGCAGTACTCAGCAAGAGAAAGTATAGACATCATGCATGTCATGAATGAATGGTACTGAATCATGGTATAGTTGTACCGTGTAAATTTCATTTTGTCATAATTTGAGGAAAGATTGCTCATAATGCATCAATGAAGTGTCCTAAGAAGTATAATTTTAGATCAATGAAATGGATGAAAACCTTGTGATGAAGTGCTTTAGTGAGAAGTTCCCCTATATCCATAGTTGTATGTGTTGTATTTAGATAGACTCTAGACTTTAGGTTAAATTTAACGAAATAGTCCAATATCCACTTTCTTCTCGAAAGGATCCGTCCTTTTCCTTTCCCACGTGTTTGTCAATCTAGCCAATGAAAATCGTCCAATGGCGACATTATACCAATGTGTTGTTCTTTCCAAAAATAAAGAATAAAGCCAATAAATGCAATATATAATGCATGAATTATCATAATTTGAGATGAACCAAATCTGAAGCTTCAAAAATACACATATATATGTCGATTGGTAAGTGAGGGTAGACGTTGCTGTCACAAATTTCAATACACCAACCGGTTTCACATTTTTCTTCCAAGATCCCATTATTTGCACGTTTGTTTTGCCGATTATCGTTCAAATTTACCCATGCCTTCAAGGAATTAAAGAAGAATTTTTATTGTATCTAAAACGACAGTTTTATCTACGTTTATTAAAAAACTTAATTCATTCAAGGGGAGACTACTCATCAAAGTTAAATTAAAAAGATGCTGGGTCCTCTCACTCAGACCTGTCAAGTATCACGCAACTGGCACAAGACGCATGCATCTTATCTGCAATTTGGCAGCAAATTTCTTTGATTTTTTTGGAAAACTGTATGCAAGCAGCTCATCAAAACTTGACATGCTTACAGTTACCGCAAAGATGTATATTCCAAATGAATGGAGTATTTAATAGACCCTTTCACGGTTATTGCAGCCATATTGGATAGGGGGCAAATTTTTTGAAAGGAGGAGAGAATATTATACAAAATCGGGAAAATATATGTGTGTTGCTAAGCAATAGAGCTGTTTTTATGACATTTTCCCGAATTTTTGCCCCCTATTCAATATGGCTGCAATAACCGTGAAAGGGTCTATTAAGTGCTATTCTCTGTAAGAATCAGGCAATGAGTGAATCATGATTTAAAAAACACACAAGTTAAACTTCAAAATACTGTTCAAAATGCTTTAAATGTAACAAAAAAATGCATTGGCACTACTCAAAAGTGTCAGAAATTTGAGATAAATTTTGGTTGATTAAATATAAGGGAGATAACTCGTGTCAAGTCACACTAAATCGCTATCATTGTAACAGAAATTTTTCTCCATCCTCTGACACTTGAGATGACAACTAATGATTGTTTCTTCATTAGAAGGCTATTTTGAATGACAATGCATTGTCGAAACCGTGTGTTTTTAAAATCATGATTTAAACATTTCTGATTTTGCCTGATTCTTAAAGAGAACTGCACTTAAGATGAAAACAATAAAATGTTTTTACTGCAGTTATTATACCGACAATTTTTTTATTGGAACAATATGCAGTGCTGCCAAGTTTTCATCACGAAAATGCGTGAGATTTGGTAAAAAATCAAAGATCAAAGGGGAAAAAAAAACTGATCAAAGGAATTTTCCAACAAATTGAGATCAAAATGCGTGATTCTCACGCAAAATTTGTGAGACTTGACAGCACTGAATATGAAATAAAGAATAACAAACTCAAATTTAAGATAGTTTAAAGATTTTTCTTTTCAATATTGTCAACAACAATTGCATCTAGATGGGCTAGCTTTATATATCAGAAGTTTGGGATTTAAAACTTTGGCTGGTACAGACACATTTGTTTTGGCATTCCGCTAATTAACTCTTAATTAATTAATCTGGATGAGGAAGCAGGTACTGTTTCAATAATATACATATTAAGTATGACAAGTCAGGGTAAAAGACATGAAATCTTCGCCCCATTAACCATGATAACTCGAGGTTAAAACCTAAAAAAGAATAGAAATAATGCCTACCTACCAACCTGATTTTTTTTTCACACATGAAACCACAAAAACACATATTTTATTTCATTTGGCCAGAGATGAGGATTTGAGAATTTCCAAAGGAAAAATGTAGCAGGGTTATACTTGTTATTATTTAATTAATATGAGAAAGGCATTGCCTTAAAAGCTTGCATAGTTAAAAAATAAAATTCATTCCATTGGAAGGAATACATGTAATTTGGGTCAAAGTGTTAGTATTTCCCACAGTTTTAAATGCACACAGACTTGATGGAAAACCCCAGTGAGGTTTGATAAGTTAGGGATTGGGTTTTTAGACCATTATATTTTGAATCTTGGGACATTTGGCAAACTATCTACATTAAAAAGCTTGCTTTGCTTGCTTTATATACATGATACAAGAAATACTCATCTGTATTTGATATGGAAAAGCAATTAATTTTTTCTCTACTCTCTGTTGAATAAAAACTTTATGTTGCCTGCAACTTGTTGCAAAGCAACATATGGGAGTCATTTTGATACTATCCTTTGTCCTACAGAGTCACAAAAATTATGTCACAGTTTTCCAGGCAACTACATGACACAGTCTCTTAATATTTGGCATTTAGCTTCCTCCTATAGTACTTTATGGTGTAAAGCATTCTTATAGCCGTAACTCATTTACTTCCTGTTTACTGAATATTTTAACATGCAGGCGACATTTGTCTTCCATGGAAGACTGCCATTCAAGTTTTACATAGATAGTGTCATTAAAAAGAAGTGACCTACAATATATTTGATAGACAATCACCTCTGTTTTAAGACTTATAAATAGCACTTTGAAAAATGTACAGGGTTTGTACAGGTGTTTGAAAACCTGGAAAGGACATGAAATTGAAATTTGGAAATTATACATTAGGCTTTGAAAGCACTTGAAATTTGATAGAAGTCTGTTAAACTCCTTGAATACTTAGAGTAATTTGCCAATGAATTTCAGTCAAAGTGAGAAAACAAGATTTACAGAAGTTTGGTTAATGTTGATGACATTCTAAGAAATAACATTCTGTACATATGACTTGTATATATGATATTAATGTCATTTGTTCTTGATTTCAGGCAGACTGTTAAATGGAAGAACTCGGCAGTCCAAAAATTGAAAGTCAAGGCTCGCCTCCTAAGAATTCCCCAGAAGATCAAATGGATGAAGACCACTGTAATGGAGCACATGAGGCTACTAATAAAACTGATGATGTAGAAGTCAAAATCGAGGAAAATGATGGTGAAAAAATGGAATGTGATGAAAAAGACGACAATGTAGAAGATTGTGAAATGAAGTCTCCTGCTGGTGTGCAAGTTGAAGAACCGCCAGACAATAAGGATGATTTCGTTAATTCTCAAGCTAGTGATTTAGATACTTGCAATCAGAGCACTGATATAGATGATAAGATGGATGCCTTGTCAGATCTTAAAGATAGCGATTTAGACACGTCACAAACTTGTACTGATAGTGAAGACATTAAATCTGAACAGCTTAATGAATCATTTAATAATGATGAAAAAGATACAACACTTATAGAGGAAAACAAATCTGATGATGAACTTGATTTGTCTGGCTCCCCTAATCCATCAGCAGGTGAACAGTTGCATAATGAAAATTTTGATGCATCAACCCCTGCTCCTCAATCTCCTGACCAAGGTGGTTGTTCTGAAGATGATGAGTCTATAAATAAAGCTGATGAAACTGCTGAGAAGGATGAAAATAGTGAGGAGCATGTAGATATAAGTCAAGATAGGGATGTAAAGACAGGTGAATCAGATTCTCAAGGTGTAGATGTAAGCAGTTCACAGGATGATTCTAAAAGTCAAGAGTCTGACTTAAGTGCTAATGAACCTAATACTAAAGACACTGAGAGTGATATTAGTACCAAGGAAAACTTTGATGAGAATTCCACCCAATCTATAAATGAAAGTGACAATATGAATGAAAGTGTTATTTCTAATAGAGAAACTGATCAAGACATTCAAGCAGATCAGGTTTCTAGTACTGATTATATACAGAACGCAGAAGATATAGATTCTTCAGAAAATAGTGACATGGAAGATGGTCCTTCAAAGGAATCTATGGCAGACAGCTCAAGGCTAGGACAACTTGAAGATGTTAATTCAGATGAAGAGGATGAGGCTAGACAAACTAATGAGAAACAACAAGGTCCTGCATCACCCGAAGAGCCGTCATCTTCTGACAGAAAAGATGATATGTTAGGGTCACCCGTTTCTGAAGAGAGCGACTTTGATAAAGATGACGAACCCAATGTTAAGAATAATGAATTCATGGACGCAGCTTCTCCTGTATCAGATGAGAGCGAAGGGGATCAAGTATCCCCGTCAAAAGACAATTCAATATCAGGGCCTGCTTCACCTATGTCTGACTCAGCTGAAAAGAATCAAGGGGTTAAGGAAGTTAGAAAAACAGAGCCTGATCTTGGACCAACTTCACCGGTGTCTGATTCGAGTGATGAAGAGGATACTAGACAAAGGAATGATGACATGATTGGGCCAGCATCTCCAGTGTCTGATGCTAGTGATGAGGCTGGGGATGATAAAAACCTGTCTAGATATAACCTTGATGGTCCTGCATCTCCAAGCTCAAATGTAGCAGGTGCCAGACAAGGACCAATGTCTCCAACTTCACCTGTGTCTTCAGAAGATGGAATGTTCTCAGACGAAGAAGTCCAAGGTCCTAAATCACCTGATGAAGGCCCAGGTTCACCATCTGATGGAGAAGAAAAATCAAAAGGTGGTCCGAATAGTATTAGATCCCCAACTGGTGATCATGCAGCTCAGAGACTACAACAGGAATACAAAGACATATCAGATGAGGAGGATTCGTTCAGTGAAGAGGAACAACCGCCACCTCCTCGTCAAAAACAAACTATAAATAGTGAACAAAGTGCTAAAAATAAACATTCTGAAAAAGTTCGACAACACATGAGCGTAACTGACGATCATGGCGAGTTGGATTATATGGAGGAAGACGATGATGAAGATGAGGTCGTAAAAGAGGACAAAGAAAAGAATGATGAAAACAAAGAAGAAGACAAAGATGAAAAAGAAGATGTAAGTATTGAGGTTTTGGGTAAGAAATTGAATATCACAGGAAAAAACATTAGATCCATGTACTGATGTATAAGAATGAAGTATGTGTATTAACTATTTCAACCTTTCACTTTTCATGATACATGTAATAGTTTCTTAAAGATGCTTATCAAATATTTGTATAATTTATAACGACTGAAGACAAGTTAACTGCACACTTTGTGGTAACAATATAATGTGTTATGATTTTATCTTTAACCAGGGAGAACATGATTCAGACAAGGATGACGGAGAAGTTGAGGATGTAAGTTTTATTATCATTAAAAACATAAATGGTGAGCACTATCCAGGTCACTGTCATAACTAATTGATTGATGATTTATAATATTATTAATCGCATAGAATTTCTTTATTTTGATTGGTTGAACAATACCACATGGTCATTTTTGTCTCGCCTGCGACGAATAGTCGCGGAAGGCGAGACATAGGTATTACTTTCGGCGGCGGCGTAAACTTTTTTGTAAGACTTTTATGGACGATGAATTGCTTGAAAAGTATAATAGCTAGGCATCTGATATTTGGTATACAGACAGTTGAGGGTATGGTCTACGCAACTGTCGCCATGCCGTGTGACCCTGACCCCATTTTCACGCTCCAGTGACTCTGTGAACTTAGGTCTTTTTTCAGGCCGTAAACTTTTTTGTAAGACTTTTGTGGACGATGAATTGCTGGAAAAGTATATTAGCTAGGCATCTGATATTTGGTATACAGACAGTTCAGGTTATGTTCTACACAACTGTCACCATGTTTTGTAACCCTGACCCCATTTTCACGCTCCAGTGACTCTGTGAACTTAGGTCTTTTTTCAGGCCGTAAACATTTTTGTAAGACTTTTGTGGACGATGAATTGATGGAAAAGTATATTAGCTAGGCATCTGATATTTGGTATACAGACAGTTCAGGTTATGGTCTACGCAACTGTCACCATGCCATGTGACCCTGACACCATTTTCACGCTCCAGTGACTCTGTGAACTTAGGTCATTTTTCAGGCCCTAAACTTTTTTGTAAGACTTTTGTGGACGATGAATTGCTGGAAAAGTATATTAGCTAGGCATCTGATATTAGGTATACAGACAGTTTAGGTTATGGTCTACGCAACTGTTACCATGCCATGTGATCATGGCCCCATTTTCACGCTTTAGTGACTGTGAACTTAGGTTTTTTTTCAGGCCAAAAAACTTTTTTGTAAGACTTTTGTGGACGATGAATTGCTGGAAAGTTATAATAGCTAGGCATCTGATATTGGGTAAACAGACAGTTGCGGTTATGGACAATGCAACTGTCACCATGCCATGTGACCATGACCTCATTTTTACGCTCCAGTGACTCTGTGAACTTAGGGCTTTTTTTCAGACAGAAAACTTTTTGTAATACTTGTGTGGACAATGGATTGCTTGAATAGTATAATAACTAGGCATCTGTTTTTAGGTATACAGACACTTTTTGTGTTTATATCAAGAAATGAAAGCTTAGGTAGTTGATTTTAGTGATGGTGCCGGCAGGCGAGACATACTTTTAGTGGCCACACTTGTGTATTTCTTTGGGTACATATGATATTCCTAAAAATAGAATTTTCAAGCGATATTTTTTAATACTGCATATCTATACAGCACGTTACTAAAAATAGATTTTAAAAATTCCAGAAATTCAATCACATGACACGAAATGTATCCTTTCAATAGTTTTTCTATTCAACAAAAACAAATAATAATTGGAGTGATTGAAAATATTTGAAGTCAAAATATTATACATAAAATAGTTTTGTTGTATTTTGATAGTACATTGTAATTTATTTAATATGTGGAAATTTGGCATACAAAAATCCAGTGAATGAAATATATATATATATCTATAATCATAACATCAAAAACTGTTATATGGGTATTTATAAAACATTTGAAATTTTAAATGAACAACAATTTATGATTAATAATATAAAAATTATAGCTTTTGGTTCGGTCAATACAAGAATATATCAACCAACAGATCTATGCATATCGACCTCGAACTGTGTTCTCGGTCAATATGGATCTGTTTGGTTGATATATTCTTGTATCGACCTCATACTAAAGCTATAATTTTATAATAGTAAAGTATCAATGTATTTTATTAGGGTCTAAAGAAAACCAGAAATCTCATACAAAAAACCTTAAGGAGCAGACTGGATCTAAATTACATACTTAAAGACTTACTAAAGGCTAATTCATCAATAATTTAGATTTATACTTTGCTCACCGGAGTCAAAATCATGCTCACTCCTAAAGAATTTGATCTTGAATAATTAAAGACACACTATATTCCACGAAAGAAATATTATCTTCATGTCTGAACATGTATAATACCACCATTGTAGGATGATGATTGTGAAGAGGGTGAGATAAAGGAACCTGGAGCCAGGAAGCCCTTCGTCAAACCTACATGTCGCTTCTTTATGAGAGGTCTCTGTACATGGGGAAGGACATGTAGATTTTTACACCCAGGTGTTAATGATAAAGGTAACTTTGGGAGAGATGCTACTTAGTAAGAAGTATCAAAGTGCCTAAGTGGCATTCAGATATCTAAAGTCCGAAAAGCCGAGACAAAATAATTAGACACAATAGACAAAACAAGTAAATAAACAAAATATACAATGTAACAAAATCAATCAGGAAAAACAACCAAACTTCTATCAGCATACATGAACATAAAACAAAACAAAAGTTTCAATTTCATTTAAACATAACTTATTTATCATCATGATCTTATTGCAGATGAACAATTTTGTCATTTGCCATAATGATTTAATCATATTGAGGAATAAATTTGCCTCATGTATTTTGTTTGCAGACCGACATAGATTGTGATGTTGCTATAGATCATTTTTGCTCCATTTCAGGAAATTACAGATTATTTGAAGATCCTAATGACAGACATGGACCAGCGCCTTGGGAAGAGGTTGGTTTTGAAAAGTAGTGGGAATGTAAATAGCAAATGTGATTGAAAAACCTTCTTGTAAAAATCATAACTAAAGTGAACATGCCATTTCAAGTTATACTTAATTTTTCTTGCACAGTAACAGCAACACACTTGAAAATATTGTAAAAAAAATAGTCTACCGTAATATTTATTTTATAGTTTAAATAGTAAATACAGTAAATGAATGTGAGGTTTTGAAAATTGATGCCTAATTCTTAGATTCTAATTGTTAATTATATTTTGAAGATGGAAGAAGAGGAACCCCTCCCACCTCCTCCTCCTCCTCCTAAAGCACCTGCCACAGAGTCTGCCTGGGAACGAGGATTGAGGCATGCAAAAGAGGTTAGTTAATGATGTTTGACACCAACTATTTACTCATGGACACCATTGGTTTTGCTGAACTAAAAAAATATTGCCAGTCCTGTAGGAAAAAAACTTTTATATGAGTATGCTAATATGGGACTGTTACAAAGGCCACAATCACATACTGAAAACTGGGAACAGATTTACTTTGCTTAAGAAAATATTTCATATTACAGTACGTGTATTAGAAATTTCAAAGTTTAAAGGAAAAAAATATTTCCATAAACTTGAGAAGATATGTGAGGTTAATACACACATCTCAGCTGTTTTGATTATGTTATATGTTGATATAATAAATTTAATTTATCATGTAAACCTTGTATTTATGCTTGAATATAGATATTTTGAAGATCTTGACTTTTTAAGGAAATCAGAAGTTAATTGAAGCAGTTAAAAATTAAACTTTTATTAAAAAAAAATAGAACTTTATTAGGATCAAACCCAATTCTTACCAAACATTTTGTTCAGTCTGATAAATCTTTAGAATCCCTTTTATGTTTAGACGTAAAAAAAAGTATTTTGGTACTTAATTTAAAAAAATCTAGAAAACCAGTAATGTTTTTTAGCAGTTTGAGCTAATAGATGTAATATTATGGGCCTAATTTTTATACTATTTACAGTTGAGAAAGAAAGCAAATAAGAGAAAAGAACAGGAGCCTGATTTTGAAGAAAAAAAGATGAATTTGTCAGTTGATGAAGACAGAGAATTCAACAAAGAAAACAACGATAGACAAAATCCTTTCTTTGAGGAACCAGTGTATGTTTTCATGTTTTCTTTTCGTATACATGTATTAGTTTTATTTTTGTGTTGTGTCAATTTTGTTTTTGGACAAATGATTTTTTTGTCCATTGCATTTATAAATCACACACATTTAAACCTTTGTAAAAGATCATTTTACACTTACATGTACATGGAAGAACTAAAAAAAAAAACAAAAACAACTTTGTGCAAAAAGAGGACATTATTAAATTTCTGATCCAACCAAATGTTCTATCCAAACACTGAAATTTATTTCTTCTAATTTTTTTACTGAATTCAGTCCCTTTATTCAAACAATTACACTTTGATTTACTTCTGAAATATATTCCTTTATGTTTTTCAGATATGATGATGAATATTATGATAAAATACCGCTGCACCGGACCCCTGTAGAACCTGCTGCCAACATGTGGCATCCAGCCCAGTATGAGAACTTTGAAGTTCGATGGAACAGGGAACCAGAATGGATGCCTCCACCTCATTATATACATAGGGTAAATTTACAGTCACAAAGGTTAAAGTAATAATAAAGCAGTTTTTGGAAAAAAATTGTAATGTAAAAATAATCACTTAACTGTTGCATAATCATAAAACTAGAGCTTTCATGCTTTTATGAAGACGAAAATTTTAATAATGTGCGAGTACTGGCTAGACATTTAGCTGATCTTTGAAAGAAGTTTGATACCAATGGCCACTTATTAACTTTCGTGAACAACATTCTGATTTTTACCGAACATATCAAAACAAACAAAAATGTATTTTGAAGTAAGAGCATGTAAAGCTCTGGGTTTAATATTATTTCACATTTCTTCTTTATTTGACAAGTAAAACCTGATTAAAAAGTGTTCAACATGTAAATAATAACAACACACACGTACCTGTTTTCATTATATCGTGCTATATATTAACCGGGCCTATTTAATTTAAAACTTGATTAATTCGATGACATAAGATTCTCATTGGGAGGATTTCTAAACCACTTTCTCTTGTTAAAGGGGAACAGGGTAAGGAAAAAGCAAAACAGTTACAAAAGCCACATGCAAAACATACCTTTTCAGACCACGTTTCTTTAGATCCATTTTCTAAAGTATTTTTAGATGGGCTTGCGCTGGCACTTCCGAGTGAGTTCAAACTTGGGTCGTATGACTCTATTTTACATAATACAAATCCGGAAGCAGTTTGTTTTTTTGTTGTTAAATTCTGCATAAATCCCACCGCTGAATGGACTTTTTGTAGCTTTAATAAAAGTTTTTATTAACAATTTAAATTTTTAAAGCTTAAAAAGACTTAAAAATTTTATGATTTCTTGATTTATTATTACTTTAAATAGTAATAAGGTAAGTAGAAGGTGATTTTCAGGTCCATCTCATTGAGCTTTCTTTTAACAAACATTACAAACATGAAAAAATGTAATTTTTAAGATAATGTAGAATGTATGGATTTAATTGAGTATTTTAAGAAAATTGTTTTGGTTTTTTTTTTTAAATCATGTTGATTGTTGAACCAGCAACAAGTCTACACACAAACAATATGAAAACACAGTTTAGTTTGGAAATAATTTTTCTTAGCTTATTTATGTTGATGAAAATTGTTTTAAAACAGAAACAAAATATTGAAGAAAAGAAAACAAACAAACATGAATAATATTGTTGATAAATGCAATACTGGAGTACAGATATTCTGATGGGCATTACACATTTTCCACAAAGACTTTTGATTAAGGTCAATTGCATAAGTCAAATTTTAGTTGTTTAAATGAATAAATACAGAAAATATCAAGTGTTGAGTATCATGTCTCATTAATTTTGATGTTATTTTTGAAACTAGAGTAAGGCAATGTATTTTTGGTTTTTAGCAGGAAAGAGAACATTATGAATATCATCCTAGAAGATACTCCCCACAACCAAGGTATGAAGTCACCTCTACTATTTCACCAAAAGTATAAAATATTTTAAAAATATTAATAACTGGTAAAAGCAATACTTCAGATTTATTCAAAAGGTTGAAAGGTTCAGAAGCTGTTATCTTTGTTTGTGTTATCCTTTTTGTACAGTTGTTTCACTTCTGCAAGACAGTAATAAAAAAAAACTTGAATAAAAATTACAGAAAATAATTACTGAGCATTACAGAAAAATACATGGGGACATTGGAAGGCCTTTTATTTGAAGATGGGGTGGTGGGGTTCATAAATGTTTTTTTTTCAATAAAGAAATAATGAGATTTGGAATAAGTGTATGTGACACAGCTCACATAACAAGTGGTATTTAAATTTAGATAAACCACATTTGAAAACTGCCAGCAACCTATGAGACCAGTATTCGCTACTTGCCATTCTGCAATTGGCCCATGGTCTAAATAAAATGCATATAATTCAAATCTTGTCCTGAAATAGTATGGTTAGTTGTTCTTGAAACAAAACTTTCAACACCACATTACACTTAATTCAGGAATAGCCCAGTGAATATGATCAGTAAAAATAACCTCTAAGTCATATCTTATAGTGTATTCTTGTTTAAGGTATGATAAAAGAAGAGAAATGCCTCATAGAAGAAAAGATTTCCACGATGATAGAGTTTTTAATCCACCACAACATAACCCAAATAGAAGTAATAAAGCTGCTGATCATTGGCAGGATCCATGGCAACGGTAATAATTCTAACAACATTTTATATAGTCATAAAATCTCAAAAAATGTTTAAAAACAAAAACCCTGCTTTGAAACAGTACCCATCTTTACCAATTTAACTTAAAGCAATGTGACATTAAAATAGTTAAGACACTTTAAAAACAATTACAGTTTGAAAATTAATACCTTGAGAAGGATGTTTTGTCATTTTGCCTTACTCTAGAGATCAACTTTTTATGAATTCAATAGAGACATAATCATGTAAGAAAAGAGCTATTCTCTCTTTTATTGCAAAAGAAACACAGGCAATGTAATGCTTTATTTGCTGTAAAATCCTAATTCTCGTGCTAACTAGTTTGATTTGAACATTCAACATTTGTACAATTGTTTCTCTCAAGTATAAGGACTCGGCGTTGATAAGGAACTTGTTTAATTACAGGTCAAAGTCCCCTAAAAATAAAGGAAGAAATTCTAGAAGTCATTCCAGAGGTCGACGAAAAAATAGACGATCACATAGTTATTCATCTTCATTTTCATCTAGGTTTGTATGAATGTGTTGAGTACTGTTAGTTTTTATACGACGCAAAAAAATTGCAGACGTATTATGGCATGATGCAGTCGTCATTGTCTGTTAACTTTAGTGTTCCCACAAGAACTTTACTTATAATCATCCGATTGCTATGAAATTTGACAATGATGTTCCTTATCATAAAAGGATGAATGGGATTGATTTTTCATTTCTGATCTAAACATAGTCAGCACACCATTTGTAGATCACATGCAACTAGTTTGAAAATAAAGTTTATGTCTAGCTTTTCTCATCAGTTTGAACAAAATATATATGAAGAAAAAGACCCAAAAAATTGAAATAATACAATAAAATTAAGATAAAACAGTGTCAGAATAAACTGTGATAAGAAAATGTTGAGCTTGTGAACACTTATATTAACTTCTTTTTCAGTTCATTCTCGGGTTCATCACGATCAGGTTCACGCTCATCATCGTACAGTCGTTCATATAGTAGGAGTTCATCAGGCAGTCGTTCATCCTCAGCTAGTTCAAAGTAAGATATATCAAATGTCAAATTATGAAATGAAATGTGAAAGACATTCAATTATTATTGTTTACTTTGTTAGTCCAAAATTTGAATTATTTACATAATAACACAGCCATATTTTTATGTCATGAGAGTAAACTCTTGGAGTGTTTATACAAAGATGTAAAAAATGTAGGCATGCTTGATTTTTCCTGTCAATGACCTCAATAATAATTTTAACAGTTCATAACAAGAAAGGATACATGCTTAAATCCATTTGTAATATATAAAATAAGGTTTATTATACTATGGATTCATTTATTTTCGTGGGTACCAATTTTCTTGGTTTATGAAAAGGATCATTTTGTGGATTCTTAAATTCGTAGTTCTGAAGTTTGCAACATACAGATCAATGTTAAAGTTCCTTTTCATGGGGTATCAAATTTTTTGGGTCAAGGCCACCCACTAAAATTGATATCCCCAAAAATAATAATGAAACCACAGTATGTTCTCTTGGTAAACTTGGTTTTGTTTCCCCACAGAAGACTAAGGTTTCTCAGGTAAAAATAAACCTTTTGTTGCATGTTGGTGATTTTTTATGAAGAATCATGCAATTAAGACATAACATTTTAACATAAATGATTTTATTCAATTGTTGAATGATGTTGGTTTAAGGGAAATAGATGAATACTTGCTTATATAATTGAAAGACAACTAGTAAGAGTGGTTATTTCTTAGATTTTTAAGCATTTTGCATGAAAAAAAATTGGTTGAAATTTATTTTTTTTAACTGCATGATTCTTCTTAAAAAATAGGAAATGGATGTGGTGTTGGACAGATGTTAAAGGTCCCTTCTCAGTTGCAGCATATTTGAAAAAAAATTATGTAATGATCTTTCCTTTTGACCATCCATACATATCATCACTCAACATTACAACCATAAACTAGAAAGGTTGCATAAATATACTCGAAAAAAAAATTAATGTTAAAAGACCTGCATGTCATTGGCTAAACATTGTTTTAGCCATCAAATGTGTTAAATATTTCTGCATTTTTAGAAATTCAAGATCTCCATCTGGAAGTCCCACAAAGAGACGCCCGTCAAACAAAAGACCTGTTCCTCCTGGGTATGACAAACTTAGAAAACATATCTGGGTATTTGAAGAATAAAAACAAAAGATTCAAAAATTGAAAAATAAGATATACTTTTGTAGTAACCATTCACTTACATAATACAGGACAAATACCTTGTCTTGGTGTATGATTATATATGCAAAGAATTAAACAGTTAAAAAAAAGCATTGATAGAGCTGTGTGAAATAAGTCATATGTAATTTAAGCAAATCAGATGTGTAAATATTTCTGCATTTTTAGAAATTCAAGATCTCCATCTGGAAGTCCAACAAAGAGACGTCCATCAAACAAAAGACCTGCTCCTCCCGGGTATGACAAACTACATGTATTTCTGTGTGTTAATTTGAGAATACACTATACAATCCATTTTAGTCTGATATATGTCATATCCATTCAGATTAAAAGATGACAAAATTTATGTAAAACACATCTTCAAAAAAAAAGACAAATGATATTTTTTAAATTTGATTTCTGATTAGCAGTAATTCAATGCTGATTTTTTATATTCACATATGCATGTTAGATTAGTTACTGATGTCCATTTAAAAGAAACTGATTTTCTCAATTATAAATCTATATTTTTATGCAGTGTGATGATCACATTATTCACATTTTAAAGTATGCTCCAAATTTTATGCCTAATCTTCGAAAGTAGGGGCATATTGTGTTTGGGTCTGTTTGCCTGACTGTCCGTTCATCCGTCTGACCCATCGTCTGTGAGATGACGCATTAGGTTTTTATACCCCGCCACACGAAGTGGCAGGGTATTATGTTATACCCTCAGTTTTTTTCGGTGTCTGTCCGTCCGTCCGTCTGTCTGTCCGTCTGTCTGTCCGTCCCCCGAAGGTTTCCGACCAATAACTTGAAAACGCGTCAAAGGATTTGAATGAAATTTTGCACAGCTGTTTAGTACAATAAAATACAGGTCAAGTTCGATTTTCAGCATGATCCAAAAAATAGTTTTCGAGATAGGCCACTTTGAAAAATCAAATTTCATGAAATTTTGAGTTTCTGACCAATAACTTGAAAACGCGTCATGGGATTCAAATGATATTTTGTACAGCTATTGAGTACAATAAAATACAGGTCAAGTTTGATTTCCAGCTTGATACGAAAAATATTTTTCGAGAAAGGCCACTTTGAAATCAAATTTTATCAACTTTTGATATTATAACGTGGCGGGGTATCATTTAATGTCCCATTACATGCCCTATTTTTTGTACATATTCTTGTTTCACAAGTGGTGTTTAATATCACAATGCCTTTAATAAGTTGTATGCATGTTAGCTTGTCATGGGTGTTTTTAAATTCTATTATAGCTTTGATAAAAGAATTGAAAATTATTTGTCAGTAAAAATGGAAATAACATAAGAAATTTATAACTGATAATATTTTTAAAAGACGAGAGAGTTGTTTTTCTTCGGAGGCTTGAAGCCTGCTTTTGCTTTAGATATATTGTGTCACTTAATGACAGAAAAAAATATGTTTCTTTTAACAATTAGCATCCTTTTCTTTGTTTGTCTAAATGATCTGTCTGTAATAAAATTACTTTTTAGAAAAGAGTTGATGACTTTAAAATATCTTTATAAACCATTCTTTACATACCTTTTAATAGTCCAGATGCACCTAGAGGTAGAGGTCAAAGGGCAAGGGGAGGATCAAGTCCAATGAAGAGAAGGCCAAGTGCTGTAGGTGTGCCACCTAAGAAACCCATGGGGGCTGGTCCTCCATTACAACCTTTACCTCCTGGGGGTCGAGGTAGAGGGCGTGACAAAAAACCTGCCAAACCTCCTGGGTAAGTCACAAAAAGAATCATTGACCACTGCAGAAAAAAAGTGCAATGTGAGTTAAGAGGGTTTTGGTAGGTATTGCCTGATTTTAAATACTGTATTGTTATTCCACTTTAATGTACATTATTTGACACAACTTTTTATGTTCTAGCTGTTTAAGGCCTTGGAAAATATGCTACAAAATACAATATTTTACAATTTTATTAGCATCTTGAAATAGACACACAAATTAAAGATATTTTGCTATTTCAGCTTATTACTGTGAAAATTTATATGAAAAAAAAAGAATAAAAATGCCATGGAGCAGTTGGATCCAAATTAAGGACTATAATTTCAATATGATATATAATTATGTTATTTGGTTTATTTACATTTTCAGTCGGGGTAAAGTGAGAAAAAGGAGTTCTAGTGGCAGTAGTTTTTCACGTAGTCCCTCCTCAGGGTCATCTTCATCAAGGTCCTCCAGTAATAGTAGTATCTCTTCAGCAAGTAGTCATTCTACCAGTACATCTAGTGGCAGTGCTGATTCAGAACATTTATATAGAGGGGTCGGAGGTCGTGGCAGCTCTCCGTCACCATCACCAAAGAAAAAACGTAAGTGTTCTAAAGGATTGACTACTCTCTGGACCCAAGATTTAAAGTAATAACTTTCTTCTAATCTTGATTTTTAGGGTGTTATGACCTTGTGAAATCAATGCATGAAGAAAAAGTCATTGGTACAAATTTAGTTGCTGTGCAAAATTTTCTGCTGCAGCCATTTGAAGCTAGAAAATTTTGATGCAAAAGTTTCTTAAATTCAAAAGACAAAACAAACAAGTACATTGAAGAATTAGGGCTGTTCCATTTAAATTGATGTGGGGGAGGGGGGGACACACTTTGTTCAAGATCCCCCACCAATATAAAAAAAAATCACTACACATCCATAAAAAAGGCATTTTCACCCCCGCCCCCAACAGAAAATTAAAAAAACTGCTTCCCCCATTCCCACGTCAATTTAAATGGAACAGCCCTTATTGATATTAAATATTTTATTTTTTATTTTTTAGCTGTTAAGAAAAAGAAGCCAGGACCAACCCCTGATAAGAAACCTGCTAAAGTGTCAAGAAAACCAAGTCGTGGAGTAGACAAGGGACCTCAAGGTCAAGGTCTCACTAGCAAGGCCAAAGATATGTTAAAGGTCACAGGTCAAAAACAGAACATCAAACTTACTCTTCAAGGAAATAAAAAGGTATGGCACGTCTTTAAATTTATCATACCCTCTATATGGCTTGAATACAACATTGAAAATTCACTTAAAAATGAAGTTATATAAATGCCCATGAATAACATATCAGCCAGGCTTTGATGGCATCAGGATGGTAACTTCAAATCACTTCAAGGAATTTGAATAAAAATTTGCACAGCTGTTTAGGTAAAATAAGTTCCAATTCTGATTATAAGCAAAATCTGAACAATATTTGCCCCAAAAACGTAATAAGATCAAAAATGAAAATAAAGACAAATATTTTGAGTTAGACCTCTTAAAAATTGTTTTTGATTATGTGGAAATGTATCATATAATGTCCCATTCGATTCCCTATCTTTTACTGACACTAATAATCCACCGAAAAGTCTTTATGCCCTCAAGGGGGTACATAATGTATTTGTCTCTATATTTTAATAACATTTATGAATTAAACCTTGAATTGCAGGCCTCTGATAAACCTATGGAAGGTCCTGTTACAGGTAGAAAACGTCCAGCTGATTCCAAAGCAGGACCTCCACCAAAGAAACAAGCTGTAAAGGCACCAGAGCCAGTACAAGGTAATATTAGTTTGTATTTCTATTCTGACTGTTTAGATAATTTCACAATTATGTTTGAAAGTGGATGGCATGATTAACCTACTGAGAAGATCTACTCTGTGACCAGTTAAGAATAACCCTGTCAGCTATCCTTCTCTCAACATAATGTTTGATAGTTAAACTTTTTAAATAATACATTGATAGATTTTTATAAATTCATAATAAAATGAACAGCAAACATCATTGTCATTAATTTTTTTTCACAAGATTCAGTTTTGTAAAGACACCTCCATATCTGCAGAATGGATTTTGATGAATCTTTGTATGAAGGACATACAAAAAGATGAGCATTAAGAAATTACATTCCTCTTTAGCATTATTCAAGGGAGATAATAAGACTTAAATATTTTTTTCCTAGTGTATATGTTAATTGATGTCATTTTATTAATACTTTTGAATGTTTACATGATTTGAAGGATCCATTCTCAATCATCTGTTAATTCTTTCAGCACCACCTCCAAAGGCTGTGAAAGCAAAACCAGATAAACAGAAATCTCCTATTGTTGCAAGCAAGCCTGTCCTTGCACCTATTCCAAAGTTATCTGCGGCAGCCAAAACAGTGACATCTCCAACCAAAGCTCCTGCAAAGGCTCCAGGGGTGCCGGCTGCTGTGAAAGAGAAAAAGAGTACAACCAACAGAAGAGAAGAACTATTGAAACAATTAAAGGCAGTGGAAGATGCCATCGCTCGAAAACGATCGAAAATGCAATAGTTTATTGTTTTATTTTGGAATTATTTATACAAGATTGTATAATATTGGTTTTATTTTATGTGATTTATAGTTGAAGTGCATTTTGTTTCTGGTTTGAATGTTCTAAAAGAGAGAATGGTATTTGTCTAAAAGTAAGACCCTTAATTAAATTTTTGTAAAACACATTCAAAAAGTGCTTTCATTTTATACTTTTAAAATTTGACTGAAAAAAACTTATGTTCATCAAATGGTCAATATGTAGTGTTTCATTGTTTTGCACAGTATTCAGCATTTTATGTGTTCATGAATTTCTTAAGCCTTTATTATTGTTTATACTTAAAAAGTTGAATAACAGACAAAATTTGTATGTTCAGTTTTAATTGTAATAGATTTACTACTGAAAATAAAGTAGTACATTTTGTCACTTAAGGAGTGGCATGCCATTATCTCTTGATATTTTACATGAAGTTTTTTCCTTAGTACTTTATAGTATAAAGTGTTTTTATTACCATTACTAATCTACTTCAAAACTTTAAACTGCAGACTGCATACACATTCCAAGCAACCATGCATTGGTTCATAATAAACATTTTTACTTCGAACAAGTTGAATTTATTTTTTTCTGATTTCTGTAGATAATGAAAACTTTCAAAGTTGAAAAAGTATATTTGTGTTTGTATTTGTATGATTCAGTAAAATCACCCAGCAATTATTGTGTGGTTTACATGTGTATTGGTGTCCAAGCAATTCAGGAACCAAAAATGTATCCATATCAACATTTACATTTTGTAATGACTCTGGGGAGAATAATAGTATAAGATTATGCAGTTTAATTGTAAAAAAAATGTAAACTATAAACATATCTATTTTGGCGTGGTATTCATTTTCACAGATTTCATAATTAACAAAGGTGGATTTAGAACTAGCATGCTGGGCGTGTGCCCTCCTGTTTGACAGGAAAACTTGGTTAGAAACTGTATGAAACAAGAGGTCCCAGGAGATTTTTTTTAATTGTGCGCCCTCCCGTTTGAAAATTTCAGGATCTGCCACAGATTAGCCACTTTTTTGCAAAAGTTAATATCGCAAAAAAGAAATACTTTGTATAAGAAAAATATAATATTATTTGTCAAATGCACATTTAAGTACTGACAAATTGTTATAAATTGTTAAATATGAAAGTAATTTCGTTTACTGTGATTTGTATATGAGAGGAATTTTTATTTGGACACAACTGCCTTTTGTTAAGTGGGCTTACATGACTAATAAGGCCACTGTAATTTAATTTTTAGTTTTACGAAACTTTTCCTAAATGTTGGTGGGTAGGAGGAAGGAAAAAAAATTAAAATAAAATTCCAGAAAAATTGAGGTCGGGCAAAAAAAATAATATTTTGTGTCAAAATAATAGGAAATTTATTCAATAATAAGTCAGATATTGGTAAGGTAGGAAAAAAATAAAAATAAAATTGAAAAAGCAAATTTTTTTTAAATTTCGGGGCCAAAGGACAAGATATGATAAGTGCTAAATTTGGCCCCCTAATTTACCATTTTTTTAAAATAATTGAACTGAAGTTAAATTATTCTAGATCAGTTCTTAGATGAACAAGGTATAGTAAAATAACATTAATTTTAACTAAATTTTGTTTATTACGTCACAGTGACGTCATCAAACTATGTGAAAATGGCATTTTTGTGAAAAAGTGTAAAAATCATGCAAATTTTGAGTAGTTTTTGGCAAATTTAACTACGAGCCACACAGAGTACCACAAAAATATTTTTGTGGTCTGTTTCTATATTAAAAATGATTATCTACATAAATTATTGTAGTGGTACTCTGTGTGGCTCATAATTAAATTTGCTGAAAACCACTTCAAAATTGCAGGTTTTTTACAGGTTTTTACCAAATCACGATTTTTAAGCCACTTTGGGTAATTATTTCAACACCATAATGGAACACTTTAAACGAAATAATGCTGATATAGTAGAGTTTAACTAATTTAAAGTATATATCACATACTTTTAGCTCATTTTAATAATTTCAAAATTGGGGGGCAAAATTGGGCCCTTATCATATCTTGTCCTTTATAGGGTAGGAGGGTTCGTAAAACTAAAGATAAAAAAATAACGGCCTAAAAGACACATGTCTTCTTTTTTCACATGGCAGCTATGTTAAAATGTATAAAAAGCAATTGTGTAAAATGTATGTTCTATATCAGAAATTAAAGTAAAATTTTTAGATACATGTACCTGTATAACCTAAACGTTCAACTTTATTGGACATTAGCTGCCTTTTGCTTTGTATTGCCTATTAAACTAATTGTTTTGGGATGATACATGTTATATGCAATTTGGTCAAAGTTTTCTTTTCATTTCTTAATTGATGGCATAATTGTTGTTTTTGTTTACTATTGCATGCTAGATTCTTATAAAAACTTAATATGAATTTGAAATAGTGGGCAAAGTATTTGTAAGTAGACTATCACATTGTTTGAAAAATTGGTTTTCACTTCTAGACAGTGTCAAATCTTATCGACTGAGTTCAGAAAATAGAATTAAATATAGAATTTGCAATACATTAAAAGGGGACATATCCACATAGTTTAAATTCATATTTCTGGGTTTTTTATATGTGTTTGTTAGGTTTAATTATCAAGAAGTACATGATTATGTGATTTCATTTTCATCAATATGACCATGATGCGAAATTGGAAATATAAGCCCCTTGCAAAAATGTCTTAATTTACAGCATTATGTTTAAACGCCGATATATGCTCTGCCGATAAAACTGACCATCTAAACCAATATGAATTCATGTTCAACCCATAAACGCAAACAAAATAATACTAATTACACTGTTTTATATCTACTGGTTTGCTGTGCTTACCATTATATTAGAATAAATGATTTCATTACAAATACTTGAAGCATTTACATTTGTGATATTCTAGTCTTTTTAAAGATTTTCTATTTGAATCGCTAAATAATATTAGTACCTGAGTTTTTTTAAAATTTTGATGTTAGTTATGATATTGCAGCACGATAATACAGTAACTTGTCTGTTACAATTTAAGGAAAATAGTTGCATAGAAAAAAATATATAATTATGTTTGTAAAATGGAATGAATGTTGAATGTATAACACATTTTTGTGATAGAAGTTTTTTTATATTGTACATATGTATATTAGATCACTGTAAAATGTAATTTATGAAGAATCATGAATATTCATTTCTATGTCATTAAACCATGTGCTAAAAGCAATTAGGTTTTGTTTTAAATCCTTCCTATATAACAGAGTGATATAGTATCATAGTTTCTATGTTATTGTGTTCTGGTTCTATTTCATTTGCAAGCGATGACAAGATTTATGTCAAACATTGCACTCCTATTACAAATGTCTTTAATTGAAACTAGAATACAGTTTTGAAATGGAACTTTAATATGTTACAAGAATACAAAACAAATGACACTAGAGCAAATGCTGTTTAAATGGTACTAAAATAAAACAAAATTAATGCCAATGGCACTACAACAAATACTTAGAATAAATTGGGGTTTTTTTTGTGACACTAAAATACATGTAAAATGGTCCTACAGTGAAAATCATTTAAATGGCACCAACACAAATACTGTTCAAATGATATAAAAAATATCTTAAATCGCACTACTAAAAACAGATTAAAATGCTGTTTAAATGACACATTGAATACAGGAGATTGGGTACTATAGCAAATAATAATAAATGTTACTAGAACACAAGTGACAAAGTAGGAATGAAAAGTTACTAGAGCAAAACGTCTTAAGTGGTAAAACAGTACAAGTAAAATGCCCTAAAACAGTACATTTTAAATTGCACTAGATTAAATAAAAAAATGAAATTATATGAAGAATTTGGATTAAATGGAATTAAAAAGCACACTGTTAAGATGGCATTAGTAAAAGTGTTGTTAGAGAATGAATACCGTTTGGAATACAGCTTAAAGAAACCTAATGTAAATATCATTAAGGTGGCTCTAGAAAGAATCAAAGAGGCACCAATGGGGCATTCAAGTGTCAAAAGTCCGAAAGGGCAACTACAAAACCAGTAAACACGATGAGAACAGCATGAATAAACACAAAATCAACTGAACAGAAATCAACAACACAAACTCAAGTCATAACGAGAGTGAACTCAGGTGCTCCTGAAGAATAAGCAGTTCCTGCTTGCTATAGCAGGTCCGTCACGCTGCCAATTTCCAAATCAGTGTTTCAAATCCAGAAAAGGTAGACAAAATAAAACCACCCTATGACAAATCAACATTTGCACTCATCTGCGAGATAGAAATCACAAACAGGTTAAAGTGTGCTAGTGTAAATGTTTAGATGGCAAAGGAACACAAGTTTTAGCGTAAATACTGTCTACATGACACTAGAATACACTATTCTATGGCATTAGAGTACAGATTAAAGTGTGCTAGTGTAAATACTGTTTAGATGACCCTAAAATACATGTTACGGTGGGCTAATGTAAAAACTGTTTATATGGCACTCGAATACAGGCTAAAATGTGCTAGTGTAAAAACTAGGTAACACTCGGAATACAGGCTAAAGTGTGCTAGTGTTACGACTGTTTAGAGGGCATTAGAACACAAGTTAAAGTGCTGGTGTAAATACTATTTAGAGGGCATTGGAACACAAGTTAAAGTGTTGGTGTAAAGACTACAGTATTTAGAGGACAACAGAACACAAGTTAAAGTGTTTGTGTAAAAACTGTTTAGAGGGCATTAGAACACAAATTAAAGTGTTGGTGTAAAGCCTGTTTACAGGGCATTAGAACATGAGTTAAAATGCTGGTGTAAAGACTGTTACGAGGGCATAAGAACATGAGTTAAAGTGCTGGTGTAAAGACTACAGTATTTAGAGGGCATTACAACACTAGTTAAAATGTTGGTGTAGAAACTGTTTAGAGGACATTAGAACACAAGCTAAAGTGTTGGTGTAAAAACTGTTTAGAGGACATTAGAACACAAGTTAAAGTGTTGGTGTAGAAACTGTTTACAGGGCATTAGAACACAAGTTAAAGTATTGGTGAAGAAAACTATTTAGAGCGCATTAGAACATAAGTTAAAGTGCTGGTGTAAAGACTGTTTAGAGGGCATTAGAACACAAGTTAAAGTGTTGGTGTAAAGCCTGTTTACAGGGCATTAGAACATGAGTTAAAGTGCTGGTGTAAAGACTACAGTATTAAGAGGGCATTAGAACACAGGTTAAAGTATTGGTGTAGAAAACTTTTTAGAGGGCATTAGAACACAAGTTAAAGTGCTGGTGTAAAGACTGTTAAGAGGGCATTAGAACACAAGTTAAAGTGTTGGTGTAAAGCCTGTTTACAGGGCATTAGAACATGAGTTAAAGTGCTGGTGTAAAGACTACAGTATTAAGAGGGCATTAGAACACAAGTTAAAGTATTGGTGAAGAAAACTATTTAGAGGGCATTAGAACACAAGTTAAAGTGCTGGTGTAAAGACTGTTTAGAGGGCATTAGAACACAAGTTAAAGTGTTGGTGTAAAGCCTGTTTACAGGGCATTAGAACATGAGTTAAAGTGCTGGTGTAAAGACTACAGTATTAAGAGGGCATTAGAACACAAGTTAAAGTATTGGTGTAGAAAACTATTTAGAGTGCATTAGAACACAAGTTAAAGTGCTGGTGTAAAGACTGTTAAGAGGCGTTAGAACACAAGTTAAAATGTTGGTGTAAAGGCTGTTTACAGGGCATTGGAACACAAGTTAAAGCACTGGTCTTAAAACTGTTTAGAGGGCATTAGAACACAAGTAAAAAAAGCTGGTGTAAAGACTGTTTAGAGGGCATTAGAACACAAGTCAAAATGCTGGTATAAAGACTGTTTAACCGGCATAAGAACACAAGTTAAAGTGCTGGTGTAAAGACTGTTAAGTAGGCAGTAGAGCACACGTTAAAGTGCTGGTGTGAAGACTGTTACGAGGGCATAAGAACACAAGTAAAAGTGCTGGTGTAGATACTGTTTAGAGGGCATAAGAACACAAGTTAAAGTGCTGGTGTAAAGACTGTTTAGTAGGCAGCAGTACACAATTTAAGTGTTAGTGTAAAGACTATTTAGAGGGCATTAGAACACAAGTTAAAGTGCTGGTGTAAAGACTGTTTAGAGGGCAGTAGATCACAAGTTAAAGTGCTGGTGTAATGGAAATATGATACAAGTTTAAGTATGCTACTGTAAATTGTAAATACAGTTTAGATGCGCTAGAATACAGAGTAAAGTGTGCTTGTGTAAATACTGTATAGATAGCACCATAATACAAGATAAAGTTTGTAAGTGTAAGTTCTTAGATGACACTAGAATAAAGGCTAAAGTGTGTTTGTGTAAAGACTCTTTAGAGGGAACTAGAATACGGGTTAAAGTGTTCTATTGAATTGTAAATACTGTTAAGATATGCTGGAATACTGGTTAAAGTGTACCAGCGTAAATACTGTTTAGATGACATTTGAATACATGTTACTTAGTAAATTGTGCTAATGTAAATATTGTTTAGATGGAACCAGAGTACAGGCTAAATTGTGCTTATGTAAAACTTGTGAATACAGGTTAAAGTGCGATTGTGAATATACTGTTGGGATGGCAATAGATGATAGGTTAAAGTTTGTTAGGTGTTTTACTCTCTTGATGATACTCGAATGCAGGTTAAATTGTGATAGTGTAGATAGTGTATAGGTAGCACTAGAATAAAGAATAAAGTGTACTGTTCAGAATTTACTAGAGTACATGTTAAAGTCAGTGTGCTAGTTTATAAATATGCAGTATTTATAAATCACATTAGTATGAATACTGTTACTATAAATTGCAAAACAATAAATTCTTGTCGAATTTAAACTAAAGTAAAGATGAAATTTGTTGTACAATATATATTAGGGTTTTTTTTCAAGACAAAATAATGCCCAGATGAACCGTTTATTCGTCGTTTTAAGCTGATGCCACATCATGCCACATCGTTTACAGTTTACTTTAGGAACAAGTACAGGAAATTAACAATTAAGAAGAAAGAAGGCCAATCGGAGAAAAATGGTGAATGAAAATGTTATAGTTACAAATAGCTTCTTATGATATACACGTATTCAGTAAAATTGGGTATATATAGAAGGCGCGGTAATTAAAATAGAAGGATGGTCTACAAAAACTGCATGCTTTCTACACATTTTTCATAAAAATTCTGCTAAAATGTCCAAACTTTAAGGCAGTTAAAACCGCACAAAACCACCAAAAACTGTAACATACACTTTAAAATATTTGACCTTTCATTATCAAACCACCATCTTATAATTACACGGAACTTCCTTAAATAAATATCTGAAAGATGATAGTTTGTAATCCTGACAGCAATGTTAACAGGAAAATAATATTCACAGTAAATATCTATCATTCCTGAAAGTATCTGTCTTGATTTTTTTCCTGGAATTGCCAACGTAATGTATCACTTGAATTACCAGCATTGTGCGCAGCTATTCTCCGTGCTCAACTAAAATCCAAATTGCACAATGCAATTTTTTTTATTAAAACCTTCTACACTGAAACTGAATGCCTCTCATATTTTATCAGCAATGTCAGATGCCGCCGATTGAAATCGTATTCAATGGGTATTCATCAATGATAGTCCATTAGATTGTTTAAGCTTATTTTTGTAATTTCTATGAAAACTACCGAACGGGTATGACCTTGATCCTGTGTTACAGGAGAAATTGAAAATAGCAATGGTCCTGACTTTGTACAAACATTTCAAAACAAACAATGGGTTAAACCAAGTTCTTTGGCGCCAAACCCCCCTCTTCAATTTTGATTTAACATTTTCACAACCTAGTTGATCATCCCATTACAGAAGCTAGACAGCAAAAGCAGTTAAAACACGAATCATTGCCCCTGGCATAATTTTGAATTGTTCTACGACTGGCTGAGGTCGGAAAAATCATGGAAACTACGACGTCGAGTAAGATAATCAGAAAAAAAATAGTACAAGCTCTGGAGTAAAAAAAATACTCAGTACATGTGATTCTTTCATATGGCGGTGATGTATGTATGCTTCTTTTAAAAGTAGGAAAATTGATTAAAAAAAATTCGTTGGAGGATAATTTTGAAGGAATCAATCTAGCAAACAAAGCGTTATTGACAGAGAGGCATCATCCATATATCTGAAAATGAGATTATATGATCCTGGTTCTTCAATCTGGTTCTGTCCTGAGTTCTTGAAGAAAATTCAATCTGATTTAACTATATAAACAAGATGCTGAGGAGAGGTACACAGTTTGTGCCCATTCGATTGCCATAAATCTGTCCTCATAACATGGCAAGTACTTTTTTCATTAGGGAAATCAAAGCTTGCTGGTTTGAAACATATGTTGTAATGAATTGTATCTTTATAGCATTTGTCGGAAAAATGAGCAAAGAAAAACAACAAAGTTCTTGAAGAGTTTGAATATTATGCGAGTTAAGCTATTTGTTTTTGCAGTCTTCAGTAACTACTGATTTTGCCATTGTTTCACTTCTTTCCTTCTTTCAAAGAAAAGTCATAATTTCGAAAATGAGCGTGAACGATAAAGGGCCAATCAATGGATCGGGAAAGTATCTGTTCTTGTATTAGAGTTCTTCCATTGTTTGTGTTTTAAAAATTCATTAAAATCCATAAAAATATTCGAGTTAAACATAACTTTACCATTTAAACTTTTCATCCATCTACCAAGAGCATCTCTGATGGAATCCTTTTCAAGAGAACATATATTGTTGATATTTTTGTTTTGAGATAACCTGGATGGCTGACTTTGTTGTTGGAGTTTCTTTCCGAGGTAACTCGAACCAGAATCACGGTGTAAAATAGTGTTTAACACAAAACTTATAGACGAGCATGTCCCTATTGGAGTATAGATTATTTCTAAGAGAAACTCCACCAACAAAGCTAACCATATATATTCACATTGTCAAGACGAAAGATTCAAGACCTTGTGTTGAAAATGCTTTAGTCCAAATGCAAATGCTAATTTTACGAGTGCTCCAGTAAAATAGCCATTAGCATTTGGACTAAAACAACTGAAAGCTAGAAAGCCAAATGCGTCAAAAGAGAAGCACACCTTACAATATGTGGAATAAGTGTACGCGACACATCCCACAATTAAGCGGCAATTTAGAAAAAACACAATCGGGACAACCGCCAGCAGCCTTCAACGAGGCCATTTGGCACTGCTCGCGGTTCTGCAATTGGCCCATGGTCTAAATAAAATGCATATAATTCAAATCCAGTCCTGAAATAATCACAGATAGATCCCCTTCTTAAACAAGGAACAGAAAACATCAAAAAGACAAGTACAAACGAAAGCTTTATCAAAGATTCCTAAAACTAAATGCAGCCCAAAAGAAAGCCAACTTCAGGCGAACATTTACAAATGCAGGAAAAAAACGTGCGTGTTTGTAGCAATTTAGACTTTCGAACACCAAGTTGCTTAAAGGTTCTTTGGATTTGAGATTCGATCTATCATAATTTTTTGGCTAGGTTTTACGAAAACGGCTGGGGGAATTTTTGTTTGAAAATTTGCAGCGATTTCTAATCCCAGTCTCTTGATGTTTAATGCATGTAGCGTCAGGTAAGGTCAATTGGTTGGATTGCAAGTCTGTACCGCACTCATCTTTTAAAACGAAATTCTACCTTTCTTTCTTCTTTTACCTTGCAGACATTTTGGTATTACATATATACACTTGAGTTATAAAATCGAGTATATCAAATCGGGTAAAGCGAGCACAGGAGCTTGAAATTTGATCGGGTCATTTTTATCAACTTAAAGCAAAATCTTCCCCTACTCCATAATGCTCTCTAGTTACCGAGTAGAGGTTGATTTATCCAATGTTGATATAAATGACTTAATCAAGCCCTGTGCTCGCAGGGACAGAAATTCTATTGACACTAGAAGGGAGAAACAATCGACAAAAAATGAATTGAATGATCGATAGTAAAAGATGGGGAGTAGCTGAAAAGATCGCCCCAGACAGACAGCTAGAGATTGCCTTATGCGATCGGAACAAAAACACGCCGCTGAGAAATATGGTTTTTAAACATAATGTTCTGGATATGATTTCAATATCTTCATTATTTAATCAACAGATCATATTTCGGTTGGTAAACTCATTTGAATTTTGAATTCTAAATTCCAAAGATAATTTGCAAATGCAAGGGTAGAACATACATGGGCGTTTTACAAAAATTCACTCAGGCTATTTTAGATGTTTTTGTGTTCAGATATTTAAGGTTTTCCAAACTGGAACTCTTTAAGCAGAACACAAAATTTAAATGGCATTTAAATTCCCAAGTACTGTTTAAAATTCAAAATAATTGCGAAAATAAATGCCAAACTTTAACAAATCATTATTTGTTCAAATGTCGCACCACAAAATAAATCTCTTAACTTGTTTGATAGAAATTGGAACCGCATTCTGAAGAACCCTGGAATGCAAAGGTGTACGTCACAAGGTAACAAAAAGATAAAATCAATAAATTTGTCAACTTTATACCAGGCCTCATTGCTGTTAATCCACTGTAAATCTATTTACAGAACATTTCGGTTCCATTGTAAATCAGACAATAGCTTAGTGGAATCGGTTAACATAACTTAGCGGCGCCCCCTACAGCAGACGAGGAGTTTATCAACCATGATATTTGGGAAAGGAAGATTACTTTATTGTCACCACATAATCTACAGTGGTGGAATGGGTTGTTGACACAGAAAGGGGCGTATTTAAAGAGAAAACTAAAGAATTGAAGCACCTATTTCGTTTACAGATTCTTTATAAAAAGGTAAGTTGATTTAATGAATTAGTTTCATGTAGTTTCTGCAACAGGTGCCCGATTCCAACACGTGTTGCAATAGAGCGATGGCATCACTGTTCCACTTCAGTGAACGTTTATCAGGTACCATGCTTTATTGATGTAGGTTATTTTTATTAAATAACTACATATATCTACATATCCATAACTCTCTAACTGATGTTAAATGAATAAGAACTTGATAAAGATTGTAAAACAAGTTTCCATCTTAAGTTGTTCAAGTTTCAGGAAGTTTTTGAACTTGTGTAATTTATATAAGAACTGTTTTCAACTGTGAAGAGTTTTATGGCATATTATTTTCTACCTGGCCAAGTTGTGACGATTTTTCTGTGAGAAAATCATTTTATTAGTTGTTCATGCAGAGGTATTGTCAACAGCTTGGCAGTGACTGATCATTTTGAGATCAATAATTATGGAAATGTAAAGGTAAGTTAGGAATACAGGTAAATGTGCCAAAATCTTTGAATTTCAATCACAGAGATAGGTGAATGGTATCAGATTACAGGTAGAGTGGGATGAACAGATTTTTATCAGGTAACCAGGTATGACAAGGTGAAAAATTATCTCCAAGCTTCCATGTCAATGTTAAAACTTTGCAGACTTTTTCATCCATTTTAGTCATGCTATTTAACTTTAAGAATGAAATCAAATAAGGATACAGATAATTTTGTTGTTCTGCTTTGTGACATTAAATGCACTGTACTTTTGCGTGCAACATTGCAAAACAATATTATATGACAATATATTTATGGCAGAAAAAAATGACATCATTATTTTATGGAAAGCATGATGTGGAGTTATATGATAAAAATATGTGATTGAGTTTTTGAGTTTTTATGCTTTTAGTGATTCTTACCTTTCAGCAAATTGG
Source organism: Arcuatula senhousia (assembly GCA_963971305.1). Lineage (NCBI taxonomy): Eukaryota > Metazoa > Mollusca > Bivalvia > Mytilida > Mytilidae > Arcuatula > Arcuatula senhousia. The sequence goes on from OZ020306.1 coordinate 12,265,470, forward strand.
AAAATGTATATATTTTTGACTGCAAGACAATAAAAACTTAAAAAAACAAACTTTGTGTTCTTTTACATATAGCCTAAAGTCAAGTCTCAACCCAGATATTGATATTTATTGAATTAAAAGACTTTGACTTGAATTGTACATTATACCCAGTATTGAATAGCTTGCAGGACAATTGTCAGTTCTGAAAATCCATTGAAATTCTAAGTAATGAAGGGTGCGGAGAAAGGTGGAACTTCCATAGAACTTGTCAGGCCTCAAAATCAATTTGTTTCATCCATCTTTTAAAAAAATCAGAAGAACCATAGAATAAAGCAAATATTTTATATTTGCCATTAAATAGTACTTTTATATTGAAACTTACAAGATAGAAATGGAATATAAGATTAAGTTGTGACAACTTTCAGGTCTGTTGAAAATGTTTTTTTTTTCTGTAAATAAAGTTAAAAAGACTCAACCATCTTGCAAACTATATTAAAAAGTCTGTTTAGCTGGCATTCTCAGTAGGCTTTTTTAATGAAATTGTGTATGATGGAAAAAATATTGAGTTATCTCCCATATTCTAAATCTTGTCTTAATATCTTCCTTTCCTCTAGTATAAGTCAAAATGCTATCATTGTTTTTTTTATGATTTCTTTTGTTCTGAACAGTACAATGTAATACCATGAATCTATCAAATATGAGATATGCATTTACAGTCATTTTGTTAATAATAAATGATTATAAATTTCAAAAGACCAAGTTGATTGAGCATAATATTCATTTTAAATTTCACAAAGAATGATTTAATGGGGAAGTTATAAAAAAAGTCATGATAATTGAAATTTGAATGCTAAAATTCAAATTCCTTATCAGTTTAAGCCCTATGATACCCGATTGTTTAAACAAGGAATTATAATGTAATTTATAGTCTGAGAATAAAAATCTCGTGTTTTATAATCCCATTGTAAAAATTGTAGACAACAAAAATGGCATCGTTTGATTTAAGCCCATTGAGAAGGAAGTGGGCCACAAAAATAGGTTCCTAAACACAGGAAACACCACTTAGTCAGCCAAGCTGATTTTCATCTTATCTCCTTCCTGATTTGGTTCCCTTGTTTAAAATTCTTCACAAATCTTGCAAGTTTTTGTTTCCTTTTTAATCAAATTCCACTTAGTTTTGTGAACTCAGAGAAATTTCAGCATGTTTAAAATTCTTGAAAAATTCTAATCTAAGTTTCAGTTTCCTTATATATAATTTTTGTGCTCTTAGAATTCATTTGTTTCTGTTAATGTTCCAAGTTAAATACTAGATGTTTGTTTGATTTTCAATTGCAAAACATGTTTTTTCAACCTTGGCTTAATTTTCACTAAATCATGATCAACAAGTTTCCCACCCTATTATTTTGGTTATTTCTGTATGAATTTCCTCCATCTTGGTTTATTGGAAACCTAAGAATTTGAACACCCATAGTCTGGTTGTCTAGATTATTCAGTGCCATGTTGTACCATGAAATACCAGTCTATTGATGTAACAGTTTTATCTTTAAAATGTTGTTTGTTTAAAGAACCAAAGTTTGAAATTTTCAAAAATATTGGTCTTGGACACTCTGTGAGAGTTATTCAGAATCATATCTGGTTTTCTTTTTACTGGAAGTCGTAAATCAATAATAAAATTTATGGAAACTTGAAAAGACCTATTTTTAAAGGCCTCAGAGTATGACTTTATATTATAACCCTCACTCATAAAAAGGAAGGCTATATTACGATCACCTTATTTATCCACCCATCCATCCTTCTGTCTGTCTCATGGTCTGTCTGTCAGTTTATTCAAACTTTCCTTACAAATTTCTTGACTTGTACTGATTAAATTGATTTCAAATTTGGGTACAATGCTTTAGCATGATGGAGTTGTATCATGCCTTAATCCTTTTCTTGCCACTAAGGTGGTCAGTTACATTGTAATCATCTACCTCCTGTTTTTTTGAGTCCACTTGAACCTCGTTGAAGCTCAAAAAGGGAAAATTTTCAAAACAGATATCTCCTCTACTACTAAAGTGATCGATTCCAAATTTGGTAATCTTTAATGTGTTATGTGGCCTCATTCTTTCCTGGTCAGTTGTAAATCTTCCTGGGTTTTCAATGGTAAATTGGGGTATGCTTAGCACTGCAATGGGCAATCCCTTATTGAAGTTTGTTTTCAAGCTGATATAATCATTAACTTTAGTTTTCATATTAAACAGTTTTTTTTTGAAAATTAATTTTATTTCATGACTACATAAAATGTATATTATGAAAAAAAAATGCAATAAGACTTACAGCCACATCACAATACTTTTATTTCTATTAGCTATGATTTATATGTCAGCATAATGCTTCTTTTATTAAATCTTGTAATTTATACAATATTGGTTATTCTTTTCTCAAAATATAAATAAATGAAATTATATGTAAATTGATATTTCATGACTTACCTCCCCTTAATCAGAAATATTTAAAAGACAAGGAAATATTGATGAAGAGTGTCTACATGAATTTGGCATGGTCTCATCATTGAATTTCACCTTCCTGGTTCTGAGTTTGACGATAAAGTGCTCTTAGATTTAAAAGATTGGTTTCCTTTAAAGTCTGAATACATTTGACTGAATATCAACTTTCATGGCATGTGTGTCGGATTTCAAGGATATGTAAACTGTTTCATTAGGGAAAGTTTTATAAAAGTCAGTTTGAAGCATGCTTCCATTCACAGTGGATTCAACATATCTGCATTTATTATTGCATCTATATAACATTCAAACTTATATGTTATAACAATACATAAATTATTATATGAAGGAATAGAAATCATTGAAAATTTAAATAAAATGCGTAGAAGAGAACTAGCTTACTAAGATGTTGTCTTAACATATAGAATGGTTTAGACAAGTCAAGGTTTGGCAATTTAAGAAGGTGGGGGAAGCAGCTGTTCATGATTGATGTTACCCTCCCACTAAAAATAAAACACAGAAAAAAGGTAGAACTTAAATCATTGGAACCATCTTTTTGGATCAATCTCTTTTAAGAATTTGGTTCAACCGGCTCAAAAATTCTGTCCTGTCTGTTACACTTGAGTTTGCATTTTTAAGCAGATTCCTAAGGAACTCAAATGTTTGATCCTCATTAAACAATTTGCCTGTAATAAAGCATTGGATGAACTTGTAAAGACTTTCATTTAAAAGAAATACTCAGGTTCTGTCTTCAGCTCCAAGTGAGGTATAAATCATACCATCTTTTTAATGAAAAGGTTAAAATGCTTGTATTCAAAGTATGATGAGTCTCAAAGTGAAAGGCATCCAGAATGTTAAAACATCAAGGTCTGAGTAATATAAGCTGAAAAAGAGTTGCAAAATTTATCACACAAACCCATTTTGTTGCAATTAATGCAAAAGTGTACCAAAAAATCAATTTGTTGATAGTGAATAACAGTGGTGGATCCAGAAATTTTGAAAAGGGGGGCCCACTGACCGGCTAAGGGGGAGTTATATAAATCTGGTCATGCTTCAATGACTTCCTATACATGCAACCATTTTTTTCTGCCAAAAGGGGGGCCCTGTGCCCTCTCAGGTCCCCCTTTGAATCTATCCCTGGATAATGGTTATAGAAACTTTTGAAAGTTTGATAATGCATTGTATGTATGGGAATGACAGAGACATCCTGTAGAGTACAGGATTTAAGTGGACGATTATTCAGGATTGTCATGATATTTTGAACATCATTTGTGACGATAGATGGATTTCCTGTTATTAGTTGGAGCTTCTTCAGTGAAAATCAGCCGCATTATAATAGGAAAGGCTTAGTCACTTTTGACATTGTCGAACAGGAAGCAGGGATTTAGTATTTTGTCAGAAGATACTAGTATTTCTGGTACAAGATAGTTCTCAGTTTGAGAGTTGTCACGTCTTAGATGTCACACTTAAAATGGTATGTAAGCATGATTTTTTTAAAAGAAAATTGATGTATTTTAGACTCCAAAAGACAGCTTTTGGAATGATTTTTTTTTATTTAAAGAAATAAACAACTTGTTGCATGTAAATCTTCTTAATTTAATGAGATAGGATGTATTCATAGTGTTGCCATATTTAAATAGTTAAAATACTTGTATGAATGTTTGGTAGGCATTTTCTAGTGTGGCTGCTATTTGAAAAAAGGTTATACAGATTTTGAAGGGTAATAAAGTTATTCAGAATCTGTGAATCCATAATTTGTGAATCCAGGTATTTTGAAAGGGGGGGAATTCTTACATATTCCAGGAAAAAGTATGGGAGAGGGTGGTACTGGTTCCAAGAAAGGGAATTGTAAGTTTAAATTAATATAATTTGAATTAAATTTACAATTTTCTTTGTCTGTCACATTATTCTTCCATGCCATGTATGAACCTTCAAAGTTGAGCAACATTGTAAAGAAAGGTTTGCCATTAAGAAACATGTGCAACTATTCCTGCATGGAAGGTAAATCTTCACTTGCAGCAAACGATTGCAGGGTTTGGTAATAATTTTCCTGAGTCTCTGGAATTGATTATAGAGGCAGAACTTTCTGCCAGAACAATAATGTGGTACCCACCAACTGGCACCATGTATTCTGTGAGTGTAAATATAGATACAGTCATGAAACTGGTTCTGAAGAGGTTCTAGCTTTGCTGAATTGCCAACATGAAAGTGTTACCTCCTGAAGATTACTGTTTAAAGAAACTTGATGCTTTGCTTACAATTGTGTTTTGTCCAAAAGAAAAACAGCAATCCTCAAATACTTATTTCGAAATTTAATCGAGTGAATTTCAATTAAAGATTTTACATCATTATTCTTTTACTCGGGTGAAATGTTTTGTAATGCATTTGTTATAAAAAAAATTTAAAAAGATGAAGTAAACTAAATTCATGAAACTGAAATTGTATTTATTTAGCAATCCAAAAATAATTGAAAAAGGAAAAGGAGTTAACAAACTCAATACATGGAGAAAAAAACAAGCATGAATTTTGGGGAATTGAAAATGAAAATGATGAATGCAAATTTAAACGATGTTATTCAAGAAATTGATCCATTTGATTGAAAGATAATATCCTCAGATTGAATAGAAGGATGTATTATGTGAAGAAGGAACATCCCTTAAATGAAAAGTTTTGATTGTATTTTATTTGAACAAGCTGTTGGCAAGAGATTATTGGTACCTCACTTTTAGACCTTGAAATTAACTGAAAGTCCAATAACTTTCCATGGATTGAAAGTGAGTGCTTAAAAATTGACACAAGTTGCGTTTAATTCATGGTTTATTAAGACTTGGTAACAATGTATGAGGGTATCTGAAGACGGATGTCTTTGACTTCATCAATGGAGGCATCTGCTACAGTTTGCATGCCATAGCTTTCCTTCAATTTCTCTAGGCCTGACATTTTTGAGTGTCACTTGAACTGTTGGTTGATGATTATTAAGTTGTCAACCAAAACTTCAGGGCATCAAAGTTTGTTTGTTGATGAATAAGTTATTTATGTTGCAGAAATGAATTTAATAAGAAAGATGCAATATAAAAAAATTGCAAAAAAAAATCATCAAATTATGAACCCATCATTTTCTTTTGAAATGCTTGTGCCATAATAGCCAAGATAATGTGTTCTCCATTTCTACAGCATGTAACTACTTGTTATACTCCCACTTAAAAAGCGGGGGGATATAGTGATAGGGTGTCTGTCTGTCAGTCCATCCTTTCTGTTACACCTCAGGGTACGCATATCTTATCTGCAACTCCTTCTATACCCCATGATGGATTTTCCTGGAACTTTCACACAATCTTTGTGACATAGTGTAGATGTGAACCTCTTATTTAAAAAGTTTATTTTTGGGGTCTCCCATACAATAACATGCAAAAAGCTGTCTGACTACAAGGGGGGTACTTTTAGGTTTAACATGGACTTTATTAAAGCCATTTGATGACAAGGTGTAATTGATGATCTCTTATTCACAAACCTCCGTAAACCCCTGAATGGATTTTCATGAAACTTTCACACAATGTTTGTGACATAATGTGGATGCACGCAAAAGACCCCTTTGTGGACTGCTAAGTAGTGCACCACATGGGCTAAATTTTCTGCCCCTACCATCTCTCCCCTTTTCCTGTGGTTCTTCAAAATTTACCGTTCCTTTGTTTCCCACCCTACCCCCATATTTCATTTATCATAATCATTTCATGTTCATTTTGTATCATCTTTTTAGCTCACCTGACCCGAAGGGTCATGTGAGCTATTGTCATCACTTGGCGTCCGTCGTCCGTCCGTCGTCCGTCGTCCGTCGTCCGTCGTCCGTAAACTTTTTAAAACGTTAACTCCTCTGACACGATAAGTCCAATTGCAACCAAACTTGGTATGGTTGTTCATTAGCATTCGGTGCTTAGAACTAATGTGGGGATTTTTGATTCGTCGTAAAATATGGCCGCCATGGCTAAAAATAGAACATAGGGGTAAAATGCATTTTTTTGCAAATAACTCAAAAACGGCTACAGATATCAAAATTCTGGCATAGGGTAAAAATGATCAGCACCTCAAGATCTACCTACCCTGAAATTTTAAAGAAAATCCAACGACCCATGTAGGAGTTATTGCCCTTTTTGTGGATTTTTTGCAAATTTTGCACCTGTTTAGCTCAATATCTTGAAAACTATACTAGATATTTGAGAAATTTAAGTTGCATATTGTTAAGCACATCAAGATCTACAAAATATGTAACAGGGTCAACGTTGTAGGACCTTTCCTTTTAGGAGTTATTGCCCTTAGAACGTCAAAATTTAGCATTTTAACAGCATTTCCTCGTTACATTGAAAATGTTAACTCCTCTGACACTTTAAGTCCAAATGAAACCAAACTTGGTATAGTTGTTTATTAGCATTAGGTGTATAGAACTGATGTGGGGATTTTCGATTGGTCGTAAAACATGGCCGTTGGGCTAAAAATAGAACATAGAGGTAAATGGCAGTTTTTTGCAAATAACTCTAAAACGGTGACAGATTTCAAAATTTTGATTGGAAACAAAAGTGATCAGCACCTCAAGATCTACCAGCTCTGAAACTTTGAAGAAAATCCAACAACCCATGTAGGAGTTGTTGCCCTTTTTGTGGATTTTTTGCAAATTTTGCACCTGTTTAGCTCAATATCTTGAAAACTATACTAGATATTTGAGAAATTTAAATTGCATATTGTTAAGCACATTAAGATCTACAAAATATGTAATAGGGTCAACGTTGTAAGACCTTTCCTTTTAGGAGTTATTGCCCTTAGAACGTCAAAATTTAGCATTTTAACAGCATTTCCTCATTACATTGAAAACGTTAACTCCTTTGACACTTTAAGTCCAAATGGAACCAAACTTGGTATAGTTGTTTATTAGCATTAGGTGTATAGAACTAATGTGGGGATTTTTGATTGGTCCTAAAACATGGCCGCTGTGGCTAAAAATAGAACATAGGGGTAAATGGCAGTTTTTTGCAAAAAACTCTAAAACGGTGACAGATTTCAAAATTTTGATTGGGAACAAAAGTGATCAGCACCTCAAGATCTACTAGCTCTGAAATTTTGAAGAAAATCCAACAACCCATGTAGGAGTTATTGCCCTTTTTGTGGATTTTTTGCAAATTTTGCACCTGTTTAGCTCAATATCTTGAAAACTATACAAGATATTTGTGAAATTTAAATTGCATATTGTTAAGCACATTAAGATCTACAAAATTTGTAACAGGGTCAACGTTGTAGGACCTTTCCTTTGAGGAGTTATTGCCCTTGGAACGTCAAATTTGAGCATTTTAACTGCATTTCCTTATATTGAAAATGTTAACTCCTCTGACACTTAAAGTCCAAATGGAACCAAACTTGGTGTTATTGTTTATTATTATTAGGTGTATAGAACTGCTGTGGGGATTTTTGATTGGTTGTAAAACATGGCCGCTGTTGCTAAAAATAGAACATTAGGTTAAACTGCAATTTTTTGCAAATAACTCAAAAAGGGTGACAGATTTTTAGATTTTGATTGAGAACAAAAGTGATCAGCACCTTTAGATCCACCATATTGTCAGATGACCCCCTTATTAATCTTATGACCCTTTCAACGTTAAATAGATTTTGCCTTATAACCTTTACTTCAGGCACATATGTCAGGTGAGCGATTCAGGCTCCTGGGAGCCTCTTGTTCATGTTCATAGCCTGTAAATAATCTACTTAGAGTTGCACAGGCCTAATACACCAACTCATTCACTCACTCACTCACTGTGACATAATGTGGATGTGCACCTCCTTATAATTTTGAAATTTCTTCTCATTGATTTGGGGGTGAGGGTATTTTCTGCTCACAGTTTTTTCTAGTTTCTGTCTGCTTTTCTTTGGCACATCTATGGAACATTGAATTTTATGTACCAGTATCAGTGTAAACTTACTTTTATATAACCACAAGTTCTTTTGTATCAGTCTTTTTGTTCAGTATTGTGTGAATCTCTTAACCTTTTTAGGCACATGTTTGTGTGCTAAAACAGAATTATTGTGGTTGCATGTGTCTTTGGACACATATTTTCTCAATATTAAGCTGCAGACTTTTTTTTGCTTACAAACCAAACTTCTGTGATGCCACATGCAGTCTCAAATTAGAAACATACTTGGAAATGAGTTGTTTCCCTTTGTTGGTTTCAGTTCTGTATTGCATAAAGGCTCTCTACTTATTGTTAAAGTACATATAATATTCAGTGTTTGAAGTACATGACTACAAAGGAAATTTTTTTGGTAGTATTGTCAGACATTGTGCCAAGTTTTGGAAGCTTTAATCAGCAGAACATGATCACCAAAAATACCAGACTTATAGCTTGATTTCATTCAGCAATTTAGAAATTAGGTATTTCCTCTGTGCTCTCAAATTAGCAGACAATTTTCATACTTTATTATGGAACTGGTTGCGATGATAATCATCATAATTTGCCAATTGTTGGTTTTCATGCCAAAATGATTCCCAATTATATTGTTCTAAATTACAACATGAAATATGGGAAAATAATCCTGTGTTAAAAGTCAAAAGTTTCAGGATATGTGAATTTCAGAAAAATAATAAAGAGGAAGTCGATGCTTTAATTTATCATGATGATGAGTCTGGCATTCATTGTCTGTAGCCATAGAACAGAACATTTGTATCCATCATTGGGTTGGCATTTAAAGGTCAGAACTTGTCTTGTAATGAATTTTGAAAGGTTTATCATTGCTCTATTGGTGCAAGTATTTTGTCCTGATTATTACTCAGGTTTCCAAATGACAATCAATGATCCTCAACTGTGCAATATTATATTACTCATCTAATGAATCAATCCATGTCAATCATATCTTAAATTTTTGGGGAAAAAATATTCAATAATGTTTGCGTTAAAAATGTATATAGAATTTCATGGATTATCCCCCCTTTGATAAAAATTTGTGTTGCTTAAAATTATAGAAAAAAAAATCCAGTCATTCAGTTTTATGGGGCAACACTTTGGTTGACTCAAAGTTACCTTACACGATTTCTTAAGTACATGTATGTGTGTTGAAAATGAAAGAACTATTTAATAATAAGAAATTATCATATTCATCAAATACTTCATTTGGGACTGTGGTATGATCACTCACTCATTAATTTATTTATTTCTCTTTTTCAGAATTCAAGATTAGTGAAGACCAACTTTTATACAGCACAGGTATGTATATGAATGAATAGTGTCAGTAAACAGGAGGTGAAAAAGGCAAAAGAAGTACAAATCTTTTATTCCATTTATGATGTGACTCAAAACTAGAAAGAGGGGGGCTAAACTATATTATCCAATAGTTAAATATCATGAGAGTCCAATTTGTTTTGAAATATTTTAAAATTGCTTAGATTCATCAATATTACAAAACAGTTATTGCTAAGACTGTTGATGTTTCTGTTTAAATTGTGTTTTTTCTAGAATTTAAAAGTTCTGTCAAGCTTACATGGAAAAAAGGGGGGGTTGGCCCTTAATGTCATAGTTTTTAGCACATTTTGGGTTTATTAGATGGTTCATCATAAATTAATGAACGTTATATTGTTTTGTTCTTCGAAGTTTACAATATTTACCCAAAAATCATAAAACTTCAATTTCTTTTGTCATTATGTACTAAAGCATACCATCCAAAATTTTCTTTAAAGGTCAAAAAGTATATTCCCCTCTGCACTTAGTAATTTATTCTGTAAAAATCTCAAAACCTTTTATCAACATTTAAGGTATAATAGCTATGGGCACCTTTCAGAAAAGTTTTTATTGTTTTAACAAACCTTGTAAAAGAAAATGTCTCTTTTTGACTTATAAAATATGACAGATTAAATCACAAAGAAGGATAGACTTGAAAAATCTCTGATGCATTAAAAATAAAAGATCTCTCCTGGAAATATTGATAAAAATCATCACAAAATGTTACCATAATGAGGGAAAGACATTGTTCTAAAGAGACGATGGTAACATATTGTCAGTTCTTGATCGTAGAAATTGAACACAGAAAAATATTCCATTACTACAAGGCAACATGTTTTGAGCAATAATTGTCATTAATTTTCCTATCAATAATTTTGTCACAGAAATTAAATATTCTGTCTATGTTTTTAATGATGTTCTATCAGATGGTGCTTCTACAACGAGATCAGATGACGTATGTATATCACGGTATATTGAGTACTTGATTATGTATTCCATCAAGTTTGTACATCATTGGTTTATGCTAATCTGTTTTAGATATGAAAATTTCATTTTCGTTATTTTTGACAAGTAGATGAAAATTTTCATGTAAATTCATGACAATTTTAAAATTTGTGTTTTCTAATTTTAAAAGTTCCATTTGATGCTCCATGTCAATGTAATAGGAAACTAAAGTGGTTTTAATAGTACCAATTGTTCAGAATATGTCACGTGTTCTTATAAAAAAGTTTATTTTAGCGAAGTACATAACTGCATGACTTAAGTAATTTGGAATGATCTTACTTGTCATTCAAAAACTCTAGATTGCTGAGAAATAAATTAAAAGGTCAGTGGTGGATTCACAAGAGGTAGAACCTTATTTTTGTCCTTAAGATTTTTTTTGTCATTCAGTATTTTGGTTGAAATTGTTTGCAAACTCCACCTTTCTGTCCAGTGAACTTGGGATGCAATCTCCCCTCCCCCTCTTTTAAAAAAGTTCTGGATCTGCCAATGACTGTTAGCTGACAACATTTTGCTTTCAATCAGTGGCGGATCCAGAAATTCTGAAAAGGGGGAGGGGGCATGCTTCAATGATCAATGATTTTCTATAAATTAAATCAAATTTTCCATCAAAAGGGGGGCATAGGGCCTGCTCTGAGGGCCCCCCATCTGAAACTGTTTGTGACAATCTCTTTGTCTATAATGCTAATATGTGTATTTTAATTCAAACAATTCTTGTTCTTTTTAATTCTTGATGAATTTAATGAGAATTAAGAGTTGAGAACAAGAATTGGTCCAGCCTGAAAAAAAGTACATTTGATAAAGTGTCAGACTGAGAGGTATTGTAAAATAATTGGATGGAGAAAGGACTACCTAACACAGAGTCAATGTTTTGAATGAAGTCAATGTTATGGTTTATGATTGGGTGGATGCTATTAATCGTGTTTGATCTTTATACCTTGATTAAAGCTAGATTTGACTTGGTTAGGTTGTCAAGTGAAGGCCTTGTGGGTATCTGAGGGACTGTAATCAGAAACAATTGGAAACTGTCACAGATTAGAAACACCATTAACATATTATCTAGATATCTGTCCATAATCACTGCTTATGTCTCTTATCAAAATCATAAATATTAGGTGAAACCAGAAAAAGTGAATGTGAATTAGATGCCATTATAAGTTGATAAGGTAAAAGTGGAGAAAATAATACAAGTGTGTGTATTTAAGATTCCATATTGCAAAAAGTTAGTAAAATTGAAAATGTGTTAAAATTAGTTGAGTTGAGCTGCTTTATTTCCCCAATGTTTGAATTTAAATTTGATATCTTGAAAGTCATTAAAAAGTTAAAAATTGAGAGTAGCATGAAATTTTATTTATCTTTCTTCAAAAATTGTATCTTTGTCAATGTAAGTCTTGATGATTAAGAATAAACTCACTTCAAGAATCGGTGTCTATTTTGAATCTACCACAAAGCCTTAAAGCAATAGAGGTTGAGTTATGATCTGTTTAAAAAGATGTAGAAAAAATAAATCTATCTGACAGTACTTTTATCAAAGTCATTTATGTAGATGATTTTAGACTTTGTATGTGAACGATCTTTGTGTTGATGTAATTCACCTGAGTTTGTCACATCCACCCTTTCCTAAGGCCCAAATAATGATATCAGTCGTTGGAGCTATTAATTCTGATAAGACATTCCACGATGCCGATGACGGAGGAATTTATTATCCGCTCGACCTGTATCTATAGACCTGGTACCCACACAACAAGTACTCTTCAGTTTTCGTTAACATAGGAATTCACAAATGTTTAACTTCACCTCAAATTTATTCTCAAGTCTGCAAAGTTTTGCAAATTATGTTGATATAAGAAATTTCAAAGTTTTTGTTTAAGATTTCATTTTGTACTTTTAGATTTTTATAAGCTTGTCTTTTAATGTCTTAAATAATATTATCAAACTTTTTAAATGATAATGAACTTTTCAAAATTTTTAAATACAATTGTAGAATTTCTAAGTGAATTTTTCCCATCCCCCCTTTTTTCTGTATTGGAACTTGCTATTCCCCTGTATCCTGTTACAATGCTTCAACGTACAAGGAAATCATGACAGCCGATGTGTCTAGTTTTTATGTTGGACGTAGAATTAAACAGTTAATACTTGGGTTCCTTAGCGGCCAATCTTTTGTATAGGTAGATGTCTTGTACAATGACATTTATTGTTGAACGTATTAACATGTCTGACATTTGAACGAAATCGTCAATGGTTCCCATGTATTCGTCTCATTGTCAGAAAACATGTGTTTTTAACAGTTGACAACCTGATCCAAAAGGAAGGCCTCCACATGCTCTAATAGTTAAAACCTTAAATGGTTGATAAACTAGCCTTGTAATTTTTATGTCAAATTTTGTGTATTCAAAATTTTCACAGAAAGCTAACACTATTTGGGAGATAAATGAAGTGTCATGGGCGGGAGTATGCTCAGATTTTAGTTGTAATTGAAGGGTCTTTAAGTATACCACTTTCTATAAACTTTTTTCATAAATTGTACCGTAAAATGATACGTTTCAAAGATGAGAATAAGGTTTCAGGATCAATTATGGATGTGCTATATATTAAAAAATTTATGGGGGAATCCTAAATGATACTTTAACAGTTTAAAGTTCACTCTCGTGTCAAAGTTGCCTGTAATAAATAATTTTATCACTATAGCTTTTTTGGTGCTTCAAGAAATCTTTTTCTATATTCACCACAATCAAAGATTGAGAAAGCTATACAGGAATCAACCTGTCTGTTTGTCTGTCTGTTACATATAGTAAGCACAACTGTTTGGATTTCGATTAAACTTTATGGAAATACATGATATTCATACTTTTTATTGCTGTCAGATATCAATCAGGGGAGATAATGGGAAGTACATATATATATTTTTATACCCCGCCACACGAAGTGGCAGGGTATTATGTTATACCCTCAGTTTTTTTCGGTGTCTGTCCGTCCGTCCGTCTGTCTGTCCGTCCCCCGAAGGTTTCCGACCAATAACTTGAAAACGCGTCAAAGGATTTCAATGATATTTTGCACAGCTGTTTAGTACAATAAAATACAGGTCAAGTTCGATTTCCAGCATGATCCAAAAAACAGTTTTCGAGATAGGCCACTTTTAAAAATCAAATTTCATGAAATTTTGAGTTTCCGACAAATAACTTGAAAACGCGTCAAAGGATTTGAATGATATTTTGCACATCTGTTTAGTACAATAAAATACAGGTCAAGTTCGATTTCCAGCATGATCCAATAAATAGTTTTTGAGATAGGCCACTTTGAAAAATCAAATTTTATGAAGTTTTGAGTTTCTGACCAATAACTTGAAAACGCGTCATGGGATTCAATTGATATTTTGTGTAGCTATTGAGTACAATAAAATACAGGTCAAGTTTAATTACCAGCATGATCCGAAAACCAGTTTTCAAGATAGGCCACTTTGAAATCAAATTTTATGAAGTTTTGATATTATAACGTGGCGGGGTATCATTTAATGTCCCATTACATGCCCTATTTTTTAACTATGAATCAAGGGTATTTTTGATTTTGAGCTTGTGCACAGTATCCCTGATTTAGTTAACTTTTTTTGCTGAATTTGATGGGGCCAAACCAAGAAAAGCTCTTGATAAGGATTTTAGGTTTACCGGTAGTACAAAACTTATGAAAGGAAGGGTTACAAAATTGCTATCTATTGTTCATTTGTCTTTCATGCCATTTTTTCATTTTGAATAAAAAAGCCAAGGTTTCAGTTAAGATAGAGATTTTCTGAAAATAAGAAAGGGAACTAAATGTTCCACTGTCATGATGACAATGGTTCTAAAATATGTACATGTATAGTCATTTAAGAGCTCTTAGGATTTATTAGGTTACCAATGGTACTTCACTTAAATGTCTATTAATGTTGTAAATGTATCATGTGAATAAAACCATGTGCCTTATTTTATGTGGAATCCTATTTTATACTTAAATAGATCTTTTCTCAAGTGGGATAACTATTATAAATACTGTCATCTATATCGGCCATTAAATGTTGAAATGTTACTGAGTAAGTGTGCTTTCAATTTCCAGGTTTCCCTTGTGATTTTTTGGACTGAAAAAGACTTGATTTTGAAAGAAGAAAGATCGATCTTACAAATAACCAACTTCATGATTTTTCTTCTCTAGGAAATTTGCCATAGAATAAGATTTCTCTTTAGTAGACACTTGAAAATGCCCCTTCCTAATATAAATGCCTATAAGGCTTTCGATTATGTTTCTCAGGAATCATCTGAACTTTGTCACTAAAACATAGAAATTATAAAACAAAATATCAGTCTTGATCAGATGCATTACTATACCTTTTAAAATTTTAAAGTTTGTGAATTGTATTATTTGGTTTAGTTGCTGTTTCATCAAATATCTGATACTGCAAAAATATGTGCACAAATTGCAAAGGTTACTAACAGAAACAGTTCTTGTTTTAGATGATTGTTTTATTTTTGAATAGAAAAGAACATCAATGTCTGATAAGAAATGAAGCATCTTGAGATAAAGGTTATTTCATTTCTAATAAATGTACATTCCAAGCTATTATTCCACAAAATCATTAGATTTATTCTTCTTCTATTGGCAGTACAATTCTATGGCATTGAAATTTTCAAAGTGTTGCCAGTAACAGCTTGGGCAAAATTGATTCTGGAAACTGAAATTGGTCCTTGTCAAATATCGCGTGGAATGGATTATCATGAAACCATTGATGTGTTTACATCTATCATGTCAAAGAATAAATAGAAATTCAATAAAATGGGTAAACTTCGAATAATGCTGTGTAACATGTGTCCAAGAAAAAAAGTCACAGACATATTTGAAGTTCATGTTAAATTGATCGGTTCGGAGAATCTTGGATAGGTTATTTTGTTCGCGTCTCAAGTTTTCTACATTGTCAATTGTCCTGATTGATACCCTGTTTACCAGTCCTCTAAAGGTTAAAACAGAATAATTTAATACCCAAATCTAATGCATCTAAATGTCCCGTAACATGCCAAAACTTAATCGCTCTTTCCCGTGTATTGATTTTTGCTAAGGTGCAAAGAATTTGTTCCACTATTTTGTAGAATTTAAAGAGAAAATTAAAATGCTGGACAAAAGTTTGAATAGAAGGTCTTAAGTTATCAAAGAATTCAGTCTTGTAGGGACATTAAAACCAAGTCAAACAGAAAGAGGTATTCATAGTCAAATTATTAAGTACCACACATTTTATATTTCTGATATTCTAAAAAGCTTAAATGTTTCCTTGGAAATAGAAAATGTGAAAATAACTTGCATAATTTTAAGTGATGTCTTTCTAAAATTCTTTTCAATTGTTATATTAGTAAAATATAAAGACATGGTGCACGAATGTTTAAGACTGCATGGGCCGACATAGTGCATTAAAAAGCAACATAATATCTTTGGAGGTATAGAATTTTGATAGCAAGATATGCGGAATTAATGATGGTATTGAAGGTTAAATTTGCACTCTCTTGTTAAACAGTACAAAATTGTTAAACATCTTGTACTTTGCAAGGGCTTCGTCCAGCAATCAGGATAGCCAGAGTCTAAAATCTTTTCTTCAAAATTTTGGCTACAATATAATTGATAAAAGTACATTTTTTGTACAGTTTCCAAAAAACTATGACTATATCCCAAGAGAACTAAATCTAGGAGAATTCATGAATGACTCAAACTTAATTCAAAAGATAGTCGTCTCTTTATGTCTCCCGCCTTCAAAGTATTTTGGGTGTTAAGATGGAACTTAAGACTTGGTATAAATTATGATAAATCACTTTGTAAGAGAGGAATTATAATAGAGCCATAATGAGGGCTAATTTGTTCCTTTAACTAAGTAATCTCAAATAAATTATGAAGAATAAGATAAGGAATCATATAGAGTTTCCTATAATTGTTTATTCATCCAGGGTCATTTAAAGTTGACAACATTACACTTTGGCAGGACAGTTATTTTGTCCAGAAAATGTAAGTTCATTTAATTATGATTATTGTAGAGAAATTTCATCCTATTGTGACAAATAAGAGTTCTAATTTCTTTATTGTGAAGAATAATGTTATTCATTTAAATGCTACAGTTCAGTTGATATATTTAAGAAACTTAAAAAGAAATACGTCTTTTGTTAAGAATTGTTACAGGTTTTGGGGTTTGTTGAATAAGAATAAAGTACCTGAGTCTTCTGTCAAAAAATATAAGGTATCGTTCTTGGACAATTAGTTTTGTGGACCAATTAAATTTGGATTCAAATGAAAAAAAATTATGTAAAGAAACTTTAATACAGTATCTTAAAGTACTTTAGAATACAACTTAAACTTAAGTTCCCTAAACCTGAAGTCATTAAGCAGAACCTTAAATGTCAAATCTTGAAAGAAGGAAACATTAAAGAATTTTCTTTCTTCAGTTGACACCACACCAAAAGTATCTTGTTTTCATTTTCATCATGAAACGTCTATTGTAGACTTTATCATGTGAATGGCAAATGAAACTCAATCTTCCAATTCATGGAGAGAAAATGTAACTTTTGATTTCTCTAAATCTGTAACTAGATCATCTCTATTAGACACAAGGTTCATGTCATAAACGAAAGGACAGGTAAAAAATTTGGATCCATCGAGCATTTTATACGCCTCAAAAATCTGCTGGAATTTCTCCGGTTTAAAACTCCTAACAATAAACTGATGCCATGGTGCATAAATGTTTTTCATTCCGTCTCTGTCGATTAATACGTTTTTTTGGGACAGTAACTGGAGCCAGGTTTGTTAGGCATCAATTTAACTAAATAATAGAGAACAATGAGCCATTAATTTTATTGTAACGACTTGAAATAAGATTCTTCAAGTCTGACATCAAAAGTGTCGCCTTCATATTGGCATGACATACTTGTCTCCTATAGCTATTTTGTAGACATGACAATGATTTTCAATCCATTCTTTTTTTATGAAAGTCATTTTTATTTTCCTCTTCATCTCAAATAAAAGGATTATCTTAATCCAATTTTGAATATCTGCCCCCCCCAACCCCCCCCCCCAAATTTATAGTAAGAACTTTTTTTTTCATTTATGCAGATTTTCTTTCCAAACAAGGGAAGTTTGTCTTTAATGTACAATGAAAAATATGCATCATTCAGTAATTGATCATTTCCATTATTACGACAGCACCAATGATCATGAAAGTACCTTCGGTACAGACGTTTCCACTTGAATATAAAATTGACATCATTTTATGCAGAGACACTTCACATGATAACAAGATGAGGTTGATACCTATGTATATTGTGATAAGTAGATACTATTATGGACCTTCACAACTTATCTCGGATCCAAAGTACTCATCATGTCTCAAACTTGTCATATCTTATACCTATTCCATAATTATATACACTCATTTTACATCATTTATGATAAATTGACATGTGATTCAAATTTGATGACTTGAGGTTATTTTATAAGTTTTGATTTTGAATGGTTTATGTTTTTCTTAAAATACAGATGTAATTCCCGTAGAACTTCTTCAAAGAGGGGACAATATTAAAACGAAAAGTTTAAGCTATGCTTAATTGGTTCTGAAATGGGTGGAGTTTGATGAAAATGAAAAGTCTTTTAGTGGCAGATACAGGGATGGGGGGAGTTCTGGGGGTTCTATCCAATTTCCTAAAAAAAAAATTGTTATTTTCTTGAAGATTTTTGGCAAAATTGGTCTGGAACTTCCATCCACAGTGGATTGCATGTGGAACCTCCCCTTTCAAATTTAATTTCTGGAACAGCCTCTGGTCTGCATCAGTGCAATATTCATGTTACCTGATAGTAGTCTTTTCATTTAATCAAGTCTGTTACGTTAATTATATATTCAGTTGAAACATGCAGTCACTGTACTAGAAATGAAGAAAAAATATAGGATAATTCAATAATTTTGTATTACATATTTTCAATATGTTCATTTCGCAGCATCTTTTTATACAGAATATGCAAATTAATGACGATTGATTCTGTAACATGTGGAAATGGCTTGGAGTTCCATTCTTAATTACATTATATTATTTCAAAACTGAATCACTACAGAGGCAGTTGTTTCTACATCCAATACCTCATTATGCATGTAAGTTATACTTTGTAATATTTTAGGTCACTAAAAATTGTCATTATCTTTTACTTCATGAGTTGATGGCAAAAGGATAGAATGATTTATTTTGAATTTTTTAATGTTATTTTAAAAATAAAAAAAATAAATGTGAATAATACTGAAAAAACATTATTTTTGTTGGGTAACAATTTTGGATGGTTTTGTGGATCAGCGAAATCACAAACTAAATTGATTTTCATTGAAAATTATGTTATTTTTCTATTTGTACATGTAGTAGTGTAATTATTTTTAAAAAGCAATATAGCATTTGAAAATTGAAAAAAAATTGAAAAAAAAATTGAAAGAAATTGTATATTGTTTTAAAAAAGTAAGATCCTATTATGTATTCAAAACTATTATATGTATTTATGAATTCTGCAACTTTCATTATTTGACACTCAGGTGTGTCTGTGAGAAATAGTAGATATTGTAATTGTCAGAGAAAGTGCAGACAAATTTTTTGCAATTCCTAAAATCTTTCAAAAACAACCTGTTAGATAACAAACAATACACAGAAATTGTAATGCAATATTGGAAGATGTTTTATTAAGGAATGTTGGTCATGTGTCACTTAATAAGAAAACATTAATTCTCAGTGATTAGTTGATGTGGAATTTAATATGAAATCTTGGTTTAGATAAGTTGGACTGGTGGTACTTGGATTTAAAGTTCAAAGACCATAACAATCCCTTGCAGGTATAACACATTGTTATCTGTCAGGCCAGTTTTTCTTGGAGTTTTGACTTTGATTTATTATAATCTGTATCTTAGGCATCAATTACCTGTACAGGTACGCGTTACCTGGACTCTACACCTCAAGCCCCTCTTAATTGACAATCAGTTAATCAGATAAGATCTTAGAGAAGGTCTTTGTAGTCTCAGGAATACATATATGCTAATTGAGTTAACTCCCAAAACTTGACAATCAGATTATAATTATCTGGAATTTGATTAAATTATATCCAAGTTTGGAATATTCTTTGTGTCCAGTCAAAGACATGTGCACTGGTTAAAAGTATTTGGAACCATTTTTTTACAAACTTAACTTTTCAAAGAAAGGAGTGTCAAATTACCTTAAATGGATTCTTAAATAACTGAAAAGTTTAAAATATTGTCACATAACAAAAGTACAATCCATGGAAGACATTCAAAAAGTTTTGAAAGGTTGCAGTTTTTAATTTCATTCTAGAAGAATTGATTAACGTTGATAAAGATTTAAACAAGTGACATTTAACAAAAAATAAACGTCTTTCTATATGGTGATGTGAATATTATGGAACAAGCTTGGCGGCAGAACCCTGATCAGTGACTCTGATAATTTAGATTTTTACCTGAGGACAATTGACTCTATTTATCAAGCCAGTGTTGGCACAGTCGTGCCTTGTTTAAATTGAAAGAAGTTCCATTGTCGTATAGGTGCTATAGACCAAGTGCATCAAGTGGTAAATTGTTTGTTGGCCAAACAGCACAATTTCCTCTAACTTAAATTCAGGCAACTAACTTCTCCGATTTCTATTAATAACGTGCTCAGGTGAAGCCAGCCCTCACGGCACCTATTCATAAATTGTCATTACTTTCTGAGATACAGCATCTATTGGTTGACGTTTACCTGGTATCATTTAAAGGATTGGACACAGTTCCATATTAGATGACTTGTGGTTAGCAGACGACAAACCTTATTGTTACCTGTGAAAAAACTTTTAAACTTTTTCCCAATATGATGGTAAGTTACTTTTATCTATATTTTTGGAGACTTTTTAATGAATTTTCACATTATTTTCGAAAAAAGTAATTTCCCACATAATTAAGTAGATTTTAATTTAATAACCTTTTGATAGATTTTTTTTTGGGAAGTATTTATTTAATATCAACTTGAGTTCCACCTGAATAGGCTTAATGCCATTGAGGTCTTATTTGTAAGGAAATTACATTGTTTGACCAGGTAGAAAATCTGGCTGTCTTTAAAAGCCTGGGGTGCTAGGGAGATCTGATGCCATTCAATTCAGCATTGATGAGTTTAAAGTCCCTGCTTGTCTAGGAATGTATCCGCCCCCTTTTCCTATCTTTGATATCAGACTGATTTGCCAAGCTTGTTACCACTTACAACTTTGACTGCTTATGGAAATTGTCGCTAGATCTATTTACAAACCAGAATCATGAAGGTAAAGTGGATTTTCTATTTAAATTCCATAATATGATAACTTTTATGACTTTAGTATCTTTTGATGTTAAGCTAGAGCAATTTAAAATCTTTGAAGTTTCCTCTTTGAGGATGTAAGAAGTTTAAATGATCAAAAGTGATGTTCAAGAACTTTGCCAAAATATTTTTTTGTAAATATTATCCTTTAAGAAAGATGAAACTGTTTTTCTGTCACTTCTCTTCTAAAGTACATATGTTTTTTCAAACCTACTGAAAAATGATCCCATGTGACGAATATCTCTTGTTTATGGTTTACGATGTGGTCGACAACAAAAGACATTGACATTTTGGGATTAAACTTTTTAAAAAAAGTTCCTGTTCTCGGATGAGTCACGACAAATAACGATTCCTTTCTTTTATGAGTTCTCTCAATAACTGCTGTTGCCTGGTACAATGGAAGACTTATTAGACTTTGTATAGTTCAGTGGTTTAGAGAATTCAATACTCCTATAATGTAGTTCGACATATTTTTAGGCCCTAAAACTGAGACTTTTGATACAATGCAGATTAATATCAGTCAAGCCCGATGTTATTGTAACTTTTTTGAAATTCAATGATGCTGATGCATGTTGAAGAATTTAAACTTTCTTTTCATAACCTTTGGTCATGTATTATGTCAAAATTCATAAGGGCTGAGAAATTTTTGGTCTTTAATTTTTTTGGTTATTGATTTTAAAGAATAATAGGCATTTGTTGTAAATCAGAACAAACTGTCAAAGATTAGAACCCTTCAAGTCGACAGGGGGAACCTTGTGTTTTGTCAGTTGACAATAATTTATGACATCAAAATATATCGAGTTATATAATATGATCTTAACCATTATGTCTTTGAGATGTTATAATTTGAAATAGATAATACGTAAGGATTATCCCTTATTAAGAGGTTTAAATGTCACTGTTTACCATGATATAGAATGACAAATCCTTTTCCTGTTTTTGTTTTGTAAAGCAGGACTTTCAATATTGGCAAGTTCCTTATTAACTTCTTGTATTACATGTAGTTCTTCATTAAGAGATACCCAAGAGATTAAAGTCCAATCTCTCTATGTCCTAAATATCTGAATTGAAAGCACCATCAAGGAAATTATAATCTCATTCTTAAGTGTTGCTTTATTTGGTTCCTTGTGACAAAAGGATGTTTGTTCATAATTAAGTGTACAGAACTTTCAGAAAACATCTTGAAAACTCTTTTGAAAAAGTTTTTAGTTTTGAATTTGGAGTTGACAAAGGAAGTTTAAAGCAACATCATGGTAATTTTAGACGTTTTTTTTAAGTTTAAAATCACCATCGCCTTAAGTTAAATTACTGCATCCTCATTTAATTTTATGCATGCTTGTTCACAGTTTTTTTAATTCTTTTGAAAAAAAAGTGTTAAACCAAAAATGGCCTGTAGTGCTGCAGAGGTTGCTAAAAGAAACTGCAAATTATGCAAAAGATGATATATATCTTTCAATGAGTTTTTTCTTAACCATCACTTAATTTGCATCTTTTTGACTATTTCTCTTTTCATGGATGTGTCATTTGCACCTCCCTACAGAAGAGTAATAGTCAACTATTCTGTAATTTGTTGCTGAGCATTGCAATCATTATATTTAAAGATGGCAGATGTAGGGTACTGCATCTGCTGCAACCGGCACCTGAATCCCTTAAACATAGCTTTGCAAAATTGAGTAAAAAATTACCCTTAATTGGGTGTTCTTTTAACTTTTTTTTAACTACAAAAGTTGCAGATGTTAGAGAATTGTGAAAGTCCAGTGCAATTGTGCATCATACATCAAATTTCATGGGAACCTGTTGGACATGTCATTTATTTATGCAAATGTGGCTCTTATTTCCTTTCTGAAGGCTTTCCATTATGTTAAACTAAGAAGGAAAATTAAACCCAACCAAGAAAGATCAATAGCGATGGAATTAATATCCTAGGTGTTTTATTGCATTTTTTGGTGTAGAGGATTTCTTAAGCAACCAATTGACAACTTTGGTTGATTTCCAACAATAACTTTGAAAGTTCTAACTTCATAAAGAGCTAGTGATAAGAAATTCTGGGGGAGATTTAATTTTGGTCGATCAGAGATTACACTTGTTCAATTTTCACGGCTCTTGGAACTGTATAAAATTTGCTTATTTAATGATGTTCATCGGGGCGTTCACTCACGGTACCTGTTATTAATATCAACCCTTTATTATTTTGCCAGAAACTTTCTCACAGAGCTAAGTCTCTGTATTTAAGTCTCCAATTACTACGTCTGACAACCTCGCTGTATATCAATCTAAATTACCTTTAGTACATGATGGTCCAATGCCCTGTATACCTGTGTTCATGACGATGAATTCTAACAATTGTATGCGTAGTCTTTGTCTGACTTGGGAACATATTCAAAGTGCCCAAATAATGGAATAAATCATGTTTGAACAACTTTCATGAATTTATTTTATACATTAATAAAACCCTGATGCTTTATTGGTGTTGTAAACCTACTGACAGGTATATTGAGGTATACAGGTGGCTTTCCATCTTATTATTTTCATGTAAAAACTTTAAATCCAAGGGAATTCTGGCAGATTATGACTTTGAATATTCAAATGCACTTGAAATCACATTACTTTATATGCAACAGATGCTGCATTATCTCCCCTTGTGGGAACAGTCTTTATATTCTAAATTATTTATATTCTTATGAAGTATTTCAGCATCATTAAAACCTGAAAACTTTTGAATCAGGTTTTTAGTTTTGAATTTGGAGTTGACAAAGGAAGTTTAAAGCAACATCATGGTAATTTTAGACGTTTTTTTTAAGTTTAAAATCACCATCGCCTTAAGTTAAATTACTGCATCCTCATTTAATTTTATGCATGCTTGTTCACAGTTTTTTTAATTCTTTTGAAAAAAAAGTGTTAAACCAAAAATGGCCTGTAGTGCTGCAGAGGTTGCTAAAAGAAACTGCAAATTATGCAAAAGATGATATATATCTTTCAATGAGTTTTTTCTTAACCATCACTTAATTTGCATCTTTTTGACTATTTCTCTTTTCATGGATGTGTCATTTGCACCTCCCTACAGAAGAGTAATAGTCAACTATTCTGTAATTTGTTGCTGAGCATTGCAATCATTATATTTAAAGATGGCAGATGTAGGGTACTGCATCTGCTGCAACCGGCACCTGAATCCCTTAAACATAGCTTTGCAAAATTGAGTAAAAAATTACCCTTAATTGGGTGTTCTTTTAACTTTTTTTTAACTACAAAAGTTGCAGATGTTAGAGAATTGTGAAAGTCCAGTGCAATTGTGCATCATACATCAAATTTCATGGGAACCTGTTGGACATGTCATTTATTTATGCAAATGTGGCTCTTATTTCCTTTCTGAAGGCTTTCCATTATGTTAAACTAAGAAGGAAAATTAAACCCAACCAAGAAAGATCAATAGCGATGGAATTAATATCCTAGGTGTTTTATTGCATTTTTTGGTGTAGAGGATTTCTTAAGCAACCAATTGACAACTTTGGTTGATTTCCAACAATAACTTTGAAAGTTCTAACTTCATAAAGAGCTAGTGATAAGAAATTCTGGGGGAGATTTAATTTTGGTCGATCAGAGATTACACTTGTTCAATTTTCACGGCTCTTGGAACTGTATAAAATTTGCTTATTTAATGATGTTCATCGGGGCGTTCACTCACGGTACCTGTTATTAATATCAACCCTTTATTATTTTGCCAGAAACTTTCTCACAGAGCTAAGTCTCTGTATTTAAGTCTCCAATTACTACGTCTGACAACCTCGCTGTATATCAATCTAAATTACCTTTAGTACATGATGGTCCAATGCCCTGTATACCTGTGTTCATGACGATGAATTCTAACAATTGTATGCGTAGTCTTTGTCTGACTTGGGAACATATTCAAAGTGCCCAAATAATGGAATAAATCATGTTTGAACAACTTTCATGAATTTATTTTATACATTAATAAAACCCTGATGCTTTATTGGTGTTGTAAACCTACTGACAGGTATATTGAGGTATACAGGTGGCTTTCCATCTTATTATTTTCATGTAAAAACTTTAAATCCAAGGGAATTCTGGCAGATTATGACTTTGAATATTCAAATGCACTTGAAATCACATTACTTTATATGCAACAGATGCTGCATTATCTCCCCTTGTGGGAACAGTCTTTATATTCTAAATTATTTATATTCTTATGAAGTATTTCAGCATCATTAAAACCTGAAAACTTTTGAATCAGGTTGGTCTTTTAACTGACATTTAAGTATGTATGCCCCAACATATTGTGTTTTCTGAAAATAATTTTACAAATAATGAGCGGAACAGTGTCCTCAAAAAGAACAAAGACAAAATATATACAGTATTTTTCTACTAATTGAGTTATCTCCCTTATTTTTCTAATTATTGAGTTATTTCCCTTATTTTTCAAAAAGATATAGGTTCATAAAGGCATCAAAATTGAAATGATTTTCAAAACTGTTATTTCCTTACTATGATTAAAAGGACAAATTTTGTGAAGATCAATAATGAAAAATTCTGATCAATCATATCAAAACTAATATTTATTTTAATTGACTAATGTCTTTCCCATCAAAGGCACCATAATGACAGGGACAAAATTACAAAAAGGTTAATGTACTTTATTAATCCTTTCAAAAGTTTCCATATAAGTTTGTTGTCTTTTAAGTTCTTTGTTAAAAAAAAAGTTATATTTAGAAGTGAATACCCATCCATGAGATTTCAGGGCCAAAAGGCAGATATTTTTTATCAAGATAAAAACATAAGAATTTACTTTCTGCGACTTGATGTGAATCACTCAAGTATATCAGGAGACAAACAGGAAACAATGTTTCTGAGTCACGTCGCTTTGAAATATGTTTTCTTCGACCTGCATCCGTTCAGATTATTTTCAAGTGCTTCTTCTTGTCTTGAGAGTCCGGCTTGTGGTTTTCGAACAGAGAAACAAAGTATACAAGGTCTATTGTTGAATACTTGCCAATAGAAAGTGAGCTCATCTTTCTTATATTATAATTAGGTTACTGTCTTCTAGCTTTAAAGTAGTCCTACCATTTTGACAAACCATGAATATCTTTGATAAGGAAATAATGGTACTTCTCTTGGAGTTAGGCACTGCACAGTATGGCCAGGTATATGAATTAACCAACTAAGGCAAAACACAAATTTTTCAAAGTGCATGGTTCTGTTAATTGTTTCTTTTGTATTATTTTGCATTTTATCAATGTTTTACTTACAAGAAGATGAGCACATTTTTAACTGTCAAATTTTAAACTTTAAATTTGTTTACTAAAATTTTATGGTTATGGAAAATAAGTACTAGTCACCTCAAAATTTAAAGAGTACTTTTGGAAACTTGTGAAAGATTTTTTTTCTTCTGTAATTTACTTTAAAAGTGCTATCAGGTGTTAAAAATTTGACTTTTATTGGCATTAATATAATTATTTTGATATTAATATCTCCCACACATAATCCCTGCTTTATAAAAAGTACATACAGTACAAAAGGGTATCTTTTGCATGAAGCTATTTGTTGGCAGTTATTATGTTTTATTTCAAGAAAGACATCTTCATAAACCTCAAAAGAAACATTTTTCTGAAATCTGAAAAGTTTTTTGTAAGTTGAACTAGTGGGAGAGGATTTTTTTATAGTTTTGGACTATATATATATGTTCATTACAAATGAATTATAATACAATTTCAACTTTTGGTTTTTATGATTGCAAATTAAGCAAAATTATTCTCATAAACTCCAAGTATGCAATTTTGATGCCACTAAGAACCAATGAAAGTTTGTTTTTACTAAAATAATTTCAGTAATGGCAGGTGAAAGATACCTGCAACTCCAGAGAATGTGAAGTTATCTCTGTAGAAATTTATCACAATTCTCTGTCTTTGATATACTGGGTCTGGTGACAGGTGATCTAGTGGTTCATGCCAAAGTTGGCTGGAGTTGCAGGTGCCCCCTCTACATTGTCATGAAGTCTTATCTGCAATGTCAGACTTGTGTATTAGATAGGGGTGAAAGGGAACTTCATTTCAGTGGATGATGGGAACTCTGAGGTACCACACCATGGTGGTAAAGGTGAATCTTATTGTTAAGGATGGTAGAGGAATTTTATTGCTTTGTTTTCAAATTCATAATTTTATATAAATTATCCATTTCAATCAATCTGACAAGAATAATTGAATTTTATCAATCAGGTTAAAAAAAAACTGTTAAGAGTGTTAATTTGGAAAAAAAAATATAGTGCATTTTAATTATAAAAGAAGATTATTTTAGCATTTTATCACTAAAAGTAAAAATTGGGTTTTTTTAATGAAAAGGATACATAGGCTTATCTAACATCTACGTAAAATTATTTTTTTCTTGATTCAAAGAAAGAAAAAATATTAAAGTTGTAAGTTTAGATTCTCTGATGAAGATGTTGTCCCTCAGGCTCTTAACGTCATCTTCACATATAAAGTATAAAACATTTTTCAAAGATGACTCCAAAAATGTATAACCAAAATATATGAAAAAAAAAGATAGATGAAAATGACTCTCTGGCATGAACATGTTAATTAAGTTTAGAGGTGTCACTGACTTTTGATTGATATAGGTACATTTTGATTACAAATTCATTTAGCATTCTGACAGGTGAAAATTTCAGGTGAGAGCATTCTCAGGAATGCTGATTTAATTTTGTCGATAATTTATACTCTTGGGTCCTGACAATGCATATTCATAAAACCCTGTTTAGAACATCGATTTGATTTAAGAACTTCAAAAGAAATACTTATAATCCGGATCCAAAGAGTCGGACAAACAGTTCAAAGAAGTACTTAAATAGAG
This sequence comes from Arcuatula senhousia, assembly GCA_963971305.1. Lineage (NCBI taxonomy): Eukaryota > Metazoa > Mollusca > Bivalvia > Mytilida > Mytilidae > Arcuatula > Arcuatula senhousia. The sequence continues at coordinate 12,293,406 of OZ020306.1, forward strand.
ATTTTCTAGTTGAAATTTTTGTGTCTGAGTAACGAGATTTCTAAGAGGCACAAAGTAGTATGATTTCCTTTTATGGTTGGTTGGTAAAAATATTCAATTTACGATTTGGCAATTCTCTAAGTTTTAATTTAAATGCAGCTTTAAAAATCGTTTATTTTTCAATAATGTGAAATAGACATGGTACCGTTAGAACAGTGTTTCCCTTTAATGGAACATCCTTATACTGCCAAAAATAGTTTGAAGCAATTAAGGGCACATTAACGACGTTTTCATGTTTTCGCTTCACTTAGACGAGATTTTTTGTTCCTGTGGCGATGGGTGAAACTTGATCGTATTTTGTAAGGTTCCTATTATAATGCTATCGGTCATGGTCCAGTACAAAGTATTCATTAAAGATGAAGTGCAGGATTTTGACGATTTATTTACCTGGGACAAATATACCTGTTGTTTTGTAAAGCGGACCAAATTTGGCAGAATAGTCATATATAAATGGCCTGAGGTTTAGGCTGTTTATTGCTAGACATATTCCATATGTTTTATCTCTACAAATGGTACAGCATTATATCGGGGGAACCAGGGGGAAATTAGGTCGACATTAATCATCAAGTTACCTGACTCTCCTACAGGTGTTTAAATTGATTTTCTTGACAAAGTGTTTCTTTCTTGAGATGCAAAAGAAATGATTTTAACCATTAAATTTGATGGATTGCCTCCTCAGGAATTGTACCAGCCAATTTATTCAAGATCTCCAAGATTTCCCTAATAAATAAAAATAATGGTAAGAAATGAGACATTTGGTTGACATAATATTCCATTGTATCACCTCAGTGCCATTTTCATGACAGACAAGTTGTCTTAAAGATCTGTACATCTACCTGGGGCCCTCACCTGATTAATTGTGGTTACCTGGATTTTCTTGTTACACCTTAAAATTGTCTTTGTTTTTCAAAGATGGTTTACCTGTCTAAACATCAAAGTCTGAAAACATATACATCCAGGCATTGTAACCAGAAAATTACTTATCAAAATCTTGTTCTCTGATGTTTTACAAGATTGCAAAAGTTCAAAGTTACAAAAGTCATTTAGAGTGATTTCCCCTGATTAGAAATAATGTGAATTTAAAAGTTTGTTTTGCAATTTTGTCATTTTAGGATAAACAGATTTTATAATGGTCCATATTTTTTTTAATTCATAAATATGTAGCTGAGTTATAAAAGATATTATAAAAGTATTTAAGCAAATGTTCTGTTTTAGAGCGTGTGCATGGGAAAAAAAAAGGGGTTTGCTGTTACTATACTTAAATATTGCAATTTAAGGTTAGTCCATAAAGAAATGCATCTCATCTGTGAAATAGGATTTATATACTAAAAAAAGATAAAATTTGATTTTACATACATGTTCATACCAAGGTTTTAAGATAAGATAAATCTAGTTTAGAAAATAAACAGAATCTGTCCAAAGTACTTATAGAATGGGAAACCAAGGACCCTGAATTCTAGATAACAGGCTGTACCCCAAAACCCTGATAACAAACTCCGACTTTGTTCAGTTATTATCAGTCTACATACAGAACTTTGGAACATCTACTGATTAAGTCATATAATGATAACTTTGATGGTTTCAAAAAGGGGTGGAAACCTATTCTACTTTATTATGTAGTGAAGTAACACAATTTTAAGATAAACCTATGTGATGAACTTTAAACATATTGTCAACGATCTCCGAAATTAAAATCAATTTTCTGTATACATTTTAATCATAACATGATAAAAGGAAAATATTTTGATTTTTTTTTCTGTATATAAAATTCCTTTCAGTTGCATCAGGACATAAATGGTTGCTTCCTGGAAGATAATTCACATTGTTTCCAACAATGCCAAGATAAACTTAGTGTTTTAGTGAATTTTTTAGTCTACATTTATTATAGTATACTTCCTTGTACTGCATCATGTACCAATCAGAATCTGATACATTGGGAGTTCACCGTAAACTCAATTGTTGTTTTTAAGACATTTAAGGAAAAGTGTAGTTTTCAAGTTGCTTCGATTTGATATCATAATAGAAATTAAAAAGGTTGTTAATTGTTTTAAAACAATGATTCCTTCAGGCATTGAATTTACAAAGTGTAAACATTTGTATAAGTAATCTGGCATTTTGTAGAACAAATCCTGGCATTTCAATAAATTTGTATTTGAACTCTGAACCCTGGAGCTGTCCCACCAAACCAGTTTTTGGTATAAATTAGATTGAAGCCAGCAGGTAGAATGACAAGTGACCATTTATGTTGAATGGTCATTCTTCATGGACATGTTTCTCACCTTGGTAAACATACACCTGTAATTACTGTCAAGTTCTGACAAGCATGGCTGCATCACAATGGAACCTTTATGTGGAGACTTTCCAAACTTCTCCACTGGACTTTAACTATTCCGTCTTTAATTATGCCCCCCTTTGATAGCAGAATGCTATTTCATCTATATTGGAATCTTTAGGATTTAATTAATTTTTAGGACAGATAAAACGATTTCCAAAGCTTAATGTTTTTGAACTTGAAGTGATATAAATTTAAAATATGACAGCCGTCTATAGACCTGATATTAATAGTATACATTAGAATTATGAGGTTTCTGTAGTGATTTAGGAGCCTATGGCACTTACCCATAAAACCTGATCAAATTTTATATCTGATGCCTTATAAGATAAAAAAGACTTGTATGGTGGCTTATTTTGGACTTGCGAGTTCAAATTTTGTCAATTTATTTACTTTTATGAATCAAATTTTAAATTTTGATTAGCTTTAGTAAAAAGTACAAGTTTAGCCTATAAATTGCACTTTTATTAAGTCTAAGGCATAATGAAAGACTTTTAACCTATGAGGATAATATTGAAGTCTTCTTAACACAGACATGAAATAATAATAAAAAGTTGAAACTCAGTCAAGTATTTCTATGTCCTTGTCATGGTAAATAAAAAGTTACCCCAAAGATAGATAATGAATTGGATTAATGAACTATCATTATCAACGATTTATCTCCTAACCAAACATTAGTCCTGTCTCATACAGGGCCCCAGTCACCAAGGAATTGAAGCATGCCAAAGAGATAATGTTTTAATGATTCAATTCTTTGATACAGAGATGGAATTACATTGTGAAAAGGAAATGGCGAACAAGTCTGCCTGGGGACAGGTAAACGTTCACATTCCTTTTGTCTTGTTCTCTTTACCTGTCTACGGTTTGTTTTACATGGGAATCTCTTTAAATCACCGAGAAGAACAATTTGTTTTGAGGGAATTCACCCCAGATTTAAGTCATTTAAATTAATGGTCTTGTTTTCCGTGTTATTTCATGGAGAAAATATGGAAAGGTGGACACTTTTAAGGGAATAAAATGGTATTAGATTTTCTTTTTATTTTCTTTTAGACATTGAATATATTCAGGGGTGTATAAGATTCATTTTACAAATAAGTCTATATGGAATTTATTGATACCAACTGTATAAAATTTTGACATAATAAACTTTAATTATTGAATTTATTTGCCACAATATTTCTTTGTTTTTAAACTGATGCATTTTTTTCAATCTTACCAATGTCCAACATGCATGATCTAAACTGTTTACCAATCTCTATAAAATTTCAACATGAATACACAATAACATGAATTGAATTATGTAACTTTTTGCCTTGCTATGTTTTAAAATTATTCTTTTAAGATGTTTTGAGCATATCATGTCAAACAAGCAAGGTCTGTAAAAAAATGCTTCAAAGATATTAGATGTTTTTGAGTTTTGACAGATTAATCATATTTATGATTAAAACGATTGGTTAATCAGTCAAAAGTGATGTCAATTAGCACTTTCTTGTAAGCCATTAATGATTGGGATAGAATTATATAGATAAGAATGTGTTACCTGGGGCTAAAATGATTAAACATGTCAGTTGATTATCTCCCTTGTCATGGAATAACATGGAATCATTTCCAAGAACTCTATCATTAAGAAAACACCTTTGTGGTATAGGACTGTATTGACTTAGATAATGGTAAGACTGTCTTGTAACTTTGGGGAAGGATAAATGATATTTGAAATTAAAATAAATAAATATATATATACAATAAGCCAAAGGTATTATGTATGTAATTAATAGAGTGATGTTAATTTGATATTTTATCTATGATGAAGTTAGAAGTTTGTGGTTTTAATAATATTTTTGTTTGCCTTTATGTGAATTGATGTTTCCTTTATTGAATGTAGAAAATATCAAAATTATCTACAAGATAACAAAAAAAAAAGAGAAAAAAAAGGATCGACAAGTTTATTATCAATAAAAGAGTGTTTCAAAATGACTAAATACATTTTAAACAAAATAGAATACCAAAAAGTGCTTAAATATGGAATAAATGTCCATGTAAAACTTCTGAGGAAAAAGTGTTTCTTCATGAGGTCTTGCAACAGATAAAAAATTATTCAACAAATAAAAACAACAAAACCCCTAAACCTTAACACATTTTCAATGCTTTTGATTTATTAAATCATAGAGATAATAACAAAATTACTGAACTTGAAGGATAAATCTCAATGTCCAAGAGAAAAGACAAAACATTGAAGACATACCCCAAAAATTATAGATCTCAATGGTCCTGACTTGGTACAGGCATTTCAAATGAAAGGGTGGGTTAAGTCATATTATTATTTTGAAATGAATGTTTTTGTGATGAAATGATTTTCAAAATGTTTTTCCTTTCTCTTTTCAGGATAACCAGTTTCTTTGCACGACATGTCAAATAAAGCAGAGGATGATGGGAATGAATTAACCAATCACAGAGGTCGCAGCCGATTCTGTAAACTGTGCAAATTCATCTGTACAGACCCAAAGGAATTCTTAGAACATCAGAAATACGCTCATTCTCAAGACACAGATCCTGATCTTATACGGTCACTTGGAGGTCGTCGACGTAAAAGTCAACCTACAAAGAGGTCATCTGAGGCCAACGAACAAAACATATCTACCGAACAAACTGTTAAAGGAACAATTGAAGTGAAACGAAAAGTAGTGAAAGAACAAGTGACAATAAATAATACTGAACAAATGATCATGGATGACAATAACGATAGCGTCGATGGTCAGATGGGAGACATTGAGGACTTAGCTCGTATGAACACTGAAAGAGATCTCGATCAAAGTTCTAACTTCAGTCATGAAATGGAGGACGAGGAAGGACGATTGATCATTGCCGAGGGAGAGGATGGAGAGAATGGTAGAAAGACTCCAACCAGGAATGGCAATATTCAGAACCGTACCTACATATGTGGACAATGTAACTACACTTCTACTAGTGCAAAAACCTATCTACATCATCAGAAAGATGCTCACAATGCTGACATTACAATTTTTGAGTGTGACATTTGTGAATATGCAACAAAGTATAAACAAAAACTTCCACGACATCGCAAGTTACATTTCTCAGGGAAAGATAGCAGCCTGCTGTTTAACGGGTCAGATCTGGACAGCAGCTTCTCAGAAAAAGACAATAAAAGTACAACAGGTAGTGACATCATCAATACTGGTGTGAAAGATCTCCATGGTAACCCAGAGGATGAAGATGATGAGGTTGAGGAAGATGAGGAGGAGGAGGAAACTCCTGTCACCATGGTGATTCCAGAAGCTCCTGAAGCTGAGAAGAAAAAGAGAAAAACTAGACAGGAAGTCGATCCCGGAAAATACTTTGAAGTGTTTGATGAAACAGGAATAAAGTATGCCTGTTCAAAATGTGGAAATGTCTACAAGTGGAGGAAATCATTGAACAAACATTGGAAAGAAAAACATTTTGGTGATCTCCCTGATCAAAGTAAGCCACCACCAGGTCTGGCTAAACTAAATGCTGTCAGTAACATGAAATACAGGTACCCTGTGCCTCCATCAGAGAGGAGTCGCCTCACAGCCATGAACCATTCCACACCTCACTCAGGATCATCTACACCCATCATGCAGGAGAAGTCTATGGAAGAAATGTCAATATCACCAGTCGTCATGCCAAGGTCGATTGGACCATTCATCAGTAATGCTCCTACCTACTACCCACAGCAACAAAACATGGCACATCCACGAATGAGTCCAGATGTAGGGTACAGGAAGCAGAACAGGCCTCCTTCATCACAAAGTCGACCAATGGAGAGAGAGGAACAACCAATCGATTTCTCTATCAATAAAGACGTTGAAAGTAATTCATTTAAAAACATTGACTTGAACAGAAACATGAGATTCCAACAGAAACTGGAACAAGAGATGTATCAGAAGTTCAACCTGAAACAAGAACCCCAGTGGAGCGAAGGCCAGAATGGTGACCATGACCATGATAATCAGGAAGAGAATCGTAAACTTCAATGTTCTAGATGTGGATTTATCGCCAAGACATTGGTGGACTACAGTTCTCACATGACACTCCATCTTAACAAGAGAGCTTTCAAATGTGCAGAATGTCAGGAACATTTCAATGGCGTAGAGGACCTGAACAAACACTTTGCTGAAAACCACTTAGAAAAAATACAGGAACATAAGGAGGCCATCCAGAAGATACCTCATGGTCTACAGCAGACATATCACCTCCTAAAGATGCCACTGAATAACATAGCCACACAGGAAATCAGCTCATCATCTTCAGAACCCAAGTATCTGAAATGTAACATGTGTGACTTCGTAGCCAAGTGGCCGGCAGAGCTCCAGAAACATGCCGTATCACACAGTGAGGAGAGACCCTTCATTTGCATGGTCTGTGGATCTACATACAAGTGGAAGTGGGACTTGGTCAAACACTTTGAGAAGAGCCACAGTTCTCTACAAAACCCCTACAAGAGACGTGAGCAGGGAGCGGCTTCTACTCCCAAGTCATCAGCCAACACTTCACTTCCTACACCACAGTATGAGAACTCACCTACCATGGTTAACAGTATGTATGGTGGAGCCTTACAGATGCTATCCAGTACTGCCGCAGCACTTAGTGACAATGTTCATGATGGCTACCCACACAAACGATACTCTAACGAATACCTCAACAACAGTGCCAGTAAGAAACGACGTCTTTCAGACACTGAAATCAACCTCGCAGAGGATACCAACAACAACTTGTCAAGAGATGGGTACATAACAGCAGGAGCTGTTGACTTCCAGAGTAACCGAGCTTCGTCAGAGCCACCAAAGAATGACTCGTTCAGCCATGATGGCAGTATGGAAAGATCTTCTATGTCTACACTAAAGGAGATGGAAAGCTTGATCCCTTCTGATGACTCCAATCACTCAGGCTACAACAAAGACTCCCAGTTCATCAAGATGAAAGATGGGTTTACCATGAAAGATGCTGACGGGGCTGAAATTCTCCTGCCATACAAATGTAGGCTGTGCGAGTACAGAGCAAGATGGCCATCTGAAATCCAACAGCACATGAAAAACCATTCCGACGAAAAGCCATACCATTGTCCTAGATGTAGTTATAAAAGTAAATGGAAATGGGACGTTGTCAAACATTTGAAAAGATGTGGAGGTGGAACCATTAAAGATGTGATTGACACCACTAAGATGAGGAAGGTCCCTCCTCCTAACGTAACTGTCATGCCACAGGGATCCTTCCATCAGGATACACCACAACCATTCAAACATAGCCAACATGATGACCAGGATGACTCACCAAAGAGGTTTATCTACAATGGATACATGCAGAATATGTCTGAGAGTGAACAGAATGACAAGATGATGACCTATGAATGTCTGGAATGTCCCTTTGTTGGTAATAGCCCAGCCGAGCTGAAACGCCACTCAGTCTTACACTCAGAGAACAAGCCATTCAGTTGTTCTGTCTGTGGATACAGCTCAAGATGGAAGTGTGACCTGAAGAAACACATGAGAACTTATGGCCATGAGAATAAGTTTATGCCACAGTCTGATGGGATGTCGCCAATGTATCTACAGGACAAGTTCAAAATATCACTCAAAGGAGGAAATGATGGTCCAATGTTCCCAGAGATGATGTCCAAAGACAACGATGCCCAGATGTACTCTGAGGAAGATAGACAACTCTACAAATGTGACCAATGTCAGTATGTTACCTATAAGAAACTCAGCTTCCAGGCACACATGAAGATGCATGGCAATACCAACTCAAATGTTTCTAAAGATGACAAGTTCAAATGTAAGCAGTGCAGCTTCAAGGCACCAGATCTTCCATCATTCCTTCAACATAAGAAGACACATACTCAAGCTACATCCCCATCTCAACCTCAGAATGCTCCATCACCACAACAGCTGAACTCAGATTCATCAGTACCCAAGCCAGAAGATGAGAATTCAATGTCTAATGATGCAGTTGGCAGAAAACATAGACGTAAACCAACTCAGCCAGTACAACAATTCAAATGTAAAATGTGTTCCTTCACTTCATCATCCAAATCTACCATTATGGTCCATGAATCCACTCATGAGTCAGACAAGGCAGAAATGGAGGAAGACATCCAGATGTATGATGATCACAGGGTTGAGAGGGAATACCAAAACAAACCCGTAGGCATGAAGCAAGACAGACCTGTCAACTTTGCTGGAGCCCTAGACCTAACAAGGACCTCTACTCCAGTATCCATGGCTATACCTAAACCAAAACCAGTCATGTCATCTCCAACATTCTCCAGTAGACAGACACCAAACCCATCCTACAGATTCCCATGTGAATGGTGTCCAGCAATGTTCCCTAACTTAGCCACAGTCTACCAGCATGCCTCGCAGGTTCATCCACATGAATTAAAGGCTCAGGAATCTGGTGACAAGCCATCTCCTACAGGCATGAGTCTACCAACACGTCCACAGGCACCCAGTAGCTATGAGCAGCCACCACACATGCAGCAAAAGCCTTCATTGCCACAACTTCAAGCTCAACTTCAACAAAACTCAATGTTCAACATGTTCAAGTATCGACCAATAGAACCAAAGCCATCAGGAGGATCCACTCAAACCACGTCCACTGTGGCCTCGATGCCATCTACAGTATCAGCCTTGACTCAGTCACTTCAGCAGAGATTAAATGATAACAGAGCCCAGACAGCTATGGCCTTGCAGCTCCAACAACAGGCTATGAGAGCTAAGAAGTCCACCAGTCCACAGAAAAGGGGGAGGTCCTTCCAGTGTACCAAATGTTCCTTTACTGCTCCTAATGCCGTGACCTATCTGAGACATATTGAAAGACATGGAAGCAACTGCCGCCATACTTGCCGATTCTGTGACTACAGTATAGATAGACTGAACCTACTCTACCAACACATGAAGGGAACTCATGGAGATCTCTGGAGAGGTACCCCAGAGGAGAAGATCCGTCTAACTCCCAGTGGTAAAGAGGGAGGACGAACATGGCATGGCTTTGACTCTGAAAGTCTTGGCAGCTCCTTTGATGGCTCAGAGTTTGGTCAAGATATGGACCTTCAGGAACAGCTTGAGGAATCTGTAAATAGAGAGATGAAAATCTACAGCTCCATGGCAATAAATGGTCAAAAACCAGTCCTTGTCATTCGTGGTATGGCTAACTGGAGAGGGATACCTATTCAGCTCTGTATGATCAACGGTCGTAAGAACTACAAGTGTCCCACATGTTCCTATGTCAGTAGCAATGCAGCCAACACTGGAAACCATGCTCGTCAACACAACTGTGGCAAGAAATACTCCTGTGAGATCTGTAACTATGGAGCAGACAACCTCAAACTTATCTACAATCACAAGGACAGCATCCACCCGCCAGAGCCTATCTTTATTGAGAAATATGAGAACACACCAATTACTGAATTTGAATCTTCCATCGATGAGAACGGAGTACCCACTGGTAACAAAGGAGCCATGATCTTGCCAACATGTACAAAATGTCCATTCAAATGTAAAACTATAAAGAAACTACAGCAGCATATCATGTTACATGGGAGTGGGAAGGAACACAAGTGTGAATACTGCGACTACCATGTAGATACCCTTGATGAACTCTTACAACATCTTGTTGTACACCGCGAGCCATATGAACCAAAACTAGACTCCTCTGATGAAGAGGATAACGCAAGGTCAGCAGAACAAAATAACCGCCAGATAGAACAACCTGTATTAACCAGCGAGAAAATGAACAATATATTGAACAAACTGTCTAACAATGCTGGACACATCCGTTACAAGTGTTCACGCTGCGCTTTCACAGCCTTCAGAAAGACCAGTCTATTCAACCATGTGGAACAACATCTAAAACATCCCAACATGGGAGAACTGGTACAACGCTCTAGCAATGATGACATGATCAATGAACAAGCTGATATGTACTTCCAATCTGTTGTCATCGATCCAAGAGATGAGAAAGGACTCGAAATACTCAAAGCTGCTAATACATCTGATTACTCTGATCATGAAATGGATGAAGACAAGGAGTTTATGGACGATAGTGAGTTTCTGGATGAAATGGGAGCTGAATTGGCTGAGGAAGAAATGGCAAGGCTGGAACAAGAGGAACTAGAAAGTGTAGATCCAATCAAATTTGGACCAAATGCAGGAGAAGAATCCGACGATAGTCTATCCGAGATGGATCCAAACGCTCTTCAACAACAAATGTCTATAAATTTATCAGGCAAACTAGACAGTGAGAAGATAAGATATTCCTGCAATCAATGTCCATATAAATGTAATGCTCTCAGAAGCTTCAAATGTCACATTCACATGCATGGGTTGAACAAGAAGTACATCTGTGACTATTGTAACTGGAGTGCCGATCGACTGAATCTGTTGTATCAGCACCGTCGTGTCCATCAGAAGGAAAATGGCTATAATGTGGCACCAATGGATATTGTCTTCCTTAACAGAGACTATGCACTTGAAAATAGCAAAAATGTCAATGACTTTGCCATGAAAAACTCAATGCTAGAGGAGAAATTGAACAGAATAGCATCCCAGAGAACACCTGATGGGAAGAGAATCTATGTGTGTAAACTCTGTCCCTTCAGTTGTAGCAATAAAAACAGTTATACCTATCATAAAAGTCTACACAAAATATCCGCCAGATACACATGTAGTGAGTGCTCCTTTAGTGTGGAACGTTGGAATCTTCTGATACAACACATGAGATTACATAAACGTGATGCTATGGAATCTCCCTCCAGCGAGTTAGGAGAGACAAGGAATGGAGAGCCAATTACTCCAGAATTTGCTCCTCAGCTCTACTTCAGTTCTCAAGGCATGTCAAACGATAGTGATGTCAGCGAAGAGGAAGAGTACAGAGAGTTCAAATGTGACCGTTGTCCGTTCAGTACTCCATCCAAAGATGAACTGGATAATCATGAACACCAACATAGCAACAGATCCGAAAATATTTGTCCGTATTGTGACTTTAGTTGTACAAAAGAGGACCAATTGATTGAACATTTACAGTGCCATTTCCCAAGTACAAAAATAGACAGTGAAACTTTCAAATCTATTGTTGATAGGCAGGGGAAACATTCCGACAAACTGAAACCAGAAGTAGCAATTGTTAAAAAGAAGGCCAAAGACATCAGAGAGAATGGTGAAGCAGATTCTACCTCAAATGACGGAAATAATGATGAGATGAAAGAACTTTCCCAGTCTGGAGAAAAGAAAGTGACTGTTGAAAAGACATTCACGAAAATATATGTTTGTCAATATTGTGAACGGGAATTTGAAAGTAAAACTTTTTTGATTCAGCATGAAAAGCAACACACCATTGGAAATTAAACTTCTGTTGTAAATTTTCATGTTGGTCTAAGGGAGATAAATCATAGTTTTTTTTAGAAAAAAATTAGTGCTGAGTTTTTGTATAGTAAATAATAACTTTATGTGCAATAGATTTTTCTGGTCACAACTTTAATATAAAGATTTACTCAAATGGTAAAATTCAAAAGTTTTTAATTTTTTTGTCTTTCACTTAAGAAAATGATTAAAAACCTCAAAAGAGTTTTAGAACAAATTACTTTTCAAATGCATTTAGCCTTTCTTTATTCATTCATGAATCATCCATTTTTAAACTCCAAAGTGCAATGTTAAAACTCATTAGAAATAAGTCATATTTTTTCCAGAAATCCAATTTTTCATGCATTTACTCCATCATTTGTTCATGTTGTACCATTTGTATTTGTAAATACACCTAGTTAAGTAGTTAAGTATATTAAATATTGTATGTTATATTTGAATATTTGTATTTTACATTATTTACTTACCAAATACATTCCTTGATTTTTGTCCATGTTTATTTTTTATCAAAAGAACAAATTTTGTTAATCATCTCCATGAGATTCATTTTGTTGTCCAATTTTAAATGAAATTTAGGGTATTAAGAAGATGAAATGTTTTTTTGTTGTTAATTTTTAATGATGATTAAGTCTTCCTACAAACTTGATGTCGTTAACATATACATTTGTTGATTGTTTTGGTGTTTAATTGAATATCAAATATTTTGTTATTTGAACCAAACTCCTAACATTCCAATTTTTAAAACAAAAATGTGATGACAACCCAGTCTTCCTCCAAATTTACTATAGAAAAAAAATGTAAATATATATAAATAAAGAATAAGTGCCTTTTTCTTCCATATATTTTTGCAAATTGATATATTTTATAATGGTAAGGTTTCAGTACAACGAATTGTTAATATAAATTTAGTGCCTTAGATTAGATAAATATACCATTTTTGAACAAGTTTTTTTTTGTTCACAACAAATCACTTGTCTTCCATGTTTTTTGCTATGTATTTTATATACACATATTGTGGCATTCACACTTTTGTGCCTTACAATTTTGTAAATAGAGGTATATTTAGAAAATTGAATATGATGTGTGGGAGAGCTTTTTTCATTATTTACATTTTCAACGGTCATTCCATTTTTATTATGCACATAATTTGCTGTATGTGTATAATTGATTGTTAATTGTTTTGATTGGTTAAAACTGTTGGTAATTTTGTTTAATTCAGTTTTTTTTTTATATTTTTATTTGATTTTCAAGAAAGTGCCTTACATGTTTGTCCCGTCATCTTTTATCTGTTCATTTTTTCTTTGGAAAAGTTTATTGTTTTGGCCAATAGAATACATGACTATAAGTTAATTAAGACAAAAATTTTGATTTTTTTTTCACAATGGTAAATTCTTACATTTATTTTTATACCAATACCAAGAATTAAATTTGGGCAATTTTCAACAGTTAATATTTTAAAATGTGTGAGAGTTTAAGGAATACCTCAGTGTACTTGTACATAGTTTATATTATCTTATATTATTTGGCCTGGTTAAGGTCATAGGTCACTGATGATATGGTGCTATGTTACATAGAAATAACTGCCTAAAATCACTGCTGGGTCAATGTTGCATGGAGTTAATGGTATAAGGGAGATAACTCTAAGAAATTTTGATTAAATTTGGCCAGTTGTTGTAATTCAGCATTTGAATTTAAACAGAACTTCCTGCATTTAGTAGTTTTTGGCTTCATGCAACATTGATAATAAAATTGCTTCTCATTAATTCATTACTCTAGGTGCTAAATTGTTTATTTTATGAAAAGTGTTAATGAGGAGGGCAGTTAAAAATATATTTTGCCAAAAAAACATAATTTTTTATTTACATGTTGGAAAGCATAGACCATAGTTGTTTATAAAGTAAAAAAAAACAGTAAATTTATGATGTTTATAAATTTTAATATATATGAAGCAGAAAAAATCATTTTTGATCCTTTAAATATAAATATGTAATTATATCTATAAAAAATATGTACTTTAAATTTTATTATGGGGACACTTATATAGTCATGTACCATAAGGTTAAATATATAGAATGCTTTAAATAATACAGAAAAAGTAATAAAGCTATTAAACCAAATGTTTTAGTTGACATATCCCTAATGTGACAGAAAACTAAACAAAAATGAATCTTCAAGCCCAAACATTTACCTAATTTGTTGAACACCAAGTTTTGTCTATCAATGACTCGTCAGAGAGATGCTCTAATCAATGTTATTCCACTATGTCATAAAATGTAACGAGATACCCTGCATTAATCATGCTTTATCAGTAGATAAGCCTAAATTCCTAAAAGACCCCCCTCATTAATTATCATAAACTTTCATTTAGCACCCTCTACAGTCCCGTGGTATAAATCAGTTATCCCCCATCGGGCATCCGCCCTCAGGGGAATAACTAACACTTAAAAGTGTCAAACAAGGAAGAGAAGAAAAACCCTCCCACTGAAAAACAGAAACATGGATTCACCAATTCAAAATGAAGAATGTCATCAGGTTACCCAAGGGAAAAGTTTTCACAAGGTTTAGCTTGAGAATTTTTTTGGCAGACATGTGCTTGCAGACAAATATGTAGGTTTGTCATAGATTTTGTATGATCTTGCTTTACTGCATGGACTTGACTTTCTTGAACAACATCATTAGCAACATCACAAATATACTGCAACAAAAAAAGGAACTGCCTCCCCTTCCAGAGCACCTAATTTCACTTATATTTTGACAGGAGTTTCATGTTGCTGATTTCACTTATATGTGTTTGTTGTCTTCAATGTCTCTTGGTTTTGTCTGTGTTTGTTTGGACTGGAGATTTGATATATTTTGCTTAAATTTAACAATACATACAATGTCCCAAAAAAACGAAAAAAAAGACATCCATGGATTTTTTCCAAACAATGAAACCAGCTTTACTCAAAAACAGAAGGTGTTCTTTAATATAGACATGGGATATTTGCTCAACAAAGTATATTGCCTAGGTTGCGTTGTTTCACAAGCAGGTTTTGTCTATTCAAGACTCGTCTAAGCCAAAAAATGAAAATTACAAGACACATGAGCATAAAGTGAACTGAACAATTTATAACCAAAAGATGATTAACTAAATCCAAATTATGACTAAACAACAACATATATGTCTGGGGGAAAAAACCTCAAGGTTTCAAAATTGAACACTTTCATAGGAGTAAGTTTAACTCAAGGAGTTAAAAATCCAACAGCAACACAAACCATGACAAGTTATTACAAAGCAAGTGTACAACAAAAACACAATTCCTAATCATAAATTTTATAACGCATGTACCTAGGATTTATTGTTTTTGTGTCGCCTGCGACTTTTGTAGATGAAGGCGAAACATAGGTATTACTTGCCGGAGGCGGTGGCGGCATAAACTTTTTTGTAAGACCTTTATGGAAAATGAATTACAAGAAAAGTATACGAGCTAGGCATCTGATATTTGGTATACAGACAGTTGGGGTTATGGTCTACGCAACTGGCCTCATGCCACTTGACCCTGACCCCATTTTCATGGTACCTAGATGTTTTTTCAGGCCAAAAAACCCCTGAGTAAGACTTCTGTTATCTGGTATAAGGACTTTGGATTATGGTCTATGCAACTGGCTCCATGCCGTTTGACCCTGACACCCCAATTTCATGGTTCAGTAACTCTGTAAACTTAGAGGTTTTTTTGGGCCAAAACACCCTTGTAAGACTCCACTTTTGTGGAAAATGTATTCAGTGAAAACTATAATAGCTAAGCATCTGATATCTGGTATACAGACACTTAGGGCTATGGCGCAACTGGCACCATGCTATTTGACCCTGACTCCATTTTCATGGTTCAGTGACTCTGTAGATTTACATGATTTTTGGGGCCAAAAACCCTCTTTGCTAGATTTTTGTGGAAAATGTATTCAGTGAAAAGTATAATAGCTAGGCATCTGATATATGGTATATAGACACCTGGAAATATGGTCTATGCAACCGATACCATGTCCTGTGACCTTGACACAATTTTCTTGGTTCAGTGACTCTGTTGACCTAGATGATTTTTTGGACAATTACAACTTTTGAGGAATATAAATCAAATGAAAAGTATAATAGTTAGACATCTGATATTTGGTATACAGACACTTGGGGTTTTTGTCTACACAATTGACACCATGTTGTGTAACCCGTACCCCATTTTCATGGGTCATTTTTGGGTGGAAAATGAGTTAAGTGGAAAGTATAATATTATAGCTAAGCATCTGATATTTGGTATACAGACCCTTGGGATTATGGGATACACAACTGACGTCACATGTTATGTGACCTTGACCCCATTTTCATGGTTGAATGACTTGAATGTCTGTTTTTTTTTCATTGTTTCTCAATAACTATGGTATCTAGAACACTAAAGACATTCCATTGTGTCTTTGTGATGGTTTAATGGAATTCTGTCACCTGTCACGTGACCTTGACCTTAACTTTTCTGAAGGCCAGCTAGACCTTCAATGAGTTCTTGATGGTGCCGACAAGTAGACATACTTTAGTGTCAACTATTGTTTAGATATAAAGGTTTTCATAACATCGCTATTGTAATGTTGTAAAATTGTCAGCCAATGAACCAGAAAATCAAGCTCATAGTCAAAAGATGAATATAAAACTGCTTAAGCTACTTCTGAGACATATGCATACCAAGTTTTATCAGCCTATGATTTACAGTTCTTTGATATATTGGGGTGCCCATAAAACTTCAACACTGCTTTTGAAAAACTAGAGGCTCCCAGGAGCCTGAATCGCTCACCTGATCTCTTATGCCAAAGTTTGAATTAATTTCACAAACTTTCAAGAATACAAAGTTGCAAAACAATCCTTTCAGTAGGTTTCAGAGAAGAATTTTGGAAATCAGTTTAAATTAATAGAAAAAAACAGTTTAAGGGCAATAACTCCTATAAGGGCCATAGCAATGGCGGCCATGTTGGTTGGTGGACATGTATATAATTCACAAACTTGGTAGAGGACATCCTAAAGATCAAGTGTACTAAGTTTCAAAGCAATCCCTTCAGTGGTTTCAGAGAGGAAGATTTTTGAAAATCAGTTAAAATTAATGAAAAAAAAACAGTTAAAGGGAAATAAATCTTAAATGGCTGATCTGACAATTTTGACCCTGAAATGATTTTTGTATATCTCAATGAGCTTAACAATTCTGCATTGCTAACTTTTCCTCTAACTCTAACGGTTTTCAAGATATTGTCCAAAAACTGCAAAAATGGTCAATTTTGACGATTAAAGGGCAATAACTCCTATAAGGAGTCATTTCACAATTTTGACTCAATGGAAAGATTTGTAGATCTTTAAATGCTGAACATGAGTGGTTGCTTCGGATTTTCTCTATCTCTTATACTTTTCGAGTTATTAGCCAAAAACAATGGTCTGACCCCCCTGTTCTATTTTTAGCAACAGCGGCCATGTTGGTTGGTCGACGTGTATATAATTCACAAACTTGGTAGAGGACATCCTAAAGATCAAGTATACCAAGTATCAATGCAATCCCTTCAGTGGTTTCAGAGAAGAAGATTTTTGAAAATCAGTGTAAATTAATGGAAAAAACAGTTAAAGGGGAATAACTCTTAAACGGTTGATCTGACAATTTGGACCCTGAAATCATTTTTGTAGATCTCAATGAGCTTAACAATTCTACAATGCTAACTTTTCCTCTAGCTCTAACGATTTTCAAGATATAGTCCAACTAGAGGCTCCCAGGAGCCTGAATCGCTCACCTGATCTCTTATGCCAAAGTTTGAATAAATTTCACAAACTTTTAAGTATACAAAGTTGCAAAACAATCCTTTCAGTGGTTTCAGAGAAGATTTTTGGAAATCAGTTTAAATTAATAGAAAAAACAGTTAAAGGGCAATAACTACTGTAAGGACCTTTTGATGCTGAACAAAAAAATTTGCTTCCGATTTTTTTTATCTCTTATACTTTTTGAGTTATAAGCCAAAAACAATAGTTTGACCCCCCTGTTCTATTTTTAGCAATGGCGGCCATGTTGGTTGGTCGACATGTATATAATTCACAAACTTGGTAGAGGACATCCTAAAGATCATGTATACCAAGTATCAATGCAATCCCTTCAGTGGTTTAAGGGAAGAAGATTTTTGAAAATCAGTGTAAATTAATGAAAAAAAAAACAGTTAAAGGGGAATAACTCTTAAACGGCTGATCTGACAATTTAGACCCTGAAATCATTTTTGTAGATCTCAATGAGCTAAACAATTCTGCAATGCTAACTTTTCCTCTAGCTCTAACGGTTTTCAAGATATTGTCCAAAAACTGCAAAAATGGTCAAATTTGATGATTAAAGGGCAATAACTCCTATAAGGAGTCGTTTCACAACTTCGACTCAATGGAGAGATTCGTAGAGCTTTTGATGCTGAACAAGGAAGGTTGCTTCGGATTTTTTCTATCTTTTATACTCTTTGAGTTATAAGCCAAAAACAATGGTCTGACCCCCCTATTCCATTTTTAGCAACGGCGGCCATGTTGGTTGGTCGACATGTATATAATTCACAAACTTGGTAGAGGACATCCTAAAGATCATGTATACCAAGTATCAATGCAATCCCTTCAGTAGTTTTAGAGAAGAAGATTTTTGAAAAACAGTGTAAATTCATGGAAAAAACAGTTAAAGAGGAATAACTCTTAAACGGCTGATCTGACAATTTAGACCCTGAAATCATTTTTGTAGATCTCAATGAGCTTAACAATTCTGCAATGCTAACTTTTCCTCTAGCTCTAACGGTGTTTAAGATATAGTCCAAAAACTGCAAAAATGGTCAATTTTGATGATTAAAGGGCATTAACTCCTATAAGGAGTCGTTTCACAACTTCGACTCAAGGGAGAGATTCGTAGAGCTTTTGATGCTGAACAAGGAAGGTTGCTTCGGATTTTCTCTATCTCTTATACTTTTTGAGTTATGAGCCAAAAACAATGGTCTGACCCCCCTGTCCTATTTTTAGCAACGGCCGCCATGTTGGTTTGTCGACATGTATATAATTCACGAACTTGGTAGAGGACATCCTAAAGATCATGTATACCAAGTATCAATGCAATCCCTTCAGTAGTTTTAGAAAACAAGATTTTTGAAAAGCAGTGTAAATTCATGGAAAAAACAGTTAAAAGGGAATAACTCTTAAACCGCTGATCTGACAATTTAGACCCTGAAATCATTTTTGTAGATCTCAATGAGCTTAACAATTCTGCAATGCTAACTTTTCCTCTAGCTCTAACGGTGTTTAAGATATAGTCCAAAAACTGCAAAAATGGTCAATTTTGATGATTAAAGGGCATTAACTCCTATAAGGAGTCGTTTCACAACTTCGACTCAATGGAGAGATTCGTAGAGCTTTTGATGCTGAACAAGGAAGGTTGCTTCGGATTTTTTCTATCTTTTATACTCTTTGAGTTATAAGCCAAAAACAATGGTCTGACCCCCCTATTCCATTTTTAGCAACGGCGGCCATGTTGGTTGGTCGACATGTATATAATTCACAAACTTGGTAGAGGACATCCTAAAGATCATGTATACCAAGTATCAATGCAATCCCTTCAGTAGTTTTAGAGAAGAAGATTTTTGAAAAACAGTGTAAATTCATGGAAAAAACAGTTAAAGAGGAATAACTCTTAAACGGCTGATCTGACAATTTAGACCCTGAAATCATTTTTATAGATCTCAATGAGCTCAACAATTCTGCAATGCTAACTTTTCCTCTAGCTCTAATGGTTTTCAAGATATTGTCCAAAAACTGCAAAAATGGTCAAATTTGACGATTAAAGGGCAATAATTCCTATAAGGAGTCGTTTCACAACTTCGGCTCAATGGACAGATTCATAGAGCTTTAGATGCTGAACAAGGAAGGTTGCTTCGGATTTTCTCTATCTTTTATACTTTTTGAGTTATAAGCCAAAAACAATGGTCTGACCCCACTATTCTATTTTTAGCAACGGCCGCCATGTTGGTTGGTCGACATGTATATAATTCACAAACTTGGTAGAGGACATCCTAAAGATCATGTATACCAAGTATCAATGCAATCCCTTCAGTAGTTTCAGAGAAGAAGATTTTTGAAAGTCAGTGTAAATTCATGGAAACAACAGTTAAAGGGGAATAACTCTTAAACGGCTGATCTGACAATTTAGACCCTGAAATCATTTTTGTAGATCTCAATGAGCTAAACAATTCTGCAATGCTAACTTTTCCTCTAGCTCTAATGGTTTTCAAGATATTGTCCAAAAACTGCAAAAATGGTCAAATTTGTTGATTAAAGGGCATTAACTCCTATAAGGAGTCGTTTCACAACTTCGACTCAATGGAGAGATTCGTAGAGCTTTTGATGCTGAACAAGGAAGGTTGCTTCAGATTTTCTCTATCTCTTATACTTTTTGAGTTATAAGCCAAAAACAATGGTCTGACCCCCCTGTTCTATTTTTAGCAACGGCGGCCATCTTGGTTGGTCGACATGTATATAATTCACAAACTTGGTAGAGGACATCCTAAAGATCATGTATACCAAGTATCAATGCAATCCCTTCAGTGGTTTCAGAGAAGAAGATCTTTGAAGAAAAGTTAACGGACGACGGACGACGGACGACGGACGGACGACGGACGCTTAACGATGACAATAGCTCACATGACCCTTCGGGTCAGGTGAGCTAAAAACTGCAAAAATGGTCAATTTTGATGATTAAAGGGCAATTACTCCTATAAGGAGTCATTTCACAACTTCAACTCAATGGAGAGATTTGTAGAGCTTTTGATGCTGAACAAGGAAGGTTGCTTCTGATTTTCTCTATCTCTTATACTTTTCGAGTTATAAGCCAAAAACAATGGTCTGACCCCCCTGTTCTA
Organism: Arcuatula senhousia; assembly: GCA_963971305.1. Taxonomy (NCBI): domain Eukaryota; kingdom Metazoa; phylum Mollusca; class Bivalvia; order Mytilida; family Mytilidae; genus Arcuatula; species Arcuatula senhousia. The sequence goes on from OZ020306.1 coordinate 12,314,094, forward strand.
TTTTTAGCAACGGCGGCCATGTTGGTTTGTCGACATGTATATAATTCACAAACTTGGTAGAGGACATCCTAAAGATCAAGTATACCAAGTTTCAATGCAATCCCTTCAGTGGTTTCAGAGAAGAAGATCTTTGAAGAAAAGTTAACGGACGGACGGACGACGGACGGACGGACGGACGGACGACGGACGCTTAACGATGACAATAGCTCACATGACCCTTTGGGTCAGGTGAGCTAAAAATGTCAAGGTCACTCAACTGAAAAATCAAGGTCAAGGGATTGAGATGCTACATTGCTAAGCTAGACATACCAAGTTATATCAATATAACACTTGCAATATATGATATATGAAGGTGCTCGTTAAGCTTAACATTGTTGTTACATTTTCTGTAATTGTCAAAGTTCATGAGCAAATCACTTTCCACTTTTGTAACTTTCAAAACTGCTTTTCTAGAATTCACATTGAAAAAAAAAACAACCATATAAAAGCTTTACATTTATTTTATATAAGGCATCATTACAACAAGTGATCAAGCAATAACAAAATAAAACAAGCATACATGTACATGTATAAATAAATGAGTAAATGTATAATGACTAATGGCAAGTGACAATAATACAATGAGTATAAATAAACTTTAAAGTTTAACAAAGCACTATCTTATCACCATGGTTTAATATCAAATGAATGAGGTGTAAAATTACAAAATTCATAATTTTCATAATTGTTTAATAAAACTTGAAATCTGTTTGTGACGAAGTCACTGTGTTTACACATAAATTTAATTAATTCATTCAAAATGATCTTTTTACTGTAATGTTTTGCTTAGTATAGAAGACAAGTAGACTGTATGAGCAATATGTATGTATGATCATGAAAATATGACATTTATTACTTAAGCTGAAATCATAAATGTATCTCCAAAAATAAAAATAAAACCTGAAACAATTCCTTTGAGGAGAAAAAAAGCAAAGTGTGTGCAATACTTTAACATCAACTGTTACACAAATTTTCCAGCAAAAATCATTGCATTAAATGCTATAAAAATGCTTCTACTTTCAAAAAGGTTCATCTTTTTATTAATATTGCTAAGCAACAAGAAAGCAAAATAAAATCATAATTCAAATTTATGTGAGACATATTTTCTATGAACTAAAAATAAAATGATTTTCCGAGGTTTACGAGATACTTCAAGTAATAAAACATTTTATAACAGAGAAATACATGTATATGCAAAGAGGAAAAACCCATATTCAGAATAGTCTAGTATTGCCATTTAAGTACCAATTTCACCAAATGCATTATCTTAAGAACTGAGGTAGATCAAAATATATTTTTAAATTAAAAATTGACCAAATTCATTAATGATTAATGATACATAAACAACAAAACGACACAATGCTCTTTTTTTGTGATATTTATCAAAACATATGATTTGTTGTAATTTAATCAAGATCTGCTATGCTTATATTTCCGTTCAACATATATTTTATCAAAGAAAACATATTACAGTCTATCAGGTTATTTTGGTGGATAAAAAATTTGGTTTTCTTTCTGTTATTTTTGCAGGTTTAATTTTGGTGGTTTTAAAAAAAATTTACCATTTAATTCGAAACGATTAAAATGATGGCAATTTTTATTTTGGAGATTTTTCTTGCACACCAACATAACCAAAATAACCATCATGCCAAAATAACCCGATACATGGTTTTACGTATAATATTTCGATGTACCATTAGGAATAATTAGACTTACTGACATAAATGTACTATTTTCATACATATAAGGAAGACATTAAAAATCTGAGATCATTAATAAACAATAATTTAACAAATAATTCATTCCAATTTCAATCGAGTCACCTTAATCATGGTAGATGGTGACCGATATATAAATATCAATTTTGCAAACAAATCTTCCTCCAGCTTGAATTTATGGCTTTCCCTGGCCATGTATATATCGAGACACAGATTTAGAACATAGTCCACGTTTGGCAGCTCTTGAAACATGATCTCTTGTGAGGATCCGCTGAAAAACACTCGAACAAACCTGCCAATCACAAGAACTGCTGAAATATAGAGGCCTATAATCCTGCAAAAAGAAGAAACACTGGGAAATCAGGAAATTTGTTAATTGTATCACCAAATAATTATCAACTAGTATAAATTAAAAACAAAATACAAATAAAGTGAAACCTTAAAATTGATATCGTTAGTTGATTTTTCATCCTAATTCTATAATTTGTTGTTATTACATTTCAGTTCAACATTTATTTTTCATTTAAATTCATTCTACATTGCAGTTAAAATGCACACATAAAAAAATTGCTCATGAATAAAATAAAAATATTTCTACAACTTATCATAAAAATATTGCACATGAAATATGACAATGGCAGTACATGTATAGCTAGGCTATCTAACATCCCAATATATATAAACATTTACTTAACACCACAACAATTCTACAAAACAGTACAAAAACTATATCATCATATAATATATACAGTCTAGGTCAACTTGGATGGAGATTTAATATTCAGAACAAGTGTCACCTTAATTGTTACAAGTTTTAAGAAATTTTCAAGTACCATGATCTAAAAAAAATACACAAAAAGTGTTGTGCAGCTACCTGCATCCATCATATCAAATATTGGCATAAACATGCAAACTTTTAAGGCTCAGAATCCCCAACTTCAATAAATAAGACACAAGAATTACATAAATTTTCCTTTTTTTATGTTGACTGTCAAAACTTGTGAGAAATGTTAGCACTAAATAAAGGCACATTAAGATGTCAAATAATTATATGACTGCTTTAAAAAAATCTATGTAAAAAAAAAAAGACAGAATAAAAATTGTGATATTTTTAAAAAATATATTATCAAATGTGTGCCACAGACACAGGAAATGGTACTTGTTAAAGGTACAAATTATGATTTCAATATCTAAATTATATTTACAGACATCTAGGGACAATTAACACAAAATAGAGCTACTACAAAAAATTCAAATATAAATTGCCAAACTCTACTGAGGTAATTGTAATGCAGTTGGCAAGAATACCCTGTGTCTTAACATTAACTGGACATAATTGTATACACCAATAAATAAAAATTAACATAAAATTACATGTATAAAAAATAATTTAAAAAATAGTAACACGGTACACATAGGAATATACGCTTGTTAGAATGTTCAAATAGGGTTTAAAAAATAACATAAAAAAGTAAATAAAGGTTAAAAATGGAAGGTTTCATTTGCATATGACCTGTAAAGAAATACAAATATCTACATGTATTAACTACATTTTCATTAAATCTATATGAATTAATCTTAACAAAGATGTCAAAGAATTCTATAATTCTTTTCTTTGTCTTATTTCTGTTTTATTATGCTCCTATAATTGTTAAAATACACAAAGTCATCAAAGAGAACAATTTTAGTAATTATGTAGAAGTTGAGTGTTGGTAACATATAAATACATCACAAATATTTTGGTTAGTTCACCAGGAATTTTTTCCTTGATATATTCAAAACAAAATTAATAAAATAACCAAAGAGATACATTGTAAAAGTATATAAAATGCATTAGAAAATAAATAATAATGCACACATATAATATAGTTGAGCCTGCTGCATTAGCCATTAACATTGTATATAGTCTGTCAAGCCACATGACTACTAGTCGTTCTTCTTTGCATCCGTGATGACCAAGTGGTTAGGTAGTCGTGTCCACTTTATCCTCGTTTCTCCAGATCGATAGAAGAAGGTCAGTTTGGCATACAGGTCCTCTTCCAAACGGAACTCTCCCATCTCCCTGACGAGGTAGAGGTCTAAACACAGCTGTAGGACATTGTCGATGTAGGGTAGTTCCTTGTAGGCGATCCCCTCAATCAATCCTGATGTACTGAGACGTAAAATACGACCAATCAACAGGATAAATGATATGTATAGTCCAATTATACTGAAATCAAAGGAAGTTTTAGGTTAAAAGTTAAAGTTACATGAAGATATGTGAATAAATATACCGCATTGTTATTTTATTTCTTCCTATTACATGTATCAAATATTCTTTTTTATTATGGCTTTTTGAAATGTTATCAATTTTAGTACAAATATGAGCCATATTTAAAAATCTTATTAAATGATTGAAAATTTCATTTTCATTTCTTTTTTTAGTAGGCTTATCACAATAACACAACACAAAATGTTAGTAAACTGCTGCCTAAATAATAGCTAATATTACAAGACTATAGGTAAGCTTTTTCAATAAACAATATTACTAAATCATTGTTTAGATGAAAAATTATCCCATTTTTCAAAGAAAACTGTATGTTGCTTGTTTTATGCTATTCAATAAACAGTAAAAGATTTTTTTATAACTGTGAAAATGCTGTACAACCAAGAATAAAGCTGCCAGCCATATATCATTGTATATAGTTTCTGAGAAAAATGTGATCGAAAATGACAATATATAGTGCCACCATACATGTATGTAGCAAAACACTGGTGACAACAGAACAAGGACACATTCATTCTTAAAGAATATCTATTGTCATGCAGGTGATTTCCCCACAATTTTGGTTGTTTCCAAAATTGAACCAATCAGTGACTGACCTTTGGTCCAATCACACAATTTTAAGCCACATGCATCATAACACATTTTTCATGTTTATGAGACAGTTACAATACACACACAGTTAATTTAATGACATGATGGTCACACTTAAATTTTGATAGTTATAATAATATTCCTGAAACTGTGTGCATTTCTTACAGTAAAAAAAACAAGGGGTTGCACTAAGTCGTGCTAAGCATACCCCCACTCGACCATTCAGAAAACAGAGAGTAGATGACCGACTGACCTGGAAATGGGAGGCACGATACAACTCATCATGCTATAGCTGTATACCAAATTTCAAATCAATCCCTTTTGTGGAAGCTGAGAAATCTGTTACGAAAAATTGTCTATTTTTGACCCATTAAAAGTCTAAGTTTCCATGGAAAACAGGAAGTAGATGATGGACTGACCTGGAAAGGGGAGGCACGATACAACTCATCATGCGAAAGCTGTATTCCAAATTTCAAATCAATCCCTTTTGTGGAAGCTGAGAAATCTGTTACGAAAAATTGTCTATTTTTGACCCATTAAAAGTCTATGTTGGCATGGAAAACAGGAAGTAGATGATGGACTGACCTGGAAAGGGGAGGCACGGTATAACTCATCATGCTGAAGCTGTGTACCAAATTTGAAACCAATCCATCCAGTAGAAGCCAAGAAATCTGTTACGAAAAATTTCACATTTCAAATTTTTTACCCTAAAAAAGTCTAAGTCGGCTAGGAAAACAGGAAGTAGATGACGGACTGACCTGGAAAGAGGAGGCAGGGTATAACTCATCATGCTAAAGCTGTGTACCAAATTTGAAACCAATCCATCCAGTAGAAGCCAAGAAATCTGTTACAAAAAATTTCACATTTCAAATTTTTTACCCTAAAAAAGTCTAAGTCGGCTCGGAAAACAGGAAGTAGATGATGGACTGACATGGAAAGGGGAGGCAAGGTGTAACTCATCATGCTGAAGCTGTGTACCAAATTTGAAACCAATCCATCCAGTAGAAGCAGAGAAATTGAACCGGACGGACAGACAGACGGACAGACGGACGGACAAGGTGATTGCAATATAGCCCCCTCTCTTAAGAGTGGGGGTATAATATATATAACACAAGAGTTCCTCAATTTTGATACAGAAAAAAAGTTGACGTGTATTCTGACACAAATTTGGCATCATTTTCTATCAGAAATGGAATCTATCAGAGTTTGCAAATATAATGAGATAAGAGATATGAGAAAATGTATCAAATACTAGTCAAATTACAAGAGAAAAACATACTCAGTTGGAAAAGATTGAATACTGTTGATTCATTTTTTTCTTCTTCATAGAAAGCAATTTTCATGGCTTTCCTCAAGACTGACATTTTTAATAGTTTGATTTTTTTTATTTTCTGTTACTCTTATACTGATTTTATAACATGCCATACATTTTACAACATCTAAAGGTAAATAAGTGGGGAAATAACTGTTTTGTACTTCAAGCTGTGACAGTGTAAAATGTAAATTTTACTGTCACAAATTTAGTTTACCTGACGACATGAAGCGGAGTTAGGTAAGCACATATTTGTGACAGTAAAATTGAATTTAACACAGTCACAGCTTGAAATACAAAACAGTTATTTCCATTCTAATGCAATTGACAAAAAGATTACTTTTTGAGCAAAGAAAGGTCTTAAAAAATGCTAAAAAATAAATGTCTACGAGATAGTATTATCTAATTTTACAACATTTTATGGAAAGCAATGTGACGTCACATGCAGGGTTCTTCTCCAAATCTATCAAAAAGTGTATGTTTCAAATTTGATTTCTGATTTTCAATATAGTGACCCTCCTTATTTACGCCAAGTAAATCCTGGGTTTTATGAAGTTCATCATCCATTTGAAAATGGTGTTACAAAAATATTGCATTAGAATACATCATTTACTGAAAATAAAAAACATTCTATAACAAAAAGTACATGAAAGTTCTATTCTTCATTACTTCAAAGTGAATTTTGCTAAATTAAAATACCAATTTCATGAATTCTTCCCCTCATCTTTTAAAATACCGTATAAGTTGTTGTTTTCGCGGATATCTAATTTTCGCTTTTTTCGTGGTACTTGGCAACTCACAAAAATATAAACCTGCGAAAATTAAAACTGGTAAATAATATATTAGCATATAAGTAATCGCTAAAATTGAAATCCGAGTAAAAAAGATCTTTCATTTTTCAAGAAATCCGCAAAATTTAGCTCCTGCAAAAAAAACAACCAACTCATACGGTACACAGTTTTCATATTTTTAATTTTCTACTTATTTTTGGTACCTGATTACAGGGTTATTCCTTTGCAAACAAGTTGCATTACACAGTGATACTTTTAAAGTGTTAATTATAGGTGTACACATATATAATAAAACAGGAAACTGTAGATGTGGAATTTTTTTGCAGTTAATATTTTCACAATCATGTAAAATTAGTCTTTCAGCTGGTGGATTATTCTTTTTTCTTGTGTTAATTGATTCTCTTTACTTAGGGAAAGATACATATGTGTGGTGGATATTTTTCCGGGATATTCTGTGATAGTTGATTTAAGCAAAAGTAGCCCCCCACCCCCCCAACAAAAAAAAAAAAAAGAATAAAATTCCATGTGCACAGTAAGATGCTATTTTAGGAAGGGCATTATATATGGGAAGGATTGTGATTGTTAATTCTAAAATCATAAATAAAATAAATGTAATATTTTCATATAAATGCAGTGTTAAATGGTCTTCATAAAAAGCTAATGTGAACTTCTAAAGCCTTAAACATTTTGTGCAAATTTCACTTCAACTGTAAGTGAAAACATTAGAGTGCTGTTTGAATTAATCAATGAGATGGCTTACTCATGCATTTTTTATTAAAAATAGGGTAAAATGCAGGTACATTTAAGATCACTTCATGAAAATGCACCCTTATCAATTTTCTATTACTTTGAATTCATTAATTTTCTAGGGGATTAATTTTGTTTATTGTTAGATTCCAATCATAAAACCCCAGTACTTTACAAAAAGCTGGAAACAAACTCATTAACTCATTTGTGGCAAAAATCCATTACATTGTATAAAGACATATTTCATGTGCATGCATTTCCAAGCAAAAAAGCAAAATAAGCCACATTTAACATAAAATAAGAAAAGATATAAATCACTAAATGAAATATAAAAGGTACAATATAATGTAGGGCAACAATACAAGGTATAGCAAAAAGCAAACAGATATAAATGCTTTACAGCAATACTTAAGCCATTGGTACATATAAAAATTATAAATGGCCATTGAAAATGACAATAATTTGTCTACATGATGTTACCGAGAATGTATGAAACAGGGCTTTACATCACAACAAAATAACAACAAAGAATATGATAAATAGCATTATAACGGTTATGTATATTTATCATCAAAATGCAATACAGAAACTGTTACTTTTCAATCTTTGTAGTGACAATATTTTAATAATTTTTTGTCTCACTTACCCATAATTAGTAATAAAACTAAATCCAGAGGGCGCCACTCTGTTATTGAATGTAATAATGGTCAGGTGATCTTCATCGTGCTTAGCGACAGAAGAGCTTGGATTATAGACGGAACCAGATACTATTTCGTTTATTTCCCACCACTCAGAATCGCTGATATTTTCTAACTTCATTCTGACCTTACTCAAGCCTATTTCTACATAAAAAATAATAAAATATAAAATAATTAGAATCTCTATATTCTAAAAATCAAAAAAAAAATCTGTCAAAGTCAAAAATGGCTGGATTTCATTAAACAGGAAGTAGGTGAGCGACAGACCTAAAATCAAATCCCACGTTATGGGACCCCAACCTGATGCTGTATACCAAATATCAAGTGGCTGTGATAAGTAGTTGCTGAGCAAACTGTTACGAAAATTTTTCCCCCGCCCGCCTGACATTCACCATTTTATAACCCGGATTTTTCACAAAAATATTTATCAAATTTATTTGAAATAGAAGAGTTAACACTAAAGTATGTCTCGCCTACTAGCACCATTGGAAGTAATGATTCTTTCTTACTTCCACTATATTTTGACTTTTAAAGAATTCTCAATTTCTGAGATCAAAAGGTGTTCATAGAACTTAAACATTACTAATATATGCAAAAATAATCAAAGTCACTAAACCAGAAAATCAAGGTCAAGGTCAAAAGATGGGGATGCAACTGTGCTAAGCTACTACTGGGGTTAGGCATACCAAGTTTCATCAACCTAGGACCTACAGTTCTTAAGATATCAAGGTGTTTACAAAACCTTATCATTGCTATTATATGTATTTATAAAAAGCTACGCCGAGCGCAGCATGATACGACCGCAACAAGTTTAACCCTGTACGTTGGAGGCCTAATATGGATAGTCAATTGCTTTGGTCACATGAAGCCCATGGTGGACTTATACAAATCTTTTTGACACATGCATCCTGTGGTGGACTTAAAAATGCATTTTTGACACATATATATTTACATCAACATCTAATACAAAAAGCCTTATTTATATACATGTAATAACTACAACTTAATTTTAAGTATAAAACAATTTGCCTTGACAAACTTTTAAAATTGGTGTTTTTGGCCCCTTTGACCCCTAATTTCTCGAAAACGGTAAGAGATATTGCAAATCTGATTGAAAAACGCAGCTAGGGATTTTCACAAGGATTCCAATGACAAAAAGATTTAGAAAATCGGACCAAAAATAAAAAAGTTGATTTTATGGGTGTGGCCTGTCTTTAGCCCCCTGTAGCAATGTAATGGTGAAATACATGTCAAAATCATTGACACATTTAGTTGACAGAATATTATGAGCACTTCAACAAAAAAAGAATTTTCAAAATTGAATGAATAATGAACATTCTACAACAGTTTTGTCAATACACCCGTTTTAGCCCCTTTGGCCCTTTTTTTCTAAAATAGTAGGGGCCAAAAATCCCAAATACAAAACCAACATTCCTTTAGTGGATATAATCATCATATTTAAACTTAATAACAATTGGCTGGCCCACTACAACTTAAAATTGGTAAAAAACTATTTGCCTGGACAAACTTTTATAAATGGCGTTTTTGGCCCCTTTGACCCCTAATTTCTCGAAAACGGTATGAGATATTGCAAATCTGATTGAAAAACGCAGGCAGGGATTTTTACAAGGATTCCAATGAAAAAAAGATTTTGAAAATCGGACCACAAATAAAAAAGTCGATTTTTTGGGTGTGGCCCCTTTTTGATCCCTTATAGCAATGTAACGGTACAAGATATGTCAAAGGTGTTGTTACATTTTGTTGACAGAATTTATTGAGGAGTACAATAAAAAAAGAATGATCAAAATCGGATGAAAAATAAACATTCTACAGACGTTTTGTCAATACACCCGTTTTAGCCCCTTTTGGCCCTTTTTTCTAAAACGGTAAAGGCCAGAAACCCCAAATGCAATACCAACCTTCCTTTAGTGGTTATAAACATCATATCAAAATTTTATAACAATTGGTTAACTACAACTAAAGTTATCGCACAGAAACCAAAGTGTCTACAGACGACGAAGACGACAAGGCCAACGCCAACGACAACGACATCGCCATAACATAATACGATCGAAAAAAATTTGCGGTCGTATAAAAATGGTCAAAGTCACTCAACCAGAAAATCAAGGTCAAGGTAAAATGATGGGTATAAAACTGTGCTGAGCTTCTACTGGGGCATATGAACCAAGTTTCATCAACCTAGAACCTATAGTTCTTGAAATATGGAGGTGCTCATAAAACCTTACTCAAAAAGTTAACGCTGCCACCGCCACCGGTAAAGTAACACCTATGACCCTGTAGAATTATTCAAACTCTTGTGTTTTAGTAAGATCACACTCTTTTGTACTCTTTCAAATAAAATTTTATGAATTTCTAATAAAATAACTCAGTAAATACAGTATTTTTCCTTGGTGTGTGTGTTGGTGTTAACACTTTTTTACCCCACCTGGGCAATACAGGGTGGTTAGTTTTAATGATGGATGAAACAGAAGTACCGGGTACCTGGAGAAAACCACCAACCTAGGGCAAAATTACATTCAGGCGGGAAAGTCACATTTTTTTTAAATTACAAACCAATTCAGGAACCAGGATTCAATCTAACAACCTGAATTGGCAATTGACTAGTGTTATTGTATCTAAACCAAAGCCTAAGACCACTCGACCAGCCAGGTCCCTTTTTCTCTGTAAGCTGTAACTAGTTGAAATATCAAGTTATACCTCCCTTTAAGATAGATGAAGTTAAATTTTTTACCTGCATTTAAGCTTTGAACACTGGCTGCAGCCCCTTTACTTGGAAGCTTAAGAAATCTTGGAAATAGCTTATCTATCTCTCTGAAAAAGACAAAGCACCAACATGATAGATAAAAGTGAAAACAAATTTAAAGTATAAGGATATTCAATATCAAATGCATGTCCTGGATTGATTGAGAAATTGAAAATCACAATGGTGCTGACTTGACACAGACATTTAAAAAGAAATGGTGCGTGGAAACAGGTTACATAATAGACGTACAAAACATTAGTTGCTGCTTCTTTTCTCAAAGGTGGGGCATTGCATTATTGTCTTCTGTCATCCATTTTTGTACTGAGATGACCACTCGAGTCTAATCTGTGATGCAAATCAAAATATGATGTGTAAAATGATTCATCTCAAATTCTCTGATGTTGAAGGAAATAGACAAAAAACTAACAGACAATTTTAACATTAATATCTTTAACTTAACGATATCAAAACATGCATGTTGGTAACATATCAAATTTGAAAGATTTAACAAAACTTACATGTTATTAATAGAGGTTGTTCTATTTAACAAAACTTACATGTTATTAATAGAGGTTGTTTTATTTAACAAAACTTACATGTTATTAATAGAGGTTGTTTTATTTAACATATCAGCCAAGTGTATCTGCTCTTTATGCTCAAGTTTCCTCACAATGTTAAAAGATAAAGTATCTCCAGCATTTGCTGATGCCTGTTGTCTGAAATAAAAACATATAAAATTAAAGTTTGTTTTTGCCTACAAAAACGATGTCTCCCCCCGTTTCCGCAAAAAGTTCTAAGCTCAAGCCATTACTCCCACAAAAATTTGAGGATCAAAATTTCCTGGTCACATGCACAACTATATATGATGTACTTCCTATATACCAAGTTTCATTGAATTCAGTTCAGTAGTTTCAGATGTGCACTGACAAGATGATAAATGAGGATTTTCAGCAATTTTCTAAGTTCAAAGGGCCATAACTCCCACAAAAATTTGAGGACCAAAATTTCCTGGTAACATGCACTACTACATATGGTGTACTTCCTATATACCAAGTTTCAGAGGAGTTGCGCTGACAAGCTGATAAATGAGGATTTTCAGCAATTTTCTTAAGTTCAAAGGGCCATAACTCCCACAAAATTTGAGGATCAAAATTTCCTGGTAACATGCACAACTACATATGGTGCACTTTCTATATACCAAGTTTCATTGAATTCGGTTCAGTAGTTTCAGAGGAGCTTTGCTGACAAACTTTGTAACGGACAGACGGATGGACATGACAAATACAATATGTCTCCCCACTAAAGTGGGGGAGACATAATATCTTATAATGCGGTAGCAATATTTCTAGAAAATAGAGTGAACTTAACTTTTGTTTGTTTTTCTTATTCACTAATTGAATTTCTCAAAACAATCATATCTTAGCCACATTATTGTATTTTGGTAATCTCTTCTTGTAAATTTACCTTTAAAGTTTCTAACAGTAGCTTATTCAAATTAGAATAAAAAGCTTCGCCGAGCGCAGCATGATACGACCGCATCATGTTGAACCCTGTACGTTTTAGGCCCAATATGGATAGTCAATTGCTCTGGACATATGCAGCCCATGGTGGACTGACAAAGGTTTTTGACACATGCAGCTTTTGGTGGACTTTCTAAATTTTAAAAGGAATTATTTTTTTTCCAAAGGAGATCAAAATCAGACCACAAATAAATAAGTTTCGATTTTGGCCCCTTATTTCATAACAGGGGAAAAGGGGGGGTCGCAAAAATTAATTCTCAATTTTGTATCCACTATTTGACAAGAACAAACATGCAAAAAAATTTTTCAAAATCGGATCACAAGTAAAAAAATTTCCATTTTGGTCCCTTTTAACCCCTAATTACATAATAAGGGGGAAAAGATGGGGGTAGCAAAAATTAATTCTCAATTTTGCATCCGCTATTTGACAAGAACAAACATGGAAAAAAAAATTCCAAATCGGTCTACTAATAAAAATGTTTCGATTTTGGCCCCTTTTAGAGCCGTAACCCCTATAAGGAGTCATCTGACAACTTCGACCCTATGGAGACTTTTGTAGAGCTAAATGAGCTGAACAATTAAGCAAGCAACAGCTTTTTGCTATCTGCAATAGTTTTCATATTATAGGGCAAAAACATGAAAAAATGCTATTTTTCACCTTTAAGGGGCCGTAACCCCTATAAGGGGTCTTCTGACAACTTTGACCCTATGGAGACTTTTGTAGAGCTAAATGAGCTAAACAATTAAGCAAGCAACAGCTTTTTGCTATCTGCAATAGTTTTCATACTATAGGGCAAAAACATGTAAAATGCTATTTTTCACCTTTAACGGGCCGTAACCCCTATAAGGGATCATCTGACAACTTCGACCAAATGGAGACTTTTATAGAACTTTTGATCCTGAAGTAGTAGGGTGGCATCAGATTTCATCTATCTCTTATACTTTTTGAATTACAAGCCAAAAACAGTAGTCTGACCCCCCTGGTCTATTTTTAGCCACAGCGGCCATGTTTTTTGATGAATCAGAACTTGAAACACATCTTTAGTGCATGACACCCTATTGATCAATCAAACCAAGTTTCATTGAATTCTGTTCAGTAGTTTCAGAGGAAAAGATTTTTGAAAAAGTTATTGTAAGAACAAACTAAAAGTTGCATTTGGCCCCTTTTGGCCCTTAATTTCTAAACGAAAAAAAGGGGGACTCCCAAAATCAATCCCATCCATCCTTTAATGGTAAGAAATATCATTGTCAAATTTCATTGGATTTGGATAACTAGAACTAAAGTTATCGTGTATACACTAAAGTTAACAGACGACGACGACAACGACAACGACAACGACGACAGCATCATACCATTATACGTCCGCAATTTTTTTGCGGTCGTATAAAAAGTAAGACAAACAAAACTCTCAATCACATTTTATTTCATAACTCCCTTGGCCAATGAACATTTTCGGGTGTGTTCGACATTCCCTCCCTGGGCAGCCTGGGTAGATTTTTCCCCGGTTAAAATATAAAATAGAACCTGGGTGACCTCTGTTTTGTGTGGGTCAATGACCTTTTTAACAAATAAAAGTGTACATTTGGAACAACCTAGGTTACATATTATATTACTACGTTGTACCCAGGTTGATCTTGTTCTGCCCCATGTGTGCGACATTTTTCATACCTTGGGCTCCCTGGTTTTGAATGTCGAACACAAGCTTCATCTCCCATTAAGCAAAAAAGCATGAATATCTGTGCAAGCTAAATCTTCATCACCTTAAGATGTTGCATTGGTAAAAGTGTTAGATTTTAAAATACCTCAAGAACGAAGCATGGAATTCTAGTCTAGCCTGAGTTGACCCCTTTAATTGGACAATAAGTTCATCTCTAGATGGTGGACTGATTCCCCAAAGTGATGTAGACTGGCCCTTTAGGTCTATCTCTGTGATATCTTCTGGTTCATATGACGTCAGGAAAGCTATGGCATTCTAGGAATCAAAAATATTCTTATTGACTTAAAGACTTTTGACACCTTCAATCCTAGATAGATTAATTTTCCTGTGTTCAAAATTACAACAGGACATAGTTGACCTTAATGTAGATTTTGAAAGTTTCAATAACCTGCTCAATAAATAATACGCTCCCAAAGGGAGCGATGATAATATTAGAAATGTCAATATTCTAGTTGTTCTATGACCTGAATTTTCCTTCAACGTCCAGTATATCACGCTCCTTTTCCCAACTTTCGACATCTTTTCAACCCTTTTTTCTTTGAAAATTTTAGACGTCATTAAAGGCAGGCGTAAAACCAACAAGAAAAGCTAGTTTGTTTTTATTTTCGAACAAACATAAAAAAGATCGAAACTCTGGGAGCGTAACAGGTTTAACCTGCCACATATTAGTGTACATTGGAAGCATTATTTAAACTATAATCAATATACTTTCACCATTTTGTGTTACAATTGTCAGATTTATACCATTGAGAATTTCAATCTTAAAGATATTTTTTGACAATAAACAAACAATCTTAATTTGAGATATCATATCATCAGTACAATTCACCAAAAAATGTTGAGTAAAACATTTGTCATAGGTTTATATTTCAGTCAAGTAAAAATTCTTTAGATTTACCATTAAGATTATTTTAATGCTTACATTTTTTGTGAAGCTTGGGTGAAGGAAAGCAAATTTTTTGTGGCATACTTACAGCATTGTCATTAAATGTTTCTTTGAGCGTCTTATATTCTGTTGTACTGATCTGTCTTATGCTGTTAGAATCATGTTGTACCGTCACCTTGAATATTGGCTAAAAACAGGAATAAAATAATTGATTCCAGTGAGCAGTTGAGTCCCTATTATACCCAATATATAAAAACTAAATATATATACACAGTCCTTAAAAATTAATTAGAATGCTTAAGTCATGAAAGCCAAAAAATATTCCACTGATTTTCATTAAGTTTTTAACATTCAATTCAAATAGTACTTAATAACTATGCTCCCAATGTTAAATATGTAGTTCTCATCCTTTTTGAGTTTAACTGTTCTCATGAAAATGCTGAAGAACAGACAGACAGACAGACAGAAGGACAAAGTAAAAATATTGGGCTTCATGGTCCTGGATGCTGGGCCATAAATACCTATATAAGCTCTTTGTATCCAATGGGACTTCAACAAACTTCCTAAGTCAGAAAGCCAATCATCAGCCCCATACTTCAGTCTAAGTTTTCAGATGACCAGAGCTCCTAGGGGCCTGAATGGCTAACCTGATATGAATATGTTTAATGGGTAACTAGTTAAGTAAGAAGTCATCTGACAATATCTACTCAAAGCTGTCAAGTACAGAGTTCATTTTTTTATGTTCTAAGGGGAATAACTCTGAATTGGAATGGTTCTTTATTGTGATTTTCAAAAAACTGGTATTTCTTTAAATACCTCAACAGGTAGCCTTTCAGGTAACACTTCTGTCCTACATAGTAATAAAATGGCCTTATAAATAGCTTTCTGTCCCAGATTTTGACCAGTCTTATTCGTGCAGGCGTCCAAAGAAGTCAGGTATGACTTAACCTTGAAAACATGTTTCCATTGACTCATAAAGTTCTGTTGTTCAAGATGTTATTATGATTTGAGAGGTAATCTGTAAATTGTCCTGTTATGATCTATAGAATTTGACACACCAAAAAAAAGATGTATTGGGATACCAAAGTTGGTTGACCTTGAAGACTGTGTTAGTGTAGAGGAAACATACTGGGTTTGAGAAGCAAGGATGGTATTTACCTGGAAACCATTAATGGACATTGTAACGGTACACTCTGTAGGTGGGTTGACCTTGAAGACTGTATTGGCAAAGGAGAATATCACCAGTGGGAACCAGATGATCAGGATAATAACAGCCAGTAGCAATCCTCCTACTCCATACTTGATCAGAGATTTCTTCTTAATACCTCTAGGAGTTGGGTAATTCTAAAATGTAGGGTTAAATGGTTTTATATAATATCAGAGATGAATTCTATAAGTAAACTAGAAAAACTGTGAGCCGCAGCTCACAAATAAATACCCCCCACCCCCCCAAAAAAATTAATCAGATAAAATTTAGAATAGGAGATGCATATCTACATTATGTCACAAAGATTGTGTGTAGGTTTCATGAAAATCCATCAAGGGGTTTAGGAGGAGTTGCAGATAAGAGATGGGCACCCCCATGTAGTCGAATGGCTGAGTCCATGTATTGCTATGGGAAACCCCAAAATCATTCTGATCATCAAACTTTCTAATAGTAGGTGCACATCTGTATTATGTTACAAAGATTGTGTAAAAGTTTCATGACAATCCATCAAGGGGTTTAGGATGAGTTGTGGATAAGAAGATGGGTACCCCCATGTAGTCGAATGGCTAAGTCCATGTTATGCTATGGGAAACCCCAAAAATCATTCTGATCAAATTTTGAAATAGTAGATGCACATCTACATTTTGTCACAACAATTGTGTGTACGTTTCATGAAAATGCATCAAGGGGTTTAGGAGGAGTTGCGGATAATAGATGGGTACCCCCATGTAGTCAATGGCTAAATCCATGTTTTGGTATAGGAAACCCCAAAAATCATTCTGATCAAACTTTAAAATAGTAGGTGCACATCTACATTATGTCACAAAGATTGTGTACAAGTTTCATGAAAATCCATCAAGGGGTTTAGGAGGAGTTGCGGATAAGAGATGGGTACCCCCATGTAGTCAATGGTTAAGTCCATGTTTTGGTATAAGAAACCCCAAAAATCATTCTGATCAAATTTTTAAATAGTAGGTGCACATCTGTATTATGTTACAAAGATTGTGTAAAAGTTTCATGACAATCCATCAAGGGTTTAGGATGAGTTGTGGATAAGAAGATGGGTACCCCCATGTAGTCAATGGCTAAATCCATGTTTTGGTATAGGAAACCCCAAAAATCATTCTGATCAAACTTTAAAATAGTAGGTGCACATCTACATTATGTCACAAATATTGTGTACAAGTTTCATGAAAATCCATCAAGGGGTTTAGGAGGAGTTGCGGATAAGAGATGGGTACCCCCATGTAGTCAATGGCTAAATCCATGTTTTGGTATAGGAAACCCCAAAAATCATTTTGATCAAACTTTAAAATAGTAGGTGCACATCTACATTATGTCACAAAGATTGTGTACAAGTTTCATGAAAATCCATCAAGGGGTTTAGGAGGAGTTGCGGATAAGAGATGGGTACCCCCATGTAGTCAATGGTTAAGTCCATGTTTTTGTACAAGAAACCCCAAAAATCATTCTGATCAAATTTTTAAATAGTAGGTGCACATCTGCATTATGTCACAAAGATTGTGTGTAAGTTTCATGAAAATCCATCAAGGGGTTTAGG
Source organism: Arcuatula senhousia (assembly GCA_963971305.1). Classification (NCBI taxonomy): domain Eukaryota; kingdom Metazoa; phylum Mollusca; class Bivalvia; order Mytilida; family Mytilidae; genus Arcuatula; species Arcuatula senhousia. The sequence continues at coordinate 12,331,912 of OZ020306.1, forward strand.
AGGAGTTGCGGATAAGAGATGGGTACCCCCATGTAGTCAATGGCTAAGTCCATGTTTTGGTATAGGAAACCCCAAAAATCATTCTGATCAAATTTTAAAATGGTAGGTGCACATCTACATTATGTCACAAAGATTGTGTGTAAATTTCATGAAACTCCACCAAGGGGTTAAGGAGGAGTTGTGGATAAGAGAAGGGTACTCTGAAGTGTAACGGAAGGACGGACGGACGGACGGAAGGACGGAAGGACGGACGGACACCCCTATCACTATATACCCCCCACTTTTGAATTAATCAGATAATATTTAGAATAGGAGATGCATATCTACATTATGTCACAAAGATTGTGTGTAGGTTTCATGAAAATCCATCAAGGGGTTTAGGAGGAGTTGCAGATAAGAGATGGGCACCCCATGTAGTCGAATGGCTGAGTCCATGTATTGCTATGGGAAACCCCAAAATCATTCTGATCATCAAACTTTCTAATAGTAGGTGCACATCTGTATTATGTTACAAAGATTGTGTAAAAGTTTCATGACAATCCATCAAGGGGTTTAGGATGAGTTGTGGATAAGAGATGGGTACCCCCATGTAGTCGAATGGCTAAGTCCATATTATGCTATGGGAAACCCCAAAAATCATTCTGATCAAATTTTAAAATAGTAGATGCACATCTACATTTTGTCACAACAATTGTGTGTACGTTTCATGAAAATCCATCAAGGGGTTTAGGAGGAGTTGCGGATAAGAGATGGGTACCCCCATGTAGTCAATGGCTAAATCCATGTTTTGGTATAGGAAACCCCAAAAATCATTCTGATCAAACTTTAAAATAGTAGGTGCACATCTACATTATGTCACAAATATTGTGTACAAGTTTCATGAAAATCCATCAAGGGGTTTAGGAGGAGTTGCGGATAAGAGATGGGTACCCCCATGTAGTCAATGGTTAAGTCCATGTTTTGGTATAAGAAACCCCAAAAATCATTCTGATCAAATTTTTAAATAGTAGGTGCACATCTGCATTATGTCACAAAGATTGTGTGTAAGTTTCATGAAAATCCATCAAGGGGTTTAGGAGGAGTTGTGGATAAGAGATGGGTACCCCCATGTAGTCAATGGCTAAGTCCGTGTTTTGGTATAGGAAACCCCAAAAATCATTCTGATCAAATTTTAAAATAGTAGGTGCACATCTACATTATGTCACAAAGATTGTGTGTAAGTTTCATGAAAATCCACCAAGGGGTTAAGGAGGAGTTGTGGATAAGAGAAGGGTACTCTGAAGTGTAACGGAAGGACGGACACCCCTATCACTATATACCCCCCACTTTTGAAGTGGGGGGTATAACAAATAACTTCATACTTTATCTTGATCAAGGATTTCTTTTTATACTATTCAATGTTGCATTTCTCAGATCAGTTAAATTGATATACATGTTCACCACTAGCTTTGTCCTGTTGCATTAAAAGTATCAATAGAAGATTATCATGTGATGTAATCCATGATAGAAACAAGTCTTTTGAAATGTTGAAGTTTTTACCATACCAAAAAGAACAAAAGACATTTCTGATTGGAACATTGTACAATGTTTCATTATGATCAAAATATACAGGTTTTCAAGAAATTAGGAAATTAATGTTAAACTGTCAGAACTGGATCAAATAAATCAGACTTCAAAGGAAGAAAAATGTCCCACTTTAAAGTTGTTAATTTTTATATCAGTATAAAAATGATTAATTAATAAAAAAAAAAATTCTTCATAAGTTTATGCTTTGGTTTTGATTATTTATTTCATTTTGATATAATTTTTTTCTTTATATTATCATTTTTCATTGGATGGTATTGAAAGTTTTTGTAAGTTTGAATTTAATTGAATTTGATTTTCTTGTGATTTTGTTTTGCTTCAAATGATCTAAAGGAACTACGCTGTGTTCCATTTTTTCTTAACCCGCCCTCCCTCCCTTTTTTTGTGGGAAGGATGGTGTTTAAAAAGTTTGAAATTAAATCTATTAGATTTAATAAGTAATTGAATTGAATTTTATATTATTGCTTTGCTTAATTTTTATTTTTATTCTGTAAGATTTGTTCATATGATAAGTTGTGATTTATTTATATAGCTTATGAAAAGACTACTATGACTACCTGCAATGTCTAATAAATGTTTTTATCTTAGAATGCCTTTGAATTAATTGACAAGAAATAACCCTAGATCTATGTTTTACCCTTTCTATTTCCCTCCAACATTTCAGCTGATAGATATTTGCATAAATATCTTCCATCTGTAGCCAGCTACCAATGGCCATGGTAGTATCTGTCCAAATCCAGTCCATCAAAACTCGTAATTCTAACAGGAATGGTATGGCCAAAAACCTAAAACATATCACAACAAATAAGTAAGCTAGGATAAAAAACATTTTTTGTAGTATTCATTATTGATGAATAACAGCTATTTTAATTATATAAATTACAAAAATCCAATGAAAATTCAAAAATAACTAAATGTGTGAGCTAATGTTCTCTAGCCATACAACACCACCCTTGCCTCCTAAAATTATTCCTTTCACTAAAAAACTAAGCATTTTTTAAACAGGAAGTTAATGATCTAGGAGCATAGAATCTCTGTACACCATGATGAAGTCACTTAAACTATGATGAAATTATGTTACAAATGAATGAAAAGACAGACAGATGGACAGACAAGGGTAAAACAGCAAACCCCTTCTTCTTTGAGACAGGAGTATAATTAAAAATCCTAGAAAATTGGTTTGGACTCCAAAATAACCCCATATGCAATACACATACACATATTTACCAAAAGACAAATAAAGACCATGCTCTCAAAACTTTGTTCTTATTTATCTTATTTGTTATTTATTGAACTCTAAGACTGATATCATCACAAACAAAAGCCATACTCACCCTTTGTAACAGAACAGGTTCAGGTAGTTGTATTTCTTAGTCAGGAAATTACCCAGAATCCTTGTGGGGTAGCTGGATCGTATCTGGTACGCGGACAGTCCAAAGTAGACACACTTAACAAAGTACCACAACTGTGCAGGTTTGTTCTCGGAAAACCTCCTGAAAAAAAACCAAGAACATTCATTTCTTATTATTGGTTTCTTTAATTGTTATCCTTAAGGGTTTTTTTTGTCTTTATTTGAACAAAATAATGTTTTATACTATTTTCATAAAATCTTTTCGTTTTTTTTCTTAGGGAGGGGCTTTTGTCTTTTTTTGAACAAAATAAAATTCTTTTTTTTTCTTCATAAAAACTAGCAAATGTGATATCCTTTTAAAAACAAAATTTTCACATAAATTCTCAAACCTACCTTCCTGTGACATAGGGCAGTACAAAGAACATCCAGATATGTAGCACAATCACCAGGAGAATCTGGAAGATGAATTTACCCAGCACATTCTTCCTCAGGTACAGGGCTCTGTCAACGATGATTAGGATAAACTGGACCACCAACATAATCAAGAATGGAACTGGTACCTAATAAATACAACAGCACACATCTCAAAGCTTATGTTTGTACATGTACTAGTATCTTTTATGTCAATTGTTCTATGTCATACTTTTTTCAAATATTTTTGTAACAGAAAAGTTAAACAACTAAACTTAAGATAAGCCACCATGTTTATAAATTAATTCTTTACAAGAACAGATTCTAGGTCCCCCGGCCGTTGAGTGGGAAAAAATCTAAGTCAGCTTGTTAAACAGGAAGAAGATGACCAATAGATCTGAAAAAAACATCCAACCATATGTAACACCTATCTGAAGCTGCATACAAAATATTGAAAGCCTATGATTAATAGTTGCTGAGAAAACTGTTACGAAAATTAGTGTGATGGACAGACAATGGCATTTTGATGTCCTCACTCTGCATTGTTGCGGGGGGACAAAAATGGCATACAAATATCTAGGATCTTGCTGAAAACTGAACTCAGTTTTTATTTTTTACCTTATCTTCCTGTATATAAGATGACACATCACCAGTACCAACAGATTGCTGAAAGGACAAAAAAGAATTAATATATTGAACTTAAAAAAAAATGCAAACATTAAAATTTAAAATGGTGGCATTAATAGTGTTTAATTTGTGTAGATTTACAGAAGTTGAATGAATGAAATTTATTTTATATATTGACAAATTCTTCAAACAAACAACTTAAGGAAAACTAAAAGTTAAGCTTAAAAAGAGAATGGATCTTTTCCATTAAGTCAATCTAAGATATTAAACTGAAGTAAAGTATGGTAACAGTACAGAACTTTGTATTTATCAGTTTTTTAAATCTGGTAAAAGTATAAACTTACTGCTGGACCAAATGCTGTATATCCAAACACCACGATGAAGAAGTTGATAAAGTCACAGAAGAACATAGAGGCATATACATCTGTTGTGGCATTATAGTCTGGGTTGGTTACTTGGTTGTAGAATTCCTTGAATGGACCTGTCAGCTGGCTCAATCTGTAATAAATACAGTATATTGAAGTAGGTGAAGGCTTATTTGCTTTAAAGTGATTGCCGTTAAATGAAAATTGTCTCATGCAAATTAGACTTTTCGTTACTATCTTTTAAACTTCATTCAGGGTATAATTGATTTTTTTTTTATGTTTGGTGTACAATAACTAACATTACTGTAAACCATTATGATGATTTACAAATAAAAATGTCACTAAAAACTACACTGTAATAGGTGAAAAATTTTGCAAATATACAACAGGAAAATTGATGTACACTTTATATGGCAAAATGTAAAATTAAAGATCAACCATTTTAAAAAGTTATACCTTGCAACCTAATACTAACGCAGAAATTGTAAAATTTAAACTACAAAAATATTTTCTCTTATAGTAATTCATTTATTAAACCTTTTTGTTTTAAAAAAATAATCATATCCTTACTTGGACTTTTCTGACTTCTTTTTCTGTTCAGTATCAGGATCTTCCAATGATTCCTCAATGGTGCTATGTGTACTGCTGGATTTAACCATCTCCTTTCTCTGTTATATAAAGAAGCATGTAAGTAAGTGTTTATTAAGCTATAGATCAGCCCAGCATAGCTTTAATCTGCATAATTTGCTATTCCATACACATTCACTTCTTAAAAAAAGAACATTTGAAAACTAAAACATAGCAAATTTGTGTAACATATTTTGTAGTTTGTCAAATTCAGAGAATTTTTAACTGTTGATCTGTACTCCTTGTCTTTACATTACTTGTTCTATGTCAATAGCAGGGTCTTTCTTTGGCAATTTTTGGATTGGTTTGAATTGTATGCATTTATATAATTGAGGGCTGCAGGATGTTTTCTTTTGTAAAACTCAGAGGTGATTAGCAGAAGGGGAAGTTTATTACCTCAGATTGTGGAGAATGGGAGAATGAAGACTCAAGTTCAGCTCTGTCATATTCTGCTGTGATTTCTTCAGCATCTTTCCACAGTCCATATCTCTGTAGTAATAAATATAACACATGCTATTAGATTAGTATTTTGTCATAGTTTTTAAAATACTCAAGCAGTTATCAGGTTAAAAATATTTACAGTTTACAATAACTAAGCTTTGTTTTTATACATTAGGAAAACTTTGCCTAGAGTCAAAGATCGAGACATTATTTGCTGTATGTAAATAATTCATCTTAATATTTATGTATAGAGCATATTAGATTAGATGCAGTGTGAAAATTTGAGTAGTCATTTCATCCAGAATCATTGGCGGTCTCTTCCAAATCAGTATGTATGGTCTTTATCATCTAGGTAAAAAATTCACTTTTAGAATAGACCTGTGCAATAGAAGTGTCAACTTAAGTTAAAGATTGAATACAAGATGGGCTGTGATAGTATTGTTATTTATAACTAACCTTCAGAATAGACCTATGTATGAACAATGCCAGAAGTAGTATAAGATCAGCTGTGGCATAGCTGTCTCTCCTCTCTATACCTATAATACGAGGAGGCCAGAAAGGACCTAAATCTGTCATGTCAGAATTCCAGGGGAAAAACCCAAACTGGAACAGATACTTCACAACAATGATGGCCTGAAATCATATAAATAGTAACAAACTATTATCGGTATACATGGAAGCGTAACAAAACATTAAAGTTTTTTGCAAAAAGTTCTGAATTTACAAATAAAACAGGTAAAAAACTGCATTAAAATATCTGAAAAATAACAACACTAAATATAACAGTATTAGTCTTTCTATTAACATGATTAAGAAATGTATAAACTAAATGAAAATGGCCACAGTTTTAATGAACCAATCAAGTTATTTTGAAGAAATTTAATCAATTTGTAAACCTGATCAAGAACTCACATATTGGATAAAATCTGATTTTGTTTAAAGTTTTACACGTACCCAAAAATGACAATCACTTAAAAAAACTTTACCTCAGTGTAAGTAATAGCTGTGATCCAAAAACTCTTGGAGGGGCGTGGCACAGACAGCATCCCCCACAGGAACACCATGAGGGGGAGTGGGAGGGACAAGAGGCTGGCATATATAATCTGATTCAGGATCATGAGGAAGTAACATATAAGTTCTGTCCTGGAGATAAGGAGGTAGTATAGCGCCTCCAACAAGAGGTATGGGCGAGACTTGCTCTTCTCAAACTTTTGTTGTTTATCCCCATCTGTGCTGTCTTTACTGTAAAAGTGAGAATCAAAGTTAAGTCATTGTAAAAGAGGGTCTTTCACAGAGTCTCAAACAAGATAAAAAAAATAAAAAAAACTTGCTCCACAAAGGATGTTTCTTGCTGTCCTTGCTGTAAAGGAGAAATAACATCAGAATTTAACCATTTAAAAGTCAACCTCAAGATTTTTTTGGCATATTTACTTTTTTATGGTTTTTTCTCTGGTGTAGTGATTCACTTTGTTAGGTTATCTACTTTATTGTTTCCTAAATAAGAAGAATTCTATTATTCATGATAAGTTATAAAGAAAAGTAGTTAGCCTAACAAGCAATTATTTTCAAAGAAAAGAGATTGTGAAAAAAATGCTTTATAAAAGAATAAACATGAAGTCAGAACAAATTTCAAATACAAATCTATGGATGATATCATGCACTAATAGACAAATATGGGATTAACATCTCTCAGAAGAGTGCAGACTAGTTTGTCATAGGGCTTTGTTTGTCTTCCTTTACCGGATTGACCAGGAAGCACGATAGGTGTGTTAGAACAACCATGTTACCAGGAACTGCTTACTGTACCTCTTGAGTTCACTTTGTTATTTGAGTTCATGTTGTTCATTGCTATTCATTTGTTTTTTGTTTTTTTGTTCCTCTGCGCTGTTCTCAAACACTGTGTTCTACTGTGTTCTAGAACATGTTTACTGGTCTTGTCTCTGCCCTTTGGACATTTTACCTCCCTGCTTCTTATAATTACCTTGGTGTTTTGTGAATGGTTTCACTTGCTGAAGGTGAGATCTGTATTTCTACCAAGTCTGTTGTACTGAAAATATAAAAATAAACCACATAGTAAGACTATTTTATCAAGTAAGACTTAAAAGATGAAATTAATATTCTAATTAGGAAAAAACTTTCAAGATTGTGCAAAAGATGTACCCATCTGAGAAATGGTGGGAAATAATATAAAGTCATTCCTAATTACTCATTCCATTGGTTTGTAATATCAAAGTGAAATATGTATTTTGGGTTGGTTTTTTTGCCTTTTTTTCTTTGTGAACTTTTAAGGCAGTGACTTTCTGTTATTGATTTTGAATGATCTTACGAGGGATGTCCATCTTCAGCCACTTCCTCTGGTGTAGGTTCTAATTCTATTGTCTTCTCCACCATTTCTAAATTCTTCTGTTCAGACTAAAACAAATATAAAGTACAGCACAGAACTTCATAGAAAATTATTTTTTAGATGGTACATGTTCTTCTTATAGATTGTATACATAAGTTTTATAATAAATTGTTTTCCATGTAAGTTTGGTTTTGCCATATTTTTTTAACATGTTGTGATTTAACTGTTTTTATGATACTATATAATACTACCTTTTCTGATGAACATAAATTTATATAATTCCAAGTTGACACAAATACAGTGAAACCGATCAAAACCAAATAATATTCAAACTTATGAATCTGTTTTATATAGGTAGGTTTTCAGTTAATTCAGGTAAAACATTTATGTGCAATAAAAGAAGGGACAAATAAAAACTAGTTTGTTTAGGCAGGTTTTTGGTTTATTCATGGTTTGTTTTAGACAGGTTTTCCTGCATGAGCATCAAACATACCCTGATTTTCTTTCTTGTGACAGTAATTTCTTCCTCTAGTTCGTCAGCCACCATTCTATAATTCTTAGAGATATTATTACATGTTTCTATGATGGAATCACAAGCACTGGCTAGAATCTTCTGTACTAGTTTTAGTATTGTTCCAGTCTTGTCAATAATATCTGAAATAAGATTATTGTAGCTGGTAACAAAACAAGGCAAAAATTCCATTATCAGGTGCTGCTTTTTATCAGAATCAAAAGTAACCATGGTTTCATTATTTTTCAAGGGGTATTAATTATCCTTGTTTTTGTGGGTGGCCTTTACCCACAAAAATTGATGCCCCATGAAAACGAAATTTATGAGCAGTCTTCAAATCCACAAATTTAAAAATCCAAGAACTGATCCTTTTTTTTATCAAACCAGGAGAATTGGAACCACAAAAATAAATGAATCCATAGAATGTAGTTTGAAGGGTCAATTTTAATTTTGTTTTCCTTCAATTTGTTAAAGACGTTCTTTGATATAAAAATTCTAAGTTTTTTTAATGGCCTGACTGGTTCCCATATAAATACTCCTTCAGTACACCAGCCTACCTTCCTCCTCCTCTTCTCCTTTTTCTTCCTTCTGTTCTTCTGTTTCTTTCTTTCCTTCCTTATCTTCCTTGTCCTATAATCAAATCATGTCAACAGTGTTAACAAGAGTAAAATAGTACACCCCTCTACTTCAGGGTGTGTGTGTTGGTTTTTTACGCCCTTTATCGACGCACCTGGACCATGCATGCCATGGTGGAGGAAACCGGAGTACCCGGAGGAAACCACCGACCTTGGGCAGGTAACTGACAAACCTAATCACATACAGTTGGGGAAGTCCATTTTTTGTTAAATACAAACGGAACTCGAACACCAGCTGAGAGGTGATAGGCTAGTGATCAATAGTGTGGTATCTAAACCAGCGCCTTAGACCACTCGGCCACCCAGGCCCCCTCTACCTCAAAGTAGGATCTAAACAAAGGAATATTACATCTTAGTTTAACTTTTTACCAAAGCAAGATAATCAGTGGAATGAAGCAAGCTAGTGATTGATACCTGTATTCACCAAATTCAAAGTCTATAACAAATAGAAAGTAGATGTTTTGTCTATTTTGTTGTTACATCTAACTTTTTTTCATCAATTATCCCCTTTGGTAGGATTGTTGTTATCTGTAGTTTTATATTGTATTTAGCATTATATTATTTATACTGTTTCCTGTTATTTTAAGAATGAGAGCCCCTTTCAGTAGATTTGTTGTTTCCTGTATGTATATATTTACCTTTTCAGAATCCTCGGCCTGACTGATGGCAGCATCAGGACCTGAGGTGATCGCAGTCGTTATTAACTGAAAAATAAATCGTTAATGATTTTATTACAAGTGTACTTTTTACATTAACACTGATGTATTTTATGGAATAAATAGAAAAGTATAGAAAATATACATAGTTATAGCATGAGACGTTAAGTGAATGCAAACATATATGTGAAGGATCATTCATGACAAAGCTGGAGATCAAAGATTTTTTTTTTGACAGAGATTACAAAATAGCAAGAAATTTTCAATATAGGGTCAAACTTTTACCTGTAAAATTGTTGTCTACCTTATCAACAAACACATCGCATATATTCTAGATCTGAACAAATATCTTAATCAAATATCATATTTCTAAAGTCTTGAATAAGTGGGAGATTTCACAAAATATTGGGAGGATGGAAGATGGGTAAAGAAGTTGTAAGATTTGACTCCCGGATGAAGTATCACATGTATGCGCAAGATAAACAGAAATTTGTTGGAAACTCTCATAAATTTTTTTTTTAATGTGTACAAAATTATTTTCTCATAACATATCAACTTAAAAAATATCAATATCATTTCCTTTGGAAATAAACATATAATAAATTAGTACTGTTTACTGTGGATTCATTTACGGTATTTTCGTGGTTTGATGATAAATGACCAGTTCGTGGATTCTTAAATTCATGGTTCTGAAGTCTGCAGCATACAAATCAATGTTAAATTTCTTTTTCATGGGATATCAAATTTCATGGGTGAAAGGCACCCATGAAAACTACAAAAATTGGGATATCAAATTTCGTGGGTGAAAGGCACCCATGAAAACCACAAAAATTGGGCTATCAAATTTCGTGGGTGAAAGGCACCCATGAAAACCACGAAAATTGATACCCCAAAAATAACAATGAATTGTTTTTTAGTTAGCTTCAAGATGGCCGCCGAGCTAGTCAACTAGTTAAGAGCTCTGCAGTTAAACATTGAAAGTGATTGTTTATAAAAGGAATTTTTTAGTGATTTTTATATGCACATGTTCAGAATTTTGAGGACTATAAGTGGATAGTTACAGAATTCAACTATTTTGTATAACTTGGATGAAAACTTTGATAAAGTGCAATATTCATCTGGTGTGAACACAAATCACCAGTCAGGACACTATCTGTATTATTGGTATTAACCAGGACTTTAATTTGGATTATATAATTCATTTATAACCATGTCCAAAGGATCTAAATCTAGTGAGAAAACTGTTCAGACTTACTTAGCACCTAAAAATCCACCTGGGGAGAAGATTAGTAATGAAAAACAATCAGGAAAAAGTAAGTCAAAAACTATAGTGCCTCCAGCAAAAAGACTTGTAAGTGAAAGATCATTTAATGAGAGCAATTCAGATTTGGATTTATCCAATATACAACATGACCTTGACTCAATTAAAGATGGGTTGGAAGGTGTATTGAAAAAAAATGATCTAGATAAAGCCCTGTCATCTCTTGTTAAGAAATCTGACATAGAAATTGTGGTTACTAACATTGTCACAAAACTTATGGATAAAATGAAAGAGGAGATAGATACTAAACTCAGGGAAAAGCTAAATAAACAAACAAAAGCAATTGAAGAACTATCTAGAGACAATGAAACTTTCAGAGAAACAATTGCTGCTCAAAGAAAAACCATCTTTGAAATGAAATCCCAAATCCAGGATAATGAGGTTAGAACCAAACAAGCCATACAAATGTCCAACTATAATGAACAATATTCTCGCAAATTTAACATAAAAGTAATGAATTGTCCCGAAAAGGAAGGTGAAAATCTAAGAGACCTTTTCACTAAAGATATTGTGAAATCCAAGCTTAATGTGGATGTGCAGTCATCAGAAATCCAGGCAATCCATAGAATTCCAACTAAAAAGGGTGAAATAAGACCAATCATAGTTAAGATGGTGAATTCAGAGGTGAAGTCGAAAATTATGCGGGAAAAGAAAAATCTTCCAAAATCTGGTGTGAAATTAGTAGACGATGTGACCAAGCATAACATGGGACTTATAACAAGACTGTCAGAGACAAAGTTATTTGAGAATGTCTGGTATTACAATGGGTCAGTGTATGGAAAGACGAAAAATGTTAGACGAATGAAATTTGACTTGTTTGACAATATAGAAGAAAGACTTGGTGAATCAAATGACTTAGAAATCTCAGATAACAACAAAGATATATCAGATAACAAGAAGTAACAATTAAGAACAGTTTTTTTGAATATCCTTATTGTGTTATGTAAGGTTATTGAAGTATTGTTTAAGAACTTATGATAAATAATAATTAGTGGGATAAGGGGAGTAACTCTAACTTTTTTCAAAATCTAAAAGATTTTATAATTAGTAAAAACATATCTTCTGAACAATGAGAGAATGTAAAAGGGAAAACAGGGATTTTTTTTTTGATTTTTTTTTTATTATAAAAAAAAATACAATAAATTAGAAAATTTGTTGTTTTTATTTAATTTATTTATTTTTTTAAAGTTACTCTCTAAAAAGGGTTTCATTACTGCATATTAAAATCTTTGACAAATCATTCTTTTTTATTAATATGTATTCAGCTTTTGTAACTTGTGTTCAATTCCTATTATTTTGTTATGTAAATTATATCAATGAAAACTGCGCCATTGTTGACATTAATGTACAAACGAACAAATGGGCATCTTGTGTATGAGAGGTTGTATGTGTGTGTGTGGGTGTGTGTATTAGTATTTTTCTCATTGTATTTTCTTATTGTCTTGCTCTATGGAACACTTTATTTGACTATTATCAATGACTGAAGAAGTTAAAATTATTTCTCTTAATGTAAGGGGTCTCTTTTCAAATAAAAAAAAGAGACTTGATTTATTTAATTGGGTAAAAGAAAAAAGGGCAGATATTATATGCTTCCAGGAATCTCATAGTACTCCTGAAGTCGAAAAAGATTGGATTGATGAATGGGGATCTTCTATACATTTTAGTCATTGTAGTAGCACAAGTGCAGGTGTTTGTGTGTTATTTAAAAAGGGAATTGATATTTCAGTGAATGATAAATATTGCGATTTGAATGGGAGATATATTGTACTAGACCTTACTGTTAAGAATCATAGATTTACATTACTTACCTTATATGGTTATAACATAGACAAACCTGAACTTTTTACTGAAATTAAGCAGAAGCTTACTTTTTACAAAAATTCTTGTATATTATTGTGTGGAGATTGGAATTTTGTGCAAGATTTTGAAATAGATACATTTAATATTTTGCATGACAGACATGTTAACTGTAAAAGAAAAGTTCAAGACATTATAGAAACTTTTAATCTTGTAGATCCTTGGAGAATATGCAATCCAAATACTCGTAAATACACTTGGCGGCAGCACTCCCCTATTAAACAGAGTAGGATAGATTACTTTTTGGTTTCTCAAGATTTATTTTCATTACTTAAACAGACAGAAATTATACCAGGTTACAGAACTGACCATTCTGGTATAGTTTTTGGCTTTTCAGTACCACAAGCAAAGAGGGGAAAGGGCTATTGGAAATTTAATGCACAGCTATTACAGGATTTAGATTATATTTCTTTAGTTAAAAACTGTGTTAAAGATACTGTTGATGAATATTGCATTAGTGGTGATATGAATGATCAGACAGAGATTGAATTTTCTTGTAATGATCAGGTCTTTTTCGAAATTTTGAAAATGAAAATTCGTAGCATTACAATTTCTTATAGCATTAATAAAGCTAAAGAAGAAAAAAAAGAGATGTGTCAAATTGAAGATGAAATTCTTAAGTTAGAAAATGAGTTTCATCAAAACCCAGTTGACAATCTTAAAGATGAGTTGACTGAAAAAAAGGCTGTTCTTGAACAAAAACGTGAAAAAATTGTAGAGGGCATTTTGCTTCGATCTAAAGCCCAATGGTTTGAGAGTGGAGAAAAGTGTTCAAAGTTTTTTTGTAGTTTGGAAAAGAGGAATTTTATTTCAAAAACTGTATCAGAACTTATAGACGAGAAAGGAAACCATTTGTCAAGCACAAATGAGATCCTTGAAGAAGAGAAAAATTTTTATAAAAAATTATATACTTCTAGTCGAAGTAATAGAGATATACATGATGTAAAAGACAGCTCTTTTTTTCTTCATGATGTAAAGTTATCTGATGATTTGAAGAGTGAATGTGAAGGAAATCTAACTTTTAAAGAGTGTGGTGAAGCTCTAAAGAATATGTTAAATGGAAAAAGCCCAGGTTCTGATGGCTTTACAGCTGAATTTTATAAGTTTTTTTGGAAAGACATTGGTTATTTTTTATTTCGATCACTTAACTATGGTTATGAAAAGGGGAAATTTTCAGATTTCCAATACCAAAGTGTGATTACCTGCATTCCCAAGGATGGGAAAGACAGGAGATATATGTCTAACTGGAGACCAATAAGTTTACTCAATGTTGACATGAAAATAGCAACTGCAGCTATTGCAAATAGGTTGAAAAATGTCTTACCACATGTAATAAGTGATACACAAAAAGGGTTTATTAAAGGGCGTTTCATCGGTGAAAATACAAGATTGTTATATGATTTAATGCATTACCTTGAAGAAAATGATAAGGAGGGATTATTATTACTAGTAGATTTTGAGAAAGCTTTTGATTCAGTGGAATGGGATTTTATTATTAATTCTTTAAAAAGTTTTAATTTTGGGCCATCCATTTGTCAGTGGTTTCAAACCTTGTACAAGGATGCAAAAAGCTGTGTTATTAATAATGGTTATATTTCCACTTTTTTCAATCTTCAAAGAGGCTGCCGTCAAGGAGACCCATTATCCCCTTATCTTTTTATCATTGGAGTAGAACTTTTATCAATAAAAATGAAATCAAATACAAACATTAATGGTATTGTTATAAATGATCAAGAGTCTATTATAAGTCAATATGCTGATGATACATTTTTAACTCTAGATGGTTCAGAGAAATCTTTAAGAGAGTCTTTGAATATCTTTTCAAAATTTTATAAAGTGTCTGGTTTGAAAATGAATCAATCCAAGACAAGATCAGTCTGGATAGGAAGTAAGAGGTTTTCAGATAAAATTTTATGTGGTGATATTAATTTAAATTGGTCTCATTCCAATTTTAAATTACTTGGTATCAACTTTTCATTATGTATGCAAACTATGGTTGATATTAATTTTAAACAAAAGATTCATGAAATATCTAAACTATTAAAAAGTTGGCAGCACAGAAAACTGAGCCTACTTGGTAAAGTTACTGTCATTAAATCTTTGGCTATACCAAAACTTGTGCATTTATTGACATCTTTGCCAAACCCAAGTTCATCTATGTTAAATGAACTTAACAAATTATTTTTCAATTTTATCTGGGATGGTAAGACTGAGAAAATCAAAAGAAACACTTTAATAGGTGATTTTTGTGATGGTGGCTTGAAAATGGTACACCTGGAGTCTTTTGGTACATACTTAAAAATGAGTTGGATTAAGAGACTTCAGAATTGCGCCAGCTTTTTACAAGCCTTAATTGAAAATGAACTACAACATGTAGGTGGATTACGAGTTCTATGTTTAGAAAAGGAAAAATTGGATGAAGTCAAGAACAGAATTTCAAATCCATTTTGGAGAGATTTTTTATCTGGTTTGCAGAATAGCAAACCTATTTTCAGTTGGAATAGTTCAGAAATTCTTAGTTTAGACATTTTAAACTTTGCTCGTTTAGAAGATTTTTCTTATTTTATTAAATGGAAATCTAAAGGAGTAGAGAGTCTTGCTGATTTGATAGACAAATCTACTAAAACATTTTTGTCTGTTGCTCAGATTAGCAGGATCTGTGACTCTAAAGATTTCTTGAAATACCACAGTCTTATATCAGCTATCCCAACTATGTTGAAAAATCAAGTAAAAGAGTTTTTAAATAATATGTCAGTGAACGAATTGGCAAATTTTCAAAAAAGTAATAAGTTTTTAGAAAGAATAAAATGTAGTAAAAATATTAAGTATCTGTATAATGACTTAATAAAAAATATTTTTGTGGTGCCACATCATAAGATAGAAGCTTGGCATAAAGAGCTAGACATGGAACATTATGAATGGGCACAATATTTTTCATTATTACAGAAATGTTGTCAAAATTCTTATCTTAAGATTTTTCAATATAAAATATTGCATAAGATTTTGCCAACTAATAAGTTTTTACATAGAATAAATCTTGTGAATTCTGAACTTTGTGTATTTTGTAGATCAAGTGATGAAACTATTGAACATGTTTTTTATGATTGCAACCATATAAATCTGTTTTGGAATAGACTTTTTACCAACTTTGTAATTATATTTCCAAATATCACTCTTTACAAAAAAGGTATCATATTAGGTTATATTAGTGAAACATTATTGTGTAACTTCCTTTTAATTGTAGCAAAGAATTATATATATAAATGTAAGATAAAAGAAACAATTCCAACCATAGAGGGTGTAAAGAAAACATTTTTATATTATAGGAATCTAGACATGTATAATGAAAGGAAAAGCAACTCTAATAGAAGAGAACTATTTTGGGCCCCAGTGCAAAACTTTTTTGATCATTGACAAATTTGAAAATTAGTATAAAATTAACGCATATAAATATATATATATTTTATTTTCTAAGAGCAAGTAAACTCTATATAAAACAATGAGAAAAGAATGGATGGATACAAAATTACTTTTTATTCAGAAAAATATGCTATGAGAGGGTTTTTCCTTCTTTGTGTATTATGTATGCATATAGTATATTACAATATATTATAAAAAATCATATAGTTGTTACTATGCATGTTATTTTAAAACCCCTAAAACCATTGTCAGGTGGCATTGTAAGGGGCATGTAAATTCCTGACTATTTGAAAACAAATAAAAAAAAAAAAAAAAAAAAATAACAATGAAACCACAGAATATGATGCCATTATTTTCCTTTTTTTATTCATTTATCATTCCTAAAAAATATTATCATGCATGAAGAAATCTGGAAAAATTCTTATTACAGTGTGCACTAGAGTTGGTTTGAGTTGTTTGGATTAAAATAGACGGAGGACATTAAGCAGCATTTTATTGACAGTAAAAAGACTGTCTGTTCAGGAATCTACTGACCTTTGGAAAGTTACTGACGATCTGACGAACCTAATAACACACAAACATTTTGATAACTACAATGCAGGACCTAAAGAGGTAATTAACTACCAATTGTAATCATAATGTACTATTAAAAAAGAAAAATGCAGCATATTCTATGTAGCCACCCAAAAGCCCATGTTACTTTAATCAGTTAAATGGCAGAGGACACAAGAGAACCTGGAGGAAACAGCAGACTCGGCCATGTAACTGACAAACCTAATTATACATATGCAACCAAGCAATTTTGTGTAATACATAGCAAAACCTTGATGCTTGCTCAGAGAGGTTATTGTATAATGCTAAATCTGTATTGTGCTATTGAATTCTGATTCACTCAGACAAATGAAAAAATCGTCTGTGTTTTCACCTGTAGATTGAAGTGTATTTTTACCTGAAGAGGATTGGGTGTGTCATCCTCCTCCTCATCCTGACCTAGAGCTATACTGTCCTTGACCTTGTTTTCAGGGTCTTCCTCCTGATCACTCTCGTCATCAAACAAATAATAGTCACCTGACCTTATTGCTGAAATATAAAATGTAAATATAAATATATTATGTCTTCACAACCATGTTGCGTTGAGTGTTACTACCAATCCATCAGATTGCAATGGAAGAGGAAGGTTTGGCGCACCATAAAACCTGGTTTAACCCACCATTTCATTTGAAATGCCTGTACCAAGTCAGGACCTTTGCGATTACAACTAGTCCGGTGTGTCTTCCATGTTTTGTCTTTTCTCTTGGACATTGAGATTGATCCTCCAAGTTTGGTAATTTTGTTATTACCTTTATATGTATCTGTAAATATAACTTTTAAATGGCTGGATACATAATACGACTTTTACATTTGAATATATTTAACATCATTGAACTTTTATCTCCTTAGTGACTTTTTATCTGCTGGGTGAATTTTAAATTATTGGTTTTTTTTATGTTTAAACATTTGTGATTTACCACTTACTTTCTATGATGTCAATATCCTTGATTCCTGTTATGCTTAATTACTTGTGAAACTGTGACATATTAAAAATGTGAACCATGATTTATTATGACTATACAATTGACTAAAATTAAAATTTAAAGCAAATACACTAACTCTGGAAATGTTCATCAGGGACGATAAAGTCTTTCTTTACACGTTTTTGTTTCTCTTTAATGGACTGCATCTTCTTCTTGATGTTATCCAGGACCAGTTGTTCTTCTTCCCTCTGTTTGAGAACACTCTCTACTAGGGATTTGTTAATCAGCTCTGCCCCTCTGAAATAATTGATATAAAGAGATTTGAAATCAGTGTACATTACAAATCATTCAATTTCATGAAACAATTGAAACTTAAAAATTACTCAGCAGCCATCTACATAGACCAAAAAACTCTAGTAATTGTCAAAAATCTTAATCAAAACCAATTTACACAAATTTTATAAGGAATATCTCTTTAAAACTATGTGTAAATTCTTAACTACACCTAAAGCGGAATTTCAGTACCATGATTAATTGAATAGTCTAAAATATTTGGCAGTTCAATTTCAGCTGAAAGATTAGAAAAGAGTTAACATACCTTGATGCCAACATGTGCTGAGCTTTACAGGTGATGACTACATGTCTGAAGTAGTGGCTGTTATATATTCTCATCTGTAGCAGTAAAAATGTAAAACAAATAACGTCCCAAGCCAGACCAGTGTCATCGTCTTCTACATTGCAGTTACCTATAAATCAAAATAAGTATTAAAAAATCTTCAAAAGCTTGAAGTCCAATTATCTAAAGAGCAATAATTTTTCTTTTTTCACATCTGATATTTTCTTCATGTAAAGTTTTAACAAATTCCATTAAGCAGTTTAGAAAAAGTTGTGCTCATGATATTTTGACCAACATGTAAGGTGATTTCTTTTTTAGATTACATTTACTTGACACTCACCAGGATCAAATATGTGTGATGGGTTTAGACATGTCAGACCCAGGAGTTGTATGAGCCAGCAGTAATTGTTGAATAGTTTGTCTATAAACACACATCCTAGAAGCTGGAGAATGGCCTTCATCAATAACACAAAGTAGGTATAACCAATCAGGAAATTCCATCTAAAATAATCATTTAAAAGATCTAGGATTAAGCAAATTAAAGATTTTCAAAACTTTTATACTATAATAATTTTAACTCATAAGATTTTCAATTCATTGCTCAAAGTTTTTATTGAAAGATTGCCTGATTTTTATCTTATTTAAGCATTACAAAAGTGTTTTATAAGATAAGTGTATGTTTTGAGATTTAGGACCTGTAACTGTTTATTTCAAAATTCATAAAAGTGTATAAACAATTCAATATCTTCCAAAATAGTACAATTTCTACTAGAGATTGAATAACAGAAACATCAGTGATTGTCTTGTTTAAATTTGATTTTTTCTTTTACAAGTTTTATCAATTTTTATTTCTACAAAGTATGGAAGAATGTGTCCATGGAGCCATGCACCCCAATCAGGAAGTAGAAGTCTGACAGGTCTGAAAATTGCTTAGGACATACAGTTTGTCACCCTGCCCAAATTTCAAATCATTCTCATGTACCATTTATGAGAAAAGCTTTACTGACATGAGTAAAACTTAATGCCCATGACATGTCACCACAGGGGTATAAAGACAAAATACTCTTTTACCAATATTTTGTATCATACCTCCTTCTAATGGTCCTAAGTGGTATGAGGAGGAATTCCTGTCCGTACCACATAAATACAAAGACTGAGATGACATAGCCCATACTGAACAGATTGATCCTGGTGGCTCCGGTCACAAACATGATGAATAGTGTCACCCAGAACATATAGGTAAACAGTCCATACTTCAGAACATCAAGGTATGATCTGAAAGAAATAAATAGTTAATGTTAAAATTAATGAGTAGAGGACTTGATTAAACAATTCAACAAAAGAATAACCTCTACAGAAATGTAATATGGTTTTCATATGATTCCACTTTCTGATGAAGAATTAATTCAGAAAAATAATCTTGATAATTCATGCTTACTATGGAAATAATAGACGAAAAACTTTTTTTATCTATGTTTTACATGTTTTCACTTTTAATTTTGAGCATGGCCTGCAAAGTCATGAGCTTTGAATGGGCCATCATCTTCACACCTAATAAAATATCCACAATGGAACCCAGTAATGACCCCCTTTCCCAATTGCAGTTTTTCTATCTGTTTTTCCATACTTACTTGGCGTGACCAGTAAAGTCAAGCACCTTGATGGGGTCATTAGCCTCCACTCCTGGTAAGATATCCTTATTTGAGCCCCCAGGGTGATCCCTGCCCTCCCTTGCTTCCTGTCTGAATACTTGCCACTGGAGGCAAAACAGCAGAAGCTGGATTAAATCAGCTGTAATACAAAAATACAAATCAATTTAAAGAATTTTAAAAGCTCAAGTTTCTGACTGTTTGAGTATAAGGCTGTACTTGTAAGTAAATTCATTTTAATACTTATATTGTTTGGATCATTACATAAAATGTATAATATACTTAAACTGAAATTATTCCAAGATAAATTTAATCCAATTAATCGATCTATAGCTATAAGTTATTTTCTTGCATGTAATACAATTCTGAATCCCAATACTAAAATCAAATATGTTGGACAATCTATATCAGTTACACTTACCCACAAGTTTAATAGCATTGGGAGGGTAAAAATAATCTGGAAGATACAGCCACTTCTCAAGGTTCCTCTCAAAGATAGGGATAGTTGACCAGGGATATTCTGTACAGAAAAAAAATAAGATTAATGTGCTACAGTGTTTGTATCTAAATATCTTCAAAATGTTGTGTTTATTACTTTTTATTTTATTTTGAATACTATGTATAGCAATAATTTATGAGATGGAGACATCTGACAAATTTCATAATTAATTCAATTACAGTTTAAACCCAAAATCTATGTTAATACACATGGAAAAAAGTTTAATGGATAGGAGAAAGTAATTTTATAATGCTTCTACTGTAATATGCTAAGAAAACTAGAAACTGTGTCTGTGAGACAAGGTATTGCTCTCATGTACTGCTCATAGTCTAAAAAGGTATCATATTACCATAAACTGAGAACTGTGAAGAAAGAACACTGTTGGCATAAAACACATACACTAACTGTCCTAAATATGCCAAAATGTTGGCATTCGAGAATGAAATGTTTATGATATTGTTCATTTATGTTTATCTAGTATTATCATTTATAATTTGTTTTACTCAATAACTTACCTAAACCACATCCAGTTGGAAACGCTAGACAGAGCAGGTAGGACAGCAAATAGAATAGTAATAAGTGGCCACACCCTGACATTACCTTCCCTGCTCAGAACTATAGGGCGACCAATTCTTTACACAATAACTAACCTAAGCACAATCCAGTTGGAAGTGCTAGACAGAGCAGGTAGGACAGCAAGTAGAATAGTAATAAGTGGCCAAATCCTGGCATTACCTTCCCTGCTCAGAACTAGAAGGAGGCCTATACTTTACACAATAACTTACCCAGACACAATCCAGTTGGAGTCCTCGACAGAGATGGTACTGTACAGGTAATAGGACAGCCAGAAAAAAAGTTATAAGTGGCCAGACCCTGATGTTACATTCCCTATTTAGAACTTGGAGACCTATACTTTATTTTATTACTTACCTAAACACAATCCAGTTGGAAGTCCTAGACAGAGCAGGTACTGTACAGGTAACAGGACAGCCAGTATAATGGTTATAAGCGGCCAGACCCTGGCGTTACCTTCCCTGCTGAGAACTAGGAGAAGACCTAATACAACAGCATATAGCACACTATATATATCAACTCTAACACAGATAGTCACTGCTATCATGATGTAACACATCTGAAATAGACAAAGACAAAATGCAAGAATATGTCCAAATGTCATAATGCCTCGTCTGGCAACATTTTATTTTTCCAGCAGTCACTTGATGCCATGAATATAATTCTATGATGATTTTTGTATGCTCACATCCTAATGTCTATGCATATAAAGTTTCATGATGATATCATACTTCCTTCATGGTGAAGTAACTTCAACCTCAGTATAACACCCCTTTTTTAGATAAATCAACCATGAAGTTGATGAGACAGGTATAGTTTTAGGATTTTTGTTTGTTCATAACCTGATGTATAAAGTTTCATGATTGCTACCATACTCCCTTTATAATAAAGTAACTTAAACCTGAAGGTAACCTGATTCGGGACTCTCAGATGAACGTATGAACAGACCCAAACACTATATGCCCCTCTACTTTGTAGACGGGACATAAAAATAGTTTAGAAAGGTATTATAAAATTTTTTGTCCTTCTTACCAAAACTTAGTCGGAATGTGATATGCTACTGCCTTTGACTGGAACATTTGAAATTCTATTTAGATTTCTTTGGAAGCCATTGTCATGACAATGGACATGTAAATGTATTAACATCTTCTAAAGACAAAGTAATTTATCCAAAATAAAGAAAAAGTTTGACTTTGATATAAATTACCTGAAGTCCAAACTTATAATAGAAGTAATTAGCAAAGTATTTAATGCAGTTAAGTAGGCCTTTATCTGCTTCATTTCTGACAATATCAGGAAAGATAACTCCTGTTGGTGGTCGTTTCTTACTGGGTCTCTTGTAGTATTGTACTTGATGGTATAGCACCAGCTTGTAAAGGACCAGTACAAGTAAAATACCAATGTAGTTCTGTAAAAATAACAGTTATTAAATGTATGAATGTGGCAACAATAGGCTTGAATAATATTTAATATCAAATATATAAATCTGATAATCAAACATACAGTGAAAAGACTGGAAATATTATTCTTGAATAATGTTAAAACAAAATAACTCATTGAAATTTCAGATAATTATAGATATATAGTACAGAGGTACCAAACTAACAGCTTTTATTTTATAATTTCAATCGTTTTAGTGCCATCAATAACTTCTTTACAATTATAATCTAATATTATCTTACCCTTAGATAGTATGAGAGATTGCTTGTCTTGTCTAGTCCTACCCACAATGCATTATTTATCGTACCATTCTCAAATGGATTGACAAAGTTAGTACCAACAGGGTTGTCAGTAAGAGCACTATATACACCTGAGGATGTGTTGGTTACTATGATATCCTGAGTTGGAACTGTTATTCCTCCAGTACCATTGCCCGTTACTTTCATCTGAAAATCAAACAATTTTTTTTTGTAAGAACATTTATAATATCTGGGGTACTTTTACATATGAACATTTTCCATTTTGTAAAGAATATATCTGGATACAATTGTTATGTGAAACTATCCAGTTATTGCAAACTTTGGTGTACACACTAATACTTCCAAAAACCTCTTATTTACTTCCAATAAATTTAAATTTCAAGGGGATAAATTAATAATGCTTGTTGCCCACCCCCCCCCCTTGATTACTAATCCCTTATTTGTCTCTCTCCCTCACCACTCCTGTAACTTCTACTCTCATTTTCTTCCGAACTCAACTTCTGAATCATATGCCCTTGTGTAATCTCTGAGCTTCAATAATTATTTCTCAAGAGTTTGTATTAAATGAATTATAGTGAAAGTACTCAAATTTGTGTGAACCAATTTTCATGATTGGAGAATAAATTGCATATCAACGGATTCATCAACTTGTTCCTGAAAAATTGCTTATTGAAATTAATTTAAAATTTCTTTGTCAGTGGCAATCTCATTTCATGTTTTGCATGATTTACAAAAACCTCAAATATTCATAACACATGAAAATGTATACTTTCACCACAATCAACTTACAGTACAGTTTGTGATCCAGTAATCTTTCTCCACAATATTAAGTTGGTATATTGTCTTAGCCAGGAGAACAATAGCTGTCCATAACTGACATAGTACTGCCATGAATGTCCATGCTCCATTGATTGGTAGGAATATCACAATAAAGAAAACATACACAGCACTGAAAGCTGATACCTACAATACACAAAAGAAGTTAAAGGTCATATAAGAGTAAAAATAGAATACTGTAGGTAAAATGCAATTTACCTCTTACACAATCAGAGCTATGAAGCATTTAATAAATATGATTGAAAATCACAGTCCCTGTTTCCATATGAAAGCATTTATTTGAAAGAACCAATCTTAGAATATTGCTGAGTACATGTTTTTATCTTGTTAACTATTGTGCTCTAAAACTGTTACAGTTCATTCAAAGTTTCAAAACTTTAAGCCATAACAACTCTGAGAGTAGACATCAAACATACCAGTACTTTGTTTTAATTTTTTCTAAATTATTATTAGTCTGATTATCGAAATCAAAAATACAACCACATTTCCAGTCAACAAATTTTGCTACGCCTAATGCGCATTTCGTCAATTCAAGACTCATCAGAGGCGCTCTACCAAAAGATTGGAAATGCCAAACACAATATGAAAATGAAGAGCATTGAACAATAAAACCAAAAATGCCCAACTGGGAACCAAATTATGACTAAGATCAACCTATGTCTGGGGTAGGAAGAACCTTAGGGTTTCAACAATTTTTAAATTTAAATAGATAATTTGAAAGCTTTGGTGTGTTCTTCAACACAAATGTGTTGATGCCGGAGCGGGCTAACCTAGGGGAATTAATACTCCACCAGCAGCCCTAACCTTCATGGATGTTAGAAATCAAAATACAACCAAGTTCCAGACAACAAATTTTGCTTCGTGTTTCGTCTATTCAAGACTCATCAGAGGCGCTCTACCAAAAGATTGAAAATGCCAAACACTACATGAGTATGAAGAGCATTGAACAATAAAACCAAAAATGCCGAACTGGGAACAAAATTATGACTATGATCAACCTATTTATGATCTAAACCATTCTAGATCAATCAGTTGATTAGTACCATAATTACCTCATTTACAGTGACCATGATGATGACAAACACCACAATCTTGAATATATGTATCTCCATAAGTCTAGTACTATAATTACCTCATTGACAGTGACCATGATGATGACAAACACCACAATCTTGAATATATGTATCTCCATAAGTCTAGTACTATAATTACCTCATTAACAGTAACCATGATGATGACAAACACCACAATCTTGAATATATGTATCTCCATAAGTCTAGTACTATAATTACCTCATTGACAGTGACCATGATGATGACAAACACCACAATCTTGAATATATGTATCTCCATAAGTCTAGTACTATAATTACCTCATTAACAGTAACCATGATGATGACAAACACCACAATCTTGATTAGAACCATAATTACCTCATTTACAGTGACCATGATGATGACAAACACCACAATCTTGAATATATGTATCTCCATAAGTCTAGTACTATAATTACCTCATTGACAGTGACCATGATGATGACAAACACCACAATCTTGAATATATGGATCTCCATAAGTCTAGTACTATAATTACCTCATTGACAGTGACCATGATGATGACAAACACCACAATCTTGAATATATGGATCTCCATAAGTCTAGTACTATAATTACCTCATTGACAGTGACCATGATGATGACAAACACCACAATCTTGAATATATGGATCTCCATTAGTCTAGTACTATAATTACCTCATTGACAGTGACCATGATGATGACAAACACCACAATCTTGAATATATGGATCTCCATTAGTCTAGTACTATAATTACCTCATTGACAGTGACCATGATGATGACAAACACCACAATCTTGAATATATGTATCTCCATCAGTCTAGTACCATAATTACCTCATTGACAGTGACCATGATGATGACAAACACCACAATCTTGAATATATGGATCTCCATAAGTCTAGTACTATAATTACCTCATTGACAGTGACCATGATGATGACAAACACCACAATCTTGAATATATGGATCTCCATAAGTCTAGTACTATAATTACCTCATTGACAGTGACCATGATGATGACAAACACCACAAGCTTGAAGATATGAATCTCCATTAGTCTAGTACCATAATTACCTCATTTACAGTAACCATGATGATGACAAACACCACAATCTTGAAGATATGAATCTCCATCAGTCTAGTACCATAATTACCTCATTTACAGTAACCATGATGATGACAAACACCACAATCTTGAATATATGGATCTCCATCAGTCTAGTACCATAATTACCTCATTTACAGTAACCATGATGATGACAAACACCACAATCTTGAAGATATGAATCTCCATTAGTCTAGTACTATAATTACCTCATTTACAGTGACCATGATGATGACAAACACCACAATCTTGAAGATATGGATCTCCATCAGTCTAGTACTATAATTACCTCATTAACAGTAACCATGATGATGACAAACACCACAATCTTGAAGATATGGATCTCCATTAGTCTAGTACCATAATTACCTCATTTACAGTAACCATGATGATGACAAACACCACAATCTTGAATATATGGATCTCCATCAGTCTAGTACCATAATTACCTCATTTACAGTGACCATGATGATGACAAACACCACAATCTTGAAGATATGAATCTCCATTAGTCTAGTGCCATAATTACCTCATTTACAGTAACCATGATGATGACAAACACCACAATCTTGAAGATATGGATCTCCATTAGTCTAGTACCATAATTACCTCATTTACAGTGACCATGATGATGACAAACACCACAATCTTGAAGATATGGATCTCCATCAGTCTAGTACCATAATTACCTCATTTACAGTGACCATGATGATGACAAACACCACAATCTTGAAGATATGGATCTCCATCAGTCTAGTACCATAATTACCTCATTTACAGTAACCAGGATGATGACAAACACCACAATCTTGAAGATATGGATCTCCATTAGTCTAGTACCATAATTACCTCATTTACAGTGACCATGATGATGACAAACACCACAATCTTGAATATATGAATCTCCATTAGTCTAGTACCATAATTACCTCATTTACAGTGACCATGATGATGACAAACACCACAATCTTGAATATATGGATCTCCATCAGTCTAGTACCATAATTACCTCATTTACAGTGACCATGATGATGACAAACACCACAATCTTGAAGATATGGATCTCCATCAGTCTAGTACCATAATTACCTCATTTACAGTGACCATGATGATGACAAACACCACAATCTTGAAGATATGGATCTCCATCAGTCTAGTACCATAATTACCTCATTTACAGTAACCATGATGATGACAAACACCACAATCTTGAAGATATGAATCTCCATTAGTCTAGTACCATAATTACCTCATTTACAGTGACCATGATGATGACAAACACCACAATCTTGAATATATGGATCTCCATCAGTCTAGTACCATAATTACCTCATTTACAGTGACCATGATGATGACAAACACCACAATCTTGAAGATATGGATCTCCATCAGTCTAGTACCATAATTACCTCATTTACAGTAACCATGATGATGACAAACACCACAATCTTGAAGATATGGATCTCCATCAGTCTAGTACCATAATTACCTCATTTACAGTGACCATGATGATGACAAACACCACAATCTTGAAGATATGGATCTCCATCAGTCTAGTACCATAATTACCTCATTTACAGTGACCATGATGATGACAAACACCATAATCTTGAAGATATGAATCTCCATTAGTCTAGTACCATAATTACCTCATTTACAGTAACCATGATGATGACAAACACCACAATCTTGAATATATGGATCTCCATCAGTCTAGTACCATAATTACCTCATTTACAGTAACCATGATGATGACAAACACCACAATCTTGAAGATATGAATCTCCATTAGTCTAGTACCATAATTACCTCATTTACAGTAACCATGATGATGACAAACACCATAATCTTGAAGATATGGATCTCCATCAGTCTAGTACCATAATTACCTCATTTACAGTAACCATGATGATGACAAACACCACAATCTTGAAGATATGAATCTCCATTAGTCTAGTACCATAATTACCTCATTTACAGTAACCATGATGATGACAAACACCACAATCTTGAATATATGAATCTCCATCAGTCTAGTACCATAATTACCTCATTTACAGTAACCATGATGATGACAAACACCACAATCTTGAATATATGAATCTCCATCAGTCTAGTACCATAATTACCTCATTTACAGTGACCATGATGATGACAAACACCACAATCTTGAAGATATGAATCTCCATTAGTCTAGTGCCATAATTACCTCATTTACAGTGACCATGATGATGACAAACACCACAATCTTGAAGATATGAATCTCCATTAGTCTAGTACCATAATTACCTCATTTACAGTGACCATGATGATGACAAACACCACAATCTTGAAGATATGGATCTCCAACAGTCTAGTACCATAATTACCTCATTTACAGTAACCATGATGATGACAAACACCACAATCTTGAATATATGGATCTCCATCAGTCTAGTACCATAATTACCTCATTTACAGTGACCATGATGATGACAAACACCACAATCTTGAAGATATGGATCTCCATTAGTCTAGTACCATAATTACCTCATTTACAGTGACCATGATGATGACAAACACCACAATCTTGATTAGTACCATAATTACCTCATTTACAGTAACCATGATGATGACAAACACCACAATCTTGATTATATGGATCTCCATCAGTCTAGTACCATAATTACCTCATTTACAGTGACCATGATGATGACAAACACCACAATCTTGAAGATATGGATCTCCATCAATCTAGTACCATAATTACCTCATTTACAGTGACCATGATGATGACAAACACCACAATCTTGATTAGTACCATAATTACCTCATTTACAGTGACCATGATGATGACAAACACCACAATCTTGAAGATATGAATCTCCATTAGTCTAGTACCATAATTACCTCATTTACAGTGACCATGATGATGACAAACACCACAATCATGAAGATATGAATCTCCATAAGTCTAGTACCATAATTACCTCATTTACAGTGACCATGATGATGACAAACACCATAATCTTGAAGATATGAATCTCCATCAGTCTAGTACCATAATTACCTCATTTACAGTAACCATGATGATGACAAACACCACAATCTTGAATATATGGATCTCCATCAGTCTAGTACCATAATTACCTCATTTACAGTGACCATGATGATGACAAACACCACAATCTTGAATATATGGATCTCCATAAGTCTAGTACCATAATTACCTCATTTACAGTAACCATGATGATGACAAACACCACAATCTTGAAGATATGAATCTCCATCAGTCTAGTACCATAATTACCTCATTTACAGTGACCATGATGATGACAAACACCACAATCTTGAATATATGGATTTACATAAGTCTAGTACCATAATTACCTCATTTACAGTGACCATGATGATGACAAACACCACAATCTTGAATATATGAATCTCCATCAGTCTAGTACCATAATTACCTCATTTACAGTAACCATGATGATGACAAACACCACAATCTTGAAGATATGGATCTCCATCAGTCTAGTACCATAATTACCTCATTTACAGTGACCATGATGATGACAAACACCACAATCTTGAATATATGGATCTCCATCAGTCTAGTACCATAATTACCTCATTTACAGTGACCATGATGATGACAAACACCACAATCTTGAAGATATGGATCTCCATCAGTCTAGTACCATAATTACCTCATTTACAGTAACCATGATGATGACAAACACCACAATCTTGAAGATATGAATCTCCATTAGTCTAGTACCATAATTACCTCATTTACAGTAACCATGATGATGACAAACACCACAATCTTGATTATATGGATCTCCATCAGTCTAGTACCATAATTACCTCATTTACAGTGACCATGATGATGACAAACACCACAATCTTGAAGATATGGATCTCCATTAGTCTAGTACCATAATTACCTCATTTACAGTAACCATGATGATGACAAACACCACAATCTTGATTATATGGATCTCCATCAGTCTAGTACCATAATTACCTCATTTACAGTGACCATGATGATGACAAACACCACAATCTTGAAGATATGGATCTCCATCAGTCTAGTACCATAATTACCTCATTTACAGTGACCATGATGATGACAAACACCACAATCTTGAATATATGGATCTCCATCAGTCTAGTACCATAATTACCTCATTTACAGTGACCATGATGATGACAAACACCACAATCTTGATTAGTACCATAATTACCTCATTTACAGTAACCATGATGATGACAAACACCACAATCTTGAATATATGGATCTCCATCAGTCTAGTACCATAATTACCTCATTTACAGTGACCATGATGATGACAAACACCACAATCTTGAAGATATGGATCTCCATCAGTCTAGTACCATAATTACCTCATTTACAGTAACCATGATGATGACAAACACCACAATCTTGAAGATATGGATCTCCATCAGTCTAGTACCATAATTACCTCATTTACAGTAACCATGATGATGACAAACACCACAATCTTGAATATATGGATCTCCATCAGTCTAGTACCATAATTACCTCATTTACAGTAACCATGATGATGACAAACACCACAATCTTGAAGATATGAATCTCCATTAGTCTAGTGCCATAATTACCTCATTTACAGTAACCATGATGATGACAAACACCACAATCTTGAATATATGGATCTCCATTAGTCTAGTACCATAATTACCTCATTTACAGTAACCATGATGATGACAAACACCACAATCTTGAAGATATGAATCTCCATTAGTCTAGTACCATAATTACCTCATTTACAGTAACCATGATGATGACAAACACCACAATCTTGAATATATGGATCTCCATCAGTCTAGTACCATAATTACCTCATTTACAGTGACCATGATGATGACAAACACCACAATCTTGAAGATATGGATCTCCATTAGTCTAGTACCATAATTACCTCATTTACAGTGACCATGATGATGACAAACACCACAATCTTGAATATATGGATCTCCATTAGTCTAGTACCATAATTACCTCATTTACAGTGACCATGATGATGACAAACACCACAATCTTGAATATATGAATCTCCATAAGTCTCCAGAACAGAGCAGATAATTTCCTCCACCAAAGGCTACACTTAACCCAGAGCTTGTTGAAACACTTGGCTAATAATTTTCTGTACCCTGCAAAATATAAATATGGTTAAAACAGTGGACCCATATTTCTGTAACAAAATTGTAACAAAATTTTCTAACTCAAGAAATATGAATGACTCGTAAAAATTTTTTAATATCAAATTGTCAACATTTTTGTAGCTTCACCAGAAAAGAAAATGCCATCCATTTTACTTAGTGATTAACAGAAAGAAATACATTGTACACATGTAACATAAGGAATAGAGTTTAGTGTTTCCAAACCTTTATAAGCCACAACTTCCTAGTTTTAGCTGTGTTAAGCAACCTTAATAGAGTCTGGAAATCTAGCCAATACACTTCAAGTTGTACAACAGCTGTGTCTTACCAACTCTGCTTTATGGGTCAGAATGCTGGCACATGACAGAAAATGACCAACACAAACTGTCTACGTTTCATACTAAGAGCCTTAGAAGAATCATGAAAATCTTTTGGCCGAAAAAAATCTCAAAGGATGAACTTCTTAGAAGATGCCAAGCAGAAGACATGAGCACAATAGTAAAGAAAAGACGTAGGAGGTGGATTGGCCATTTCCTTCGAAAAGAGCCAAACAGTTTAACCAAAACATCCTTACACTGGACACTTAAAGGCAAAAGATGAAGAGGAAAACCAAAGATTACAAGGCAGCGCACTGTTGAGGCAGAGATGAAAGATTGGAACCAAACCTGGGGAAGTCCTCAAAGATTGGCAAATGACAGACAAAAGAGGAAGGACTTCGTTGCTGCCCCACACGCCAGAGGGCCTAATGGGCAGTAAGTAAGAAAGTAACTGCCTAGCTTTCATAAAAAACAAATAAGCAATGGTAAATCAGTAACCCTTAAAAAAAGACACAATAATCAAACAAAAATGTTATGTTTAACCTATTAACACAGGCTTCGTAAAAGATCAGTTCCCTGATACTTGTTGACAATTTCCTTAGAAAAACCCAGCTATTTACATATGCCAAGATAATTGTATATTTTTAACTAAGATTCCTGAGTAATATGCGAGCCAAATGAAGCTTGTACATAGTCTGCCAAATTGCACAAGACCCAAGATATGATCAATGATTTGTCATTTGTCATTCTGCCCCATTCAGATTTTGGAAGTTTCGAAAAAAATGGTGGGAAATACTATCACATCGCCCTTACTTATCTCACCTAATCGACTCAAATTTTCTTTTAAAAGGAAAGGAATTTCATTTGGTATCTTCATGAGCTTTAAGGGCAATGCCATTCTCATATTAAACATGAACTAAAGTAACTTACGTTTTGACTTGGTGTACACTTTAATGTCAGTGTCTGTTGCTCCACCATCAGTATCAGATATAACTGGATCTGTAGAATGCTTTGCTTGTGTTTCATCTAAATCCCTACAAAAACAGATATTTACAAAATAAAATTGGAATATTCCTTTGAATGCATCTATTTAAAGTCTATATAAACTGTTGCTTAACAAAAATAACTTTTATAAGAAATTTCATATTACTTGACCAACTTTTGTGATTTCTATCGAAACGTAAATGTATTAACAATCATTTCCATCAAATGGGATAAAGATGCTATGGAATAAGAAAAAGAACACTGTCCTGTGCATTAGATAAGCAAACCCCTATGGTTTCAAAAATATTCTTCTTAAACTTTGTAAAGTGAAAATACCTTCATGTCTGCAAATTTTGTCTTTGTTTTGGGGGTTTAGCAATATTTGATTGCCTCATTGGTACACCTTTGCTTCTATCTATATACAGAGGAACAAACATATTTGACAGAACACTTTTCTTAATGAACCAGTGTAAAACTAAGGTCTATAATTCCAGGTCAAATTAAACAAACTTCAGGCTACCGGTAATTTAAATTCTTGACAATGGAATTAAAAATAAAAATAGAATATAGGATGCAAAAACAAAGACCACTAAAAACAAAAATTAACATACTTATATCTGTTCATGTCACTGAGTTTGAGGAATTCTTTATGGAAGTAGTGGACTTGTATTATAATGACTATCAGGAAACTGGTTGGTGTCAGCAGCTTTATGAACAGGGTCGCTGTGTTAAACTGTTCTAATCCTATATCTGCCAGGCTATAAAATACATGAATAAGATATTATGTAAAGAATTTAGAATATAGACTATATAATATAGCTGACAATATAATATCAATTTTAATTTTTTCAACAGTTAAAGTAAAACACCTTTTATTGTTAAATAAATATATTCTTTAAAGGAAATGAAAATTTCACAAATCCAACAAAAATCTATGTGTGGAGATTCTCTTCAAGGTCTTCCTGCTTTGATACTAAACTTTTTTCAGATCATACTGAAAATTGGACTTGACCTTTTAACAGTGTTCTAGGATTCCTATTACCCACTATGGGTAAGTGAAATTTAACCCAGGGTAAGTGGACTTTGACAGTTTTTTGCATCGTTTTCTATTGCGGGCAAGTAATTTTTTTGCAATTTTACATCTGGGTAGGTAAGATTTTTTAAAATTCCTAGAACAATGCCTTTATTTTATTGTTCTTAATAGCTGTGCAAAATATCATCCAAATCCCTTGACACATTTTTAAGCTATCATCTAGAAACCTTTGGGGGATGGATGGACAGAGTCCTCTGACAGACAGACATCAAACAAAACAGAAAGTATAACATTATACCCTGACTAAATACTTCCCTACTTTGTGTTGTGGGATATAAAAATGAATTTCATACGCTCCCCTGCATAAAATTAGAGAATAATTTTTTTTCATGCACATCTCTTTCCACATATGTAAAATTTAGTCAAAACCCAATCAACTGTTTAGGTTGCTTATGAATAATGTGAACAGACAGACTGGGTGAGCTCTTTATACAAACTTTGTTTGCAGTGACTTACACTTTATCTGAGAGATGGGTATTATTTCTCCAGTAGTCAGGGAAGTCACTAAACTGGTAGGTATAAAGGATAATCAGTACTGCCATAGAATATATTATCACAATCCACCAGAATAAAAACATTGTCACTCGCCAAAGACGGTAACTTATCTACAAAATAAAAGCATCGTGTGGCTTGTTATTCAACGAATCATCTTACTTTGCAAATTTAGTTAATTGTTGCAAATAAGATATCTGATACATTAAAAGTGCATGCAAATCACTTGTAAAGAACTCATGACCATCAGAAAGAACAAACATTATTTTATGAATGGTTTGCCAGTTAGTTACAGTTTCATTTCCAATATCATATCTCACTAGTAAAGGCATTGCAAATAGAATGTCACATGCCTGTATATAAATCGCATGGGACACACTCATGGCAAACTGACCCCACCCTGCCCTGATGCTGTATACCAAATATTAAGTGGCTGTGATATGTAGTTGCTGAGAAAACTGTTACAAAAATTTCTTCCCCGTCACACACCCACCAGTTTATAATGCATATTTTTCTCTCCATGAAACCCTGCCAAAAATTTCCCCAGCAGTTCAAGAAAATGTGAAAGCTTGTAAATGGCTTGCAGAAAGGGTTGAAATCACAGGTAAAATTTAATTTGCAAAATTGAAGGAATTCTTAAGACAATCTTGTATACGTAATTTTTTGATTTGCCAGACCAGGGATTAAATAAAACTGATAACTTGTTTTGGACATCCCTGGCCAGACCCACAGAAATAGTATCTCTTGTAAATGATATTGAATAACTTAAAATGACCATTCCATTAGTTACCTGGAAACACAGTACAAAGAAAAGGAAAAGGATCATGTATATAATCCTGTAGATAACCACTTCCTGTATGGAGATGAGCAGCAGCATGATGGCACAGACAAATATCCAATACTTAGAGAGTACCGTCCAGATGTAACGACCTGTAATAGGTCAAACAATAAAAGATTATGGCTATATAAAATTGTTTGGTCAATTTTTAATTCATGTGGTTTTTGTGATCATTCGTATTTTTAAGGATTGAAAATAGAAAATGTGACTAAAGCTTGCAGATGAAAGATTTCATTAATATTAAAAGAGAAAGTTTTTCTTTCATGCTTAGTGACTTCAATAACATAAGGTGATAGGGCTTACCGGTACAATAATGATTCATATCTCCGAAGCATGGTACTATGAATTCTCAGAGAGATCAAAGTATGATTAAACACAAAGTATTAACAAGTCACCTGACATGCTTAAGATAAGAAAGTGGAAAAAAAATTATAAACAAAGTATTAATTAAACTCGGAATTATTTTGATATCCGGAAAAAATCTCTTTTCCTCTTGCAATAACAACTAACCCAACTAAGGGGTAGTCCATGCATGCATGGACTAACTATGAGTTAGTTTCTATATAAAATATGAATGGTAACTAACCCAAGGTTAGTCCATGCATGCATGGACTAACCCCTTAGTAAGGTTAGTTGTTACTGCAAGTGGTAAAGTGATTTTTCCGGAAATCAAAATAATTCCGAGTTTAATTAATACCTTGTTTATACATGTATGAGTAAAAACCCTTTTGTTTTAGTACAACACTATCATTAAACTGACAAAGCAATATCACATAAATGGCAAGGAAAAATTAAATGATACATCAGCCATGAAAAAAAGGGTTGTGTTTTTGAATAAATGGTAAAAAGAAAATTAAATGATACATTAGCCCATGTAAAAAAGAGTTGTGGTTTTGATGTTAATTATACCAAAGTGATAGAGCCAGAGGGGGTTATTTTCCTTGAATCTGGTTGTTTTAACAAATTTATACCAAAGAGAAATTTTACGTTTGTCAGAAATAAAATCTTATGGCTTGCCTGATCCATGAAAATCATGATAATTGATATCTAACAAAATATGGTAAAGACTTTTCTAGTAAGTCCCATAAGTTTACTATTATTATACTAAATACTAAATATACTAAATATTTTACTTGCAGATTTTGTAGCAAAAAATCACAAGACGTTAAGGCACACACAACATAACAAACCCTACCTATAGTTTTCATAGTACTACTGTCGTAACCGTCGAGAGATTCCATTCTGGAGGGGAAACCTGTAGGTACATGCTATAGATAAACCAATAATTCATAATCCAAAAGATACAGTGAACATAAATAGATAACTGTCAGTAAAATTAACCATGTCATGTTCCTGCTGTTTACAATGAGGAAAATTTTAACATTGTTTTTTTATTATTAACTTTAACATGCAAGAATAATGATGAATATGTGTTCTCAAATTGTTTAAGTCCTGTTGATATTGAATAATGTAAAAGAAAATATCAGGTGTGTTTGACTGTATGTTTTATTTTTAAATGTTTATAATACTTTAGCTTTTTCTACTAGCCGTATTAAAGCTTACTAATAATGTTGTGGAAACAAATTAAAATTATGTTAACATTGCAAGCAGGAATTTGACAATTGTTCTAAGTTTCTCTAAAACAATATTTTAGACTAGTGACTTTTGGATTACAAATTGGACATATAGTTATATAATACAACAATTAAATATTATATGTTTAAAAAATAAAGAGAAACAGAAATAAACAGAAATGAATGTGGAAAGATTTGAACTGAAAAGGTAAAACAAATTAAAATAAAATGTTAGTGTGTAATTGAATTAACTATCTGTCAAATCTTATCATTACTAAGTTATGGAAATTGAAAAGTTTTAACTGAAAAAAAGTTTCATAAGGTAACATGAGTAAAAATCATATTAGTTGTGTAACCATAGTTATAATATACATGAATGTTAAATTAGTATTTTATATCTGATTCCACGCTAGCACTGGCCCTTCTACATTTAACTACTTTACAGAAATCTAACACTACAGACCATGCCCTCGTTTTACTAAAGGTTGTAAGACCTAAGTTTGGTCATAACTCTTCAATATTCTATATACATGATATAATTTAGGACTTATTGTAGATTGTAAGTTCTTTAGTAAAACAGGGCCCATCACCTTATATCAGTACATTCATTGTCAAAACAGCTATTAATACCAAATTTTGTACAATGAGAGAAAAAAAAACCAATTAACAGTTTGAGGTGATTTATCCAACCATTTTTTTTTAAATCAGCACCAAATATTACACAAATAGAATATGATTGAAAAAAAAGTCTGCAAGTCTTTATTTGAATCTACGCTTAATCCTTTCTGACTTGTGATTTATCCAATTTGATATCGATTTAAACTTGAGAGGGAAAACAACTTTATACGACAAAATAAATAGTCCATCAGTCATGCAAAACCCTTTGATGAGTTAATAACAGGTTGGGTAAGATTGTATGTCAATATTTCCAAGCCATCCCAATGTTAGAAAGAGTTAGTCTTACGCTTATAATTAATGTTCCGTAAGCCAATCCAACCACCTATGATAGTGCAAATGAAAACGAGTTAAAAGTATTCAAAATATTAACAAACAAGAAATCTCCAAAGGACATAATACATGTAAAAACTTTCTAAATAAAAAACCCTGAATAAATCAACACTTGGGTAGACTGAACAATTTCATCCGTTAAATAGAGTTTCAGATTGACAGTTCTCACTGTAATTCTATCAATAAATCTTTGAGGATATGGATATCAATTTATTTTTCCTTAATTTGGGTATTGTAAAAAAAAACATACTTCCTGTTTCATGTAAGAACCTAAACGGTAGAACTATATCCTGTTTCATTTAAGGACACTTATCAGTAGCATAACATATAACTCATAAACAGAGGAAACCTATCTTGCTTACAGTTTACTA
This sequence comes from Arcuatula senhousia, assembly GCA_963971305.1. Lineage (NCBI taxonomy): Eukaryota > Metazoa > Mollusca > Bivalvia > Mytilida > Mytilidae > Arcuatula > Arcuatula senhousia. The sequence continues at coordinate 12,369,500 of OZ020306.1, forward strand.
TCTATTATTATTATAAATGCATGCATCCTTGATATATGTTCTTCCAACTACTTTACGATTTATTGAATTTATCTTTGATATATAATACCTGATGATTCATCTAAAAAACACAGTTTAAACATTCACCTAAAACAAACCCTGATTTCAAAGTTTACTTTTATGAAACAAGGATCCATGTTAGTGAATAAACAAACAACAACAAAAAAGTGCAAAAAATATTGGAACAAAACTGTTAAGTTAACAAAAATAATAATCAATAAAAAAATAAACCTTCATCCAGGCTTTCAATAATCACAACTTCATAGTGAATTTTAAATTTCTAGAAATCTTTTATCATTATGAAAACCTGGTTTAACAGTTTAACAACAAGTAACTTAACAATATATTTACTTGACCAGCGCTCAAGTACTGAAATTAATGTATTCGAATCTGTCTATTTTTTTATCTTTTTGTTCATATAACGATAGAAGTTTTATTTGACAGGTAGAATAATTATAGCATTTCCATGCTTCTAATCACACCAAAACTGATATATTTACTGCTATAAATGATATCATTAGGCTAAAAGCATTATGTTTTTTCCAGAGAGAAAAAAGCTAGAAATCGACAACTTTTTTTACATACTGAAGAATGATCTGACAGAGGGTGACCTCTTGTCGTGTTCATCAATGACCTCCTCTAATGGCTGCTGGGATTGGTATTTCTTCTCTTTTCTTTCTCTCATGAACTGCCTTAGTGTTAACCAGAACATGGCTGTAAATACAATCTACAAAAACAATAGACGATATTGAGATGTGGAATAAGTGTATGCGACACAACAAACATAAACAAACAGCAATTCAAACAAGAATATGTCCAAAAGACATAATGCCCCATCTCGCAACATTTATTTTTTCCCAAAATCACTAAAGCCTCAACATGGTTGCTATTAAAGCACTTGTCAGTCAGAAGGAATGGACTTTAACTTAACCATTCTTCTATAAGTGGTCATTCATGCGGAAAATATAGGTCACATCCAGCATCCAAAGCATGCATTGTGCTAAGCATCACTAGGTGCACCTACCATACCTATTTGGTTGGTATGGCGCTTGTCAGTAAGGAGGAATGGACTTGAACCATTCTTCCATAAGTGGTCATTCGTGCGGAAAATATAGGTCACATCCAGCATCTGAAGCATGCATTGTGCTAAGCATCACTAGGTGCACCTACCATACCAATTTGGTTGGTATGGCACTTGTCAGTAAGGAGGAATGGACTTGAAACATTCTTCTATAAGTGGTCATTCGTGCGGAAAATATAGGTCACATCCAGCATCCGAAGCATGCATTGTGCTAAGCATCACTAGGTGCACCTACCATACCAATTCGGTTACTTTGGCATTTGTCAGTAAGAAGGAATGAACTTTAACCATTCTTCTATAAGTGGTCATTCATGCGAAAAATATAGGTCACTGCCAGCATCCGAAGAATGCATTGTGCTTAGCATCACTAGGTGCACATACCATACCAATATGGTTGATGTAGCGCTTGTCAGTTAGAGGGAATAGACTTTAACCATTTTTCTGTACATGATCATTCATGCATAAAATATAGGTCACATCCAGCATCCGAAGCATGCAATGTTCTTATCATCACTAGATGTACCTACCATACCAATATGATTGATGTGGCATTTGTCAGTAAGTGCAAATTTGGAAATATGGGATTTGGGACGGACATCCGAACAGACGGACGAACGGACGGAAGGACAAACGGAGGGACGAACAGACCCGAACACTATATGCCCCTCTACTTTCGTAGATGGGGCATAAAAATCACAACGGAAAACAGTATGTGTATAATAATAAACTGCGTCCATATGCAAATATTGCAATCAAAGTTCGAAAGTTATATAATGTGTCTATGAGATAATCTCTTTTATTTTCTCTAGATAAAGATTGGGTCTCCTAGAATGCATAAAATATTGAAGCACTAAAGCAGATAATGTAGGTCAATGTCACTCATACAGTCCTAATGGATCTCGATGTACTTCTCAATAGCAGTCAAAATGTTAACTAGTGTGATGGACAGATGTAGGTCCTTAGAAACTAATGCAACTAGAGGCTCCCAGGAGCCTGAATCGCTCACCTGATCTCTTATGCCAAAGTTTGAATAAATTTCACAAACTTTCAAGTATACAAAGTTGCAAAACAATCCCTTCAGTGGTTTCAGAGAAGATTCTTGGAAATCAGTTCAAATTAATAGAAGAAACAGTTAAAGGGCAATAACTCCTATAAGGACCTTTTGATGCTGAACAAGAAAAGTTGCAACAGATTTCATTTAAGTAGATCTCAATGAACTAAACAATTCTGCAATGCTAACTTTTCCTCTAGCTCTAACCGTTTTCTAGATATGGTCCAAAAACTGCAAAAATGGTCAATTTTGATGAATAAAGGGCAATAACTCCTATAAGGAGTCATTTCACAACTTCGACTCAATAGAGAGATTTGTAGAGCATTTGATGCTGAACAAGGTAGGTTGCTTCGGATTTTCTCTATCTGTTATACTTTTCGAGTTGTAAGCCAAAAACAATGGTCTGACCCCCCTGTTCTATTTTTAGCAACAGCGGCCATGTTGGTTGGTCGACATGTATATAATTCACAAACTTGGTAGAGGACATCCTAAAGATCAAGTATACCAAGTATCAATGCAATCCCTTTAGTGGTTTCAGAGAAGAAGATTTTTGAAAATCAGTGTAAATTAATGGAATAAAACAGTTAAAGGGGAATAACTCTTTAACGGCTGAATTGACAATTTTGACCCTGAAATCATTTTTTGTAGATCTCAATGAGCTTAACAATTCTGCAATGCTAACTTTTCCTCTAGCTCTAACGGTTTTCAATATATAGTCCAAAAGCTGCAAAAATGGTCAATTTTGATGATTAAAGGGCAATAACTCCTATAAGGAGTCGTTTCACAACTTCGACTCAATGAAGAGATTTGTAGAGTTGTTGATGCTGAACAAGGTAGGTTGCTTCTGATTTTCTCTATCTCTTATACTTTTCGAGTTGTAAGCCAAAAACAATGGTCTGACCCCCCTGTTCTATTTTTAGCAACGGTGGCCATGTTGGTTGGTCGACATGTATATAATTCACAAACTTGGTAGAGGACATCCTAAAGATCAAGTATACCAAGTATCAATGTAATCCCTTCAGTGGTTTCAGAGAAGAAGATTTTTGAAAATCAGTTAAAATTAATGGAAAAAACAGTTAAAGGGGAATAACTCTTAAACGGCTGATCTGACAATTTAGACCCTGAAATCATTTTTGTAGATCTCAATGAGCTTAACAATTCTGCAATGCTAACTTTTCCTATAGCTCTAACGGTTTTCAAGATATAGTCCAAAAACTGCAAAAATGGTCAATTTTGATGATTAAAGGGCAATAACTCCTATAAGGAGTCGTTTCACAACTTCGACTCAATGGAGAGATTTGTAGAGCTTTTGATGCTGAACAAGGAAGGTTGCTTCAGATTTTCTCTATCTCTTATACTTTTTGAGTTATAAGCCAAAAACAATAGTCTGACCCCCCTGTTCTATTTTTAGCAACGGTGGCCATGTTGGTTGGTCGACATGTATATAATTCACAAACTTGGTAGAGGACATCCTAAAGATCATGTATACCAAGTATCAATGCAATCCCTTCAGTGGTTTCAGAGAAGAAGATCTTTGAAGAAAAGTTAACGGACGGACGACGGACGACGGACGACGGACGGACGACGGACGCTTAACGATGACAATAGCTCACATGACCCTTCGGGTCAGGTGAGCTAAAAAGATGTGAAAAAGAATTATCTTTAAACTAAAAGACACAGGCCCTGACTTTAACATGTAGTAATCTGTGTCTTTCTTTACTATACCTGGGCAGCTAATGGTAAACATGGGTAGGGGAACCTCCTGAGTCCTATCTCATTCAACTTGACATTATTGACTTTTTCTGGTAGCTCTTGAGACGTCAGGTTCATTCCATACACAAACTGGATTATTAGGAGTATCTCTCCATACAAAACTAGCAAGGGAGATAAGCAGAGACAGAGCTCCTTAGATTTAGGTACCATCCATATAATACAGGCTCCTAGAAGTAGGACAAAGGTCAACCAGCTGTGATAAGTGATACTCCACGCCTGAAAAGATTGAAACATAGCTTCTGTTCACATATAATATCAAAATTCAGAATTTAAAATTTAATAAATCATTAGTAACAAATTTTCATTGCATTTTTAAAAAAAGATTAAGCAATCATGCAATCATTAAAGTCTTGATTTAATTATATACATGTACAAGGATAATTTGCGTCCTTTGTATCATGTTGCTTTCTCTATTTTTAAAATTGTTTGTGTTTTTAATCTAACTCTTTTAAATGTATTTTCTTGTTTTGTGTGTTCACTAAATGCATTTTTAGATTTACTCAACAATATTCTAATGAAAACCATACCATCATAGCAATTAATGCCAGGACATAGCTCTGTTTCATGGCATAAACAAATATCGTAACCACGTATGGTCGTTTCTCGTCCAACAGTCTTGATCTTCTCCTCCTTCGTGTTTTCTCTGTACTGCCATCACCGTCTTCTTCATCAGAGTTAAAAGCAGCGGACATTGTTGGTGATCCTTCTTTATCAAATGTACTGTACGATGGGTTCTCATTCTCAACCAGTCTCTACGAAAACAAAATAAAGCGTTCATTTTATAGATTTTAAATTCTAATTGTTATGAATTGATAAAAGACACCAAGAAAAAGTTTTACTAAATGAATAGGAAAATACAAACTTTACAAGAGGACAACTTTATCATTAAGTATTGTAAACATTTTCTTACTGTTATCTTTTTATATCTCGAGTCTCAATTATTTAGATAACTGTCATATTATTCTGTGATGTTCACCTGATAAGTGAAACTTCATAGAGGACTTTAGTTTTCAAAGGCAGTACCAGGCAAAATGATACAAATAATTGTCTTAATGCAAAAATATGTTAGCATTGATAAGCAGGCTGTTAATTTGGATAATAGGTGTGTTAGTATTTACAATATATGTGCTCATACTCCTTACATACTAAAATAGTGTATTTTGTTGTCAACTGTTTAAACTTTCAAAACTAATTGTAGTTAGTGTTCCTTGCCTTTGCTATATAGCATTACAAAATGTATCATTTAAGGTTAATAACAAATAGACAAATGAATAATTAAGCTTAAAACAAATGTTTTAATAATCGTTCTAGTTTGATTTCTTAGATTGCTTTAAATGGTGAATAGCTGGCATTTGGAAACAAATCTGTTTATGTATTAATACTTAGTATAACCATACCCAAGAGATCTAGTGGAAGTTCAGTACAGCAATTGTTTGCTCATAATTTAGTTATCAATTTTAAATGTAACATCAAAACATATATGATAATTCTTGATTTTGATGCAATATAGAACTTTTTTTATAAATTGGAAGTGAAAAGTTCTTTTAATAGTTCAATAAATAAGAACATAAATGTAAAGAAGATATAGCTGCATCTAGTATAAACACATGTCTTAGATAAATTGAAGTCTAACATTAACAGAAAATGTGACATTGTTTATCAGTTTCTTTGTTTGAAGAATTTACATGCAGTGCCAGCATGAATTTTCAATTGAAACAACTATTGTCATCAAAGATAACTTAAAATACATGCTTTACAAGCTGTTAACATACATCTGCATCATTACGTCTCATACTCTCAAATCTTTTAGTAAAATAATATGGTTAGGACACTATACTTTGGTTTTTTTTCAGCCATTATTTTGTCCACATAGAAACACTAGTGTCATACAACAGGGGATATTGGTTCTAGGAGAACAAACAATAAAGAAATCAACAACAACAAAAAAATTAATGTAAACAATTAACTTGTGGATGATAGAAACAAAATATATGTAAAGTTAACTTTGTCTTTCCTTTAAGTTAAATATGAAGAGGGACATTTTCTGATAGTGGAAAAACCAAAATAATTACAAGCCATCACTGGGGTATAAAAATAGCTGTTAATATCAAGCAATGAGTTGAAATGGGAAATAGTTCTTTTCTTTATTTGATTTGCTGGGATATGCCAATTGAAATACATGTTACATCTAAATATAAGATGCAAGATACTGGTGGGACACACAGTAAAGTTAATCGTTTGCCCATTTTTCCATGCCCACAATTAGAGATTTAAAGTGTTTTTCCCTGGCTTTAGTATAATCCTAAATTGATTGAAATACATGTTACAACTCAATATAGAATGCAGGGTGAAAACTACAACACGCAGTTCACTCGACACATGCTCAAACCATGTGCATGAATTCTTACTGGTGACATTTTAGGTTGCATCTACAATGTTAAAGTATACTATTAAAGTTTACTCTATAAGGTTAAGTGGACATACAGGACTACAAATAACATCAAATATAGAAATTTACACTTTACAACATTACATAAATTTATATATTTTCACTAATTAAAGCAAAAAAGATACATGACGGTTAATACTTGGATTTCTATTTGAAAAGAAAAACATAACCATGATATATGCTTAAGATGGGCATTAGTCCTCTCTATTCATGCATGAACAGCTTTAACCTTATCTAAGTTTAAATGACACAACTGAAGTCTGGTTTTGTTCTAATATATAGATTGTCAATGATTGAAAATGAAGACAAATATGGAAATTGTAATTTTGAACTTCAAAAATAATTCTTTTTTGGACTTCTTTAAAAAAAAAAAAAAATCAAAATTCAAGACAGACAACTAGATATACTACTTAAGCATAAAACATCCAAGACTAAACAAAAAATTGCAACAAAATCAAGAAAAATAAATAAATAAATCATGAACGGTACAACAAATTTCATGCGCTGTTAACAAATAAAACATAAGCAAATAATTGATATGAGAATTTCCACCGAACCTCTCGTTGGCTTAGATCCTGCAGCGCTACCTGTCTCTCTGAGGATTTTCGATGCTTTCTACGTGATCTGGCTATTGGCTCATCTACTATAACAAGCTCCTGTCAAGATGCAAAATGCACAACAACACAAACATTAGAGATGAAAAATATTGTAAACTAAAACATGCTTTTCACATTTATTTCAAAAGGCGAAAAAATTACAACATTAACCACATCATCACATATTATAAAACATGAATTCAATTGATAAATCAAAATTATGTTAAACAAGGAAACTTCTGAATATTATTTTTTAAACTTGAATATTGGGAGGAAAAATCACAAAGGAACTTTTTGGTCAACAAAGAAAGCACTTGCAATTGCTGCTAAAGGGAGATAATTATTGAGAGAAACATGCAACAGAACTGGTTTACAGTTCAATCATTTACCTTTCTATGTAACCAGTGTCGACACTCTATCGCTACAGTGAAGTAGAGCAGTAACAGTATGCCAGGATTGACAAACCATGGCCACTGGCTCTCGTCGTGGAACTCGATGTACCAAGGTTTACTACAATCTGTCTTGATGATACCAGTCAATCCTAGAATTCTGCAACAGAAAAGAAGGTTAATATGATACATCAAGTGCATATTTGCATAAAGTAATAGGCAAAAATTATTGAACTGTCTGAATAAGATAATCCATCAGTTAATTGTAAAGACACACTTGAGACAACCCAGCACTGAAAAGTTCAAAGAATAACAGTTTGTGAACTTCAGAATGTCTATAAATCTTTCTTTATCAATGCAACAAATCTAAAGTTTGCTGTATTCATGTGTTTTGAAATAGACACATTTAACCCTTCCTGAGTTAAGATTTCATAATGAAAGTTTGAGTTTCTGTGTTTGTCTGTGTTGCTTAACAGTGTAATTTGAAGTTTTGTTCTATGAACTCCATATTTGAATAAACTAATTCTCTGCATCTACTACATCCACAATATTGCTTACCTGGCCACTAAAGATGTAGGTTCTATCAGCTCTTGGAAGAATTGGAACTGGTACAAATGCAATACACATAGATGTATCCCACTCCATACTAACACAACAAACCTAAACAAGGCAAACTTATATCCTAGAGAGTTATAGAAAGCCCACCAAGTAGATATATACAAGAACGAGAGGAAGTAAAATGCCCCTAGGATAGAAGGCACTGCAATTCCACTGGCTGCTAAAAATAAAACTAATAAAAACTCTCCGAAGAATTGTAAGAATGCATGAGTTCGTTTCCTCCGAGTTTTTGAGACTTGGGTTGGTAGGTCTGTTTGTCCCTCAGGTAACTGAAGCAGTTTAGAACATATGACGTACACCACAATGCCTGTGACGAGGACGGCTACGTCAGGTATTACAAGTCTTATAATGTTTATCACCGAGACTCCATCCAAACTGAAAGAGACAAGATATAGTACTAAATTAAAAGAATTTTTATCATATATGAGGTTAGTTAGTATACCATTTTAGAATTTAATAGACATTTCAGAAAAAAAATGTAGTCTAATACAACTTATTATTATCTCACCATGTTAACAAGAACATTGTATATTGTAGTCAAACTTGTCAAAAAAGTTCCTTACATTTTGCATGAAATAAAACTTTGATGTTAATTTTAATTAAGAAGAATTCTACTGAGAGGTATCCATGTGATCTTGTCCAGTGACCTTGAATTTTTTTACGTTTTAGTTCAATCAAAATAGTACTATGTAGCAGGCTTTTTAATGTATATATAAAAAGACTTCTTTTTTAGTGTACAATACCATGCATGTTTTACTAAATGACTGTAATTCTAGGAATTCAAACAGTAAATGATGTCATAAATATTAAAATTCATTTACGCTTTAATAACTAAAAAAAACATATTAAAAAAAAGCGGATATTTTTGTGTCCGATGCATCATCAACTATGAGATGTATATAAAATAACACAGTTTAATGACACAATCATTTCCATGCACCAGTAATCTGTCATTTACATTCCATGCATAATTTATAGACAGTAAATATCAGAGGCATTATAATAATTACTTGTACATTTTTTTGCATAAATCATTGTCATTTAGCACTTTCATGCAAGAATAATCCCTTTTTTCTATTCATTGATGAAAAATATCTGAACTTGGGTTTTTCAATTGTTTTCTAGACAATATTTTTAAGAACATGTATATAGAAAATGTTTTCGATATATACATGATAAAAAAACTCAGGATGAGCATCTTTTTTAAAGGCAACATGTCTGAAAAGTGCACTTTAACAAAAATCTAATAAAACTATTATAAAAATCCGTCAAAGTCAAAAATGGCCGGATTTTGTTAAACGGGAAGTAGGTGAGTGACATACCTGAAATTGTATCCCTCATTTTGGGACCCCACCTTGATGCTATATACCAAATATCAAGTGGCTGTGATTAGTAGTTGCTGAGAAAACTGTTTCGAAAATTTCTTCCACGCCCGCACGCCACCTGCTGCCTACCGCCTGATGGACATTCACCATTTCATAACCCGGATTTTCACGGAGTGAAATCCAGGCAAAATGAGATCTGACTGACAAAATCAGAAAAGGTGTATAGGCAAACAAAGATCACGAATATGCCTTCCACATCTTTCTGTTAAATATCAAATGTTCCTTTTTGATGCTCTGCAGCAAAATATTATATACTTTTTTATACTTTTTCATGTTATTTACCTTTCCACAGCAATCTGTCTGGCTATGTTATCATTTGTTGTACCTTAAAAAAAAGTGTGTCAAAATATACATATGAATAAAAGAATATCATCTGTGCACACTATAACAAAAGTTATCCTGATCTCCTCTTAAACTGTAATACAGTTTCATTATTTTTCAATTTTTTTTTTTTTGGGGGGGGGGGGGGTGCTTTAAGTATAAACAAGATTGCTACGCATAGCCATGTGTCCCCCGCCGCCGCATGAAAGTTGTATGGTATGAATTTGATCGATATATTATCTGAGAAACGATAGAAATTGGTTGTTTCGGAGACGAAATCATTCAGTCAAAACAAGGAAGAACCAGTGAACATAATTTTTTTTTTTGACCAAGTCCCATTTTTTGGACCAGAAAATCGCAAATTCGTAAATAATGCAAAAACTGTAAATATTGCTTCAAATTTGTTTTCGTTTTATTATAGAGTACCTTTTGCTCTATCAGCCTACCACATTTCAGAACCCTGTGCACTTAGGTAACCGAGATATTGAATGTCCTATATTTTGACCTTTCTTCCCCGTTTTCATGGAAATGGCGGCCATTTTGAAAATTTCAAATATAAGATGATCACCTACTAATAGTACCCTATCAGTGTGTAAAGTTTCAGCAACATCTGTTCAGTAGTATCTGAGGAGTTGCACCCACAAAAACGTTTGACAAAGTCCCATTTTTCGGACTGAAAAATCACAAATTCGTAAATAACTCGAAAACCGTAAATATCGCTTCAAAATTTTTTTTCGTATTATTATAGAGTACCTTTTGCTCTATCAGCCTACAAAATTTCAGAACCCTGTGCACCTAGGTAACCGAGATATTGAATGTCCTATATTTTGACCTTTCTAACCTTTCTTCCCCGTTTCCATGGAAACAGCCGTCATTTTGAAAATTTCAAATATGGGATGATCACCTACTAATAGTACCCTATCAGTGTGTAAAGTTTCAGCAACATCCGTTCAGTAGTGTCCGAGGAGTTGCACCCACAAAAAAACGTGACGGACGGACGGACAGACGGAGACCATTACTAAGTCCCTCCGACGCGTTGCGGCGGCGGACAAAAAGAAGGTCTTTCATAATACATGTCATGCATGTACAACCTTCCACAAAGTTTGCATTTTATACATGATCCACATGTATCACATGAATTTCAATCTTTTATCTTTGTTTGAATCTTGTCACTTTACTTATTTTTTTTGCCATACAGCAACTATATCATGTACAATGACAACACATTTATGTCATTATAGAACATTTGTATAGTTTATACTTACAGTTTTCAAATCCAGCTCCATAAGGTTTAGTAGCAGCAGCTAATGTTATGTGGAATATAATGTGTGCCAGAGTCCCTAAGCCACTTATAGCTATTAGGAACTTTAGATACAGACCAGTTGCTCCTGCAAAGTAAAGGTCAAAGGTTTTAAACGAACTTGATCTAGGCCTTAAGACCTATAAAATGGTGATATAATACACATGTATAAACGACCAAACCCAAAGTCTAGTGATAGACTCAAATTAAAGAACAAGTACAATAGATTTGTTTTTCATGACATTAGCTTCTGAAGCAGCATTAGATTCTTTTTTTCTATCTTCTATATGTAAATTTATTAGATAAACACAAGCTTACTAATTTTAAGAGTATAGCAAAACAATACAGTCCCCTACCGGACCCTGTTTTTATGTTAAAAGGGTAATTAAATTCTGGTAAAAACAAGCATTCTGAGAGTATTGCAAAACAATACATAGTCCCCTACCGGCCCCTGTTTCAATGTTAAAAGGGTAATTAAATTCTGGTAAAAAACAAGCATTCTGAGAGTATTGCAAAACAATACATAGTCCCCTACCCTGTTCCAATGTTAAAAGGGTAATCAAATTCTGGTAAAAATTAGAAAAATTTAACAAAACATATAAATGATTAGTTCAGTATCTACATGCGTTAAAAAAAAGTGCAGCTAACTGAAATTTCGAAGTTCAAAGGGTTATAACTCACAAAAAATTTGCAGACCCGAACAAAACTTAAACTTGATCTATTTCTTAACTCATCTCATGGTTGACTCGCATATAAAAAATCAGGTCATTATTTCCAAGTGTTATAAAAAGTGTGTAAAACTGAGGTGTGACAGATGGACAGACAGACAGGGTGGTGATGGAGTGGGTTGCAAACCTTTAGCCCCGATTGGCTTTCATCGGTAGGGGACTTAAAAAACATGAAAAGAAACTTGTTCAGTTTTTAAGGTATTTCAGACATATAGATTAGTTAATGGAATGTTAGCCATGTTAATTTTGTTGGTTTGTTTTTTTACCTGTAAAATGTGGGTGGTCAACATAAATGTGCTATTAAAACTTTTAATGTGAGATACTACATGTAGAAATGTCATTACCTAAGTCATATGGTTTTCCAATTGCTGCTACATGTATATCAAAATAAATGAATAAGTTAAAATTAACAAGAACTTATGACAATGACATTAATTTTTAACATATAAGGGCACAGGTCAATTGGCTCAACTATTAAAAGTATACTGTCGCCAACATCCCTGTATATTTATCAACAAGTATTCCTATTCACCATACAAGGAAAAAAATTATCATCAATTCTAATCAATGTTCTAATTTAAACATAAACAAGTTTGATTGATGACTCATATTTTCATTTCATTTACACTTAAATCAATTCTGCACATTTACTGTAATACTGTACTATAAAGTCAACTATATTGTAAAATATTACTACACAACTCCAGATGTTGGTAATTATTGGTGTCATAAATATTATCAATAAAGTAACATTTCTACTGTGATGCAGTAACACATGAAAGTGACATGTAGTATATAGACAAACCATGGAATTTTGGCATGGGCGATAAATTGATTCTGGGAAAAAGATGTATTTTGCTCAATAAATACTTGAATTATAAGATTGCACTACATTGTATAGCAAAATTATCCAGTTTCAAACTTTGAGTTTAGGGAAGAAATTAGATAGTTAGAAAGCTTAAAAGGTCCAAGACCTTTTACTTTTCAGTGGTGGCTCTGAACCAACATTTTGCTACAGAAGCCCATTGCTGAGTAGTGCATGGCCAAAGAGGGGCCTGCTTTGGACCTTGTCACATATTTTATAAGTTCAACAATAAAGTTTTTCAAATGAGGACGAGGACGGGGACTTTTGTAAATCTGTCATTGCTTTTGGATGTATATTTTATATCGTTCATCTAAAGTACACTGTACTTACCTTTGATGGTTATTTCTGTGGGTGATCTCAGGAGTGGACATATCAACAGTAGAACTACATACAGGAAAGACAGGGCATTGTACCTCACCAAACATGCTATCAATAGAAGACAAAAAATGTTAAACAAGAGAACAATAGACAATATTGAGATGTGGAATAAGTGTACGCGACACAACAAACATAAACAAACAGCAATTCAAAAAATCAAAAACCTAGGTCTTCTTTCTGAGTTTTAATCTGAATTATTAAGATTTAACAGGGCCGTAACTAGGGTCTGGAAATGGAGGAGGCAGGGGTTTGGGGGCTGCCCCCGTGGGAAGAAAATTTTGAAAAAAATCAACGTTAAATAACACACTTCCTACTTATTTCAACAATGTTAGATTAAAACAATAAGTATAGGCATATTTCTAATTTTTTTTTTTCTCTTTGCAGTACCCAATTTCTGAAGTAAATAAACCTAAACATTGGAAAATAAGTTTTAAATTACATGTATGAATAGTAGTTTGTTTTAATTACAAAACGTTAAACAGAGGTTTGTTAATCAAATCCTTTGGATCATCATTGCATAGTATACCTAATGGCTTTAAACTACATGTACATTAAGAAGGTTGCATTCTTGGTTGAATGACTGAAGATTATAATTCAGTGTGCTCTTTTGGGCGTTTAGTTTTATAATCGAGTGACGAATGCTTGGGCATAATTATACTTTATTTAAGATAAAAATAGACAGACCTGACCACTATCAGTACAACATTGATGATACCCTTTGAATAAGATAGTAAATGTATACTTCTTTTTTATATAAAAATGGCCAGATTTTGTTTAACAGCAAGTAGGTGAGGGAAAGACCTGAAATCAAATCTCACATTATGGGATCACCCTGATGCTGTATACCAAATATCAAGTGGCTGTGAATAGTAGTTAGCCGCACAACCGCCCGACATTCACGATTTATAACCCAGATTTTTTCACTCCATGAAATCTTGCCAATAATTACACAATATTTCAAAATTCAGTGAAGAAGAATGAAATGTAAACTTGACTTATAAAGCATCTCAAATTATGCATCCATTATTTTTTTCACAAGTTATAAATTTTCAATTTTTATTATATATTTGCACTAATATTACTTACAAGAATGTTTTGTAATTTTATATTTTCAATTATTCATACAATCTTTTAAAGAAACTAAGTTTTTACAACTAAAACAATTTATAATTCATCTTTACCTTTTGTTACTTGTAGACTACTAAGCATCAGAATTTTTTTATGAATTTATTCTAAATAAAGCAGGAATGTGCCAACACAGATGCCCCTGTGTTTGACAATCAAATACATGTAGGTCAGCAAGAAGAAGTCTGACAAGTCTAATAGTCATTGTAAGTTTGTCATACTTAACCACCCCACTAAATAACAAATCATTCTCATGAACCGTTTCTGAGAAAAGCTTGACTGAAGTTTTCATATTGGCTCAGTTCAAAACAGGAAGTAGAAGTCTGACAGGTCTAAAAGTTGATACTGACCTATAGTTTGTTGTACTTAATCATCATACAAAATTTCATATCATTCTCATGTTTGGTTTCTTAGAAATGCATAAAAGAAATTTGAACAAAAGGACAGACAAACATGACTAAAACTATATGCCCTGACATATGTTAATACAAAGGCATAAATAAAGGGGAAATAGTAAAAAGCCTGGGTTTGCAGAAATTTTAAGTTATCACATTAATCAAATTTTCAATAATTAAAATCACATTGGGTAAAAATTTTACACTGCTGTTGTATTTTGGTGCAACAAAGATTTTTCATTGGTATGTACATTTGTAGTTTTAAAAATTTACTTATTACATAGATGCATATGAAATATCGATTTTTCCCAGTGAAATAAAATCTGGTAAATTCACAATGTGAAATAACAAAAATATTTTCACTCTTGCGTCCTTTCTGGTCAAACTACATGTAATAAATACGATAATCAATTAGGTCTCATGAATAACCAAAATATGATCACTCGTGCGGGAATGCACTGAGATTTAACTCTTGCGCGGAACTTGCGCAGAACAAGTTCCGCGCACTCTTTAAATCTGTGTGCGTTCACCGACTCGTGATCATATTTTGGTTATTCACTCGACCCAATTAATTATCCTATAAATATCTTGATAGACAATAATGCTTTTCAAAATACACGCCAAGTGTTTTTATTACAGAAGAATTATGCTCTCTGTCAGGAAAATGATAGATAGAAATGTCTTCTAATATGGCAAAAATGTACCAACATACATTAAATATCTAAACCAAGGAACCTATTAGAATGTTACATGAATGTACCCGTCTTCCTTTCAAATCATTTTGTCAATACATTTGACATTCTTATGTTAAGATATCCAATTTCTACATTGGACAAACTTATTGTGACACTTTATTTGTTTAGTAAATGTGCAATATAATACTTGATACATTGTAATCTCTTTGTAATGTAATATAAGACTTCTAATGGTGTTATGGTGATAGACCTGCTGTACTGGTATATGTACTGAAATGCAAGATACCATGTGAAATAGAATTTCAGGTCATCTTAAGAACCTACCATATGTCAATAACAAGAGTTAACACTAAAGTATGTCTCGCCTGCCAGCACCATCAGAAACAATTATTCTGTCTTACTTCCACTATATTTTGAATTTGCATGGATTTTCAGTTTCTGAGATCAAAAGATGTTTATAGAACTTAAACATTGCAAATATGCAATAAAAATAATCAAAGTCACTCAACCGGAAAATCAAAGCCAAGGTCAAAAGATGAGGATGTAACTGTGCTAAGCTACTACTGGCACATATGCATACCAAGTTTCATCATAGTTCTTGAGATATGGAGGTGCTCACAAAACTTTTCCATTGCTATTATATGTATTGAAAACTGTCAAAGTCACTCAACCGGAAAATCAAGGTCAAGGTCAAAAGATGGGGATGCAATGGCGCTTAGCTACTACTGTGGCATATACATACCAAGTTTCATCAACCTAGGACCTATAGTTCTTGAGATATGGAGGTGCTCCCAAAACTTTTCCATTGCTATTATATGTATTGAAAATTGTCAAAGTCACTCAACCGAAAAATCAAGGTCAAGGTCAAAAGATGGGGATGCATCTGTGCTAAGCTACTACTGGGGCATAAGCATACCAAGTTTCATCAACCTAAGACCTATAGTTCTTGAGATATGGGGGTGCTCGCAAAACTTTTCCATTGCTATTATATGTATTGAAAATTGTCAAAGTCACTCAACCGGAAAATCAAGGTCAAGGTCAAAAGATGGGGATGCAACTGTGCTTAGCTACTACTGGGGCATATGCATACCAAGTTTCATCAACCCAGGACCTATAGTTCTTGAGATATGGAGGTGCTCATAAAACTTTTCCAAAAAGTTAATGCCGAAGTCGCCGCCGCCGGTAAAGTAACACCTATGTCCCGCTCTGCTTCGCAGGCGAGACAAAAAAATGGGTCAAAGACAGAAATGGCCGGATTTCGTTTAACAAGAAGTAGGTGAGCGACAGACCTGAAATCACATCCCACATTATGGGAGCCCATGTTGATGCTGCATACCAAATATCAAGAGGCTGTGATTAGTAGTTGCTAAGAAAACTGTTACGAAAATTTTCTACTATTGGACATTATTGTCAAAAATTAACTAAGTCAGTAAACAGGAAGTAGATGAGCGACAGACCTGAAATCGCATCCCACATTATGGGACCTCACCCTGATACTGTATACCAAATATCAAGTGGCTATGATAAATAGTTGCTGAGAAAACTGTTACGAAAATTTTCTACTATTGGACATTATAGTAAAAAATTAACTAAGTCGGTAAACAGGAAGTAGGTGAGCGACAGACCTGAAATCGCATCCCACATTATGGGACCCCACCCTGATGCTGTATACCAAATATCAAGTGGCTGTGATAAGTAGTTGCTGAGAAAACTGTTATGAAAATTTCTCCCCGCCCACACGCCGCCCGCCCGACATTCACCATTTTATAACCCGGATTTTTCACTCTGTGAAATCCGGCCAAAAATTGAGATTTAGAAAATTGATATATATACAAATGTCCGAAATATTTATAACTATTTAAATTATTTACATCATTGGTAATGTTGCATACATTTTTTAGACCTTATATAACATTAATATCAATACAAGTTATACTTACATGCCAAAAGTATGAGGGGTACCAGAACCCTAAACAGAGTCCAACACACCAAAATCTTCACTTTAGAAGGCATCTTTACTTTATTTCATTATCCTGTGGTAGAAATTAAATGGTCAAACTTTATGTTAAATCAATTAAATACAAGAAGAAACACAGAGATTTATTTAAAAATCAGTAAAGTCAATAAAATACAAGTACTTATTTATTGTTGACACACTCAATCTTCACAATAAATTTATATCAAAGTTGATTTGTCCTCATTGTTATATTTTTGAATCTGACATATCAAAGCCTGATTTTAAGAATGTCCATATATTATTTATCTTTTTCTCCAAAAACTGGTACCATGGATGATAAGACTAGAGGTATGGACAAGACAGGCATAGTATAATGAAACAAGAGGCTTCCAGAAGACTGAATCGCAGGGGACATTTAAGGGACAAAACATGTAGTATGATGTACAGTGGATTCCACTGTTTGTCTACTACACATCACACGGCAGAACCATTAAGACGAGAAATAATGTTGACGGACGGGACATAGACGTAAAATCCTTGAAACGGATTAAAACACAGGTAAAATACACAATTTGGGATGGATATAGTCAGAAAAGGTAAGACATTTTATTTGTTTACAAATAATAATAGAAACACTGAAGCCTACAGTATAAAGAAAAATGAACTGGCTAAATATTTATGTTTGAAACATTGAAATCGGCTATGTAGTTTTCGAGAACATTAACAAACCAATAGCCTACCCTCGTACTATAACACACTTTCAATACGAGCAACGTGTAGCAAAACCCACTTTTTTGTGTTTTTTTGAAAGTTTTGTGCTCTTTTAATGATTTTTGAAATTGTATAGGCTGTTCATCAATTTATTCACGAAGCCATGGACTGCAAAGCATGTTGCTGTCCAAGAAAAAGGGGTACATGCTAATAATCTACGTTACGGACGAATACATGCATGATTTCTAATGTATCAGACAAATTTTGCGTGTATATACTTTGTCAGCGACTGTCGTTTGAACGTCGTGTCTTAACTGCAAATGACAGTCTGAGTTAAATTTATTAATATTAAATAAAAATGTATCAATATCAGTTCTGGTGCCGCCAGGTGGATGCAACAACCTTCTCCTTTCTTGTAATTGTAAGATGGCTATTGGTGTGTTCGTTCATATGAAGCTTCATGTACGTAATGGTTTTAGTTATGTCAAAAGCTGCACAACCATATACATGTATCTTAAAGGTCAGGAGTATGTACATCTGTAATGGTTGTCAGCATGACTTAATACATTGCTACATAAATGACTCAGGGTTGGCAAAAACCCGGGTTTTAAGAGTATTTCCCAGCCCAGCGGGAAATACTGGGAAAACCCGGGTTTTACTGGGTTTTATTGGGCAATACTGGGCATTACTGGGTAATATGTTTTTTCTTATTAAAATATCATCAAATACCTACATAACAATCAGTATTAAGATGTGTATGTACACTTTTTAGTAAAATCTAAACAAAAACACTATTAAAAACAGATTTAGAGAGTAAAAGATTAAAATTTAATCAAAAAGATATACATGTAGTATATGTGATAAATTTTCCATGTATAGAAATGCAAAATGATCTATAAATAACCTGATATGGTCTTATACAAGTTCAATGTTTTTTAAATGCATGTATGTCTCATTCTTATAAATACACAAGCCCTACCTATCAACAATTAGACAAAATTATGATGGTTTGATTACTAATCCTTATTTAATCTTTTCATGTATATGGTTTCACAATTCTGTTTTGTTTTATAGCCTAGGGTTTCATTAATAATTAGCATAGATTAAACAACATGTATTGTCATGATTGTCAAAATTGTAATGACAGTGAAAAAAATTATAGCAAATAAGTAGTGCAAATAAACAAATTATTGAAAGTAATGCATGAAAAGTAATGTCAAATACAAATTATTTATGAATTTTGTAGATGATGAAAAATTTTGAAGCATATAATACTATTAAATAGGATTTTTTTCATGAATAAATTTTTATTACCCAGTATTGCCCACTTTGATGATTTTAAGGGTATTGCCCAGCCCGGGAAAACCCGGGCGGTCAATACTTTGCCAACCCTGAAATGACTCAAGTTAAAGTTTTTTAGATGGTTCAAATGTCTTCATCTGCAAGTGAATTGGCTAATCATGATTTAAGATTGGATAGAAAATAAATAATTTTGCGTTTTCTGTTTATTTGGATAAGTCGTCAATCGTACATGTATCCAAAGTGTTACTAATGTGTGTTATGTAAGTCACCTGTTTGAGTCATTTGTCGTGAATAACAATATTATGCATCTGCATTAACATAAATTCATCTTGACTTACATTTTCAGCATGTATAACTCTGGTTAGAGTTTTTGGTAAATGTCCATAGCTAAGAATCTGCAAGTGGTAGAGAGTCGCCCTAAATTTTTTAAGTTGTCCGGAAGTCCTATTGCCCGTCTACAACTCTTGTGAAAAATATACCTTAAACTAAAAACTTCTTACAATACAGTTCTGTACAGTTGGAAAAACTTATATAATTTTTATAGATTTTGAAAACGGGCTTTGTGAACACTTTAACGCCAAAACTATTTACAATATCCTTCTGATAAAGTTGCAGGGTAGGTTCAGTGTAGCATGTCATGATTAGTATATTAAAACATATTTCATGCAAATCCATAAAATTTGTTTGAAAAAAAAAGTTCATAGAAAATCACGGATTTTCAAATTGGACTTAGTGAACAATAATTGAAACAAGAGGCTCCCAAGCCTCCTGAATCGCTCACCTGATTTACACAGATACATATATTTGTAGATATTATTGTGCTTAACCATATGCGATTTAAATTTATGAAATATCGTGGTTAGTTTTTAAGATATTGGGCTTAATAAGTGCAAATTTGGCGAAAATAAGGAAAAAGAACAATAACTCCCACATCAGCAGTCAGATCTTTTTTTTAAATTTCAGGACAGGTAAATCTTAACATGCTGATCACTTTTGATTCTTACACAATTTTGATACCTGAAACCATTTTTGAGTTATTAGCAAAAAAATGCAATTTATCCCTTTGTTCTATTTTTTGCCATGGTGGCCATGTTTTTTTACGAATAAAAAATCTGACAATAGAGTTGTAGCAGATAAGCTATTAAACATGGAAAATGGTAAATTTTGACGCTTTAAGGGTCATAACTCCTAAAAGAAATGGTTCTACAGCTTTGACCTATTTACATAAAATGTAGATCTTGTCATGCTTAAGGGGATACGTTACTTTGGTTGACCATCTTACTTTTCAAAACAAATTTGCATAATGAATGGTAATACCATGACACACTGAAATATTCATTTGAAATAGGGGGTTATGGGTCAATTTTTCAAGTTATTTCACTTTGAAATTATCGTTTTTGGCGGGAATTTTATATAGAAGTAATGGGAGAAGATCCAATATTTTCAAAACTTTGTTATTCTGCATTGATTAAAACAAAATTTCCTCATTACATTTCAACCAAAAACTAACACAAGAAAGTCCAAATCTTTCTCTAAACAACCGTATATATTTTGTCATAGGTTTTGGACCATCTTTTTTCAAGAATTTACATCAAAGATAAATAATAGCGTGAAAGTTCAACGCTGTTCAAGTAAAATTTACATTGCGTTTCAAATCGAAAATGGACGTTTTTCTGTTTCACAGGTAAATTTTATCGATAACGTCGTTTTTAACGTAACGTATCCCCTTAATCATATGCAGTTTGAATTTTAAAAATATCTTGTATAGTTTTCAAGATATAGGGCTAAATAAGTGCAAAATTTTCAAAAAATCCAGAAAAGGGCAATAACTCCTATGTCGATTGTTGGATCTTCTTGAAAATTTCAGAGCAGGTAGATCTTGACATGCTGATCACTTTTGTCTCCAATCAGAATTTTGATATCTGTAACTATTTTTGAGTAATTAGCAAAAAACTGCAATTTACCCCTATGTTCTATTTTTAGCCATGGCAGCCATATTTTTTGATGAATCAAAATCCGAACGATAGAATTGTAGCAATTATGCTATTAAGCAACTGTGCTAAGTTTGGTTGAAGTTGGATGCATGGTGTCAGACAAGTTCATCTTTGAAATTCAGGGGAAAGTAATGAAAAATGGTAAATTTCGACGCTTTAAGGGCCATAACTCCTAAAAGAAATGGTTCTACAGCTTTGACCTAATTACATGAAACGTATATCTTGACATGCTTAATCATATGCAATTTGAATTATTAAAATATCTTGTACAGTTTTCAAGATATAGGGATAAATAAGTGCAAAATTTCGAAAAAATCCAGAAAAAGGGCAATAACTCCTACATCGGTTGTTGGATCTTTTTGAAAATTTCTGGGCAGGTAGATCTTGAGGTGCTGATTACTTTTACCTTGCCAGAATTTTGATATCTGTGACCGTTTTTGAGTTATTTGCAAAAAACTATATTTGACCCCCCTGTTCTATTTGTAGTAATAGCGGCCATGTTTTTTTACGTATCAAAAATCCCAACGCAAACTTTTTGCACAATACCCTAAGGAAACAACCATATCAAGTTTGGCTGCAATTGGCCAAGCAGTTTCAGAGAAGAAGATTTTTGAAAAAAGCTAACGGACAACGGACGACAGACGACAGATGACGGACGACGGACGGACGACGGACGCAAAGTGATGGCAATAGCTCACATGATCCTTCGGGTCAGGTGAGCTAAAAACAACTTTTTACTAATAACGTTCTGAAAACACTGAGATGTTTGCCGACGGGACCCTTCCAGACTTTGGCAGTATTTTAGACTTTAATATAACAGGCAAGAGGATTTGCTGTTATGTGCGACTGCTTCATGTCCATGTTAATATTAAATATAGCAGTTTGATAAATAAATGCAATTATCTGGAATGAAAAAAAAATTGTGTTCCACTGGTAAAAGCTGAAGTAAATCTGTGTAAATACACACATTTATGATAAATATCCGTTATTTTAGCTATATGAATGAGGGAGGTTTTGTTGCATTAAAACCAAGTTCAACCATATTTTAAAAGGCCTGTTCTAAATCAAGACCATTGCGATCTCTTATTTCTCCGGTGTGTCTGCGTTGTTTTGTTTATCCAGTTCCACGTTTCAAATTGATTCATCAATTTCGGTCGTTTTGTTATTACCTTTTATTATATTTGAATTATTGGTTGGGATTAAGTTGTTGTTTTAAACTTTGTAATATGCATTACAGAATTTATTCCCCGTCGATCATGATTGCTGACATTTTGATGTTGTGATAAATAGAGCATTAGGTAAAATAGTTTTTTTTTCCAATGATTTTTGATGTTTTGTGTTTACTATGAATTCTTAATATTTACGATGACATTATGTATTACTTTTTGCAGTCAACATAACAAGAGTGACCTGTCTTGAATTTGTATCATCAAAACACTGTCAAAGGGATAGATGCTATAAACATTACGTAGCAATATTTTAAATCGTAAGGAAGTTACATCTCAAATTCCTCAATATTTCAAAAATCAGTCAACACCAATTGTTTCCTACCGCTACACTAAAACGATAAGTAGTAAAATTCTCAACCACAAAAAGGCATTGCAGGACCTAAACATTGAAGAATATCTAAAGTCCCCTCTGACATGTGATTGCTATGCTTCTCCCTTTGTCTATGGTCCATCTGGTCGTGTCATCACGGGTGATCTTAAGATAATTGAAAATGATTTATTACGTAATGTGGTTTCCCATGGACCTAAATTCAGGGAACCGCAACGTATAAATTGGAATCATAACTTTAAGATCATCATGGACGCTGTGGAGGACTTTGCTAGAGCCTGGATAAAGAGGGAAAAGGACCAAAAACCAGAGCTTGAATCACTGTCGGACTGGGTAAGGACTATCCGATATCTTGTACGAAGCCGAAGAGACAAACTTCGCAAATGTGTGAACCCCCGGCCTTCTTCTAGACAAACTTCGCAAATGTGTGAACCCCCGGCCTTCTTCTGTATTTAGAGATCGTGAAGCTCTCAATTGTCTCTCTTCCTTACATGACAGGTATGTTGTCACACCAGCAGACAAGGCTTCCAATAATATAGTTTTTGTATGTAAAGCACACTATTACAATTGTCTAATAAAAGAACTAGGCATTGATGGTAATACTTCCGCTAGTGCTACATACACACGGACTACATTTAACAAAGATGAAATCATGGCCAACCATAGCTCTTTTATGTCCTCTTTCAATATTCCTATGAAAGAGGAACAAAAAGAGTTACCATATTTGTACTGGATACCTAAACTTCACAAAAATCCGTACAAAGAAAGGTATATAGCTGGATCTTCATCATGTTCAACTACAGAGCTGTCTGTTCATTTAACTAAAATCTTGTCTGCTGTCAAAGAAGGTCAACAAGCATACTGCGACACTATTTATAATCGTAGTGGAATTAACCATATGTGGATTTTGAAAAACTCAAAAGATTTGTTAGATCATTTTAAATCTAGATCATTTTCTGAGGTTCACTCTTTGAAAACGTTCGATTTTTCAACTTTATACACTACCTTGCCACACGAAAAACTAAAATGTCGCCTGAAAAAACTTCTCGAAAAAGCCTTTTCAAACTCAAGGAATTTTGTTGTTTTGGGTTATAATTCTACATTCTTTTCCAAAACATCTTTCAAAGATAAAATTTGTTACACACTGGAACAAGTTTGCAGTATGCTTGATTTCCTCATTGACAACATATTTGTCACCTTCGGAGGAGAGATTTTTCAACAACAAATCGGCATTCCAATGGGCACAAACTGTGCTCCTCTCCTCGCCGATTTGTTTTTATACTCAAGATTACGAGACTGAATTTCTTCAGGGACTCGTAAAGAACAAAGAGATGAAAGAGGCAAGGTCATTTAATCTTACATTCAGATATATTGTCCTTTCTGTCAATAACACTTCATTTGGTAGTTGGATTCCTTCAATATATCCTCCAGAATTGGAGATTAAAGAGACCACCGAATCTAATTGCTTCACGTCTTTCTTGGATTTGCACCTCGAATTTGACCCAGGTGGTCATCTCAGTACAAAAATTTACGAAAACGAGACGATTTTAATTTTCAAATTATTAATTTTCCTAATCTACAGAGCAATATACCTACTTCTCCTGCATACAGTGTTTATATTTCTCAACTTATTCGATATGCCAGAGCTTGCACACATTTCACAGATTTTTTGATCAGACACCGGTTTCTTAGTGACCGACTTTTGAAGCAGGGCTATATGAAAATACGTCTCATACGATCACTAAAACAATTCTTTCTTCGTTATCAACCACTAGTAGAAAAGTTCAAAATTGAGTTAAAAGATATGATAGTTAATTGTTTTAATTAATGTTTGACTGGTCTGCTGTACTGAGATGATCACCTCAATATCCCTATTGTGTCTCACAACTAGGTTGTGTTTCTATGGTCATTACCGGATCCTAAGATCGCAATGGAAGAGGGAGGTTTGGCGCCATAAAACCTGGTTTAACCCACCATTTCGTTTGAAATGCCTGTACCAAGTCAGGACCATTGCGATCCACCAATTATCCGGTATGACTGATTCGTTTTTGTCATTTTCTCTGGACTATGAGATTGATCATTCAAGTTCGGTAGTTTTGTTATTACCTTTATTATGTACCTCTTAATTGTATTTCAGTTACACCTGTTGACTGCAACGCAATTATTTTGCATGTATCGGTCCGTTACCAAGTTTTATTGCATGTATTTAGAGTCATTTTGTTATGCTTGAAATATATAAAAAATTATTGAACGTTATTATTGGATATTGATATTTTCATTAAAACAAAACTTTATTAACCTCTTTTACTTATATAGAACCATAACTTGCCAGATTATTACTATATACAGGCCTGTTTATATTAACCAGTTTGAATTGTCCGTGTCAATGTAATCAAATCGAGCACACTGTTCGTGATTGATTAAAAAATATACCATTGTGTTCGACAAAAAGAAATTAAATCCTTATACAATATGTTCTTGTTTATATACTGGGCATGTTTTTAAAGTTTATTTCATTCATATTTTTGATATTTTCGAGATTAAAAGTTAAAAATTAACATAAACCGTGAAAAAATTGCATGTATCGTCCGTTAACAATGTTTTTCTCCATAATGGTTCTGCCGTGTGCACATGCTAATTACCAATTATACCATGTCTGATTGCAATTGAACTAAATTTACATGTAATGGCATCAGAGGAGTTAACTATTTTGACCCTGCAAGAATTCTAATATATCTGACCATTTTTGAGCTATTTGCAAAAAAACTGCTATTTACCCCTACATGTACAATGTATGTTCTCTTTTTAGCAATGGTGGCCAGGTTTTTTTTTACATTATATGAATAAAAATCCAAACAATAGTTTTGTAGCACATATGCCAATAGTGTACCAAGTTTGGTTGCTATTGGACACATGTTGTCAGAGGAATTAAATGTTTTTAAAAATTTACTGACAGACAACAGACAGTTGATTGATGACGGACGAGCCCAAAGTGTTAACACAGCTCACGTGAGCTCAAAACATACCCATTATCATTTGTTCGGTTTTTATCGCAAAAAATGTCAAAATCAAATGTTTTCATTTAAAATTGATTCGTTAATGCTGAAATTCTTTTTATTAACTGCCTTATTTGCCCAAATTATATTGCATCGGGTCGAAAGGACTCATTTATCTCAGGGATTAAATAAAACTGATGGGATATGTATCTGTATATAATCACTAATGTTCTAGGCTTCCCCTGTTTACCTGAGATTTTGTCATATTTTTGCATGTTTTCTGTTGAAAATAGGTCAACTTTCTCCGGGGTATGCATTAAAACTACTGAACGGATTTTTATGAAATTTATATCAAATGAAAGAGGGGAAAAATGGAAATAGCTATTTCACCATATGAAGGGAAACAAACTTCAAGAAAAGAAAATTTTAATGTTTAATTTTAGGTGTATTTAAGTTCAATGTCATTTTCAGAAGGTTCATAAGGGTTAAATTTCTCCAGGGTTGGTTCTGAAAATAATAGGTGTATCAAAATAGAAATTATATCCTCTGAAAGACAATTATTTTCTCAAATGCTAATTAAAAACTCTGTATTTCTATATTAAGAAATGCTAAAGATATCAAAGAATTCAAATTACATGTCTTCAATAAAACCATAAAAACTTTAAAAAAACATCAAAGTTTGAATTTCTTGTTATTTCATGGGCTTAATTAATAAACAATTTTATTGTGAATCTAAACAAATTTATATTCAATAATCAGACCAAAGAAAGGGCTTTCATGTGATATAAGTTTTATGACTGTAATATACCATTAAGCCCGTCAATTAACAGGTAGAAATTTGTCAATTTTACTTAATTCCCCTGAGGCACTTTAATACTAATAAAAATGTGCAATTATTGATTTTTCCTTGTCAATTTAGCACATTTATTGGAAATTTTACTTAAGAAATTTGGACCATCTTTACATTATTCAATATAATTTCTACATTTTCAATGTGATTGTCAAATATTTTATATATGATAATTCCTGAATAATTTCTCTTTCCAATGATATAAATATTGTGTAACTTCAATTTTTGAAGTTTGTGTAAATAAAGAAGAAAGTTGGGGAGGCATACAAAATATTGACTTTTTGTTAGTTTGTATTGGATGTATTTGGACATCCCTGTTTTGTTTATCTGTACCTGCTGTACTAATGTATGAAACCACTTGGTATGGTATAGACGGCATTAGCTGTCGTTTAAAGCTTATTTTAACTCTCCATATTTTTCTATTCTGACGTTTATTATTTATTTTTTATATTTCATGTGCTTTTGTCGTTCAACGACAGATAATTTGGTCTAGGTATGGTATGACTTGCTGCAAACAGGAATCTGACTAGACGAAATGACACCAGATTCTACAGAGCTCTTGCTCCTATGTTATTCTTATATATTATGAAGACTTTAGATAAATATCACTTACTTACTGACTATAACTTCAGACATGTATAACTATGAACAAAGTAAAAGATGCTGAGCAGTGACAGCAGTGCCAGTGGCAGTGAGGTTGTTAACAATTTTTCCGCCATTAATCTGTGACAATACGTACATAAAATAAAAATTCTTTCAACATTACCTTAATGTTCATTTTAACCGCTGGTTTCTCAGTCAAAGCGTATCTTAACCTTATGACAATGATGCACAACAATGAACATCAGCACTGCATGACTGCTGCAACAACATATGCGCCCTCTATCGACACTAATTCTACAGGAAGTTTAGGATTCTTTGTTTACACTTCCGGTAATTGAAAGAAGAAAAGATTGGATTTTGAAATTGTGATTTTGATAATTTAGCTTAAATATAGAGCATTTATCAAGGTAAAATAGTGATGAAGACCATATATATTTAATACAGCTCCGGCATTTGACGGTTGTCATTATTTTCTTTAGAGAGTAAAACATAGCAGAAATAGGGGCGTTCTTACTGTCTAAAACTGAACAGGAACTATGCAAACATTTTAAAATTCCTCATATCTTTTGTCTTTTTTGAGAGGCAATACTGTCATTTTTGTCATTTTCAGAAGTAAAGGTTATTTTTAAGGAAAATATTCATGTTTTCAGGGGTACCTTAATGTTTCACTGGTGATGAACAGTTAAAATACATGTACCCAAGGCTGCGATTTAACGTCTTGTAACCCAATTTCGGCATGCTAACCAAATTCGGCATTTCTGATTTAAAATGTCAGGGTGAATACATATTAGAAATTCGGCATAATTTTTATTCATAATAAGAAACTGCAGGATCTAGCCAAAAACATCGAAAATAGATTTTTAGATCGCAAATCAATAAAATACTTCCTTGTATGAGGTAATTTTCAACGTCCTAAATATTGACGTAGCTCGTGAAGGTGCGTTCATTTCCAAACAATGAAAAAGACTCAAAAATCAACTATAAATTGAAACTTATTTAGTGATATTTTTAGTAATGTTTGGAATTTAATAGATTTCATGTGATTTATCTGTATTAAAGTACATGTATTATCTGTAAAGTTTTGTAAATGCCAAAATTGGGTTACATCGTCTAAACAAAAATGTAGTGAAGTAGGGTATGTTTGTCAGCATTTTACAAAGACACAACAAAGTTCATGACTAAACCTTTTTGCTAGAAATTACAACAGGATGTTGAAGATTTCCATGGATAAATTTCAATATCTTTCTGCGAGTCAAATAATTATGACACAGAAAAAATCTGAAAAAAACTGTCGAATTACATGTGTAATAATTTGGAGTAGGCTTTACCCAAAAATCAAAAAAGTCAATTGCTCTTACTGAAATAAAATAATTGAGTGACTTTGATAATTTTTATTGCATATATTAGCAATGTTTAAGTTCTATAAACACCTTTTGATCCCAGAAACTGAAAATCTTTATAAATTCAAAATAAAGTGGAAGTAAGAAAGAATTATTGTTTCTGATGGTGCCAGCATACGATACAAACTTTAGTGTTAACTCTTGATTAACTTTGTTTTATCATCATGATCTAGCTAAATCAGTGAAAGATTGAAAATGTATGATTTTATATATATCATGGAATATTATTGTCCGTCCATTATGTAAGCATTCCCATTTTGATTATGTTGTCATGGTTTCATGTTGTTATAGGTAATGTCATTTAGCAATATTTTATTCCGTGGTCATGTAAACATGTTGCCATATTGATATCTGTTGTTATGGGTTTTTTTTGTAGGTCATTGACTAAATTTTTGAATAAAGTTCCAATTGCCCCAAAAAATTGAAAAAAAAAGGTTGGTGAAAAATTAAAGCATTTAGAAATTATGTTTTGGCTATTGCCATGTCTGGTTTCCCTACCTATAAGAGCTTTCATGCTAACTCCATAAAAAGGTCAGAGTTAGCATGAAAGCTCTTTGGGAAACCAGAACACACATACTTTATTATTAGCATTACCTACTAGATCACAGCCTCTGGTACATGTAATTTAACTGTTCCTCACCACTGAACATAAAATCAGCTACTTTCCATTTAATTAAGGTAAAACAAACTTTCATTTGTACCTACCCTATTATAGGGCATGAAACCAGAAAACACACACTTTTTGCCTTAGTATTTAGGCATTTGTTATCAACTTTGCT
Source organism: Arcuatula senhousia (assembly GCA_963971305.1). Lineage (NCBI taxonomy): Eukaryota > Metazoa > Mollusca > Bivalvia > Mytilida > Mytilidae > Arcuatula > Arcuatula senhousia. The sequence goes on from OZ020306.1 coordinate 12,398,837, forward strand.
AGAGGTTTTCAGCTCATTCTTTAATGAGCTGGCTTGTCATCAGGTGGTCAGGGTTCAATCTCCAGTGACAGTGTTTTGCTCTCCACTTATTCATCCCCCCAAAAATTGTTGATCTACATCTTGAAAACTTGCTGAAGTATATATACTATTATGGTTTCATCTTTTTATTTGAGGGGTAATATTCGTGTTTTTTGTGGGTTTACATTGTAAAACCACCCTACAAATGTAGCGTATATATACATGTATATATAAAACAACATTTAATTAAAGCACTTAATTTTTTTTTTAGTAGAGGAATGGATCTTCATTACTTTTAAACAAATGCCATGTCTTACTGTTATATTATGACTTTGGTTTGAATTACCTCCCCTACACCAATAAACTACTTATTCTTATCTGGTGAAAATATCTTAGAGTATATTTTCATGCTATTATAAAAAAGATCCGCCTATAGTTTAACCTTTAGTTGGTGTCTATTTTGGTTCTAATAACTTACTTAGGGAATAAACCATGCATGAATGAGAGAATATGTTGATGCCTTATGGCTTAGCATTTACAATAACATGAATATATGCACTTTTTATTTGAGCATTTTTTACCTAACTAACCCTATTTCTTTTTTCTTTTGTAGGATCCACAATGCCTCGTCAACTTACAACATCCCTTAGTGATTTTATCCTAGCCATTTCAGCCTTCTATGCAGCTAATGCTTTGTTTCAAAACCATTACAAACCAGCCGTTGGACTGCTTGTTCAGGGCATTGCAGCTTCTATTGGTGTTGTCAGATTTGCCTTAGAAACACCTGAGGGAACATTCATATTTCATGGTCATAAATTCTGTTCATGGATAGCAGCAACTTTTGGAGTACCAGCCATCGCACTTGGATTTTGTAGTGTTTATAGTTCTGGTATTCTGGAGAACAAAATTTTGATATTTGTAGCTATAGTGGCCTTCTCTTCATTTTTCCTACCTCTTCACTTACGCCAGATCACATCACAAGCCGTCAGTGGATTTGCTATGGTTATCATACTGATTTTATGTTTTATGCATGCCAATTGGTTTGGTGTGTTTGCAGGAGTAGTCTATGTTATTTCTGGACTGATTGGAGGAGCTGATGGCTATTTAGGACCATTTTTAAAAGTTGACATTTTACATTATGGCTTAGTGATGGGGAACATTTTGTTTATGTACTCGTTCCCTCCAGTACCCCCTCCTAGGCCTGTTCCAAGTTATTTGTGAAATTACCAATTCCGAAAGTATTGCTCAGTGTTTATTCTAGTCATAAAACCATATCGTTATACTGTAGACACAATTTTACTTAAATTTAGGTCATGAAATCCTATTATATTTAAGATCTTCTAAAATATGTTAAACTGTATGTCTTAGTAAATTGTTTTTGTTAGATATCAAGTCCTTTAATTGATAAAGAAAAACATGTATCAAACAAGACAAACATTTCATTGTTTATGGAGTGCCAGTTGTACTGGACTACATGCCACCTATATGTCTTGACAACAATTGTAATATGTGATTTTCAGTGTAGATGAAATTTGTCAACCAGTTTTAAGTCCTATATGAAAACGGAGAAATATAAAAAATATCTATCATAGGACAACTGAAGAACAATGTTTTCATAATGTATTATAAGATTAAAGTGGTTAGTTAGGTCAGTTGTTATGTCCTCTTTTTGTGTATATTCTACATTTTGAATGATTTTGTTTACAAGAAAATATTTATTACACTGTATTTAATGAAGTGAAATAGCATAGTATTCCTAATTTATTAAATGTATTTTATTTTGTATTATTTTTAATAGATTAAATATTTGCAAGATTAAGCAGTCTTTAAAAAAAACCCAACCCCCAGAACATCACATACGATTAAGTCTTAATACAGTTAAAATGTTAAAATTGCACCACTGTTAGAAAATTAAAAGCAAGTCTACAGATTGCTTGACTTTTCCAGGTTTATAATTTGTCCAAAAAAATGTTTTTACTACTGGTTAGGAACGCAACTTTCTTGAATGGTTTGTGACTTTTGTAGCAGTAAATGAGCAGTTGTACATTGTTACCAGGAATATGCTGTAAGCAAGCTCATAAATGAATACCCCACTATATAGCAAACTCTTTATGGAAAAAGCTCCAATTACCCCCCTTGAATGATATCCAAGAGCAATGTTATATACATGTCAATGTCCATATTTATGTAAAGTTTCTTTTAAAATACATCAAGAAGTTTTGGAAGTCAAGACAGGGGGCAGAGGGGTGAATGGGGGACAGACAAGATGATCCTTATATGCTATTTAAATATTGGGGGGGCTGAGGGTATAAAAACTTTTCCAAATAAACGGAAATACAAAATTACCAACCAAGAAAAATAAATTCCAAAAAGTTGAAGAAAGCAGACAAAGCCTAAGAAAACATCCCATATATATTCAAATTACAATGGTTCCTATATTGATGAAAAGTAAAAGTACATGTATCAGTAATTTTCACTTAAAATATGGGCTCTAATTTGTTTATTCAACTTTGTTCCCCCCTGCAGCTCGGTATAGGTTGAGGCCCTCAGAAACGTTCACATTGCCTTATCTTTAAACTTTCTGGGTGCATTCTGCATCGAATTGTAATTTCAAGAATTTGAAGATCTCCATTTAAAGAACTTGGAAATTACTTTTTGCATGATCTATTACTGAGTTAAAAAAACCAACATTAGTTTTTTGTTTCCCCAGTGACTAATGTCATGAAAGGCAAGACTAAGGTATGGTGATTCCGACTGTAAAGACGGCGTCCACAATTATGACAATTGTGAGATTTTTTTTCTTAAATCTGTTTTATGTGAACAAGTTATAGTACACCATTGATATTTTGTATACAGTTGTTTTAGCACCAGTGCAGATCACTTTAAAAGCATTTCATCTATATGGGTCTACTGACTTTGAGATTTTACACTGATTTGACCAATTTGAAACTTTCTTAAATCTGAAGCAGTTATTGTACACCATTAATAATATTGGTCAAGCTATTGTCTTAGCAGCAGTGCAGATAAATTTGAAAGCATTTCATCTGTATGCTCCTGCAGTCATGGTCTACTGACTTTGAGATATTACACTGATTTGGCCATTTTTCCCCACGTCTGTTAGTTATTGTACACTATTGATATTTGGTATGCAGTTGCATTAGCACCAGTACAGTCAAATCCAAGTGGATTTGATCTGTATGTACCTGCAATCACGGTCTATTGCCGATTTTGAGATTTTACACCGAACACTTTTACAATACTAACATGTTTTTTTACATCTATTAAACTTGAAGCAGTTGTGGAACAACATTGATATTTGGTGTGCAATTGCTTTAGCATCAGTCAATATCAATTCCAAGAGGTTTTATATCGATATGTTCCCGCAGTCACTGTTTTCAGTTTGTGTTCAAACCCTGTTTTTATCAATGTCAGATGATATCCTAGAAACAAGCTTGTCCATTTGTGTGACATTCCAATTAGCATATGAAATCTTTTTTATGAGATTCTCATAATTTGTAACCATAGAGGGGCTGAATATGGCCCCTTTTTGTACCTTGTCCGCTCAAAGAATCATTTTCCATCAGCACCACAATAATCCATTTATTTAAAGATCTAATCTGAGAAAATTAAAACTCCCAGATTCAATACAACACATTTTATATGCACAGATTTTTATATGATTGTCAGTATCACCGACCAATGAGTTGGGTTTGGAGTCCATGTTCAGCTTGCTAGAAGTTGCATGATGTGACTAAATATTTTTAGATCTTAAAAAGCCTTTTGATACAGTTGATCACTATATCCTTTGTTAAAAGCTGGAATTCTATAAAAAATGTAAACACTCTTTAAAGTGGATTGAGTCTTATCTAGCATATCGAACTCAATCAGTTTGCATTGGAAACAATACATCAAATTCTGAAATTGTAAAGTACGGAGTTCCACAAGGATCAATTTTAGGTCCTTTGCTTATTATTCTATTTATTAACGATTTACCATTGGAAAACATAAACTCGGAAATTGATATGTATACCACATTACATAACCATAGTAAGTCCACGTCAGAATTTGAAAATACTTTAAATCAAGATCTTGATAAAATAAATACATGGTGTGCGAAGAATAACATGGTTATTAATCCTAGAAGATCTACTGTGAGTCTTTTAGGAACAGCCCCAAAAAAAGCTACTGTAGATACGGAATTGAATATCATATTAGAAGATCATGCATTAGATGTTGTAGATGTTCAAAAATTACTAGGAATATATATTGACCACCCGATTACTTAAAATCGTTATGTACTCCATGCTCTGAAATGAATTCTAGAGATTTAAGTTCTGTTTCAAACAATAACTTAATAGTAGTTCGTCCAAAAACAAATACAATGAAAAAATCCTTCGCTTACTCTTCAGCAAATAAATGGAATAAACTACCAAGAGAAATAAAAAGCTAAAAAAATGTGAATATTTTCAAAAAAGGTTGTTTTAAATATTTGAAAGAAAACTAATTGATATAAGATTTGTAATATCTTTGTTTGTATATATCATGTTGCATGCTTCACTTGTTTGTCATTATGTTGAATTGTTATATGAATGTAAACATTGTTTGCTACTGTGAGGACCTCAAGGTAGATTAGTGTAAGCTTATTGTTATTATTATTAAACTATTGATCACATTAGCTGAACACATCGCTTGACTGGAAGGAAGCAAGCAAATTCTTATGGGCATTCGAATCCCAGAGTTCACACAATAATTAACACTCAAGTATGTCTCGCCTGTCGGCACCATCAGAATACCTAGTTATTGAACTATTCATCAACTAATTCTCCCCTGTGACAGTTGCCTAGACATTTACCCCAACTGTCTGTATACCAAATATCAGATGCATAGCTATAATTCTTTTCAAACAATTCATTTTTCACAAAAAGTCTTACAAAGAAGTTTATTGCCTGAAAAAACCCTAAGATCACAAAGTCACTGGAGCATGAAATTTTGGTCAAGGTCACACGGCCGGAGGGTGACAGTTGTGTAGACAATTACCACAACTGTCTGTATACCCAATATCAGATACTTAGCTATTATATTTTTCAAGCAATTCTTTCATTTTCTACAAAAGTCTTACAAAACAGTTTTCGGCTTAAAAAGACCTAAGGTCAACACAATCGTTATTTCATGTTTTTGTCCAATAGAACAAAAACTATTGCAGAAATAAATTAGCTGTTGCTTGTTTAAAACTTCAGCTAAAAGTCAAGTTGTCAGATGACCCCTCAGTACAGGGTTTATGGCCCTTTAATGGTCATATTTTTTCATGTTTTTGAACTTTCAAGATAGATAAAAAGCTGTTGCTTGCTTAACCTTTATATAGCTCGTTGAGCTCTACAAAAATTTCAATTTGATCGAAGCTGATGTTGATCAAAATAGATCTTAAGAAACAGGCCATCATGTCTGTCGCCGAGTTTCAGATATTCTTGTTTTCATTACGAAACTGTATTCATTTATAAACAAATATACAAACATCGTCTTAAATTTGTAACTCCCCTAATGTCAACATGTTAGGAAAAAGACGTGTTTCGGGGCAGGAAATCAAATCTTTTTGACTTATGTTCGGCGTCACCATTAAAAAACATGATGTCACCAGCTAAAATACCTTTTTACTCTCACCAGATAGAAGAAAATGAGATGTGGAATAAGTGTACGCGACACAACCTACATTATAAACGTATATTTTAAATATCCACAATGGAAAAGAGCCAGCAGCCTTCAATGTGACCAGCGGTCGCTGCTCGCTGTTTTTCAATTGGCCCCTGGATTGAAAATAAAATACATATGATTCAAGCCCAATCCCAAAGTGCATTGAAAGACCCTCTTCTTGACAAAAAACAATTAACAAAAATACGACTAAATACAAACATAAGCTTTGATAAAGATTCCTGGCTTAGGACAGGCACATTAAAATGTGGCGGGGTTAAACTAGTTTTTTGGCGCCAACCTTCCCCCTAATGATAATCAATAACAAAGCACAAACTAACACACAGTAAAAATCAAATCGATAGAAGTTCAATTCAACAAGAGAGTATCAGAGACAAAATGACAACAGTTAATGAACGGGACGTAAAGATACTCTCTTGAGAACACTCGAAGTTACTGACAGCTAGCTAAGAAGCATCCATCGACTGATGTAAAAAAATCAAGTATGTCGATTTTAAATCCGACACAACACGTCAAACACTTGATTTGATGATGCATCATCACACAAAACCGACACACTTGACCGCTGTAATGCTCAAAAATGACATAAGTATAAAAAGGCAATTAACATTTTAAAGTAAGTATCAAATTATCAATATTTTTACCAAAGAAGACTAAATACAAAGATTTTACTAAAATATCCATTTCATAACCTTTATTTAATAAAGTTTTAAGCCAATTTTGCATTCCCAACGGATTGTTTTTGAATTTATTTGCTCTATAAACAACATTACCGTAGAAATCTGGATGGGATATTCCCTTTACAATCAATATTGAAATGCATGTATGAAGTGACTAAAATCTTTGGTGTATAGTATACATACTTTGAGTTTCTATTACCCTCTGCAAGCATTATAAAGTTTGATTTAAACATATTTTTTTATTTGTCAAAATATACATATTGGATTGGACACGAATATTGAAGTAAAACATACTTTTGAAGTCCTCTCCATTACCATATTTTAACAATACAATATATACAATTTGAGAATTGTTACATTTATAAATAACAAAACAAAAGAGAAACTTTATTCCTGAATAAGAATTAAAAAAACGTTTAGGGAGTACAAGAAGAGAGAAAGAAAAAGGAATGCTTGCATGGTGTCTGTGTTCAAACACTGTATGGAAAGAGCGAAAGGGAAGAACGGTTGATTTCTGTGCCCAGATGTAGTCTATTGCTGTGCACAAAAAATTGTCGTCTGTTTTTCAGCCGTTTTATTAAACTTTCAAATAATCACGATTCTAGAATCTTTCATGCTTTCAATATAAGATAGCAGAGATTCAGTTTCTTCAAGTTCTACCTTGAAACAAAATTATAAGCCTTTTTTAATATTTAAAGTGAAAAATTCAAATGAAAGCACATAATTTTTAACAAATAACATAAATAAAACACAGCTAACCAAAACATGTTTTGAAAATTACTTGCATAATGTAATATATATCACGTTCAAACATCTGTTTTATTAAAATTTTTGAGTTGTTATAGTAAAAGTTTGAATTCATAAATTCAAAATTTTAATAAAACACATCAATTAATAAGGTTTAATGGTGCACTGGTTTGCGTTAGAACCGTGGAATAAAAGTAGGTGCTTAAATTGTAATCGCGAATGTTTATTTCTGTGGTAATTTACTGCACCCGAATGGATATTTCTGAGACCGCGGAAGTTTATTTGTGTGTATGCGAATGTTTCGTTCTGAGCTGTTGAGGTTTAAACAAAACAAAAAAAAACAAATTAAAAGGTCGAAATTTAACTTTAATTCGAAGTGAAAATGAGTTACCGATAAACTAGAGACACAATATAATATACTATGAAATATATTGTATCATATCATAACTGCGATTTTAAACATTTGCACTTTTGTGTTATTTCATTACAATATTTCCAAAATTATTCATTATAGATTTAAAATTGATGAGAAACAATAAAGTGACATGAACTAGTAAATCAGTGACAAACCAAAGCTTAACTTTGCTAATTTGTATGATTTTCTTATTAAAACACAAATGTTCGTCTTCTGGAAGTTTACAATCGTCTGTTTTACCCATAATACTAGAGAAACACATGAGTAAACTACACCAGGGCACAGAAATCAACCGTTTTTCCCTTTCGCTCTTTCCATACATTGGTCACGCTTTGCAGTACTGTCACATGTAATTCCATGTAAGAAGAGCAATGTTTAAAATAGTGTTATTTGGAATCCAGCTGAGATCGTTGACACGTATTGCTCTATGTTCGTTATATAAGGGACATTCTAAGAAGAAATGGTTGTTGTTTTCAATAGCGAAGACAAATCGGTAACAATATTAGCTTTGAATAGGTCACCAATATATTAAGAAATGAAGCGGAACATCTCAATTGGGTCAATATCGTGTTGAGTTTTCTTGGGCCAAAGGAGAAATATTTCGGAACTTTCACTGTAGAGTTACTATTTCTCTTAAGCTCATAATTAAATTGTTTTGTAGCCGATTGCATGCGTCTAATGTTTAAATCTAACTCATTCTATAGTCTATTTTGCAAGGATAAAAGGATCTGTAGCAAAGGAGAATCTACAATAAATAAGGATAATGTCTTCTCCGTTTCTTAGGGGATACGTTGAAATACTTTGAACTTGTGGTTGGAAAATATTTTAAAAATATGATGGGGCATTATTGTTAGAAATATTGTAAACTTTTCTTCGTCTCTCTACTAATGGCCCCCGGGAGGGGCTATATATAGGAATCATCCTGTCAGTTTGTCTGTCCGTCTGTCCATATATCCGGTAGGTGCAACCTAAACAGCGTAATGAATTTTGATGGAACTTCACGAGGAAAAACCTCATACGAAAAAAAGAACTCTTATAACATTCAGGGGAGAAAATTGGACTTCAATTTGTTTTTCTTTTTTTTTTCATGCAATTCACCAGAAGATTCCATTATGAGGCGGTGAAGTCTTAGTATTCCTTGTTCATAATGTGAGTGTGTAATTCAATGAATTCGGGTCTTTATTATCAAACCTGGATACGTTATCAGTCGTTAAATTAAGAAATTTCCACAGCAATGTAAAAGGTAGATACAAGTTCAACAGCTCTCACATGTCTAGCACTCATGCTCAAGGGACGAGCTGATTTGTGACAGATTTAGGAATTTCATGTCTGTTTCGTCATATTGTTTTGGTATTGTTATATATTCACCATGGCTATCCATGACCATCGAACTCCAATATAGAGCAGTTATGACAGTGGTCTATATAAGCTTATTAGGTTTGTTTAAACAGAAGGTAACAGTACAATAATATTAAGGCATAACCCCTATGAATGTGGGTCAAAATATTTAAAAAGATTATAATTTTATTAACACAATGAATAATAATGTGAAATAATATTAATAAGATATTAGAATAACTTTTATTTAACCAATGATCATTTAATCTCTTAAATATTAAAAGTTCAATAAAGAATGCCTTCTTAAAACTTTCATTTTGCGGTATCGGCACTGCAGAATCGGACGGTCGTGCAGCTTCTCGTGAATTCAAAGCTAAGGACAAAAATGAAGACTGAAGCCCATTATCTGCAGGCATTCATACTTGCAATATCTGTCACGGCTGTTGTGGGATTTTACATAATGTCCGATTGTAAGTACGAGTTCAAAAGAAAAAAAATGAAATGAAAACAGTTTATGAAAACTTAAGACGGTATCAATTTTCGTTCCGAACGTTATATACTCAGCAACACAAGTAACGCACCACTTCTTTCCATCTAGAATTCTTTAAAAATTTTGAAAAGTTTATTATTTTTTTATGCTAAATGATAAATCAGAAAACCAAGCCATTATTTCTGAAATTGGCATCAGTGCGCTAACGGCATGAACTTTTGATAAAGAAGTTGCAAAAACAAAGTCTAAGATTGATCAATTTAAAAATGCATGTTTCTGAAAAGTTTGGACAATCATTGTGAAATTTAAGTTTCGTTCCCCATTAATGTTCTGGTTACTCTTTTGGATAAGCAAATTTTTTTTCTATAAAATGGTGAATTTTTCATTTTTGGGTTAAAAATTTCATTTTTTAGAAATTTTAAAACGAAAAATCTTAATTTTTTGAAATTTGCAAAAAATGGTGTTAAGAACTCCACACATGTTGTGCCGAAATTTCAGATCATTCCGACGACTACTTTAAGAGAAATTTGCTATTAAACTTTTAAGTCAAAGGAAATGAATGGAAGTGGTGCGTTTCTTATGTTGTTTAGTATATTTGGTTTTAACTGTAAGACTCTAAGAGAGCATAGAAAATTATTGCATGAAGCCATTTACCTTTTTGTGTAAACCACAAGATTCATAGTACTTATATCTAAACAGTTGGAGCTTTTTCTGAAAATGAGAAAGAGCGTCAAATTGTAATCCGTCAAAATAACATTTGACCTTAACGAAGATACTAAATAAAATATCGCTAATTTTTAGCATATTCTTTGTGAAGATCCTAAAATCATAATTTCAGTATTTCTTTTTCATTCTTTCTCCCTTTTCCAAGGCGATTTTGATGGCGGATCAAGATGTTATAGAATAATTTGCACGAACTAAAGGAGTTTTTATACTTTACGTCTTTTTATTATTTTCATTCCCTAAATATGTATACACAAAAGTGATTTTCTGGTTTAATGTATTTTTACTTAAGTTTTTTCTCCTATACTTGACTTTTCCAGACTATATGAATCCTAACACTAGCAGTGGAATGGGTGGAAGCTGTGGGGATACAGTACAAGATGCCAGTGCCTACGTCAACAGCCACATCAACCCTCTCAAATGGTTTAACTATGGCCCAAACAAAGACTGCTTGTTCACCCTAGATGCCGGGAGTATGGGAGGCGCACTGTAAGTTTATGATCAAGAGTTGGCCCTTTCATTTCTAATTCGAATGACTTTATTACATTATGCATGTCTCCCACAGCCAGGACAGTGAGTGAAGCGAGCCACAATGATACAAAAATGAATTGAAACAAATTAAACTTCCTTTATATCATTCTGTTGCTTATACGAGTTCAATTAATATAGTTTCTATGGATATTGATGTTGTACCGTTTTCCTAAGTGTTGTGTTTGTTTTGTGGTTTGTTTTGTCTATTTGATTTTATGTCTACCGATTTGGTCTTTTCTGATTAACGATATTTGATTGCCCCTATGGTACACCATTGCTTCTTATTTAAGTAATTTGTCCTTGAAAATATCTTTTCTTTTTTCAAATTTGTCCCGGCTAAGTTGTTGTTCGTTTACTTTGTTTATTTCAGTATAGATTATGTAATTTTGTTTATCATCTCCATATCCCTTTTTTCTCAATCGGCAATTTTCAATTTGGGTTTGGGTGTCATCCAAATTTTCATCTTGTATTTCCCTTTCAGATACCGCCTAAACTGGATTTACTTCGACCTGGAATATTCGACTGGTTGTACCAAGGATTATTTGAAACTGTATAACGCAAATATGCCGGATATAAACTCTGGAAACTTAATAGGCACATTCTGTGGTAATCTGGGAAGCTCTGTTAACTTCACAATTGCGTCCCAGAGATATTTGACATTTGAGTTCCACGTTGATGGGTCTGGAACTGGAAAGGGTTGGCGATTTAGAGCAACAAGAACAGAGCCTAGTAAGTGTCTTTGTAAATAGAGAAAAAAGAATTCTAGACATTCTTGTCAACTGATGACTGCATTATAACATATTTTGCTGATCTTTTAAAGAAACATTGAAGTTCAGTTTTCAATGTCTCCTCTGCACTTTGCTTCGTTCACCAAATATCAAATTCGATAAAAGAATTATTTGTCATCAGGATCTTGCAACGATTTATTTATGTAGCTATTCATATATATATATTTTTTTATAAAAAAAAAAACAAGAGCGAACATCTCATTTAATTGCAATTAAAAGTACTATCGACCCAATTTCTGTCTGGTTCATATACATGTAACATGGTCTTTAATACTGATGTTAATCCAAACCATTTAAGAAAAGGGTGCAGAGAGATTTAAGGATTATCCTTCTAGACTTCAATACTTCTAACACATTAAACTCGTGACACTGGTTACATGATCAAGCAAATGTAGGACATTTCATTGAATTGCTGTGCAGAAATTGCACATGTAGAGCATTTGAGGACAACCCAAATATGCGCATTAAAAAGAGTCACCCTGAATTGATGCCAAGTCCCTTTATAACACACTTTCAAATAAATGAACAAGTAACCGAACGGGGATTTATATCAATTTTAAATCTCCAAGAAAAGTAGACAAAGTAGAGCACGAACAATTGAACAATTGTGTAGCTGGGATTTCATCGACATAAAAATATCCTCAATTGTTGGGCTAAAATTATTTTATTGGGCACTGTCTGAAAAAAAAAATCTTGTCCAACTTTTACAGTCAAAGGAAGGTTGATGGTCCTAATGATTTACCACAAACTAAAATTAAATGTATTGCTCTCATCATTCACTAGACTTTCAAAAATAAAAATATCCAATTAAGAACAACATACTGACTTATTTTGTTTTCAGGTCCATGCCAGAGTGACGAATTCCACTGTACCCATGAAGATCTCTGTATTGACGAGCGACTTAAATGTGACGGAACAAGACATTGCGACGATGACTTGGATGAAAGTGACTGCTCTTGTAAGTTGGCAATGGTTAACCAGAAAGTTCTGACTGAAGTGCAATGATTCGCCAATTTAATGTACATAATACATGCTGTATTTAGTGCCCTTGATAAAAATGATCTTAATTAAAAATCCACAGATTAAATGCAACATATCAACTTTGGTTTTTTTCTCTCTTTTTTCTTTTAATTTTATTTGTAGTGTGTATATAAAAAATAAAATGCTAGACCCAAACGCCTTTGTTCTCGAAGTGCATAAATGTATAATAGATTCATGCTTTGCTTATTTGTACAATCAATGGATTGGTTCTTCATTATTCACTTCGTTCAGATTCATTTTGCTTAAAAAATGTCAGGAGTAAATAATAAGAACGTTGCTTTCGGTCGATTTTTACAATGCTGCAGCATACTATCTTCGTTTATTTGCCTCCCCTATTTATATCTAGAGTGCCCTTGATATGTAAAGCGTCAATACGCATTTCTCTTTGTCATTTATATAAGCTTTTGCTTTTTATTACAGTCTTTGAGAAGTTGATTGGAAGTATCATTTCGCTCGGACTGGGAGGAATGATCGGGGTAGGGATAGCTTTCGTCGGTGGGTGTGTCGGTCTGTGGAGTCTCGTCTGCGTCTTCACAGTGTGTAAGAAATGCTGCTCGGTTTGCTGCACAAAATGTTGTTGCTTCTGGCCATGCTGCAAAGGGAAAACCTGCGGCAAATTTGGCCGACCAGGAAAAGTAGATCCGGATGGTAACTATGAGGGAGACGAAAAAATAGAAATCCCAGAAAAGAAAACAACAGACAGCAATGATGTGGAGATCGAAGATAACGATGAATACTTCGATGATGACCTTGGGAATGGAGTGAAGGTTACCGGATCATCGTCAAACTTACAGTCCTTAGATAAGCAGACGAAAGTATCAGGAGTGGGGGCTAACAACGATGGCTACATGGCCAATGTAGGATATTAGAAAAAAACAGAAACTAAATACTATTTTTCATAACACAAATTCAATGTTGCTGATAACGTTACTTTTTGATTGTTCATTTAAACAATGAAATGCTTGCGAAAGAGCACACGAAATACGCATAATTTGAGAAACTTGCAATGCAAAATGTTACAGTGCTGATGCTTCTAGGCTGTTTTTATAGATTTTCACATCATACGCATCTATGTTTGTCATAAAGTCAAATGGCACTTTCAAGTGTTATACATTGTTTTAAAGTGCTCATGATTCGTTTTAGTGCTTCTGTAAACAAAAATCTGCTAATGTATCAGTATTATTTCACTCTAATTATTTCGTTTAAAACGTCTTTTTATTAGTTCTTTGTTGCATGTTTTATAGTTTTCTTTCATATTTGTTATATTTTGTTTTAGAACCATTTAAAATAAATTACTGTTGAATAGAATCTTCTACCGTATTCTGAAATCCTCTCATATGAGAACTAGAAAATGTGTCGCCACAGTATGGCGCTCCCGTTCTTGAAATATCACTGGCCCTCAATATGTATTACCTGGGATATGGACCTAAGCCTAAGTTGTTTATGCATAAAATATAGGTTACAGTGACCTAATTTCTAGTGGGTGGTGTTGTGCTACCAAAGGCACATCTGGTGTTGAAGTATCATTTACCCCCAACATGTAGTATCTGAGATATGGACCTTTAGAAAGAAATTAATCAGAAGTTGTATATGCGTTAAAGATATGTCGCAGTGACATAACTTCTAGTGGGTGGTGAAGCCCTATCCAAGACACATCTAGTGGTGAAATATCATTGACCCCCAACATCTAGTATCCGAGTAATGGACCCTAACGAAGCATTTAACTAGAGTCTTACGGATGTACGGGCGTACGGATGGACAATGGTAAAACTATATGTCCGATCCGCAAACGTTCTCCGGCCATAAAAATATGAAAAGTGCAATGCCCAATTATTCTGCAATCCAAATATAGTCGATATGTAACACAAATGGTAAATAAAAACATAAAGGAGAAGTTTCCATTAAGGATGGTCACTCTTCATGTTTCAGGATTTCAGTCTGATTTCAAAACTCCTCTAGACTTTGCCTTTAAATATTGAAGAATGTTTTTGCACACTGACCCCTACTTTTTATGATATTTTCTAATTATATAGACCTTAACAACCAACTGTATAAAATTTCTTGAAATTCTTGATACAACTTCATGGTTTTTAAGGCCAAAAGCATCATAATTTTAAAGTTATGTAAAATCTAGAGGAGTCTGATTTCCCGCCAAATTTTTGACATTATTTATCTCGAAAACGAGCACACAGACCTATCATTTTCTTTTTGCTATTTGATTAAGTAAATAATTATCTATCATTTCCACCACATATCATAAAATCTTTGATATAAAAAAAGTTCAGCAGTGACCCCCCTTAAGTTAACTCTTTAGGGGAAAAATTACAACAAAGTTCTAGACAATAAATTTTGCCACGCCTGAAGTTTTGTACAACTCTTTGCATCATTTGAGATACAATCATGTAAAATTGTTTTAAAAATCAGATTAACATTACAAGCATATTGTCACAAATTATTTTCTTTGGCATGACTGTGCATATACTATAATACAGAGTTGCATGCAACTTAGTTGACATTGCAGTAGAATTTTGTCCCAACGTCAGTCCTGAGTCCTCCTTCACGCGATGGATAAAGATGACAAGTAGCGTACTTTTCTATTGGTTCATCCATGGCAAATGCCAAACAACCATCGATGCGCATGCAAAGTCGCGTACAAACACTCATGTCTGTCGCATTGACTGTTCCCATGGACACCTCTGGCTTCTTGTCTTGTGCCATGAGTTTAAAGTAACCAACAGTTCTGGAACTAGTTTGAAAATTGAAGAGTTGTCGAAACATATCCCATTTCTTTTCATTTCCGAGAGTAGACCTCGTTACAAGGTTCTGTATTGGTGGCGGCGGTGGGGTTGGCGGGGGTGTACTGCTCGTACATTTGATGTTCTTTGAGGTCTCAGATGGAATCAAGTAGAACTCTAAACAACAAAACAGTTTAATCAAATTCTATATATGAGTAGGTTAACAAAGTTCTATCAGTAACAGCTTTGAATATGTTAGCAAGGTCAGTTTTTCTAATTTTTTTTTTCATGCGCATTGAAAGCTGAATAAATTGACAAGGATTAAAAATGTAGAGGGTACCTGATTAACCATGCATCTTCTTTACTAGTGCGCTAGTTCTGAGGGTATAAAAATCTGTCTTATTTAAGCTACTTATCTTAAAAAAAACGACATTAAAAATTTACCTTCAGGGTGATACTTCCAGTTATTTTGAGAACATTGCTTCCACAATTCATTTACTGATGATTCAACCAATGAAGTGAAAATCTGGAAACAGGAAATGTAACCTTCAAACTGCTGAACTTCTTCACCTTTTGGGAGAGCGTTACCTAGATACACAGTTCCTCCAGTCGGCATGGGTATATTTCTCTGAAAATCGTCATTGACATTGACCTTTCGTTTTCCATTTATATAGATTTTGATTCGTCCCGATTCGTATTCTCTCTGTAGATATAAATGATTCCAAGAATTTTCTTTCAATAGGTTTTCCTCGGCTGCCATTCCCGTAGGGTTTGCATATTCGTCCCTGAACGAGACAACGGTATGTGTCATTATAAAATTGATCCGTATTTTTTCCTCTCCACCTACTACGTAGTGTAGAAGTGTCCCCTTTGGTGTTCCGATGGGATAAACAAGCATTGATATAGACAAGTTCTTAAACTCGGACTCATCTCTTAAGTTAGTTTTCAGATAGTTCAATTCACCTTCAGATGAACCGAAAGAAAGTGCGTCATACGGCAGAATATTCGGCCTCTTTTTAAATTTGTAACATTCTCCGGCTGGTTCTCTGGTTAAATCTTTCCTGCTCATGGTCTCTGTCAATAATGACGTGTTCCCGAGCGGCCATTGGTATTCAGGGGCCGGTATAACAGAACTGCTCGCTGGTGTCAAGGCTTGAAAATATAGACATGTTTGAGTTGATGATATTTAATCTTATCAAACCTTGCAATTGTATAATCAAAGATCATTTGTAACAAAATGAACAATTAAAGTAAATAATATCGTTTACAATTCATCAAATCATAATAATTACTACTACAAAAAAAGGAAACAGTTGTACTTATCCATATACATGTTCCAGATGAAGCATTTAAAACGAATGATTAATTTAGTATATAGAATTTGGAATCCCTGTCAGATCTTACCTAGAAAAAAGAAACAAGCAGCAAATAACTCCATCGTGTCGAGGCATCGAAGATGGACTGACTTATTGAGTTTTCTTTGGAATGTTCCAAGACAGCACAAGGACCCACTCCAAAAAGATCAAAGAATGGTCAGATTAGTAGTTCATCGATAAAATTTCTTTTTATCTTTATTCTCTATTCTTCGATTTGCTTTGCAATGTACAAGGAGGTGATTTCTGAATTGCGGACAAAGCCCGGCATATTTGTAATTGCAGATAATTTGATTTTTTTTTTGCAATGCGTAAAAAAGCTTCTATTTAGTTTTGTATGTGCATTTGAATGATTAAAGCTTTTCATAATTTGACCTAAAATAATGATGCGGATACATAAGCTGACTTTATAGCATTCCATTTGGTCATTAATTCCAGAAAATATGTTGATTCTGTTCTTCAGAAGAAAGGAATGAAATCTCGAGTGGCTATATCATATTTTTATATCCTTAAATATCATCGTACGATGAAACCTCGTGAGCCCTTCTTTGTTAGCTTTTGTTTTTAAACAATGTATATTTTTTAAAACAAGAGCAGCCCTTAACCTTTTAAAGATATCTAAATAGTGAGTTTCTGCATCCTATTTTAAAGATTTTTCTTAAAAATTATAATAAAAAGATTTACATTTCCAGGACAAACTTAATGTTTTGTTTTTTTACATATCTGAGATATGTCATGTAATATTCAGTAAAGACCTGAAAATTAGAAAGGTTGGCAGCCCTGCACTTGTTGTTTGTGTCCTTAGAAATACCATTAGTTCTCGATTGTTTCAAACTTGATAATGCGGTTTTTAACGATGTATGTTAATTCAATTTGATAAATACATGTATGTCACATGTAACACTAATGTATATATATATATATATATCTTTATTCTCTAAAACCAAAATACAATGGTACAGAGATAGTGTGAACTAAACAGAAACATAATGATACAATATGAAATTAACTATACATTAAATTTACATACATAATATATAAACAAAGTCTTACTCCGGAGATTCTATCTTTTTGTTGATAATCCTAATAAATTTGCAAAGATTATTGAGGTCTGGAAGATGTTTACTGTTCATAAGTTCATGAAATTTTAGAATATTTGGTCTATGTCTAAATTTTACCCTCAATAAACGACTCCTGTCAATATCAAATGCTCGACATGAAAAAATAAAGTGATATTCGTCCCCAATATCTTGTGAATTACATAATAAACATTTACGATCTTCTCTGGCTATATTTTGCCATCTACCAGTCTCAATAGGATACTTATGGTTCATAATTCTAAATCTACATAATGTCACTATATTTCTATCGTCAAGTAGGTCAAAATAATGTTCGAATTCTAGTTTATCTTTATAAATTCTGTAATTTAAAGACTTTGGTGACTCTTGCATACCAGCATTCCACGTTTGTTGGAACTGGTCTATAAGATTTTGCTTTACTATACTATACAACCAATTTATACTCACAAATTGTTGAGTTATAAAAACATTTGATAAACCACATTCATCAACAAGTGTGGCCACTAAAAGTATGTCTCGCCTGCCGGCACCATCGCTAAAATCAACTACCTAAGCTTTCATTTCTTGATATAAACACAAAAAGTGTCAGTATACCTAATAACAGATGCCTAGTTATTATACTATTCAAGCAATCCATTGTCCACACAAGTATTACAAAAAGTTTTCTGTCTGAAAAAAAAACCTAATTTCACAGAGTCACTGGAGCATAAAAATGGGGTCATGGTCACATGGCATGGTGACAGTTGCGTTGTCCATAACCGCAACTGTCTGTTTACCCAATATCAGATGCCTAGCTATTATAACTTTCCAGCAATTCATCTTCCATAAAAGTCTTACAAAAAAGTTTTTCGGCCTGAAAAAGACCTAAGTTCACAGAGTCACTGGAGCGTGAAAATGGGGTCAGGGTCACACGGCATGGGGACAGTTGCATGGACCATAACCTAAACTGTCTGTATACTAAATATCAGATGCCTAGCTAATATACTTTTCAAGCAATTCATCGTCCACAAAAGTCTTACAAAAAAGTTTACGGCCTGAAAAAAGACCTAAGTTCACAGAGTCACTGGAGCGTGAAAATGGGGTCAGGGTCAAACGGCATGGTGACAGTTGCGTAGACCATAACCTGAACTGTCTGTATACCAAATATCAGATGCCTAGCTATTATACTTTTCAAGCAATTCATCGTCCACAAAAGTCTTACAAAAAAGTTTACGGCCTGAAAAAAGACCTAAGTTCACAGAGTCACTGGAGCGTGAAAATGGGGTCAGGGTCAAACAGCATGGTGACAGTTGCGTAGACCATAACCTGAACTGTCTGTATACCAAATATCAGATGCCTAGCTATTATACTTTTCAAGCAATTCATCGTCCACAAAAGTCTTACAAAAAAGTTTACGGCCTGAAAAAAGACCTAAGTTCACAGAGTCACTGGAGCGTGAAAATGGGGTCAGGGTCAAACGGCATGGTGACAGTTGCGTAGACCATAACCTGAACTGTCTGTATACCAAATATCAGATGCCTAGCTATTATACTTTTCAAGCAATTCATTGTCCACAAAAGTCTTACAAAAAAGTTTACGCCGCCGCCGTCGCCGCCGCCGCCGTCGCCGCCGCCGTCGCCGGAAAGTAATACCTATGTCTCGCCTTCCGCGACTATTCGTCGCAGGCGAGACAAAAATAGATTTAACATATTTCAGCCATGATATATTATCAGCATATTTCGTCAAAGAAAGATGATATAATATTGCAGGCAGCTTATCTTGTTTACCAGTAACTAATTTTGCCCAGTACTTTACAGTTCTAAGCTTGATACGCAAGTCTAAGGAATGCCTTCCCAGTTCACCGTATATACCATAAAGTCTGGTGTAGACTTCTTTACATTTAATAATAATTTGCAGAACTTCAAATGTACTCGTTCTATAATGGAATTATTACCAGCACCCCATACTTCGCAACCGTATAAAAGAATAGGTTGAATAGCTTGGTCAAATAGATCTAACTGTGATTTAATAGATAAGTTGTGTAATCTCCCCTTTTTGAGTATATCGAACATCGCTCTTGTTGCTTTGGCTGCATTATACTTTTTTTCTTTGTATGGAAAGTTGGTTCTAATTATTTGATTTTTTGAACTTTTTTTTGATAAATGAAATCTAAACATGGTCATGAAGTATAATGGCACAAACTATAGATATTGAAGAAAAACAAAGCGTTTTTATTGCTGTTCTTCATTGGAATTAACGTTCGCACTTCATTCCAAGTTGAGGGCGGCTCTGGTTTCGGTTAAAGCAGAATTTTGTGCTTAAAGTCGATTTTAGAAGATAATGATATGTTGAATAAATGCACAAGACACAGCCATCATAAACAAGCGACAACTAAAAAAGACCACAATGAAAAACAGGCAGCAGCCTTCAACGAGGCCAGTAGGCGCTGCTCGCTGTTTTGCTATTGGCTCAATTAAGGTCAAAATAAATTGAATAAAATCCAAATCCAGTTTTGAACTAGCCAAAGAAAGACCCTCTTCTTAAACAATGAACATAAAACACAAAACACGGCAAATAAAAGCAAAAGTTTTGTCAAAGATTCCTGGCTTAGGACAGGCACATATAAATTGTGCCATCTGTGTTTTGAAGTTCTCAAGTATGGTAATAAACAAATTGCATACAAATCTGGGAAAGAAATACTTATACTTCATATACACATGTATCATACTTTGCCCGAGAATCACATACTAAATTGATCAATACAAACAAGAAAACAGACAGGGCCTATAAAGTTACATGTGTTTGTTAAAAAACTCGAAAATTACTTACACAACTGGTCCAAAACCTCATAACTTAATCATATAACTCATAACATTTTCACAAAAGCCTTCTAATGCATTATGAAATATTAGATTGCAATGAATCATTATCAGTTGTAGTAAACAAAATGCCACAATTTAAGTCCAAAAGTTTTAGTTTGGGTGAGCTTTTTGTTAAAAAAAACCATCAAATCACTTGGTCAGTGTTGAAAGAAATCGTTTCGTCGACAGAACAAAACGATTTCTCACAGAGAACAATTAGACCTGAGATAAAAATAGTGACCCCTTTTTGTAGCAAATGACCATATTGATCGAATAGCATTCTCATATTTTCCAAATAAAGAAATATGTGTTCAATATGTGGTCAATGTAAACTAAACAAAACGGGTGTTTACGTTTTGAAGCGAGAAATAAAAAGCTACGCCGAGCGCAGCATGATACGACCGCAACAAGTTTAACCCTGTACGTTGGAGGCCTAATATGGATAGTCCATTGCTTTGGTCACATGAAGCCCATGGTGGACTTACAACGCTTTTTGACACATGCATCCTGTGGTGGACTAAAAATGCATTTTTGACACATATATATTTACATCAACATTTAATATAAAAGCCTTAT
Source organism: Arcuatula senhousia (assembly GCA_963971305.1). NCBI lineage: Eukaryota > Metazoa > Mollusca > Bivalvia > Mytilida > Mytilidae > Arcuatula > Arcuatula senhousia. Next base: position 12,419,917 of record OZ020306.1, read on the forward strand.
TATATACATGTAATAATTTACAATTTTGGCCTTTTGACCCCTAATTTCTCACAAACGGTAAAAGATATTGCAAATCCCATTTAAACATAAGGCAGGGATTTACACAAGGAATCTAATGAAAAAAAAAAGATTTTGAAAATCGGAACAAAAATATAAAAATTGATTTTATGGGCGTGGCCTGTCTTTAACCCCCTGTAGCAATGTAATGGTGAAATACATATCAAAATCATTGACACATTTAGTACACAGAATTTTATGAGCACTTCAACAAAAAAAAGAATTTTCAAAATTGAATGAATAATAAACATTCTACAACAGTTTTGTCAATACACCCGTTTAAGCCCCTTTGGCCCTTTTTTTTTCTAAAACAGTAGGGGCCACACACCCCAAATACAAAACCAACATTCCTGTAGTGGATATTATCATCATATTTAAACTTCATAACAATTGGCTGGCCCACTACAACTTAATTTTAAGTATAAAACTATTTGCCTTGACAAACTTTTAAAATTGGTGTTTTTGGCCTCTTTGACCCCTAATTTCTCGAAAACGGTAAGAGATATTGCAAATCTGATTGAAAAACGCAGCGATGGTTTTTTTACAAGGATTCCAATGAAAAAAAGATTTTGAAAATCGGACCACAAATAAAAAAGTCGATTTTTTGGTTGTGGCCCCTTTTTTGACCCATTATAGCAATGTAACAGTACAAGATACATCAAAGGTGTTGTTACATTTTGTTGACAGAATTTATTGAGGAATACAATTAAAAAAGAATGATCAAAATCGGATGAAAATTAAACATTCTACTGACGTTTTGTCAATACACCCGTTTTAGGCCCTTTTGGCTCTTTTTTCTAAAACGGTAGGGGCCAGAAACCCCAAATGCAATACCAACCTTCCTTTGGTGGTTATATCAAAATTTTATAACAATTAGTTAACTACAACTAAAGTTATCGCACGGAAACCAAAGTGTCTACAGACGACGACAACGACAACGACGACAACGACGACAACGACATCGCCATTATAACATAATACGATCGCAAAAAAATTGCGGTTGTATAAAAATGGTATCACACCTCATAACAGGAAAAAATATCGGAGTTATCTGTTGCGAGATTGGTGACCGTAATGCATCGTCAGTTGCTTTGCATTGTACGCCACAAATTTCTTTTATAAATTTTTCAAATGGTTCAGTATCTTTAAAGTTTGAAAAAAATACCATATATTTCACTGCAGTATGTGATGAAAGGTAAGATCAGTACATCAAAGAGTATTTCTTGTAATTTACATGGGATATTTAAACCAGTTAGCTTTTTATTTTGAAATATGCTCTTCTAGCTTTTTCCATCAATGAGTAAATTGCAAGATTGAAGTTGCCAATGCATTTCAACAAAATCTCTAGGTATTATACTTATTTCGTCATGTTTATGACATCTTTGCGTCGGTGATGACGCTCATGCAGGTATAAATCGGTCTTTTTAAAATTGACACTCAGCATTCAAGATTGTCTATTCACCACCGAGTCCGCCTTCTTGGAACAAGTTTAGTGAGTGAGTGAGTGAGTGAGTTGGGGTTTTACGCCCTTGCAACGCTGAATAAAGGCGATGAACATGGGAAGGATGATAAAATGAACATGAAATGATGATGATAAATATGGGGGTGGGGTGAGAAACAAAGGAACAGTAAATATTGAAGACCACAGGGAAAGGGGAGAGATGGGTAGGGCGGAAAATTAAGCCTATGTGTTTAACTACTTGGCGGTCCACAAAGGGGTCTTTTACGTGCATGAAGCCGGCGTGGCACTCTCCCGACACACGTTGGCCCACTATGGTCAGCGGTCAGGGTTTCCACATTATAGACCTGACAACCCGCGCGCCGAGGGCCATCCTATTCAGCCACCTTGGGTATACACATGGTCGCTCTGTGGGCTGAGCACTGACCCGACGTCAGAATCCCAAGACGCTTAGTCGCCTCTTACGACAAGCTAGGCTCTGCTGCTGGCCTATTCGTCACCCTGGACCCGCACGGGATTTGAAACAAATTTTAGAAAATAGGAAATTAAGAAGCAAAGAAGTATCAAAGGAACATCCAAACGTAACGTCGTAAGTCAAAGTCCAAGGCCAAGAAAAAATCAGTAAACACAAAAGCTAAAAACAAAAATACCCCCCCCCCCCTTCAAAAAAAGGAAAACAACCTTAAACAAACAACAAATAAAAGAAAGGCAAAATAAAAAAAACCAAACCACCGTGTTTTGAAATCAAAATTATGCGCGCCAAACCTCCCTCTTCCCAATGCATTGCCATCTCAGCAAAAGAAAGTTCAGAATTTCAATCATTCGGTAAATTCATTCTTTTCTAAACGTAATCTACTACAGTACTAGATATATTTGTACCTGTGTTTTCGATAGGTCATTTTAAGAGACTGCGATTCACAATAGTAAAATTACCGTCTTCTGGACATGGAACAAGATACATTTTATGGTAGTACAAAATAAATACAAGGTTAGACAGAGTTTTTATAGGCTCATCACAGGGGATTGCCCCCACCTCTGTCAATATTTTGCAAGGGTCAATATGACAAACGAAAACATATGATAAACTTGTTGCCCTTTATTATTATTTTGTTTATAGTCAATCTACCGTGCGAAAAAAAAAGTTCATTCCATGTGGCAGATTGAGTCTAACAAAATATTGATAAAGGTGCACATGCAAGTCCCTGGTGGTCTCATATGACATGTCAGGAAATTGTTTTCTCTTACATCGAAAATCTCTTTTTGTCACACAGTTTAATTTACAGGAGTTTAGCAAAATATTTTAATAACTTGTTTAGTAAGACTAGCTTCTTGTGTTGGTCAACAAAAATTACATGCTTCATAAGTAACAGTATTGTAATGCTTTGTTTAATATTTGGTGATTGTGATTAATTGGAAATAAAGGGCCCTATGATTGGAAATAAAGAATTATTTTATCTTATCTTATCTTTCGAGTCTTTTCAAATTCTGTTTACAGTTCCAAGTTTTGTACAATTAATGATTTGAAATAAAACTAAGAAGTTTCTAATATTTCTTTATTTCTGTATTTTAAAAATACTTTTCTTTGAAGAAATTCCAAAAAAGAAACAAAAAAGTTGTGGAAATTTGAACTCGGTATAGGTTTTATTTTTCAGGTCTTTAGTACGACCCGTTCAAAGGCAATGTAAAAGTGAAAGTAGAAACTGAAACTAAGAAATTTCTTCACAAATTCAAAGTTTGCTTGGCAATGGTACTTGGAGTTGGAGTTAGATTGGTAATAGAGTACACTGCAGATTTCTTAAAGAATTTACAAAAATATTCTCGAGAGTTACCGTTGTATAAAAGCCAGTATTTTTTGGATTTTTTATGCAACCAAAAAAATATGGTTGCATTAAAATCAACCTCAAGAGCTACGTTTTCACAGCTAGTCTATTGGATATTACAACAATAGACCTGTATATAATTTAGAATACAGGTCATGAGGTCTGTGTAGCTGCGGTTGTAGCTCTTTATCTGTTTTGTTATGGTCTATGGTCTGCAAAATCAGAAATAAATTCAAAAAGGACTGTTTGGAGCTACGGGACTGCACCTAGAGGTCTATGCTACAACGTAACCCAAGTAGATGCAGAGCTTACATCTCAAGAGAAATGCAAAAAAACGGTCCTACTAATAAACTTCAGGCTGCGTCCGGCAGTATATTAAAAGCGTCCGGCAGAACATAAAAAGTGTCAGGCTGAAAAGATAAGGCACCCGGTAGTACTAATAACATTTGTCTGAAAACATATTTAATAATCACTGTTAACATAGTTAAGAAATATACTTGAATGATAAAAAAGAATGGGATTTTGAAAAGTGTTTATGACACAATCTCCATAAACGAACCATGAACAAAAATCGAGTACAAAGACAAATTTCGTCTTCCGCCGACCTTATGGTGTTTGCAGAAGAAAAAAAACCCTGTCAATGTCATGTCTCAAGTATTCTGCTGTAATGTTTGTCTAAGGCTATTGAAACTTGTTAAGATTATGCCCAAAACTTGTCAGTACTTGAATATGTTGATGGAACTTTGTATGCATATTTCCGGCATAGAACAAGTGTCAGCATTTTCAACACGCATCAGAGGCGCTCTATCCAAAAGATTGAAAATGGCAAACACTATAAATGTATTAAAAATGAAAATGAAGAAAAACAAGCAATTAACCGAAAACAACCTCAAATTAGATTTTCATAGAGAAACGGCCCTCTGGCTGATATTGGAGTCTCAGAATGATACAGCATATGATAAGGATTATGCCATGTATTATACACTTAATCATATTTTTTTCAACAAAAGAGTGCTGATATTGGTGAAGGGTGCGATAAAGGTTAAGGGGTGCGATAAAAGGGGGTGTGATAAAGGGTAACCATGGGATATAGGGTGATAAAGGTCAGGCTTAGAGAATTGTGATACAGGTAGAATGCATGTTGCTGTATCACATATGCAAAAAGGCTGTATTTTATACTAAATATATGATAAATAAGTATATCTGGCCCTTTGTAAAATTCTCTCGAATTTTATTATAATAGAGTGGTCATAATGGGTCCATAATGAATTTTAGTTTTCCAAACACGAAATCATGTATGATTTCAGCATAAAAAATTATTTTTATCCATTTTTTTAAATCAAAAGATGTATAGTAAATTTTGATTATTATCCTCAAGCTTTTTTAAAAAACTTTTGTAAAAGTTAAGTGTATAATTAATGATGTATTCAAAAGTTACAAATAATATTTATAAAACTGTCCTCACTGTATTTTAGAAGCAATAAGATTGTTATCCATTGTTTATTGTTGCGCCGGGCGCTTTTTATGTTCCCCCGGACACGTTTTACCTAGCCAGACACATTTGGATGCAGCCGGACGTTTATTAGTAGGACCCGCAAAAAACTACAATCAAAATATTATGAATTTAATCTCATTAATAAACGAAAAGTAGTCTTGAACACTAGAGGTTTTGAATCTCATGGGCAACAAGGACTTGCTCCCTTGAGGCTCTATCAATATTTTGTTAGAGTCAATGTGCCTTACAAAAATAAACCCAACAACACAAGAGAGATACTACTTTCACCATCCCTCCAATTTAATTTGATTTATTCTTAAAACTAATCACTTATCTTGTATCCTTACAATCATCATTCGTTTCATACATGGTTTTTCTTTCCAAAACACCTAAATTTTTTATCGTTTTATTCAGGCATTTTTGTAAAATTTGGCAATGGCGTGAACATGAAATACATGTAGAAAGTAGATTTGTAGATATTCTTGGGACTTTACCAATAAATGTTAGGAAAAACGAAAGTATAAACGTAGTGAAATTCATTTGAGGTTTCCCTCAAGTTTTACATCTTCACTAGGCATGGGGTTATGAACCGCTATCTCTCATCTTCACGAAGATGAGAGATCACAGATCGTAACCTTTGATTAGTGAAGATGCAAGTTTAAAGACTTTTCCATAACATATTGATTTTCTTGATCATGTGATTTCCATATTTTACAAAACTGCCTGAATAAGGCTATAATAGAATAATTCCTAGATTCTCATCCAAATTTCTTGAAAATATGTGGCAGCCGCAGGCAAATTTTATTTTCTATTTTTTCTTCATTTTGATAAAATATCCTGTCATTTTTAAGGAAATTGACCAAAACTAGACATATTTTTACAAAAATTCAAATAAGATTTTAAGAGGAGCTGAAAAAAATCAGAGCTGGAGGGGATGAGAATTTTGGATACTTTTTATATTGGCCTAGAGTCAAATTTTAAGGCTGAGGTGCAGTTAACGATGATATAAAATTTAGGTGTTTTGGAAAAAAAAATCATTCATAAAATAAATTATAAATGAGAGGATACAAGAAAAGTGATATTTTAAGAGTAAATCAAATTAGATTGAAGGGGGTGGTGAAAGTAGTATCTGTCTTGTGTTTTTTTTTGTATGGCACATTAACTCTAACAAAATATTGATAGAGGGGAGCAAGTGCCTGTACATAGGCCTGGTACATTTTTGTACGACCACAAAAGAATTGTGGATGTATAATGGTATGATGCTGTCGTCGTCGTCTGCGTTGTCTGTTAACTTTAGTGTTCCCACAATAACTTTAGTTCTAGTTATCCGATTGCTATGAAATTTGACGATGGTGTTCCTTACCTTTAAACGATGGATGGGATTGATTTTGGGGGTCACTTCTTTTTTTGTTTAGAAATTAAGGGCCAAAAATGCTTCTTTTTTGTTTGTTTGTTCCCCCAATAACTTTTGTTCTGGTTTACCAAATGCTGTTAAATTTTACAATAATATTTCATACCATGAAATGATGGATGGGATCAATTTTGGGTGTTCCCTCTTTATTCGTTAAGAAATTAGGGGCCCAATAGGGGCAAAAAATTCAAATATTTTATTTGTTTTCAGCATAACTTTGGTCCTAGTCCGCCTAATGTTGTGAAATTTGTGAAGAATGTTTCTTACAATAAAAGAATGAACCGGATGAATTTTTGCACCCATCTTTTTCCCCGTTATGTAATTAATTATAATTAAAATTGAAACTTTTTTATTTGTGATCCGATTTTGAAAATTGTTTATGCATGTTTGTTCTTGTCAAATAGCAGATACAAAATTGAGTTCTGATTTTTGCAACCCTCCTTCCCCCCTATTACATAATTAGCAGCCAAAAGGGACCAAAATCGAAACTTTTTAACTTGTGATCGATCCAATTTTGAAATTTTTTTTTGCATGTTTGTTCTTGTTAAATAGCAGATACAAAATTTAGAATAAATTTTTGCAACTCCCCCTTTTTTCCCCCTATAATGTAATTAGGGGCCAAAATCGAAACTTTTTTATTTGTGGTCTGATTTTGATCTCCTTTGAAAAAAATAAAATTCCTTTTAAAATTTGAGTGGAAAGTCCACCAAAAGCTGCATGTGTCAAAAACCTTTGTCAGTCTACCATGGGCTGCATGTGTCCAGAGCAATTGACTATCCATATTGGGCCTAAAAGGTACAGGGTTCAACATGTTGCGGTCGTATCATGCTGCACTCGACGAAGCTTTTTTTTTTGGGATAATTACTTATATTACCCTAGAAGTAAGTAAAAATTGTGCTTGAAAGTCAGCCTTCCTTTTCGTTAGGACTTTTGTTTACATGTACATTATGTATAAGAGTTTAGGATAAAAATAATACTGCAAGGGATTAGAAGATAAATAAGATGTGGAATAAGTGCCTATTGCTTATGTTGCATTTAACAGATTGAAGGAAGGATGACTTTTTAGGACAGGGGCTTGGTACAAGTCTCTTAGCTTAAACATTGTTAAAATGCAATGTAATGGTTGAAAATGAACTTTAACATTCTCAGGGAAAAACTTCAGTTACAATTTTCATATCATGAAAGATTTTTTAAAAATGCCTTTTTATTTTTTAGCTCTCATTTATAATTGGTGTGTATGCTGGGATCTACATTGACCAAAATTATCAGGTACAGGGACATTTTATAGATGTAAATTTTATTAAGTGGTCTAATTCACGGGTGTATTGGGTTGCCAAGTAATTGATGTACTAGTCTTCAAAAATGATAAGACGACACCTCTGTTGGTTTGCCAATACAAGTCAGACTACTTCAAATTTTACCTCCAATCAAATCGTTATTAAACTTTTTCTTAGGGACTGGCCATTTAAGTTGAAAGGCGTGGCCTTGGTTTTTTGAAAATGATTTTTGATGAAAAAAAATTTTTTGCAGCAGAGGGAAGAAAAAAATTCTCTAAAGAGGGATTTCTGCTACATGTATATAAAGTAATATAAATAATGAAAAACATTTTTTGTCACAATGCCTTCAAAAAATTTCTGACGAAAACAAAAAAAAACCAAGGCCTCTCTTCAAATTAAATGATCAGTCCCTTAGTATTTATTCACAAAAAATAGAACTTTGAAAGACTAGCAACACTGATATTTACAAAAAATTAAGGAAACCTTTAAAATTTCAGTCAGCAACTGTACTTAACTTATATTTTAAATTATACTTTCATTGTTAGTTTTACTAGTTGAAATGATAATCAAGATAAAGTTGTATTGTATTTATTGATATTTCATCGATTTCTCTATTTTAATTCTTACATTTTAGATACCCAAAGCAGATGACCCACAAGCACTTTATGAAAAATTCAAGGACTATGTTAAGAATTATGAGAAAGGTTCTAAACCTTCAGAGTGACATCCAACTGGATCTAATCATGTGTCCTAGGCATTCCTCATTCCACATCAGTACCAGCAGCCAGCTGACAAGGAGCGTTATCAATGACGTTTAAATCTTTAATAGTTTTATATCATTGATTATGTTTTTTAATGATTTTGTTTTTATGATTGATCAAAATATTAACAAGCATGATCACGTTTCATTTTACTTATTTTGTTTATCTTTGTTGAATAGACCATTATTTTTATGAATTTGTTCTTTTATTTATATACTTAACTGTGTCAGACTATAATTAAATGTGGAATAAGTGTACGTGACACAACCTACATAAACAAGAAGCAATTTAAAAAAATCCAGGATGGAAGACTGCCAGCTGCCTTCAATGTGATTACTGGTTGAAGCTGGCTGTCTTGCATTGGCCCTACAGTTTAGATATACTACATAAGATCCAATAAAATCCTAAAATTATCAGTGAAAGACCTATTTCTGGATATAAAACAATAAATTAAAGATGACAGGGACAGCCATAAGCATGTTTGGTCATTTTTTTGGGAGGTAAAGGCCTTCAGAAGTGTTAAGATTGTCATAAGAGGTGATTTAGCATCTTTAGATTCTGACACTAGGTCAGTGCTTAGCTCATAGAGCGTTCAAGGAGTGTAATTGGCCGTTGAATAGGGTGACCTTAGGTGCAGGGATTGTCAGGTCATAATGCAGAAAGCCCGAAAGCTGACCATAGTCGGCCAAGGTATGTGAAGAGTTTTATGCTTTATATACATAAAAGATCCCTTATTGATTGCAAAAGTGATGCACCACATGGGCTAAATTTTCTGCCAATACCCACCAGTTCCCTTTTTCAATGGTATTCAAAATTTATTGTTCCCATATTTTTTTGTGTTGTCATTTCATGTACATTTTATAATCCTTTTCATGTTCATCACCCTTATAACCTTTATTGTGCTGCAAGGGCAAAAAACACCAACTCACTTATTTGGTCTCTGTTAATGGTTTGAATTTGGTATTATGTCATCTTTAAATGACCATGTATGACTTGGAATAAACATTAATAAAACCTTGCAAATTACAAATCACCAAAAGCAGGTGTCAATAAAACAGAATTAGCTATACAATTTATGTATTTATCAAGTAGTAACCTCTCATTAGTAGCAATGAGTTGAAACAATTAGAGGGCAGAAACCAAAAGTACTAGTATCCAAAGAGAATTACTTGGTAAAAGGAGAACCAAACCCAAAACCATTTATACCAAATCTTTTTGAATGTAAACAATTAGTAATTTTGAATAAAATAATTCAAAGAATCTTGTAGGTAAAGTCATGACAGTTTTTCATGCTCAAAATGTTTTACATGATTTTGAAATTGTTTCATCTTTTCCTGATATTTTGCCAGATTTTAGGGAGATAGAAAATCAAATTATTAAATGGTGAATGTGTGCCAGCATGTAGTGGGGTTAAACATTATTGTAAGTTTTCTTAGCAACTTCTTGGCACAACATCTTTTTTTTTCATCGGAATTGCATGGGTCCCATACCCAGAAATTGGATTTCAGGTCTGTTTCTCACCTACTTGCTATTCAACAAAATTTTTTGACTTTGACAGATTTTATAACACGTAAAATTAATTTACATTTTGTGCTGACTAAATATCTGAATGGGGTTTTTCAGTTGAGATGACCAGTGTAAGAAGCCTTCAGTGGCTTCATGCGAGTGCCCTAGTTATCCAAAGGCACCTCCTTTTGGGCAAGGCAACCTAAAACTTTCAAAAATATGTATAGACTGACATGCATGCAGCCAAAATTTTGAAAATTTGCATTCAGAGTAACATATGAATTTCATGTTGTGAAAATAGTCTATGTCACTAGTGCCACATCAGAAGAAGTATCTATGTCAAATCATAAGTGACTGTTTGTCGAGACACAAATGCAATAAAAGAAATCTCAGAAAATAGGAGTCCAAAGAGGTCATAAACCCTGTAGAACTGTGTAAAAGGAAAACAATAACAATATGCTCATACATAATTTATCTCCAAATAATAATCATTCTGGATAAAAACAATATCTTAGTCACAAAATATTATACCTTTCTATAAATATTGCACAAATCGAGTTTTTGATCACAATAAAAATTAAATACATGTACATCACAATCATTTATATTTTGGTGTAAATTACAGTTTTATAATGCTCTCTTGTTATTACAGTAAGGTGTATTGTATTGATATATTTTCCTTATAAAAATCACCAACAAAAAATAAATTTTAAAACAATAGTTACTTTATACTGTTAACAAAGGCATTTCAAACATACGCTAAACTTAATTTGTTTCTGTAAACATCCTAATTTTCTAGACTAGAAATTTCGAATTAGTTCAAGAGTACCTAAATTTGTGTTTTCTGATCATTATTCTGTTATTTTTATACAAAATATCTCTTATGCAGGTTTTCAATTTTGCCCCCCCCCCCAAAAAAAAAAACAATGACCACCAAATTTGTGATAATAGGTTTCACACAAAAATCAGTACATTTACAGTAATTTAGTAAGTTATTAAACAACTTTGAACTTCTTCACCAAGGTGTGGATTTAGGGTTTATAGATAATTATCTATTTATTTATTTCAACAAAAATGAGCGACTGTGATATCCTTGAAAATTAATACCTCATAGGGCATCTTACAACAATATTGTAATGATAACCTTTCATGGTTACAATTAAAAAAAAATCAAAATTGTCTAACTTGAAGAGAAAAATATTTCATTGATATTGTTGGAAGTAAAATGTGATATTATAATGTAGTACACAGATGCACAAAAGCTTTTATGTGAAATCAACAGAGGGCAGAAAAGTAACCAACAGGTTTAAATCTTTATGTGTTAGGGTATAAATAGTAAGGCAGCAATCTTATAATTTGACCTCTTTATTGAATTCCCTTTAAAAATTAGACCTGTTCTGGCCTTCAGCAAGGCAGGTAAAATGTGTGTGCGCGTTGGTGTTTGACACACCTGGGCCATAAAGGGGCAGTTAGTTTTTAATGGGGGAGGAAACAAGAGTACCAGGAGGAAGCCACCAACCTTGGGCAGTTACCTGACAAACCTAATTACGTCTCAATTTCAAAAATCACAAACCGGGATTTAATCAAGCAGGTATAATGTAAATAGCACATAAAACACATTAGTCCCTGCTGATTAAAAGGAGACAGAAAAATGTTACAACCTCATGGCCCTGAGTTTGACTCTAAAATTCTGCAATAACATCAAAAAGCTCCATTTTCAACATAACTGTTTGTCAAAAATAATGTTTTCAAATAAAATTTTCTATACTATGCGGAAAAATGTATGCTTAAAACTTTAAACAACAAGATAGCAAAAGAAAATGCTTTGCAAATGTATTTTGGCATCTCTACAAGTTCATGAACTGGGCATGCGACAGCTTTGATCAGAATATCCCATATATCCCAAAACTTTGGTGGAAGTATGAAAGTTTATTTCCAAAAAAAAAAATTAAAAAAATTGACAAGTGCAAAACAGTTGGTTATAGTAAATATCCCCCAATACAATTGCTGGGTAGTGGATATTATGATTTTCAAAATTCATTTTGGAATTTATAAGCTGACCCTTTCAAAATTCCCCTTTCAAATTTGGATTGCTGAGAAAAAACAGGAAAAAGAAACTATTGAAAAGTTGAATTTTTTTTCAGTATGTCTAATTTTTCCTAGAAACTCAGTTAACTCCTTGAGGCCTGTAGGTGGGCAATTTTTAATTTCTCAAAAAATAATTTTCAAGGAGTGCTTTTAGTTGCACCATCTCTTTTGTAAATCTTAAATTCTTGCATCTGGACAAATTTTTGGATTTTCCATGGTTTTCTCATAGACAATCCAATAGACATGCTCTTAATATGCCCTTTTACAGCAAGCAATCTTTTTTCAAAGCTCTGACCAGGCTGCCAATGCTGTATTTGGAAATAAAAATGTCCCAAAATAAAGAAAATGAAACTAAATGTGGATATTACTGACTACAAAAAGACAAAGAATATACATTTAGAGCATGATGAAAATGAAATGTTTTGTTAAAGCACTAACATGATCAGCAAGTTTCTCTACACCACAATGTGTATACTTTTCATGAAAATGATATCAATTAAATGTAAAAGACAATGTTTATAAGCATTACCATGGTTTCATTATCATAGCTTCATAACGAAGTTGCAAAGGGTATTATGTTTTTAATTGGTCCATCCTTCCTTCAGCCAGCCCTTCTGTCTGTCTTTCTGTGATCAAAATTTACCTGATATTTTGGAACTATTAATCCTAGGCTTTTGATATTTGGTATGAAGCTTCAGGTAGGGGTCCCAGATGGTGGGATACTGTTTTAGGTCTGTTATCATCTACTTCTTTTTAACAAGCCGACTAAGACTTTTTTCACTAAATTTTCAGGGTTGAAAATATCCGTTACAGATTTCTCAGCAACTATTTATCATAGGCTTTTGATTTTTGGTATATAGCTTCAGGTAGGGATCCCATATGGTGGGATATGTTTTCAGGTCAATTGATCATCTACTTCCTGTTAAACAAACCAACTTGGAAACTTGGAATTTTTTCACTAAACTTTCATGGTTGAAAATTTCCATTACAGAATTCTCTAATCTCAGCAACTATTAATTGTAGGCTTTTGATATTTGGTATATATCCAATATGATAGGATATATTTTCAGGTCTGTTGACCATCTATTTCCTGTATAATGAACCAACTTGGAAAGACAACATTAATGACTTTTGACTCCCAATGCGAAATAGATAATCTCTGTCAAAATATGGACGTGTTGAGTATGTGAGTGTACCCACTAAGGCTTTTCATTTTTAGTTAGGAACCAATTTTGGTGGGTGTCAGTCAACCAAAAAAAAAAGAATTCAACAAAAGTGTTAATTTTATCCTTGTATCAAGAATTAATAACCATGCAATTTAAAATCCAACAAAATGTTCTTTTTGGGTAAACCACAAAAAATGACCCCTACAGAAAATATATGAATCCACAGTTTAATACCTAATCTTATAAAAATGAGATAATAAGGAAAAAAGTCAAAAAGATTTTTCATTGTAAACAATGCGAAAATTGTGCTACCGTTAATATTTTATCAACATTGGAGGAAAACTAAATTCAAATTATTTCTTCACCCAAAAGCAAGTTTTACAGAAAAAGCATACAATGAGTGTTTTCACATGACAAGATATCAATAGAAAAAGACTAGTTGGAAACACTCATAAAAGCCTGATTAATACAGGTTAATAATAATACCCTCAATACATATTTTGATTAATATCAAGATTTTTTAAAAAGAAGTATAATAGAGTAAAAATATATAAAAAATCACTTTACAAGTAGAAGGACACAGATGACACCTGTATTTACAGCCATGGGCAAAACTTAATGCCCCCGACAACACGACTTGGGCAGATGGGGGAGATATGGATCAGCAATACATAAATACATTGTATCTTAATACATGTATAAAGATAGAAAATGTAGAGATTTCTGAAACTTTTTGAAATATATTTATACATGTACAAATATGCTGCTTTCAGCTAATAATTACATCAACAAGTACAAAATTCAACAATTTCCATAAATGGAATGTTACATAAAACACTTGACTGCTTATGTGATGAAATAACAAGTAACTATAGCTATGAATACACCAACTTCAAACTTTCACAGTGATTCTGAAGTATTTTACTGTTTTACCGGGCATGGCCTGTAATCATGTACATTGTAATAGAAAAAGTCAAAATATTTACTAGACCAAGCAAATTTTAACCAGATTTGACAGACCTTTGGAATGACTGCTTTCAGATGTGATGTATTTCATCATTTTACAAATTTTCACCAAATATGAAGTTGTTATTCAGATGCACCCAAAATTTACCATTTTAGAAAAGACTACAATTAACTCACAACCAGAGATAATTTTAGTTCAAAACTGGTAACAAATGTATAAATTATGTTTACAGAAAATTTCTGTAAAAGGGAAAATTATCTGCCTTTCAACTTGTATTTGCTGTTAATCTATAAAGGCATTTTAATCGGTTCATATTTACGATATATGTACTTACATTTTGTATAATATTACCTTGCCTTATTAATAAACATAAATGTTAGATTAGCACTCCTAAAACAACCAACATACATATAAACTTATGTCTGTAAATCTATGTATACAATATGATTCAGAAATGTTCCAAATGAAAAATAGATAAATCGAAATAATAATGAAAAAACATCTTACTTCAAAACATGACAAACAAACACACACTGAAGTCTTTACAAGGCAAGAAAAACATACTCACTACTGTTCATAAAAATATAATATCATACAAAGAAAGCACCATGATACAAAATATATAGAATAAATATATAAAGTTGTTTACAAGTCAGATTTTACATGAATTGGTAAAGGCAGTGTTGAAGAATAAAATGGAGATTAATTTTACACAATTTATAATTTTAAGCAATGTGACTCAAAAATCAATAATCTTAAATTACTACATGATTTCAATTCATGATTAGTACAAATGAATAAAAACAATGTTCTTCTTGCAATGACATGATAAAATGTTCCACAACTGTATGCTAATACACAACAATATAGATTCAAACAACCCTCTAGATAATATGACAAAAGGCAATTGTAATTCCTGGTTAATCAAATAATTAAGTAAAGAATCAAATATGTGTGAGTGTTGGTGTTTAACACCCTTTATAGACGCACCTGGGCCATGTTGCACGGTCAGTTTTAATGGTGGAGGAAACCGGAGTACCCAGAGGAAACTACTGACCTTGGACTGGTAACTGACAAACCTAATTACATACAGTTGGGGGAGTCCCTTTTTTAAATACAAATGGGACTCGAAAACCAGCTAAGAGGTGATCGGCTAGTGATCAATAGTGTGGTTTTTAAACCATGGCCTTTAACACTCAGCCACCCAGGCCCCAAAGGAACAAATAAGGCTCGATACAATAAGTAAGATTCTAATAAAGTCTGAAGCTGTTTTGACCGTTGACTGACCAAAAATAAAATTGCATCAAGAAATTGGGGCAGAAACAACAAACATCCAACAGTAAGCACAGGGTAGCTCTATATCTAGAATTTCTTTGCAACATTTAACAGACAAAATAGTTATATTTAAGGTAGAATCACTATTTTCCCCCACAGACAGTTAATTTAAGAACTCATATAAACAAAATGTTTTCTCTAAGTTACAAAGCCGTTTTCTACAGAATAATAACCGGGAAGCAGTAAATGACTACAAAGCTAAAATGACATTGATTGGTCACAGAATTTGTAGCCAGATAATGGCACATATTTCTATGGCAGGATTACATGTTCATACAATAAATTATAAAAGAGACAAGACACAGTTGAATAATTATGTTCAAATTTCACAAAATATTTTCTTAAACTAGTTTTCCCCATATAAAAATATGTTACGAATGACATTGAAATTAGAAAATGTTAAATAATAAAAAAAACAGGTTACATTTCATTGTAAGTTAAATATTAAATTTATATCTATTTGCCCACTGGAGTGGCAATTTAAGTTCCAAAAACAAAATGACTGAATATAAACAAATATGAAACCATACAACTTTGAAAATAATTTCAACTGACATTGTGCAATGAAAGATAATATAGCATATACATATACGTGCAATTTTCATTTCCCCAAAAATATATGTATATAAATTAATTATGCTTAACAAAAATATGAGCATTTCATCCTTTAAAGCAGAATTACAAAAAAAAAAATAGTTCCATAAAATTGTGTGCCCTAATTACAAGAACATTTTTGGAACTTTACAAATTTAAAATGGCAGGAGATTCTTACACTAATTCTTCCAAAAAAAAAGTTAATTAAATCTTTATCAGCTTATAACAACTTGTTGATCTACGTTTCTGGGGTTATTACTGCTTTTGCCAATTTTTAAATTCCTTAAGTTTGAATTATCTTCATTTTGAACCGATTTATCTCCACTTTGATTTGAATTATCTCCCCTTTGATCTGAGTTGTGATCTAAATTGTCTCCCCTTTGGTATGATTTATCAGTGTGATCTCTAATTGATGTTTCATCTAGAGGCACTAATGTGTTAGATGGTACGGATGAATTATTGAGCAAATCAAATGAGAAACTTCGTCTAATTGAAGATGTAGTTGATGACTGCCGTTGTAAACCTGATGGTTTACCGATATTTAGCACCGACTCGTGGCTTCTGGCTAATATTTGTAATGCTGTATCATAGTTTGGAGGTGGTGTAATGGGTTGGTCTTCTGATGGTGGTCTATTCAATCGTTCCTAAATAAACAACAAATTATTCTTCATGAAATTCATAATACAATTGAGTGAATATATTGTGTGTGCCTTTAAGGCATTGAATATCTCATTTCATTTCATTATTTCATTTCCAGCTTTCTAATAAAAAAATAAAACAATAGTCATATATAAAGCTAGAATACAAATTAATATGAAAATATACTCTGTCCTTTTTTTCTGAAATACTTTACTTTGAATGTTACAGAGGTGGGAAAAGATGAATGGAAACATAGAAGTTCTCAAGATATCAAATAAAGCCATGAAATAATCTAGTTTACAAATTCATTAAACCCATGGTAAAATACCAACCCTATTCATTTGTGGTGTAGGTGGATAAAGTCGTGTGTCAATTGCTTCATCATATGCCGGTGGTGGTTCAAACAAAGAAATTCTGTCAGCTTCAATATCTGTATCGCCTGACACTGAAAATATACATACGGTTAATAATGAGTTCTGTTAAAGTAACTACATGTGAAACAGAATGTTTAATGAGTTCATAGTGATGCAATTATCTAAATATGTAATTATGGTAGGCAACCACTGGAAACATTGGAGACTGCTGGTTGTTTTCAATTGCAAATTTTTAAATTATCCCTGATTTATTTTAAGAGTGTGTTTCACATACATTTATTCAACAGCTCATTACATTCAATAAAGCAATCCTTTTCTTGTCATATTGGTACTTGAAAAATATTACAAGTTTTATTTTCTTCCAAAAAATTGATCATACTTGTTTAATACTTCAAACTTACTTATTTACAGTGTACACTGGTTGGAAAACACACTATTAACTTATGTAAATCCCTCTCTAGAAACAGCGTTGATATCAATTATCAGATATAATCAGTGTTGATGATTGCAGTTTAGTTTTGATGAATTTTTGTTTATATTGTAAACTTTTTTTAATTTTTCTATTGTTTTATGTCTACTGACTTTGTCTTGACCTTTGGGGACTTATGATATTCAAAAGCCCCATTGGTACACCTTTGCTTTTTTAAATCAATAACAGACAGGTCCTCGTTTTCATCTCAGAACAGTTTCTATTCCTAACCAAGTTCAACCAAATTTGATTAAGGAAACATAGAGAATTCCTCAAAAGTTAATATGTTACTTACACTGACTCCGTAACCTTATCCTGGACGCATTCCTCTGTCTTTGTTGAAAACAATACAATACAATGAGAAAGATGACCACTGCAATACCAACGACTATCATGATCAATATGGTGTTCTGATTCATCAACTGTTCTTCAGCTTAAAATCAAATCATAAGACGATATTATTACAAACATAGCAAGAAATTGCACTATCCGGTAAGTTGTGCCAAGCACACCACTCTTGACCATTCAAAAACAAGAAATAGATGACCACCTGATCTGGAAAGGGAAGCAAGGTACAACTCATTGTACTTGAGCTGTGTACCAAATTTAGAATCAATCCCTCGAGTAGAAGCAGAAATCTGTTATGAAAGTTTGTAAAGATTGGACACACTGATGGACAAGATCTCAACAAAAAGCCCCCTCTTTTATGAGAGGAGGTATTATAAAATCTCTATTTCACATCATGATTAGTAAATGTTGTTTTACAAAAAAATGTAATTGTTTGTTCACGTATCATTAGAAATGAAATGCTTATATCCAAACAAATGAGCACAACTTGATAAAATAATTCTCTGTTATGAAAGACAAAGTAGACCACAATACATCTTATAACTTATAAATGTAACCCAGTCCTTACTTGATCAAATGAGATGGTATGATTAACTTACAAATGTAATTGCTATGGACATTTACAAGAGATGTTATCAAATATTGGTTGTTGAAAACTTAGAACTGTTGAGACTTACGACAAAGATCTATCTTTGGTATACATCGTCCATCATTACAAGGTTTTTCTCCCTGGAGTTCACAAATCTCGGGATCTATGGGTACAACCTTTGTAGATGTCATGTTTCTAAATCTTACTAATAAATGTGACCTTCAATAAATAAAAAAAGCTTACATGTATTCACATTTACAATAATATGAGATAAGATAATAAAGATAACTTTTTTTACAACCAAATCAGATGCCATCTCCAAGGGGGCAAAAAAATTTGTAAACAATACAATTATATAGATTACACAACAAATTGACAAATATGAATAATTATGATTGTTTGTAATGCAATCAGTATTGGGATATTATGTAAGTATGATTATTAAGCATTTAGTAATATATGCCATTCAAAAACGTGATAAGTTCCAAAGTTTTTAAAACGAAAAATCAAACACATTTTAGACCAACTCATGGCCTTTCATACCATTTTTATCCATATCTTCAATAATTATCTCCACTTTTTCATATTATAAGTGTTTTGGATGTGCAAATCGAGTATTTCCACTTTTCATCGGGTTACACATTTTAGTCACCTAAAAATTGAAAATTGCCTCCAAATTAAAATTTACGATTTGCAAAATCGAAAAATAAACAATAAGATACTTTACTTTTACACATTATTTCCAATTTTCATCTAAAATATTCAGAAATAAAGATTTTAGAGCATTTTGAAATATTTGGGCAGAAACGTATAAAGACGTTCCTGTTTTGGGTTAGCGGATGTTGGCCCGGGCCAGGGCCTGGGTTACTCGTTTTAGTCACCACCCCTAATTCATATTGTATATACAACTTCAAAGATATAATTATCAATGAGAAATAATTTTTTCAAGGAGTGGTATTTATAAAATGTAAAAAAAAATATGGAAATATCAGACATATCATAAATATGATGTATAGATGGAAGTTAGAAAACGTACATTTAGACATGTTAATACTAAAAAAAAGTCAAATGATTCTTTTATCTGTGGTGTGCTCCAAGATATGTTGATTTTGTTTTTTGTTGACTTTTCTTTTTTCTGATTTATGAAATATCGAGACCGATGTTCGGAAATTTTCCGGAAATCAGATTATTTTACAGAATGGCTATAAACGAAGTCAATATTATTAAAAGGTAACTGTTTTCTAGAATCTTTTTTCCTTCGGTGTCAATAATCATTTTTGAAAGTAAAAGTTGAAGCTAAATTTTGATACAAAAAAACAAAAAACAAGTCCTGATTCCGAAATGGGTTAAAAATTACTTTTGTTCGACTTCCGGCAAAAGGAAAACAACAAACACATGTGGATTGTCATGCAATCAGTAAATTAGAACATTCCCAACGCTTTATACAACATTTAAATGTAAAAAGTAAATATGTTTTTAACTTAAACTGAGCATAGTGGTCAGTATTTCATTCAACAAGTTATATTTTTTGGTAACAGATATACAAACAAATGTTAGCATGCAGAACACTCTTGAAAAGTGTTCAGTAAATTATCGAACAGCAGAATTGTATGAATTCTAGTTGATCTGTCCCCAAACATGTCCGTCTCCTAGTTGATCCGGCCCCAAGTAGATCTTTTCCTTAGTTGATCCATTGGCTAGTAGATCTGTCCCCAATTTTAAACATATATAATGTTTTAGTTATAAAATGAGGCAGGTTAAACCTGTAATGCTCTCCAAAGTTAATTTGTTTTTGGTTCTGAAATAAAAAAAACTAGCTTTTCTTGTGGGTTACACGTGCCTTTAATGATGTTTAAAATTTGCCAAGCAAAAAGCGTAATAAGACGCTGAAAGTTCGGGTAAACAAGCGTGCTATACCGGACGTGAATGAAAATTCAGCCCATAGTACAACTAAAATATTGACATTTCTGCCTTCGGGAACGTAATTAGTTTATAATATAATATATATAAAATATGTATTTAGGGACATATCATTTTTTATCTGGGAGGGGGGGCTGGTCATTTAGAATTGAAAGTTGATAAAAAATTTGAACCCCCCACTGAAATGTAAAAATATTTTTAGATCCCCCCTCTTCCAGCTGTAAAAATTTTTTTACCCCCCCTTTTACATCTAATATTCAAATAACGTTATGCATTTAAATTGCTTTAACTTTCAGTAATTTAGAGTGTCAATATTAACGCTGGGCATACTTATCAATTCAGGCATATAAAAATGGGTAGCGATTAGAACTAGCTTTGTGATTAACAGAAAGAAATAAAGGAATTGATAATGTATATGTAGGGCCCAAACAGGAGGTATAAGTCTGACAGACCTAAACACCACTAAGGATTGCCACACGTACAGTCGATCATACTGAACAACTGGGGGCAAATTTAGTATCATGCTCATGTGAGGTTTCTGAGAAACTCTAGACAAAATTTTCATTCCTACCCCTGCGGGTTCCGGGTGTCGAATAGGCCCGCAGCAGCGCTAAGCTTGTCGGTAAAAGTCCACTAAAAAGCGCTCAAAAACCTGACATCGGGCCAGGCCGCTTTACCCACAAAGCGACTGGGATGTGTGCCCCATGTGATTGAATGGGGCAACCCTGACATCGATGAGTGGGTTTAGGTAACTTTTACTCATACTTGTATAATATAAAAAGGTATTATAGAGCTTAATATTTATCAAATGATATTGATGCAATTCGTCCAAGACGACGGATGAGGCAGAGCTTCCTAAATCTGTAAAAAATATGGGTATAAGATTTTTTTAATTTGAAAAATTAAAATTAAAGTGGGTATAGTTTTAAGACTAGAGGCTCCCAGGAGCCTGAATCGCTCACCTTGTATTCGATGATACTTATATGCTGGATATTTTAACAAAGGACTGCTACTCTGTGGAATTATCAATTTTAATGTTCAAAGGGAAACAACTCCTATCCAGAAAGGTCTTACAACTTTGACCCCATTACATAATTTTTAGATCTTTATGTGCTTAACCATATGCAATTTAAATTTTTCAAATATCTTGTATTGTTTTCAAGATATAAGTCTTAAAAGAGCAAAATTTGAAAAAAAAACAAGAAAAAGGGCAATAACTCCTACAACCATTGTAAGATCTTCTTCAAAACTTCAGGGCAGGTAGATCTTTATGTGCTGATCATTATTATCTAAATAGAATTTTAATATCTGTTACCATTTTTGAGTAATTTGCAAAACACTGCAACTTACCCTTATGTTCTATTTTTAGCCATGGCGGCCATGTTTTTTGTCAAATCGAAATTTTGAACGATAATTTTTTAGACCACATACTACTGAACAACCCTACCAAGTTTCATTTCATTTGACTAAGCAGTTTCAGAGAAGAAGATTTTTGAAAAGTTGAACAAAAAACTGTGAAAATGGTCAATTTTTACAATCCAAGGGGTATAACTCCTAAAGGAACGATCCTACAACTTTGACTCTGTTACGACTTTTGTAGATCTTGATGTGCTTAGTCATATGCAATTTAAATTTTTGAAATATCTTGTATAGTTTTCAAGATATAGGGCTAAATAAGTAATTTTTTTGAAAAAAATCCAGAAAAAGGGCAATAACTCCTACATCGGTTGTTGGATCTTCTTGAAAATTTCTGGGCAGGTAGATCTTGAGGTGCTGATCACTTTTACCCGGCCAGAATTTTGATATCTGTTACGGTTTTTGAGTAATTTGCAAAAAACTGCAATTTACCCCTATGTTCTATTTTTAGCCATGGCGGCCATGTTTTTTGTCGAATCAAAATTTCGAACGATAGTTTTGTAGAGGACATACTACAGA
Organism: Arcuatula senhousia; assembly: GCA_963971305.1. Taxonomy (NCBI): domain Eukaryota; kingdom Metazoa; phylum Mollusca; class Bivalvia; order Mytilida; family Mytilidae; genus Arcuatula; species Arcuatula senhousia. The sequence goes on from OZ020306.1 coordinate 12,442,127, forward strand.
ACAACCCTACCAAGTTTCATTACATTTGGCCAAGCGGTTTCAGAGAAGAAGATTTTTGAAAAGTTGAACGACGGACGACAGACGACGGACGACGGACGACGGACGCCAAGTGATGGCAAAAGCTCACATTGCCTTCGGCAAGGTGAGCTAAAAAGATTATATAAAAATGGATATCCTTTCTAATATTCAATGAAAAAGATTCAAAATTCGAAAAGGGCACATCCCAATTTTCCAAGAAAGCTGCCCTCCACCCTCGGGAGACAAGAATTGTGAGCATTAAAAAAGTATTCTCTGGTAACCCTTTTAAAAGAAAACACGCACTGTCGCTTTGATAAAGAACAGATCCCACAAAAAGTCCATTGCATCAAGGCAAAATTCTGAAGCAAAGACATCTGAACAGATGTCAGAGGTACGTAACAGCTAGTATAACTTTCAAATGTACCATGTTCAATAGATGGGGACAGTATACAGTACAAACACTGAGATATAAAAAAATTAAAGTCCCTTCTTCTTAGTTTAATCACAAAAATAATGCATAATTAAATTGATCCCCCCTCTATAAAGTTATTAAAAAATCTGAACCCCCCTTTTCTATCAAGAAAAATAAAAGTGATCCCCCCTACTTTTTGACCAGCCCACCCTCCCAGAGAAAAAATGATATGACCCTTAATTGCCAAATGGCATCAGACAAAAAGATATTGAAATGTAAAAGTTTTGAAGTGTTAACTTACACATGCAAATTTAAGCCCCTGTGAATTAAGTTTTCCTCAAAAAGTAATGATTTTGAATCCAAAATTTTCAGGTTGGAAAAATCCTCTCGCTTTTCCAATGAAATGCTTCCATCTGACTCTGAGGATAAAAAGCTGCATGCACAGAAATAAAATTTTAGATGACCAGAAACCTATGGAACACGCAAAGACCCTTGGATCAACTGAATTGACTTAAAACTATTTGAAACTTTCAGAGGTCCTAGGAAGTTAAGTGAAAAAGAATCTTATTTTTAAAGGAAATCATTATATTATTCAAATAGGAAGGCATTTAAAGATTAGCAAATTTAAGGCTACATCAGAACTTGCTGATCATATTGTGGTACATGTTTTGTGGTATTAAAGATTTATAGCTAAATATTTATTTCAGTTTTATGAAAATGATAGACTTATTGACATTAATTCATTAAATCTATTGATTTCTGGCGTAAAATCATATATTTTTTTCCAGCAGGGGGTATTTTCCTTAATTTGTGAAGTATAAAAGAAACCATACAGGTCTCATGTCTAAGGATTTGATTATAAAAGTTTAACTGTTATTACAACGATTTGTTGAATAAGCATGTTGGTCATGTTGGTGATAGGATAAATGTTCAATCAAGAACTGTAAAAACACTGATCCAATTAATTAAAGCCACTTAGCAAAAAGTGAAATTCATTATATTCTTTTGTGATGATAACCATTTCCTTAAAAAAATAAATACTAAAAATAATATGTTAATTGTCAGGAAAAAGTATTACACTATTTATCATGGGGACGGACTGACTCAGTCTGACTCGTTTGATTGACGGGGAGAGAGAGAGGTTGAATCTGAGAATGATGAGAATATCATTACAAAGAGAATTGAGTCATCCCATTAAACTTATGAAGTCCGTGAAAATAGCAGTTCTTGTGAAGATCTCGGATCCTGTTGATTAAACTCTGGTGTTTCTACGATATATATGCAAATTTAAAAGTATCTTTAGATAGCTGAATTCCTCAGACCTTGTCTGGTAATATTTTCTTTGGGTGCTATTCATTATTTTAGTTGTAATTTAATAAAATCTGAATGATGGTGGAAAATAGAAAATCAAAAACAATGCAAACTCACTGAAATTTGTCACAATAAACAAATTTCATTATCGAAAGTAATTGGCCAGCGGGCCGCATATTAAACAGGGTCAAAACAGGAAATCAACCGACTTAAAACAGTTAATTAGTGGACTTGAATTCATTAATTTACTGTCAAATATCACCTGAAGATTTGTGAAACATTTTGCTATTTAACAGTACTAAATAAGATACAATTAGGTAAGATTTGATACATGTATAAAATTCATTAGATTTCCAAGAGATCTATTTCTAAGTGTGAATTTGTAAATAAATTGTACGATTGACTTTAAACTGTTCCTTTAAAAAAAATGTATGATGATAATGGAAAGAAAAATAGCCTTAAGGTGGGACGTTACGTTAAAATCGACGTTACCGATAAAATTTACCTGTACACTGAAAAATCCGTCTGAACGTCGTGAAAAGCAACGTCAATTTTAGCTAGATCCTATTGCGTTTTTCATGTATAGGCAATGTTCACGAGTCCGTACCATAAAAACGAAGTCCGTGACATATCCTTTATTTTACATCAATGCATCGCAAATTTTCCAAGGAATATTATGTTAGTTTTTGGTCAAAATTTGGATATCGTTAGTCCTTTTTTGTGTATAAAAAGTAAAAATAAATGGTGATAAAACTCCTTTTTTCCTATATGTCTTTGTTAATTTCCCGCCAAAAATGCAGTTTTCAAATGCATTTATTTGAAAAACGAGGCCGGTGACCCCCATTTTTTATTTCATATATGGATGTATATCACTAAGAACTATGTGTCCACCAATTTTCATGAAAATCTGGATATATATCATTTGGTATCGTCCCACCTTAACATAGCAGCAAGATATACTCTTTCCAACGATATATATATTTCAGATGTACGTATAATTATGAAAAAGTTTACTGGCTTGTAATGCAAGTGCCTATCTCAAAGGTGAATAGGCGGTCAAATCTGAATCCAAAATAATAGTATGAAGACACTGTTATTTTGGATTTATCACAGAGTCCAATCTGTGGGTTTATAATTGTCTCAGGTTGAATCTAATCGTGAGATGTGAGGCTAGCCCTAAAAGCCTCAATGGAGGTGGAATTACTTGTTGTGGGTTTCCACAATATTGGTTGTAACAAAGTCTGGTTTACATATGGTACGGATACGTGGTTTATTTCCATCAACTTGTTTGAAGTATGTTGAGGCTGGTTTGGCTGGAAAAATCCCCTCTACCACCTTGTACATGAAAGTCAGTCTCAGTTGCCTTCATCTCTCTTGTAGTTCCAGAAGATAAAGGTCTTTGGGCATTTGGATAACACAGCCACAAATTTTTATGTGGATAGCAATAATTTAATACCATATTTTTATGATTATTTAGATCATATTAAGTTGTAAAAATCTGCTGTTTGATATGATTTAATACTTTTAGAAGTTTTATTCTGCTTACAAATTATGCATATATAATTCTTTAAAAAAAAGTTTAGTATTAAAAATTGACCATCCTATGTTCATTTGAAAGGGTACAAAACCCTAACAACCAGGAAAAAAAATAATTTGATCTAATAATGCATGTTCTAAAAATATTTTTGTAAAGTTTTATAATTATTGGTTACATATATCGAAGCAAATAAATGCCAAGTATGAAGTAGAAATAGGCAAAAACAAAGCCAGTTGAAACATGAGAGAACAAAATTATTATGATAATGGAATGTTCTTTAAAATACATGTATTTTCCTTAACAACTTTGTCTTTAGAATCTTCACTTTGTTAAGTCAACTTACCTATTGTTTCACACAAAATACATTTATTATTCGAAGTATTACACTGCCTTTGGTTCTTTGTGCTTGGGTTGAGCCTTGACTGAAAATGATATCATTTAATAAAACTTAATTTTGGGTATTGTGTGCTTAGAACAGATGTACCAACCCTTTCTTCATCTTGTGTGTGTTTATTTTACATTTTGATAGACTAACTAATAGGATGACAGCTGAAACAGAAACTGCTAAAGCCATGGATGTTATGAAAGATGTTCGTAGTAAAACTTCTGACGTCATCACTCATATAGATCAGATGTTAAAACAAGCTAAAGGTGGACATTATGACACTTCCAAGGTAACTATGCCAATCTCAAGACACATGATCTAAGACATGAATTATGCAGGGAATGATTCAATCCTATTAGTCTGTTTGTTAATCTTGCTTTTTTCACAGGTAAAATATAGCCCTTTTCAAAAACTCATCAGGAATTCCAATTTCTATTCTTTAATTTTCAATTTTGCAAGAGTAGTGTACCTTTTTGGGTTGGCCACATTGGAAGAGGGAAGAGATTTCCTTAGTACGGACTTCCAGAAAGTAGTTTACAAGGACTATAGGTTCAGAACAAAATTGCCTTAGCCACTTTGTTGTTTTTATGATTAGAAAAAGATCAGTAAAAATAATTGTTTTATTGTTTTTAGCAGATTATGTTCTACAATACATGTCTTAAGCCTACAACATTTATCTTTGAGTTTCAAATTTTTAGCTCACCTGACCCGAAGTGAGCTATTGTCATCGTTAAGCGTCCGTCGTCCGTCCGTCCGTTGTCCGTCGTCCGTTAACTTTTCTTCAAAGATCTTCTTCTCAAAAACCACTGAAGGGATTGCATTGATACTTGGTATACATGATTGTTAGGATGTCCTCTACCAAGTTTGTGAATTATATACATGTCGACCAACCAACATGGCCGCCGTTGCTAAAAATAGAACAGGGGGGTCAGACCATTGTTTTTGGCTTATAACTCAAAAAGTATAAGAGATAGAGAAAATCCGAAGCAACCTTCCTTGTTCAGCATCAAAAGCTCTACGAATCTCTCCATATTGAGTCGAAGTTGTGAAACGACTCCTTATAGGAGTTATTGCCCTTTAATCATCAAAATTGACCATTTTTGCAGTTTTTGGACTATATCTTGAAAACCGTTAGAGCTAGAGGAAAAGTTAGCATTGCAGAATTGTTAAGCACATTGAGATCTACAAAAATGATTCAGGGTAAAAATTGTCAGATCAGCCGTTTAAGAGTTATTCCCCTTTAACTGTTTTTTTCCCATTAATTTACACTGATTTTCAAAAATCTTCTTCTCTAAAACCACTGAAGGGATTGCATTGATACTTGATACACATGATTTTTAGGATGTCCTCTACCATGTTTGTGAATTATATACATGTCGACCAACCAACATGGCCGCCATTGCTAAAAATAGAACAAGGGGTCAGACCATTGTTTTTGGCTTATAACTCGAAAAGTATAAGAGATAGAGAAAAGCAAATTTTCTTGTTCAGCATCAAAAGGTCCTTACAGGAGTTATTGCCCTTTAACTGTTTTTTATATTAATTTAAACTGATTTCCAAAAATCTTCTCTGAAACCACTGAAAATATTGTTTTGCAACTTTGTATACTTGAAAGTTTGTGAAATTTATTCAAACTTTGGCATAAGAGATCAGGTGAGCGATTCAGGCTCCTGGGAGCCTCTAGTTAAGTATTAGTTTCATCAATTCACATAATGCCATAACACATGTGTCCCAGAAAATACATGTCCTCATTTGAAGTTTTGTACATGATTATTTTTGTAGGGTATTAGTTTCCTGGAAGCCAAGTACCAATTATTACTGAGTTATCTTATAAACTCAACTTTTGTGTTCCACAAGAAAGTCAGTGGCAAGTCAATCAATGACGACTTAACTATTGAAAGACTGGTGGAAATCAGAACAGTATGTATGGGGAAATGTGTATCCCAGGAAATAACAAAGAAAAATGATTTATTTCAATATACTGTAAACGTGGAAATTTAAACACAAAATATCAGCGAAAATATTCCTCATGCAAATTATTTTTTCTTTAAGTATAGAATATGAATTGTTGAAATATGAAATTCCCCCCTCCTGCAACGCGAATGGATAACTTAGCAAAAATATCACCCCACAAAACCTGTCATGGTTACAGTACAGTGTTTATTTATGTTTAGTAGTAGTTAGTAGTAGAATTTAGTAAATTATTTTCTCATGCAATGTAAAACTAGCTAAGGTTAGAAGTAGAACACCATGTCAAGTATGTGCATGTTTAGGTAAGTTAAAACAAAATGCATAAAATTGACAATTAGATGCAAAATAAAAAGAGAAAACAGTATTTTGATCATTGATAAAATTTAACACTATCATTTCAAATTCATTTCTTGCAGATAAAATATTTTTATAAGATAAAAATACAATAAAACAGGAATACTATGAAATATGTTTTTCTCCCCATAATGAAAAATAATATTAGAGTGTTTTTGTAGGTTTTAGAGAAAATGAGGCCCATAGATCAGAAGCTAAAATACCAGATAGACAAGCTTATAAAGACAGCAGCAACAGGTGGCCCAGGTATTGTGGGATATTTATTTATCAAGGATGAAGAAAATGAAAGAAATGAATTACAATAAAAATTAAGAATAAATTGAAAATGATAAAAAGTCAATTTTATATTTATGAACATTTATTATCAGACAGGAAAGAATGTCTGAAGTAAAAAAAAAACTGACAAAGGAAAGCTACAGTCAAACCTGTATATAAAGGGCAGCCATGGGGCGACAAAATCATGCCCTTTTTAAGCAGGTGCCCTTTACATTAAGATTCATTTTGGTTGTATTGTTCATAAAAGGAATATTTTTAGGTGCCCTTTATAGGCAATGATTTGCTATATACAGGTGCCCTTTAAGGCTATATTATATACAAAAAAAACCCCAACCAAATACATAAACACAATACCAAACTGGACTAAATAATGCAAATTGATACAGTGAACTGAGGCGCGCCTAAAGAGTAAGCAATACATTGCAAACTATCCATCACATTGCCAACCATCAATTTTGTATAGGTCAAATCTGGTAAAAAAACCCATAACATTACAAAAACTCAATGATAAACTCATCTGAGAGATAGTAATACACATGCATTTGTCTACAGCACTAGGTGTCTGCAGTACAATTTGTTGCATTGGAAAGGAAAATAACCCAGTGTTGATATCTATGTGTCCGATATGAGAAATGAATAGCATCTAACAAAATAAATTGAAATTCAGCAAATTAACTCAGTGAAAAGAAAATTTTATAAGGATAATATCAAAATAAAGTTTTAACAAAAATCAAGATCTTAAAGTGAAAGGAAAACAAAATAAAGAAAGATAATTAAATTTATTAACAACCTTTTATTTATTACAGATGAGTCCGATCCTCTTAGATTTAAGGCGAATCCAAATAACTTTGCAAACAAGGTATGTTTTCTTTGTTTTATTCTACGATACTGTTACACTTTGAACTTTTCTTTTCCATCACATTTACATTCAATAAAAACACTGACAATTAAACTATGAAGTTTAGGCAGAAAGATAACAAATATATTTTCAATGTCTAGAAGGAAATTAACCACACAACTGAGTTTCAAATTAAAAATATGTATAAATGTTGCAATATTTTGAGATCCAATATCTTTTCATCTAGACAAAATGATTTGAATTTGTAATTTAGATATTTCATGGTAAGAATCAATCCTCATGAACAGTGTTATACATTAGTGTGTTTTATTGCTGTGTTCCAGTGTAATTTAACATGTAAGACAATATTTATTTGTATTCAAAAAAGAAATTTTACTATATTTCAATAAAAGATAGCAAATTGGTCAAGTAACTTCTTTTTGTAGCTAGAAGAAGAGGATGATGAGGAATCTGGTTCAGATCAAGATGAAACATCTAAACAAGGCACCAAATCCAGACTTTATGTACCTCCTAAACTAGCTGCAATGCATTATGGTATGTAGAAAGAGAACTTTTTACTTGAAATTGTTTAAACCTAAATATTTGTTTCCTAGTCCAATCAATTTTATTGTAGGACAAATACATGGACGATAAAGAGATGTGGGTTACTATTCGCAACACAACCAACATAAAGAAAAAAATTTAAAAAATTTAAAAAATCACAATGGAAAACAACCAGCAGTCTTCAACATGACCAGAGGTTGCTGCTCGCTGTCTTGCAATGGCCCAAAACTTAGAATGCAATACATAAGTTCAAACAAATCTGTAAATCATCTATCAAATATCCATTTCTAAACAATGAACAAAAAACATATAGTAGACAGGGACAAACAAAAGCTTCGACAAGGATTCCTGGCTAAGGACAGGCTCATATAAAAAGTGCCGGGTTAAACTAGTTTTTTGGGCCCAACCTTCCCCCTATTGTTAATCTTGTACAAAGCACAAAAATAACACACTATAAAAATCAAATTGATAAAAGTTCAATTCAACAAGAGAGAACCTGAGATGAACTCTATACAAAAACAATGAGACATAGGTTTTTGGTCTGTGCATTCTTCAAAACCAGGAAACATTTACAACACAAGTTACACCAATGAAAATTTCTAAACAATTAAGCAATTATAACCAGCAATTCAAACTAATGTTACTTTTATTGAATTGTCTATGTATTTATTCTTAAAACCTTTTGTCTGATAATCCAATCTAACATGCATTGTAGATCTAGATGATACACAGAAAGATAAAGAGGCCAAAGCTATTGAGAAAGCCAAGAAAAGAGCTCTTAGTAGTAGTCTGTTGAAAGAACTGAGAGATGAATATTATGAGGGTCCAGAGGAAATCAGGGTATTCATTTGAAATAGATAAAGGGACTGAAAATTATTTACAGTATATCATATATATACATGTTGCAATGTTAATAACTATTTGTAAATTTGCAGAAATTGTGCAAACTTAACCACTACTAAATGTTTCCTAATATAATGCCACACACAAAAAATGTGCTTCCTTTAAGACAAAATTATGTGAATTTTCATTATGATTTCATTTATGAGAAAAAAATAATTTGTTCTGCCAATATTTCATCCTAAATAAAGTGAGAGCAAACCTAGTGTGCTTGTTTGCAGTTAAGAAAAAGAAAGAAAGTTTTTAATTACACAGTTCACTATTCTCTGAAGGTATCTGCTTTTGAATATGTGATATATTTTTTTTGGCAAACAATACACATCATTTTCAGGACTCCATGGATATTCACAGATTTAAAGCCAACAAAAGAGCTAAGGAGAGAACAGAGTATGTTTACAAAATTTTTACTTCACAAAATTAATGAATTAAGACATATATACTATGTGTGGATTAAAAACCAAGTTTTCATTTGTTGAAATATGAAGTTGATTAGAAGTTATTTAGAAATAAGAGTTAATGAATATGAAAGATGGTTGAATTGGTTCAGGAATGAGAAAAGAAATCAATCATGCATTCTTTTGCAAATTGCCACCCAAAAATTGGTGATGGGGTCTGTGGAAAAAATGCCTTTCAATATTCTTATACATCTATTTCTGATATAGTCCATATTATAAAATTATAAAAATTTAAAAATTAAACAATTTTAGTGTTTTTTTTCTTTTACAACTTGTATATTTTTAACCTTCATTAATTTTGATTTTACATTACTCTATTTTATTTACAATGTTGGATATGGCCTAGTTTTCTCAGTCTTGCATGTGAAATTTGTATTAAGTCAGAAATAATTGACCCGAGACCAACCCAGTTTACAAAATTAAGTTATGAATTGTCTTTTTAAAAGTTAAATATTTCATTTAAAAGTCTAATCATCGAATGCCAATTTCTATTTTAGATATGAAGAGTCTAGAATGATCAGAATGTCATTATCAAAGAAAGAGAAGGTGAGTCGATATATTTATGATTTTGAAACAAAATACATGAATTTTAGTTTGAAATCGGTAATCTAGATTTCTTATGTAAAAATTAGTTGTTTTCATTGAGCAGGAAGTACGTTAGCATCAGACTTTAAATCAAAGCATACTATATGGGAACCAACAATATGTTGCACACCAAATATCAAGAGGCTATGGTAGTTTGGGAGTTTCAGAGAAAATTGTTTGGACTTTTCTTTCTTCTAGTTGACCAAATGTTTAAAAATTTTCCAGTGGTGTTTCTTACCATAATGCTATTGATTTTGTTGAAATTGGATGAAATGGTTTCAAAAAATTATTGTTAAAGCATGTACTAGGTTTATTTCAAGTTCAAGAGTGTTTCCAAAACCTTAATGTAACAATTGCAAATTTCAGCAGAATCATCATCTTTAAAAAATATCACAAACCATTTGAAGGATTTTTAAGGGAAAATAGAAAAAAAATCAAAGTTTAATACTTAAAAATCTTAATAGAAAATTTTATGACATTTTTTTCATTTTACAGAATTCTATGAAGATGTTAGGTACAATGTCATCCCTGGCTAGTCTGACTCAGTTTGATGATATTAGTATCCTGGATGAAGAGAGACAAGGAGAATTTGTAAGTAAACACCATTTACCGCTTCCTCATCTACCAACCACTTACATCTTTCACATAATACTGGCATTACTAGGCATTTATGACCATGCCCTTTTTCTATTTCTTTGCTTCCCCCTTACAAAATGTATTGCCATTACTCAGCATCCATGCTTACGAGCATATTTTTTGTCAGAGGATATATTAGTCATTTTGTTAGCTGTTAAAACATCTCTACAAATTCTTTGGAAAACAGAAACAAACTCGAAATAAATATAACTATCTTTTATGGTATTAAAAGCACTAATGCTAGAAAGTTTATTACACATAATTCATTGATTTATTAATTTCTGTGATAGTAGAAATATTTAGAAATGTCTTAAACGTCCATATATATTACTATTATATGAAGGTCAAAATAACATTTTACTACTTTTTTCAGACAACAGAAAAAGGAGGAAAGAAAAGAAAATTGAGTGGAAAGGTTTGTTTTTTAATAATCTAAGTATGCAACAATTTTGATTTATTAGGCCTATGTTAATGAGTTAAATGTATATTGATTTGATTTTCTTGATTATTTAAACTAGTAATTTACCATTTTTTGCTGTGGGATTTAAAATAGCCAATGATTATTCCACATCTCATTATTTCCTATTGTATTATATCATGCAACTTGTGCCATTGTTTTAAAAGTAAATTTGAGAATTCTTTGATTTTTTATGCCCCCGCGACGACATGTCGGGGGGCATTAAGTTTTACCCCCGTCCGTCCGTACGTACGTACGTCCGTACGTCCGTCCGTACGAATTTCCGTCAAGCTTTTCTCAGAAACCGTAAATGGGAATAACTTGAAACTTGGTAGGATGGTTCAGTATGACAAACTATACGTCCTAAGTGAATTTTAGACCTGTCGGACATCTACTTCCTGTTTGGGGCTGGATCGATACCAAAATCGACATGAAAATTTCCGTCAAGCTTTTCTCAGAAACCGTACATGGGAATGATTTGAAACTTGGTAGGATTGTTTAGTATGATAAACTATGCGTCCTAAGCGACTTTCAAACCTGTCGGACTTCAACTTTTTATTTGAGGCCAGCGGGGGCATCCGTGTCCCATGGACACATTCCTTCTTTATTTTTCAATTATCTTTTTTCCTCTTGCAGGGCAAAAAAGGAAAGAAAGGTAACATAAATATTTACTCTTACATGTCAGTATTTAGATAAGTTTCAGTGTAATGATGAGTTTTAGTACAAAATGTACCATTTAGAATTAAAGTTGTTCACCAATTTACAGTTTGCTTTTATGCAGAATATAAATCCTTATGTTATAGTAAAATTACCAATATTTTAAAGAGAATTACCTGTAACTATATAATAAATAGCTCTTTAAATATTTGACATGAGCAGTGCTAGGAAAGATACCTTAATCTACAAGCAACAGTGGTTCATAAAAATAAAATATCAAGGTGAGGGTCATTAAAAAAACAGTAAATGAAGTTTGTTGAATACACATATGTTAATAAGGTATTGTTTATTAGTAGCAGTGCTCATTTATTTGTAATATCTATTTTTTTGTTTCAGGTTTCAAGAAGAGAAAAAGATAAAGTGTGCAATAAAGTTTTAATGACATTAAGAGTTTGTTTAAATAATTAAAAATATCGTAAAGTTTGATATGTAATGATAACAAGTTTCTAGTTAGGACCCCACATGGAAGATGGTGATGCCCTATAGTATTCACTCTGTCTGTCTATCAACAATTTCTTGTGAACACTAAAACCCCAAAACGGTTGACAGTAGAGGTTTGAAATTTTGTGCTGATGCTGTGCAGCATGTCATGTTTTGCATATTTTAAAAAATTCATGCAAACCCATTGAATAATTTTGAAAACATTAAGAATTTGGCTGACAGTGCCCTTTCTGACTTCATCAATATATTTGACTCACATGGGAGCCAGGGTTAAGGGGTGGGGGTAGGGGATGATACACTGTTTTCCTTCTTGTTTGATAACCAGTTATTATGATACAAACTTGCTGTAAGCAAATATCCAAGACAAAATCATTTCACCTGTGTAATATAAATTTGTACATCAATTTGTTTTCAAATTCCAAAGTACAAACAACAAAAAAACACCTTGCACTTTCTTTGGCATTAAATCATTAGGTGATGTCTTTCTATATCTGTCAATGTAGTCATTTGTTCCAATAATTCCAAAATGTAGAATACAGAATGTATAAGACAATGCTTTCATTTTTTTGCCAAACACTGATTATCAAATTATAAATGCCCTAGGAGCCCCTGGAAATAAAAAAAAAATACTTGGTAGGTAGGTAGGCAGTATATTGGAAGTTCAAAGTCTGGATATTTATTGGCTTATAGTTTAACATAGCCTTTAGTTCTTATTAGATTTTATAATGACATATTATTGGCCCTGTATTTCAATTGGGCTGACCTTTTATGTTCCAATTATGTTAATAGATACTACTCTGAATAATTTGAATAAAATCACTAGAATTTGATATATACATGAAAAGCAGTTCCCTGGTGAAAGGAATGTGTTCCTTAATAATCTCTGATTTTGTTATTTTTCAGCCTTATTCGCCAATATTTTACCAAAATTTAAAGCCATTGCTGCTTCCATTGTTTTAACCAAAAAATGATATTGGTCAAAATATGCTGCCAAAGTGGCTAAAATTTCAAAAATAATGTTGTTTTTTTTTTTTAAAGAAGTACTAACTTTAAACACCCCTGATGTGTACAAAAGTAACCAATACATTCATTGGTTATGAGATATTATATAAATTATAATATATAGAGTATGATGATCATTCATACTATTCTGTAGCTGTCTTGAAATTAAAATTTAGTGCCATTTTTTGCCCATTCTGAACAAATTTTCTAAAATCAATGAAAAGTACATTTTACCAAAACTTAGTGTAAGGTATTCATGGTTGTGATATCCTGTCAAATCATCAGATACTTGAGATACTAGTAGATGTATTTCCAACTAATGTGTAGTTCGAACTTTTATTAGCTTTTTTGTGTCTTATGTGTACATTTGTAAAATTTGGAAATGCACAGAATGAAAAACACATAAAAAAATCACAATAACTGCATGTATGGCTTTTCTTACATGCATGGTTTTCTGGCTTGCATTCAGACTGTTACAGCAATGTTTTGATTTGCTTACTACTATATAGCTTAAAATCTTGCTAATATTGTTCCTGAACAGTCCATGACCAGTACCAAGGATGGAATTTATCATATCTTTAATGCCCAAGTCTAAATTTGAGGTAAGCTGAAATTGATTATATATTTTGCATGTTGCATTCTTTGTTTTGGTTGTTTTGATATATGTTTATTGTTTTTTTTCAACATCTTCTGTATTTAAATAATTGAAGTTGTTTTCAAATCTATGAAAATCAGCTTATTTGTCATAGATTCAATTGAAAAGTAAACTTCATGTTAAAAAGTAGAGAAAACCTGAACAAAACAGTCCCTTGACTCTCTGATTTTGTAATTAGACTGCAGTAGATCCAAATTAAATCTTTAGTATCACTTCAGAAATTTGGAAAATATTGAATGTAGATGTCAAGGTCAAAATGACTGGCCATGTACCTTGACCAAGCCACCCTACCCAAACATATGAAAATCAATCACACATATTTAAAAGTATAGCAATAATTATGTTATCAAAATTGAATATTGTTAAAGAAAATGTTGTAATACAAGAAAATGAGATGTGAAATAAGTGAACACAGCCCACATAATCCTTCTCATACTTTTGTAATGGTACCTCTAAAGGTTGAAAATATGTATTTTAGTTTAAAGCATAAATACTATTGTAGATATAGAAAATCCGTTACTTGCTTTATATGTTCAGCTCATTAGCTCTACCAAAAAAACCCATTAATAAATCAAAGCTTTTAGATGGTCCCTTGTAGGGGTTACGTCCCTTTAAAGGTTGAATATTTTAGAATGAAAACTATTGCAAATTAAGAAAAGCTGTTGCTTTCTCAAATGTTCAGCTCAAGAAGCTGTACAAACCTCTTATTAGACTGAATATGTCGGATGACCCTTTTAGGGGCTGTGGTCCCTTGTGTGTTTTGCTCATTGCAGTAATTTTCAGCCTAAAAACGTTTGACTGATTCGCTTTATATGATATGTCGGGCGTATTTCGTTTGCGCCAATTTTTGGCATAGTGAAAAATCCGGGTTATAAAATGGTGAATGTTCTAGTGGGAAATATTTTTGTAACAGGTTTCTCAGCAACTACTAATCACAGCCTCTTGATATTAGGTATGCAGCAACAGCATTGGCTCCCATAACGTGGGATATGATTTCAGGCTGTCGCTCATCTACTTCCTGTTTATCGACTTAGTTAATTTCTGACATTGATGTTCAATATTAATACCGTTTTCTCAGCAACTACAAATTACAGCCTTTTTATATTCGGTATGCAGCATCAGCACGGGCTCCCATAATGTGAGATATGATTTCAGATACCGGTATGTTGCTCATATACTTCCTGTTAAACGAAATCCGGCCTTTTCTGTCTTTGATCCATTTTTGTCTCGCCTGAGACGAATAGTCGCGGAAGCGAGACATAGGTATTACTTTCCGGTGGCGACGGCGGCGTAAACTTTTTTTGTAAGACTTTCGTGGACAATGAATGGCTTGACTGATAGCTAGGCATATGATATTGGGTATACAGACAGTTCGGGTTATGGTTTACACAACTTTTACTATGCCATGTACCACTGACCCCATTTTCACGCTCCAGTGACTGTGAACTTAGGTCTTTTTCGGGCTGTAAACTTTTTTGTAAGACTTTTGTGGACAATGAACTGCTTGATAAGTATAGTAGCTATGCATCTGATATTTGGAATACAGACAGTGTATAGATTATGGTCCACGCAACTGTTACCATGCCATGTGACCCTGACCCCATTTTCATGCTCCAGTGACTTTTTCATTCAGGTCTTTTTTCTTCCAGCCAATAAACTTTTTGTAAGACTTTAGTGTACAATAAATTGCTTGAAAAGTATATAGCTAGGCATCTGATATTTGGTATACAGACAGTTGAGGTTATAATCTAAGCAACTGTTGCCATTTCATATGAAATTGACCCAATTTTCACGCTCCAGCGACTTTGTGAACTTAGGTCTTTTTCAGGCTGTAAACGTCTTTGTATAAGTTTTTGGAAAATCAATTTCTTGATAATATAATAGCTAGGCATCTGGTATTTTGTAAACTGTTGAGGTTATTGTCTACTTAGCTGTCACCATGATGTGGGACCTTGACCCCATTTTTATGCTTCATTGACTTTGTGAACCTAGGTCTTTTTTAGGCTATAAACTTCTTTGTAAGACTTTTGTGGAAAATTAATTCCTTGATAGTTCTTTTAATGCAGTTATTGTGTTTTATATATTTAAAGTTTGACTTTGCTTTTAATAGAAAACATACTAATGTATTTATGAACAAATTAAATGATAAATTACCTGTATTATTGGCGAAAAGGAACAAGATTTATGAAAAGGCACAAATGAAGTATAATTTGTGGTGCAAATGAGATATATTTTATGCGCAAAAGAAATAGTAATTGGCACAAAAGCAATGCACCGGTTATGTCTGATACCAGAGACCCTAATTGAGTAGGTCGCCGATTCAAACTCCTTGGCGCCTCTTGGTGCGAAAGTGTAGACCTGTTATAGATGAAATTACTGTAATGCAGTAATGTGCTTAGACGCCCATTGGTACTAGTAAATGAATCTAAGGACTAATAAAAATTATATGGTCGTTCCCTAAGCTTTGAAGATACTTTATACATGCATAAAGTAAAATTGGTTCAAAGTTCTGTCTAGATTAACTGAAAACTTCCAGAAATAGTTACAATATTTATTATAGGGCAATCTATATACCTTATATACATATAAATAAGATACACAAGTTTTGCTTATATATATGCTAATATCATATTTATCAAAATTACTTAATTTTCTATATACTAAAACTTTACAGTTTTCTACACACATAATATTGAAAAACTCCGTCCCACTTTTCATCCCCGCCCATGCACTGAACAACTTCTAGGCCCTCATCCATTAAAAGATCCGCAGACGAAACGAGCACTGGTGTGTGTCCGAAAATAATTAGATGGCCACCTTTCTTCAAAACGCGAACGAGCGGGTGGATCATTTGACGTGCAACACCTGATTTGAGGACTTCGGAATTTATGAATCTAACAAAAACAACGTCGGCTTTATCGTCGGGAATTTTAGGCTCTGCAGCATTTCCGTGAAAAACTTCATCAACGCGTTTTGCGGCAAACATTGTCATTTGACAGCTTAGGTCTTGTCCCACAGTGTAACTGTTTGGTAAAGCGGACTTCATAGTGGCTAAAAACTGGCCAGTGGAACACGCGGGGTCGTACAAATAAAGGTCTTCTTTACCCAAGGTTTTGAGAAATTCTACGGAAAAATCTCGCAGAAATATTTCACCCTCTCCAAGTTGCAGGGCTAGAGTCTCGTCAATATCCCAACCTTCGTCCGGGCAATGGATCTCTGTCTTGTATTCCGTCTGTAAGGGCGGGAAAGGGAAAACTAACTCCATTTCTTTTAAATGTTTATGAACTATATCGTGCATAATTGTCTTTTTCTCGGACGGCGTCAACTCCCGATAGAATACCACGACACCGTCATCTTGTATCCTGAAATCGACAAAAACTCCAAGGACCATGCTGGCTCGGATGTGACTGCAATGAAGCTCTCGTATTTTGTTAGCGATCCATTGATGAGACAGAATTCGTCTTCCGACTAAAATCCTCAAGGAACCATCTTCCATCTCCCAAGATTTCAATAAGAATATACTTTGAGGAAACTTGTCCCATCTCTCGAAATAACGTGTTGGTCGCCTGCTACAGACAGACTTCCAGTCCACTTCGTCATCTCTGGACACACTTGAATCGATGTGACGCTCTTGGTAAAGCTCAATTTCGTGTAAAATATCTTCCAAATTCCGTCTATCATGTTTGTCGGTCACTTCAGATATTAAAGTTTTCAGTGCACTTTTAGCTTCATCCCATTTTCCTTCGGACACTTGTTTCTGAGCTGCATAAAGTCGCTCCCTCGTTTGCTTGTTGTTGACGTCACGAAATATGCCGTCAAAGTTGAATGTTTCGTGTCCCTCTGTAGCAGTGGGTAGAGACCCTACGCGTTTCAGGTCGCCCATCTTGTTTTGTTTTATCTGTTCGGTATGTTATCTTTGTGTACTAATTTGACTTCTAGATAACTCGGTTAAGGGTGGCATCTTCCTAGTTTTATCAATTTGTACATGTCTACTTAATTATTTGAATGGACTTCCATTCATTGAAGAGACCAAGTTGGGCTTTTGCAATATATCCATATGCGATAGGGAAAATTGACATTTAAAGGGGTCCGAAACATTTCAGAATTGAAACAGCCACCATATTCTCTGTCCCTATAGTATATTAAAGTAAGGTTATATGCCATTTGTCATGATTCTGAGGGGGGGGGCTGGCAGTTTCGGGTCGAGACAGATTATTTATTTTCAACATTTTGCAGGCCAGAATATTTATTTTTCGCCGCTACGCGGCTAGAATATTTATTTTCTGCATACAATAGCTTAATTGAGCAAGGATCTTGAGACAGATTATTTATTTTCTTGCAAACAGAGGCCATATTATGTATTTTCAACTTTTTCCAGGCCAGAATATTTATTTACAAAAACTGCCACCCCCCCCCCCCCCCCAAAATCAAATGGTCGTCCCCTTACACTAGCTGGCTTATCCGTCATGATTGGCTTGCCTGTTTACAGACGACTGACAAAATAAAACCAGACGTTCTTCGTTAAATATAAAATAATTAAGTTTTAATTTCAGTGAGAAATAGACTATAAATTATTGACAATTAAATGTCGATATAAACAAATTAATAATTGTATTGGCAACGAACAAAATGGTCAATATCTTTTTAAATCTAAGTTTCTTATGAAGAAATAAAATATGAACAAAGAGAAAAGGTTTTCAGGGTAAGGTATTAAGTTTCTTTCTTCTCAATACTTGTATATGTTGGAGAAATACTTGCAGGAATTGCACGATTCTTATTATATTGAGATGTGCAGTATTTATTGTTCTTCTTATGAAATTTCGCATTATAGTTTAGACCATTTCGGTTGCGGCATGCCATTATTGATTGGAGTAAACTGGAAGAAAAAGATGGAAAGACGGCACCCATTTCACTATACTTATCCGCGCACACACTTTTCAAGCAGTCCCGGATAAAAACATGAAGAAAGTGTCTAAACGACAAATTGAACTGTCAAGACCATTGCTTCTTTAAAAGTCGATTACAAGTCATCATGTCTTTATTTGAATTTAACTATCATCTTTTTCTATTTCCTCTGACAAGTTTGTATGTCAAACTTGTGTGTAAGAAAATCAATCCATTTTTGTATAGGACAACCTCGTCTTCTAAATTTGTAAGTGTCAAATTGCAGTGAGACGGATGGGTCGGAGTTCGGGGATTAGTTTATGGCATGCTGGCATTCTTTGGGACATCTTTGCTAGCAAAGGGTTACGATCCGCTATCTCTTATCTTCACGTGAAGATAAGAGATAGCCGATCGTAACCCTTGGCCAGCGAAGATGACTTTGGGAAAAATAAAAAAGATAGTTTTATGGTATATATGGGTATCTGTCCACATACCTCCTTTTCCATCTGACGAAACTTTACTTGTAGGCAATGCATTTTTCATCGCTTTGGCAAAACATAGTTGAATATTATAGTCCGGGTAGCATTAAGCATGGCCACTGAGCAAGTTGCTCGGAGTTAGACGTTACGTCGGACATTGCTACCATAAATGAAACGTAAAGAAATCTGACAATTTTTATCTTGAAAATTATCTCTTTTTAATAGTTTTTAACGAAATTAAGCAAAATGTTTTTGTTTCGATCACGTACAAACAAAAGATTAGTTCACAAGGTGTAATTCTAACAAAAATTATAAAAGAAGCAGAGGTACCAATGGGGCATCAGAATATCTAAGTCCGAAAGGGCAGAGACAAAACCATAAAGCACCAACGAGAACAGGACGAAAAACAGTCAACATAAAACACAGAAATACAAAAACTACTGAATAGCAATCAACAAAGCGAACGCAAGTCGGAACTCGGATGCTCCGGAAGGGTCAGCAGTTCTTGTTTGTTATAGCACACCTTTCGCTGCCAGTTTAATATCATCGTATATAAAGACAATATGTTTTGATGATAGCATTGACGTTACCCAAAACGTCGAAAACTAAAGGGCGGGACATTTTTGCAACACATTTTCAGATTTTTAGCTCACCTGGACCGAAGGTCCATGTGAGCTATTACCATCACTTGGCGTCCGTCGTCGTCGTCTGTCGTCGTCGTCGTCTGTCGTCGTCGTCGTCTGTTAACAATTTTTCAAAAATCTTCTCCTCTGGAACTACCAAACAGAATTTAATGAAACTTGGTATGAATGATCCTTAGGGTGTCCTGCACCAAACTTGTGTTTTGATTTTTGATCCGTTAAAAAACATGGCCGCCGTTACTAAAAATAGACTAGGGGGGTCAGACTACTGTTTTTGGCTTATAAATCAAAAAGTATAAGAGATAGAGGAAATCTGGGGCCACGCTTCTGATTCAGCATCAAAAGCTCTACAAAAGTCTCCATTTGGTCAAAGTTGTCAGATGACCCCTTAAAGGGGTTACGGCCCCTTAAAGGTGAAAAATAGCATTTTTTCATGTTTTTGGCCTACAGAATGAAAACTATTGCAGATAGAGATAAGCTGTTGCTTGCTTAAATGTTCAGCTCATTTAACTCTACAAAAGTCTCCATAGGGTCGAAGTTGTCAGATGACCCCTTATAGGGGTTACGGCCCCTTAAAGGTGAAAAATAGCCATTTTTCATGTTTTTGGCCTACAGAATGAAAACTATTGCAGATAGAGATTAGCTGTTGCTTGCTAAAATGTTTAGCTCATTTAGCTCTACGAAAATCTCTATAGGATCGAAGTTGTCAGATAATCCCTTATAGGGGTTACGACCCCTGTAAAATGGCATTTTTTCATGTTTTTGGCCTACAGAATGAAAACTATCGCACATAGAGATTAGCTGTTGCTTGCTTAAATGTTCAGCTCATTGACCTCTACAAAATTCTCCATAGGGTCGAAGTTGTCAGATGACCCCTTATAGGGGTTACGGCCCCTGAAAAATAGCGATTTTTCATGTTTTTGTCCTACAGAATGAAAACTATTGCAGATAGAGATTAGCTGTTGCTTGCTTAAATGTTCAGATCATTTAGCTCTACAAAATTCACCATAGGGTCGAAGTTGTCAGATGACTCCTTATAGGGGTTACGGCCCCTGAAAAATAGCGATTTTTCATGTTTTTGGCCTACAGAATGAAAACTATTGCAGATAGAGATTAGCTGTTGCTTGCTTAAATGTTCAGCTCATTTAGCTTTACAAAATTCTCCATGGGGTCGAAGTTGTCAGATGACCCCTTATAGGGGTTACAGCCCCTGAAAAATAGCGATTTTTCATGTTTTTGTCCTACAGAATGAAAACTATTGCAGATAGAGATTAGCTGTTGCTTGCTTAAATGTTTAGCTCATTTAGCTCTACAAAATTCTCCATAGGGTCGAAGTTGTCAGATGACTCCTTATAGGGGTTACGGCCCCTGAAAAATAGCCATTTTTCATGTTTTTGGCCTACAGAATGAAAACTATTGCAGATAGAGATTAGCTGTTGCTTGCTTAAATGTTCAGCTCATTTAGCTCTACAAAATTCTCCATAGGGTCGAAGTTGTCAGATGACCCCTTATAGGGGTTACGGCCCCTGAAAAAAGCGATTTTTCATGTTTTTGGCCTACAGAATGAAAACTATTGCAGATAGAGATTAGCTGTTGCTTGCTTAAATGTTCAGCTCATTTAGCTCTACAAAAGTCTCCATAGGGTCGAAGTTGTCAGATGACTCCTTATAGGGGTTATGGCCCCTTATAGGTGAAAAATTGTGTTTTTGGCCTATAGAATGAAAACTATTGCAGGTAGAGAAAAGCTGTTGCTTGCTTAAATGTTCAGCTCATTTAGCTCTACTAAAGTATAGGGTCTACATCAAGACCAGGTGAGCGATTCAGGCTCCTGGGAGCCTCTTGTTACATTATTGGAGATAATGAGGAAATGACACCACCGACACATCTTTCAATTACTCGGTCCTGATTCTTCTTACTTGTGGGCTTCATTGTTGGCTGGTATTGAAACATGACCTAACATTTCTATTCTTTTAATGCCCCCCCCCCCCGCGACGACATGTCCGGGGGGGGCATTAAGTTTTACTCATGTCCGTCCGTACTTACGTCCGTCCGTACGAATTTCCGTCAAGTTTTTCTCAGAATCCATACAAGAGAATGATTTGAAACTTGGTAGGATGGTTCAGTATGACAAACTGTACGTCCTAAGCGATTTTCAGACCTGTCGGACATTACTTCCTGTTAGGGACTTAGGCCGATGTTAAAATATGTGAGTGACATGACTATGAAATTTCTGTCAAGCTTTTCTCAGGAAACGTACACGAGAATAATTTAAAACTTGGTAGGATGGTTCAGTATGACAAATTGTATGTCTTTAGCAACTTTCAGACTTGTCGGACTTCCAGTTCCTGTTAAGGACAAGCGGGGGCATCTGTGTCTCATGGACGCATTTTAAGAAAACAATATTTATCGACAAAGTAGCATATCCGTATCGTTTTCTTTTACTTCTATATATAGTCTGAATTCGCAAATAGAGAGCTACAGTTTGACATGAATAATAACATAAAAATTCGATAATTTGAAGATTAATATTCTAGATTTTTTAAAACAATGTCCCGTGAAACAATTTTGGTTCTCGGAAAATGTTTATTAATATCCAATTTCAGCTTTAATGGCTAATACCAAAACAAACAAAGAATAACAAAATTGAATCCTGAAAAGCGTGTATTATAGGATTTAATGTTAGTCCGACACATTTGTTATTCTTTGTTTTGGCTTAGCTATTAAGCTCTTATTCATGAAATTGGTAATAAATGCGGAAGGTTCTGCCTTGTCGCCGGATTGGTTAACTTTTGTTGTTGTGAAACTGTTAAAGCGTAAAATTTTGTTTATAATTCATTATTTTAATGTAATGATCGGATTACTTGATTGTTTGTTGATATTTTATACATAATGAATTCATAATTATTCAATAGGTATTAAAGGGAATGCTTGATTGCTCATGGCTATTATGAAACAGACTATACCCGTTCAACTTGCATGGGAATTCAATATACCTTCCATAAACATTTAAACCGTCATGGATAGTACATGTTCCATTAGAACTGTGTGAAATAAAGTTATATTTACAATGGATACAGATTAACCTGCTTCAGCATTGAGAGAAGAAGGATAAAATGCCAGATGAAGCGTAAGTATACTCAAATTATGGTGTGCTCTATTGCCACATTTGGCGTCTATAGTAACCGTTTAGTAACTGGGATCGGATTCATCTTAAATTAACACCATGCACCAGAAATATAATATTCATTTAAAGTTATACATCATTAGAATATTATGCTCGAATTACCGTTTTATAGAGAAAGAGAAAAAAATAGTATTACTGCAAAGCTACGTTCCACTTCTGAAAATAACCAT
This sequence comes from Arcuatula senhousia, assembly GCA_963971305.1. Lineage (NCBI taxonomy): Eukaryota > Metazoa > Mollusca > Bivalvia > Mytilida > Mytilidae > Arcuatula > Arcuatula senhousia. The sequence continues at coordinate 12,464,999 of OZ020306.1, forward strand.
TCTGACGGGATCATCAAAACAGAGAGAACTAGAGAGCTTTAGAGAGATGTGCAGAGGAGTAGATAAAAAACGTTTTTCTCACTTAAAATTAAAGGTTTTAATGCGTAAACTTGTCTTTTCATTCATTTTAACAGCAAAGAAACATTTTATTTAAGTTTTTATTGTCGATTTTTTAAGTATCTTGACGGAGTATCGATGGTCTGTAATGGCGCAGGACACCAAGACACGAACACTAAAGATAAATCTTCATGAACATGTTTATTAATAGTTTATTTTTAATAATATGTGATATAATGATAAAATGAGATGTTTTTATTTATTTTTTTTGAAAGACTTAGTTACAAATTTATCTTGACGATAAAAATAAAATTGAATATTAATGATCGGGTTCGTTGGCATTACAGAAAATCCATAATGCATTGCGTTTTGTTGTGTTCCGGCTATAGTTATTGAGGCGGCAATTTCAAAAATCTTAATTATGGGGTACTGACATAAAAAATATGATTTGTCAGAGTTCATATTAGACAACCATAAATAATGGAAGAGCCCTCACGCGACGTCAAGGCTATGAACTATGTGAGGGTGTGTCCCATAAAAATAGTTTTATTAATTCAGGATTTGAAATAAAAAAAATGTAACGTTCCTGATTTATCAAATCATGGAAATTTATTCCACAGGGGAACACCAAACAAAAATCGATATACCAAGATGCACGATAATTATTACTAAAGATTTTTTTCTTTGTATCTCCTGTCTTGCAGACGATATACGGCACTCGCTCCTTTATAAGTCGTGTCTGTGTATCTCCTGTCTTGCAGGCGATACACAACAGTTCGTCAGTGAAACATGTTTGAAACCTTTTTTTCGCGGGGAAATTCATAAGGCTATTTTTAAAAAAAAGATATGTGTCATGAACATTTATTCCACACAAGCTATGAAAAATGATGTGCAATCTTATCTTATTGGCCGTACCATTGTACGTACAAGGCTGGGTACAAATTACAACTTTCGGCTCGGACCTAAAAAATATTCGTTCGAGCCGAAATAAATAAATTTTGATTAGCTGTTGACCAGCGGTGCAAAGCCTTGTCAAAGTTGTAATATGGGGAGTTGTCATAAAGACAACTATGGCAAATATAAGACAATGATGGTCTTACTCAGGAACTGAAATTCCTGGTGAGAAATGTTCTCACATGAATAATGCAACCAAGTGTTACATGATTCACAGGCAATAGCTCTACTATCAGAGCAATCGGTGTGACAAACACCACATGGAAAAGTATCCATGTTTAAAATAAGTCCGTCACACGTTATAGTCTCTTTTAGATATCAGCACTAATATATATGAATAAGTCAAAAAAGTCAAAAAAGAAAAACAAAATATTTACACAAAAACGAGTAATAAAGAGACAAAATAAAGAGAAAAAAATATTTACAGTTAAACTACAAAAAGCACTATGAAGAAAGAATTTCAAAGTTGAGAAAATTAAGTCCTGCTCAAATGGTTTGACATTATTGTTTAACCGGCTAGACGATCGTGTGATCGCTAATCATTTAATGATAGATTTATTGTTGTCGCCACGCGCCAATATAATCAAATCATCATTGATTGCGACATTAAAAAGATTGCCGATAGTCATAAGTTGTGTGGTAATTATTGGTTGTTAATAATTAAAGGTACCCTCATTTCAATTTAAATAATTTGATATATAATTATTTGAATAAAATCAACAATTAAAATTTTTATAAAAGGCAGAAAAGTATGTATTTTAATCAAAATAGTTTACTCATTGATAACTTCAACACCAGCATGGAATCAACTGAAACCCCGGCTGAGCTTGGAGTAGAACCAGCTCAAACTACTGGTGACCAAGATATTAAGGAAGCGACCGAGCTTAGTGATAGGAAGAGCTACCTACTAGTCTTCGAAGATACGCTAAAAGCATATAAAGAGATAAGAGAAGATAAGAATGTTGAAATGTACAACCTTGTTAAGAAAAGTCATGAACATTGGTACGACGTGAGAAAACCTGGAAATTATGTGTACAGCGAGGAAAGAAGTCAGAAAGTGGAGACCATCGCCAGGAAATACAGATTGAAATTAGAACAGTTCAAATAAAGATAGTGAAATGTAAATGTCAATAAAGGGCGAAATATAAGCCCCAGTCCCAAAACCCTTTTTTGTTGTTAATTGTAATTTAAAGCCCCCTCACCCGAAATACCTTAAGAAAAAAAAAAAGAAAAAAAAATAGAAAAAAAAACTTCAACACCAGCAATGTCTCTTGCTATTATTGGCCATAGTTTTGTCAGGCGCATCGCAGACCATGAACTTCTTGCTTTCAAACATGAAGACTTACATGTTGTTGGGTTAGGCGGGGCCACCGTAAAGACTTTAGCCGAAAGTTATGAATTGATTCAATTGATGCTTTACCGACCAAAAAGAATATTTATACAGATAGGCGGCAATGATATCAAGAAAGACACAACATCAGACCAGATTTTCAAAGACATTACAGAATTTGTCGATCATCTCAAAGAATGCAGAGTTGCACAGATAATCGTCGGCAGCTTGTTCCCAAGATTTCAACCAAGAGGGATGACTTACCACCAATACGATTCACAAAGAAAAGAGATCAACCTCAAGCTTAGTGACGAATATGCAAAATCAACGGGGATCACATTTTGGAAACTGCGTGGACTAGTTAACCCATCAAGACGTGCATTTACAGATGGTGTTCATTTAACTAAGAAATTTGAGCATATATACGCAAGACAGATTAAGTTGGCACTATTTTGTAACACTTTTAAATAATTTGACGTTAGAATTGAAAATTGTCATTGTTCGTTTATATATCATGTATATAAAAAAAATGTTTTATTTTCATGTTTTAATGCATTAGTAATAATAAATGTGCAATTTTATATATATCATGAGTTATTCTTCAACACATAATTATCGTTCAACTATGAAAACCGTAATTCATACATATCCGACCCTGCACTTACCTGTATTTTTAAGTCGACAGTCGCCATTTTGATTACGATATTTACGAGAAAAAAACCCAATTGCAAATAAAGTTTGAATTGGCCAAAAAACACACAAACAAAGATTCTTGTATGTACATTTACCGTTATAATAACAAAATAGTGTAATTTATTCCAAATTTAATACTTTGGAAAGAGTCTTTGATGTCATTTATCATACGCTGGTTTACTCCTCTCTACCGACATCGTAGTTATCTTCAATTCCTACCATATAGAACCATTTAAAACCAACCCAAGTGCTTTCAAATTACTCAAAATACCTTAGAAACAAACAATAGCCAGATAACAACATTTATTTTACACAATAAATCATTTTTTTATTAATTCTCTGTCCTCCTCTGTCCTGCTCTCTACTTCTCTGTGTGACGACAGGAAAAAGGGGGGAGGTGGTTTTGACAAAGTAACTGTGCTGTTAAGACTAGATGCTGCTGAGATGGCTCAGTTGTTATGTCATTTAACGACAGATACTTAGTGTCCACACACCTTTCTCCAACAAGGAATTCACCTCTTTATAACGTTGATATGGTAGGGTGCTCCGGGTAAATCTCCTTGGTCACAAATCTAATAATTATTATGGGTCCTTGTGAGGTCTAACAAATGCCAGTAAATAAAACACAGTAAAGTTTGATAATCATATTTCCAAAGAATGCATAAATCCAAATATAAAGTCACAATACAATTTAGTTAATCCCCAGGGCCAAAAATAGGTAATTTAGAAGTAAATCCTGACAAAATGAAATAAGACTTAAAGTGAAGTAAAACGAGAGCGAGCGAGAGAGAGAGCTGTATTCCCATGATTCCCTTTTATACCAACCTCTCAAGCAACCTTGGCACACTCCTAACACCCACACTTTCTCACGCAATCATTCTGATGCAACTTTCTGATGAAATACAAAGAACTCCCAGTAGGAGTACAAGGAGTCGTGACTCCCACTATACTAGTATGTACACAAGGAGTAAGATTTAGTAGGTCACTGGGAGTACAAGGAGTCATAATCCCAGTTGACCTTTCCCGACCTAAATAAAGGACACATCTGGTATTTAGATCTTAGAACCATAAAATACTGCTAATATTAGCTTAACTGAAATAAGAATGATGAAACTAGTAAACTCAAATGACCTCGAGCTACTCCTGCATGTACATACATAAAAAAATAGGGAAATAACCTATAAAATGCATAAAATATATGGGGTAAAAATCCAAAATCATTACACAGCCCCCCACGAAGAAAAACTGAACTTCCACTGTTCAGAAATACAATACATAAACAAAATTCATGCAATATAATGATTATAATGAATACACAACATTTGTCATATATACACAATGAAGGTATCAAACATGTAACATGTGCAAAACTTGTGAAATGACCATGAAAATTGTGCGAAATAACAAATTTATGACTTTTAAACTTCAAAAATATAAAATTTATGAAATGATTATCATTTCGCATGAAACTATTAAAACACTTGAGTATTATAACAAGAAAAATATGCATATCAAAAAACTTTTGAACACATTAGGCACATATAACAAAAAGATTAACCCGTAAAAGGTAAAATAATACTTTTTCACCTGAGACAATATACTATGAGGTAACCAGTCCACAATAAAAAAAAATATCTCCTTGTAAAAAAAAAAAAAAATGTTTTAACCTTCTAAATCTCAACAACAACAAAAGACAACCAAGAATATACATCCGCCACCGAGTACCAGTATGAGGGCTACAAAAAGCACCAAAAATAGGACTCTTAGGCTGATTATCACACAACACATAGAACGGATAAAAAAAAAAAAAAATATTTGACTAGATTATACAGAATATATGGCACAAAACCTACATGTATATAATAATAAACTGACATTAATTATGTCTTAAACAAAACTAAACAAAATACCTATCTATCAAATCAACATGACAAAGTAATCTAATCACAGTTCGAGCCACTGACAGTCCTAATCACTGGAGTCCGCCAACTCGTCCACCTCTGCGACACGGACGGATCCATACGGTTTGTTCTCCTTTAGATCCATGGCCCGCATGTGCTGCACTAGTTCTTCTTCCATATACCTTACAAAATCCATCCACTGAAAATTCTTGATGTCGTAGTGCGGGGACATTGCGAAGTGGTGTTCCCTCTCCACGGTTTCATTACCATTAGTGTCTTTTACAGTCCTTTTGACTAAGCTTAAAGTAAAGAGTTCCACTATTTCCCTCGGCTCCTGTGAGCCGCCGGATGCTGCATCCCTCGTGTCTCCTAAGCCTGAAGGTCCTGGGACTTCCCCATCTGACTCATAACTAATATTGTCACAGTTTTCTTCCTCATTATCTTCCTGCTCGGATTCACTACTCGTACTTGTAGATATCGAATCAGAGGACTCGTCGTTGACATCAATAACTTCTGGTACTGGGGCTGGTACGACCGGGTCCGTGTGAACGGGTCCCACGTAGTAGCTTCCCTGAATATGCTCTCGTGCATAAAATTGGAAAACTGTAGCCTTTGCTACACTCACAGGGTCCTGACATTCTTCTTTGTGGGCTGCTCTTAAATGAATCCGAAGATATTCTCGTCTGAGAAAAATCCTATCACAACCGGCAACAGGACAACGAATAGCGTTCACCTGTGGGTTATGCACTTGATTTAAGTGTCTCTGCAAATTCTTCAAACAGGTGTACCTTTTTCCACAATGATGACATCGCTCTGACATTGTGACTTCTTGAATAAAATCTTGCAAATATTGCGGTTTACTAATCTCCCGGCCAAATCTAGTTTTTATTGAATGCGCATGCTCAGAAGAAGATCTGGGGCTTACACTAATACTGGTACGAGGTCGGACCTCTGACTCCGGGAAATCACCAACACTACCCGAATAAATCTCTGGCATTTCATTGGTGTTCCCTGAATCGCCAAACGGCGTGGGAAAAATAGTTTCATCATTTTGAGGCATCGTTGCATCAGCTTCTGTATACTTTCCCACGAACTGATCTAATACCGGAAATTCCATGACCTCATTTTCTGGCACATTTTCAGCTTCAAGGTTGAACCAATTAAACCTTTTGTCGCCTGTGTACGGCTTCAAATTGTCTCCGTGTATGACAACCGGAGTCGAATTCTTTGAAAATTTAATTTTGAATAGAACGTCGCTTAGTTTTTCACATATTATCCACGGACCAGACCAATGCCGTGCGATCTTGCTTTTCCGACCAACAACATTTTGCTTTTGGTTTCGCCAAACCATGTCTCCGACTGAATAAACTTTTGACTTTACACGGGCATCGTAAATTAATTTCTGACGTTCAGCTGCATGTCCTAAATTCGATCGGGCTATTCTATGTGCCTCAAATAATCGATCTTCTAAGTCTATGACATAATCTGATGAATATTTTCCTACTCCGTCTCCGTTTTCCAATTTCGCTGTTATAAAGTCCATCGGAAATCTCATCTCTTCTCCGTACACCATTCTATGCGGAGTCAGTCCCGTGCTTTCGTGTGGTGTAGAATTATAAACCATTGTAATGTAATCTAAATAATTATCCCAATCTCTCTGATGAATTTTGACATATTTGGACAAAATGTTATTTACAGTTGCATTCATTCTTTCAACCATTCCGTCCGATCTAGGATGTAGCGGGGTCGTCCGCGTTTTATGTATATCGAGAAGTTTACAGAGCTCTTGAAAAAGCTGGCTTTCATAATTTCGACCTTGGTCAGAATGTAGCTCGGCGGGGCATCCGAATCTCTTCACCCATGCTCTAAAAATGACATCAGCTATGGTCTCCGCTTGAGTGTCTTGGATAGCATACAGTTCAGTCAGTTTCGTAAAGTAGTCTCCAACTACCAGGATGTACTTATTACCTTTGTCACTAGTAGGAAACGGACCAGCGATGTCCGTTGCAACTCTTTGAAATGGTTCTCCAACTAAGTACGACTGTAATTCATGACGCTTCTTGAAAGGTGGATTTTTCTTTTCTCCGCAGATATCACATCGGCTCACATAATCTTTTACAGTTTTGTGAAGATCTTTCCAAAAGAACGGAGAAAGTCTAGCTTTTTCATACGTTTTCTTAATTCCTTGATGGCCTCCCAACACGGAGTCATGAATATACCATAATACGGAGTCTGCTAATTTAGTAGGTAAACAGATTTTCCATGTAGGTTGACTAATAGAATCGCTCCATTTCATACACAGTACGTTGTTCTTTATTTCTAACAACTCCCAGCGGGCAACATAGAACTTAAAATCTTGACTCTTCGGGCTCACTTCTCTAACATCTGGTTTATCTCCTCCCTCAAGTTTCAACTTTAAAATTTCCCCAATCGCGTCATCTTCTTCTTGAAAAGTTCGTAAAATTTCTAAATTATTCAATTCGACAGTTGGTTTAGTTTTCTGTATTGCTTGTCGTGGTCGATTAGGCTTCCTCCCCCTTCTTAGTCTACGTCCTTCTCCCGGAGGACTCCCACTGTGCCCGACCGGACCCTGACTAAGATCCGGGTCACGTATAGGACTTTGTGGTACACTCCCGGGGATTTCATCTCCGTCTGAATCTGTTTCATTCGACAAGACATTTACTCCTTGATTATGCTCTTCTCTTATGTTCTTAGCTTCAACTTTGGTCGGACCTTTATACGTGTAATCCCAAGGCATTTTACACTGTTTGCACATAATATCTCCGTCTGGTGTTATTAATCTAGACATTGCATCAGCGTTCCCATGTCTATTTCCTGGACGGTGCTGTATTTCCATGTAGAACTGGCTAAGTTGCTGGATCCAACGATGTATCTGTCCGTCCGGCTCTCGGAACTTTTGCAACCAAGACAAGGACCCATGGTCCGTCCGGAGTAGAAATTTACGCCCCAGCAAATAGTGCTTAAAATACTTTGTGAAGAACACTACCGCCAGCATCTCTCTCCTTGTTACACAGTAGTTCCGCTCCGCCTTGTCGAGACAACGGCTACCGTAGGCAATGACTCTTTCCTTGCCGTCCTGAACTTGTGATAGTACTGCTCCTATGGCATACGCACTGGCGTCCGTGTCTAAAATAAACTCGGACCCATTCGCCTGTGGAAATGCCAATATCGGAGCAGTAACCAATCGGTCTTTCAACTCCTTAAAACTATTTTCACAGCTTTCGTCCCAGCAAAAAGCTCTATCCTTCCTTGTCAGATCAAAAAGGGGCTTGGCTATCTTTGAAAATCCCTCTACAAATTTTCGATAGTAGGAGGCTAGACCTAGGAAACTCCTGACTTGGGTAACCGATGCTGGTCTCTGCATTCCCTTCACTGCTGAAATCTTAGCTGGGTCCGTCTTGACTCCTGCCTCCGACACGCAATATCCTAAAAATGAAACCTCTTTTTGAAACAAATTGCACTTTTTGGCCTTCAATTTTAAATTCGCACTAGAAAGTCGATCGAATACTCTCTGTAAATTTTCCAGATGATGACTAAACGATTTTCCTATGACCACAATATCATCTAGGTAGAGTACAGCTATTTCCCATTGCAGTCCTTCCAGTGTTCTCTCGATGATACGACTAAAGGTTCCAGCTGCATTGCAAAGACCAAAAGGCATGGTCTTAAAATGAAACAATCCACCCCTCGGTGTAGCAAACGCTGTTTTCTCTTTATCTGCTTCTTCTAACGGCACCTGATGGTAGGCCATATCTAAGTCTAAGGACGAATAGTATTTAGACCCTTCTAACGCATCTAGGTTTTCATCGATCCTGGTAAGCGGATATGCGTCCTTGATGGTCTTCTCATTGAGCTTCCGGTAGTCCACGCACATGCGCCAGGATCCGTCCTTCTTTTGTACCATAACTGTTTGTGATGACCAAGGACTCATAGATTTCTCTATAAGGCCACTCTTTTCTAACTTCCTTACTTCTTCTTCCAGGGCTCTTCGCTTATACAGGGGGATCCTACGTGGTGGCTCTCTTATAGGCTTGTCATCTTTTAACTGTATCTTATGGGTCCCCATATTTGTTCGTCCGACTTCACCCGGGCGAGCAAAACAAGTTTCATTTAAGCAAAGAAACTTCTCCAACTCCGCCTTCTCCTTCTCATTAAGGTGTTTACAGCCCTTCTCAAAAACTGGAATGACATGTTCCGGCATGTTTTTATTAATTTCCTCAACTTCGTAAACACCAAACCCATCATCTCTTCCAGAACTCCTCAGGTCCAAGGTTGGTCCGACTCTACTTGCGAGTGTAAACAACGCCATATGAGTATGCTTGTAAATTTGTACATCTTGTGGACCTGGATTATACACTCTGGTGTAAACAACATCGTTAGCTGCATCTACTAAAGTTCTGGCTATTGCTAGACCATACCTCTCCATAAATGGACGTTCCGGTGTCAAGATACCCAGGGAATTTGAGGTCAGGCTACCATTTCTCCGGTTAGTTAAACCTGATTTGATCACCGCCTCGTGTCCCGATGGCACTCGAACCGTCTCCAATGCGATCACTCTGCTTGAACGTATATTTCTGTCTGACTCCTGGAGTGGAACACGACTACCTTTGATTATGAAGGATGCCTCATCGTGGTCCCAAACACATCGATAAGTCGTAATGAAGTCTTCACCAATTAGGTTGTTCCTAACTCCGCCAACCACTATTTCCTGCTCAAACACATGATCGCCAAACGTCATCCTCATCATAGCTTGTCCATAGCATTTCAACTTCTGTCCGGAGGCTGTTACATATCTTCCCTCTACTGGATCTAATCTCGGTTGATCAATAATATTATCAAAAGTATCTTTAGTAATAAAGGTGCTCCTGGATCCGGTGTCTATTTTCCATTCAACACTGGTCCCTTCTACCAAACCTCTAACCGTCATACTCTCAACGCTTGCAACTTTTGCAGGCAATGGCTCCGTATGGGATCCTAAGGTTCTCTTATTGGAACTAGATTCCCTAGGGCTTCTACTATTCAATTCTTCCTCAGCCTTTTCCCTTCTTTTCCGTTTCTTCTTAAATTTAGGCCTTTTGAGGTCGACCGGTACATGGCCATCTGTACCGGTCACATCTAGTTTAACGGCTCCTTCCTTGGTTCCTCAGCAGCCACCCTTGTAGGACCACTGGGCTCCGGCCGACTCCTATTCGGGAAGTAAGGTCTCCTTCTACCTCGTCCGCGGGCCAACGGAAAGGGATGGTGTCCAACTCTTCCGAACCTATCCGGGTACCTGTAGCGATGTGCACTGTCGCTCCCTTCATCATCACCATAGAAACCTGCGCTTGGGGATCTCCTGGTGTCCATATTTACTCTCTCTAGGCTACCCGTTACTTCATAAACATTCCTACTTGGTTTATCCTTAGTCAATTCTTTTTCACCAACACGGAGGCACTCCTCTTGCATGGCATTTACCACCGCTTCCTGCAGGGTCTTTGGTCGAGTCCTTTTAACCGCCAATCTAAACTCTTCGGACTGCCCACATTTGTCCAAGAAGGCTTTGATTGCGTTTTCTTCTACGATGTCCGGGTTCTCCGGGTAAGCTCGGCGATATAGATCTTCTATCGACTGGCCAAAATCTCGTAGCGACTCTCCTTGTTGCCTCTTCCTCAGCTTAGCTTCGGCTAAGTATTTCTCTTTCATGGCCGTGTGGCCAAATCTTTCCTCCATCTTCCGCTTAAGCCTCTCATAGTCCCTCTGTATCACCAACGGCATGCCATACGCGAACGTCTCGGCTTGACCGCGGAGTGTACTTAACAGTACCCTTCTGGACTTTTCTGATCCCCAGGAGTTCAGTTCCGCAATGTTCTCAAAATATTGCAGGAATTCAGTCCACACGTCCGTGTTTCCACCAGAAAACGTTCTCCGTACTGGGTACTCCTGGCTATGAACTGCTCCGACTCTCTTTTCTGGGTCCTTTTGTAACATGGCTTGGGGTTGTGGGGCCTTATCCACGATTTTGGCACAAAAGGTTGAATCTACTTGGTTAGCTCCGTCTTCACAGTTTCTTTTAGTAGCTGAAGTTGGACGGCTCGTTCCCTCATTAAAGCATTCGGGGTCGCCGTGCCTTTGTTCATCCGACGCTATCCGTCCATGTCCGTGCGGAGCAGGACTGGTCGGAGGCGCGTCTGAGTACTCCGGCATCTCTCCATGCTTAAGGTGACCTTCTTGCTCAAACCTCCGCCTGCCTTCTTGCCATCCCTGGTTAGTTAGATCACTTCCTAATCCAGGCGTCCTGGGATTTGTACTCCACTGCGGGCAACTCCGGCTCCTTCTAAACATTCGACTAAGAAGTTTGATGAAAATCGGCAAGAGGGTAATGGCTAATACCGCCAAAACACCTTTCATCACGTATTCTTGGGACAACCGTACTACCTTGTTGTCAGGAAAGTAGGCCCAAGTGAATGCTACCGTTCCACTGCTTAGAGCCATCAAACCAAACCAGACTAACCAGAATTTCCCCCATCCATTGCTCTCTTCGCCAGACTCCAATTGTTCCTCGTCGTATTCTTCTGTGTAAACCTCGGGTATCGCTGTGTACCTCTTTGGGGACGTCGTCCTACCAGGGGTTCTACTTCTAGCACTGGACATTGGATACGGCGAACCATGGAATCCAGAATCAGCTGACTGGAACAGCTGAGTTCTAATGTTACTAACTGGTCTTACCTCATAAGGTGTATAAGCCTTGTCCGAATTCCTCCTTTTAAAACTGGGAGTATCCATTGCACTTATTAGAAAGCACAGTAAGTATGAATATGGCGAAATTGTTAAGTCACACAAGAAAATCCCACCGCTGCCACCAATGTGACGACAGGAAAAAGGGGGGAGGTGGTTTTGACAAAGTAACTGTGCTGTTAAGACTAGATGCTGCTGAGATGGCTCAGTTGTTATGTCATTTAACGACAGATACTTAGTGTCCACACACCTTTCTCCAACAAGGAATTCACCTCTTTATAACGTTGATATGGTAGGGTGCTCCGGGTAAATCTCCTTGGTCACAAATCTAATAATTATTATGGGTCCTTGTGAGGTCTAACAAATGCCAGTAAATAAAACACAGTAAAGTTTGATAATCATATTTCCAAAGAATGCATAAATCCAAATATAAAGTCACAATACAATTTAGTTAATCCCCAGGGCCAAAAATAGGTAATTTAGAAGTAAATCCTGACAAAATGAAATAAGACTTAAAGTGAAGTAAAACGAGAGCGAGCGAGAGAGAGAGCTGTATTCCCATGATTCCCTTTTATACCAACCTCTCAAGCAACCTTGGCACACTCCTAACACCCACACTTTCTCACGCAATCATTCTGATGCAACTTTCTGATGAAATACAAAGAACTCCCAGTAGGAGTACAAGGAGTCGTGACTCCCACTATACTAGTATGTACACAAGGAGTAAGATTTAGTAGGTCACTGGGAGTACAAGGAGTCATAATCCCAGTTGACCTTTCCCGACCTAAATAAAGGACACATCTGGTATTTAGATCTTAGAACCATAAAATACTGCTAATATTAGCTTAACTGAAATAAGAATGATGAAACTAGTAAACTCAAATGACCTCGAGCTACTCCTGCATGTACATACATAAAAAAATAGGGAAATAACCTATAAAATGCATAAAATATATGGGGTAAAAATCCAAAATCATTACATCTGTATATTTACCTACCGATTCTGACTGACATGTTTACATGGGTAAAATCCACTGTCTTTTGAATTAGCATGAATAAAAAATACAATGACATGATGTAATGCCCATGTTAGTCCTACCCATTAGCTTATGCCAGGTACAACAGAACCATCAGATTATCTTTCTATTAATTCATCTTTCTGGTTAATATTTAAACAGAGTAATGTCACTTAAGGCAAAAAAATATTTAATTTATATTTTTGTTTCCTAATTACCAAGGAAACTCCAGCATTTGACTCATTGATACATCCTTGGTATTTTGTCAGAAATCAAATGTGTTGTAAACATGAAATTAGAAAAAAGGCTAAAAAATGAATTTTAGATGATTGTAACTGTATTTTATTGAAAGAAGTGCAATACCTCAAACTTGAGATCATATCATGGCGTTTTTAGGATTAAAACAGGAATCTTTAGAAAAGACATGGACCCTGAATGAATGGTATGATTTTTAATGCTAAAACAATATGAATAAAACATTTCACTTGTTATAGAAGATTAATATGAGTTTATATTTTTGATATTTATATGAAAGATGCATGTTTTAAACAATGTTATTTTATTTTATTTTTTATTTTTCAGGGTCAAGGTGGCCGTCAGGGTCCGCCCTTTTAACCAAAGGTATGTATAATGTTAAATCTATCTACCCGGTAGTGCAATTTCCACTAAACTATTAGGTCATGTAAAACATGTTTTCCTTAATATTTTCTTAAACCATGATACCTGTATTAGTTAAATCAGATTTACATAAAAATATGTGATGAAATTTCAGCATGATCAAAATACAGATCTGAAAGGCTGATAAAGCCAAAATACAGTTGACTATGTTTTCTTTTGTATAATAAACATTGAATATGATATTGAACTTTTTATTGTATATTTTACCAAAACACACAAACACACACAAACAAACAATGTTTAAAGAAAAGTTAAACAGATGATAGATCACTCATGGTTTCTTTACATATATAGCAATGATCCTAAGTGGTTTCTTTGTTTTTCTATACAAATAAAACTACAATAATTCAGAAATGATTTTGTAAATTTGTTTATTTTTGTAACAATTGTACGAAACAATTTTTTTCCAGGGAGAAGGATCGGACGTCCAAACTCATCATTAAGATGCAGGACCAGATGACCAGTATATATAACCCAGAAACTCCTAGTAAGTATAAAGCACTCCCTGATATTAGAGAAGATCTTTTGTTCTTAATCGTTTACAATGGATTGGGGAACCAGAAGCAGCCAGTCCCCTCTCGAGTTTGCAGTATTAAAATGTGGTCTTAATATAGCCATCTCTTATCAGTCTCTTTAAAGAGATACTGCACTCTTCATACAGTGACAACATTTTTTCATGGCATATGGACTAGCATTGTCCTTTGAGACCATTTTATTTATTTCAAATATTTTATTGATTAAACAAACGGATTGGATAACAGGCAACAGGATCCTATCCTATGACAGAGGGATGAACAGTATCGAACACTATATGCCCCCTACTTTTCTAGATGGGGCATAAAAAGACCAAAACAGATGAACAAAATAATGTTTTTAACCATTTGAGAAAAAGGTTCCATGTTATCTGGAGTGTCGGCAGTCCTGACAGTTTTTGATGTAAATGTCTAACTTTTTTATACCCACAAAATTCCTGAAAAATTGCAAACAATAATGCTTTTCACATTATTTTTCAAAATAAAAGATAATATTGACTAATCATTATTAATTTTTTTTATTTACTTTATTTTTGTAGATGAAGAGCCTAAGAAAGTAAGTACATGTATCTGACACCTGATAAATATGGGGTATACTTACCGGCTATGGATAACACTGGCAAACTGAGGACAGTCCAAAAATTACCTTTGACTTTTAACAAAGAAAAGGATAATGAGTGAAAATGGTAGACAGCAGTCTTTCTTTCCTTGTCAAAATAACAAACTGTTTATTATACCCCCCACTTTCAAAAGTGGGGGGTATATAGGGATAGGGGTGTCCGTCCGTCCTTCCGTCCGTCCTTCCGTCCGTCCTTCCGTTACACTTCAGGGTACCCATCTCTTATCCGCAACTCCTCCTAAACCCCTTGATGGATTTTCATGAAACTTACACACAATCTTTGTGACATAATGTAGATGTGCACCTACTATTTTAAAATTTGATCAGAATGATTTTTGGGGTTTCCCATAGCAAAACATGGACTTAGCCATTTGACTACATGGGGGTACCCATCTCTTATCCGCAAATCCTCCTAAACCCCTTGGTGGATTTTCATGAAACTTACACACAATCTTTGTGACATAATGTAGATGTGCACCTACTATTTTAAAATTTGATCAGAATGATTTTTGGGGTTTCCCATAGCAAAACATGGACTTAGCCATTCGACTACATGGGGGTACCCATGTCTTATCCGCAACTCCTCCTAAACCCCTTGGTGGATTTTCATGAAACTTACACACAATCTTTGTGACATAATGTAGATGTGCACCTACTATTTCAAAATTTGATCAGAATGATTTTTGGGGTTTCCCATAGCAAAACATGGACTTAGCCATTCGACTACATGGGGGTACCCATCTCTTATCCGCAACTCCTCCTAAACCCCTTGATGGATTTTCATGAAACTTACACACAATCTTTGTGACATAATGTAGATGTGCATCTATTATTTTAAAATTTGATCAGAATGATTTTTGGGGTTTCCCATAGCAAAACATGGACTTAGCCATTCGACTACATGGGGGTACCCATCTCTTATCCGCAACTCCTCCTAAACCCCTTGATGGATTTTCATGAAACTTACACACAATCTTTATGACATAATGTAGATGTGCACCTACTATTTTAAAATTTGATCAGAATGATTTTTGGGGTTTCCTATACCAAAACATGGACTTAGCTGTTGACTACATGGGGGTACCCATCTCTTATCCACAACTCCTCCTAAACCCCTTGATGGATTTTCATGAAACCTACACACAATTTTTGTGACATAATGTAGATGTGCATCTCCTATTCTAAATTTTATCTGATTAATTTTTTTGGGGGGTGGGGGGTATTTGTTTGTGAGCTGCGGCTCACAGTTTTTCTAGTTTTTTGGACTGTCTTCAGTTTGCCAGCGATAAACTATAGCTGAGCTGGTACCGGGTAATTCCCCATTGATAAAGCAACTCAAGTTCACAACTTTATGAAGAGCTTTTCAAGTATAAAACCTGTATAGAATAGAATTGATTAGTACTTTCCTATTAAATGCTTTAGCCTTTAAGCAATATTGCTGACTTTCTATTATGTTTTAGTTAAATAATGAAATATTTATAGATAAAAGGCAATTACTGAAAGAGAAGGTTTAAAATCAAAATAAATAATGCAAGTTACTTACAATGAGAAATCTAACAAGCTTTTAACCTAGATCTCCAGATAATTGAAAAAAAATGGGACATGGAGTAGATATAAACATTGCAAAATCATTTGAATTTTTGAATTTGAATAAACAGAAGCAAAGGAACTGCTTTTTCCTGTTGTTGATTGACATTCAGTTATTTTGTGTTTCCATGATTTACATGTTGTCTGTTTTTGTCCCGTTCTTGTTGGTGTTTACTGGTTTTGTTTCTGCCCTTTCAGACTTTTGTAGTTTATAAAGCACAAAAATTCAAAAACAACCTTATGGAAATTAAAAACTGGCTTAAAAACCTTTTGAAAAAAGGATACGAATTCAATGTTTTAGTAAAATCTTTGCATTTGGTATGTTTGGCAGAAATATTGATAGCTTGATAGTAACTTTAAAACATTAAATTTTCACTTTGTATCCACTTTATTATTTATAAGCACCACAGCGATCAAGTATGTCGGTTCTGTATGGTGATACAACTCTTAATCATTCATTGTTTTGACGTGGGGTGTCGGATTTAGAACTGATGTATTTGATTCTTTTACATCAATCGATAAATGTTTCTTAGCTAGTTGTCAGTAACTTCGAGTGTTCTCAAGAGAGTTCCTCCTTGTCTTGTTGTTTTCGTACAGTATTTTGTCTTAGGTTCCCTCTTGTTGAATTGAACTTTTGTCGATTGAGTTTTACAGTGTGTTTTATATGTAGCTTTGTGCAAGCTTATCAATAGGGGGAAGGTTGGATCCAAAAAACTAGTTTAACCCCGCCACATTTTATATGTGCCTGTCCTAAGCCAGGAAACTTTGCCAAAGCCTTTGTTTGTCCTTGTCATTCTATGTTAACTGTTTTATGTCAAGAATTGAGTCTTTCGTTGATGATTTAGGGATTGGTTTTGATACTTTTGTATTGTATTATAAGTCTTGGGCCAATGCAAGACGGTAAGCAGTGACCTATGGTCATGTTGAAGACTGCTTGCTGTTTTCCGTTGTGATTTTTTGAATTACTGTTTGTTTATGTTTGTTGTGTCGCGTACACTTATTCCACATCTCAATATCGTATATTTTGACTTTGGGATACCCCATTGGTACCTCTGCTTCTTCATCCTAAAGTCACATAGAAACCTACGGAGTAGCCAGTGCTTGCACCCTTCATACACATCTGAAATGTCCTTTATATATAAAGAAAGAATAATTGATATGTTTTTATTTAATTTTTCAGTTTTCCTTTGATTACTCATACTGGTAGGTAGATTAATAGATAGATAGATAGAACGTTTATAATTGTTCAAGTATGAAAGACATGCTTTGACATAAGTTTATTTTGTAATTAAATTATAAAACATCTACTACATGTACAAGTATACATGTAGTACATATCATCATATCAACAAGTTATGGTCTGACTGGTATCCATTTTAATGATTTATGGAATGTTTTTTCACATCTCATGCGTATGATGGTGGAGTGATCAGCACTATTTTTTACATGCTCTAGTTAAATTTTTACTCATATAAACTGAAGTTAAAGACAATTAATGTTGTGCTGACTAATCAAAATGAATGTATTATGTTAAGTTTTTAATGCAAATATCCCAAACAAAGTTTGAAAACTTATAAATTTATTTTTTTCTTAATGTATTTTAATGGCACTTTACAATAAAATGTTTATTGATGGAAATTTCATTTCATCTTTATGTTCACACCTGAAACAATGGCCTGAAAACATTTTTAAAAGATCTTCATGAAACTTAGTACACATCCCAACCAGGGATTAAACTTAAGAGTTTTCATAACTTGTGGGCTACAAAGCCGAAACTTTTGGATGAAAATTCTACATGTAGTAGCCCATAGCTGATTTAAGGGGCCATTGGGCAAGTGTTAATTTCCAATGATTTAGGGTATGACATGTGAAAAGTAGATAGAGTGGTGTTAATCTACATAAAACAATAAATGGGATTTTAAATCCTCTTCACTTTACCCAGTAGCTATTTTTTTCATTAATAAATACCATTAATGTCTAACGACTCCTCTTAATATATATGATAATTAAAATCACCTTTATGGTCCTGCAAGTCAATAAACACTTAGGTAAATGTCATGAGTTTCAAAATCAGATCACCTTATTCATGTTTGATTTGAATGAGATTCTTTCCAGCAGCGACAAAAGACAGTGAAACCAAAACAATGGTAGGATTTGTTTTGTTAAATCAATGTGATGTCTGAATATTTATATAGGGTGGAAATCAATGTGAAGTATTAACAAAGAGAATTAGATGGAAGAGAATATAGATTATTGGTTAATTTATCTGTGCGAATCTCAAGTGTCGCAAAAAATACAGAGCAGGTTCTAATTGAGCTTATTTGAAAAGTTAATTTTTTTTTTAAATTAAAAAACAATTTCTGTTGGTTCAGCAGTTTGTTGTTAGGTACCATCATAGATACAGGGATGCATGGATGTAATACGCTTCTCATATAAATCAAAGTACCATTGGTACCATTGGAACTGAGTAATTGGAAATTCTATAAGAATGAGACTATTCTTCTTCAAGTGAACATAGATTATGAGCTTTAAAAATGATCAGATTGAAAAAAAAACATTAAAAGTAGAAAAAAGTTTGGATCTTGAAGCATAACACTGCTAAAATAATGTTCTCTTCTAACGAAAAAATAATGTGCATTTACAATGTTGAAGAAATTTAGCTATTAAGTATTGCATTTAGTAGGTCTTCATACATTTAAGAGGCCTTTTATTTTTTTTTAGCTCAGTGGCAAATCCAAAGGTCCATGAAAGAGGGGGCATAAATGCTTAGAATGTCAAATTTGTGATGAAAATTAGAAGGAACATGGACAATTTTATACAAAAAATAAAAATAAAAAAAATTCTCAATTTAAGGAGGTTACCCCCCCCCTCTGATCCACCACTGTTCTAGTTGGTTAAATGAAAAGATTGATGGCTTAAACATTGGGGATTAATGAGTGCAAGAAATTGTAGACATTTTCTGGGCCTTGTCGCAAGATTGAAGAAAAAAATATTGTACCAAAGCCTTCAAGTCATGATAGTAAATATTCTCCTACAAAGTTTCAATTAAGATAGTGTTTGTTCTCAATAATTCTCTCATAAATATCTTTCATAAAGTTTCAAGAGCAACACATAGACATCAAAAATCTTGTAATCGCCTGTAAGATAGCTCTGCAATTTATTGAAGAATGTTCATTCTTATTTGACTGAAAATTACCTGTTCACTTTGAATTTGCAAGATGAAAAGACAATTATTTACTTTGTAACTGAACTACATTTTCTGAACTTTAATTCTAGATGAAGTTTGACTTTGACCTGGGTTTTATGGTCAGTCTAAACACAAAATTTAAATGTCCGTGTTCATTGTTTGATATAAGGGCTTAATATTATGTTGGATGACTTGTAGGTGGGGTGTTTTACCAATTTGTAGTCGATTTATTACAAGTGCTTTAGATTATTATTAATATTATGTAAATAGGTGAATTTAATGTGAGAGAAAGTAATGAAATTATATTTCTTTTGAACGACAGGTGGATGAATTTATGATAGGTAAAAATTTGGTACAGCTTAGTTGAAGGGTATTAGGGTTTATATCATTTTGATTGTATGACCATTATCAAATTGTAGATAAAGTGGAGAGAACATCTAAAATAGTGATAATAAAAATGATTTGATAAAATTTACTTTAAATTTCACATGTTTGATTGAAAGCATTATCATCTGAGTATAACTTGGAGTCAATTACTTAAAATTTGACCATATTTTTGTAACTACAAAATGTATTTAGCTGTATTATCACAGAGTATTATTATTGACTCAACCCATTTATGAAACACAATGAAGCCATTAAAATAGATCTAACATTTAATGTCTTTTATTTTTTTTATTTATCCTTTGAAAAATTTGTATTTTATATTTTTATGCATACAAAGTCAACATACAGAGCTCTGTAGTTCAAACATATTGACTTCCAAGAAAAAATATCAGCTTCTTTAGGAGTTAAGTTATTTGATAATTGATTTCAAGTTAAGTCCTTATTAAGATCTGATTTGCCCATTAATTTATTTATGTTCTTAGTGATTTTCAGGAAGTCTGAAACTTCATTTGATTAAATATATCACAAGTTACATACAAACATTTATTGTTAAGTAGCGATCAATAAGTGCTATCGATTTCAAGTTTTAATAGAATGTAAAAAAATATCATGTTTCCTTAGAATATTTTATCAATATACAGTTGGTTTATTTGTACATATTGATTAAATTTAGTCAAAATTTTAATTATGATATATTTTCTTACAACATATGAACATGTAGAAAGACATTTATTTGTAACAGATTTTGGATATGGTTATTGATGAAATGATAAAACCTTGTAGTGTTTATTGGTATACAATTGTTATTTGACCAGTCAAGAGTTCATGGACTAATAATGATAAAAGCCCACTCGTATAAGGCTATCTTGTGATCTCCCTGTCTGTCCATTAAAACTTGTTATAGATTTCTCAGCTTTAAAAGGAAGGGATTGATTTAAAATTTGGTACACAGCTTGAGCATGTTGAACTAGCTGTATCATGACTCCCATTTCTAGTTCATTTAGTCTTCTTGTTTTCTAATTGGTCAAGTGGGATGACTTATAGTGTAACTCTTTGTTTTACTTATTTTGCATTAACCATGGGCGTGGTCGTCCACCAATTCCAACTGTTCAACTTTTCAAAGTAACTGACTTGGCAAGTTTAGAAATTGATTAGTCAGTTGGTTAAACAGATGATACCAGTAGACAAGTCAGTTACTTTGAAAAGTTGAACAGTTGGAATAGGTGGACAACTACGCCCATGGTTAATGCACAATAAGTCTACTGATGAGCTGTATTTCAATCTGAATGCATTAGGTGCAAGAAAAATTTAAGATATTTTGTATACCAGTGGCAGAACCAGAAATTTTGAAAAGGGGGGATCAACTGACTGGCTAATGGGGGTGGGGGGTGGGGGGGTTCCACTTTGGTCATGCTTCAATGATTTCCTATATATCTAACCAAATTTTCATGACGAAAGGGAGTCCCGGGCCCCCTGGGTCCCCGCCTCTGGCTCCACCCCTGTATACTCTATAAATTCTTAAACTATGTAAACAATATCTTTTAAATCTATCTCTAATACTAGCTATTGCTAACATCAATATGCATCTATAACATATGACAACTTTACTACTAAACATATTTACAAAGAACTCATTTTATTCTTTTATTTAAAAAAAAACAAACAAACATTTTACTGTAAAACAAAGGTCTCAAAATTCATTACATTTTCAACAATGTAATTTAAACACTACTTGCTTCGAAATTTAAATGATTTTATAATAATAGGATTTTTGTTGTACAAAAAAAATGTATATTATCTTCTGTGATCTCCTATTTGGTATCAACACACAGGAAACCCATTAAAAATTTATTGAGAACGAATTCAGGTCATGAAAAAATACTTATATAAGAAAATTTTATATTTATGCATACTTTAAATGCAATAAATATTTTCCACTAGGTAGAACCTTATAAAAGATTTTTGATAATAAAACCATACCTAGTAATTGAAAATTTAATGATATTGACAATATTGACATAGAAACTTAAGACTTATGAAGGATTTCTTTATTAGGTTAAGAATTGGGGTTAATATTGCATACATGTTTTATTGTTTAATTGTTTACTTTACTTTAAAAATGCTCGTAGGTAATATAGGAAATTATATAGACAAAGCACTTGTTTTTTATTTGTTTAATGATGACTTAAACTTTTTTAATCTTTTTTGTTTAAGCTTATCTTTTACAAATTATTTTCATAGAAATTGAGTTAATCTTTAAGTCAAGAATTATTATTAAAAAGTACTTTCATCAAAAGTAAGAAGTTAATGTAAATGATAGCATACCATTGTTAAGCTTTAGAAGTGGTTAAAATAGGAGTGGGGTGGCTAAGGCACTGAACTTTACCACTGTGAACCTCCAGTGGTGCCAAGGTTACCAGGCACTTATACCCATTCCAGTGCATTCCACTGATTTTCCAGATTGTTATATTAAGGTTTCCTGTCTTCAAGTCTGGGAAGTTTTACCTATGTTACTTTATTGTCAGAGGACCAGAGTTGAAATAAGAAAACCAAACATAAATTAGGACACAATAGATGCTTCACACACAAACGAAAACACATTCAATACAGCAAAGACACAAACAATACAAATCAAAATGAACTTGCGTCAGAACAAGGTTCCCTGTCTTGTTCGTGATTATAACACTATGCTTTAAAATTTGTGCACATAAACATTTTGTCATTTATGTTATACAACAATTTTTTTTGTCTATCTATTTAACTTTTTTTGTATAATTAAACTTTTTAGCAGACAGAAGGCATTTTCATACCACTGCAAACAAAGTTGAGTGAGTTTCTAGTGAAAGAGCAATTAGATAATATCCCACATAATGTATTTTTTATCTGTAGGTCCCATGATGGGTTCACAGAGGATTCCACGGGTATACTGGTGGAGAAACCAGGATCTAAGTACGCCAGTCAACGCAGAGTGTTCGAGAACCTCGGACAGGGTGTTCTGGATAATGCATTTGAAGGTCAATATCATCAATATACAGTTTTGTATGAATTTTTTTTAAAAATTGTGTTTGCGGAAGTTAGTGTTTGAAGTATTACAAAAATGAAATAAAAAAAATACTTACTTGTTGAGCATTACACCATCTACGATAATGTCAAAACACCAATTGAAAAAAACTTTACAGAAAAAAAATGATAAGATATTATTGTTATAAAGATCTTTAATAATGATGAGATGGCTATTTCGTGACTTGTAATGAAAGAAACATTTGGTTTATTCCATAGTGGTATACTATTCAGTCATATTGCTTTGCTTTTCTTGAAATTATTAGATTTTTTATGTCTTTATGTCATATAGGAGAATTTCTTTGCTACCCAAAGAAGAAGCTACTATAAAAATAAAACTTAGGTTAGAAAAAGAAGGGAAAATATCTTTTTATTAGTATCGGGGGGGTGGTGGGGATATTGTTTAAAAATTCTCTGTTATGCATTGAAGCAAATGCTGTTATTGTGTAGTCGCTGCTTTATATTTTCAATTGATCTTAAAATTAAAAAAGGAAACCCTATCAAAGATTGATTTTTTGTTAAAAAAAGGAAAAGAACAGCTTGAAGTTGTGTTTATACTGTTGTCATCTTGACAAACTTCACCATAAGTTTGACGTCATTGAATTCTTAGAAATCATCAGGATAAATACATCGATCAATTCTTATGTCAGATTCCATGCGTTTGAATAAGTTTGTACCTAAAACTAGTAAGATTCAAACTTTAAGTCTATTCTTGCATGGAAAAATATCCCTTTGTTTTAAATTGTGATTCATTTGAGCTTGACAATTGAAAATAATGCAGGAGGCAGGAAAAACTTGTCTTTTCCGTGCAGACTTTGGTTAATTGATTTTGTTATAACTGTTTAGGTTGGTGTTGATAGAATGTCACAACATGGAGACTTTAAAGGGTTTGCATGTATCCAATACACAGTGTTAATTATTAATTACCCAGGGTGTTTGTAATGGCTGAAATCAATAGTCCTGACACTTACAATTATCTTTTAATTGTATGGGACTTTAGAAGCAAAGTACAATTTGATGACTTTTTGCTTTGTTTTGTCTGTGAAAAAAGGGAAGACATTATATAAGAATCGATTACCTGACAATTCTACCTGTATCTTTTAGTTCTGTATGACTTTAGCTGAAAAATTTCAAACGTAGTTTTTGTAAATAAAATGTTTCTTATTTATCCTGCAACATGTTGCAAAGCAATAAATGGGTTGATTTGGTACGATGTCACAAAAACTTCCCTCATACGTTTTTTGAAGAAACACATTGAGTCTCTTGAAATTGACATGTAGCTTCATTACATTTTAAGTTAAGAACAAGGCACACAATTGACCAGTTCTAAATTTTATATTTTGGTGGGAAAACTATTAGGTATAAGTGAAAAATACAAAAAAGAAAAAAAATATGAAAATTACAAAAATAAATTGTTAAGTAAATACATGCAAGTGTGTCAGTGTTTTAATAATTTTAAAGGAAAATCATTTGTGCATGGATAATAACAGTTCTTTACGTTTTTAAAGAGAGATTTCATTTTGGCTGGATTTCACAGAATGAAAAACCAGGTTATAAATCGTGAATGTTGGGCAACAAGTGGGCAAGAAAGAAATTTTCAAAACAGTTTTCACAGCAACTACCAATTTCAGCCAATTGATAGTTTTTATACAGCATCAGGGTGGGGCCCCATTACGTAGGATTTGATTTCAGGTCTGTTGTTTACCTACTTCCTGTTGATCGAAATCTGGCCATCATTGACTATGGCAGATTTTGAAGAGAGGAAAAATTATTATTCAACATTAAGAAAAAAATAAAAATTAAAGAATATTAAACCTAGCTACTCCAATTGCAGGTGTCCGCCATATTTTAAGAATTGTTTTTGAGACCTTTTCTATCTTAATTTGGAAAAATGCTGTTTGAGATAATACAAAAAATGAAATATTTAATAACAAGGGGTTTTGCACCTGATTTTTTTATTGATAGTTAAAATTCATAGGCAGGAAAAGAATAAAGTTATTCTACATAAAAAATCAATTTAGTCCATTGTCATTTTCTGGGGTTTAGAAACATTGGTATTATAAAGATATTATTAAGTATTGATTCTAGATTGGCTTTTGTACAATTTCAAATGGTTTACATGTTATCAAAGAATTGCTACATTAAGGCTTGTCATAAATACTGAATTTGTTGTTTCATCCAGTCTTAAATTTTTATCCATTGTCCTTACATCTCCCTTCCCTAAGGTGTCAAAATATTTGTGGATGTTTTTACATTTTGTAATGCACCAAATTTTATACAAAAATGAAAAATAAAACTGCTACAAAAAATGAAAAGACTCTCTGAAGTTGAAACCATGCAGGAAAGAGCAGCATTTAGTTATGTTGATTCTTTGTCAACATTTTTCACTCATATGATATCCTATTTGTATGCCTTACCTACAAAGTAAAGGGGGCATACAGTGTTTTAGTCTCTGTCTGTTTGTTTGTCTCAAATCAATTTCATTCACCTTATTGGTCGAGGTTGATTTTCTATATTGCGAGTAGGAGCATTATGTCTTTTGGACATGATCTTGTTATTTGTTTGCTTAACTAACATTATGCTATTGATAATATATTCTAATTTCAGGATATAACTGTTCATTATTTGCCTATGGTCAGACTGGGTCAGGGAAATCTTATTCCATGGTGGGATATGGACCAAACAGGTATTGTATCATGACATTAATACCCAATAAGCTGGAATGTTTTGTTTTAGATATACATATACTTTAAAATACATTGTTAAGTGCATATTAAAAAAAAATATCACAACATACAATCTCTTCATGTCTTATGTGATTTAGATGTGAAATTTTGTTTATTTGTCAATCTTTATATCACCCACAAAATAAGTGGGGGTATTAAAGAATCACCCTGTCTGTCTATCCACCTATCTCATAGAGTAACTCCATCAAAACCGCTGGATGGATTTTAATAAACTTTTGCATGGAAATCTATCATTCATAGAACTGCATGAAGAAATTTTATTGCTCTTACATTTCATTCAGGGGAAATAAATCATATTTTCCCAATATAGATTCCATTCGATAAAGGTCAGACTGTGAGGTATCCTCAGTATGCTTGCTCACAGTATATGAACTAGTTTCTTTAGATATGGAACTTTAATTATACCCGTGCTTGGAAAAAGTCAGGGTTAAACTAATTAACCTCAATCTGCTACATAACTTTTGTAACAGCTTATTCAGCAACTACCAAGCACCACTTTTTAGCTCACCTGACCCAAAGGGTCATGTGAGCTATTGCCATCACTTGGTGTCCGTCGTCTGTCGTCTGTAAACTTTTTCAAATGTTAACTCCTCTGACACCATAAGTCCAATTATAACCAAACTTAGTATAGTTGTTTATTAGCATTAGGTGCTTACAACTAATGTGGGGATTTTTGATTTTTCAAAAAACATGGCCACTATGGCTCAAAATAGAACATAGGGGTAAAATGCAGTTTTTTGGCAAATAACTCAAAAATTGCAACAGATACCAAATTCTTGCCAGGCTTCAAGTGATCAGCACCACATGATCCAAGAAAATCCAACAATCCATGTAGGAGTTATTGCCCTTTTTGTGGATTTTTTGCAAATTTTGCGCCTGTTTAGCTCAATATCTTGCAAACTATACAAGATATTTGAGAAATTTAAATTGCATATTGTTGAGCACATCAAGATCTACAAAACATGTAATAGGGTCAACGTTGTAGGACCTTTCCTTTTAGGAGTTATTGCCCTTAGAATGTCAAAATTGAGCATTTTCACAGCATTTCCTGATTACATTGAAAACTTTAACTCCTCTGACACTTTTAGTTCAATTGAAACCAAACGTGGTATAGTTGTGTACTAGCTTTAGGTGTATAGAACTGATGTGGGGATTTTTGATTCGTTGTAAAACATGGCCACTGTGGCTAAAAATAGAACATAGGGGAAAAATTACAGTTTTTTGCAAATAACTCAAAACGATGACAGATATTTAAAGTTTGATTGTTCTCTCAGATATTTAAAGTTTGATTGAGAACAAAAGTGATCAGCACCTCATGATCTACCAGCTCTGAAATTTTGAAGAAGATCCAACAACCCATGTAGGAGTTATTGCCCTTTTTGTGAATTTTTTGTTAATTTTGCACCTATTAAGCTCAATATCTTAAAAACTATATAAGATATTTGAGAAATTTAAATTGCATATTGATAAGCACATCAAGATCTACAACATATGTAATAGGGTCAATGTTGTAGGACCCTTCCTTTTAGGGGCTATTTTGTTATTGTTATATTTTACCTTTACAAAAGATCTGGTATCACAAGAACTGATTTTAGGTCTGTTGCATATCTGCTACCTGTTTTCCCACATAGTTTTTTTTACATTAGAAGTAAATGGTTGAAAATTTTCATAACAGTTTTCACAGCAACTGAATCACAGTGACTTGATATTTGATGCTCTCAAATGAAATGCAAGAGAAAGAGAGAACTCAAAATTATTTGCTGAAAAATCGTTTCACATTTTATCTATGTAAAATTATGATTTTAACAATTTTTTTAGAGGAATTGTGCCAATCACATGTGATGAATTGTTTCAAACTGTGGAGAATAACTCGGATACTAACAGGGTAAATAGATACATTTATTGTTAAATTTTCAACAATTTCATCTACAGATTTTCAAAGCAAGAAGTATAATTTTCTTCTCTTCATTAAAACATGTTAAAATTAAGCTAGATAAACTCAATACTGATGACTATACCGAACAGCTGGTCACAAAAAAGATAAAACCTTCCATTAAGATGGCAAACAAATTTTCATTTGATAATTGTGCAAGTAATTCATTCTACAAATTTCATGCAGCTTTTTATTGTAGAAGAGTCTCAAGTTTCATTTATTGTTGTGATTAGGAAGTTTGTTCATGAAAAGAATGAATTATTTTTATTACACATTCAGCCTTTAGAACTTTATGAAACCAAATATATGCATGTATTTTCAGAGATTTGAGGTAACATTTTCCATGTTGGAAATTTACAATGAACAAGTTAGAGATCTCCTATCCAAAGATAACCCTAAAGGTGGCCTCCAGGTTCGACAGAATCCAAAGCTGGGATATTTTTATGTGGAAAACTTAAAGAGGGTCCCTGTGGGGAGCTATGTTGACATAGAAAAAAGAATGGAACAAGGTAGTTTATTTAAGAAGTTAAATGACTGAAAAATGTTGCATTGCAAAAAATACCCCAAAAATGTATCTTGCCTAAAAAGTGCATGGTTTATTTTCACATGGAATAACATTTGTGCTAATTGTATAATTAAAACAAAAGGTTTTTGTCTCGCCTGCGACGAATAGTCGCTGAACGCTAGACATAGGTATTACTTTCCGGCGGCGGCGGCGGCGTCGAAAACTTTTTTGTAAGACTTTTGTGGACAATAAATTGCTTGAAAAGTATAATAGCTAAGCATCTGATATTTGGTATACAGACAGTTCAGGTTATGGTCTACGCAACTGTCACCATGCCGTGTGACCCAAACCCCATTTTCACGCTCCAGTGACTCTGTGGACTTTGGTCTTTTTCAGGCCGTAAACTTTTTTGTAAGACTTTTGTGGACGATGATTTGCTGGAAAATTATAATAGCTAGGCATCTGATATTTGGTATACAGACAGTTCAGGTTATGGTCTACACAACTGTCACCATGCCGTGTGACCCTGACCCCATTTTCACGCTCCAGTGACTCTGTGGACTTAGGTCTTTTTTCAGGCTGTAAACTTTTTTGTAAGACTTTTGTGGATGATGATTTGCTGGAAAAGTATAATAGCTAGGCATCTGATATTGGGTATACAGACAGTTCAGGTTATGGTCTACACAACTGTCACCACGCCGTGTGACCCTGTCCCCATTTTCACGCTCCAGTGACTCTGTGGATTTAGGTCTTTTTTCAGGCCGTAAACTTTTTTGTAAGACTTTTGTGGACAATGATTTGCTGGAAAATCATAATAGCTAAGCATCTGGTATTGGGTATACAGACAGTTCAGGTTATGGTCTATGCAACTGTTACCATGCTGTGTGACCCTGACCCCATTTTCACGCTCCAGTGACTCTGTGAAGTTTGGTCTTTTTTCAGGCCAAAAACTTTTTTGTAAGACTTTTGTAGATGATGAATTGCTGGAAAAGTGTAATAGCTAGGCATCTGATATTTGGTATACAGACAGTTGTTATTATGGTCTACCAAACTGCCACCATGTCGTGTGACCCTGACCCAATTTTTACACTCTAGTGACTCTGTGAACTTAAATCTTTTTCAGGCTGTAAACTTTTTTGTAAGACTTTTGTGGACTATGAATTGCTAGAAAAGTATAATAGCTAGGCATCTGATATTGGGTATACAGACACTCATTGTGTTTATATCAAGAAATCAAAGCTTAGGTAGTTGATTTAAGTGATGGTGCAGGCAGGCGAGACATACTTTTAGTGGCCACACTTGTTGTTTTGTGTTCCAGCTCATATTTCTCATTTAGATCATTATAACCTATTTCACCTTTGCATAATTACATTTTCAGTGAACAAGATAGTTAACTTTGAAAAACAAAGATTTATTTATTCTTAAAGCTCTGAATCATTCAAACATGTGCCATTTTTACTTGATCAGATAATTAAAAATTCTACTTTTCAAGAAGAACTGTTGCATTCTACTACTGCTAGTAGAACGGTGGCATCAACAATCATGAATGCCACAGCAGTAGAGCCTTCACAAAGGGTAACAATTATATTTTTTTTACTTTCAGGTACTGCAAGTAGAACGGTGGCATCAACTAACATGAATGCCACCAGTAGTCGAGCCCACACAGTGGTAACCATAACATTTGACCAGATTATTAAAGACGCTGACACGGGATCAGAAACCAAGAAAAGTAGTGTGATGAATCTTGTAGATTTAGCAGGTATTTTATGTACTACTAGCTGTTAATTTTTGTTGGCTGGATTTCACAGAGTGAAAAATCCAGGTTTTAAAATGGTAAATGTCGGGTGGTGGGTGGGCGGCGAAGAAATTTGCAAGTTAGTTTTCTGAGAATTACTTGATATTCAGTATACAGCATCAAGGGGATCCCTTAAGTTGGGATTCAATTTCAGGTCTGTCGCTCATCTATTTCCCATTTAACGAAATCTGGCCAATTTTGACTTTGATAGATATTTATGAGGGGGGGGGGGGGGTGGGGTAGGACCTTTTTTGGGACACCAGGATTGGCCATATTTAAGCTCGGGATTCCGGGACTTGGACAATTTAAGTTCGGGATTCCAGGATAAAATTATATCAACTTTACTGGGATTCAGGATTTTCTCATTTTTGAGTCGGGATGACGGGATTTTGTAAAAATTAGTTCGGGATTCCAGGATCAGACCCCCTCCTACCCCCCTCATTTATGATTTCATAAGCAGAAGCCCTTGTGGTTGTAAAAGTTTATATAAAGTATGATGAGTGAGTGAGTATTGGAGTTTACATTCTTTTTGAAACACATTGGCCATACAGGGATTTAAACATGAAAGCAAAATATTAGATTCACACTGAAATGAAATTTTAGAACAGACTCAGTTAGTTACTTTATTTAACTGCATTGCTTATTTGTTTTTCATTGTCTGTTTTAAGGTTCAGAACGAGCTGACAGCACTGGTGCTGTTGGTGATAGACTTAAAGAAGGTGCTAATATAAATAAATCTTTATCTGCCCTGGGTAATGTCATATCGGTAAGTACTGCATTGATTTATAGAACACAGATATGTTTTGAAGGAAGGAGACAAGAATTTGGTTGTCTGTTTCAAATTTGTGTCCAGGCATTTGGGCCAAATTATTCGTATTTTCTTGAATTTTTTACATATTGAAGGTTGTGAGAAAAACAACACAGAATTATGGTAAAATTTCTTATATTTGCCTGAAGCACAAACAATTATTTCTCAGTTTTCTTAAATCATGATGATAATGATAAATTGGAAACCAGTCTAACATTATGTTAAGTTAAATCTTAAAATCTTTCAGGCATTAGCTGAGCTATCCATGGGCTCTAAGAAGAAAATTGTTGTTCCTTACAGAGATTCAGTATTAACTAAACTGTTACAGAATGCCTTAGGTGGTAACAGGTAAGGGCCATAACTCTGTATAACAGAGATTCAGTATTAACTGAACTGTTACAGAATGTCTTAGGTGGTAACTGCCCAAACAGGTAAGGGCCATAACTCTGTATAACTGAGATTTAGTATTAACTAAACTGTTATAGAATGCCTTAGGTGGTAACAGGTAAGGGCCGTAACTCTGTATAACAGAGATTCAGTATTAACTAAACTGTAACAGAATGTCTTAGGTGGTAACAGGTAAGGGTCATAACTGTTTTACAGTGATTCAGAATGCCTAAGGTGGAAACAGGTAAGGGCCATAATTTTGTATTACAGAAATTCGATATTAACTAGAATGTTACAAAATGCTTTAAGTGTTAACAGGTGAGGGCTATAACTCTGTATAAAAGGGGTTCAGTATTAACAGAAATTCAGTATTAACTAAACTGTTTCAGAATGCCAAAGGTTGAAACAGGTAAGGGCCATAACTCTGTATTACAGAAATCCTGTTTTAGCTAGACTGTTACAAAATGCTTAAGGTGTTAACAGGTGAGGGCCATAACTCTGTATTACAGGGGTTCAGTATTAACTGTTACAGAGTGCCTTAGGTGGTAACAGATTAGGGTCATAGTTCTGTTTACAGAGATTAAGTATTAATTCTAGCTGATTTTTAAGTTAAGTGCTTATTACTCATCTAATTTCTTTTGACCAAATATTGAAAAATTGACTCAACAAGAACCATTTTTCCCAAGCCAGGTTTCTATTATCTTGTTATCAAGATTGTGGTGGGCCAAATTATATGATGTTTCATTCGATGTCATCATTGTTTTGCTTGATTTTTTATAAGTACAAGAAATGTTAAATTTTTAAATGATTTGATATTTTTCTGCTTACAGTAAAACAATCATGATAGCAGCCTTGTCTCCGGCTGATATTAACTATGATGAAACGTTATCTACATTACGGTATGCTGATAGGGCCAAAAAAATCAAGAATAAAGCAGTCATTAATGAAAATCCTATGGATAAACTCATCAGAGAGCTCAAGGTCAGTTGTGGTACATATGTATAGATTAGGATTTTTTCAAATAAAAATTGATAATTATTCATTGTATATTTTGTTCCTTTACCAGAAATAAAACTGAGATGTGGAGTGTTTGTAAAACGTCATATTAACATTTCAAATTGTATACTGTAAATAAATTTATTTTTGTGACAACTATATTTCACGTTTCTGTGCAAGTGGGCTATTTAGCTTTGTTATGGTTTTTTTTCATGAATTTCTGTTTCTCATAAAAACCAAGAATATAAATTCCTGGTGAAAATTTGTTTGTTTTCAGAAGTAGAATACTGAACATTATGTATGTCATTCTACTTTTTAAGCTTCCTGAAAATGAAACCAGAAATTTCTTCAATTATTTCCCTTCTTCTTTGACAGGAGGAGAATGACAGATTAAAGAAAGCTATGGAGGGTGGTGGACTGCTGGATAATAACATGAACATGAGCCCTGAAGGTAGATACTGCCTAAGTTTATGATTACCTTGTAAATTTTTAAAGCTGTGCCTTTATGCACATCAAGTACAACTTGTCCTAAACTGTTAAATATTTACTCGAATGAAGAATATCACTAGGTGATGTGCATGAAGAATTTTCCTTGCTCTTGGATATATTTCAATAGAAATTATTTGAATTAAGAGCCTTTCCAATATTGAGTTCAATTTTTTAAAGCCTTTTTATTGGAACTCCTTAAGTAATCTTTTTGATGGATTTTCGTGAAGCTTTACATCATATAAATTTTTTTTGTGATTAGGTTCACAGTATTCTTAGTTTATTTTGTCACTTTTGTAATAAAACAGTTATAAATTCTTTTTTTCACCACTTTTGCAGAAATTGAAAAGATGAGAAGACAATTAGAGGAAGAGATCAGAGCTCAACTGATGGCAAATCAGGAAATGTTGGCTCAAAATACACAGAGTTGGGAGGAGCAGGTAATGTTAAAGGCCCTGACATTGTGTAAAACAACCTGCCATCTGAAGGATTTTTAGGAGAGAATTTTAAACTTCAAATATTTTAAAACAACTTGTTATAAAAAAATATTTTAAACTGGGCTGCAAGACCTTACAAAATATTTGCTTGAAATTTACTTGAAAGCCTTTTAAAGACTTACTTGCAACTTAAAGTGGGTTCACAGTGGGATTCCTATTGAGACAGTTTAGTAAAAGAACAATTTTATTCATCTTCAGTTACTGAGCTAGATCTTGCAATGATATTACTTATTTCAAAGGAACTATTGACAATTATATATGATATTCATGGAACATTGGAATGAGAAATAAGTTTTGAAGGTCAATGTTTAACTTCTATTTATTTATTACCAGTTGGCAGCTGCTAGGACCGAGACAGAACATATCACAGACAACACAGGAGCTAGGAAGTCTAAAGAGGCTCACCTGATCAACCTTAACGAAGATCCCATGTTATCAGGGGTCATAAGTCACTTCCTGTCAGCTAAACAGACAACAATCGGCAGGAAAGATGCTAAACCTGCACCAGATATATGCCTTAGTGGTTTAAGGTAACTCTATCCTTAGTGATAATCAATTGTGGATTTTGTTTGTTAGACAATTAGTTTACTGTTTTATGGACAACAAAACTTGATAATAAACAATTTATTTTTCGTAAGAGTGAGGAAAGATGGTTCATTATTTGTTCATTTTAAACATTCATGTTTTGTTTTGCATAAGACATGATGTTTGAATTTCATTAAAGTACAGGAACTTCATTTGATCACTACATTTTTACAGAAAAAGACTTCTATGTGTCTAAAAAAAAAAATAAAGGTTTTTTTGAATAGCAAAAACAAATCTAATGTTTTCAAGTATCATATTTCTGTTAACAGTATACAAAAGCAGCATGCTGTGATATATAACAATAAAGGAACCATAGAGATAGAGTCTGTTGCTGGCACTGGCTCTAAAACAAAAGTAAATGGCATTCCACTGCAGGGAAAGAAACCTCTATGTCATAAGGACAGAGTTTTATTTGGTGAGTTCTGGCTCTACAATTAAGGTTAATGGTAAACCACTGCAGGAAAAGAAGTTATATAGAAAAAAAATAGAGGTTATTTGATGAGTATTTGTTCCAAAACTAAAAATTGTAGAATAAGTGTACATAACACAAGTTCATGAAGTAACAGCAGTTAAAAGATTAACAACAAATAAATAGCCAGCCATCTTCAACATGGACCAGTGCACACTGCTTAACCTTAACTAAGTTTAAGATCCATATATGTTTGAATTAAGAATTCTTTCAGGTTTTAGTAAATACTTTTGAATTTTGTTTTATATTTTTTTCAGGTTCCAATCACATGTATGTGTTCATGAATCCTCAGAAGACTGGAGAAGCTGCAGATGACTTGCCAACGGAAATCACATGGGAGTTTGCTCAGAAAGAAATTGCTCAGGTCAAGGGTTTTGCTACAGGGTCAGCTGGTCTGACCAAAGGTAAGAAATCTCATGGTCAGCTGGTAGGTTAAATGATAATAGAAATATTTTGTCTTTTCGTCAGTCTTTTATTAATAAGATAATCATCTTCAGAAGTTTAAAATGAGATCTAAATACAAAAAATCTTGTTGTACTACATCTTAAGCTTTAAAATGTTAACTAATAATGAAGACATAAAATTAAGCAAATATCTATGCTGACATAAAATTAAACATATATCTATGCTGACATAAAATTAAACATATATCTATGCTGACATAAAATTAAACATATATCTATGCTGACATAAAATTAAACAAATATCTATGCTGACATAAAATTAAACAAATATCTATGCTGACATAAAATTAAACATATATCTATGCTGACATAGAATTAAACAAATATCTATGCTGACATAAAATTAAACAAATATCTATGCTGACATAAAATTAAACAAATATCTATGCTGACATAAAATTAAACATATCTATGCTGACATAAAATTAAACATATATCTATGCTGACATAGAATTAAACAAATATCTATGCTGACATAAAATTAAACATATATCTATGCTGACATAAAATTAAACATATATCTTTGCTGACATAAAATTAAACATATATCTATGCTGACATAAAATTAAACAAATATCTATGCTGACATAAAATTAAACAAATATTTATGCTGACATAAAATTAAACATATATCTATGCTGACATAAAATTAAGCATATATCTAGGCTGACATAAAATTAAACATATATCTATGCTGACATAAAATTAAACATATATCTATGCTGACGTAAAATTAAACATATATCTATGCTGACATAAAATTAAACAAATATCTATGTTGACGTAAAATTAAACATATATCTATGCTGACAAAAAATTAAACAAATATCCATGCTGACATAAAATTAAACAAATATCTATGCTGACATAAAATTAAACAAATATTTATGCTGACATAAAATTAAACATATATCTATGCTGACATAAAATTAAGCATATATCTATGCTGACATCAAATTAAACATATATCTAGGCTGACATAAAATTAAACATATATCTATGCTGACATAAAATTAAACATATATCTATGCTGACGTAAAATTAAACATATATCTATGCTGACATAAAATTAAACAAATATCTATGTTGACGTAAAATTAAACATATATCTATGCTGACATAAAATTAAACAAATATCCATGCTGACATAAAATTAAACAAATATCTATGCTGACATAAAATTAAACAAATATTTATGCTGACATAAAATTAAACATTTATCTATGCTAAGCATGTTTTATATCTTTGCTTATGCTTCTTTTACCTTTTTCAGATCAGCAGATAGCCCAGGAACAGGTGTTGGAGATACTTCCCATGGTGTCTGAGGTGAATGCTGTCTCAGAGGAGTTAGACAAACATAAATCCTTCGAGGTTGTGTTGATAGCCACGGCTGCCGCTGAGGGGACAGACATGTCAAATAACAATGGGACTAAGTAAGAAATCAGATCAAGATTACAGGGCCAAATCGGGGGCCAAATTCACATGTCATTTCCTCCAAAGTTAAGTCGATAACAAGGGTTTCACAATTGTTTTTATACAATATGTTTAAATGAAAAGTTAGAAATGGAAGCATTAGAAAAAATAAGGGCATTAGTTAATTTACCCCTGCATTTTAATGTAGTCATCACTCTCACATATTTTTAGCAGCCTATCACATTTTCACTTAACTTTGCCTGCAAACCTATAGTATATTTGATTTACTTAGGGGATTCAAATTCAGCTAATTATTTGAGATATCAACTTATTTGCTAACTTGAATGATATATTTATTCACTTGTCTTATATAATCACTTTTAGAATCTATAAACCCAAGCTTATATGAATTATTCATAAGCCTAATTTTGCACATATTTTTTACGACACCTAAGACCGGAGCAGAATGTGAGGTAAACACCACTGTTTTATGCTTTAGTCATGTGATGATCATTTGATCGATGGATGTAGAAATATATACAATGTCAAACTAGAAAACTTTCAGGAAATCTGCTTGTATTAAATATGTATAGAAACTTTGTTCTGCAATCTCTAAACCAAAGCATATTCTTGATTTTTTACAGATATTTACTTCAATTTCTTCTCTGACACTATTTTTATCTTAACTTGCTTTGTAAGTTGTTCAGCTTATTAATAAAAAATCTATATGCCCCAACTATGACATGTAAGGGTGCAAAGATGACGAAGTTTGCTGAACAGAAATTGTTCTTATTCTTGCAACTTCCTTTTTATACCCAGCCACACAAAGTGGCGAGGTATTGTTATACCCTCAGTTTTTTTCGGTGTCTGTCTGTTCCCCTAACTTGAAAACGCGTCAAAGGATTTAAATGATATTTTGTACAATAAAATTCAGGTCAAGTTCAATTTTTAGGATGATCCGGAAAACATTATTGAAGATTTGCCACTTTGTAAATTTTCTAAATTTGAAAATGATGAAATTTTCTGGTCTAAGAAAGATAACTCATTTCTTTTTTGTCTCCATAAAGATGTATAGTATATACAGTATAGTATACTAATATATTTAACTATTGATGAATATCGTGGCAGGGTATCAATTTAATGTTTTATTACATGCCCTATTTTTATACATATCATTTATGTATCTATAAGCAGAGATCCATTCTTATAGAAATAAAAATATTAAGGCATTAAAAAAGTGACAGTAGTTACTTTGCTTTGGTAGATTTTTTTATTATTTAATAGGTATTTTTGTAGCTTACTTTATAGAAAGCAGATTTTAATTTGTTCGGTGATTATAGATTTTATTTTTGTGTGCATTACATTCATTTGATTTTAAAAGTCTTTTTTTTTATTATTATTTTCATTATAGTGCAGCAATGAATCTGAAATAATGTATTATTTACATAAGCATTTAGACCTCCCCCCCCCCAAAAAAAAAAGACACAAAAAAACAAAAACAATAAAATATATAACAATACAAACACAACAAAGACAAAAAAATGTATATCAAGAACAAAAAAATCTTTAAAAAACTGATGTAAATAAAGTAGTGTTTGTAATATTTCAGTATAAATTGTCACAGTTGGAGGTAACAGTGAAATGATGCTTGAAACTTGCATGGTTTTCTACCCTGATACCCTGCATCTTATTATAAAGCATTCATAATACTATAGTAATTCAACTAGGAGTATTAAATATTTTCTACTTTGATTGTAGTACAGAAATGAATGAGATTTAATTCTAGATCTAGATAGAAGGGCATTGTTTTTTAATTAGTATTGTATATGAACATTATATTCTGGACCATGAAATAAAAACAGAAACACTTTGACACTCGCATAAGCTTTCACAGAAAATATCAACATAATAAGAGTATGATTACATCAGGACGATACTAGAACTTGATTCATTTTTGGCTTGATTTCATTGAGTGAAAAAATCTGAGTTACTTAATGATGAATGACAGGCTGATGGCAGGCAGATGAAGAAATAATTTTAGTAACAGTTTTCTCGACAAACACTTATTTACAGCCTCTTGATATTTGGTATATGGGGTCCCATGCCAAAGGATTTTATTATGGTCTGTTGCTCACCTACTTTCTGTTTACGGAAATTTTACCATATTTGACTTCGACAGATTTATTTTAGTTAGAAAATTGTTTTTGGAAAACAGATTTCTAATGCATGAGTATAGTGTTTTTGAGTGCATAAGTTTTAGAAAGAATTACTTGCATGTCACATACAATAGGTCTTATCATATTGAAAAAGTTTATTTTTTTCAAAGGAGGTTTTGTGTACGTTGTTTTCAGATGAATGCATTGCAAATAATAAGAGTTTAAAAAAATAAGATGTATATTTTTAAAATGATTTTCTTTGAGTAAACAAACATCAATATTTTTGCTGTGATAAGTGATCAAATATTTTATATTCACTTGACATGATATTCTTTCTCACTGTGTATGACTTAATAAAATTATTTTTTTGCAAGCTAACTATTGAAAGCTGAGTGATTTGATTTTGGATACTGTTAATTTTCCAGAGTAATGGTAAAGATGAAGAATCTACTGAATGGTAATACATGGTTATGGGAGAGAGGGAAGTTTATGAACAGGAGATATTTAATTCAGGTATTTATTACAGAGGGAGGACACTATAATTATTGATTGCAAGAGGACAATTCAGTGCCTGAAAAAGGAAAACCCAATCTGGTGGCCCAAAGAACATTTTTGGGCCAGTGTTCTTATATGTGTGATGAAAATATTTCTGAATTTTCCTGGCCCAACCAAAAATCTACTCACAATTGGCCAGTGGGCAAGTGGCCATTTCAGGCACCACTGGTCTTTGTTGAAAGTATGCCAGATGGTTTCAGATTTTATATTAATTTCTGTTGTTTTTGGCATGTTGTGTCATGAACATTTATTCCAAACTAAGTTGATGTAATTAACATATGCTCATATGGTCTAAAATTTATTGATTTAAAATGTAGTATACAGTTTCAGAAAGAGAAGATGTTAGGTGTGTGTAACTTTCTTTATACTCACTGTAATGATTCACTTACAGTTTACATGTTATTTTAGGTTGAGCTCTTTTTTTGTGGTATCGCAGTGACATTCATTAACATAAATGTGGGTTGTTTTGCATTCACCTATCATAAAATTGATTATTGTAGGAATTGTACCAGAGATTTCTGGATGGTGAGGATGTATCCAAGATCCCTAAGGAAGAAGATCCATTCTGGGAACCCATGGAGGATGTTTTAATTGGGACCGCTAACGTGTTTCTACAATCATTGTGTTACGCTTTAGATTTTGACGATAAAGTGTTGATAACAGACTATAAAGGACAAGAGGAGGGTTATTTATATGTCCATGTGACCCCATGTGCAGCAAATGGGAAACCCTTGGATGAGGAGTCTTTTGTAGAGGATCCTAAAGAATTATTAAATAAACCTTATAATTTTAAAGTAAGTCTATTGCAGGATTCTGGAGAACAACATTGGCATATTAGGAGTGTTTTTACAAAATATGATACAAAGAAAGGTATAAAAAAAACTTAACAGGGTTGATCAGTCTTATGATGTTCAAGAAAGCAGACAAAACCAAGCATACAAGAAAAATGAAAACCCTATGGTTCTGTGTTGAACATTATGTACTTATCATGCTTATAGAAAAAGAAAATTAAAAATTAAAATATCACTTTATTAAAAGATGAGTTTTAAAACAATCCAGAAGACATCAAAGTAAATAAAAATGAAACAAAACAACATCAATGTGACTGAAAGTTATAAGGATTGAATTTATATTGAAATGAGACAGTGTCAGAGCTAACATTAACCATAGACATATTTCCAATGGATGTTTTAGATTTTCATTTAATTACACATGTTTGTGTTTTTTTCAGGTAACTGTTAACAAGGCAGAAATTAACAAAGTGAGGTTTTCTAAAGGAATCAGTGTTAAATACATAGCTCAGGTTGGCAATGGCAAGGGAGAAACTGTAGAAACTCCAACACTCAAAAACACACTGACACCAGAGTTTAAACATTCCAAAGTGATACAGATCTCTAAGCTGAAGAAGAAGCACCTTGAATTCTTTGAGACTAAGTCTATATGTTTCCATGTTTATGGTACACAAGAAGATACAGCCCCTGATCCTAAACTCATGAAACTCACAACAAGGGTAGGTATTGTCCTTAAGATTGTTGTTGGTACACTGGTTAATTAGATAACATTTAAGAAAAAGACAAGAACAACTTGGTAGATTTTATATTATCTATAACTGAGAATGAATGGATCAATACAAAATATTTGATTTTTAAAAATTGTTTAAAACAAAAATTTACTATAATGTAATTGATCAACTAGTATTAACTATTTTAG
The DNA here is from genome assembly GCA_963971305.1 of Arcuatula senhousia. Classification (NCBI taxonomy): domain Eukaryota; kingdom Metazoa; phylum Mollusca; class Bivalvia; order Mytilida; family Mytilidae; genus Arcuatula; species Arcuatula senhousia. Next base: position 12,505,242 of record OZ020306.1, read on the forward strand.
TTATTTACGTTTAGATAGAACAAATCTTTTAATAAAACTACTTCACACATAGGATTTAGCAGCTTTAGATAGAAATAGACAAGCTAGCTTTAAAGAGGTAAAACTTGAAAGATCAAATATCAGTCCCTCTTTTTCATTGTATATCATTCTGAAGCATTTAATCATTAAACCAGAAATATCGTCTTTTTTCCTCTTTGGAAAAAAGTTATGAAACTTTGATTCATAAGAGAAGTATTTAAGAAACTGAAACTCTGAAATGAGCTACTGGAACAATAAGTATTTTGATTGTTGATTGTATAGTTGATATACATATAGGAAATGAGTGACTGATTGTGTTTGTATAAAACACAGGTGAAACACAATCAAAGGTTCTGGATATGTATTTGGTACCTAATAATGCATCAGTGATTTATTTGGTTACACCATTTTATGTATTACATAATTCCTAATTGCCAAATTGCCTACAGACCTAGTTACAATAAAGTGACCCTCCCTTTTGATTCTCTCTGTGAGGGTTACGATTCCTGCCCATTGACCTGAATGGAGCAAAACAATTTTCTTTAATACACATTTTTTCTAATCTTTTTATATGTTTTCAAATGTGCTGATAAATGTTCAGATAATTATAGTGTTGAATTAAGGTTAGATAAATATGATAATATCACTTTTATGCTCATCTTGAATTTCATAAAAGTTAATGTGATCATGGACTAGGCAAACATTAGAGGGTTTAGGTCATATGTTGTCTTTTGATATGTGTACTCCAGTGCTGCCAATTAATGTTTCTCTGTGCTCCGTTGAAAGTATTGGCTTGCCCAAACGGAGAGTAACCGAGTGAGGGTTATGTTTTTGTAACTACAGTCGAACCTCGATGTGTCGAACTCGGATTATTCGAATACCCGGTTTACTCGAACTATTTTGAAAGTCCCGGCGAAATTCCCATTAACCCAATGCATTTTTACCTTTGATTACTCGAACTCTGATAGTTCGAAATCTCGGTTAAGTCGAGGTATTTTGGCAGTTCCCACGCTTTGAAAATAATAGTAATTAACTCTGATTACTCGAAGTCGACTTTTCAAATTCTTTGATGTCATTTTAATTGATTCGTGACCGCTGTATGGCTTCAAAAGGTGTTAATTATGGGTTGTTTATTTAATGATTGGACACGTGTGTTTTCATGTGTAACTGTTTGATCTGATCACCCAAGCGTTTTAAACATAATGGTAAATCGTGTGATTAATCTGAGTAGACGAATTTAATCAACAAAGCCGGTATTTTAATCATGTTTTTGTTTCAATACAAAAAAACAATGATTAATTGATATTTTTAATAAAATAAAGTAAATCGGCGTCATCTCAAGAAAAAACTCAACTCAACTTCCATCATTACCAGTGACTTACAAAATACGTATTAATTCGTTTCGTAACTGATTTTGTATTTTCGATGTTTGAATAGTTGATTGCATCATATGATGTTGAATCCAGATTGGAATACATTTTTAAACATGTTATATTAAAACATAATTTATTTCACACAAAGTAATCTCTTGACACGACGACACGTCTTCAAACACACAAAACACAACAAAATACGAGATGCATCTAGTCATGGAAGATGGTCATAAAACAAACGACGGAAGATTCTACTTCGAGTTTATTCTTAACTTGGATGAGTCGAACCTCTGATAACTCGAATACTTTTCAATGGTTCCCTCGACTTCGAGTTAACGAGGTTCGACTGTAGTTTAGACTTGCTGTAGTAATTTTTTTTGCATAAAATTTTTTTTTAAATAAAATCTGTTGTTACAGTTTTTCATTACAGTTGATACCAACTTTATGCACTTTTAAACTTTTATATGATATTGTCAAAATTTGATTTTACAATACACCTTTCACTTTATAATTTACACACACTTTTCAGGAGATGAGACAATTGGCAAGAAATATTTTAATGTTTTATTGTGTATATTTACAGAGAGTTTTAACCATTAATTTTGTGTATAGCATCACTAAGAGCTTGTTTTTGTTTGACTTTTTTTTGTCTAATCACAATTGTATAACCAATAGGTGTGCATAATGATATATTCTTAATCATTTGGTTTTCACAGAAACAATGTTGAGAAATATAAGAATTACCATGTCTTCTGTCTGTTTGTTCGTCTGTCCATAAGATAAGATAGAAAGATTTATTTGAATTCAGATTTGAAAATAACAATAAACACAAGCTCTCAAGAGCTTTTTTCCGAATACATTTCTTACATTTCTTGTTCAACTACATTTCTTATAATTAGATTAAATTCTCTAGAACCCAAAATTTTTATTTCAATCACAAAAAAAGGAATAATATGAATGTATGCATATAGACATTTTGTTTCTATCAAATATCTTACATAGTCCTGTAAATACAACTCCTTCTTAACCACTTCATAGAATTTAATGTAACTTAACTTGAAGGAAGTACATGTACATCAATTGAGGAAGATGTTCATTTCACTTGAATATCATTTGATCATTGGATTTTAAATTTCGCATTGAAACTAGGGTATCCTTAGTAACTAGCTATAAAGACACGTCAAGTCCTAATTTGATTTGATAATCTTGTTAAAAGATGCAAAATATTCTTGTGTCAAAAAGAAGAAAAATAAATTGTCAATAATTAAGTATTACCTTTCAATGGTAACTGTGTTCATAATATTTGAAGTTCTGGCTTGGAAGATGCAGTGACTATCTGTATTAAAGGAATATTGGATCTGCTTATTTTTGTTTACATTTGCCAATATTATAAATCACACAAATTTGTTTATAATTATTATATAATCATGTCACCGTAGTGAACTTTTTGATAACTTCTTGCTTGTTTCACAGCTAAAAGAATTTGTAAATTTATGTACATATTTTGATTTGTAAAGAAAAGAGAAGTCCTAAATATCATAATACATATATGGAGCCTGATACACACAGTACTAAAAACTTTTTGATACTACTCCAAGATAATGCTTGGAATGAAAAATAGAATGCTTTAAGGATGTTTAAGTAACCATTTTGGTTTTATGGATTAAAAAAGACATACATATTTCAAATGCAACACAATGTTTTTATAAGGGACAAAAAGATTTAAAATAAATTCCATCAACTTTTTTTTGCATATTTTTCTGCCAAAAATTTACAGTGAAAAAATGCAAAGGATTAACCTTAGCACGCAACAGGGTGTCAGGAATAAACATGGTGATAGATTCTACTTTCTGTTGCATAAATAGTACTTTATATTTTTACAGGAATTGCGACAAATGGATTCAATGGAGCATAACCCACAAAACCAGGTACGGAGAAACACAATCTTCAGCGCTGAGACAATGTCTGACCAATCACATCTCAAGACTGAGGTGGTCCTTCTTCAGAGGAAATATGAAAGGCTTGCCCAGAAAGAGAGGAGATTACAGGTATTATAGATTAGTCATTAGAGGGTTCATAGCTAGATGATAAATATATAGACATGCTAAACTGCACCAAACGACAAATGTTCAATATAGCCTATGAAACACATGTCAGAAATATTCAAAAAACAAACCAAATTTATGTATATCAAAACAAAACTCATGCAAGTTTATGGAGAAGTGATAACAAGAAAAACAAAATAAAAAAGTTACCTTAAAAATTATTGAACCAAATACTGACCTATCGCTAAATTATGTAGAACATCATGATAGAGTGATATTGATGGAAGAATATACTGCTGTGACTTGGACCCTAGTTTTTAAGGCATCTTTATATGCTTGGGGGAGGAAGTGTTGGGGGTTACTAACATTAAGGTTGAAGTTCTTGCTTAATATACTAAAAGACTTAGTATAAAGCTCATGTTTATTGATCTGTAAATCATTGAAAAACTATATAAATGTTGTCATAACTCATGTATATCATATAACTAAAAAGCATTTTTTTATCACCAGGAGATATGTAATGAGTGGAAGGACAAGCCGGAGGCAGAGAAACAGTTTGAACCGTTTTACCGATCTGTGTCAGCGGCAGCATTCAGCACAGGGACCAGACTTAGAACCAGAGTGAAGATCCTTAACTCGGTAAAAAAAATTCTTAGATTCTCATATGTTAAAGTGAATTTTAAGAATGTTTGGATGTCCTCCCTTGTATATGTTGTGAACATTTTGTTAACTATATTGCTAATTTATTATTGCATTATTTCAGATTTCAGATATTTATTGTGGTTATAGAGGAATTGGCTTAAACCATATTAATAACCATAGTAAAACTATTTGAAGGTCGAGAGATAATCAAGATTCATTTTAAAAGAGATATAATATTAAATTAAGATTTTGAAAAAAATCTACGGCCTGCTTTTTTTACCAATCTAAACTCATTTTTGGAGAAGTAGATAAAATTGACACATGATTTTTCAAACTTATTTGATCCTCTTAATGCAAAATCAGACTTGATTTCCATATTAATTAATGAAGATGGCACAGCTAGTAGAACACTATGAAAGTTAAATTGGATTCCTTTTTGTAGTACTTCATAGGTTTTGTCTCATGGTTACTGGCAGTTAAACAGGATTGATTACTTTATGAATATAACTACATGTGTACTTATTTCAGGTCATACATTTGCAAAAATCTGCACACGATCATTGTGAACATGACAAACATGTAAGGAAGAATTACCTGGTGGTCTCAATGTGTTTGGCTTTTTAATTATAATATATGTTAGCAGCTTAAGTGGTTTTATGTATTTACATGTACTAACAAAAAGTGAAGTAAAAATGGCATTTATTATTTAAAAAATTGAAGGAGTTAAATGTGTTAGTTTGAATGATGCATTGAATGGTCTATAAAGGAACGATGCATAAACTTGAGTTTATATGTACATACTAATAAGGTTTTTGTTTCTTTTAATAACATAAGAATGAAGCATGTTTACCATCATTTTCAAGTAAAAAAATCTTAAGAAAATAACTTAATGTATCAACATGAGGTGAAATTTGTCTCCTCAGCTCATGCAATTATCCAAACTACCCAAGATAAATTCAGAAGAAGTAAGTTTTACACGAATGAGATCATTTTTGTGTTGTGTATCACAATCTATGTTCTTATTCTGCTTTGGGTGTGGTTGTATTAATCAAATATTGTAATTATTTAACATGTTTGGGTGGCACTTATTTTTTACAGTCATTTTTGAAATATTCAAATGAAGATGTCTGAAATAGCTTACCCATAATCATTCAGGTTGAATAAATAGACAAGAAAGTTTTTTCAAGATTTGTTCCTTTAAAATGTTTCTTTCTTATATATGATTGATCTTTTTAAATATTAAATCAAAACTCCCCCTAGTCTGTTTCATTTTTAGGGAGCAGGGGTATTTATTTGTGAACTATGGCTGACAGTTTTTCTAGTTGATTATCCGATTCCTATGATTTTTGTCTCGCCTGCGAAGCAGAGCGGGTCATAGGTGTTACTTTACCGGCGGTGGCGGCGACGGCGGCATTAACTTTTTGGAAAAGTTTTATGAGCGCCTCCATATCTCAAGAACTATAGGTCCTGGGTTGATGAAACTTGGTATGCATATTCCCCAGTAGCAGCTTAGCACAGTTGCATCCCCATCTTTTGACCTTGACCTTGATTTTTTGGTTGAGTGACTTTGACAATTTTCAATACATATAATAGCAATTTAAAAGTTTTGGGAGCACCTCCATATCTCAAGAATTATAGGTCCTAGGTTGATGAAACTTGGTATGCATATGCCCCAGTAGTAGCTTAGCACAGTTGCATCTCCATCTTTTAACCTTGACCTTGATTTTTCGGTTGAGTGACTTTGACAATTTTCAATGCATATAATAGCAATGGAAAAGTTTTGCGAGCTCCTCCATATCTCAAGAACTATAGGTTCTAGGTTGATGAAACTTGGTATGCATATGCCCCAGTAGTAGCTTAGCACAGTTGCATCCCATTCTTTTGACCTTGACCTTGATTTTCCGGTTGAGTGACTTTGATTATTTTTATTGCATATATTTGCAATGTTTAAGTTCTATAAACATCTTTTGATCTCAGAAAATAAAAATCCATGTAAATTCAAAATATAGTTGAAGTAAGAAAGAATAATTGTTTCTGATGGTGCCCGCAGGCGAGACATACTTTAGTGTTAACTCTTGTTTGTAGATCAAATTTTCATCTTCAGCCTATAAAGTTTAATTTAGCCATTGTTGGACCAACATTGTTCATCAATTAGTGTTTCTATTAACAAATAATTGTCAATCGAGATTTCTCAAGAACAAGTTTTATTCAATGTGTGTCAGATTTTCATGAAAATTTGTGCATTATCATGATATGGAAGGAACTTAAAAAACAACATTGCTAGGTAACAAAAAATGAGTTCGGACTAGATATTTTTGTCTTAGATGTGGAAAGAGTACTTTTGAAATTTTTTTGACTGTAACATTTAGTTCAACCCTGATGTGGTAAGTGACTTTATCCTTTGAAATCAAGCTAATGGTACCTGCAGATAGATTATAGATTATAGTTACTGGCATTAAGCTAATAAGGTTATCAAATATTTTTAATGCTTCATTTTTGTGTGTTGAAATATATCATGAGCTTATTTTGTTTCCAGGAAGCTTATCAAAGCTTAACCTCTAAATCTAATGATTGAAATTTATATTTTTAGTTTCTTTTGCCTCTCACACGACCAAACTTGCACAACCCCTCCAGTCAAACAACAGATATACATCATGTAATCAGAGTTAATGTTTTTTACCGTTTGATTTTACATATTATGATTTCTATAATTATATAGTTATAAATTCTTTTAGAACCTTGAAAGTATCAACCTCTTTTACTTGTTTGTATTTATGCTACATCTTATGCTTCAACTCTCAGACAATGATTTACAAGCTCTATCTATAATAGTTGTTACCAAATCTCTAACCAGACCAAAATACATACAAATTCAGCTGTAAATTGTAATATCTCATTCGACCTTTGTTGAAGGGAATGTAACTATAAAAAACACGGAGAGACTCAAGGAGATAGCGACCCCCTTTCCTAAAAAAGTATAATGAAAAACACCTATATGGGTCAAATTTTCAGAAAAAAAAAAAAAACTTTCCCTACTAGGCCTTGCCTCTTACCCCCTCCAAAGGCCCAGAGGCTCCTTATGCAATCTTTGTAATTCAAAATGTCGTAGAAATGTAAATGAAAATAAATTCTCTTTGTGGTGCTTTGTACAGATAATACTGTAAGGTACATCAAAGATTGGCTTTAAAGAGATTTCATTGCTGAAAACAGACTGTTCTAAATTGCAATTTTGAATAACTTACTAAACAATTGACCATGCTACTTTGATTAATGAATCTCTTAGTCTTCTCTCAATGATTTATTTACTTTATGCATATTATATATAATGCACACTTTAACTGTACCTCAGTCCTTTATTTTTGTTCTTATATCTTTTTTACGTTCTCTGTAATATTATTTTTTAATGATAATATTTGTAAATGATTACTTTTTAATTTTAATTAAACTATAATTTTTAACTTAAAACTTTCAAGCCAAGTTTCAGCTTATTTACTATATTTTTTTTTGTCTTTTGTTATCTCTCATGCTATAATCATAATACTTTTAAAAATCCTTTCTTTTAGATGTTGAACCATAAACCTAGTCAAGCAGCAAAGCCTGAGAAAATGAGCCGACAGATGACAGACTTAACACATTTAGTATGTCTGTGTGAAACTGACCTTATACTGGACTAACCGTTTTTTAAAACACAGTTCAAATCTTTGAATTTATTGCCATTTGCTATTAATAATTAGATCCTATTTAAACATATCAATTGTGTTTGATGCACAAATCATGCATTTGTATATCCCATCGGCAAGGTATTTATGATACATTGTATATCCTTTGTATAAAACATATCACACTTTCAACTTTATTGGTTATTAATACCCATTTCTTGGTTAATGAAGAAAAATGCAATGACTTCAAAGATTTGGATAATTTTAACATTTTCTTTGATAGTTTGCAGTTCTGTTTGCTGAGTAGGTGAAGCTTATCCTATAACCTATACATGTGTGTTTTACTAATATTTCTGCTTCATTCCATAGAACCATGTATTTTATTGCAGCTGAGTGGGAGAAGCTTTCCCTATAACCTATACATGTGTGTTTTACTAATATTTCTGCTTCATTCCATAGAACCATGTATTTTATTGTAGCCTTCTGTACCTTCATTAGAATTGTTTCTCCTGGAGAGAGAGAGACAAGTTAGTTTTTAGTGCCAAGGGTTTTATGCTTATAATAGTCACATATATTATACTTTACAACATACTTTCAGGTTTTACAGGGACAAAAATATGTCCGTAGCAACACAGTAAGATCATTACATATATACTTATCTGTAGACTTCATGTAGAAATTCTTTTTTCATCTTGCAAAAACAGTCTTATCGTTTTATTCTTATTAAATCTTTTATAAAGGAGGAAGTAAATTTAATAAAATAAAGTTAACGAAGTTCTGCATAAAATTGATAAGATTTACAATTTCATGCTCTGGATATATTTCAAACGCCTCCTTTATAAAAAAAAACTTTTATTGAAATTATCAATTTTTGTACTTTTATTTCATCTTAGACTTTTATGTATCCCCAACTTTGACCTTCCTTGGTGAATGATAAAGAACTTACAACTCTCATTTCTTTTCCTATGTTGTACAAAAGTAAAAATTGTTGTGGTTTTTCATTCTCTATATTTTTGAATTAACTTTTATTGTTTCTGGTGTTATTTGACATTGATTTTGTGATTCATGTTAGTGTTTAAGAATTGACAATTTTTTTTTCAAATTATGAAAAATTTTTAGTCTGAAAATGAAATTTTACACGATAAGGCTGGTTTAATGCATGCAAATATCTTAACCATTAATCATTTGATATGAATGAAAGTGTATGTATTCAAAACATATTAATAATTGGTGTCAAATTTTAAATAAAAAAGTAGCATTTTCATTCATATTGAACATTTATATTCATTTTCACAAAAACTAATAAAAAAGTATAGCATGAATCGTAGCATCACAGATGAGATCGTTTTATTCCAGGATAAAAACCACAACAAGGAAGAAGACCTTGTCAGTCTTTACATATTTGGTGAAGACGAGCCACGTTTAGCCGCCGAGGCGGACAAAAACAATGGCGTCGTCTCGTATCACATGGTGGCAAAGCACCATTACAGGGATATACCCCTTTCTAATGGACATCAGAACCAAGTAAGGACATTAGGATTTTCCTGGTTTGTTTATTTTGTTTGTTTTAGTTCGTTTTGTTTTGTTTACTTGAATGATGCTGTTGTTGCATGGACCATTTTTCTTGAGTTACCTCTGAGATTTTCTAGAGATGTTGTTCTGGTATTGCATGGGACTGTCCAGATCTTTTGACATGTAATAAAAATGGTCTGTTTATATTATGTATTTTCTTTTTGTTGTAATTATTATGAAATTTTGTGACACATTTTCTGAAAATATAGATCTGTATTTCATAATTTGTCTTTCAATGTCTTGTTCTTTTCTTGATGATGTAATTAAATGTTAAGGATTTTCTCTCTCAATTTTTGAAAAACAAAAAAATATATTATTACATAAAAATATCAAAATTAAACAATATTTAGATTGTTAAATTCTGTGTTGTTTTCTGCATGCAGCACGCTGAACCAGACCAATGCTGTGACACTGATTCGTTAGCCTCTGTTGAACTTGCACCTTTTATGGGTGTCAATTATTCTATAGGCCACAACAGACATACAAACTATCACCGTCGCCATAAGTCGTCAGAGAGTGTTGTGAGTTCTTACGTCACCAGGATAAATGTAGAAAACCCTGTTTTGTTTCTGCACAAAAATTTGCAATTTTCCTTCATTTTTTTATTTTATATTTCATTTATTGTTACTTCATTACTTTTTGTTGATCCTGCAATATTTTTTCCAGTAAATCTTTCATGTTATCAAATTTTTCCCTCCTGTTTTTTGTCATTTGTTGTTTTTTCTCTGTTTAATTACAAACTTGGTATAGGTATAAGGCTAATACAATAAAATCCTCCAACAGTTATAACTGGTTTTGAAGGTCTTAAGTCTCCTCACATTGTGGCAATTGGTTTAAGAAAAAAAAGGCTCTTAAGCTCCATCTCATTTGTCTAAGTGGTAAATTAGAGTTATCCTTCTTTGTGCACGAAATGTCATTTAATTTCTTGTTGAACAGCTTGCAAAAAAAGTTTCAAGGCTACTATTTGTTGAATGTCAATCAAATGAAATAAAATCCCTCTATGAAATAAGTATAACAGTATCCAGAAAAATACATATCTTAATATATTATAAATATGCATGCCATCCATATATTAATATTTATTTACCCTTACCTATTTAACTTTCACTGCACTGTTTTGTTTGATAACAAATTGATTTTTATTTTATTTTGTTTTATTTTCAGTTTGCATGAGTTTTCCACAGTTCATGTTTCTGGATCTATTTGTTTTATATTTTGGATCTTACTGCTGGACTCATTTAGAACATGCAATAATAGTAAAATTTGAATAGATTTAAGCAAATATCTTGATTGTAAAGTTATTATAAGATAATTCCTAGATTCTCATCCAGATTTCTTGAAAATATGGGGCAGGCAGTAGTCATCCGATTTCTAAGAAATTTGACAATGATGCTCTTTACCAGAAAGGGATTGATGGATTTTATCCATCTTGATAAAATTTTCTGCCTTTTTAAAGGAAATTGACCAAAAATGATAATTTGCCAAAAAATCAAAATAAAAGTTTACAGGCAGCTGAAAAATCAGAGGGGGGGGGGGGGGGAAGGGGTGAGAATCTAGGATATATTTTATATTGGCTTTATATAAATGTATAATCTGATGGTAGTTAATATTTATAGCAATACACATTTCAACATGTCATTTCAATATTTTAAAAGATGTTTTGTGGTATGATTTTAAAGTTAAAAGAGATATAATGAATCTATATGTCACTAGTTCCATTAAGAATAAGACTTTAAAATTGCCAAAATAAATGATTTTTCAGAGTACTGCTAATGGAAAGCCGAAGGAGAAAAGAAGGATTAACTCTGCCGAGGGAAAGCCCAAGGATGGTAGTTCTGCATGTAGCCTTCAATGAACAGGATTATAGAGGGAGTTATATAAAGACTACTAGACTTCTAGACAGACTTATCTGGAGAAAACATTAAGACTAGATTATAAAGATATTAAAGAAGTGTTACTTTGGTTATGAAAAGTCTGTTAAAGAATCTGAGAAAAATTAAAAATGTAGCAAATATTTTCAATTGTTCAAATCTCACCGTTATAATTTATTTAGATGAAAAATTATACATGTATTTTTTGCCCTCTAAGCATCTTTTTTGTCTCTTTGTATAAAGGATACCTTTTCTGATTATGCTTAAATCAATTAAATTTCAATTAAATCGTTTGTACATTATTTTATATCGTTTTTGATACATCAATCGTTGATATATAAATGATTTTTGTACGACTATTGCACAGGTTTTGTGTACTTATGTTACAATGATATTTGTATCTCTTTAGTGCAATCAATTTGTCTGTGTCTTTCTCTGTTCAGGTGCTGTCGCCCAGGTCTCTAGCTTAATTGATGGATTTATGATGACTTGAAGATTCTTTTTTTTAAATACCAATTTTGATTTTATTCAAAGCTGTGTATAATTACAAATGTCACAAGGCTTACTTTAATCTTTTTCTGGGTTGAGGCAGGGGGTGGGAGGGGATAAAGTATTAATTGAGATGTAATAACTTCTGAAGAATTATTTAAAACATTGAAGTAAATATGGGTATGCTTGCTTTATCAAAGGAAACCTCAAAATATGTAAAGTTTCTAATTAATTGTAATTTAATAATGAAAAGTTAACTACAGAAGAACAAAACATACTATAAAACTCATTGTCATTTTGGGGGTCTGAGCATAAATACTCTTATTATAAAGGATAGTTCTTAAATCATTAACGAGTATTTGAAATCCATCCCAATATTTAGAAAATTTGGCGAAGTTTGTCAGATAAAAATATGAAAAGAATAGTTTTCAACAGCCCTATTTTGTTAATTCTAATTTATTTACATTTGTTCTGGAATATATAATAAGATCTTAGTTACATTGTGTTAATTGAACTGTACAGCCGTCCATATTTGACTTCTATTGACTGTGATATTTTATATGTTAAGAAACTTATCTTGTTTTCATTATATTTTCTTATATAAATAAATTGTTTTTCTTCTTGGACTACCAGTTTTCTTTCTGATTTTGAAATGATTTGTTAAAAAACATGGCTGCTGTGAGCTTATGCCATCACTATGCGTCCGTCGTCGTCCGTTAACAATTTCAAAAATCTTCTTCTCTGAAACCATTTAACCAATTTAACTGAAACTTTGCAGGAATGGTATCTGACATGTTGGCAACAAATGATCCTCATTTTGAAATGATTCGATAAAAAACATGGCTGCTGTTACTAAAAATAGATCATAGGGTAAAACCACTCAAAATGGCTTATAACTCAGGAACCATAACAGATAGAAAAAATCGGAAGGATCTATGGCTCTTCAGAATCAAAAGCTCTACTTATGTCTCCAATGGTTTAAAGTTGTCAGAGGAACCCTAATAGGGGTTATGGCCCTTTAAAGGTAAAAAAAAACTTTTTCATGTTTTTGCCCTATAGAATGAGAGTAGAGAAAAGTTGTTGTTTGCTTAAATTTCCAGCTCATTTAGCTCTACAAAAGTCTCCTTAAGGTGGAAGTTATCAGATGACCCCTTAAAGGCAAAAAATAGTGTATTTGGCCTATAGAATGAAAACTATTGCAGATAGAGAAAAGCTGTTGCTTGCTTAATATTTAGCTCTACAAAAGTCACCAATGGTTCAAAGTTGTCAGATGACCCCTTATAGGGGACTTACAGCCCCTTAAAGGCAAAACACAGGGGCTCACCTTGTGAAAGGGTATATAAGGGGATTATTTTTTTTACTGAACACAAGCCCCTGTGGGCAAAAAATAGTGTTTTTGGCCTATAGAATGAAAACTATTGCAGATAGAGAAAAGCTGTTGCTTGCTTAAATGTTCAGCTCATTCAGCTCTACAAATGTCTCCATAGGGTGGAAGTTGTCAAATGACCCCTTATAGGGGTTACAGCCCCTTAAAGGCAAAAAATAGTGTTTTTGGCCTATATAATGAAAACTATTAAGATAGAGAAAAGCTGTTGCTTGCTTACACGTTCAGCTCATTTAGCACTACATAAGTTTCCATAGGGTCGAAGTTGTCAGATGACCCCTAAAAGGGATTACAGCCCCTAAATTAACATGTTTTCATGTTTTTGGCTTATATAATGAAAACTATAGCAGATAAAGAAAAGTGATTGCTTGCTTAAATTTTCAGTTCATTAAGCTCTTAACAAAAGTTTCTATGGAGTCAAAGTCAAAGTGTTGACGGCCCTTAAAATAACATTTTGCATGATTTTGGCCTACAGAATGAAAACTATTGCTGAAAGAGAAAAGCTGTTGCTTGCTAAAATGTTCAGCTCTACAAAGTTCTTCATTTGGTTGATATCAAGACCAGGTGATCGATTCAGGCTCCTGGGAGCCTTTTGTTTTTAGATATAGTATTCTAAGTTCAATGTGGATCAGCTTTAAATTATGAAGTGAAAGTATTGTGTGCACCTCCATATCTGAAACTTGGTATGCATAATGTCCCATTAGACTGAGCTTAGTTGTGCTTGCATCTTTTGTCTTTTTGATTTCAATTTCAGATTAAGTGACTGAGAATTTTTAATAGGTATGAAAGCAATGTTGAAGTAAAATAAGGACTTATAATATCTGAGAAACTGCAAGTACTAAGTTGGTTAAGCTTGGTATGCTTATTTCCAATGAGTACATATTTGCATTCCCATCTTTTGATATTGACCTTGATTTTCCGGTCGATTTTCAGTACTTTACAATAGAAATGCTTAAGCTTTGTGGGGGCCTTCATAGCTCAAACTACAAGTATTATATGGTAAAATTGTATGCTTGTGCATCAGTGCTAAACCAAATACGGCTGCATCATCATCCCTAGACAATGACCTCAGATTGTCAGTTAATCCACATGCAGTGGTACTCTTAGCAATGTTTGAGACAAATTTGATTTTTTGCTTCAATAACTTATATGAATGTGAAGAGTAATTGATATATATTTATAAGAAATTAAAAATATGATGGTGCCAGCAGGCGGGATGTACTTTGATGTTAACTGTTTTAATGGCTTATAAGGACATTTTGTCGACCTAACTTGTTGATATAGTTTCATTCCATAAACCTCAAGACATGTTTAAGCTTATGTGAAGAATAGGCTTACCAAACTTATGCATCATGCTCTTATTAATCATGATATCAGGCATTCCCTGGGATACATATTATATTTTATAGTATATTTTCATAAATCAATTTCTAGTAATAGACTTTATGGTAATGTGAAACAACTCCTCACACGATGAGTTGGATCATTTTATTTTTAACAGAACTTGATAATCATCAGGTGAGATGTGCTAAAGGGAGATGTGATACTATATGAGCAGATCTGATTTTTTGGTTTGATATATTTATAAGTAATTTATTAGTGCAGTAGACATTTTTGTGGTCATTTGAAGCAGCTCCCATGTTCTTTTTCGACCATTTTATTTTCAACAGAATACGATAATGTACCAAAAGGAGAGGTGTGATATCTGATATGGTATGATATATATCTGAGAAATCTAAAACCTGGATTTTTTTAAGGCACATCTAAATCATCTTCGCTAGCCAAGGGTTACGATCCGCTATCTCTCATCTTGACTGAGATACCGGATCGTAACCCTTGGCTTGCGAAGATGCATCTAAATATACAATGTACCTAGAGAAAAAAAACACGGTATACTGTATATTTTCTCAAAGACAACTTTCCTGCTGCTATCTTTTTACTGTATTAAAAACATGTCTGGTATCCAATGTCAAACCCGCTTTCATGACTCCGTGATGGTCTTGCTCTCTCCGTAATTGTTATCACACACCTGTAAATCTACATGAAAAAAGTTCTTTTGCGCTTTCACATCTCCAAATTCAAAGATGGCATGTCGTAAGATTTTGTATATTCACAAAATCTACTAAATTTGCGGCAATATGTTTTGTATCTTCTTTGTATTTTGTCACGTCTCGTGTTCTTCTGCACTACGGAAATCAAATATTTTGGCTGGTGGTCTGTTGGAGAAGGACAAATTCTGTATAAGTGTTTTACCCCTGTATCTTTCTTTCACGAAAAGTAGGGGTTAATAGGTTTTGGTTTAATTGGTTAATTGTTTAAATTGTTAAAGTAGTGCAGGTTCTTTCGGTATTGGTGTTCTTAGACCCTTTTGCAACATGAAAGGTATGATCGTTTGACGGTTTTGTGGTAGTTGATCTTTGCTTCAGGGGGGCAAAGTCTATTGGAATTCTGGGACCCTTTTTATTTTAAATATGCAAGAAGCAAAGGTTCCAATGGAGCATCAGACACCAGCGAGAATCAGGACAAAAATAAAGCAACCCAAATCCCCCAGACAATATAAAACAAAACAAAAAACAACTGAATAGAAATCAGGAACACGAACTCAAGTCGTTTACGAAAGTGAACTCGGGTGCTCCGAAAGAGTAAGCAGTCAGTCATGAAAGGCCGGATCTTTTGACGGTTTTGTGGTTTGTATAACTTTGTTGCAAAAGGGCATGGTATGTATTGGTGTGTTCTTGGACCCTTGCTACAGAAGGCAAAAGGCAAGATCGTTTTACGGTTGTGTGTTTTTCTTATCTTTGTTGCAGGATGCAGGGTCTGTATTGGTGTTCTAGGGCCCTTTTGCAACATGAAATGCAGGATCGATTGACGATTTTGTTGTTTGTTGGTCATTGTTGCCAAACGACAGGGTGTGTAATGGTGTTCTTGGATTCTTGCAACTTCACATGAAAGGCAGGATTGTGGTTTGTTGAGCTTTGTTGCAGGAAGACAGGAGGACAGGGTCCATATTTGTGTTCTTAGACCCTTGCAACGGAACACAAAAGACAGGATCGTTTTCGGTTGTGTGGTTTATTGTTGCAGGATGCAGGGTTTGTATTTCTGTTCTGGGACCCTTTTTGCAACATGAAAGGCAGGATCGATTGACAGTTTTGTGGTTTATTGATCTTTATTGCAGGAGGCAAGGTCTGTATTCGTGTTATGGGACCCTTTTGCAACAATAAGGTAGGATGGTTTGACAGTCGCTTTTGTTTGTTGACCTCTGTTGCAGGAGGGCAGGGTGTTCTGATCCTTTTACATGAAAGGCAGCTAAGGGTCGTTTGACGTTTTGTTGTTTGTTGACCTTGGTTGCAGGAAGGTATGGTCTGTATAGGTGTTTTTTGGTTACCATTTTGCAACAAAACACTATCCACAGAATCGTATGACGATATTTTGGTCTTTTTAAGTAAAGGAGGTTTTGTATGAATTGATTTGGGTCTCACACCACCTCATCATTATATGCAAAGTTTTCATTTTAGCTATTGGTAGACAAAGTCAAACGTTCTACCAGCCAATGGTTTTTATTGTTTTATAATGTTGTCTGTATATTTGATTTGCCTATCGTGTCTCACAGACGGCCCTTCCTACTTGTTGTCATGAGAAGGGGAAAAAAGACACAGATTAATTATCGCAAAATATATACTAGTAAAAATTGATGTAATTGACAAAATAAGTCATAAAGGACATATTCTTTTTATCAGAATCAAGCCTATCATTCTCAATATAAGGGTGACTATTAAAATATATCATTAGGTTTTCCATTTCAATGACATTTAGACTTTTCCGCATATTGTTCAGTTTTTCTCTGCTAGCTCGGTAAACGTCATCATAAAGATTGCAGAATAGACCTACGTAAGAACCGATGTACAGCAAAGCCCTTTAAAAAGGTTCGGACACGGCCTAGATAATTTCATAAAAAATATTTCCATGATTCCACGATAATCTAGAAAGAAACTGTATATATCATGTCCCCTGTTATGCACAGTCTTTTGGTTATTTTTCATCTGAACTACTGGCAGGTGTTAACTAGTAACCCTATTCAGTGAATAACCACTACATATGTTGAATACTTAAGTTTCATACAAATTAAGTACCACGTTTTATAAGAACCATGCAAAGAGCGATTCATGGGTGGAAAGCCTACACCAATTTATTTTTGATGTGTTACTCCTATTAGCATCCTGCTTTGATCTTTTGTACTCTTTTTCAAAACTAGCCCTGGTTCTGAGAGAAAAAAACTATATAGGATGCATTGGAAAAATGTAAGAAAGGGAGATAACTCTTAAAATTGTCAATAATTTCAATAGAAACCATTGTAACAAAATGGCAAGATTTCTCCCAGGACCAAGCAGTTATGAGCAAATTGTTATTTTTTTCTTATTCTATATACTTTGAACTATCTTTCGTTAAAAATAAACCACTGTAGCCTTTTTATCGATGGATCACTTTTCTTCAATTTTGCATGATTCTAAGGTGGACTACTACTTAATACATATAAAGAAAGGTATTTAGCTGGTTCATCATCATGTGATACATCAGAACTGTGCATTTACTCTTTGATTTTTTAAACCTTTTCTCCACCTTTTCACACGAGATTAAAATACCTTCTTAAGAACTCACTAAAATATCTTTTAAAATTAAAGGAGCTTCGTTGTTTTAAGCTATAATTCTTCAATGTCTCATAAAGATAGTTTGCTATATGCTTGATTTCCGTATTGACAATAAATTTGTTACACTTCGACTACAATTTGGTAATCCATTGGACACAACCTGTGTCACCTCTTTATACTCTAAACGAAACTGGTTTCCCTTCATGATCCCATAAAGATAAAGCATCAAAGCTTTCATCTCACTTAAAGACATAGAGAGAATGTCCTCTACACCAATAGAGTTCGTTTGATAGGTGGATTCTATTAATTTATCCTTCGGAGTCAAAGACATACAAACAAACAAAAAAACAATTCTACTTGCTCGACGTCGTTTTTTTTTACGTGTGATCTCACCCCAATACAAAAAATAAACGTAACCAAAGACTTCTTAATCAATTATCATTTTTTCTAGCTTAGAGAGTAGCATGCCTACCTCATCGGCTGCTAGGGCTTGTTATAACCTTTTTTGATTGCGTCTCTTAAAACTTTTCTTTAGAATAAATTACATAGAGGCAGAGGAGGCAGCTGCCTCCTCAGTTTTCAAAAAAAAAAAAAAAACTAAAATAAAGGTGAAGGGAAGATTGCTTCATATCTCCATTTTATGTCTGAATCTGTCTTCAAACATCATTTTGATTGTTCCATTCAAAACTTTAAAAGTTTTCATACTAAAATAAGGTCTTATTAAATAGCAGTAGCAAATATTTAAAAGCATCATGCAGATGGTTGCTACTGAGTATGTTCTTTTAAGCTTTATTAGGCTTTTACCGTGAAACCGTGCATTTTTGCTAATGGAATTGATAACTCCGTAAAAGTTCTGCCTCCTTCTCAAGATACATGAGTTAATAAATGAATGACTGTACTATAGTTGGAAAGTGACCACTAGATTTATATATATTTGCAAATAACACCATACTTATGTTAAAAATCTTTTATCTAATAAAATGTTGTCGTTTCAAATGCTGTAATTAACTTGTCTGTCAGTTAAATCTCAGTTTGCCAGTCTATCTTTTTACTGACTGTTGGAAGATTCAGTTTCCATTTTCGTTCAATTCTATCTAATACCACGACGTGTCTTTGTTGTTACCGGTCTTAACATTTAACTTAAGGATGTTAAAATAGGCAATGAAAACCAGTCAATATCATTATATCCAATATTTGTCCTTACGGTCCTTATCTTAGAAAGAGGTTTATCAGATTCACCATGGGGTGCACCATGGAGTTATGATATATCATAACTCTGTGGGTGCATCATACAAACAGAATCACTATCCTATTTTTTCGTGTTTTGTCCTCCCTTAGTTTTCAGGGTTCAAGATCGACTTAGCCGTAAGCATATCAATGACCTTAGTACCAGCTGATGATGGGTCTTGTTAAAAAAAAAACTTTTGAACATCTTTGTTTATAGTTTCTAACTTGCTTGTATGTTTAAGCATAAGCTTTAAAGTCATAAAAGTTCGATGTTAAAGACTTTTGCAATTTAAACTTAGGAAAAGTATATTAATATGTAGCATTAAGCACCTTCTCGTTAATCTTTTTATAATAACATCTACCTTCAATAAATAATAAAAATGGTATCAGGATTTGCAAGAAAGCTGGATTTGTTTTCTTGTAAAATCCATAGCTTATGGGGGCCTAGGCGGCCCCCAGACCCCCGCCTTCTGGTACTGCCTCCTCATTCATCGGAGGCAATTTACGGCCTTGTAGATATCATGCAGTGATTGATAGATAAATTAAAAAAATGATAAGTCGTTTTGGGTTGGTTTATGTCTGTCGTACTCAGATGTCTTTCGTGTCCTAAACGACTTGTGTTTTTGGCATTTTAAATTGCAGGTTTGGCGCCATAAAACAAGGTTCAAAGCACCTTTTCTTTTCAAATGCCTGTACCAAAACAAGACCCCTACGTACGGCATGTCTTGCTTTATCCTTTTTTCTTGGACATTTAAGATTGATCCTCCCCAGACTTTGAGATCGGTAATTTCGAGAAAGCCTTTATTTTTCAGGTAATAAAGCCGTTATGTACAGAATTAAAAGGAGCAAAGAAAAAAGGTCGCGCTTACAAGCAAGATGATTAAAATATATGATCACAATAATAGAAAGCCCCCCCCCCCAAAAAAAAAAAAAAAAAAACCAAAAACAATAAACAAACAAAAACAAACAAACAAACAAACTACGAACACATAAGTCTGTATAGCACGCGTTCTTTTTTTTTGGTTTGTTTCAGCATTTTTTCATAAGTGAGCCTACATCTTTACGTGGAAGGTGCGCAAATACACAAAAAGAGGATTGGCGTGAACAACTCACTACGTAAAAAAGAAAAAAACTTAACATTACGCTGAAAAACAACAACAACAACAACAAAGAAAAACGAAAAGTATGAAAAACAAATATTATTAAATTTATTTAAACTTTATTTTAACTTTAGTTTTGTGTAATAAAAAGTTACGATATAGAAATTGTCACTACATGCATGTCTAAAATTATCAAACCTAGAAGAAAAAGGAACCCGAAAACCACGGTAGGTCCCGTGTCCGGCGACAAGATTGTTTTTTCAAGAGGCATTGTCCAGTTTTTTCGAGAGAGGTCCAGGTTTTTTCACCTGTTCATTTACAAAAAAATCATGTAAATTATAAGCTGAAGCTGAAACAAACAAAAAAAATGATTTTAAAGTACTCATAAAGTTCGATGTATTACAATTGTACCCAAAAATCCATAAACTAGCATAAAATGATGATTTTTTAAAAATTCATTTGTTTTTTCGAGAGGCCAAACAACTTGTCCGTTTTTTCGAGAGACGTCCTGTTTTTTTTCCAAAATTTTGAATGCAGAGAGGCACTTAATTTTGCAGAAACTATGCGTTTTCAATGAAAACTGTCACCCCTCCCATCGACCTAACATACATTCTAACATGTTACGTGCAAAACATCAAAGACTACATGTAGTATTTTGACGAAAATGTTTTTTTATAAATACATTTGTTACTTTCTCAATTATGTTAAGTAAATAAATTACTCACACAAGGTGATGTTGCTCCTCGGTTGCTGTCTTCACTCAAGAAATTTTATGGAAGACATCATGCACTTATAGACAAATATGGGATTTCGATATCTCAGATGAGTGCAGATGTTGGTTTGTCATAGGGTTTTTTTTTTTGTCTTCCTTTACCGGATTTGACAAGCTGAATGGACTATTGGCAACGCGACGGGTGTGCTATAGCAAGCAGGAAATGCTTACTCTTCCAGAGCACCTGAGTTCACTCTTGTTTCGTCTTGAGTTCGCGATGTTCATTGATATTCAGTTATTTTGTGTTTCCATGTTTTGCATGTTGTCTGTTTTTGTCCCGTTCTTGTTGGTGTTTACTGATTTTGTTTCTGACCTTTCGGACTTTTGACATTCGGATGCCCCATTGGTGCCTATGCTTCTTTTGTCCCCTCAAAAGAAAATAAAAAAACCTTTCTGTTAGGTTACAATAGTTACAATCTTATTTTCGATCTACAATGTAGTTTAATAGTCGATGAAACTATCAATTATACATGTATAGAGGGGAAAAAAAGAAATGCGTAAACGAGAGGAATCGTCCGGTGCATTCAAACCGTTAAACCAATTTATTATTTTTATGGCAGTTCACGTCATTTTAATTATTATGTGTAATAAGATCAATATATAAAAAAATCTAAAATGAACATCATATTCTTGTGCATTTTTGCACGTATATGTATAAAAATGTGAAAGAAGGCAAGAAATACCTAAAGCAGGACATTTCTAGACGAAACACAAGCCGGGCGGAGCAAAACTTTTTTCTATCTCTTACGTCTGTGTTGTATTTCGCTGCTGGTGAGGTTTTAATATTCCGCATTTAGCTCGTTCCAGCGTCATCGATTTTTGTTGTTGAAAAATACATAAAAACTTATGATATATCCGTGTAGATTTCAAAACTCTGAGCTTCTCTCTACATAAGGAATACGTTGATCCCAATTACAAATTGAATTTCAGTTAAGCATGTTTGAGTTTTGTTGGGTATTTTAATATTTTTGTTAGAGGGCCGCCGATGAGTCTTGAGTATATGAAATGCGCCTCAGTCGTGGCAACAATGCTTGTTTTAATCTGAAGTATAAAACAGAAGACACTTATTATAACACAAGGGAAAAAAAGATGTCCGCATTCCCCGAAAAGCAAATATTGCCTGCGCATATATGTTTTTGGTAAGCAGGAAGTAGATAAACAATGGGCTAAAACTCATTTTACACAATTTAATTCATTTTGATGAAGCTGCATTCAAAGTATGCATAATTTTAACATCCCTAGACCTAACCCCGAAATAAATGAAAGAAATAAACAGACACCAATGGGGCATTTGATTGTCAAAGTCCGAATGGGTAACGACGAAACTCAGTGGTAAACACGAACAAGAAAAGCACGAAGAAACACAAAACACAAAATCAACCGAACGGAAATCAACAACACAAACTCAAGTCGTAAGATGAGTGAGCTCAGGTGCTTCGGAAGAGTAAACCGATCCTGCCTGCTATAGCACACCCGTCATAGTGCTAATTTCCAATTAAGTGTGTCAAATCCAGTAAAGAAAGACAAAACAAATTTCTACGACAAAACAACATCTGCACTCATTTGAAATATAGAAATCCCATATTTCTCTACGAGTGCACGTTGTCTACCGTAAAGTTTCTTGAGTGAAGACAGCAACCGTGGAGCAACATAACCCTGTGTCAGCAATTTCTGTGTCAAACGTGACGCTCTGCCAAGGAAATCGATGTAATTCCCGCAAGCTCTGTGGTAACGAATCAACTGAGATACCGGAAGCCGGAAATTATGAAAATTTGAATATGAGTCCATTATTTACAAAATTTTCGGAATTAGTTAAACAGGATATAATTCATTTTTACACTCAAAATAGCTTCACTTCATAGTAAAACATGCTTAGAATGTTATTGCATGCAAAGTTTCAAAAGGCTGGTTCATGGAAAAGTGCGACGGAAATTTCTATGCAAGTTTTCTTTACGTTACACCCTCTTCGCTATTGCCAACGGTTACGATCGGCTATTGTTTAATTTCAGAAGATGCGAGATGACGGGTCGTAACCCTTGGCTAGCGAAGATGACGTTACATATGCTATCTATTATATATAAATATTTCGCGATTTTGTAGGCTTAATATCGCTTAACACTAAATAGTACTATAGATTGAAGCTAAGCTGCATGCAAAGTATCAAAAGCCTGTTGCATGTAGTTGCCAGGAAAAGCATGATTGAGAGTTTTTGTGACATAGCAAGACCCAGGCTGCGAGACTGCTATAGGTTGTTGCTGCACCACCATATTAAACGCACCATAGAGATATTTTTATATCGTACTTCCATGCACACACACAGCATAAAAAGAAGCGGGCTAGATGTTCTGCTTGTAAATAACAAGTGCCTAAAACGCGCATATATGTATGGATTGTTTGTAGTATTGATAAAATAAGAGAGCAATGAATATAAATTTCAAACAAATTCACCTTTTAAAAAATGAAAGTATTTTTTGCTCTTTTGGCAACATTGAATGTATTTTTAAAGTTTGAGAGCTATTCAACACACACGAACTGTCTCTATGTAATGTATGAAAAAACCTGGACCTCTCTTGAAAAAATCTGGACGCCTCTCGAAAAAGCCTGGACGGCTACACATTTTTTAAATTAAAAAAATGTCAGATGTCACACGTTACCATTAAAATTCAGGATGCTGTTATATTATATCGATGTTCATTAAAACTCAAACAAACTTGAAATGATAATGAAAGAGACAAAAAAACAAATATCAATATCTACATGGAACATACATGGCCTTGGTAACAAATTTTCAGATGAAAAATTTCTAAATGACATCAACTCTGATGTCAACATTCTATTAGAAACATGGAAAGGAGAAAGTAAAGATTATTTTAATAATAATTGTTATACTATTAATAAAATAAGGAAAAAAAAATCAAAAGCAAAGAGACATAGTGGTGGAATTTTAGTCTTATATAAGAAAGAAATTAAAGAAGGTATTACATACTTAAAAGAAGCCACTCAATCACCAAATAGACTATGGTTAAAACTTAAGAAAGACTTTTTTGAAATAGAAAATGATATTTTTATTTGCTGTGTTTACATCCCACCAGTAACCTCAAATCATTATGGCAATGTGTAACGTTTCCGAGCGGTTCTTTTTATTTGGTGGCCTTGACCTAGTGTATGCGTAATACAAAAGAAAAGAGGGTACTAAATTGGCTCCTTGGTCAGACTAGTCTTTGGTTAAACTAGGATCTATGGTATCTGGTTATGGTCAATTCATGGTTTGGTTGGTACTCTGGTATGGTGCGGTATTTGGTGGGAATAAGG
Organism: Arcuatula senhousia; assembly: GCA_963971305.1. NCBI lineage: Eukaryota > Metazoa > Mollusca > Bivalvia > Mytilida > Mytilidae > Arcuatula > Arcuatula senhousia. Next base: position 12,529,352 of record OZ020306.1, read on the forward strand.
AATAGGGTGATAAGTTTTTGGCCTGTTCTAGCGAGTTTGTTTTTGTGTGTTGGTGCTAGATCTGTTGGTTTTGTAAAGGAGACGAAGTCCGAAATAAAGTTAAATAATGTATTAATTAAATGGCAAATTCAACTTTAACAAACAGTAATGGTTCAAATAAATATAACAATTTACGCTTATAGATAAGAACAACCGTTAAAAGTTCAATAACTTGTAGCTACTAAAAAAAATATAGATATGGTAACTGTCGGACTTAAGTTTTGGAGGAAAAATTATAGAAAAACCCCTTTTTACTTATTCAAAAATTGGGTCTAAGTTAATACTTATCAAAACTAATATTATCGGAATTGATAATATCATTGGAAAATTAAACGGACCTTTCCTCTGGCATCTTGTGGTTCTGGCTTTGGAACAACTGGATCAGGGTTTTAGCAATAATCTCTGTCGTCTGCTACGTAACCGGGATCGGGATAGAAATCGTTGTCTTTATTATTCTGGCCCAGGGTAAAGCTTGCTGACAAATGAAATTTTCCAGCGTATTTATAGTAGTTTACCAAAATTACCGATTTGGTTTACCACTTTTACCACTTTTACCGACAGTTACCATGGCAATACCATAATTTACCAAAACCGGAACTGGTTAATTCCATAATATTCGTAACCTTTCATAAACATCATTTTACTTCATAACTTATGAAAAACAATGAGACGTTCCGATAATAAAAATGGAGCGTAAATAAAGTTGACAAAAACACACAATTCAAAGTAACAATAAGGATAGTAATTATCACAGTTTAAGGTAAAATAACATTACTATATAAAATACATATTCCCACAGTCATGACTGTAACTCTAGTACAAAAGATAAACACTTTTAATCAATAAAAACTATAAAATCTGGTCTGAGGGGTTACCCAACATATGATAACAACACACATTTGTTACACTTCCCCCTCCTTTAAAAAAACATGTTTGACCTCAAACATTTTTAAGTTAACAACATATCTAAATAACAACAACATATGTAACAATAATATATATCAATAATTACAACCATATAGAAGAATATATATATAGAATGTCCATCTTTATATTAATCTTTAACTCTTCAATTTAATGTTCACAACTCCGTCTTCATGTTTGTTCTTCCTCAATGAATGATACTAAATGTTCTTCTCCAACGTAATCAAGTATAAAGTTCATCTCCTAGTTCGTATAGAGTCGAGTTTGACGTTCGTGTCGGTTATCGATCGTTGTTTTCGGTAATTCTTTGTTTCATAATACGGACATCGGTATAAAAACTATCACAAAGAAAATTACATACAATATTCAGTACATAATATACATAATAGACTCATTATATAATAAGTACAATAAGATATATAAATATGGTGAAATCCACCCCCCTGAGATACATATACATGCGTTATACTAGTAATATCTCATACAATGACTTAAAGTAAAATCCACCCCCCTTAGTAAATATAAACACATTGTAATTAATTCTTAAATAAGTCCATCATCTGAACAAACTTTAGGTATTTATCATAATGGGAGAGATCCATAAGTTCACATTGTGTTTCCTTATCTTCGGTCTTTACTGGCTTGCTGGATTTGGGATTATCAGGTTCAGGGGTGATAGTGGTGTTGACATGGTACTTGGAGCCGTCTGGGAAATGAAGAGAAGCGATGAATAAAGGGTGGTCTTGAGAGCGAGATTTAGATTTCTTTTTACTTTTCTTTGGCTTTGATGGTTGCAGTGGTGTTTCTGGAAGGACGATAATTTCTGGTGTGTTTATGAAAGGAGGTGTGACGACAGGAGTGGTGGGTTGGTTTATAGGATCCGGAATGGCTGTATATTGGGGTTGAGACGGTTCAAAGATGTATGAGTCACTGGCTATTGTAGTTACTTTATCATCTTTCATGGTGAAATAGCTGGGCATTGGATTGTCGGGTACGGTTAAGGTTGGCAAATAGTTGGATGTTAATTGATGTTTAGCATCTCCCTTTTCTGTCGGAGTTTCTAGCAATACAACCTTGCGTGGCGGCTCAGTAATTCCACTGTTAGTACATGCGTTGAACAATATATCAGTAGGTTCCCATAGGTTTATAGGTGTAGGTGATCTCAGTGGAGAAAGGGGAAATCTCTCCTGGTTTTCCACTGGAGCAGTTATGGTGGCTTGGTGACTTTCCCTCATATGATTTTTTAGCATGTACCTGCGGGATTCAGGGCAGGTAAACTCACATCCTGGTGTGTTACACTTTAATTTAGGGCCATGACGATCAGAATGGTGCCTTTTCAACTGGCTGACTTGGTCATAGCTCTGGTCACATTTGGTACAGGGGTACTGTTTCTGACTACTGAAAAACAGAAGACAAATAATAAATCATGCAGTTCAAGACAAATATGGTTTGAGTCTATCATGGTGTACTATTTTTGGTTTGGAGGAGGGAAATTGTTTTATTTTATAAATTAAGTCTGATATGGTTTCTGTTATCTCATAAGGTCCTTCCCATTTGGATTTGAGTTTCTTGCACTGTCCCTTCTTAACGGTATTGTCAAGTAACCAAACCAAAGAGCCAATCTGGTATTGATTTTTATGGATTTTAAGGTCATATTGTCGTTTTTGACGTTCGCGTGCATCCGTCATTTGTTCAGCTGCAACGGAGTGAACCTTATCCAATTTTTTAACAAGGTCCCTAACATAGTCGGTTTGACTTCTAGGTTTTTCCTCGGGTGGTAAGCCTAGTAATAAATCTATAGGTAATTCCGCTTCGCGACCAAACATCATAAGGCTTGGTGAAAATCCCGTCGACTCGTGTTTTGAAGAACGGTAAGCTAACATAATTATGGGTAAAATTTCATCCCAATTCCTTTGGTCTGATCTAACGGTTTTAGCCAACATCTCCTCAATGGTACGGTTAAACCGTTCTACCAGTCCATTACTTTGAGGATGGAAAGATGTTGTGAAAGTTTTATTTATGCGAAAAGTTTCGCATATTTCTTGCAATAACTGGGAAGTAAATTGACTACCCCTATCAGTATGTAATTCTCTAGGGACTCCAAATCTGGCTATAAATTCATGGATAAAAACTTGACATATGGTTTCAGAGGTTATGTCTGGAATAGGATAAGCTTCTACCCAACGTGTAAAATAATCTGAAACAATCAAAAGATACTTGTTGCCTTTTCGGGATTGGGGTAAGGGACCTAGGATATCCATACCAACTCGTTCCATGGGCACCCCAACAGAATATTGACCAAGACCGCCCCTGGCTTTTCTAACCGGACGTTTATTTGCTTGGCAAACAGCACAACTTTTACACCATAGTTCCACATCTCTGTTTAAGTTGGGCCAATAAACTCGACTCTGGAGACGAGCCAAAGTCTTAGCTGTACCTAGATGGCCAGCCATAGGATCATTATGTAACATCTGTAAAATATCATCTCTCAAGGACAAAGGTATGACTAATTGCTTTATTACTCTGTCCAACTCTGAGTCACAAAAGTTTCTATACAATGCCCCCTTTTCCATACTTAATTGGTCTCTTTTGGACCACAAAGTTTTAATTTCTTGATTGCAGTCCGTTATTTCAGACATTTTGGGACTTTTGTCTTTATTTTCTAGCCATTCAATAATTACTTTGAGGTTTTTGTCTTTTATTTGCATTTCTCTTATTTCTATTTCAGATTTGGGACTTAACCAATTGGTTTTTGGTTCCTGGGTACTAGTAGATGGCAATTCACTACTATGGATTGCCCTTACATGACTTTCCTTGGAATTTTGGATTAGGTCATCCTTGGTTTCCTGCTTTGTACAATAGTTACAAGGAAAACAACTGCGGGACAAGCCGTCTGCATTTCCATGGTTTCTACCTGGGCGGTGTTCAATAGAAAAATTATAGGTCTCTAAGACCTCTAACCACCTAGCAATTTGTCCCTCCGGGTTTTTAAATCTACGTAACCAACTAAGTGCACCATGGTCAGTGCGAACTTTAAATGTAGACCCATACAGGTAATGGTGAAAGTGTTTTATGCTTTCGACAACAGCAAGAAGTTCTCTTCTTGTCACACAGTAGTTCTGCTCATGTTTATTCAGAGATCTACTGTAATAGGCAATTGGTTTTTCAACACCATCAAAAACTTGAGAAATAACAGCACCTATACCAAAACCACTTGCATCTGTATCTAGAATGTAGGGCTTTTCAACACAAGGGTAAGCCAAAATAGGAGACTGGGTTAACTTTTCTTTCAATGTCTCAAAGGCTTTGGTACAGTCGTCAGTCCAGCAAAACCGAACATTCTTTTCAGTCAGTTTATTAAGGGGTCTGGCAATATCAGAGAAAGACTTAATAAACCTTCGATAATAGGAACAAGTCCCTAAGAAACTTCGTACATCCCTAACAGATTTTGGTTGCGGCCAGCCTTTAACACAGTCAATTTTCTCTGGGTCAGTGGAAACACCATCCTCCGAAACAATGTGGCCTAAAAATTTTACTTTCCTCTGAAAGAAATGACATTTCTTAGGTGAGATTTTGAGACCTGCATTAGCTATTCTTTCTAGAACAGATTCTAGTCTTTGGATATGGGTATCAAAGTCATCTGCAAAAACAATTATGTCATCAATATACAACAAACAAGTTTTCCAATGAAGACCCCTTAAAACAGTCTCCATTAATCTTTGAAATGTAGCCACTGCATTGCAAAGACCAAAACTCATCACTTTAAATTGGAATAAGCCTTCATGACTGGTAAAAGCAGTCTTTTCCTTATGCAAAGGGTCCATTTCTACTTGGTAATATCCAGAGGTCAAATCAATACAACTAAACCATGAGGAACCACCTAAAGTATCCAAAGAGTCACTGATCAAAGGTAAGGGGTAACTATCCTTCTTAGTATCCTCATTTAACCTACGGTAGTCGATGCAAAGACGAGTTGACAGGTCTGGTTTGGTAACAACGACTATTGGTGAGGCATAAGGACCATTTGAAGGTTCAATAACCCCCTCTGCTAAAAGGCGTTTGATTTCTTTGGAAGCAGCCTCTTTCTTAGCTATAGGAAGTCGCCTGGGTTGCATTTTGAAAGGTAGGGCATCACCTGTATTAATTTTGTGTTTTACAATATTTGTTCTACCAATGTCTGATTTTGAAGTAGAAAATGCATGTTTGAACCTGAATAAAAGATCATATACTTGATGACTTTGTTTTTCATTTAAACCTTCAACAGACCGTTTGTATAAGTCTTGTAAATATTCAGGTAAGGAGGTATCTGACTCCTCTTGGATTTTATAGACTTTGTTATCTCCAATATTTGAATCATCATTTTGGTAAGGTTGTAATGATTTGGAATCAATCAACTCGCATTGGCTTATAATTGTTTTCTTATGTACAATTACTGGCTGGTCAGATAGGTTTATTAACCTTATTGGTACATTCTGTTGACATGGGTTAATTACACTTTTGGCAATAAGACAACCACTTTTTGTAAGTTCAGAACTTAGGGAATCAATGACACCAGTCACTTTATGGGGAACCCCATCTACAATTTTTCCATCAATAACTACTTCACAAACTGGTGGAATTTGGGTATCTTCCACAATGGCTATCTTAAAAACAGAAGCCATATTACGTTCTCCCTGGCAATGGATTGTTTTACCCCCAATGAATAAGTTTTTATTTCCAATGTCCAATATACACTTATTCATTTTCAGAAAGTCAAAACCAATTATCATTGGAACATCTACATCGGCCACAATAAACCGATGGTTCACCCTTAAATTGGACATATCTACTGGGAACATAGCAGCCCCTAAAGGTTTCAGAATCCCCCCATCAGCCATACGTAGGTCACCACAATCATTGGAAAGAGTGGGTCTTTTACTTTCAGGAATGGCATGGTAATGTGATGGGTGCAAAATGGACAAAGTGGATCCTGTATCAATCAAGCAATTCATCGAATTATCAAAAATTTGTACAACAACGTACAAACTATCATTTTCAATTGATTTTATTTTATTAACATTATTCAAGGAATTGGGCTCAATTTGGTCTTCAACCAAATTCTCAGCTGAAACATGGCCCGCTGTTTCAGCTTCATCTAGTTTAAACCCCGATTCATGGTTTGTACAGCAACACTTTTTGCATTTCGGCTAAATGGTTTACCGTAAGTATTGCCATGTGACCTTTTTAGTTTTGGACAATTAATCTTAAAATGACCTATTTCCCCACAATGAAAACAAGCACCTGGTTTGGCTTTGGATTGTTCAGTAATTTCAATTTTTGCGAGTCTATTAGTAATGTCGTCAATTTGACCGGTCAAATATGTATCTCTGTCTGGTTCGGAGTCAATGGCGCGAACAGGTTTACTAAAATGTTTCCGTCTACCGTTTTGGAAAGCTTCGTATTCAAGTGCTACTTGAACGGCATGGTCAATGTTTTTGGCTTTGGCTTGGAAAATAGCCCATTCCATGTCTGCGTCATTGAGCGAGTCAATAAATGAATCGCAAGCTAACTGTTCTCTAACTTCCATGGATGCGGAAGGGTAAGCTAACCTTACAAGACGTTTTACGTCTTGGCCTAAAACTGGTATGGACTCAGTTCGACCCCGTAATTTACTCTTTAAACGAGCACGATACATTTCTGATTGGTTTTTAGGTTGAAACCTAGAGGCCAAAGCAGAGATTAAATGGTTATAATCGAAGCGCAATTCCGGACGCAAATCGGTCAATATGCTTTGAGCGGTACCCCTAAGACTCGTTGCTAATTCTAAAGCTTTTTCAGTATCATCCCATTTATTAATTGCTGCAATAAGCTCAAATTGGACAAGGTAATCTTCCCAATTGCTCTCTCCATCGAAGAGGGCTGGTTTCTTAATACTTTTATTTGTTTTAGAAGTTTGGTCACTTATCCGTATAGGTACATGGGTTTGGGAAATTTGGTTCGATCCTGCCATGTTATTTAACAACTCCGGACCCTGTGGGTACCTAGGTATGTTGCTCCCTGGTGTTGGGATGCGTTCTGGTCCAGAAAATCTAGAAAAATAAAAACCATCTGATCTGCCATCAGATAACCTAATAGACGGTGCACCTCGTCTATTAATGTCCTGGTCTCCCTGAGCATCCGTACCCGATGCCGTCTGACCTTCCCTATTCATAGATTGAAATCTGGCAGAGTTATGAGGGAACCCCAGGGGAAATACCGGAGTAGATCCACTTCCAATACACCTATTGCCGGGGTTATTTTCATTCCTCCCCTGTTTTACCAAAAACGCACTATTGTCGGAATGACAATAAGCAACCGATTCCCCGTTTTGGTCCTGCCCTGGATCAGATACAAATTGCTTGTTTCTGTCCGTATACATATCCTCATTGGCCACTCTCCTCGACGAAATTGGATCCCCTAACAATGGCCGGTTGTCGGAAGGAAACAACCCATCCTTATCGGTTCCTCTATACAAATTCTTTCGTGGGGGCCAATGATTTTGCGTGCGAAAACTTATCTCTCCGGAAGGAGTTAAATCTTGAAAATTTTCACAGGATCGAGATCGGGGGAGCACCGGTCTACCCTGGGCAAATAAGCGAGAAGTTTCAATTTCTTCCTCCATTTTACCTAAACCAAAAGTTACCCTTGAAAAAAATTTACTTAATCAGACAAAAAAAAAACCTTATTCGCGAGTGTTCGTGCCGACGCTGCCACCACTTGTAACGTTTCCGAGCGGTTCTTTTTATTTGGTGGCCTTGACCTAGTGTATGCGTAATACAAAAGAAAAGAGGGTACTAAATTGGCTCCTTGGTCAGACTAGTCTTTGGTTAAACTAGGATCTATGGTATCTGGTTATGGTCAATTCATGGTTTGGTTGGTACTCTGGTATGGTGCGGTATTTGGTGGGAATAAGGAATAGGGTGATAAGTTTTTGGCCTGTTCTAGCGAGTTTGTTTTTTGTGTGTTGGTGCTAGATCTGTTGGTTTTGTAAAGGAGACGAAGTCCGAAATAAAGTTAAATAATGTATTAATTAAATGGCAAATTCAACTTTAACAAACAGTAATGGTTCAAATAAATATAACAATTTACGCTTATAGATAAGAACAACCGTTAAAAGTTCAATAACTTGTAGCTACTAAAAAAAATATAGATATGGTAACTGTCGGACTTAAGTTTTGGAGGAAAAATTATAGAAAAACCCCTTTTTACTTATTCAAAAATTGGGTCTAAGTTAATACTTATCAAAACTAATATTATCGGAATTGATAATATCATTGGAAAATTAAACGGACCTTTCCTCTGGCATCTTGTGGTTCTGGCTTTGGAACAACTGGATCAGGGTTTTAGCAATAATCTCTGTCGTCTGCTACGTAACCGGGATCGGGATAGAAATCGTTGTCTTTATTATTCTGGCCCAGGGTAAAGCTTGCTGACAAATGAAATTTTCCAGCGTATTTATAGTAGTTTACCAAAATTACCGATTTGGTTTACCACTTTTACCACTTTTACCGACAGTTACCATGGCAATACCATAATTTACCAAAACCGGAACTGGTTAATTCCATAATATTCGTAACCTTTCATAAACATCATTTTACTTCATAACTTATGAAAAACAATGAGACGTTCCGATAATAAAAATGGAGCGTAAATAAAGTTGACAAAAACACACAATTCAAAGTAACAATAAGGATAGTAATTATCACAGTTTAAGGTAAAATAACATTACTATATAAAATACATATTCCCACAGTCATGACTGTAACTCTAGTACAAAAGATAAACACTTTTAATCAATAAAAACTATAAAATCTGGTCTGAGGGGTTACCCAACATATGATAACAACACACATTTGTTACAAATGATTTAATACAGTTAGAAAATGAAATTAATATGTTTAATGATAAAGGTAAAATTCTACTTATTGGTGATTTTAACGCCAGAACTAGTAATATTAATGATTTCATAGAAGACGATTCAAAAGATATTAATAAATTTACAAGTAATCATATACTTCCAGAAAATTATATTTCTGATAACATGTTTCTAAGACAAGCCATGGACAATGTTATCAATGTCCAAGGTAAACATCTATTAGATCTTTGTATTTCAGCAAGGCTACGTATGTTAAATGGCAGATTTTTAGGTGACTCTTGTGGATATTATACTTGTATGTCTAATAATGGTTATAGCACTGTAGATTATTGTATTATGAGCGAGAATCTTCTCTCCTCAGTTCTATATTTTAAGACTGGAAATTTTTCATATTTGTCAGATCATACAAAAATTGAAGTATTTATTAAATGTCATTATGATGTAAATAATATTAACTTCCAAAAAAATGAATGGGAAGATATAAGTGAATATAGATGGGATAGTCTTACTAGTAAAAAGCGTTTAATGGACTATTTAGCATCTGAAGAGATTAGAAATAATATTTTAGATTTCGAAAGTAATAAATTTTCTAAGGACAAACAAGGTGTTGATGAAGCCACAAAACAACTAACTGACATTCTTACAAAAATTTCGAACAACTGCTGTAAAATTAATAATAAACCTAAGAATAAATATAAAAAAAGGAAAAAGTACATTCCTTAAGATCAAACTATACATGAACATAAAACGCAGATCAATTTAATAAGTAAATATATTAGAGAAAACCCATATGATCTTTCGCTAAAAAGTAGATATTTAAACTTGTGTAAACAACTAAAAAAATTAATTAAACAAAGAAAATTTCTATATAAAAAAGAATTATATTCCCAACTTGAAAATTTGCAAGGTGAGAGTCCTCAAGAATACTGGAAAATTCTAAGAACGCTGAAAAATAAAACTGAAGAAAAAAGAAGTGATTCTGAAGAAATTTTTAAGGATCTTGATGAGCTAAAAAGACACTTCCAAGAGCAAGGAACATGTAAATCTTACAATAAAACTTTTGAACAAGAAATAAATAAGGAAGTTAAAGAATTAGAAAGTAATATAATAGAACAGGAAATAACAGATAAACCTATAACCTGCTCTGAAATAAAATTGATTATAAATAAACTGAAGTTGGGAAAAAAAGCATGACCTGATAGAATAATTAATGAAACATTAAAACATAGTAGTATTACAACATTAAAATCATATGCAAAACTTTTTAACTTGTTACTAGATACAGGAATTTACCCATCATTATGGGAAAAGTCCTTTATCATTACAATTCATAAATCCGGAGATAAAAAGAGTTTAAATAATTATAGAGGCATTTCTCTTATGAACTGTTTCTCAAAACTTTTTAGTGCTGTCCTAAATGAAAGAATAGTAAAATATATGGACAAGAAATTCTGTGCCAACCAGTTTGGATTTAGAGAAAATCACAGAACTTCTGACAGCCTTTTTATACTTAAATCCCTTATCAATAAATATATACATAAAAACAAGAAAAAACTGTTTGTCTGCTTTGTTGACCTAAAAAAAGCTTTTGATTCACTTTGGAGAAATGGATTATTGTATAAGCTTTTGAAAGTTGGAATTGGAAGAAAGATGTATAATATTTTAAAAAGTCAGTTTAATAATACTGAAGGAGCATTCAAATTTGATGGTAAACATTCCAATTTTTTTGGAATTGAAAAGGGTGTGCGACAAGGAGATTCGATAAGTCCTACTCTGTTCAATATATTTGTTAATGATATAACTAAATTTTTAGAATCTAACAAGTGTGATGCACCAAAAATTATGGATAGTAGTATAAATAGTCTACTATTTGCAGATGATCTCATATTATTATCTGAGAGTAGTTCTGGTTTACAAAATAGTTTAATAAACCTGTCAACATATTGTGATAATTGGCAACTGACAGTGAATGTCAATAAATCTAAATCAATGATTATTCAAAATAATCCACGTAACATACCAAACAGTTTTCTAAAGTATAAAAGTAATGACATCGAAAATGTCCAAGAGTATAAATATCTTGGAACCATAATAAAATCAAATGGAACACTGCACTCTAACGGTGACCATTCAAAAAAAGCACGCAAAGTTTTATTCTCTATCAAATCTTATACTTCATTACTCAAAAATTTACCAGTTAAAGTTTCATGTAATCTCTTTGATACACTGGTAAAACCTATATTATGTTATAATTCAGAAATTTACTATATGGATATTTATCTAAAATACTATAGAACAAAAAAACGTTCCAGTAAAACACACAAGGATTTAGATATTTTTAATTTTATAGATAAAACACACCTAGAGAAAGTACATTTACTCTTCTGTAAAAGTACATTAGGAACAAACAAATGCTCAACAAATGTTGTCAACAGAGCTGAACTAAATAGAAATCCATTAGAATGCTTCATAAACATTCAAACTTTAAAATACCTAGCAAGGTTAAATTATCAAGAGCTTAACCCTTTACTTAAAGAAGCATTTGAGTTGACAAAACAGTTAGATTCAGAAGGAACTTACACATGGTATTCATATGCCAAAACTTTAACTAAAGATATTCATATGGACATAGAAGATTTTACTAATTGTACTAATTCTAAAATTCTTAGTAAACTTACAAATAATATTAAAAATAATGTAAATAAATTTTATAAAGATATCACACTTGATAAGATAAATAAATTTGATGAAAATAATAAGGCCTATTTATATAAATACTTCAAAACTGAGGATGAGGAGGAATATTATCTCTCCCATCCTAATTTCAAATACAGACAAACTTTCACAAAATTTAGAATATGTGACCACAAACTTCAAATTGAAGTTGGAAGGTATAATAAGATACCAAGAGATAAAAGATTATGCACTTTCTGTAATAAAATAGAAGATGAGAATCATTTCTTTTTTCATTGTCAAAAAAAACAGGCGCTTCGAAATATAATGTTTGAAAAATTGAAAATAATAGAAAATAATTTTGAATCTTTAAATGAAATAAATAAATTGAAATGGCTCTTAAATCCATCAACACCGGATCAAATCTCCATAGTTTATTCTTTTATTATACAGTCATTAGAACTGGGGAGAGAGGATACTCTATAGATAATTTACTATATTTTCTGTTGTTGTTCATGTTGTACATTGTATGTTTCAACTCTGTATTTATGTTTGTATTGTAAATGTATGCTGTTATCCCTAATTGGGACATGTTTTGCATTAATAAACTAAAAATTAATAATTCTCAGCTATTTCATACAAAATATCTGTCTTTCATGGGGGTGAAAAATGCAGAAAGGTAAAAATTCCTTAAATAACTGATATTTAGTTATCACATTTTTAAATACGAATAAGTGAGGTTATACAATAACATACTACTAAACTGTACTCGCCTCGTTGGTAGCTCTAGTTTTTCGCTTTCGTTTAAAATCATGAAATATTATTATTTTTTACCTTTTTATTGATTATTCTCTTGAAAAAAAACGGGAAAAATGGATATGCCTCTCGAAAAAACATCTCTCTCGCCGGACACGGGACCTACCGTGGAAACAAGATAACTATGTCCATTGAACAGAGATGCCCAAATGTAGGGCCCGAACTAGAAGTAAAAGTCGGACAGATTTTTAAAGTTGCTTAGGACATACAAAACCACCCCGCTTAATTTCAAATCATTCTCATGTATGGTTTCTAAGATATCGACCCAATCCCAAACAGGAAGAAGTGGTCTGACAGAAATTAAAGTCTCATAGTATTCACAATTTGATACACAAAACCATCCTGCCAAATTTCAAATCATTCGCATGTATAGTTTATGAGAAAAAATCTGACGGAAATTTGATATAAATATTTGTATATACCAGTACCAAAAAGGAAGTATAGTTGTCCGACAGGTCTGAACGTTAATTAGAGCACACATTTGGTTATAAAGAACAACCCTGCCAAATTTCAATCATTCTCTTGTTTTTGAAAAAAGCTGGACTGAAAATTTCATATGAATATTCATATTGGTCAACTCCCAAACATGAAGTTGTGCTCCTACAGGTCTGAACCATTACATTCACTTTAGGCGTAAAATTTTAATATGAGAATAAAAAACCTGCCAAATTTCAAATCTATTCTCATGTCGGGTTTCTTAGAAAAAACTTGACGGAAGTTCGTATGGAAGGATTAAATAGAAGAAAGACATCTTCATTTTCGATATATCATGAATTCCGTGCATGAAAATTAAAGAAAATACATGAAGGCGTCTAGAAGGAGTAGCGGATACAAAGTGTGATCAACAGAAGAACGAAACGAACAAATCATCACTATACAACCGCAGCGGGGTGAGATACAAATAAATTAAGATTGTCAATATTCAGACGAACAGGTGTGGTATACAAAACAAAAACAGTTGATATCTAACTGAGAAGGTGCAATGTGTGAAACACAAATAAGGAGGGGAAAATATATAAAAGTGCAGATATGGTATAATACAGCAAAGACAGCGGACAAACAGCGAACGCATTCAATATATAGTGACAAAAGATTGGCTTGGTTTTACTATGTATACGATTTTCAAATTGTCAATGCCTTTTCATGACTCTAAATATTAAAATATAAATGGTATTTTTATATAAAAGGGAACAAAGGAAAGTGACGATAAAAGCGTTTCATATAGTAAGTTTTCGCTTTTCTTTACTTGAACCAATAATAAGGTCCAGTTAATTTTAACCAAAACATAATTTGTATAAATGTAACCCTTTCGTGTTGCCACAACCCAAGTATGACTCTCTAAAATAAAAAAAAGGGAATATTTTCATAAAGATATTCGAGATAGTCTTGTAGAGACCCGAATTTAAGCAGCAATTATTCTTAGATACTTTGCATCTCTACACACATACATTAAAAGAACGTCCATGTGCTTTTGTCCGCCACCAGACGATTCTAATATAAGCTTTCAAAAGTTTTATTCTTTGAGTCTTTTCAATCTTCAAAAGGGATCAGTCATTGAAATTAAATTTAAAAAATCTGAAATGCTATGCCACATGCAGGAATGGGTACATGTTCGCACCAAAGCGCCAACAACTTTTTATCAATAGTGCCGTGAATTTCAGTCCTTTGATTCTGACAAATTTGTAACAACCATTAGTTTACACAATCGATAAACATATACAGCCTCAAATAGACGACGGTTATAGATACTCTGAAATAATTGTCTGTTGAGTACCCGTGCGGATTCTTGTTGACAAATATGCCCACAGCAGCGCGATATCGGCTAGCCAGGGGATGAAATGAAACGATGATACAATGAACATAAAATGATGATTTCTTTTACGTGCGAGGAACGTGACGTTTTTCCCAACACGGCGAATCACAATGGTTTGCGGTCAGGTTTTCCGCATTATAGCTTGAGGACCCCGGCATGCATTATGATAGGGCTGCCCAATTCAACCACATGGGGCACACATCACAGTCGCTTTGTGTGTAAAGCGGTCTGATCCGATGTCGGGTTTCTGAGCGCTCTTGAGTGGACTTTTACCGACAAGCTTAGCGCTGCTGTGAGCCTATTCGCCAGCGGAACCCGAACGGGTTTGTCTGTACTTAAAAGATTATGTAATGAGACTTGTTTGTAATGGAACAAGCCATGGTAAATAATCTGAACGCCGAATGTTGCATTAGTCGCCTAGTTTCTCCTGACAAACACTTATTGGCTCCCCATCAATGCTGTCTTCAATGACAAATGGTTCTATTTGATCCATTAGCTGCACTCATTAGCAGAAAACAAAGATGTTTTATTTCTCCAAAAGATTGTCATTTTTTCGAACAGACGACATCTATTACTCAAGGCGCCATTACTACACGGGGAGGTTCCCGCCAAACACCTGTATTATACTTTTGATACTTTATGATTCTGTCTGTTAACATTTCTAGAAGGTGACAAGAAGCTTGTGTGATCCCGTGTTTTGGAGTAATTATGTTTGTCAGCAGTCATATTGCATTTACATAAGCACTGTTTGTTTACCTGATGTTGAATACAACCAATTTTGAGTTCATTATTTGCATAAGTAAGGATGATGGTATAGTTTCTGGACAGGAATAAAAGCAAACTGATTGGTCAGAAAACATTCGCCACAAATTGACAAGCCGATTCCTCTAATTTTCACCAGGTTATATACCAAGAAGAACACGTTTACAAAGTATTAGGTTATATTAAAATGAAATATAAATGAGATATGGACAAAAAATCGCTTTATTGAATACTTCACGAGATGAAGCTCAATATACCATTTCTTGTCAGGAAAACTGTGACCATTTTTCATTTTATGTCGCAGGACACAGGGCGAACCATAATGTCTGAGTAGCCGCCGATATCAGTAGTTTAGTTTAAACATATTTTATTGTCAAACATATACAAAAGGATTGGGCACAAGTTATTACAACTTACAAGGCCTTTTCCAAACAATAATAATATACACAATGATAATCAAGATGACAGCAATTACTATTAAGTACACACATAACTAAGTTTAAACAAATACTACAAAACGAAAAATACAAAAGAGCAAAAGAGAAATGAAGAAATAAAAGTAAGATATATAAGTAAGTGGGCATGGGTACATTTTCTGAAAAAAATAGGGGGAGTTTGAAATACACTGCTAATCTTTAATTATTGCTGAAACGCTTTGTCTTTTTGATGTAGCTATGAACGTTTCGAAAAAGAACTTTATTTTGTTCATCGCTTAGCGTTTCATTGCCAAAGAGAATATTTTCAATCGATAAAGTTACAAATTGAGTATTTCTCATAAGTTCCACACGAAAGTTAAGATATAACGGACATTCCAAAAAGTAATGAATTGCATCCTCCAAAGGCCATCCACACAGACAACTTGAGTCATTGACTAAATTTACTCTGTATAGATCAGCATTTAAGGAACTACATCCATGTCTCAGTTTTGTATGAATAATATTAATATCTCGACCACCAATAAAATAATGACTAGGAACAGTACCATTGATCTCCGACCTCAATCTTTGTTTAAATCCAACATTTGAATTAATAGATGTGACATCGGGGCTAAATGTGTTCCAACATCGTAAAGTGGATGGAAAAAATGACCTAGAAAACGTTTCCAATCTACACCGTGGTGGGTAATACTGAAAACGGGTTCTAAGGTTATATCCTATATCTGCAGAGTACTCATTTA
This sequence comes from Arcuatula senhousia, assembly GCA_963971305.1. Classification (NCBI taxonomy): domain Eukaryota; kingdom Metazoa; phylum Mollusca; class Bivalvia; order Mytilida; family Mytilidae; genus Arcuatula; species Arcuatula senhousia. The sequence goes on from OZ020306.1 coordinate 12,545,450, forward strand.
AGCAATCTTGAAGATATTCAGGAGTTTTCTGCCTATGTATTTTATGCATTAAAGATAGTTTTCGCCGGTTTCGCCTGGACCTCAAGCTTTCCCATCCAGTCTCAAAGAGAAGAGATTCAGAACTAGCAAATCTAGGAAGACCGGTAATTATTCTTGCCGCTTCTAGCTGAAGCTTATCTATCTTATTTGCATCCTGCTCATTACAACCATCCCAAAGCTCACATGCATATTCTAACAGCGGTACTATGTAAGCAAAATATATTTTACTCAGATTTTGTCTACTGAGTATGTATTTAAGCTTTCTCAAGACATTTATCTGTTTACTTGCACTGTTACAAATATTGCTGGTGTGTGCTGACCACTTACAATCATATGAAAAGGTAACACCTAGGTGTTTATGAGTGCTTACAAATTGGATCGGTTGATTATTAAATACCAAATATATAGGTGTATTGTCATGATTAAACTTAAAAATCATATACTCAGTCTTTTGTGGGTTAAAATCAACCAACCATAAGTTAGCCCAGCGACTTAGAACTTCTAAGTCAGCGTTAAGGCGATGTTCTATGTCGATATGATTATTATAAGAACACATCAACGAACTATCATCAGCAAACAGTCTTACTAAACATTGTACATCATCCGCTATATCATTAATATATAACAAAAAAAGCAGGGTCCTAAAACAGAGCCTTGCGGCACCCCAGCTTTAAGATAGCCAAGTTTAGACTCTGAATTTTAACAAAAAACAGGGGTCCTAAAACAAACGATATCAGTACTAGTCGGATTGCATCTCATTGCAAAATCAAGTTGATTTAGATATATGCATGTAATATATTTACAGAAAATGCATGTGGTTTCTCTAAATTGACTAATGTTTTTTGTCTATTCCCTGATATTGAAGTTAGAACAAACCATCTTTTTCAAGTTTTATATAGAATGACAAATAAATATTTTTTACTGTCTATACCAATAGTGAAAGGAGGTAGAGACATCAAATAATATTCTCGAGAACTGTAAACTATAGCAATGCCATACAAATTTATAATCAATTTCTAAATGCTTTGGCTTATCTTCAGTTCACTCGAGCGCAATATGACGGCAATAAATGTTGCCATCGATGAACACACTCTTCTTTTTATATTACCAAGGGTAGATTATGTTGAATTTGTAATGTACAATACAGCTATTCGATGTTTACTTGTAAATACTAACAGGCTCGTTTCATAAAACATCTTAAGCGTAAAATTAATAGTAAGTATAAAATTAGCTAATCCAATTACATGTACTTGAAATTCACCTAATATTTTTTTTTTACATTTCAGAGTGCTCTCGTACCTAACACCCTCCCCATACGAAATACAGGTACTTATGATCACTTATATCGCCATCATAGTTTCGAGGTTTCACGATTTGATACACAGTGGAATACTTTATTTCTAATGTTGAAAGCTTTAAATTTAATCCTGAATGCGTATATGTCCTATAAAGACAAGTAATAGTTAGTTTTATTGTCCACTTGTGTACAGGTTCTTTAAAATATAGGTTTCTCCAAATCTTAGCTGCGTTAAACTTTATGTTCGATTTTTTTGTATATATGGTTTAAACATTTTTTTTTTATTTCAGTGTAGCCCATGTTATATTTAATATTCCTATTTGAATTTTGTCTTAAATATCAATTTTGACAGGATTTATGAAGTGTAAACCTTTTAAAAACAGGTACTAGAAAATGTTGACGAGGGACAAAATCAAATAAAGTTTGGTTTTGCCTACAAAAACGATGTCTCTCCCGTTTCCCCAAAAAGTTCTAAGTTCAAAGGGCCACTCTCCTACACTTTGAGGATCAAATTTCCTGGTCATATGCACAACTACATATGGTGTCATTGCATTCGATTCAATAGTTTCAGAGGAGTTGCGCTGACAAGATGATAAATGAGGATTTTAAGCAAATTTCTAAGTTCAAAGGGCCTTAACTCCCACAAAAATTTGAGGATAAAAATTTCCTGGTTATGTGCACAACAACATATGGTGTCCTTCCTATATACCAAGTTTCATTGAATTCAGTTCAATAGTTTCAGAGGAGTTGCGCTTGTAGCATGCAGTTACCCAGAAAACTGCGATGGAAATTTTGCAGATTTATATGGTCATAATACATAAATCTTTAGTATTCAGTAAACGGGAAGTAGCAAATCTTCGCATATAAAATCGCTTTACACCTTATAGTATACTCTTCAAAAAAGTTACGCATAGATAGAAAATTCCCCATAGGTTTAATGCAAATCGAAACAATTTCAAAACATTATTGCCGAGCTGTTCTGCAACCGATTTTCACGAAATAAAATCCAGTAAAAAGAAAACAAAATAGAGATTGTTTGTTTAACATCACTGCTTTTTAAGATATTGCAAGTAGAACCCAAGTGTACATTTTACGATTCAATTTCCCATTTAAACCAATGCAAAATGTTCTGTGAAAAACATTAGTCGTGTTCTACTCACAATGTCTTAAAAACCATTGAAGTTAGGATTTTGGTCTTAATTAATCAAACAATCTTCATTTTCTTTTCTTTTTACTGGATTTTATTTCGTGAAAATCGGTTGCAGAACAGCTCGGCAATAATGTTTTGAAATTGTTTCGATTTGCATTAAACCTACGGGCAATTTTCTATCTATGCGTAACTTTTTTTGAAGAGTATACTATGGGGGTGAAGCTACATGTCAAAGATCAAGAGGATGTGGCATGCAGTTACCCAGAAAGCTGTGACGAAAAATTTGCATATATATAGGATGAAGCTACATACCAAATATCAAGAAGCTGTGGCATGTAGTTGCCGGAAATTTTTGTGACGCCGCAGGACGACGACGACGCAGGACAACAACGAGGCAAGACGACGGATGGTTCCAAAGTAACTCCTATATGTCGCTTCTGCAACAGGTTTCAGGCGGCATAATAAATAAATGAAAAAATAAATATAAAAAGTAAATAAAAAAGTTTAATAATGTAAATTAAAATTATTAAAATTGATATATTGAAAATAATAATATTCAAATTTTACAAGTTTGGAGAATGCGTATTATATAAGCGCATGTAGAACCAAACGGTATTTATTGATAAGTTTGATACAAACACGAAGCAAGATCAAATTAATGAGATTCAAGGTGTCGAGGTTATTTGTAGGCAAACTCTAAGACTACCATCAGATTGTTTATTAATTTTTTTTTTTTTGTATTACAAATCAGCACAAAAGTAAAGTAAGACATGCAAGATAGAACCTTCTTAACCCGGCTACATGAGGATTTGGGTGGCGAATAGGCCCACTGCAGCGCTAAGCTTGTCGGTAATAGTCCACTAAAGAGCGCTAAGAAACTTGACATTGGGTCAGGCCACTTTGCCCACAAAGCGGCTAGGATGTGTGCCCCAGGTGGTTGAATGGGATGTCCCTGTCATTATGAATGCCTTGGTCTTCAGGCTAGACAGCTGTGACTCCGAAGATCAATTTCCAGTGTTGCTAGGGAAGGAACCGAATAGAACACTTTGGTAGACTTAACGAAATTGTGTCACGCTCATATAACCCAATGTTTAGCTAAATATCACAGAGAAATTGAATTTCTCTAAAGAAGAAATAAAGATTAATGAATGAAAAAAGGTAAAATGCGGAAAACCTGACCGCAAACCATAGTGGTGCATCTTGTTGGGAAAACTGTCACGTTCTTCACACGTTAAAGTCTCGCTAAGAGTAGGACCCGTAGGATCCCATTGCAGTAGGCTTAATTGCCTGTCCCTACCCATCACTCCTTTTTCATAACTATCCTTCCTGATTGGCCTTGTGCATCCGTTTCCTCCACTTCATTTCATGTTCATTGTACAAATGTATCACCCTTTCATGTTCATCTCCTGGATATGATCGGATATAGCTATTCTATTAGCTGAAATCGCGCCGGTTAGAAGTATTTTTAAAATCTAGTTTTAATGAATTTTATACATGTTTCTATGATGAAGCTCTGATGACGGAACAATATAAAAACGTTTTCTTTCATTAGGACTACCAAAAGGTTTCTCATCACGTTCGCATGCCAGACAGACAGAGACACATACACATATCATTCAGATCTTTTTGTATATTTCCTTTCTTCTTACTTGCTTACTCATACAGTTTTATGACAACCTTTTTTATACTAAAACTAAAACGAATATTGTATTTTTATAAAATAATTTTGCTTTGCATGCCTTCCATTATCCATTAATTGTATTTCACAGCTGAAGCCTTTATTAGTAGGTACTGCTTGTCTTATACCTTTTTGTATTATATGGAAATAAAATATGTTTAAATCAAGATCATTTTATATTTTGTATTTTTTATGAACTTTATATTTGTTTCTGTGATGAAGCTCTTTTTATATTTTAGTATGAAACGAATTGATTGATTGTTGTTTTTTTTTGTCCAGTCGCCAGTATTTCAGTCATGATCAGGACAAGAACAAATTGAAAAAAAAAACTGAATTGTGTAGACCCACCCAAGACACAGAACTCATAACACAGACCCATGTATGTCACGCGAAACGGACCAATGTACGATCATAAACCAGAAAGTATGAAAAGAAAAGGAACTATCTTGTCTTACAGAAAGAATGATTGAAAAAAATCAGTAAGTAAGATTTGTCGAAACAAAAGATGGAGGACTTAAGATTGGTGACTACATATAAGGAACATCCATATCTTATTCCTTCCTAAAAAATGTTCCCGTGCGGGGCTCGGGAGGCGAATAAGCCCGTAGCAGCATTAAGCTTGTCGATAAAAGTACACTAAAGTGCGCTCAGAAACCTGACATCAGGTCAGACCGCTTAGCCCACAAAGCAACTGGGATGTGTGCTCTAGGTGGTTGAATGGGACAGCTCTGTCGTCAGGCTAAAATGCGGAAAACCTTATCGCAAACCAAAGTTGGCCAGCGTGTGTGGAGAGTCGCCACGCTTCATCCCTTTGTGGACCGCCAAGTAGTGCACCATACTATATATATATATAGGCTAAATATTTCGCCCCTACCCACCTCTTCCCTTTTCCTGTGGTTCTTCAAAATTTGCTTTGTTCCCAACCCATCCCCATATTTCATTTATCACCATCATTCCATGTTCATTTTATCATCCTTTTCATGTTCATTGCTTTTAAATAACTTATATAGCTTTGCAAGGGCGTAAAATACCAACTCACTCACTCACTCACCTTAACAAATGCACTTCAAGATATTTCACGAGGAGTCAATCTTGATCTTCGCCAACTGATTACAAACCAACACTATTCTTTAGATGCGTTAATGAAAAAGACTAAAAATGGACAAAGAAAAACAGGAAACCTTTAATGCTTAAATCATCCCAAGAAGAGCGAGAGTAATCGAATCTACACGAAACGCATCTTCACTTGTTCTTAACTGAAGAATGGCAAAACGGTTAAATTAAGTGACTGGAAGTACAGCACAAAGGGCACTAGGAATTGATAGAGTTTCGATATTGAGTTTCGATACAAAAGGAAACTTGTCTGTGCATAACTTTCATTCATAGTTGCCAAATTTTAGTTAATAACCGTGGTGTGGCGCCCTTTCGTTTTATCGAAAACTGGTAAAACAATTAGTTCATGGTGCAAGTGGAAACTGATCTCCTTTGAATATCATTTTGCATGACTTTGATTTTTGACAATTAATTGACCTTTTGCCAAAATAAAAGTTTCAAGTAATTTCATTACCATCTATCCAATTTACTCTAAACAGACCTATAGCCAACCCACAAAGAGACGAATTCCCATTAAAGCCCCCCCCCTCAATGTGAAGATAAACCAACCGAGAGAGTTTTCGGTTAACTGATGAAGGTATTTATATTTGCGGTAAGAAGACAGTTTGCTTTGATACAATGAATAAAACATACATTAAGTTTTGTTTGTTTGTTTGTTTTTGTATTTTTTTTATGATCAAGCTCAATGTAAGACATGTAGTGAACAGAACTCGAAAATTTTGGGGTTTTTCAATATCACATTATACAGCATAAAAACCTTTATTTCATACAATTAGCTTGTCTCTTAGTCGCGACGTGCATCGTGATAATTCATAAAAAAAAAAGTATTTATTAGTACATTTTTTTAGGATTTGAGTGCATCTAAACATGACAATTTACCCAAACTGAATTGATACCAATCTTATCAAATGTTCCTATCAATTAGACCTTCTGATTATTTACAATTCTACAATAAAAGCCGTCTCATAATGGTACCAAATCTCCTATAGGCGTTATTATTCTATTGATTCAATCCAAGTACGTTAATTTACTAAAATGAAAACTTGACAAACCAAACCATTTTATCTATTGTCAAATATTTACAATTCTATCTGACTAAATGATTGATGATAAATAAAATTGCTGGTACCTTGAGAATCATAAATGTGTTGCCGTATTGATGTTGAATGTTATGTATTATAGCATCATTCTATTTCATACGTGACATGAGAGAGGAGCGCTTAGTTTTATTTTGCTGTAAGGAGCATTTAAAGTTGCATAATATGAGTGCTAATACTAAAATGATCACTTTACTTGTTATATGACATTTTTATTATGAATCTATTTTACATTTAGCTTTACAGAATATTTGCTAAGTACATACATAAAAAGTAGTACTTAAAAGAATTAGGACTCAAGACCTATGCGAACTAATAAAGCTTTGAAGGTGACAAAGTTGCTTTTAAGCGCCTCGTAGGCAGTCAAATTACTTTACGACAGGCCTAGCATCCGGCCTGGCCACACTGTGTCTGGCTATGCTCATCATTCAGGGCTTCCCATTAGCATAGATCCACTTATTATCAACTAAATTCGGGAAGAGACTTTTCAAGCCGTTACTCGTAGCAATAATTTGCAACACATATCCACGACTCTTAATATTTTTCCAGTGGCAAACAAAGTTTTGTTACCATGGGAAACAGTGATAATGACTGCCTGATATATCCACTCGATGTCCTGCTGCTCTACAACTTTGACCCTATGAAGACTTTCGAAGGGCAAAATGAGCTGAAGGATTAAGCAAGCGACATATTTTATCTATCTGCAATAGTTTTAATTCTATAGGGCAAATAGATGAAAAATCGCTATTTTCGACCTTTAATTGGCTAAAATCTCTATAAGGGGTCATCTGACAATCTCGACCCAATGGAGACATACGTAGAGCTTTAGATTCGGAAGTGCATATGATCCTTCGAATTTTTCCTATCTATCCTATAAGCCAATTTAAGTGATTTTATCCTATGTTTTATTTTAAGTAATTAACAGCGGCCATGTTTTTTATCGAATATTTTTATGGTCCGCTTGTCCGCTCAGTAATTTTAGCCAAAAACATGCAAAAATGTTCCAAGTCTTTAGTCATTTTGATAAAAAGCCACTTTAAAAAATTTTTTTTCATAAAGTTTGATCAAATGCTAAAATTATATTTGATCTATTCTTTGTTTAAAACAATTAAATTTAACTTTCATTACTTATGGCCCTGTCACACTATAACGTTTTAGCCAACGTGTGCCGACGTTTTAGAATATATTTTCAACACGCTGGTGTGCGTCGCGTAAGTTTTGTATACGTTATGAACACGCTACAAACACGTTAGCGAACGTCAGCGTGCGTTGGTGAACGTCGAGTGCGTCGCAAATTTTTGAACATGCTTAAAATTTCCGACGTTCGCCAACGTGTTAGAAATAAATTATTCTATATTATTAATATCAAACAAATCAATATTTTAGCATAAAATTTCACTTTTGAAAAAGGGGCCAAAAATAGCCCTTATGAAACCTTGTCCTAAAGATCGTTTGTTGCTGTGATGGCATAAACTCACATGGCTTTTGGCCAGGTGAGCTAAAAATGAAGAGTGTCCCGTGACATTTTTAAAGAACTAATGTAGGCTAAATGGGACCGACCAAAGAACACAGGCACCACACGCCAAAAACTGAAGAGAGATTCACGTGTAATTAAATGGCACATTTCCCTATCCAAGACTCCTGGATACTCCTGGATTGGATAAAACCAAACTTGCAAAATAAGCTTACTTGTAACCTGTTAAAGATGAAATCAACAAAGAGACAAAAACTAAAACGACGATAACTGTGATATACACCATGCATGTATAAGCACCTGTTTTGACCCACTTCTGATTTTAATTGGAATTATTTCCCGGTAATATAACAAAATGATAAAACTGCATCTCCGGGAAACCATTATTCCTTTCTGTAGTTGTTTTTTTCCTATTAGAAAAACATTATTTTTTTCGCTTTGAATCGTTTATGGGATTAACTTGTATTCTTTACTGACCAAACCTTGGGTCATGGTTCTTTTAACTTGATACGATTTTCATAGTTCCGTATATTGTTATTCATATCCCGCTATTTTTTCTATTGTTATTACAAACTATTCACCACATAATAATCTAAAAGTCTTGTTGGTGTCATTAATTGTCAGCAATAAAAGCCTTGCAATACAATTTATACTTTGGTGCTTTGAATCGCCTTTTACAATTCTAATTTCAATTGATGATGATGCACTATATAAAAAAGGGCCAATTTCATCATCAAAGTTCAAAGTAAATATCAATTAAAAGATAAGCTTAGTTTCATAACAACAATTTCAAGAAGTGCGGGTTTCAGGTGCATGGCGAATAAGCCCGCAGCAGTGTGAGCTTGTTGGTAAAAGTCCACTAAAGAGCGCTCAGAAACCTGACATTAGGTCAGGCCGCTTTTCCCACAAAGCGATTGGGATGTTTGCCTTAGGTGATTGAAAAGGACAGCCCTTTCATAATGAATGCTGGGGTCTTCATGATATAATGCAGAAAACCTGACCGCAAACCATAGTCATGCACCATGATGAAAAAAAAATCACGTTGCCCGCACGTTAAAGAGTAGGTAAAAGTAAAACCCATAGGATCATCATTACACAACTCCTTTATATCCAGAGGCAATCAAAACTTTCCTCCCCGATTGGCCTTGTGTCCACTTTCCTCCACTTCATCATCATTGTGTTCATCTCCCGGATCTAGCCGAATTTGCGCTGCTTGGGTGTCAATCAATAGCTAACTAACGCGCACTATAAAAATCCGAAATACAGTTTTGCAGAAGAGTTTAATTTGTTCACCGTAATACAGATGTTCAGACTGATGTGCTAAAACTCTGTTAAAGTCAATTAAAAAAATCAGAGTACAAGAATTTTTCACTGAAAACACTGAGATATAACAAACAGCCTTTTTTTTTAAACCTCTCAACTATTTTGCTCAACTTCGTGGTTTTCAGTTGGACACCAAATGTAACCGTTGATCCTCACTACAACCCCTAGACACACATTTCATTTCCATTTGTCTGATATAGCCGAAAAATAGCTGCTGGAGGTAAAAGCAATAACTATAAAAACTAACTGAACATCCCATCCCGCAAAATATTTAAACCACCAGTCGGGGCAATTTGAACTGGGTATCTTACTTCTAGTCTTGAGAGTGTATGTGACACTACACAACATTATGTAGATTTCTTTAAATGAATTAACAACCATGAACAGAACATTAACGTCTTTGGGTGATGAGCAATTAATTTTACTTTGTATAAATTAATCCAAATTGGTATATTTACTTAAAAGTACTGTTTATGCAAAGCATTTGACGCCAAGTTTATTTCAAAATTCAACCGAAGGCCTTTTTAATATTTTGTAGAAGTGTCAAAAACTTATTGAAATGCCCGACAGATACTTTCAGCTTTTTTTTGGTTTAGCCTAAATATATTATAAAATGAAGTGAACATTCTGTGCTTGACAGGTAATTAAATTTCTGGTTTTCTGTTCAAGTTAACTCAAAATATATAAAGATTTTGTAAAAAGTCCACAGAGTTAGATATATGAATGGTTCTTTTTAGTATAACAAATGAAAACATGTAATGATGGTTACATCAATAAAACATAGCTGACATACCATTCATTCTTAGGCAAACAATTCAAAAACTTAAAAAAAACAAACAAACAAAAACACAAAAAGGTGTATCAAAGAAACGGTGTTTACTTCAAAACCATTTCTTCTTAAACAAGATATTTTAAATGTTCAAATTACTAATTGCAAATATGCACAAAAGCAAACAATGTTTTACAAAAGAAGAAAGGCAAATAGATGGTAAAATACCAAAGAGACACACGAAGAAAAACCACAAATCACAGATGAGACGTAAGTTAGTAAGTTAGTTATTGCTTTACTCCGAAGCAGTGCGATTTCGGCTTTATCAGGGTGATGAACATAGAAGGGATGATACAATGAACATGAAACGATGAAGTGGAGGAAAGCAGGACAAAAAGACCAATCGAGAGGGAGTTTAGACTGCCATTGGACAAAAGGAGTGATGGATAAGGACGGGCAATTTTGCCTCCTGTATGAGGATCTAACAGGTCCTACTCTTACCAAGACCTGCAGCTGGGTTCTTTCACGTGCGAGGAACGTGACATTTTTTCAGTAATGTTTTTCGCATTATAGCCGGACGACCCCGGCATTCATTATGACAGGGCTGCCCCATAGCATTCAACCACCTGGGGCACACAAGCTAGTCGTTTTGTAGGTAAAGCGGCCTGACCCGATGTCAGATTTCTGGGTGCTCTTTAGTGCATGAACTTTTACCGACAAGCTTAGATATTCAACAACAGCCACGAAAGCTATTTTGTTATTGAGTGAGCGAGTGAGTTGTTGTTTAATGCCCTATATAGTAGCACTATTTATTATACCTCAGTAGTGTTTTTCTTTAATAAATGCATATACAATATTTTCACTATTTTTTCTGTTTGCTAGCTTTGAACTATTGACCGGTCAATAGTTTCCGAACTATTGCCCTCGCCACAACTATTTGCCCTCTGACGTCATTAAGCCCCGCCTTTATCCAATCGTTTTCTTTATTTCATTTTGATTGATATATTTTATTCATGTTACGTCACACTACATATAATTAATTGCACGAGTTTTCCGTGTTAAACTTTTTTAAGTACTTTCAATGCAACTTTTTAGTACGTTTTAAATTGATTGATTTTTTAATTATTATTATATATGCATTTTTTAATTGTCAAATATTATAAACGTTCTTGTCTGTTGTTTCTTTCGGTATAATAAAATACTTACTGACTGGGTATTTGGGAAATAGATAGATTATTTTCCCTCGGAGACAACTATTGCCTTCGGCTACGCCTCAGGCAATAGTTGCACCTCGGGGAAAATAATCTACCTATTTCCCTCATACCCAGTCAATAAGTATAAACTATATTGATTATACAACGACAAAATGAACATATTATGATGACAAAAGATATAAGGTGAGGGTGCAGTAAATTTTGAAAACAACCGAATTGAAATGAGGAGAGATGGAAAGAGTTGAAAATTTAGCCTATGAGTTGCAAATACCATGTGATTTTGTTTTAGCCTTTTTGGATTTACCACATTCATAGAATTTCCTCGACGAACAACTGCATTAGAATTAGTTTTTTGGACAGATTTTCTATACTTAGTCTGACGAACCTTCCTTGTAAGATACTGGGTACAATGTTTTAAGATTATTTAATCTTAATTTATTTATCCCATTTCAATTCATTAGTTTGTTCTTTGCTGGCTTTGTCCTGATTTGGATTCAAATTGTTCTCACACGACATTGTATTACTTCTGTTTAAATATTGATTAAATATTTTTTCAAGGCCAGCAAATCATATTTTTTTAAATAATGTAGTAATTTTGTAGTTCCACACAATGCGTGACATAAAGACATGTGACCATACCCATTCAAATAGAGCCAGATGGCTTTTCGTCATTAATAAGTCGTATTGATACAAGAATGTACTTTAAATGCACGTTCCCAAGAAGACATCTTTCAGCTCTTGGAAATTCCTTTGAATAGAGACAAAAACAAGTTTAATTGGGCTCATAGGCGCACCATACGACCTTGATCTAGATGTATAACATTGTTACATTGTGGCATGTCAGAAAAATAATGAGTATTGATGTCTTTTTTATGATTTTTTCCATTTTATTAACAATAATTCTCAATAAATGAAATGTAGAAATCATATTTTACACATTTTGATTCAGGATTTCTGATGTTTATGATGAAAAATCTATGACTGAATTGGATTTAACGATCTATTTTTCCGTTTTAGTGGACAGATATTCATTTTCAATAGTATTCCAATCAAGGTGTGTGAGGCTTTGTGAACATTTGATAAAAATAATTATATATATATATAAAGTAACTTAATATATTTTATAAGTTGAAATGAGTCAAATTTTGAATTTCTCCAAAGCAACACGAAATCGGCTATATTTGGGAGATGAACCAAACCGGAAAGTGATGATGAAATGAACATGAAATGATGAACGTATAGGTTTTTCGAATGACACTGGAAAATGGAGGGATTGTTAAAATATCAAAAACGAAAGAATATGCAATATGTGCCAGAAAGACACGATCCACATATTGAAATAATTTTGATAAATGTACAAAAGCAAAATTTCACTGCGTGTAAAGCGCTTTTCTGGAGACACGCTAGGAGAAGAAAACTTGGAAAACCTGTAGAATATTAAATTTGATAAAACAAAAACAGAAGCAAAAACAAAACAAAACAAAGGTCGTGTAATTAAACTTACTACAGATAATCTGAGTGTCTTCATCATATCGAAACCTTCAGAGTTGTGCAAGCAAAGTAGCTCTCCCCTCATTGTGCACTACCTTTGCAATTGGCTTGTGGTAAGGTTTCTGTTCTTGACGACCTCGATCGGCATACCAATTCACATGGTTTCCTCCATTCCACCATGGCTACTTCCTCAATTGCTCTGGCGGGACTGATCCGCCAGGAAGGGTATTGGGTACTACTGGGTGTTCTAACAAGACGGGTGTAACACAGCCACTAATAATGTTGCTAGTTCTAGATGAACTTGGTTAGGAAACGCGAAGCTCGATTCTAAATTCAGCATTACCCTTTTAATTTGTAAATTTCAAACTATCTTTGGAAAAAAGAAACAACGGAGTTTCCGTAGGTATATATGAAGTGGTAAAAATAGCTATGAAGGAAATATTTACCACGTTTTATGTTGTTAAACAAGGAAAAAAACACGATAATTTAAACAGAGTTTTTAATTGAATGTGACTAGTTAATTATAGCATTCCTAAATAAATGAAAATTAATCAAAAAATATGTCCGGTGTGGAACCCTAGTTTACGTAAGTTATACGTCTGGAGTAACATATCGCACAACAGACTCACGTGACATCAAAAACATGCGTCAAAAGTTACATACTGAGCTGCACTTTTTTGCACGATTTAATAATACTCCAGCAATAAATTTGCTTTGCATCCGGAATGAAAACAAGTCGCATATTTGGAAAATATATTTAACTTCTTAGCAAATCAGGAAATAAAAATCGCAATACATCTGAATAATTAAACTCAAAATAAACAGCTAAACTACTAAAATGCATCGATCTGCTACGGCTTAATGTATAACACGAGTCGCAGAGTAACACAACAATTCGCTGTCCAGAGGATCCAGCATTGCACTGCAGACCATTGCTATTAGATGGAAAGACCGTCCAAATGTTGAAAAGGGAGAATGGCTTCGACCAGTTAACCCCAAAAAGACCTCATAAGAGAGGTGGCTGTATTGCAATCACCTTGTCCGTCCGGTACAATATCTTGGCTTCTACAGAAAGGATTGATTTTAAATTTGGTAGACAGCTTAAGCATGGTGGGATGTACATTTCCTATACTTCCTAGGTCAGCCAGCCATATACTTTCTGTTTTCCGAGCCGACTTAAGACTATTTTTAGGGTAAAGAATGGAAAATTTTTCGTAACAGATATCTCAGATTCTACCAAAGGGATTTATTTCAAATTTGGTATACATATTTAGCATGATGAGTTGTACTGTGCCCCTCTTTTCAGGTCAGTCACGCATCAACTTCCTGTTTTCCGAGCCGACTTAAACTTTTTAAGCGTCAAAAATAGACAAATTTTCGTAACAGACTGAAGGGATTGATTTCAAATTGGTATATAGCTTAAGCATGATGAGTTGTACCGTGCCTCTCCAGGTCTGTCAGGTATCTACTTCCTATTTTCCAAATGGTCGAGTGGGGGTATCCTAAGCACGACTAAGTGCCACCCCTTGTTGAGTTTATAATTACGTAGCACGACTGATTTGTAATTTCAGAGATTGTGGGGAGTATTATGATTTCCTTGATAGACATTAGACATTAGACATTATTTTATTTCAGCCAATCAAGGACCTTTGCAGGCAATGGCAATTAACATTTATGATTTAAAACAGTACATAGCAGACATAGCTTAGCAATTGTTTATATATAATCTAATTTTTATACAATATCTATAATGCATACATGTGTGCATGGTTGACTATATGAATAAGAATAAGAATAGATGTACAGTATATTTATGTTATAGATATTCATCTCTCAGCTATGGACACCAAGGGACGATGCTTTAGGAAACACTTTTATTTTTTTAAACAAATAGTGGTCCTCCTCGTGTCCAAAGCAGAGAGACAAACTTTTAATTAAATATCAAATTATTTGTTTAAATGCTATAGACACCAAGACTCCTCCTCGTGTCTAAAGCAAATAAACAAAACATAAGTGTATCCCCTTTTTTGTTGCTGGAGAAGACAAGGATGTGTTAAGATATAAATCTCATTTGTAATTCTTTTTAATAAAACTGCAAAAGTTATGTAATACAGCTTTATCTTCACAGGTCATTAACGTTATTATTTAAGTTTATAAAGTTATGACATGTTTTTGAAATAATATCAAACAGTTTCTGTCTCTCTCCAACAAAATTTGTACAGGTGATAAAAAGTGTATCTCATCCTCTACTTCTTCAGAGTCACAGTGAAGACAGTGTCTAAGGTGTGGAGGTATATGTGACAGGGCAAATTGCCATTAAAAGTTTATTTTTAGAAATCCAGGACTTGCTTAATAAAAAGTGTATATATTTTATATGTTTTGCATTTTAGAATTTATTGTGTAGTATTATTTTGTACGTTTGTATTTTAATATGCTGTGAATTGAGATTAGACATTGAATTTTATTCTTAAGTATTTTACATTGGATAAAAAGGGTTTAAAAAGAGATATTTTTCAAAGTAACACTTGTGGGATTATTTTAATGGAAGTTAACAAAGAGCCGAAAACAAGAGATAAATTTTTAGTCAATTTCATTACGTAATCACTAGCCAAGTTCCGTCTGTAAGTTCTTTAACCTTAATCTGTACAAATTGAGTAGTAGATATTAAGCGTTAAAAGACAAATTAAGTGGCATTTTGAGTGGCATTCTGTCAATCAAGTTTTAATTGACCAATGGCAAAGCTTACATATAGTAATTAGGATTTTAATAAATAGACGGAAAAAGTGTTGCTGGTCACTTGCATTGGTGACCAGTCAACAATAAAGTTTACTTTTATTTGTTGTTTTCATTACAGTAAAGGTCCCAGGCCATAGCATTGCCTTGCAAGTCACAAGACCCCGTTTACAGAATTGGTGGAGTCCCAAATATCCCGAAGACTTCACACAACAGCTCAATGCTCAAGAAAATATCACTGAAAACTGTTGTAGGGGCCACACCTTTAAACTTCCAAAAAGGACCACTCACGAGACAACAACAGAAGCAAATAGACGAAAACCAGTTCGAAGCTGAAGTCAGTGTCCACTCATCGGAGCAAACCCAATCTGAAGGCCAAGAAGTAATCACAACTCAGCCAGAACACCCATCTGAGAGATTGGCAGAAAGTAACCCTGAAGAAGAATTTGTCGAGGAAAGCGAGCAGGAAAATACTTTACAAACTGCGGACGAAGTAGAGGAGAGTCAGCAGGATACTGTAGAAACTCCAGACGAGGTAGAGGAAAGTGAGCAGGAAGAGACTCCTGAAACTGTAGACCAAGTTGTGAGCGCGGAAAATACTGTCCAAGCCATAGACGAGATTGAGGAGAGTGAGGTGGAAGTTCAACCACAGGAAGTACCACAAAAACAACCGGAAATAAGTACACGTATAAGAATGTCTAACATAGGAAATCTGCCTAGCTTTAGTGACGAGACAACAAGCGTGCCATTCGTTTGGTGGAAACAGTTGGAGGCATACAAAACCATGAATAATTTGAACGATATGCAAATTCTATCACATCTGCCATGTAAAGTCGAAGGACAGGCGCAAGTGTGGTATTTTTCCTTAGATGAAGAAACGAAAAACAATCTTGCACAACTTAAAACAGCTTTCTTTAATAGATTTAATTCCAGCTCCTATGCTGATCAATTATTTTCTTTACAACAACAGCCAGGAGAAACATATTTGCAATATATAACACGTGCTCAAAAACTTTCAATGGGATCAGATATGGCTGAAGGTAGCATCATTAGATTCACAATTAATGGACTGAGCCAGGATATAAAATCGCTAGTAATGCATAATAATCCTCAGACTTTTGAAAACCTAAGAAATGCCATCCAAATTGCACAAAACATACAGAAGTGTAACCAAGCAACAGTGTGTCACATACAACAACAATCATGCAATAACTCTTTATGTAGTCACACTCAAAAACAACAGCAAACAAATTGTAAAAATAATTGTAATAGTTCATGTAATAGTAACAATATTGATATTGATCATCTTACAAAATCCATTGCAGACTCTGTCAGAGAATCCTTGCAGCAAGACCTGGAAGTCATGGCATTAAATGTATCAAAAAGAGAAACACAGACAAGAGATCACAGAACAGAATGTTCAAAGTGTGGGGGTAAGTCATGTAGAGGCAGGTCACAATGTCCAGCTTACAATGCCAAATGTTTCAAATGTGGACGTATAGGCCATTACAAAGAAATGTGCTGGAATCCCCCTCCTTCTCCCCATAGAAATCAAAGACAAGGTGGTCAACATCAAAACAGGGGACATTACCGTCGCTAGGGACACGCGCCTATCCAAAACGAGGATAGGCACCCAAAAGAAGTAGAATCAGACAAGGTGCCTTCCAAAGCTCAAAACACTTCAAAATGCAAGAAATCTCCTGAAATTATGCCAATTATCACTTTACGTGGCAACACAATTCCATGTGATCTGAAAAACAGAACTGTAAATGCTTTAGTAGATACGGGAGCAACAATCAGTTGCATTTCAATGAGTCTTTTGAAAATTTTAGACATAAAACAAAATGAAATTAAAAAGTCACACTTATCAGATGCTTTGGGAGTTGGAGGTGAAATACATGCTATTTTAGGCACCATAGGTCTGTCATTTTACATAGGAAACTTAACCTTTAGAAAGAAATTTTATGTCTTCGAAAAACTACAACACAATTTCATATTAGGCATGGACTTTTTAAAACCACATGGGTTCAGAATTAATCTGGATGATGACACTGTTCACATACCAGATAGACCAACAAAAACAATCATGTCAATCTCTATGAACAGTGGTCTTGCAAGAACAATAGGTAGTGTAACAATCAAACCTTTCACACAAGCTGAAATACCAATCAAAGTTTCAAACTTGAAAAACAAAACAGCTATTGTGGAACCATTACCATGTCTTCCAAAAATGTCACTTGCCGGAGCCAAATGTTGCATTAAAGTCAAGAATGACAGCCAATCATGTATGTTAATAATGAATCCAACAAATCAAACTATTACACTTCCTGCTGAAACAGTTGTTGCCTCTGTGTCAGAAATTGCACCAAAGTCAGTTATTTCTTTCTCTGAAGCAAAAATAGAAAAGAAATCAGGTAATTCAGAAAGTACAAAAATCAATGATAATGATGAAGACATGTTGGACTTTGACTTGAGCAAATCTGATCTATCAGGTAAGCAGAAAGATATTTTAAGAACGTTCCTCAAGAAAAACAGAAAGGTATTTGCCAAAGACATAAGTGAGTTAGGTCATACGCATCTGTATGAACATGACATTGATACAGGTGAAGCTCCCCCTGTTCGAAGGCGTTTTTATCGTCAAGCACCACATGTAGCAGAAGAAATGAACAAACAGTTAGACGAAATGCTGAAACAAGGTATAATTGAAGAATCTAACAGTGATTGGTTTAGCCCCGTTGTGATGTGCAAAAAGAAATCAGGTGAGCTTAGATTTTGTGTTGACTACAGGGCTTTAAACAAGGTAACCAAACCTAAGTTCTTTCCACTTCCAAGGCTTCAAGATGTATTTGACGCCTTAGGTAAGTCAGAAGCAACTATATTTTCAACACTTGATATGATGTCAGGATATTGGCAAGTAGGCCTCAATCCACAAACAGCACACAAGTCAGCTTTTGTCACTCCATCAGGTATTTATCAGTGGAAAAGACTTCCTTTTGGATTGGCATCAGCACCAGCTTCATTTCAACAGTTACTAACACAGGTACTTAAACACCTAAACTACAAGATAGCCTTAGTGTATGTTGATGATATCCTTGTGTTTAGTAAGAACTTTGAAGAACATCTGAAGCACTTGCAGCTTGTTTTTGATAGATTGACAGCAGCAGGTTTAACCCTGAAACCAAGTAAGTGTTTATTTGCACGTCCTGAGGTAGTCTACCTTGGACATAAGATTTCAAAAAGAGGAGTAGAAGTAGACATTTCAAAGGTAGAAGCAGTCAAAACATTCCCTGTTCCAAAGAATGTTAGACAGGTACGTAGCTTTATGGGTCTTTGTAACTATTATCGGAAGTTTGTTGAAGGTTATAGTCATATAATCTCACCTCTGAAAAAGTTGCTAGAAAAAGACGTGAAATTTCAATGGTCAGAAAAGTGCCAACAGGCATTTGAGGCTATGAAATCTGCTTTATGCTCAGCACCTGTCCTCATCTACCCAAACATGTCAAAAGAGTTTATACTGACAACAGATGCCAGTGGAACAGCCATAGGGTATATTTTAGGTCAATTAGATGCCGACGGCAAAGAAGCAGTAATAGCATACAATGGTAGGTCACTGACAGCATCAGAAAGAAAATGGCCAACTAGTGAGTTAGAATGTCTAGCAGTATTAGAAGGTATAAAAACATACCATGTATATCTAGCTAACAGTCATTTCAAGGTGTACACAGATCATCAAGCGCTCACTTTTCTGAAAAACATCAAGCAGTCAACAGGTAGGTTAGCTCGATGGTCAGTCCTGTTACAAGGATACAATTGTACAATAGAACATAGAAAAGGTAAAAACAATGCAAATGCTGATTGTCTCTCAAGACGAGAATATGAACCAATTCCAGAAGAGAAGGTATTAGAACCTGAAGATTCCTTACCATCTGTTAATGTAAATATAGTCGAAACACCAAAGACAGGTGAAGTAGTGGAAGTAAAGTTCTTTTACTCTCAAAATGTTCAAGAGCAAGCACCATCAATAATGACAATAACAGACAACAAACAAGGTGAGGTAATTCCAGACAACATAGGCCAACTTCAAAAAGAATGTCCAGATTTCAAACTGATTTACAAATACTTGTACGATAAAACATTGCCAGATGACAAAGATCAAGCCAACAAGGTAACAATCGAATCTCAGCAGTATGAAATTCTAGATGGTGTACTATACCACCTTTTCCAACCAAGAACACGAGGTAAGAAACATGACAAAATCATAAAACAGTTAGCATGTCCTCGGAAGTTTAGGAACTCTTTACTGGAAGCATACCATGAACTGGGACATTTTGGTTTTGACAGAACATACTTGTCTTTAAAGCAGAAGTACTATTTCCCAGGTATGTATCAGGCAGTGGCAGACTACATCAGGGGATGTGATCCATGTCAAAGAGCTAAACAGCCAGCTCACAAGAAGAAAGTACCTCTAACTCCAATGCCAATAATGGACACATTTGCTAGATGGCATTTAGATTTCATTGGACCATTCAGGAAGGTAACAAAAGATGGGTACTCTCACATCCTGATTGCAGTTGACTCTTTCAGTAAGTGGACGGAAGCATTTCCAGTTAGGTCTGAAAGTGCAGAAGAAATAGCAAATGTCTTGTACAAGGAACTGTTTTCTCGCTATGGTGCTCCTTCTTCCTTAATCACTGATAGAGGTCAAGGGTTTATGAGCAAGTTAGTATCAGCAGTTAATGAGATTTACAAAGTAAAACATCATTTTACAAGTTCATACCACCCTCAGACAAACTCAGTTGCAGAGAGGACTAACAAAACCATAATACAATGCTTAAGAACTGTGGTTGAAAAAGACCAACTCAATTGGCCTGAACTTCTACCAGGCGTTCTAATGGCTTTTAGAACGACGCCATCAGCAACTTCAGAGTTTTCACCATTCTATCTTGTCTTTGGTAAGGACATGAACATGCCAATTGACACAGAATTGATTCCACGCAGTGACATGAACATAAACATGAAAAAGTATGTTGAAAATGTATTGCATAACTTGAAAATAGCAAAAACAATTGCAACGGAAAACATTAAGCATCACCAAGAAAAACAAAAAGCATATTATGACAGTTCAAACAACACAAAGGAACCATCATTTGAGGTTGGTGATCAAGTTTTGTTATACACCCCAAAAGTACCAGTTGGTTTGTCATCAAAACTTCATAGAAAACATGATGGTCCATTTTATATAGCAGCAAAAGGAGACAATCACACATACAAATTAAGATGGTGTGACAGCAACAAACAACTTAAAAGCTATATAAATGCAAACAGGTTGAAACTCTATGAAATCCCAGATCATAGGAAAAATCTGGATCCTCCTCCTCCAGAAGTACCAAGAGAGGACCCAAGACCAATGATACAACCTGAAAATGAATCAGTTGAAAACACACAAAACATCAACAATCAACAAGACCATGTGATTGATCAACCAAAGACCACACAAAAACCTCAAAACAAAACCAAACATACTGCCAGTAAACCAAAACAAGCAAATAAAAAGGCCACAAAAGAAGCTTACAATTCAATTTTTGATGAAGGATCAAAACAATATTATGATGTTGAAAAACTTTTAAGATGTAGACAGAGAAATGGTCAGCAGGAATTTCTTGTCAAATGGGTAGGTTTCAGAAAAACAAATTGGGAACCTTACCACCATATCCCAACACACATTGTTAGAAAATTTTTGTCGACAAAAACACAAAGAGGCACAAAACGAAAACGCAAAAAGAAGTCAGTGTTTACTAAAAGGAAATAAATGCCTCAGTACAAATTCAAGACAGTCATGTGATACAGAATTAGGCTATTTTGCTTTGTGTAGTGATGATCATCCCCAATGGGCTGGCTCCCATGTTTATAGTGCTTGTAGGAATTAGCTACTCCTACATTACTGATCGTTAATACCCAAAACAAACTTCAAAAATGTTGAACCAGCCATCTTGTCTAAAGATTACTTTAACTATACTCATATCCTTTAAAATCAAGCATCTTGAATGTGTTTGATTATAATTTATTCCAGTACACATCTTTGTAATATATATTTTCATTTAAGTAAATTTTACAACTTTAGTAATTGGCATAAGTTGGGCAGTGTGAACGGTCTGCATGGCATATCTCAAGTGGTCTTTTGCTGTGTCAAAAATTGTTGCAATGATAATTTGATTAAGAAATATTAGAAATGATGGACAATGAATTTTATTCTTTGGGTCAAAGAATTTTTAAGTGTGGGAGAATATGTGACAGGGCAAATTGCCATTAAAAGTTTATTTTTAGAAATCCAGGACTTGCTTAATAAAAAGTGTATATATTTTATATGTTTTGCATTTTAGAATTTATTGTGTAGTATTATTTTGTACGTTTGTATTTTAATATGCTGTGAATTGAGATTAGACATTGAATTTTATTCTTAAGTATTTTACATTGGATAAAAAGGGTTTAAAAAGAGATATTTTTCAAAGTAACACTTGTGGGATTATTTTAATGGAAGTTAACAAAGAGCCGAAAACAAGAGATAAATTTTTAGTCAATTTCATTACGTAATCACTAGCCAAGTTCCGTCTGTAAGTTCTTTAACCTTAATCTGTACAAATTGAGTAGTAGATATTAAGCGTTAAAAGACAAATTAAGTGGCATTTTGAGTGGCATTCTGTCAATCAAGTTTTAATTGACCAATGGCAAAGCTTACATATAGTAATTAGGATTTTAATAAATAGACGGAAAAAGTGTTGCTGGTCACTTGCATTGGTGACCAGTCAACAATAAAGTTTACTTTTATTTGTTGTTTTCATTACAGTAAAGGTCCCAGGCCATAGCATTGCCTTGCAAGTCACAAGACCCCGTTTACATATACCCTGGTATCTACCAGATTCAATCCGCAAATGATTGGATGAAACTCTAAGCTGTGTTAAGCTTCTCTTCCACTCAAAATTGCTAATAAGACTCAAATAATTTTCAAACCCATGACTAGTTTTAAATTTAACAAAAGTTCTTAATTTGCCCTCTGAATTGTTGGATAATTGGTTCTCGATATAATCGTACATAATTTAATGTAAGAATCTTTAACAATATTTTTAATTTTCTCTTTTGACTTGTAATTGTCCTTTAGTTTTGGTATATCTTCTATAATATGCTGTTCATGTAAAAGTTTGGATTCTTGGTAAGCATCATTTAAAAGTGGAATTTTTTCATTGTTTTCTAAACGAATCCAATAATTGATCACACTTTTAACAATGTCAAAATGAAGTGGAAATCTTCCCAGCAAAATTTGTGGTCTTTTTGTGTTCCCCAAGTATAAATTTACAGAATTTTATGTGCAATTTTTCACAAGTAATGTTACCATAAATTTTATCAATTGAAGGAGAACCATTTCCAAAATTAGCAGTATAAGGGTTGAAAAATCCCCATATCTCACAGCCATATAAAATAAAAGGCTTTATTGTATAATCAAATACATTGATACTAGTCTTTACATTTGGGTCATAAGTCAAAAAGTCTTTTTGTAATTTATAGTATGCCTTTAGACTCTTTTTGTATAACTCATTTTGAGCAAAGGAGAAGGTACCAGAAGCACTAAAAACACACCTAGATATTTACAGTGTTGCACACATTCTATATTAAACCCTTTGTATAGTTGAACTTGTGCTCTATGTGTCTGCCTGCCTTGTTGAAAATTAATACTTTGTTTTTGGGGGGTTTACAGTAAGACACCAACCATTGCAGTACCTACTTAGGATATCTAGTTTAGATTGAAGTCCTGTGGCACTGCTGGATAGAAGAATTATATCATCTGCGTATATTAAGCAGTTCAAAGGTTTTCCATTTAAAATTACTGGATCAGGAGAGTTTTTAAAAAGATCAGGAAGATCATTTATGAAGATTTTAAACAAGTAAGGACTTAAATTGTCTCCTTATTTGACCCAAGTTGTATGATAGAATTAAACGGTAGACATGAACTCCTATTCATTTTTGTTAGAATTCGTCAACAGTCTTTTTTTCAGAATTCGTCAACATTCTATTTTTTTAGAAAGCCTTAGTCCACCACTGACTGATGGGTATTTATAGTCGTGAGTATAGGGGATTGCCCTCTGCATCGACTCACCGCCAGTGTTAGCTGCTCCAGAGTATCCTTTGTTGTCGCTGGAACAGTGCCCATCTTGCACCACGGGGAGGTACTGGTCGGAATTTGCAAGACGTTAGTCCCCCAACTTTTAAATTCTATTTAAAGAAAGTCTTGTACTGCCAATTATTTACAGTTTAGTCATATGACCTTTTTTGACCAATGATAGAATGTTGGAAAGTTTTTCTTTAATTTCTACAGGTAAAAAAATGCAAAAGGTTGATCATCAATAATGCACGTGCAATTACGCTTGGAACAAAATTTTCTCTTGAGGAGAAAAATACTTTTCCACAACTAGTTGAGAGGTTGATAAATCGGATGAAAATTAGAGAAATCTATACTACTAAAATAACGAAGCGTTTTTTGTTAGCCGGGTTGCAGCCTAAACAACAAATACTACGACTAAGCTTTATATATCAAAAATAGGAGATGGTTGTGCCCTTTTAAAATTGAATTAGTATATATGCAATTATTTGCCCACAAAGCGACTGAGATGTGTGCCCCAGGTGGTTGCACCGGACAGTCCTGTCATAATGAATACCGGTGTTGGCAAGCTATAATAAAAAAACCCTGACTGCAAACCATAGTGGTGCACTTTGTTGTGAAAAACGTCACGCTTATCGTATAATAAGCAGGGATGGGGCCAATTACTTTTAAATGTATTTGATTATTTTCAATTACATTACACTTTTACTCAATTACATTACAATTGCAATTACATGAATTTTAGAAAAGTAATTCATTAATTTCAATTACTTTTGCAAAGTAATTGATTTAATTGCAATTACATTTTGTATAATAAGACATTTACGTCTGTATATAAACATCATTTATTTATTTTCATGCTTCCTGATATCGTAGATGCACAATGTTTGCACTTTGCTTGAAAGTTCCCGTCAACATCTTTGGGAACCACAAATTCATCCAGTACCCTTGAAGTCATGACTTGAAATGACTTCCCAAGTAGTGTTCACCCTTTGAACACTTTTTTCAATGAAATGTGGTCAAAAATGAAATCGAATGAAATTGGGTGACCGTAATTAAATAGAGAGTTTTCCTGTAGAGTCTCATGTACATGTATGGTTGGGGCTTGGATATATTAAAGCATAAAACCATTTGGTTATACAATGTATATTGTTACATGTAAATCATTGATTTAATGACTTATGATCATAATACTAATTAAGAAAAAAAATAATTTTATTGTTTTTAGAAAATTAATATACATGTACAATTTGCAAAAGATTCATTTCACTCTCTTAATTGCATGCCCTTGCTCACTCATGTCTTTGAAAGACATCCCTACAGTTTTTTTTTTAAAGCAAGCACTTCAAATGGTAGATCTATGGTATTGGATGACATTTTTTGTGACAATGTAATTGAAAAGTAATTGCAATCAATTACTTAATTACATTTTTTTCCAAATGTATTTGATTACTTTCAATTACATGTAATTGAACTTTTTTCAATTGCAATTACTTTCAATTTCTTCAGAAAATGTAATTGATTGCAATCAATTGCAATTACCGATTTCAAATACCTCACCTCACCTCTGGTAATAAGGAACCCTGCTGCAGGTCTCGATAACAGTAGGACCCATAGGATCCCCATGCAGGAGGCTTGATTGTCCGATCCTATCCATTCCTCCTTTTTAGCTCACCTGACCCTGTCATCGTTAAGCGTCCGTCGTTCGTCCGTCGTCCGTCTGTTAACTTTTCTTCAAACATCTTCTCTGAAACCACAGATTGGATTGCTTTGAAACTTTGTACACATGATCTTTAGGGTGCAAGGTATAGTTTTTCAAAGTGACGTCATCAGATGAAAGCAACATGACTTCCATGCTTGAATGGAAATTAGATATTATCCTGTAATATGGACATCTATATATTAATAAAAAGCTGAAATTCACCACTTTTTAATGGAACTGCCTAGTAGACATATTCATATTTGAATATTTCATCAAAACTGTCAAAAATTAAGAAAAAAGGGGGTGTTTTGTGTGAAATTTATTGGTGTCATCCCATTTCTGAGGCTAAATTCCACTGACTTGTGACCAAATTTCAAGTCTTAATAATAGATCGCTTGAAAGAGCATGTCACTAAGGACAAAAAATGGGAACAAAAAGGGAACGCTTTCCAGCTCTAAAGAAAAATATTTTTGTTTACCTGATAAGTGTCATTTTGACATCTGCAAATATGGCGGGATTTATAGTTGTCTCCCTTCACACTGAAGTGCTTATAATTTTTTTTAAAAGAAAATAAACCTGTTGTAACATTTTTAATACAAAAATATATCTAAACAATCATAAAAGTTTAATGATTTCCACTTCAGGTATATGAATAGACAGGGATTCCCTTACCTGTGGTTAATCTATTTGGTAAAACTCACTAGTATTTTGTACGAAACAGTGTCTTGCATCGTTAGGATGTTTCTACCAAGTTTGTGAAATTTGTGAACGTCGACCAACCAACATGGCCACCGTTACCAAAAATAGAACAGCGGGGTCAGACCATAGTTTTAAGCTTATAGCTCAAAAAGTAAAAGAGATAGAGAAAATCCAAAGCAACATTCCTTCTTCAGCATCAAAAGCTCTACCTAACTCTCCTTTGTGTCAAAGTTGTGGGACGACTCTTCATAGAAGTTATTTCCCCTTAATCGTCAAAATTGACCAATTCCACAGTTTTTGGAC
The DNA here is from genome assembly GCA_963971305.1 of Arcuatula senhousia. Lineage (NCBI taxonomy): Eukaryota > Metazoa > Mollusca > Bivalvia > Mytilida > Mytilidae > Arcuatula > Arcuatula senhousia. Next base: position 12,571,684 of record OZ020306.1, read on the forward strand.
TATATCTTAATAGCAATAAGAGCTTCAGGAAAAGTTAGCATTGCAAAATTGTTCAGCTCATTTAATTTAGTTCTACAAAAATTAATTCAGGGTCAAAATTGTTAGATCATCCTTTTAAGAGTTATCCCCTTTTAAGTGTTTTCAATAAATTTTAACTTTTTTTCAAACGGAAGGCTTTGTATTTGTATTCTTGATCTCAAACGTGTTTTCTATCCTAAATATTTTCTTCAATGTTACTTACCAAGTACATGTAGACCATGTTGCACACTAGAGATCAAGTGAGCGATTCGGGCTACTGGGAGCCTCTAGTTTGCCAGTAGATGCCAAATTTCTGCTGTCCGATTGGCCTGTTCCCCATTTCCTCCACGTCATCGATATTTCGTTTTCATTTTATTACCCCTTTCATGTTTATCTTCTTGGTATAGACAAATCCGTGCTGCTTAAAAGTAAAGCACTAAAAACAAACAAACAAACAGCCTATCATAAATCTAGTGTCTTTGCTAAGTAGTTCCGAGAAAACTGTAATATTCGTAGCTTATAATGCCATTTTAATGGAATGTTACACTGGTGAACCTTAAGCACGAGAATTGTTGTATGAATAACTCTGTTTGAGAAAGGATACACATATAATCAAATAGCTTTACCCTTTGTACTAAACTCGTTAAATTTAGTCTTAATTTGAAATAATTTCATAATATGAATGTAAGTGCTATTTCTAGCATATTTTACACAAACCACAGTCTCTAAAATAATCAAGTTATTACAAATATTTACACCTTTTGAATAAAAAGATGAAATATTTAACCAGGAACTCATTTATCCAATATCATGTTTCTACATCCTTTTAAGATTTTTCCATCACAATGAAAATAAAAATATAATATATCCAGACATTTTTAATAACACATAATCACTGCAATTATTTCAGTTTGAGTTAATATCCTTTGAACTACTTTTAAATTGAAATATTTAAAGAATTAGAATATTCTTATTTGTGGTTAATATGTCCTTAATTAACTGAAAAAGGAGTAATTCACTACCTTTTAGCTCAAATACATAGGTCAGGTTGACGTACATGTATTTAAATATCTGTCAAAGCGATATCAAAACGAAAATTTTGTCAGAAAATATCGAACACTTATATAAAACACCTTTTTTCAAAAAAAGGTCAGAGATGTAAGATGGTTTTTTTTGCTTGCATTTAAATAAATTCCACAGCGTGAATTCAGCTTTAGCGGGCAGATGAACACAAAAGGGAACATGAAATGATGATGAGTTAGTGAATTGGAAAACAAAGGAACAGGCAGTGCAGAAAATTTAGCCCATGTTGAGCACTACTTCGCGGTCCGCAAAGGGACATTTTACATGCATGAAGCGTGGCTCACTCCACAAACGCAGACCCACTACGGTCAGTAGTCAGCATTCCGTATTACAGACCGGACAACACGGCGGACAAGAGCCATCTTATTTAGCCACCTAGGGTACACACTTTGGTCGCTCTTTGGGATGAGCATTAACCTGATTCAGAATCCCAAGATCTTTGTCGCCTCTATCGACAAGATAGGCTCTGCTTGAAGAAAGAGATTTAGTGCCATATACCTTCTGTTGTAATCACATTTCTGTAAATACAATGTATATTCATCATGCAACGCATGCATGTATACAGAACCTAGCAATGTTAATGCTTTTTCTCTCTCAAGTTATTCTTATTAGATTAGAGCCTATTCTTTTTAACACTGTCAGCTGTGCTCATGCTTCTTTTAGGAACCCTTACCTTTGGTGACTGAAAATTAAGAATCCTTACCTGAAATGTCTCCATACACAATAGAAACACTTACCTCAGAGGGATATAGCCAGTCCTTACCCAATTTCACATAACAACCCTTATCTATCGATAATACAATGCTGGTTGAACCAACACACACTGGGAGGCGATAAATGGTGGTGGGATGGGAAACAAAGGGGAGAGGTGGGTGGAAAATTTAGCCTATGCAGCGCACTACTTGGCGATCTAAAGGGGATACTTACATGCATGAAGCGTCACACCCTCTATACACGTTTGCCCAATATGGCCAGTAACCAGACTTTCCTCTCTTCTAAGCTGAGCAATAACCCGATGTAAAAATCCCATGACCCTTAGTCGCCTCTTACGACAAGCTAAGCTCTGCTGCGGGTTTATTCGCCACCAGGGCCCACACGGGACTGTTTTTCTCTCTAAGGGCATCTCTGTACGCATATAGTTTTTGGACTGACCAGATTAGTATTAAAGCATTGCATTATGACGGGTTTCTATTGTAAAAACACTACCAGCAACATACTATACGTAAGAAATGAAATTATGAAAGCGTACATTTACATAATTCCGGTAGGAGTTTAATAGAGTTGATACAATAATAATAGCTTATTTCTATCGACGCAATTGAAAACAATTTACATTTAATATATTTTACTACCGACCGTAATATAGTCTTATTTTTTCAGATTCCATTCAATTTCCCAATGGTATCTTGCTTGCTTAAACTAAGAATATTTTCTAATTATTTCCATGCCATCATTTTCCCTGGTGAAGACACGTTACTGAACACTTCTATTACAATTTTGTATAATGAACATTTAAGAGGATGTTACGGATCCCACTGAGAGTTGCCTTCATTCATTTTGCCCATTATCAATGTTAATTTTCAACAAATATAGCATAAGAACGTGGTTAGTAGTAATGAAGATGTAAAAAACACAAGACAATAGCGAAACCCCTTTAACATTACTGCATTAAGCTGTGACAATATAACTCAATGCATACGTCAGATATAAAAGCATTATTCCGAATACAATGTCGGTCCCTTGTTTTTATAGATGTGCTATTTAATGATCAGAAATTCTAAACAAAGACGTTAGTGCTAAATCTAATTCGAGGTTATGTTCTTTTGTGACTTAAAGGGTAAAAACAAAAGAAGAGATCAACAAACTAGAATCGAGAACTATAACAGAAATATACCTAGATTAAAAGAAACAATTTCTGATGAATCAATAAAAATACTATACTTAAATAATTATGATAAAGAAACACAGATAAACAAGGCCCTGCAAGGATAAATATAAACAAGTAAATAGGATGTTTTGGTTTGCTACCAAGTCGAGGTATCAGTGCCACAGGTTGCCTTGAGAACCATAAAACATAAACAAGAACAAGAGGCTCACAGGAGCCTAAATAGCTCACCTTGTATTCGATGATACTTATAAGCTGGATATATTTTTACAAAGGACTGATACTCTGTGAAATGATCAATTTTAATGTTCTATTATTTTTTTTGTCTCTGTACCATAACTGGTTTTGGAGAATAAAGATATATATATATGTAAGGGAAACAACTCCTATCAAGAAAGGTCTTACAACTTTGACCCCCAATTCGAAATTGGAAGATCGTCTACATACAATTTAAATTTTTCAAATGTTACTCTTGTATAGTTTTCAAGATATTGGTCTAAAAAGAGCTAAATTTGAAGAAAAAATAACAAGAAAAAGGACAATAACTCCTACAATCATTGTCAGATCTTCTTCAAGTTCAGTGCTGATCACTTCATACGAAAACAGAATTTTAATATCTGTTACCATTTTTGAGCAATTTGCAAAAAACTGCAATTTGTCCTTATGTTCTATTTTTAGTTATGGTGGCCATGTTTTTTGTCGAATCAAAATTTCGAACAAAAGTGATGTAGAGGACATAGTACATAACCACTTTCCCAAGCGGTTTTAGAGAAGAAGGTTTTTTGAAAGTTGAACAAAAAGCTGTGAAAATGGTCAATATTTACGCCTACAACTTTGACTCTGTTACAACTTTTGTAGATCTTGATGTGCTTAACCATATACAATTTTTTTTCTTGGTTTAAAAAAGTCCAAAATTTGGGAAAAATCAAGAAAAAGGGCAATAACTACAAATTGTCAGGGCAGGTAGATTTTGATGTGCTGATTACTTTTACCCTACCAGGAATTTTTATATCTGTTACGATTTTTGAGTTATTTGCAAAAAAAACTGCAATTTACCCGTATGTTCTATTTTTAGCCCTGTAGGCCATGTTTTTGTTGAATCAAAATTTAAAACAATTGTTTTGTAGAAGACATACTAAAGAACAACCCTTCCAAGTTTCATTGCATTTGGCAAAATGGTTTCAGAGAAGAAGATTTTTTAAAAGTTGGACGACGGACGACGGACGCCAAGTGATAGCAAAAGCTCACATTGCCTTCGGCAAGGTGAGCTAAAAAGGATCCACACATCTAAATTACATAAAAGACTTAGTAATGATTAGATAGGATGAATAAGTCAGGACATTTTCAATGGATAAAAAGTCCTTTAAGACGGACAACAACTCAAGTGTGCCATTTTGAATTAAATAAGTATTTTCCGATCTATGTATGGTGAACAGGTTCTCTGTTTTGTACATACGTTCACTTTTAAACCTTGTCCATGGCTTATGATAACTTGGTGGCTGAATAGGGTGCCCACGCCGTAGCTATAGGCCAACGTGTCATGCACGTTAAAAAAACTTTTTATGTACACTGTTTCTGTGTTTCCCATCCAACATCTTTATTTCTCATCATAATTTTATGTTCATTTAAGAATTAACTGTAATATTTTTTTTTGGTTTATGCGGATTATGTAAAATGTGCACTATTTAAAATTTTGTTGTTGACTTCTATAAAGCAAAGATTTATTACAGTTAATACTTATAATTTTATTGATATATTCAGCGCAAAATTAAGTAAAATATTTTTTTTCCATGAAAATATTAAAAATTTGGTTAATTATATCGGCGTATTAATATTTAAACCTGTCAATCACATTACACATGGCGTCTGTGCAACTAAAAAGTGTATATAAACTTCATTTTTGAATTCCGGTTTAAACTGGATTCGATAATACTTAGGGACCGACCATTTAACTTGAAGGGGGGGCTTGGTTTTTTCCTAAAAAAATATTCTGAAAATTATTTTTGATGAAAAAAAGATTTTGGCAGCTGAGGGTAAAAAAAAAAATATTCTGAAGAAAGATTTCTGCTATAAAAAATAATGCTGATAATGAAAAAAAATATTCTGGGGCGACGCCTTCGAAAAATAAATATTTTGTCCGCGGAAATTTTTTTTTGATCAAAACAAGAAACCAAGGCCCCCCTCCAAGTTATATGGTCCGTCCCTTAACCAATTTTCTTTCAATGCAAATGCAACTAATAATTTTTCTGAAATTTATTTATTTCATCATAACTATACTTTTCATGGTCATCGCCGTTATATGAACCTATATTTATCTAAGGAATGACTGTCATATTTTTTTTTCATTGAGGTATGAAAAAAATGCACATTGTAATGGATTATACTTATTGTTCAAAACTTTTTCATATCCCCAATAAAAAAAAATATATTACAGTCATTCCTAATAAATAAATTTTCAAAACGAAAAAATGAAAATTTTATTCAGAAAAGAACTACAATGATATCATTTCCTGTAAAAAGTGAGCGTTTCCCCATGAAATAAATTCAATTACACCGTATATTAAGTTTGCAGTATGTTTGATTACCTTATTGACAAGATATTTGTCATATTTGGAGGAGAGATTTTTCATTAAATTGGCATTCCCATTGGCACTATCTGTTCCCCTCTCCGCGCCCGGACTTGTTTTATGCTCTTACCATGCAGACTGAATTTCTTAAGAAACTTGAAAATTAAATCTCACTGTCAGATACATGTATATTGATAATGTCCTCTCTATATACAACGCTTCGTTTGCCATGTGTTTGCTAGATGGATTCTTTAAATTTATTCTTCAGAGTAAGAAACATTACCGATTCTACATGCATCATCCTCACGTCATTCTTGGATTTGAATCTCAGTTGGCCATCTCAGTACAAAAATATACGAGAGAGGAAACGATTTTAATTTTCAAATAATTAATTTTCTTAACCTGGAAAGTAACATTACTGCCTTGTATGCATATGGTGTGTATATTTCACAATTACCCGACACCGTTGTATATCCGTGACCGGCTTTTAGACAAAGGTAATAGGGAAAACAAGATTTCATTTCGAAATCAGCCACTGGTACAAAGGGTCCTATACGTTTATCGCAATTACTGCACGTTACGAGTTATTTATCGAGAAAGTGGCACGTTACTGAGTTGATTCGGGCACGTTAATCCAAATTATCGGAGATTTTACACAAAAGTGTGTAATTTTTTGTTTGTATTATGTTTAAATGAAAACAAAGAATTTTTTTAATTACATCTGCCGAAATTTTGACACTTTTCTTTTGTAAAAATGCTTCATATGTCCATTTTTTATGTCCATTTTACATTCAAAAGGAAAAGCTATAGCTACTATTATAATCATTATACATTTGTATAAACTCATTAAAGTGCAGTTTTAACGGTTGAGTTTTGTCGTCGCATTACCGGACCAAATTTTCCTAACAATCAGAAGCTATAGGTTTTACTTTTGAATCTATGTCGGAAACTCACTGTTGTTCATGATCTCGATAAAGCACCACTCACTTCAACGATGCTTTTGATGATATACCCAAAACGCATATGGTTAAATTATAAACATTTTCAAGTTAAGCATTAGTTAGTTGTATTTTCATTAAAAAAATCACACCAAGCATTCATTCTTTTGATGCCATTTATCATATTTTCAGATCATGAAACCGCAAAAGAAACCACAATTCTGGTTTTAGATAAAGAAAAAATCATTGTCTAAATACAGCATGCAAAATATTTTTATAGAGCACTAGAACATATCTTGCATGCTATATAAAATATCTTGCATGTTGTATCTAGATAATGTGAGATTAAGATACGTTTAATATATTTTCTTTTTTTTTTATCTGTTCTGGGTTTATATCGACTTTTCATGGTTAAACTTGAATATTGACTTTTCAATTTTCCTCAATCTGAAGGTGTGTTTGAAGGTAACATAATTGTACCAAAACAATTAGCAACAAGTGCTGACTGTGTTGGGGATGCCCAACACAAAAATGTCTCCCAAACGAACCCATTTTTGACTTCGTACTATGATTCGCCATCTTTTGAAACCTCTAGATACAAAATTTTGTCGAAATCAAAGCATTTTGACGATTTTCGTATTTTTGGGCCCGAAAAATCACATTTTCGCAAATAACTGGCAAACTGTCAATAATGCTTCAATTTTTTTTTGTTTCATTGAAGAGCTCCTTTTGCTCTATTCACCTACAAAATTTCAGCCTCCTACGCACCTAGGTTACCAATGTCTTTTATTATGAACTTTCGTCGGCGGCCATTTTGAAGTTTTTTACCTCGTATTTATGATTCGTCATCTTTTAAAATCTCTAGAAACAAAATTATGTCGAAATCGAAGCATTTTGAAAATTTTTGCATTTTCCGGTCCGAAAATTCACATTTTCGCAAATAACTCGAAATCCGTAAATATCGCTTCAAAATTTTTTTTGGTATTATTGAAAAGCTCATTTTGCTCTATTCGCCTACAAAATTTCAGCCTCCTTCGCACCTACGTTACCGAGATATTGCAATGTCCTATATTATGAACTTTAGCTAATAACACGGAATCGGCGGCCATTTTGAAAATTTCAAGATGTCCGTGCACACCTCCAATAACCATTCTATCATCATACAATGTTTCGTGAAAATCCTTCAAGTCATTTCCAAGAAAACTACCGGACACGTTCATGGGAAGAAAGAAGAAAAAAAAATAATAATAAAAAGAATAAGAAACGGAGTAAAAACAATATGTCTCCAAACTTTCGTTTGGGAGACATAATTACATGTTTGCTGTATTATCTTATTTAAAAAAAAAATAGATTTTTTAAAAAGATAAGATATAAACATTGTCCAAACATACAATTATGCTAAAACGTAGTTATTATTTTCTACTTTAAAAATACTGTAATTTCCAACGTTGCTTAAATACTCAATCACGTTAGTACCTTCGTTCCAAAAATTAAACCCATATCAGAGAAATGCGAAACAACGAAATGTTTGTTTTTTTCATTTCAACAATTATAAACGAAAAGCAATTCACTGGCAGAAGAAAAACATCTGCAAAGGCAAGTTTTTAATTTTAATAAAACAATTGAAAATATATACTTATTGTGATATATTTCAAAAGCGACAATGATGTATGAATGGAACGTTCGAATGTAAAAAAAAGCCAATCAAGAAGATAACACGTTGGCCCACTATGGTCAGCGGTCAGGGCTTCCGTATTATAGACCTGACAACCCCCGCGGACGAGGGCCACCCTATTCAGCCACCTAGGGTACACACTTTGTCGCTTTGTAAGCTGAGCACTAACCCGACGTCAGAATCCCAAGACCCTTGGTAGCCTCTTACGACAAGGCGAAGCAAGGCTATGATGTGGGCCTTTTCACCACCCGGGTCCCGCACGAGACATAAAGCGATTTTAACTTCAACAACAACACTGCAATCAGCAACAAAACTCAAGCCATTTGTGCTCCGGAATGTAGCTACTGCTTGTTAACACACATTTGTCGCGTATGTAAAAAAAGATTGTTTTATTGTGGTTCAAATCCGGTAGAGGATGACCACACAAACACTATGACAATTCAACGTTTGAGCTCATCTAACAGGTAGAAATCTTGTGTGTGTATAATGTATTTCATGCAATTTCTTTTGCGACAACAACGGAAACCAATATAACCTTCTGTTGGCAATCCGTAAGTAAGACGTGGCACTCTGTCATGGAAATCATGTTATACTCCATATGAGCCAGAATAACGAATCGATTGCGGTACGTAAGCTTCATAAGGTGAAGCCAACAAAATGCTGCCACACCCAGGTGAAATTTGACGAAGAGAACGTTAGTCAACACGTTTTTCGGAGAGCTTGCACTAAGTCTAGCTCGGGTGTCAATTTTGAAATGTAAATCGAAATATGAAAATATGAAGCAATCTTTTTTTTAAAATCTGTATTGTGAACTCTAGTAGCTGCAAAATGATATAAAATGGCCAAATATACTGAATATGCCGATCGTTTTTTGAAAATACGCAATCAAATCGTAAAAATATATTTTCTATACGAAAGTTCAGGATTTCGATTATTTGCCCTTCTGTACATTTCTTAATTTTACTGGACTCGATGAAAAATATTTTCTTCGACTTCAAGAATTGTGAATCTGCGTTTGTCACTCAAAACAAAAATGTTAAATCAACTTTGCAAAGCGACATTATATTAAACATGCGGAAATTAAATGCAAATTGTGGGGGACGAACATGATGATTATCTAATTATTATTTCACTTGTGGTATGATTTTTTCATACCAAAAGGGACAGAATTACATTCAATAAAATCAACAATACCTTCAATGCTTAACTGATTTTAAAACACGTGATGTAAACCTTGGTGTAAACTTCAAGAAAACATATTGTATTCGATAATTAAATGTTCGACTACTCTTTAACGAGTTTAAAACGCCGAATGTACTCATTAACGGACAAAATTGGCATAACAATGAACACAAATCATTCTTTTGACGTAAAAATGTGCATGGTACCTAAATGTTTGACTCAGCATGGTGCGTTGATCTTCTGCATTCCTGAACCACTCAGGAAATCATTGTTATCTGTAAAATAGGGTCTGAAATTTAATATTTTTCCAATTTGATGCATTATAAAACATGATTGTAGCAACACATCTTTCGGTTTTATGAAATAATAACTCATTGAGAAACTTTTTCTTTTCCACCATTGGGTTCAAGAATAAATACGATTCAGACAGTGGCATATATTTTTTTTCAAAGACTCCATATATTTTGAAAAAACTGTGTTATGTACAAAATTTAGGCGATTTAACTCGTAATGCACCGACCCAGTGAGCGTTTAACGTGCAATTCTTAGACCAAACCTCGGTTGGTTTTTATTAACGTGCAGAAATCTCGATAAACGTATAGGACCTCTTGTGGTTATTTAAATCAGTTTTTGGCTGTTTGTTTTCTCACTTTCCCTGTGTATCCCAACCTTTATGTTTTCATGGTATTATAGAACCCACAATTCGCAATAGAAGGGGTAGACTGGGTGCCATAACATCTGGTTTAACCCACAAATCATTGTTTTTAAAGTGTCTATACCAGGTCGATATCACCATGATCACCGCGAACTTAAATTTCCCGGATTGTTTTTGCTTTTCTTTTTGGGCATTTGAAATTAACTATCCCAGTGGTGTAGCCATGTAAAGCGTGCAACAATAAAATGATTATAATTTTATATGTCATGTGATTTATGGCGATTGCATCAAGACACGACTGCACAAGCTCTTGTTTTTTTTCCCCATTTCAGTAACATTTATATACTTTTTGCAAGTCAATAAATAAAGTTGAAAAACAATTAAGCAAGCACATCAAGTTGATTAAATTAACTTTTCTATTTTCTTTTCATTTCAGAAAATGAACTTTCTAATGAAAATTAAATATTTATTTCGAAAATTTGTTATTACCGTCTAATTGTTTTACGTAGAATGATTTCTTCTGAGAAAACTAAATCAATCGTTAAAATTCACAAAATGCGGGGGCTGAATCGTCATGAAAATATAATTCGATCACTTATAAAAAAGTTCATGCTTTGCAAGTTGAAGGTAAATTGTAACAATCACATTCTTCAACACTATGGGTTGATGAAAACATCACTCACTCTATATACAAAATAAATAAAATGCAGCATTTTCAAAAAGTTTAAATCATTGTGCCATATATTTGACCAAATATATTAATATTTCACAAAACTGTGTTTTCTGTATGGAAGGATTCGATCCGTTATGAAGATGAATAATAAAGGCTATTATATTTTTCCTGATTTTCTTTGAAATGTTTTCTGAAAGATTTTTTCCCTAAATATTTTATAAGTTTTTATTTGAATTTATAATTGGGTTTTTAAACTCTTCAAAGGAAAATAAAATGGGGACTTGATCTCAATTATCCCACAAATCTGTGACTAGGCTAGACTCACAAGTCAGGCTATATAATTCAAACCAACCCAAATTAAAAAGGCATTTGGAAAAAAAGTATCAAATCAAAATCATTCAAATGAATACTTACATAATGGGAGTCGACTTTACAAATGCTATTGAGTGCTCAACAAAAGTACATTACGTTAAGGATGAACATGATTTGTAAGCTCCTGACCTTAATCTTGTTAAAATATTTCCCGGAAAGTCAGCCATCAATTCCAATCCTACGCCAATGTTTATGTTGTAATCAGGATATGGAGGTGCTTGTTAGATGAAGGTATTTTACCTTTCAATGAACTTTCCGCAGAAATTCTGTCAGTTCCATGATAATGCTGGTAGAATTATATAACAGTATAATCATAATAAATAACTAGTAATATTTCGTAGAAGATAATTAAGAAGTGGAATAAGTACATGTAGACTTCTACAATTTATTGTTATACCGGGTATACCGTTGTTGAAAATTGATATGAATTGAGACATGAAGTTTTTTTTTACATCAGTCGATGGATGCTTCTTAGCTAGCTGTCAGTAACTTCGAGTGTTCTCAAGAGAGTATCTTTACGTCCCGTAAATTACTTGTTGTCCTTTTGTCTCAGATACTCTCTTGTTGAATTGAACTTCTATCGATTTGATTTTTACTGTGTGTTAGTTTGTGCTTTGTTATTGATTATCATTAGGGGGAAGGTTGGCGCCAAAAAACTAGTTTAACCCCGCCACATTTTAATGTGCCTGTCCTAAGCCAGGAATCTTTATCAAAGCTTATGTTTGTAATTAGTCGAATTTATGTTAATTGTTTTTTGTCAAGAAGAAGGTCTTTCAATGCACTTTGGGATTGGTCTTGAATCATATGTATTTTATTTTCGATCCAGGGGCCAATTGAAAAACAGCGAGCAGCGACCGCTGGTCACATTGAAGGCTGCTGGCTGTTTTCCATTGTGGATATTTTAAATATACGTTTATAATGTAGGTTGTGTCGCGTACACTTATTCCACATCTCATTTTCTTCTATTAATAGTTTGAGTGGAGAATGTTAAAATATTTTCGATAGAACCATTTAGTCTTCTTGATATTTTATAGGTATGACCGCTAGTTTATTTTGACCAAGTTAAATGGAAAAAATCATAATAATGATAAACGCTGTGTGTGGTTAAAAAACTCTGGTAAAAACATGTTTTGAATCACTGTACTCCTCTCTGATGGTAACTAGAATTTTAATGGCTTACAATGTATTTCGCAAAATACTAATTAATACGGTTATACATTTAATCAAAATACATATTCTTAGTTTGGCAAAAGATAATTTCTGTTTTCTTAAATACATGTCTTATATGCAATTAACACTGTGAAGTGGCTCAGTCAACAGACCTTCACCCGATAAATCCCTATGTTCATGTAGTTCCGGATGACGAAAATTTTCTGGATCAAGGATTCAAGGAATAAACACATACAGCAGGACAAGGATTATCGATAAAAATCAACCTAAGAACGCAATGTACCATTATGCCGAGATCATATTGTTCATAGTACGGAACGCGTGGAAAAAAAATACATTGCATTCTTCTCACGTTAAATGACAGTAGTGCTTGTTGTGTGTGTTCTCAGATAGACAAGACCTACTCTATTGGTAGTCTATACCCCTTATCCACTATATATTTTCATCATCATTTAGGTTCATTCATATACCACCTTTCTCATGTCCATCTCGTTAGTACGAACACGCTCTGGCCTGCGAAAAAAATCTAGGTTTAAGATTTTTCCAAAACTACATCAGTGCCTTTGTAATCTAACAAAGAATTACACAGCTAGCCCATAGGAAAACCCGTGTGGCAAAAGAACTTGAGCAAGCCGTACCGACACGCTTTTCTCAACAGTCGACTCATTAATTTCTGCTTTGCCCCTTGCGCGACTGAAATCGGGGAACTACATTATCTTGAATGCTGGAGTCATAATACAGAAAACCAGAAATATATGATCTATACTATACTTCATTCCTCTTCAAAATTATGAGCTTTTGGAAAATAAGCAATGTCTCTCCATTAGGAACATTGATCATGCAGTTGACTAGAGATTTGAATTATTGTTTGCTTAAGTCCAATAATAAATAACGCATAAAGGAATCGATATGACAGCAAAGGGGTTCTTTGCTTCTTGATCTACACTGGTAGGTTTGTCCGTCTATGGGTGAGTTATTTTTTCGAACAGTATTTTTTTGTTAACAAATAGATTTTTTGATCGTGATGAGGCCGAGGCTAAGGCTAATCGTTACATTATAAACTTACTACTTCTGAAAGCATTAAATTATAAATCTTTAAAATTTTCCCTTGCTTTTAAACATTATGATCAAATTGAAATACATACGATTTCCTTTATTCAATCTTTACACAAAAAAGCTTAAGAAGTGTACAACAGTCAACGACAACAAAACATTTTAAAAAACTACGCTCTACTTAAAAAAAAATACAATTGTTCAACGAATATATTTAGATTCTGACACATGCAACATTTGGCAACTTTGCCAAACAACTGTTAAAAAGATGATGCAATTTGTGGCCAATGGAAAGAGACCTTACATAACGTACCATTGATGGAAGGTTGTCATTAGCCAATCAAGTCAGGGATTTAAATTCAATATATCATACGAATGTCACCTCATTTTCATTAAATAATAATAATTTTTCATTTACGAGTAGTTTCTTTGACACGAAGTCAATAAGGTTTATATTAAAAGACTGCTTAATATGTTTTTCGCTGTATTTTTTTTTATTCTAGCCATGTCCGCTTGTCGTTTAAAAGCTATAGAAACACCCCTAATATTAATGATGATATATTGTGTTAAAAGCGTTATTTATTGCATTTCTAATTTATCTTTTTTTTTTCATCGAACACGATTAAAAGTACATGGTCTGAAAAAAATATTGCGTCATGCACCATTCATTCAAGCTGAGTTATCATCGACAAATACAATTTGCTAATGACGGGGGAATGTTCGAAGTCTCACTAACATCACAGTTATACAGTTTTCCAGCCTATTACCATGGACACATGAAAGTTACTCAGTATATTGGTAAAAGTCCATTTAAGGGTGCCAAGCTTTCTAACAAAACGGAGAATCAGGCCGCTTTGCTAACAAGCAAGTGGAGATTATGTCCCAGGTTGTGAAAAAGGCTAACTTGCCATCTTGCATGCCGAGGTCGTCAAGCAATACTATGGTGAACATGGCCGCAAACCATAGTTTTACAACGTGTGAGCATCATTGCTGTTGTTGTTTTTTTTTGCATTGGAAGGGCAATCGGATCCTCTGTTTTAGGGTATCCTTTGTTTTAGGGTTTATTGTCTTTACTAATTTCAGATGGCAGTATTAACCAGTTAACCCTATTAGTTTACTGCCATCCTATTTCATTAATATTTATCTCTTATAAAGCCGAATTCGCACTGCTTGAAAGTAACCCAATAATGACCTGATAATTGTCTCTGTATCGGCACACATTTTTGCTTAATTTTCCACATTTTATATAAAAAAAATATGATTTTTGCTTTTATACCATGGTGAAGATGTAGTATTAATGTACTCAAACAATATTTATACCACCATAAATTTTAGTTTTAGGATGAAATTCAACAAAATATCTTCAATTTACTTAACAATAATATTGGTGCTAATCATGCTTTGAATTGTAAGATTTGTAAACAAACAACAAAACGGTGGAATGAACATCATTCAGATCTGATGCAATAGTAGTTATGAATGAATTTATGACCTATATTTTACGTTGGAATTTGAGATATGATTTAGTAAATAATTATATCAGTTATGATTTTGTATGCATGACTTACGCTTTGTTATACAACAATACACGTTAAAGTGTCATAAAATGGGCTTTTATGTCCATGTCTAGACCATTTATGACATATTTGGCAAAAGTTCTAACCAAAACCTTCTTCCGGTGTTTAGACGTGTGATTGGCAGCGGTTTTTTTTTTGTAGAATCATAAGTGATTACCCCCCTTTTTCTATGATTGGTCATTTCAACAAACAGTCTCATAAGTGAAGAAAGTATTTTAAAGAATTTACTTAAATCAAAAATCTTTTTTTTTTTCGATATAAAAAATTTTTTTTTTCGAAAATATATAAATTCCATGATACCATTATAAATATATTTTATCCTATCCTTTTTAGCTCACCTGACCGAAGGTCCATGTGAGCTATTGCCATCACTTGGCGTCCGTCGTCGTCGTCGTCGTCCGTCGTCGTTAACTTTTCTTTGAAAATCTTCTCCTCTGAAACGACTGAAGGGATTGCTTTGAAACTTTGCACACATCATCTATGGGATGTCCTCTACCAAGATTGCACAAATGGTGACCGCCGTCCAAACAACATGGCCGCCGTTACTAAAAATAGACCAGGGGGTCAGACTACTGTTTTTGGCTTGTAAATCAAAAAGTATAAGAGATAGATGAAATCTGATGCCACGCTACTGCTTCAGCATCAAAAACTCTACAAAAGTCTCCATTGAGTCGTAGTTGTCAGATGACCCCTTATAGGAGTTACAGCCCCTAAAAGGTGAAAAATAGCATTTTTTCATGTTTTTGGCTTATAGAATGAAAATTATGACAGATAGAGAAAAGTTGTTGCTTGCTTAAATGTTCAGCTCATTTAGCTCTACAAAAGTCTCCATAGGGTCAAAGCTGTCAGATGACCCCTTATAGGGGTTATGGCCCCTTAAAGGTGAAAAATAGCATTTTTTCATGTTTTTGGCCTATAGAATGAAAACTATGACAGATAGAGAAAAGTTGTTGCTTGCTTACATGTTCAGCTCATTTAGCTCTACAAAAGTCTCTATAGGGTCAAAGTTGTCAGATGACCCCTTATAGGGGTAACAGCCCCTAAAATAACGTTTTTTCATGTTTTTGGACTATGGAATGAAAACTATTGCAGATAGAGAGAAGCTATTGCTTGCTTAAATGTTCAGCTTATTTAGCTCTACCAAAGTCTCCATAGGGTCAAAGTTGTCAGATGTCCCCTTATAGGGGTTACGGCCCCTAATATAACGTTCTTTCATGTTTTGGCCTATAAAATGAAAACTATAGCAGATAGAGAGAAGCAGTTGCTTGCTTAAATGTTCAGTCATTTAGCTCTACAAAAGTTTTCATAGGGTCAGAGTTGTCAGATGACGCCTTATGGGGATTATGGCCCTTAAAATAACGTTTTTTCATGATTTGGGCCTATGGCTACAGAATGGAAACTATAGTAGATAGAGAAAATCTGTTACTTGCTTAAATGTTCAGCTCATTTAGCTCTAGAAAAGTCTTTTTAGGGTCGACATCAAGACCAGGTGAGCGATTCAGGCTCCTGGGAGCCTCTTGTTTAAAATACATGTACTCATATTCTAGATTTATCTTCAGTTCATTCATAAAAACATGACGTATCGAAATGCGCATGTTAATTCAGGACCAATGTGATCTTCAATTTCTACGGTATGTTTTTCCATGTAATGCCTTTCTGCTTTGACATTTAAAGTTCAATCATCTCCGTTCAGTTATTTTGTTCTTACCTTGATTTACTTAAAATGAATGTACACTCTAGAACTTTATCTAATATTATTTTCATTATCAATTTCGGGTTACTTTTTATTGTGTGTTTAGTTTTTGTGCTTTGTCAGGGGAAGGTTGGGCAAAAAAAAAATAGTTTAACCCCGCCACATATTATATGTGCCTGTCTTAAGCCAGGAATCTTTGACAAAGCTTTTGTTTGTACTTGTCTTTTTTTTATGTGTTCTGTTCCTTGTTTAAGAAGGGGGTCTATCTACTGGATTTGAATTATATGCGTTTTATTTAGACCATGGGCCAATTGCAGTACCGCGAGCAGCGCCTACTGGCCTCGATGAAGGCTGCTGGCGGTTGTCCATTGTGTTTTTTCTAAATTGCCGCTTGATTGTGGGCTGTGTCTAGTACACTTATTCCACATCTCTTTATTTTCTAATGCTTGGCTGTATTGCAGTTACATATTAAAGGGTATCTATTACTTTCGAGTAGAATGTATGATTTCTGAAATGTTTAAGGGACAGGCCATTTAACTTGAAGGGGGGGCTTGGTTTTTTTGTTTTGGTCAGAGGCGTCGCGACAGAATATTTTTTTTCATTATTATCATTATCTTATATGGCAGAAATCCTTCTACAGAATATTTTTTTCTAATGTTCTGCTGCCAAAATATTTTTTTCAACAAAAATAATTTTCAGAATATTTTTTTTTTAGGAAAAAACCAAGCCCCCCCCCTTTCAAGTTGAATGGACGGTCCCTAAGTTAAAAGAATAATTAACGTCAGCTTTGAATGAAAGATTTTCTATGACCCTTCAAAAGAGTTACTGTTAGCTTTTTGAATCCGGGTGTCACATATTTTGTGTTGTTAATAACTGTATTGTTGAAAATTACTATTCAGTTTAAATAAGAATAATAACACCTAGTACAAAGTGTTTATTAAATGGTTGTTGTGTCGAAATTATATCAAGAAACCCATTTCAAATAAATGTTATTATTTAATTTATGAGACCCGACAAATTATATTTAAATGAGTCTGTCAAAGAGTTAAACACGCAAACAATGTTAATGCAGCTGCTAACCATTTTCAACCCATATATTCATATAATCTGTATTACTGTAATCTAAATTATGTTCCTATTATAAACATAGAAAAAAAACATTTAAGTTCAAAAACATAAGCATTTTCACCCGGTTCATTGTGTTCTTCAAGAAGCACACACCGCGTTCCATTGTGTCATCACCCGCTGTCCCTTGTGTCCAAAATTAGCCACCTTGGTTGGGATAATGAATAATACTGTGCTTAATATGTCAAATTAGAAGTTGAACTTTTTATAGATAAACAAGTATACATTGAGGTATCTATATTGACCCAAAAAAGTTTTCAGCTTGCATTTTACGATAAGTTACAATCAATGAAAGTCGGAACTTTACATTTTGGGGAGTAATTTCGTTGTTCAAGACGTTCCTGTGGATATAATTTCCAGTAAAAACAGACAAAACTTAGTGAACTAGCAGTTAAGGGACTAACAAAATGCTGTATAAACTTATTTTTGCCCGTTATCCCTTTTCAACGCGTTCATAAGGAAAATACCACACCTACATGAACACGATGTTTTTTTCGGCTCACCCGGTCTACTGTGTTCCACCCGGTTCTCTGTGTCCGAATACCCGGCGTGGTTATACGACTCAAAGTATATTATAATTTCTTGTACAACAAAATTAATTTTTTTACAATATCTAATCAATATATTTTCCCTTTCAATCATTAGTTGGTTTAAAAATTCAAAAGACGATATAATTTTCGTGACCATTCCAAATGTACTGGTCTCATGGGTCTATGGAAATTTCGAACACAAAAAAATATATGTTCGAAGAACCAATCTACTTATAAATGTTATATTCAGTTTTTCCTTTTAACTTTTTTAAGAGATTTGATAACTTATTACTCTCAAGTGAATTGTGGTCTTCAGAAAACAAAATTTGAGGATTTATACTTTTATATCTTTTGATAATTGATTTCCTCGCTTTGCTCCTGATACAAATGTTCATTTAAATGCTAATTCTCTGAAAAAAAGTGACAAGCCACTGGAATAACGCTTGTTAACCGTTTTAACGACCAAATCGTTGCTAGTAATCTGAACAAGCGGGATGGACAAGATTAAACATTAGAAAATAGTTTTATACCATGTAATGTAGTCAATTAACAATGGACAAATGACTGAAATTAAGCATCTAAAATATCAAATTGAGTTTTCATACATCATTAGAGACAAACCGGCGACTAATTGCAGATTAAGTCATAAATGTATTGTCAAAGGTATTGATTGATAGAACCGTAGGAGGTAATAAACACTAAGTACAGCGCATGGATGTTTAAGGAGCAACAGAAAGCATACAGCATTTGAAGAGACATTACATGCTCTCTAGTATTTTACCCCGGTATTACAGTTCTATACATATAGCTTCGTAATATTTTACTTTTCTGCAATGTTTTCTGCCAGTTCACTAGCTCTTTAAACAGGACACGACAAAACAAGGAAAAGGGTTGATATATATCAAATTAAAAAAAAAACATGTGTTGAAGGATACAACAATTTACAAGCTAGGAATCGATTCAGGACCTCCCTTTGTTTCATAAAGTTGCCTTGAGTGCAAAGGTCAAATTTAACAGCTAGTGATTCCTTTTTGGTTCTGACGACATCGAAATGAAGCATAACTAAGCTGTGATTTAAGCTCGTTAATTTTTTTTGCTCAGTTGCAGCCCAAACCTCATCCCATAAACTTCGAATATATATCCATCGAATTATATTCTACAATACTAAAGAAAAATCATATTAGAAATTGATTTCTTGAGAAACGCCTTCATTTCACTGCCCACGATTGAATTCCAATGAATACCAGTATGTCTTGGTACTCACTAATATTTTTACACCTTTAAAGACTAGAAACTGATTTTAAAGAAGTAAATAGTACCATGCCGTATCCCTGTAAAAAATCTCTTTGTGGACCTCAAACCATGGACCAGATAGCCTAAATTTCTCTCCCCTACCCAAGTCTTCCCTTCTCGAGTGGTCTTCGAAATTTGTACTGTTCCTTTCTTAGCCACCTTCATAAATCTCATCATTATTTCATGTTCTTTAAATAAATCTTTTCATATTCATCGCCCTTGTATTAGTGTTGCCAAGGCGTAGAACACCAACTTACTCACTGGAAAGGAATGAGATTTTGGTCTATTTCCATAAAGGGACCTTCTTTATGTACGGAGCGTGGAACTCTCCACGCATGTTTGTATACAGCGGTCAGTCTTTCTGTATTATGTATATTATAACCTTACAACACGAGGGTTACCGTATTTAGCAGCATAAAGTACCCACCTTGATCGCTCTGTTTGATGACTACCTATCCGGTGTCAGAATTTCAAGTTCCTTCGTCGCCTCTGGCAAGCTGAGCTCTGGAATATCACACAACATAGTAGTGTTTTTTTTGCATGTGTACAAAATGTTGAAAAAAGGCTAATCGGTCACTTATATCAGAGTATCAATAACGTTAAATGTGATAGAAATAACGAAAAATATAATCTTAACATTGAAACAATGAAGGGGGTATTATCAATAATAATAATTATCAGATGATGAAGTATGAAAACTTGAACAAGCAAATGACGCTAACAATAAGATTGATTCACATTGCATTACACCATATTTTCCTTTAAAATGATTACAAAACAATAATAAATCTTGACATTTTCTAAATAGATAATGCAATTTCTTTTGAAAATCTATGAAAATATTGAAAATAGATAATCATTGCACTTGAATTCCACAACATCATACAATTTGAAACAGTTGACGTGTAAAATACTAATAGACTTAACATAGAATGTCATCTTGCTATGGTAATCTGTTTATATATTATGTTCAGTTCATAAGAATCATACAAAAAGCTCTCACCTTTGTGAGAGTAATACATTTGGGTAGGTGGTCATGGTGGCAACACTTGCGATACTTAACTGTTGTGTACGTTGATTGCTTTTCATTGAAAAGTTATTGATCAAATATATTATACTTGATTCCATGAAGGGGTTTTATTAACTTTCTTAGTCTTTCTTGATATTTTCTGTAAACGTAGATATTTTCGCGGTGTGAGGTTTTACCGTTATTTCATTTTAATAGTTTCGCGTGGGGGAAAAATTAGATAATCAATATTTGGAAAAAAGACGAAATATACTCAAGTGGTGGATATTTTGCGGATATTTTGTTTTTGCGAAAAAGCTCAAGTAACCCTCTTCAGTCACCCATCCATTTTTATGTTATTTAAACGTCAACAATTACTTTTCATTGTATCTTTCATGTTTTAAATTGAATTCCATTAAAACAAAAAAAGTGCATTATTTTTTTATAACTCACAGGATAACTCACAGGATCTGTTATGACTGTAGGACACCTCTGGTGTCCTCTTCTGTCATCTCTAATTCTTCAATACTAATACTATTAAGTTCATGTCCGGATGTGTGTATTTTCTCGAGATATTGGTATCTCTGTGCTTGGTTTTCCCAGAATCGGTCTAATCTGGCTTCAAAGGATTTTACTGATGGTGCATTGATAACGTGTGTTGGTAGGCTGTTCCAAATATCTACTGTTCTTTGGGTGAAGCTGTACTTTCTTATGCCTAACCTTGATCTTTCTTTTTGTAGTTTGAGATGGTGGCCACGTGTAGTGGTATCACTGCGGGGTTGAATAAAATCTGATACTTCTTGGTCGTACTTTCCAGTTAGGATCTTGTACATCTCTATCATGTCTCCCCTAGATCGTCTGTAGGATAATGTTGGTAACTCCAGTTTGCGCAAGCGCTCTTCATAAGTTAATTTTGATAGTCCTGGAACTTGCTTTGTTGCTCTCCTCTGAATATTCTCAATAGCCTCGATGTGTTTCTTCAGATGTGGACACCATACTTGGTTATCGTATTCTATGTGGGGTCTTACAAGTGCTGTATATAGTAACTTGAAGATCTAACAGTCCATGTACACCATAGTTTTCCTTAATACTCCCATTATTCAGTTGGCTTTATTGATCTTATCTGACATGTGCTGTTCAAAAGTCAGTTTGGTATCAATCGTCACTCCGATGTCTTTCTCTGGTTCTACATAGGTCATTGGCGGTAGATTTTCATTCAAGGTGTAAGCTTTCTTATCAGTCTTGAATCTTCCAATGCGCATAACTTTGCATTTCTCTGGGTGGAAACATAGTAACAATTTCTGTGACCATTCGTATAGAGCATGTATGTCATCTTGTAAGTAGTCAGTATCACTTTGTTTGAAAATACCTCTAAATGCTTTGGTGTCATCCGCAAATAGATATGTCTCGGTGTCTATGGCTGTTACTTGTAGCATGTCATTGATATAAAGTATACAAAGAGTATTGGTCCCAGGACCGATCCCTGGGGGATCCCACTTGTTACATCTTTCCACTCCGATTCCTCACCATTGACAATAACACGCTGTTTTCTACCAAGTAGGAATGATCTTATCCAAGTAGTGAATTGTCCGTTAATCTGGTATTTTTCAAGTTTGTGTAAAAGTCTCAAATGGG
Organism: Arcuatula senhousia; assembly: GCA_963971305.1. NCBI lineage: Eukaryota > Metazoa > Mollusca > Bivalvia > Mytilida > Mytilidae > Arcuatula > Arcuatula senhousia. Next base: position 12,593,814 of record OZ020306.1, read on the forward strand.
GTACTTTATCAAAAGCCTTCATAAAGTCGCAATAAATCACGTCTATGCACCCTCCCTGATCTAGTATATTTGTCCATTTATCTAATTTTACTTGAAGAAGCTGTAGTACTGTTGAACGGCCACTGATAAATCCAAACTGTTTCTTACTAAATAACTGATTTTTCTTCATATGGTCTATGATTTCCTCTCTTACTAGTGATTCCATTAGCTTACATATAATACTTGTAAGGCTTACTGGCCTGTAGTTCCCAGCTACTTTCTTATTCCCTTTTTTAAATAGAGCAGTGATATTTGCACACTTCCAGTCTTTTGGTAATTCCCCAGAGTCAATGGATGATTGAAAAAATATGGCTAGTTGCTTGCATATTACTGAGCTAATTTCTTTCATTACTCTTGGGTGAATTCCATCTGGGCCTGGTGATTTTGATATATTGAACATGTCCAGTTTTTTCTTGATTTTTTTCTGCATTAAATGTCATTTCTTTCAAGAATGTCTCAATTTCTTCATCTATTTCAGGCATGGTAGTATCAGTTTCTTTAGTAAAGACTGATGTGAAGAATTCTGATGATACATCGGCTTTCTCCTTGTCAGTTTTAGTTGATGTCTTCTGGTCACTATCAATGAACAGATCTGGTATACTGGATATATTCTTTTGTCTTCGATCGAGCATACTTCCAGAATTTCTTAGGATTTTGTTTGACTTGGCTAGCAATTTGTTTTTCATACCCTTTGTTGACTTTTCTGGTAATTGGACGTACTTGATTCCTCACTCTACAATACTCTGAGTAGACTTCTCCATCTCTAGTGTTCAGATACCTTGTCCATAATCGTTCTTTTCTCTTAATTTTTGATAGAGCCTTCCGATTTAAAGGTATTTTGTGTTTCGATTCCTTCTTTCGTCTACTTGACTGTTGTGTAGTTTTACGGGGTATGGTCTCATTAATTCCATGATCCAGCAACTCAATGAATCTATCCCATTGTTCATGTACATTTAGTTCTCTAAGTTCATCTTCCCAGTTTATATCTAACAGTTCTTGCGGTTTATCATAATCTCTGTTGTCATATCTAAACCGTATTTTTGTCTTCGAGTCTATGTTCTCTGTTATCTATCACTGAATGATCACTTTTACCAAGTGGAGGATTTATTAATGTACTATTAATAAAGTATTCTCCTGATGTAAATACTAAATCTAGAACATTTGGATTGTCAGACCCTCTTCCTCTAGTTGGAGTTGTAATATGCTGGTACATGAAACAGTCTCTTATAGTCTCAATGAATTTGCTGTTTTCTGAACATTTTGTGGTATAATTGTCCCATGTAATGTTAGGCAAATTTAGATCTCCAAATAGGATGATATCTGAGAATTGCTTCTTACTTGCATCTTTGAAGATATTACATATTTGTACAAAGTTCTCATCTGTGCCATTTTGGGCTCCTGTATATTACCCCAACTAATATTTTTCCACTTGACCTAGTTTGCACTTCACACATAATGTACTCTTCAAAGTCATCTTGGTTTACAGTGTATGGTGAGAACTTCAGATTGTCTTTAACATACATCAACATGCCTCTACCTGGTGAATTTTTGCTAATGTTTGCCGACAAAATTTCATATCCGTCTATATTAAACTCTGATAACTGTAACTCAAGTTTATAGTTTTTTGGCTTAACTTCAGATACCGCTATAATGGAAGGATAGCTGTCTTCTATTCTTATTTTCAGTTCTTGTAGTTTTGCTTATAATGATATTGCTTTTTTGCTTTTTTACAAAAAAAAAAAAAAAAAAAAAAACTTCTATTGAAATGTAACACCCCGAAAATGCTTATCAGAAACATTAAACATTTTGGATATTTACTTGTTTTATTGTCATTAAACGCATCCTATCGAGGTTTATCATGGAAAATTTGTTGAAAATGGAGAAAAAAGAAGCCGCCATTTTGATTTTCTTAAAAACCAATAAATTTGAAAATTTGTATCGAATAAATAATATTTTTGTCCAAAAAGTCAAATTGAATGCCCCCTTGTGTATTGAATTGAAAGAGGAACACAAAAGGTTAAACACCAATTGTTTAAAACATTTTTACAGAAAGTTGATATGGTTAGGCGGGGAGTGTGAATGTTAATTTTCATTCGAAGAGATGATTTCGAACACAAATTTTTATTTCGTTCGTTTTTGCCTTTAGTATTGGGAAGATTCGAAACAAAAATTTTATTTGGATACAAAAGTGTTTCCGGTTAGTGGGTATTTCAAGGTATCAAATCGCAACTGGAAGTGGTTATTTAAGTCAACAAAAATTCATCAAAATCTCAATTTCCATCACATCTGTTTTCAGAAAAAGTGAATTAAAGGTGCCCTGAAAGTTTTCTAAGTCATCTCACATATTTACAGGTTACCAGTACTGTGATTTGGGATTTTCGCATTTTCATCTTTAAATGTCTGATGCTTAAAATTAAGGTCAATATCAAGTTCATTGTTCTTTGTCGGATACCATTAAGCTATTTCTTTACATTTCTGTCAATTATTATGTAGTTTAATATTATTTTATAAATTTCCTTAAGTATTCAAATATATAACGTTTCTTTTGTCCGTGAGAATATATAGGTAATATAAGGGCAGTGAATATAATGAACACAAAAATATGGAAAGAAATATGGGATGGAGGGAAAGGGTGGAAAATTAGCTTATATTGTGAACTACATGCTGCTCCACAATGGGATCGTTTACGTGCATGAAGCGTAGCACAAACAGATTGGCCCAGTTTTGTTAGCGGATAACACACTGAATATTTAATTGACTTTTCTCTAAATTCTTCGATTCGCCTAAACTAATTTTTGTTATGAAAAATGATGTGTTCTGGACAGAATAATTTGAGCAGTACCACGAAAACCATAGACACTGAAAAAGAGGCCAAAGTATTTGGGACCAATATCAGGAAAGGCCTCCTTACAAACAATTTATAGTAATATGGGTTAATTTCAAAGAAATCTTTATATCTACTTTGACAGCTTAAAACCAATTTGCACTAAATATCAATGGAAAGTGTGTATCATCGATAATACAAGGTAAGAGAAAGCTTGTCAGTGACAGGTGTAATAACGTACAATCACTTAGTCACTCAAAGGCACCTCTAAATTTAATTAGTTGTCAAAAACGAACAAATACTTTGACAAAAAGAAAAAAAAGCACAAAGAATTGTCATTTTGAAAGCTGATAATTGTTTTAGGTGTTTCAGGCAAAATACAAGAATGTTGAATGTTCTATAAATAGACTCAAGACTCATCAGGGACGCTTTGAGCAACTGAAAAAGATAAAACAACAGTTTATATATATAATAGTTTGAGCACCATTTAACGAAATGGAAGCACGTGGACGGAGAGCCAAATGAAACTTTTAATGTGTAAATCTTTTAATCAATTTATGAAAAATACGAAAAGCACCTTCAGTGCCTACACACATAAGATTGCTCGGAATCCCTGAACGTCACATTACCTATAGACCGCTTTGTACACAATGACAGTGAGGCGTGTTCAGGTGGTTAAATGAGGAATACTTGTCATTTTTTTTGCCGGGGTTGTTAGCCCACAATTGGGAAAACCTGAATGCAAAGAACTTTTGAGCACAGTCTTGTGAAACATGCCATTTTCTATCACGTCAAAGAGCAATGTTTCAGGTTTTGATATGTGCCGAGACCCTGCTGTAACATGTTGCTTTATTCTTTATTGACCACCCCAATCAACACTCGTTTACCTTTTCTGTGTCCCCACCAAGCTTCTTGAGAAATCTGTTTTTGGTGTATAAAAATCATTCCACGATCTTGTTATATTAATTATAACAGGTAAGGTGTAATATTTCATCTGCACTATATACCTCATTTGATGCTAAACCCAACCTGTTTAATCTCAACTGACCCGAAGATAAAGTTAAAATAGATCAAAATGAAAAAAATATATATATATATTCCCGTTCTGTCAATTAAGTCTCACTGTCCAAATTGATTATAATTTCAATCCGACATACTTCAATAAATCAGTCACCTGAATGTTGTTAACGAACATTGGGAAGAATAAGAAAATCAAATCCGTTTGCGTTATTATGACTTTAGTTGGTAATTAAGAAGCAAAAACACCAATTGGGGCATTCGAGTGTTCAAAGCCCGAAAGGGCAACGACAAAACCGGTAAACACGAACAAGAACAGCACGAAGAAACAAAAAATCAACCAAACGGAAATGAACAACGTGAACTCAAGTCGTAACAAGAGTGAACTCAGGTGCTCCGAAAGATTAAGCGGTTCGTGCCTACTATAGCACACCCGTTGTGTTGCAAATTTCCAATTCAGTGTGTCAAATCCGGTAAAGGAAGACAAAACAAATTCTACGACAAACCAACATCTGCACTCATTTGAGAGATAGAAATCCTATATTTGTCTATGAGTGTACGGTGTCTACTTTGTTGAGGGAAGTCAGCAATTAACCGTGGAGCAACATAACCCTGTGTTAGCAATTTCTGTGTCAAACATGGCGCTCTACCAAGGAAATCGATGTTATTCCCGAAAGCTCCCGAGTAGCGAATCAACTGTGATACGAAGACTCCATAAGCAGGGGCGGACGGAATGTTGCTACACAAAAAGGGAAAGTGACGATTGGAAAGTTGAAGTCATCACGTTTGTCATAGAGCTTTGTTGAAAGTCTTCCTTGAGAGTCAATTTCGAGATGTAGATCTAAATATGAAGGATACTTCCTAGAATCCGTTGCGTTCTGTATTTCAAGTTCCCGAGGATAACTGAGATGGAGAAAGTCACCAAATCGAGAATTGTTCAGTGAAAGGACATCATCAATATAATGGAACGTGAAGTTAAAAGAGAAAGCTAGTCTATGATCTTTTTTGTCTAGAAGAGATCTTCATATGAATGAAGAAACAAATCATCAAGCAAAGGTGCACAATTAGTACCCATTGGAATCCCTATTGTTTACTGAAAAACACGTCCACCAAACGAAACAAATATGTTGTCGATAAGAAAATTGAGCATGTCGACTATTTGGTCTTCTGTATATTTGTAAGTTTTCTTAGACTCATTGATGACAAAGTAAGTCTTACTGTAATCGACAACCAGATATTTGTACCTGCGTTTTCCATTATTTTTAAAAAGCTGTGCCAATCGCGAATTGAAGTGTAAAGTGAATAATCGAAAGTTTTGATGCTGTTGCAAGATGAAACTTATTTTGAGCTAAGAATCTCCAATAGTTCTTTCGAATTCTTCAAGATCCACATTTGATCGACACCATTTCTATAGAATAAGAACATTCGTAATATTTCATAAGGCCGGAATTTTTGGCCGTTAGTATTGACGTCAACAGAACTGAACATGCTGAAAGCGGTTTAGTGGTACATTTTACTGACCATCTGCAATGGAGCGCTAGTTAGTCCCTTACCAAGACCGGCAGCATTGACTGCGGAAATTTCGCAGAATTTGTATTATTTCAACGTTAAGGTCATTAAATGTCGTTTTTTTTTTCATTGAGTAACCATACATTGACAAATGCTCTCGTCAGTCTAGTATATTTTTTTTGCAGTGAATTGGTGTCTCCCGTTGTATATAAGTAGACTCGTAACAAATGAACAAATGATAATTGATTATAAATGAATAAAGTTAATGTGATATTAATAGGACTTAGCGTCCCATGTCGGAATAATCGGAAATTGTATTGAAAAACGATGAAAACGATAAACGATGTAAATTATGTAACTTTTAATGTAACTGCTGTTTTATGTAAATGGTATCGCATGAGAACGCAGAAAGCGCCAATCGTAGTATTGAAAAACGACACGATAATTAATAGCTGATATCTACTGGGGAAATTAATTCTAATGATAGGATATTGATACAGGATATTCCGAAGATCAGATCATTTGTCAAATGAGAACGGAAAACACAACATGAAATATGAAAAGTTTTATAAATTGGTTTATTTTATACCAGTTTTGTAATAATTACCTAAATATACACGACCTTTGCTTGATGAAATATTTGATTTATAAGGACGACTGACAACAGTACTAATTGTCTATATAAAAACTCGATTTATTTTATGAAAAAGATGGCTATACTGGGTGGGTCTACACAATTCAATTTGTTTTTTCAATTAGTTCTGGTCCTGATTATGACTGAAATATTGTTGACTGGACATAAAACAAACAACATACAAAGCACAACGAGTAGGGGACACTGATCTATCCACTGCAATCCAGTTATATCCAAGAGATGACAAGAACGGGACGATAAAGCAAAAATGGATTGGGACACAAACTTTAAAGAAATTTTATTTTTTATTTTATATTGACTTTCATTGGAAAAAGTGGAGCCGATGCTTTATTTATATTTGAACCTGAAGCAGTGTACTCTAATTAGATATGTCGAATTTATGTTAATTGTTTTTTTTTTTGTCAAGAAGAGGGTCTTTCATTGCACTTTATGATTTGGCTTGAATCATATGTAGTTTATTTTCAATCCAAGGCCAATTGAAAAGCAGCGAGCAGAAACCACTGGTCACATTGAAGGCTGCTGTCTGTTTTCCATTGTGGATTTTTAAAAATTGTCGTTCGCTACACTTACTCCACATCTCATTATCTTTAATCTAACTTTAAATAAAAATAAAAAAAAATGCCATGACGATCCAGTGAATAAAGGTAATTACAAAACTACTGAACTTAAATGATCAATCTCATAGTCCAGAGAAAATGACAAAAACGAACCAGTCATACCGGAGAATTGGTGGATCGCAATGGTCCTGAGTGAGTGATATTTTGAGTTATTTAAAGGCGATGAACATGAAAAGGATCATAAAATGATCATGGAATGATGATAAATGAAATATGGGGGTGGGAACGGTAAATTTGGAAGACCACAGGAAAAGGGAAGAGGTGGGTAGGGATGGAACATTTAGCCAATGTGGTGCCTACAAGTTGACAATATTCAACCACCTAGAGCAAATATCCCAGTCGACTCCTACTAGTTTAGTTCTGTTGCTCGCTAATGTTGTGTCACATGGGGTACATATCCCAGTCGACTCATACAAGTTAAGTATTGTTGCAGGCTAATGTTTTGCTACATGGGGCCACATATCCCAGTCGACTCATACAAGTTTAGTTCTGTTGCTCGCTAATGTTGTGTCACATGGGGTACATATCCCAGTCGACTCCTACTAGTTTAGTTCTGTTGCTCGCTAATGTTGTGTCACATGGGGTACATATCCCAGTCGACTCCTACTAGTTTAGTTCTGTTGCTCGCTAATGTTGTGTCACATGGGGCACATATCCCAGTCGACTCATACAAGTTAAGTATTGTTGCAGGCTAATGTTTTGTCACATGGGGTACATATCTCAGTCGACTCATACAAGTTTAGTTCTGTTGCTCGCTAATGTTGTGTCACATGGGGTACATATCCCAGTCGACTCCTACAAGTTTAGTTCTGTTGCTCGCTAATGTTGTGTCACATGGGGTACATATCTCAGTCGACTCATACAAGTTTAGTTCTGTTGCTCGCTAATGTTGTGTCACATGGGGCACATATACAAGTCGACTCCTACTAGTTTAGTTCTGTTGCTCGCTAATGTTGTGTCACATGGGGTACATATCTCAGTCGACTCATACAAGTTTAGTTCTGTTGCTCGCTAATGTTGTGTCACATGGGGTACATATCCCAGTCGACTCATACAAGTTAAGTATTGTTGCAGGCTAATGTTTTGCTACATGGGGCCACATATCCCAGTCGACTCATACAAGTTTAGTTCTGTTGCTCGCTAATGTTGTGTCACATGGGGTACATATCCCAGTCGACTCCTACTAGTTTAGTTCTGTTGCTCGCTAATGTTGTGTCACATGGGGTACATATCCCAGTCGACTCCTACTAGTTTAGTTCTGTTGCTCGCTAATGTTGTGTCACATGGGGTACATATCTCAGTCGACTCCTACTAGTTTAGTTCTGTTGCTCGCTAATGTTGTGTCACATGGGGTACATATCCCAGTCGACTCCTACTAGTTTAGTTCTGTTGCTCGCTAATGTTGTGTCACATGGGGTACATATCCCAGTCGACTCCTACTAGTTTAGTTCTGTTGCTCGCTAATGTTGTGTCTCCCAGTCGACTCCTACTAGTTTAGTTCTGTTGCTCGCTAATGTTGTGTCACATGAGGTACATATCCCAGTCGACTCATACAAGTTAAGTATTGTTGCAGGCTAATGTTTTGTCACATGGGGTACATATCTCAGTCGACTCATACAAGTTTAGTTCTGTTGCTCGCTAATGTTGTGTCACATGGGGCACATATCCCAGTCGACTCATACAAGTTAAGTATTGTTGCAGGCTAATGTTTTGCCCAACAGTGTCATTCGGTGTCTTTGCTTTGTGTTTTTCTTTTCATCTTGGACAAATGAAGTTGATCATTCCGGTTTTGCAGTTTAGTTGTATGTCTAGATTTTATGGATTTTATGTTCGATCATGCTCTTGACTGGTTGTGACTGATATTTAGTCTTAAACTATCCATCGTTCAACTGTGTGTTCAATGCTTAAAACATGTAAACAAGAAAATTCTAACTAGGATTATGACGTTACGTGTTAAAATTTTAAACAATGGTAATGGTCACAAGAAAAAATTGAAAATTCTGACAATACCATATGTTTCTTTATTAAAATTTTATTAGGGTATTTAAATTTTTTTTCCCTCTTATGTGTTTGCCATTTTGAATGATTTTATGTATTATGCATTATAGCGAGCACAGCTCGTAGCGGGCACGATGTGCCCGCGACAGCGGAGAGCTCTACAGCAAGTTCCTGCGAAAAAAAATGCTATGCTGATATTGTTTTTTTTTCGTCCGGATATGCTTGTCACAGTTTATACAAGTCCGGGGTGAATTTGAAAATAATTACCAATTTTGCTAGTCGCCTTCCAAAATTATCTATGTAAATAAACAATATTTTGATGACGATGAGTTACTACATTTTTTTAAATAAACACTTTTTACATTTTCTTTTTAAAGCTCGTTCGCCCTAAGCATCTCGTCCCAAACTGAACGTTCTATAAAATGAACCGTTCAAAATGAAAATAACTACGATGACTTCAGATCTTATTTGACTACTTCTATTCAAAATCAAACTTTTGACTCGTTCATGAAAAACTATCTTAGCAAAGCCAAAGTCGCTTAGTATTTAAGACATTAATTGTGATGATCAATAATCAATCAAAACATGTCAATCGGGTGACTCGGAACTTGTTAAACGAAAAGGCACATCGCTCGTGTTTGAGGAAGAGATCACAACAGTTAAAATTGCATTAAAAGTGTCCACTTGTTTTCGGGAATGGGGTCTTTTAGATCTTATATTCTGAATTTTAAATGATTTTATTCCTCAGTTGTGACGCGGAACTCTTTCATATATGATCATATATGGGCAAAAAAGAGGATCAACTTAAATTAATGCTACATGTGCTGTGCTCGCATTTAGGCAATGCCTATTTCTCATATTATTGTAATAGCCTATGTTAAACAACCTTGATTAAACCAAACAAAGTTGTTATATACAAACACACCCTGTTGAAAGGTCCGTGTAACACTTAACAATTTAAAATTCTAAATTTTTAAAGCATTTTCAATGTTTGAATTTTTAAATAAAAAGTTAAAATTTCAAATTTCTAAAATGTTAATATTTTGAAAACTTATCCAAAAAACCAAATTTTCAAAAATTCAAAACAAGTTTCAACGTTAATCTTTTTACCAAATTTTCAAAAATAATGAATGTTTGAATATTTCGGATTTTGAAAGTTTGAAAGTTTGAAATTTTGAATTTTTTACTAAAATTAGGAATGAAATCCATAATCTTGATCAGTATGAAGCATAGACACACAAAATGTCTGCCATTTTACACCATAAATCTGTTACAGAACAAACCCCTTCTTATTTCAAAGACAAAAGTGTTCCCGTCATTTCTTATTCCTATACTTCCACCATTGCACCTAAGGTATTTAACTACAAACAAGTTTTGCGGGATTACCAAATCAACGACCTCAAGACTAAACCAGCATACTGTTCTTGTGACAAATCCTCATTCAAATATAATCCCTCTGGCCACATCATTATTGGGGACCTCAACATCGTGGAAAATGACCAACTCCGCGATGTTTTGACCAAAGGACCAAAATATCGTGAGCCTAGAGCAATCAAATGGAACCATAATTTCAAAACAATTATGGATTCAGTTGAAGACTATGCCAGAAAATGGGCCAAAAATGAACACAAAAAAGAAAGCAATGTTCTTTCTGAGTGGGTAAAGTCTGTGAGGTCGTTGGTTTTGAAAAGGATTAACTCTTTGAAAGGCTCGATGAGCACCAAGGCAACATCTATTTTCAACAATCCTGATGTTGTAAAGACATTGTCCACCTTATATGAAAAATATGTTGTCGTACCTGCTGAAAAAGCGCCCAACAACATCATTTTCGTTTGCAAAAGACACTATATTGATTGTTTAACAGCTGAATTAGGGGTTGGTTATACTAGCAAAAGCACCACATATACAGCAACAACACTGTCAAAGGAGGAAATAATCAACAATCATAACTCTGTCATTTCTTCCTTTGGCATTTCGGTTGACATAAAAAAAGTTCCATTCTTGTATTTGCTTCCAAAGTTACATAAAACGCCATACAAGCAACGATTTATTGCTGGGTCATCCAAATGTACAACTAAACGTCTTTCAGTTTTGTTAATTAATGTTGACAGCAATAAAATCAAGCCTTCAAAAGTATTTCGAGTGTTGTTACTTTAAAAATGGTGTCAATCAAATGTGGATTCTAAAAAATTCTAAAGAACTGATGGAAAGTCTCCATTCTAAGTCATTTTCATTATGTAGTAGCAATAAGCCTTTGACTTTGATTTCTCTACATTATAACTTCATTTCCACATTCACAATTAAAATCTCGTTTTAAACGTAGCTTTATCAAAAAGAACGGAAAACGCAAGTAAAGTATTTGGTAATCGATTATAAAAAGACTTTTTTGTCACTTTCTGATCGACAACATATTTGAACAGTTTGGTGGCATGTTTTTCAGCAGACAATAGGTATCCCAATGGGCACAACTTGTGCACCATTGCTTGCCGATTTGTTTCTTCATTCATATGAAGCGGACTTCTTACAATCACTTCTAGACAAAAAGGACCGCAAACTTGCTTTATCCTTCAATCTCACATTTCGTTACATTGATGATGTCCTTTCACTAAACAATCCTCGATTTGGTGACTATTTTCATCTCAAATATCCGAAGGAACTTGAGATAAAGGACACTACAGACTCTAGGAGATCCGCTTCATATTTGGATATATATCTCGAAATTGACACACTAGGAAGGCTTTGTACAAAGCTCTTTGATTTTTTTACATCAGTCGATTGATGATTCTCAGCTAGCTGTCAGTAACAGCGAGTGTTCTATAGAGAGTTCCTTTACCGTCCTTTTGTTTGTTCTTGTTTTTTGTCTTAGGTTCTCTCTAGTAGAATTGGACTTTGATCGATTTGATTTTTATTGTGTGTTTAGTTTTTGTGCTTTGTCTAGGAATATTGATAGGGGGAAGGTTGGGCCCCAAAAAACTAGTTTAACCCCGCCACATATTACATGTGCCTGTCCTAAGCCAGGAATCCTTGACAAAGCTTTCGTTTGTACTTGTCTTTTTGATGTTTTCTGTTCCTTGTTTAAGAAGGGGGTCTATCTGTGACTATTTCAGGGCTGGATTTGAATTATATGCATCTTATTTAGACCATGGGCCAATTGCATAACCGCGAGCAGTGCCAAATGGCCTCGTTGAAGGCTGCTGGCGGTTGTCCATTGTGGTTTTTCTAAATTGCCGTTTAATTGTGGGCTGTGTCGCGTACACTTATTCCACATCTCTTTATTTTCTAAAACGTGATGACTTCAACTTTCCAATAGCTAACTTTCCCTTTTTGTGTAGCAACATTCCGTCCGCTCCAGCATATGGAGTTTACGTATCACAATTGATTCGTTATTCCAGAGCATGTGGGGAGTACAACGACTTCCTTGATGGACCTACACGGCTGACAAGCAAATTGTTAACACAGAGTACGTTGCTCCCAGGTTGTTGTCATCACTCAAGAAATTCTACGCACATGAACACAGATGTTGGTTTGACATAGAGTTTGTTAATGTCATCCTTTCCAGATTTGACCAACACTAAATCGATATTTGGCAACGCGACGGGTGTGCTACAGCAAGCAGGAATTGCTTACTCTTCCGGAGCAACTGAGTTCACTCTCGTTTCGACTTTAGTTCACGTCGCTGAATGCGGTTTTGTTGTTATGTGTGTGTGTGTTTTATGTTGTTGTGTGATTTGTTTCGTTATGATGATTTTTTGTCTACCGATTTTGTATTTGTCAAAGAGCTTTGTACAAAGCCTTCCTAGTGTGTCAATTTCGAGAAATATATCCAAATATGAAGCGGATCTCCTAGAGTCTGTAGTGTCCTTTATCTCAAGTTCCTTCGGATATTTGAGATGTAAATAGTCACCAAATCGAGGATTGCTTAGTGAAAGGACATCATCAATGTAACGAAATGTGAGATAAAGGATAAAGCAAATTTGCGGTCCTTTTTGTCTAGAAGTGATTGTAAGAAGTCCGCTTCATATGAATGAAGAAACAAATCGGCAAGCAATGGTGCACAATTTGTGCCCATTGGGATACCTATTGTCTGCTGAAAAACACGTCCACCAAACTGTTCAAATATGTTGTCGATCAGAAAGTGACAAAAAAGTCTTTTTATAACCGAATACCAAATACTTTACTTGCGTTTTCCGTTCATTTTGATAAAGCAACGTTTAAAACGAGATTTTAATTGTGAATGTGGAAATGAAGTTATAATGTAGAGAAATCAAAGTCAAACACTTATTGCTACTACATAATGAAAATGACTTAGAATGGAGACTTTCCATCAGTTCTGTAGAATTTTTGAGAATCCACATTTGATTGACACCATTTTTAAAGTAACAACACTCGAAATACTTTTGAAGGCTTGATTTTATTGCTGTCAACATTAATTAACAAAACTGGAAGAAGTTTAGTTGTACATTTGGATGACCCAGCAATAAATCGTTGCTTGTATGGCGTTTTATGTAACTTTGGAAGCAAATACAAGGATGGAACTTTTTTTATGTCAACCGAAATGCCAAAGGAAGACATGACAGAGTTATGATTGTTGATTATTTCCTCCTTTGACAGTGTTGTTGCTGTATATGTGGTGCTTTTGCTAGTATAACCAACCGCTAATTCCGCTGTTAAACAATCAATATAGTGTCTTTTGCAAACGAAAATGATGTTGTTAGGCGCTTTTTCAGCAGGTACGACAACATATTTTTCATGTAAGGTGGACAATGTCTTTACAACATCAGGATTGTTGAAAATAGATGTTGCCTTGGTGCTCATCGAGCCTTTCAAATAGTTAATCCTTTTCAAAACCAACGACCTCACAGACTTTACCCACTCAGAAAAAACATCGCTTTCTTTTTCATGTTCTTTTTTGGTCCATTTTCTGGCATAGTCTTCAGCTGAATCCATAATTGTTTTGAAATTATGGTTCCATTTGATTGCTCTAGGCTCACGATATTTTGGTCCTTTGGTCAAAACATCGCGGAGTTGGTCATTTTCCACGATGTTGTGGTCCCCAATAATGATGTGGCCAGAGGGATTATATTTGAATGAGGATTTGTCACAAGAACAGTATGGTGGTTTAGTCTTGTCTTGAGCTCGTTGATTTGGTAATCCCGCAAAACTTGTTTGTAGTTAAATACCTGAGGTGCAATGGTGGAAGTATAGGAATAAGAAATGACGGGAACACTTTTGTCTTTGAAATAAGAAGGGGTTTGTTCTGTAACAGATTTATGGTGTAAAATGGCAGACATTTTGTGTGTCTATGCTTCATACTGATCAAGATTATGGATTTCATTCCTAATTTTAGTAAAAAATTCAAAATTTCAAACTTTCAAACTTTCAAAATCCGAAATATTCAAACATTCATTATTTTTGAAACTTTGGTAAAAAGATTAACGTTGTAACTAGTTTTGAATTTTTGAAAATTTGGTTTTTTGGATAAGTTTTCAAAATATCAACATTTTAGAAATTTGAAATTTTAACTTTTTATTTAAAAATTCAAACATTGAAAATGCTTTAAAAATTTAGAATTTTAAATTGTTAAGTGTTACACGGACCTTGAAATGTAGTAATCAGGGAAATTCTAATTGCAGTTTTCAAATGCAATAACTTAATTTTATTGAAAATGACGAAAGTTAATCAAGAAAAGAAAAACAAAGAAGAAAAATATTTAAACCAATTATTGATAAAATATTTTAAAATTTAGCTAATAATTGACTTTAGAACACGTGTATGTTTACCAGTTGCCTAGATTGTTACCTCAAAATTGTTGTGATTTATGAAAGACAAAATTTCCTTTCAAAGCAATGTTCATTTGGTATGTTTGTACAACAATCTCTTTAGTTAATACTTTACTGTTTTCTACGTGGGTATTTAATTGCTTATTTTCTAGCTCCTATCCACTGCAAGTTATAAAAACTGTGTTTGCGCATTTAGGAGTTTTTCGGAAAAACAGATTATAGTATTGATAAATAAACCTATATTGCCAATATTATTCTCATTTAGATGAATTATATGATATCCTTCAACACGAAACACTAAGTTAAGTGTGGGCCGATTCGAATCCTTAGATTAGCACCGTACAAAAAATATGATACAGGTTTAAAATTGGCTCAAATCTTGACTATGATGTATTGTCTAAAAAGTAAGTATATTTGATGACAGATACAGAAATGTCATGAATGTATAATAAAAACTGATATGTTCTTACTTGTTGGAAAGCACAACGATGTGCCTACGTCCTCGCACGACCAGTTTAGTGTCCAGAGTACGGTTCTGGTTTACTGAATAATGCAAATGAATATATAATTATGCTTTATAAAAAATGCACCGTGCGGCGTTATCGCTAGTACAGAGAAATTGGCGTCTGAAAGTCAGTCAAGAGTGCATCCTAGTGGTTCCTTTCTGGGTAGGATATGGTAAAGGTGCTCACTAGACACATCTAATTAAAATCAGCAACAAAGTTTAACCCTACAAATCCGATCTTTTTTTACTGATGTAATCAGCTAAAGAGCATTACTTGCTAGGACAGGGATTTCGTTTTCAATTCATATACCCCCTACCCCACTCGGTGGCATATAGGCCAAGAACAGTGTTGAGCTTGTTGGTTAAAGTCCATTACACTGTAGTTAGTCAGAGTGCTTTGCCAACATAACAGACTGGAATGTGACCCCCATTGGCGGTTGAATAGATCAACCTTATCATCTTGCATTCCGAGGTCGTCAGGCCATAATTGAAAAACCAGATTGCAAACAATTTAAGGTGCACATTGTGAGAAAAAAATGCTCTTATCATGCTGCAGGTCTCGGTAAGAGTAGGACCCGTAGGATCTCCATGCGGGAGACTTAATTGCCCGTCCCTACCTATCACTCCTACCCGATTGGTCTTGTGTCCCTATTTCCTCCACTTCATCATCATTTCATGTTTATTGTACCATTTATTTCCCGGATTTAGCCAAACTCGTGCTGCTTGGGAGTAAAGCAATAACAATAACAAACTACTAGTAACTTACTAACTAACTAACTAACTAACCAACCAACTAACTAATCACTTCACTATTATATTATGTTAATTTTATCATCTCCCTGGTTGGTGCTGATTATGAGTAAAACAGTCACTATCTTGTTTGTCAGTTGCACTTCAATTCACGTTCATTCTGTGTATTTTGATATGTTACAGTGTCCCTTTACTTGTTATACCTGTAACAATCTTTTAATATATACATTAAGAGGTCATTACTAGTATATTGTTTATATTTTAACAACATCCCTTTAGGTATTCAGCGCGCTAAGCTTGTCGGTAAAAGTACACTAAAGAGCGCTCAGAAACCTTACATCGGGCCAGGCCGCTCTTCGCCCACAAACGACTGTGATGTGTGCTTCGGGAGGTTGAATGGGGGCAACGCTGATAAAATGAATGCTTGGGTCGTCAAACCTGACTGCAAAGCATAGTCGTGTACCGTGTTCCTTGCACGTTAAAGAACCATGCTGCAGGCCATGATAAGAGTATGATCCATGTAGGAGGAAAATGTTCATGTTAATTTTATCACTCTTTCGTGTTTATCTCTCTGATATAGCCAAAATCGCGCTGCTTCGGAGTAAAGCAATATCTAACTTGTTTTAACAATAAACTTATTGTAGAAAGAGAAGTGTCATCTCGACCACTACCCTTCTTACTTTCTTCCCTATCACCCCTAATGAACCCCTCGATAATCTGGCAGCTTATCTTATAAATCCTAATCCGCACTCTTCATGACTTCGTTACGAAATTAGCTATGACAATAGAATACATAAAAAAATGACAAGACCAGCATTACCAAGACATTAACTGTTCTATATCATGTTCAAGCCGTGATTTTTGTTGTCTGTACAGATTCAATGCAATGATGTGCTCTCAGACTAGTCACGCCCTTTCTATATTTATACAGCACAGGAACAATTCATGACAAATACTACAGACCTGTTAATTCATTTAATATGCAATAATAGAGATCGGTCTAGCACTGCTAATGGTCAACAGTCTGGCACAAGATTTATGTGTTTACTAGAATACTAAGTACATAATCTGTGGCAAGCACTTTAATGGAAATTAGCAGAATGACCATGCGAAAAGATATGTAGTGAATCATTATTGGTTTACGTAAAATGCAGGCTATGCTGAATGTACATATATAAAAATGAAAGTGATAAAATAAGAATAAACAGTACCCCAGAAAATCTGAACATCGGTGTTAAATTCGGAAACATACATGAAGGTTAAGTCATTGGAAATCCCTCTTTGATACAGATAGACTGGCCGCAAATATACATGCATAGAATACTTGAATTAAAAATGCCACGCATAAGATCAAAGATCCAGGCAGCATACAAAGGTTAATAAAGGAACGACTCTTTGGAACAGATAAATAGAGCTATATTTTCTGACTCCAGTTTAATGTCCTTTTTATTTAAAGTAGAAGTTTCAATTTTAATTTCAATTCCTTTTTGTTCAAAATCTATTTATTCTTGTAAGCTCACCTCATCCAAAGGTTCGTGTGAGCTATTGTCATCACTCGTAAACTACTTTTTATATTGATACCAATAATGAGATTGTTTTGCATTTTTGTACATCTGGTCACAAAATCTTGTGACAATAATGCATATCCGCCGTGTCTTAAATTGAAAAGGGTTTCAAATAAAGTTAACAACAAACTACCGAGCTGGAACGACCAATCTAAGAAAAAATACCCCTCAAAAAAGAACAAGGCGAAATTGAGGGTCGCAATGGTCTTGACTTGGTACAGGCATTTCAAAGGAAATGATGGTAAACTAGTTTTAGCATAAAGCCTAAGAGTATAAAAAACAAAACGCTTAATATCTTTGCCCGTCTTGTAGCTTCAATTTTGCTTTAACAAATAACTACATACATACAATTTCATTTTTAACACGCTAAGGATAGGCTTTTATTTTGTCGAACTCCCGATGGGAGTCAAAAGAAAAGATTGTAATGTACAGCTTCAAACAATTTTCATATTTATTAAATAAAAATGGCCATTTTGGAATATGGATAACTGTAAACGTTAAAATTGAAATACACATTTGGCTTTAGCTAATATAAAAAAATAATAATGAACTGTTAATAGTCTTTTATAAATAAAAAAAAAGATTCACATTGAAAAGTTAAATCGACAAGAGCTTTTAAAAAATGAAGAAAAATTTGTATATTATTTTTTTTCTTCTACTTAGATTTTATGCTTGTTTTTATATAATTCGAACCAAAGGGACAAAACCGTTTGCGCAAAACATATCGAGGCCACGGTTTTATATTTATATCCTTCGGCCTTTGAGGTAAGGTTTGCACGAAAAATCTTAATACAATGCTTGTTGTTTTTTCTGTTTAGCGTCGTAAATGTTGTACATTCTAAATACATTGGCTTTAGACTTGATTGGTTAGAACCTTCCCGCAAAGGACAAAAAAAAGGTCGTGCTTGACTGGCCGTATTCTTTTCTAAGAAGGGTGTAAGCGATTATTTTTACACCCTTGCAATGCTATATAAAGGTTTTATAATAGACGCTTAGTCGCTTTTTGTTTGGAAGCTTCGTATAGTAATTACTGATTTGATCTTCATCCCAAACCCGGTGGATTATTTCTGGTATTAGTGTATTTGGCTTTGAGTGTGCAAGCGTTCCTAAATGTATCCATTACAATAGGTAAATACTTAAAATACAACGCGTGTCTTAAACAACCAATTAGCCAAATAATCGCTTGAACAATTAACTTTTGGTAAGTTTTCCATTCACGGATCATACTATTTTCAGATGTTTTTGTAGGCCTATATCATTTTCCCATTTTTTATTTATTTTGTATACAATTATAAATTTGATTCTTGGTCCATGCATGTTCAATTAATTTTTGCTTTGTATACTTGATTCAGAATGGTTTATTTCTTATGTTATATCCATGTAATCGCTATCAACGGTACTTTTGTAACGAGACGCTCTGTTCTGCGGTGCCCTTTTCACCACCCTGGAAACACACAAGATTTTCAAGAAGAATATGTGTTTGAATGCTTACAAAATTGAAGTAATGTAACATTCAGGCAAAACAAAAACTGTAACTCATTAAAGCCCTTAGTAAATAATAGGACGTAATAAAATCGCAAAGAGCGCCCAGTAATCGTCAGGATTATGTCAACTTGCTCACTGAACGATTGGGTCGTGTGCCTTAAGTGATTGAATAGGGTAAACTAATGCAGAAAATAGACCACAAACAACGGTGTTGTTCTTCGCACATTAAAGAACACTGCTAAAAGTTTAAATATGAACAGGACTGGAAGTTCGTAGACTGATCGTCATGTTAATGTATAGTATAGATATACAATAGATCGAATACCCTGCAGTAGACCAAATTGCCAGAATAAACCAATCCTTCTATATATAAGTGGCAGTAGAAATTCGCCTAATCGTTTTCGTTTTCTCCAGGTACATTGCGTCATCTTCACGTTCATTTCATTACCCCTTGTATCTTCACCTCCCTGAGCAATAAGCAGTAACAATAACAGGTCATTAGTATTACTCTATTTTATTGACCGGGTTGGTCATGTGTCAGATATTTTGGAATCCTAGCTAAAAGACCCAAGAAAACTAGGCTCCGTCCAACATTGTAAACAAAATACAGTAATATGTATGTATATGCTCTTGAATATCAGTTGGCCCGCCAAGGTGTAATATTCTTATAAAACAAGTTAAACCATGCGTCGTGTGTAGTATATGTAAAATCAGTCGTTGAACTTTATCCAGTACATTTGTAATTTTATTTTTCAGTCATTACAATTGAGAAACTAATGTTTGATCCTACTTGATTTTTCTTTTCTTTTTATGTGATGTTATTGTGTTTTATTGGCATCGTTTGTATATTCGTTAGTTTCAGATTGTATTGGGTGTAATTTTGCAATAAAGATATATAATATAAGAGTTGCTTTTCAAATTAAAATGTTTTCATTTTTAGCCGAGGTAATCGCTGTGGCATTTAGCCTAGCCAGTGGCGATAAGTACGATAGCCTTTCAGTAACTGACCAAGCGAAAGCTAGCTGATGTCGTGTTCAATACACGCTCGCAATATAGTTTCCACTCTACTTTTCTATTAAACATAAACAACTTTAAATTTTGTAGATTATCCTGGCAAGCAGTACTTTCAGTACTTTGATAAGAAATTGCAATGGCGACCAGACAAACAAGTTTGATGTTTAAGGTTCATGGTTACACTTCGCATAAAATGGCTCATATTTAACCCATCGTTTTTCACAATACATTTATTCAACAGCTATTGCATCCTTTCATCTATTTCAGGATCATTTTCAAAATACCAAAGAACCAGGGCGAAAAATAAAACAGAAACCCCGAAGTCAAATAGAAGAGTAGCCAATTCAGAAACACAATTTGAATAACATTTGATTGCAGCAATGTGAACGATTTATTTGTTGATACAGATGTATGGAGAGATCAATCCAAACCCTACATGGTAAGAAGAAATAACAAAACAAGATTTATAAAAAATAACATATCAAGTATATTTAATAAATTAATTTCGCAATATTTCATACTGCATAATAAATAGTAAATACAATATTTACAACTTGTTTAACAAAACAAACAAGAATATAACGTAACATAAAACATGAGCAATACAACTTTGTTGCACGATTACATTTGATTCATCTTTGGAATGGAAAAAAATAATAAAAACCGTGCACCGGTATTAAGTTGATCCTTATTTTAAAGCTTTGCAATCTCCATAATTTGGTCGTAAAATAGGTTTAAGTATCTGTGTTGTATAGGCCTATTCTTTCATGGACAGAATGTTGATTTAAGTTGATAATCCTCGGAGACTAGAGATCCTTGATAAATAAAAATAGTATAAAAACTATTCTCAAAAGTCATTTTTCGGAATTAATTTTTCGTAGCATCCGAACTGACGCTTCTGTTCACGCGAGATCTCTCGGGATTGTCAAACCACCTGATTTGAATAAGCTTATCACGTGACTGTCCATACATGGCTGTACCAACAGTTTCGTTCTCTAAATGCCTGAAAAATAAAGAAAACATTGTTATACGAACAATTACCAAGAGACTTCTTCGGAAATTAAATAAAGGGTTATCCAAGAGGAAATTTATAATGTTTTAAATGCGAAAATGAATAAAAACAGCAAAGTATAAAAAACAAAAATTTCTCAGAATAAAAAAACACACACTACCCATATGGTGTTGTTAGATTTCATTAGAATGCACCAGTTGTATTGAAAAGAATCAATAAAATAATCAACCACTAAAGATCAATGCCAGCATATTTTATTAACATGTTGTGAAATGTAGGATGATGGCAAAAAAATGATATCACACTTTTTACCAGAAGAAAAACATTTGGTAAACAGTTTGATTCGCAAGTTCTCTCCATTTGGTAAAAAGACTTAACAGAAAGAAAGCGAAGGTGTCCCCAGCTACTTTTTGATCTATTTGTTCATTATTTTGTCACATTATATAGGATGAAAAAGTTATAATTTCAAATTCTAAAGGCTGCACCTTTAGTGGGCTCAGCTGTATTAAGGAGTTCTCTTCTTGGTAACTAACAATTGTATGGAGAGAAAAATATTCTAATAACATAGTAAATTTTGTTTTGTTATAAAATAAAACGACACGCGACATGCAATTTGAGACTTCATCTTCGCCTGTTATATTAAATTTGATTCCGATAAACTTGTTCACAATGGTTTGGATATTGTTGTATTTTATATCGGTTGTAAAAAACATGAAAATTAAAATTAATGTGCGAAAGTAATTATACAAAATTTACATATCTAAGTCTTTGCTTTACATTCTCTAGATTCAATCTTGTCCCATGAACAAAATATTGTATGGAATGTTGTACGATGATCAAATTGTATATTAATAATACATTTGTACATTTAAAACACGATTCAGGTGTTATTAAATAAAAATCAAACACAGCATAAAAACATCAGAGACTTTAAGCGTCTGCATAACTTTTTACTAGCAATTATTTAATATAAAACAATACAAATTTTGATTGTTATAATGCCGTTTTTACATTCACAAAAAAACCATTACCGTCATTAAGCAGTTAAAAGTTTTGTATTAATTTGACCCTTAAAATTGTAACACGTGTTTTATTAGCAGTGAACAGATGTATTAGTGAGAAACTTGTTCAATGACTAAATCTCGAAAAAATGCCATGTTTTTGCTTCAGTATCAGAATTACAGGAAACAAGGAAAGGTCTGATGTTGAACCGATAAGTACAATTAGAATTTTAATGGTTCAATTAGGATTTACAATATTATTTATAGATTCCCTGCATACTTGGTTCCTTATATGGACTGTTTTGGAGGTCAAATGGGTTCTCTATTAGATGCTTGAAATATTGATAAATTGATATAGGAATATTAATTTATAAATCTTTTTAGTTCGTAGTGCATTTTAATTGTCTCATCTATATTTGGACATCTTTGAAGTTTGACCTCTCAATGTAAATATAATTCAAATTAAAATGTTTTAAGTTATTTTGGACGTATTTTCCAGAATGAAGAATGCGTTAACAGGTCTAAAGAGAGAGGGTTAGAGACAGATATGCCATAACAAAACTACTTAGAATATAAAACTCATTTGTTGCGTCACTTTTCCAATGTAACGACGTCTAGTAATGATTTTATATTAATATACTGCTCAATATTTGGTGCATATTGTTACACGGGGATTTAACCAGATTATAATCTTTGTTTATTTGGGTTTTTAATGAGAAATAGGCCCAGTTGGTCCCGGTCCAAATCAAAATTATGCCAGTCATGTGCAATTTTGACACACTATTTAGATCTAATCGTTACTTTGAAATATTTAGAACATTTTAAGAATTTTTATTAGGGTACGATTGGCGAAAAGTAAAACGAGAAAAGAAGTTTTTTTTAACAGTGTCAATCTATTTAAAAGTGTCCGTACCATTACGAAAATAAACTTATCTACTTAAGAGAAGCAAAGAAGTGCCAATGGTCAAAAGTCCGACTGGGCATAGGCTAAGTCAGTCAAAACAAGAAAACACAACACTAAGAAACAGAGATCAGCAAGTTTAGTAGAAATAAGACAGATACTTACATCCCGTTCTGTATCAGCTCTGATCCATTCTTTTACTCATGATGCTTTGTAGTGTATGTTTAATTCTGATAAGCTTCTTTAATCTAATCTTAGGATATCTGCTCAGCTCACACAGAGGTCCTCCCCAATCTCCAGGACATATACAGCGGCAGTAGCCAAATAGTGATCTAGGCATTATAAGTGTCCCTCCGTTAAAACAACCATGTGGATTCTTACACCTCATCCCGCTAGGTATACCACAAGAACTGTCAAAAACCACAAGTATCACTAGTAGATAACATAAAACGTCAGATGATTTCATTATTGTCAAGTCTGTTTCTAGCACCAATATTTGTTATCCTAACACAACGTGTGCAACTATTTTTTGTAAGTATTGGAAATTTTAAACTACTCCACATGAACAATAATATTACAATATGATATTGAGACACCATGACTTAACGAAGTATTAATATACTACGACACCTTTTAGTAGGCGTGACAGGCGAGAGTCTCCGCCTTCTACTTGTAATTGGTTGAAGGTATTATCAATGAAACAAGTGTCTTACTACGGCGGAAATGACTGAGAAAAGTCACATATATTTTCTTACATCAATGATTTAATCATATCTCCGGAACGGTAGTATGATTAAAGGATGTCCACGTTTGTAAATCATAGGTTTTTAATTTTTGAAATTAAATATCAGCATGAGTTTCCATTTAAATTTACATGATGTAAAATTTAACTGGCGTTTCTTATGGAACATCAATAAATTTAAATTTAGAATTCAAGTCTCTAAAAATGTCACAGAAATGTACAGGCATTAGAGGCTAAAAGCTAACGTGTAGGGCCACTTGCTCAACGGCGAGCAGCGACCACTGGTCACTTTGAAGGCCGCTGGCTGTTTTCCATTGCAGAATTTAAAAAAAGTTGTCATTTATATTGTAGGTTGTGTCGCGTACACTTATTCCACATCTCACTAGCTTCTAGCATATTGCCGGGATGTGTAGCAAAGGTCCTTTTGACATAAAAACACAAATAAAATCACTTTTCGAATGCTTTAGGATATTTTAAGAGTTCGTATTATGCAAGTTTAATTTCATAAAACTTAAAATCTAATGTCATATTAAGAACTTGGATGATTACATACTAGAAAATGTGTCTGGGTCACGAGATGGCCCTCCCGTTTTGGAAATATCATTGTCCCCCAACATGTACTACCTCGAATATGGACCCAAACCAAGAAATTATTCAAAGTATATCATGCGTAAAATATAGGACGCAGTGACCAACTTTCTTGTGGCGAAATACAATTGACCTCCTACAAGCCGCTTTATAGGTGATTTACAGGCAATGAACATGAAAAAGATGATAAAATGAACATGAAATGATGATGATAAATGAAATACGGGGATGGGGTGGGAAACAAAGGAACGGTAAATTTTGAAGAACCACATGAAAAAGTGAGGTAGATAGGGCGGAAAATTTAGCCTATGTGGTGCACTGCTTGGCGGTCCACAAAGGGGTCTAAACGTGCACGAAGCGTGGCACTCTCCACACACGTTGACCCACTATGGTCAGCGGTCGGGGTTTCCATATTATAGACCTGACAACCCCCGCAGACGAGGGCCACCCTATTCAGCCACCTAAGGTACACACTTGGTCGCTCTGTGGGCTGAGCACTGACCTGATGCCAGAATCCCGAACCGTTAGTCGCCTCTTACGACAAGCAAGACTTTGCTGCGGGTCTATCGCTACCCGGGCCCCGCACGGGACATCAACAATTTAACCAAAGTCGTTTAGCGTAAAATATAACTCAAAGTGACCTACTTTTTGGTTGATGGTTTTGCACTACCCAAGACATCTGGTGGTGAAATATCATTGACTTCCAACATCTAGTATCCGAGTAATGGACCTTAACCAAATCGTTATGGACGGACAGACGGACAAGGGAAAAACTATATGCCCGACCCTCCTACGTGGTCGGGCCATAAAATGTGTGGTTATGACTGCTTTTCAACCTCCTTGGCTCTTCGTTCGTTCAAAACACTGTCAAACTATAATTGGCTGGCATCTGCATGCAATATTTGGAGTGGGTAAACAGCTTGCCATGTTTAGTATGGTAAAACTTAAATCCTCTAATCTATTTTAGTTTATGATTTTTCTAAATTAACACGAAATACCATACCGAGTCTTGGTAAAATATTTAGTCAATATTTCACTCAAAAGCAGCACGAACTCGGCTATATCAGAAACGAACATGAAATGACGATGAGGCAGGGGAAATGGTGACACAAAACCAAACGGGGATGAGAGTTTTGACTGCCACTGGTAAAAGAGGAATGGCTAGGATCGGGGACTTAAGCCGCCCTCAAGGGGGCCTACTCTTATCAAAACTTGTAGCAACGTTTTTTAACGTACGAGTGAGTAAGTTGTTGTTATACGTTCTAGAAACAATGTATAATGAAGGTTATATAAGAACGACAAACATGAAGAGGATTATAAAATTAACATGAAATATATGAACAGTAAATTTTGAAAACCACTGGAAAAAGGGTGATATGGGTAGGGACGAAAAAAAAATAAACTAAACTGGGCGGTCTACAAAGGGATCTTTTATGTGAATTAAGCGTGGAACTCTGCACACACATTGGCCCATCATGGTCAATGGTAAAGCTTTCTGTATTTAAATCTGACTAACCCAACAGACGCTGGTCACCCTTTTAGCCACCTAGGAAACACACCTTGGTCAATCTGTGGGCTAGCCTAAGCACTAACTCAATGTCAAAATCCCAAGTGGCCTTTTACGACAAGATAGGCTTTGCTGTAGGCCTATTTGCCAGTCGAGCAACACAACGGACTTAACGTTACATTAAAACAATTTTTCGCATGATAGCCTGACAACCCCATGATTTATTATGACAGGGCTTCTCCATTCAATCATCTGGGCATACATCCTAGTCGCTCTATGGCTACTCCATTCAATCATCTGGGGCTTACATCCTAGTCGCACTAGGGCTACTCCATTCAATCATCTGGGGCATACATCCCAGTCGCTCTGTGAGAAGAGCGGCCTGACCCGATGTCGCGTTCCTGAGCGCTATTCAGTGGCGCTATTTAGACTTTTACCGACAACCTTTGCGCTGATGTGGGCTTTTCTCCACCAAGAAGCCGCACGGGATTTACAATAATTTTGTCAGAAACTAAAATCGTCGATAGAATATCACTTAAAACCAAAATGTGCGTATAACAGGATAGGTTCGAAAACATATTGACAAGGTTCCATTCAAAAAATAAAAAAGAATATCTACAGGTTTGACTGTCTATTGTGAGTAGGTTGGCAATGACACATTTAGTTCACGTTAAAATTGCTTTTAGCTTTTGTATCAAGGTGTAAAATTTGTCTCTATATAAAGGGATATATATGGATTGATGTATGATGATCTTAATGAATCAGCTTCACGTGATGATAAATTGTTTAATCCTTCGCCTCCAGTTCTTGATGTTACGTTTAACCACAATCGTACACTGTGTGATACAAGTAGTTAACATTAAAGCGTTTGATGAACTTAATTAGGGAAAGACCTTTTATTTATTATTTTAAATCAGTTGGAGATTTAGCGTTTTATTTTCAGTGTTAAATAAAAACGGCGATAAAATGAACATGAAAATGATGAGGGGATACAATATAGGGAAATGGTTTTCTACTGCCATTACATGGAAAAGAAGGATTGGCGAGACCTGGCTAATGTACCTTCTATTACTTATAATTTGGAAACGATGCAATAGGGTCCCATTATTCGTATTGTAGTAATTTGACATATACAACACTTGAAAATAGCTCTAGTAATTGGAACTTAAATTTTGATATTAATAAACATTATAAAATGACATTTTATACTTTATATTTATATGTGGTCTAAGAAAAAATAATACAATTTGACTGTTTCATGAAAATTGCAGAAATTAAAACTAAAACCACCCGTTTAGACTCTCTCAGTTTACTTCACAATAAACAATTTAACATTAAATATATAAATTAAAATAATATATACAATGCAAAAGTCACTTCATTTATTACATTTAAGAGCGGACATACCCTGGCGTCTGGTCATGCCACTTTGCCCACTGAGTGATTGAGATGTGGGCCCTAATGGGTCTGTTCTGTCACATTGCATGCCGGGACCGTCAGGCTATATTTAATGCAGACAAATAGCCTGACCGCAAGCCAAAGTCCTCACAGGTGATTTCATCCTCATTTTCAAATTTTAACAACGATGGTTATGTTTTTTGTCGAATCAAAAATCCAAACCATGGTAAATGAAGACTCCCTAAATATCAAGCATACTAAGTTTCGTTTCATTTGGTCATGACAAGCGTTTTCCGAGAAGATTTTTGTTAAACGGGCGAACGAACAAACAATTGACGGACGACGGACGTCCAGTGATTGCAACCCAGAAATAGTTTTACTGCTGAGGAAAATGGTAATGTACGAAGTGTTTTGTTATTACGCAATTCTTCACTATCAGTTATTTTATCAATAGTTAATACATTTCCTAACTGTGACGCAAGAAATTGCGCATATGCATTTTTTTCTGGTTTAAATTTTGGACATCTTTGTATCCTCTTAGGAACTTAAATGTCGCCGGTTTTTCCATAGGAGAAGTTTACAAGGATATTGGTTTTGTCCCATCATCTTAAAGGACATTAAAATGCATGTGCAACATGTAAAATCTTAGTCATATGTTAACACTACAATAGGAGGTCTGATACGTTACCACCTTGAACGTGAGATTTCTAATGTCATCATATAGAAAGTCATAATATATACATCAAGACGAATTTTCCCATGCAGTGTTTAATAGTTTATCATTGCGTCATCCTTTCATTCATGTTTGAGTCCCCGTGTAAAGAAATTTGATTAAAGTTATTGAACATATTTAAATATATAGATGAATGGAAAGTGAATGTTTTGATCCGTATGATTATTAATAACAGATGGAGAGCTCCTACTACAATGTACGTTTACTAAATGACCCGACATTAAAAAACTAGGAGACAGAACAGAGTATTGTTGTAAGCAAACTAGTCGTGTTTACTCCTGTGGGTTTTTATTCATAAAATAAATCCCCTGGAAGACCACACGTTTTTTATAAAATGAAAATTAATAGCTTATTACGATACATGTTAATAGGTATTTGACACAAGGGTCGTCAATGTGGTTTAAGCTGTTTCATCCTTCTGAACCAATGCTGTTTTTTCTGGTGAAGGTGTGAGTCTAATAACAAAACTTACCCTTGTTATTATCACTTGTTATATCATTTGGTAGAGCGCCTCTGATGAGTCTTGAATATACGAAAGCGTAGCAAAATTTAGTCTGGAACTTTGTATATCGAATTTATATTGTTAATATCTGTCTTTTTATCTGCACCTATTTGAATGTCAAAGGCAAAACGAAAGAAAAGGAAAACAAAACAAAAGCAAATACAAAAACAAACAAACAGAAAAACAAAGAACCAACAAAAACTTCATTTTTTATTGACGTCCCCTATAAATTCATTTATCATATCACACCAATCAAACGAGCTTATTTGAAAGAAAGGGGGTAACATACTTGTGTAAATTTTACAAAAATACAATTAAAAATTATTGTAGCTTTTATGAACAATATATAATTTATGACAAATAATGTAGCTCAATCAGGGTATTAAGCTGTATTGCAGCAGTTTTAAAAGAACTGTGCATAAATTTATCTTTAATCATGCATTCCCGGATCGGGACATCGTATAAATATATATTTTTACATTCTTAATAATATGTGTTAATTTTTAATATTTTTTTATGTTATTGTATCTTGTTTATTTTTTAAGATAATTTGTGCTGCAAATGTTTAAAGATGTTTATATTAAGCAAAGTCTCTTAAATTCTTTATAGAATGGCACTTATAAAACCTTTATTTGTGACTTTTATGTATTTTGAATTTGTATACTGTTTTATGAGAGGTGAGACTTTAACACAAATTTTTTATCTGAATCTGAATTTATATTTTTTATATGACTGGTAACTGTAAAAGATTAAACTACCAAAAAGAGTTAATCTTTGTTTAGTTTGAAATCACATTTTATACAAGGACAAATCAAGTTTATTGTGGTTAAATAAACTATAAGCATCGATATATGTCAAATTCTGCGATTGGTCTTAAGATCAAAAGAAGCTTTTGGTGGCATTTTAAACCTGAATCGTTCTTAGAATTTCTTTAATTCCTACATTTTGCTACATTTTGTTGCTTTGTTGATTTTAACATTGTTTTTTTAAAGGTTACTTCACTGTTGACCAAACAACAAAAAATGTAGCTAGTTTTGTGTCTTTTCGACAACGATTTGTCATGGGTACTTCAGTAATTCCTTTAGATAGCCACCATGTAGGCGTCAACGGAAAGTTCTGCTTTTAGGATGAACATTTTGTCAAACCTCAAACTTAAGCTTTGACAAAGAAGACTACGGGATGGTCAGATTATAAACTGTTTTCGACTACATGTAGGGCGACTGACGGCCAAAGTATAGTACTTTTGTCCAGAAACCGACAGGAGACAATCCGAGACACAGTGTGACCCATATATATTAGTAAGTAGACCGGTGTTTAATAAGGTGTTTGACCGATTAACTGTGATAGATTTTTAATTTCAACAATGGTAATTGGGTATTATACTGGACCTAATTTTTTTATCGAGTAGTGGATAAACTATGGACTTTTTTTTATCAAAACGTTATTCCCACGTCCAGTTTTAAAGATGATTAATGAAAACAAACCCTTTTTATGTTTGATTACAAAGGTTCGAATTATATAACAAATGGTATAATCACGTTATAACAAAAATCTAGTAACATATGGTTATGAAAGTGTGTGCAAATAATCTAAGCTATAAATTGTGTTTTATTCAATGTATATTTGCTTCTTTTTTTATATTTATCCTTTGCAAATACTAAAAATGTATCAACATTATAACCAATCCCTCAGCATCACGTTTCTTTGGTTCAATACCTTATAGACAATGTGTTAAATTAAGAATTTCATTACAGAGCAATTACAAACTACATTACATCAAATAAACATCGCCCTAGTTTGAAAATAACGTTTGTTCTTGGTTTGTATGAATGAAGTTTTCATGAAACTATTTAATACGAGAAACAAACCTCTAAGTTAAAATAAGAGACCACAAAATAGCGTTTATCGCTCAACTGACTTCAATGCTTTCACATTTTTTTAACATTGTGGCATTCACAAATGTCTTTGCTTATCTGTTTTTTTCATCTGTCATGCCATCACCAAGCATCCGTCGTCGTCCGTAAATAATTCCAAATCTTTTCTCCTAAAACACAGAAACAAGCACATATGAAACACATCCCAGTCGCTTTGTGGGAAAAGCGGCCTGACCCAATGTCAGGTTTCTGGGCGCTCTTTAGTGGACTTTTACCGACAGGCTTAGTGCTGCTGCGGGCCTATTCTCAACACGGAGCCCGCGCGAGTGTCTTGCATGTATGGATGCATGGTACAGCCGCTCATCAGCCCAAAACACAGAAAATCTGACCGCAAACTATATTGAAGAGCCCAACCTTACCCATTCATGGGTTAAGGTTGTGAGGTTTTTGATTTTACGAAAAAAATCATTTCTTTAAAAGGCTCGGTGAATACTAAGGCAACATCCACTTTTAAACAACTCTGATGATATAAAAACATTGTCCATCTTGCATAAATTATGATTTATCTCACTATTTTTGAAAAAACCCATTAATTTTCTCCTATGTTCTATTTCAAGTAACGACTATCCTTTCTATTCGCGAAAAACCCTGTTCTTTAACGGATAGACCCGTGTAGGTTCCCAGTGGCGAAGAGGCTAGTAGCAACACTAAGCTTGTAGGTAAAGGTTCACCAAAGAGCACCAAGAACCTGACATCAGTCCAGGCCACTTTGCACACAGATTTCAATAAAAGCAGGAACCAATGCAGGAGGATAAATTGCCCAATTCTACCCATCTCTAGCTGTTCCAGTGGCAGTCAAAACTCTCATCCCTGATCGGCCTTGTGCTCCCTTTCCCTCCACTTCATCATTTCATGTTCATTTTACCAACCCTGTCATGGGAATCTTCCCGACAAAGCCGAATTTGTGCTGTTCGAGATTAAAACAATAACTAACTGACTAACTAACCAGATGACCTCGTTTAGGGATGATAGCTTTTCAATTGTCGATTTTTAAACGACGGAAATAAATTGCGGACGTATTATGGTATTATGCTGTCGTCGTTGTCTGTTAACTTAAGTGTTCCCACGATAACTTTCGTTCTAGTTGACGTCCGATTCATGAAATTTGACAATGATGTTCCTTACCTTAAAAGGTTGGATGGGGTTGATTTTCGCCCCCCCCTTATGTCGTTTGGAAATTAGGGGCCCAAAAGAGGCCAAAGATGCTTCTTTTTTGTTTGTTCTCACCAAAATGTTTGTTAACTTCTGGTAAACCAAATGCTTTTGATTTTTGAGCTTTAATGTCTTTTACCATAAAAGGATGAATTGCTCTTGGGGGTATCCCCTTTATTCGTTTAGAAATTAAGGGCCCAAAAAGGGCCAAAAATTCAATTTAAAAAAAAATGCACAACAACTTTGGTTCCGGTTGGCCAATTGATATGAATTTTGACAATGATATGCCTTACCATTAAACCATGCATGGGATCGATTTTCGGGTCCCCCCTTTTTTAGAAAAAAGGGACAAAAATGCAACTTTTATTTCTGGTCTGATTTTCAAAATTCTTTATGCAGGTCTTGTCAAGTTGTGGATACAAAATGGGGGCTAAATTTATCGCACCCGGCCCTATTTTATGTTATAAAATAGGGGCCAAATGAGGCCAAAATCGAAAAAAAAATATAATGTCTGATTTCAATTTTTTTGGGGGCTAATTATAACTCTTGTCTAATAGTGAATATTCAAAACTTAATTTTGTGACCCTCCGCTCCTCCATATTTCTGATAGGGGCCAAAGGGGGGAAATGAAAAGGTAGCAGATAACCTTAATTAGGGGCAAAAACGGTAATATTTTTGTTAAACTGCATGTGTTTAGAACAATATACTATATTTGGCCTAAAATGTACAGGGTTCGACATGTTGCGGTTGTATCATGCGCGCTCGGTGAACTTGTTTTTATTGGCTAATATAAATAAAACTATTACAGGCAGAGAAAAGCTTTTGCTTGCTTGAACTGTTAGCTTGAGAAACTCTGTCAAGTTGTCAGATGACTTACCCCTCTTATAGGGGTATGGTCCTTCTAAAGGTAAACATTGTGTTCTTTTCTTTATAATGAAAACTATTGCAGAATGTTAGTAAGTAATAGCTTTACTCCCAAGAAAAACTAATTCGGCTTTATTGGGGAGAGGAACATTGAATATTCATGTATTCACCCCTTTCATGTTCATCTCCTTGATAAAGCAGACTTGCTGCTGCTTGGGAGTAAATCAAAAGCCAACTAACTAACATTAGTTTACATATACTGTCGGTCTGCATCTCTAAGAATTCCCCTTTGCTAAGGAAGCATTATTCAGCAAAACATGATCAGCTCTTACGACATGCTAGGTCATCCATCCAGTGTTGCACAGATTAATAAAAGGTTAGCATGTTTTTGCAGTATTAAATGAAAATGAAAACATAATTTCGAAAGGGAAACACGCTTAAATAAAAGGGCAAACAGTTTAAGAGTTTACATGATTTACAGTTAGTTAGTTAGTGCTTTATTACCAATCAGCGCAATTTTGGCTTTATCCGGGGGATTGCAATGAACATGAAATGTCGATAAAATTGAGGAAATATGGGGACACAAGACCAATCGTAGAGGAGGACTAGCTGCCACTGGAAAGGGAGTAACGGATAGGGACGGTCATTTTAGCCTCCTGGGTGGGGATCCTACGGGCCTATACTCTTATCGGTACCTATAGTACAGTTCGTTCATCTGCGGGTAATGTAATGTAAGTTTTTTCCAACACAGCGCACCACTATAGCCTGACGACCAAGGGATTCATTATGACAGGGCTGTCCCATTCATCCACCTGGGGCACACATCCCAGTTGCATTGTGAGCAAAACAGCCTGACCCGATGTCAGGTTTCTGAGAGTGATCGATGCAGGTTTCTGAGAGTTTATTTAGTAAACTTTGACGGGCAAGTTTGGCGATGATATGGGCCTATTCACCACCTGTGTACATGTTTCTCATGTTTTAATTGAAAGATATTCTTTATCCTGGATTAGGAAACGAGCTTAATGCTACTATAAATCCCACTCCAGTTTTTGCGAGAAAGTGTACATGTTTTACAAGTTAGAAGATAAAAAAGTTACTTGAAACTTGTCGTTATACTGACAAAACACATTTTTAACCAGTTGATTTTTTTACCCTATTTTAAGATTAAATTAAATTACACTTTTCATTTTCCCAGAACAAATAAATACAGTATTTGACTTGAATGTAACACATCAATTCATTCATTATAATATAGGTCTATAGACTCGTACTTTTCATTTAAATAGTTTTGTTCAAAGCCGAATTCACATTTTATTAAATTTAAAATTTAAACAACAGTTTAGAGAATTTTATTATATATTTCAATCTAATTTAGAATTCTTATAAAACAATTAAGCGCCTACATGCTAGCAAATGTCACATTGAAATTATTTTCCGATTTCCGAGTTTAAAAATATGTTTTGCTAACTTATGCTATATGTGAAACATAAAGTTTCTAATCTGATGCGATTAATATCAGAGTCCACCAAAGACAAAATATTAGAACGATTAGGGAACGACGCGGGGCGTTGATTTATAAAGAATAATGGAATCTGAATTTTGATGAAAAAATATTTTGACAGCAGAAGATAAGAAAAAAATATCATAAGGAAGAATTTTCTTTTATCAAATAATGCATATAATAAAAAAAAACATATTTTGTCCTCAGGCCTTCAAATTAATAAATCCCTGCACAGAAGAAAATTTCTCACAAGAACAAAGAACAATCAAGCTCCCCTCTTCAAGTTAAATGACCGTCGGTCTGTAATCAGAATATTATCTAACATCAAAGTTGTGTTTTGTGCTACTGGCCGCTACTATCGAACTAAAACTGACCACAATGGGTGAGAGAGATGTTGATGTGTCATAGATCCTGGTTGCCCCTATCCTCTTTTCTAAATGCAAATACGAATTCAGGACCATTGCGGTCTTAAATATCGATTTTCGATTCATCATTGGTGTATGTAATTTTGTGAGGCCGCTTCGATTATCATTTGCTAGCGCGTTTAAGTTAACTTAAGTTTATCATAAGTATGAACTGTCATCAAACAGAAAATGTTAGCACCTAAAACTCCATTTGGTAGGGATGAATTATTAGCATAGAATTCAACTTAAGGTGGCAAGCCTGAAAACAAGATTTCAACGTACTTGACAGGCCTCTATAACACTGAAGACATTTCCTAAACACCTAATACTATATATGGATCGGATATGATCGGTGGTAATGAGGAAATAATACTTGAAAGGAAATTGTTACTTACACTTTTTCAATACACCTTATACATGATGTATTGACTACTTAGTCAGATAGTTTATTTTTAACTTTAGCATCGATGTATGATTGCAGGAAATGAACGTCAATTGTAGACTTGGCTGCCTTGTAAATTTTATTTATATTTTTTAAACTGAAATGAAGCGAGATGTTGTCATCACTTAGCGTCTGTCCTTGTTTCGTTTGTTCGTTTTTAGCTCACCTGGACCGAAGGTCCAGGTGAGCTATTGCCATCACTTGGCGTCCGTCGTCGTCCGTCGTCCGTCGTCGTCCGTCGTCGTTAACATTTTTCAAACGTTAACTCCTCTAACACCATAAGTCCAATGGCTTTTAAATTTGGCACAGTTGTTAATTAGCATAGGTAGTATAAAACTAGCGTGGGGATTTTTGATTCGTTGAAAAACATGGCCGCCATGGCTAAAAATAGAACATAGGGGTAAATTGCAGTTTTTTGCAAATAACTCAAAAACGGTAACAGATATCAAAATTCTGGCATAGGGTAAAAGTGATCAGCACCTCAAGATCTACCTGCCCTGAAATTTTCAAGAAGATCCAGCAACCGATGTAGGAGTTATTGCCCTTTTTCTGGATTTTTTCAAAATTTTGCACTTATTTAGCCATATATCTTGAAAACTATACAAGATATTTTAAAAATTCAAATTGCATATGATTAAGCACATCAAGATCTACATTTCATGTAATTAGGTCAAAGCTGTAGAACCATTTCTTTTAGGAGTTATGGCCCTTCAAGCGTCAAAATTTACCATTTTTCATTACTTTTACCCTGAATTTCAAAGATTAACTTGTCTGACACCATACATCCAACTTCAACCAAACTTGGCACAGTTGTTAAATAGCATTAATGCTACAATTCTATCGTTCGGATTTTTGATTCCTAAAAAAATATGGCCTCCATGGCTTAAAATAGAACATAGGGGTCAAATTACAGTTTTTTGCAAATAACTCAAAAACGGTAACAGATATCAAAATTCTGATGGGAGACAAAAGTGATTAGCATCTCAAGATCTACCTGCTCTGAAATTTTCAGGAAGATCCAACAAACGACATAGGAGTTATTGCCCTTTTTCTGGATTTTTTTCAAAATTTTGCACTTATTTAGCCCTATATCTTGAAAACTATACAAGATATTTCAAAAATTCAAATTGCATATGATTAAGCACATCAAAATCTACAATTCATGTAATTAGGTCAAAGCTGTAGAACCATTTCTTTTAGGAGTTATGGCCCTTAAAGCGTCAATATTTACCGTTGTTCATTACTTCATTACTTTGCACTTATTAAGCCCAATGTCTTGAAAACTAACCAAGATATTTCATAAATTTAAATCACATATGGTTAAGCACAATAATATCTACAAATATATGTATCTGTGTAGTTCAGGTGAGCGATTCAGGCTCTTGGGAGCCTCTTGTTTTTCTAACACTTTCTCAACTTTTACATGTGCAACACAAATTTTCAGTGTTGTCCTTATGGTATCAGTCGCAGGTAGTTTTGAGAGAAGCAAAGGTGTACCAAAGGGGTAATCAGTATCATAAAACCGTAAAGACAAAGACAAAACCGGCAGACAAAAACTCATCACAACAAAACAAACCACATAACAACATAAAACACACACACACATAACAACAAAACCGCATTCAGCAACGTGAACTCAAGTCGAAACGAGAGTGAACTCAGGTGCTCCGAAAGAGTAAGCAGTTCCTGCTTGCTATAGCACACCCGTCACGTTACCAAAGATCGATTAAGTGTTGGTCAAATCCGGAAAGGATGACATTACAAAACTCTATGTCAAACCAACATCTGTGCTCATCTGTGAGATAGAAATCCCGTATTTGTAAACAAGCACATGATGTCGTCCGTAAAATTTCTTGAGTGATGACAACAACCTGGGAGCAACGTACCCCTGTGTTAACAATTTGCGTGTCAGCCGTGTAGCTCTATCAAGGAAGTCGTTGTACTCCCCACATGCTCTGGAATAACGAATCAATTGTGATACGTAAACTCCATATGCTGGAGCGGACGGAATGTTGCTACACAGAAAGGGAAAGTTAACTATTGGAAAGCTGAAGTCATTACGTTTGTCATAAAGCCTTGTACAAAGCCTTCCTTGTGTGTCAATTTCGAGAAATAGATCCAAATATGAAGCAGACCTCCTAGAATCTGTAGTGTCCTTTATCTCAAGTTCCTTCGGATATATTAGATGTAAATAGTCACCAAATCGATGATTGTTTAGTGAAAGGACATTATCAATATAACGAAATGTGAGATTGAAGTATAAAACAAGTTTGCGGTCCTTTTTGTCTAGAAGTGATTGTAAGAAGTCTGCTTCATATGAATGAAGAAACAAATCGGCAAGCAATGGTGCACAATTTGTGCCCATTAGGATACCTATTGTTTGCTGAAAAACACGTCCACCAAACTGTACAAATATGTTGTCGATTAGAAAGTTGAGCATTTCTATTATTTGATCTTCTGTAAATTTGTTTTTCTTGCTAGACTCTTGGATGACAAAGTAAGTCTTTTTATAACCGACAACCAAATACTTATACCTGCGTTTTCCGTTCTTTTTGATAAAGCTACGTTTAATCAGCTGTGCCAAACGAGATTTTAATTGTGAATGTGGAATTGAAGTATATAATGTAGAGAAATCAAACGTTTTAATGCTATTACATGATGAAAATGACTTAGAATGGATATTTTCCATCAGTTCTTTAGAATTTTTGAGAATCCACATTTGATTGACGCCATTTCTAGAGTATTAACAATCGAAATACTTTTGAAGGCTTGATTTTATTGCCGTCAATATTGATGTTAACAAAACTGAAAGAGGCTTATTGTACATTTGGATGACCCAGCAATAAATCGTTGCTTGTAAGGAGTTTTTTGTAACTTTGGAATCCAATACAAGGATGGAACGTCATCGTTCTTTTTGTCAACAGAAATGCCAAAGGAAGAAATGACAGAATTATGATTGTTGATTATTTCCTCCTTTGGCAGTGTTGTTGCTGTATATGTGGTGCTTTTGCTACTACAAACAACCCCTAATTCAGCAGTTAAACCATCAATATAGTGTCTTTTGCATACGAAAATGATGTTGTTAGGCGCTTTATCAGCAGGTACGACACCATATTTGTCATGTAAGGTGGAC
This sequence comes from Arcuatula senhousia, assembly GCA_963971305.1. Lineage (NCBI taxonomy): Eukaryota > Metazoa > Mollusca > Bivalvia > Mytilida > Mytilidae > Arcuatula > Arcuatula senhousia. The sequence continues at coordinate 12,631,386 of OZ020306.1, forward strand.
AATGTCTTCGCAACATCAGGGTTGTTAAAAATAGATGTTGCCTTGGTGCTCATCGAGCCTTTCAAAGAGTTAATCCTTTTCAAAACCAACGTTTGAGTTTGGAATCACCAGACAAATGAAAGCCGTAGCTATAAGATGACTATCGTTTATTCAACATTGCTTCCAAAACATCTACTTGGCATTAGACAAAATTTTCATAAACTTTTTACTATCAATATTTGCAATCTCAAATTCGAGGCAGAAATACGACCAATCCTCTCTGGAGATCCGAGTGTCGCAGATGATAGACACCTTCCGAACTGGGATGATCAATATTAAATGTCCAAGAGGAAAATATAAAGCAAAGCAAAGGCACACCAGAAAAAGTAAAGACTGTAATGATCTTGACTTGGAACAGGCATTTCAAAAGAAATGGAAGAATCGACCGGGTTCTATGGCATGAAGCCTCCTCTTCCAGACGTAACATTGGTTTTAAATGATCATCATGAACTGAAACGTACGCTTGATATACAATCCTTATTGCAACAATCAACATAACATTAAAAGTAGCCAAAAATCATATGTACTTCAAAGCATTTCTAGAAACTTGTTGAAAAACGATAAATCTCTAGAAAGAAAAACAGTACAGCAAAATATCGAGATAATATGTCAAAATGTGGAACAAAGGATGGGTTGCGATAAGGCCCTATTTTGGCCAATATATAGGCGAAAAATTAAAAGTTTTTTTAAAACATGTTACTGTATATCTTATTGTGTAGCAAAGTGATCGTACTGTTGTAAAAGACTACTTTTAAATACCATTGCACGAATACAGCTTCGGAAATCGGGTTCAAATTGACCCATTTAGAATAAAAATTTCATCTTGAATTCAAGAAAATTTCAAGGTAAGACTTCAATAAATTGAAATTTTGTGCTTAAATACTTGAAGCCAGTGTTTACAATTCTGTAAAAGGTTAATCATATATATACATCACTTTAAACAACAATTTTGAAATTGTAATCTCGAGAAATAAGCAGAGGCACCAAAGGGGCATTCTTGTGTCAAAAGTCCGAAAAGGCAACGACAAAACCGGTAAACATGAACAAGAACAGCACAAGGAAACACAAAACATAAAAACAACCGAACAGAAATCAACAACGCGAACTCAAGTCGTAACAAGAGTGAACTCGGGTGCTCCGGAAGAGTAAGCGGTTCCTGCCTGCTATAGCACACCCGCCGCGCAAAAAACGAAGAAAACGGAGAGATTTCGCACATATTGTAACTACTGACAACAAGTTCATAAAATTATAGTCTTTTTAAATTTTCAGTATGTCTTGCACGCGGAACCAGCTTGAAACTTTCATAAAAGATGTATTTTAGTAATAAATTACTTCGAAATTGCTTTACTCCCAAGATGGACAAACTCTGCTATAACAGTAAGATGAACATGGAACATGAAAAGGGTGATAAAATAAACATGAAATGATGATGAGTAGATGTCGTGGTGACAAAAGGCCAAAAGGCCTACGGGTTCTACTCTTATCGAAACCTTCAACAGGGTTCTTTAACGTGCGAGGAACGTGAGATTTGTCCCAACACGGTGCACCACTATGAACTTTTCAGTCAGGTTTTCAACAGTATAGCCTGGCGACTCCGGCAATCATTATAACAGGGTTGCCTCATTCAACCACCTAGGGACACACAAAAGTGAAAAAGGTTAAGATTTATGAACAAATGTAAGTCATGTGATGAACACATGTTTACCATAAGTTCTCGGAGCAGCAATAATTTTAACTTTTTTTTTCGCAAACGTGCTGTGTTTAACTAGATCCGACAATGTAGCTGACAAAACTGATAATTTTCAACGAATCTTAAGTTAAATTAAACCATCAAATACGTTATCGATGCCAAAAGCTCCTATTGATAATAAATGAATAGGCGTGATATTGCTGATCATTGAAATGACTTTTTAGTTAAATCTAACAAAACGAAAATTTAACCAATATTTTTGTTGCTGTTGTCGTGATAATAGGCTGTGGAGCAAATGGTACATAAAGGTAATAACAAAATTACCGAACTTGGGGAATCAATCTCAAATGTCCATAAGATTAAACAAAACAATGAAGACATACGTGAAAAATTGAAGACCGCATTTGTCCTGACTTGGTACAGCCATTTAAAAAGAAATGGTGGGTTAAACCAGGTTTTAAGGCGCGCCAAACCTCCCTCTTCCATTGCAGTCTTTGGATCCGGTAGTTACACAAAATACAACAGGTTTGTGATGACATATCAGGGATGCTAGGGTGATCATCTCAGTACATCAACCAGCCAAACACTAATCAAAGCAAAAACTAACCATTTCGTCTAACATGATATTGAATTTTTCTACCAGTGGCTGATAACGAAGAAAGAATTTTTTAAGGGATCGTATGAGACGTATTTTCTTATAACCTTGGTCTAATAGTCGGTTACGGAGAAAGCGGTGTCGGATCAAAAAATCTGAAAAATGTGTACAAGCCCTGGAATATCGAATTAGTTGTGAAATATAGACACCGTATGCAGGTGTCGTAGGTATGTTACTTTCCAGGTTAGGAAAATTAATAATTTTAAAATTAAAATCGTCTCTTTTATCGTAAATTTTTGTACTGAGATGACCATCCGGGTCAAATTCGAGATGTAGATCCAAGAATGACGTAAAGCAAGTTGATTCTGTGGTTTCTTTAATCTCTAGTTCTGGAGGATATATTGAAGGAATCCATCAAACGACGAGTTGTTGACTGAGAGGACGTCATCAATATATCTCAGTGAGATTAAAAGACCTTGCCTCTTTCATCTTCTTGCTCTTTACGAGTTCCCGAAGAAATTCAGTCTCGTAAGAGTATAAAACAAGTCGGCGAGGAGAGGAGCACAGTTGGTGCCCATTGGAATGCCGACTTGTTGTTGAAAAATCTCTCCTCCAAATGTGACAAATATGTTGTCAATAAGGAAATCAAGCATACTGCAAACTTGATCCAAAGTGTAATAAATATTATCTTTATAAGATGTTTTGGGAAAAAATGTAGAATTTTCAAAGAATGAATCTCAGGGAATGACCGAGATTTAAAATTATCTAACAAATCTTTTGAGTTCTTTAAAATCCACATATGACTATTTCCACTACGATTATAAATAGTGTCACGGTATGCTTGTTGTCCTTTGACAGCAGACAGAATTTTAGTAAGTTGAACGGACAATTCTGTAGTTGAACACGATGAAGATCCAGCTATATACCTTTCTTTGTACGGATTTTTGTGAAGTTTAGGTATCCAGTACAAATATGGTAACTCTTCATGTTCCTTTTTCAATGATATATTTAAAGAGGACATGAAAGAGTTATGGTTGGCTATGATCTCATCTTTGTCAAATGATGTCCGAGTGTACATATATCAGTGGCAGTTAAAAAAAAATCACAGCGTCCCTTAGTTTGAATAGTGGTCGCTGCTCGCTGACTTGAGCTTTGTCCCAGTTAAGATTAAAATGCATACCATTCAAAAGAATCCTAAAGTTACAAAGAAAGACTTCATTCTAAACAGAAACAACTAACATTAAGATGACGAGTATAATTAAACACTATTTAACAAAGATTCTTATATTAGGAAGGGTACATATAAATTAAGTGTACAAAAAACCTAATTATCTATCAATCTACCAGCGCGGTTTTATCCTGTAGTCCAAAAAACAACAACAAATGTTTGAGATCAGACACGGGATCTGTCTATTTCGAGTGTTTACTTTATCAACGGAACCATTAGTTCTGTCATGTAAATCACCAGTGCGAGAACTTGGTGACGGTGAAGTACGCTCCAGAAATAAGTTGACAAAGCATCGGACTTATATAGTATCAGGCAAGATTAGTAGTTTTGTTGTATGTTGCAAGGCAGACTTAGCTTTCCCTTTAAGCAAGCATACATTTACGTTGATTTGTTCAGATCCATAGATATTTTTTGTGTGTGCATACCTCTCTTAGGTAAGCGAGTGAGTTGGTTTTTTAAACCTTGCAACACCTTATATAATAGTAAATAAAGGTTATAACAAAATCATCGAACTTGGAGGATTAATCTCAAAAGACTACAGGTAAAAGGAAGAAGTGGGTAGGGCAGACAAGACAATTAACGTATGTGGTACACTACTCGGCGGTCTACAAAGGAGTCTTTTACGTTTATGAAGTGTGGCACTCTCCACGCACGTTTGTGAACTGTGGTCAGTGGTCAGGTTTCCCGTAATATAGACCTGACAACCCCGACAGACAAGGGTCACCATATTCAGCTCCTTGACATTGATCTGGATCAGATCGCTCTGTGGTCTGAGCAATAACACGATACCAGAATCCCAAAACCCTTAGTCACATTTACGATAAGCTAGGCTCTGCTGCAGGCCTTTTCGCCCTTAGGGCACGTAGTTTAATGAAATATTTATCTTAGTAGAGGAGTTATGGATGACATTGTACCGAACACAACAACGTCGTTGATTGGTTGTTTACGGACAAAAGAGATGTCAAACAACAATTTATCTTGAAACAAAAGATCTTAACAACACATCTCTTAGAAATAGAGTTCGAAAATCAGTCTATGATCAGAAAAAAGTATTTTATTTGGCCTATTATAAAATAGATTGTATTCTAATGTCCGCGATCAGTTTTTTGTATGACAAGCTCCGGAACGTATACGTGTGGCATGCAACGTCTTTAGGAGAAGGTAAGGTATATTGCATAACTATATTTGTCTTTTGATAAGATTAAAATGTTTTCACACAATCACAATCCTATATTTGTACTTAAACTATTTAACAAGTCCTCATCCAAAAACGTTGTTGATATAAATCTATGTTATATACTAAATTTAGTTTGCCTTACGTGCAGAAATGGAATAGAAAGTCCTTAAAGCTTGAGAAAGGTCGTAGAAGTATTTTGCAATGGTAAATGTTGTCGTTCGGAATTACCATTGCAGGTTTACTTATTTGAACTATGACTGATTTGAAATCAAGATAAAAGAAAAGACGTTGTAATTTATCACGTTTCTTTCTTATAACAAGGCTGATTTGCTTGAGTCAAGATTTGAAGTGGCCCAGGACTTGTCTCACAGTACATACGCGTGTTAAGGGGACTTTATGGCTCAAAATGTTAATGCTCTTTTCGTTGTCACTTAATTGTTTTTACATTCAAATAGATTCAGAAAAAAATATGTGGAATTATTATTGTTTATTACAAACCTGGGGTGGTGTTCTCGAAGCATTCCTATCTTTAGGGCCCTTCCCAAGTCTGTCTTTAGAGGCTTCCTAAACTTAAGTCATGTTCTCGAAGGTCTCTCAATTTGGGATACTCCGTAATTTTTCTCCTATCTTTAGGACACCTAGGTAGGTGACTTAAGACGTTCCAAACGTATTCCAATGCTATATATAGTTTAAATAATTAATTTCTGATAACGAATTTAGCTGAAATTGTGTTATACCTATGCAAGGAACACCAATATGTTGACAGGAATAGATTTTGAAGGATTTATAATAATGAAAAAAATATATGAGAAATGTTAGAAGTATACGGCGTAAATCATGATAATATATTATCTTACATAAGTATTATTTCTTCACACATTAACTTGTTATTTTTTCTTCATATGTTCAGTTTTAATCGAACACAAGAAATCATCAATTATTCATCGATTATTAATTGAACTTTATTCATGTGGTCGTGTTTTCACCTGCCGTTTAAATAGAATAAACATATAGTTAGGAGTGCTTAAGTTAAGAAGTTACTGAGAATGCTTCGAGAACACCCCTAAGTATTTCTTTAGTCATACCTAACTATTTGCCTAAGTACCCTTCTTATGCCCTTTCTTAGGACAGCTTCGAGAACACCACCCCTGTATTTAAGTCTATGAAGACACTTCTTTTGTATTCTGATTACTTTTTCTACCCTTAATTATAAACACCTTTTATTTTATCAGCAAGTCCCGTGCGGGGCCCGGTGGCGAATAGGCCGGCAGAAGAGCCTATCTTGTCGTAAGAGGCGACTAAGGGTCTTGGGATTCTGACGTTGGGTCACTACTCAGTCCACAGAGCGACCAAGTGTGTACCCTAGGTGGCTGAATAGGTGGCCCTAGTCCGCGGGGGTTGTCAGGTCTATAATACGGAACCAAGACCGCTGACCATAGTGGGCCAACGTGTGAGGAGAGTGCCACGCTTCATGCACGTAAAAGACCCATTTGAGGACCGCTAAGTAGTGCGCCACATAGACAAAATTTTCCGCCCCTACCAACCTCTCCTGTGGTTCTTCAAAATTCATTATTCCTTTGTTTCCCAACCCACACCCATATTTCATTTATCATCATCCTTTTCATGTTCATCGCCTCTAAATAACCTATAAAGGGGTCTATATAGCATTGAAAGGGCGTAATACACCAACTCACTCACTGACTCTCAACAAACTTTCATATTCTTTTTAATTTAATATACATAAACTTTATTTATAAAATTAATACAATACCTAATCACATGTATTCTTTGAATAAAATTCAAAGTACAAACTCATGAGGAACAAAGAAAAACTGTTTTCTTTGGTCAGACTTACAATGTAGACAATAATGAGATGTGGAATAAGTGTTCGCGACACAATCAGCATAAACAAGCGACAACTTAAAAATCCTCAACGGGAGGCAGCCAGCAGCCTCCACTGATTTATGCTCGCTGTCTTGCATTTGCCCAAAGATTAAAGAAATGATGCATATAAAAAATCAATACCAATCCCATGTTTGAATGACAAAATTTTAATTATTGTTTTATATATTTTCTTGAAAGGTAAAAAGTTTAATTTTCTGCTGCGTCAAATGCCAAATACATGTTTATTTGACAAAAAAAGAAAAAAAACATCCTTGTTTATTTGAACACATACTTTTATATTTATTTAAACCACCTCTGCAGTATTGTACGACAAAAAGGTGTGAGCTTTGCTTTTGTCCATATAAAGCATTTTAGCATAAAGACGTCTTATGTATACTGTGCAGATGTTTAAAGACAATTTATAACTGTTCAATTTAATAGAATCTTATTTGGCAAACGAATAGTCTAGCAGGATCGTAAAGCTTGACCGGAAGAGTCCATTTAACGTAAAGTACTCTAGCATTAATCAGCCCCCACCGATCGCGCAAGCTTTGGTCATAATAAAACGTGTCTATACAAAACAGAGTGGTGCACCGTGTAAGAAAACAAAGAAAATTTCAATTCATCTCTCGTATAAAACACCGCTGCAGGCATTCTAAACTCTTTCACTTTATGTAATGGCTTTGTCTCCCCCATCCACTTTCTTGCTTCATCATAAACCCTCCGTTCTTTCGTAAATAATTTACCAAGACTTTAGTGGTCTTCCATTTCTGTGATATGTCTTCTCTTTGTTATATCTTTTCTTTTTTGAAATTTCAAATTTGACTAATACCTATTTCAACGGAATTGTTGATGTGGAAAATGCGAATATATAATGTCACATAACATGGTTGCAGTTCGAACACCATTACGGAAATACGATATTATACTTTTCGAATATTTCAATTTCTACACCGTTTAAAAAAACTCCGAAAACGGTCGCATAAACGTGGGATACTGGTTACATGTATATAACATTGCGATAGGTGCGTAGACTAAAGCCCAAAGTATCTGAATATCAAATAACTACCGATTTAAGATGATCGATCTCATGTCCAAAAAGAAAAAGGCAAAACAAGGCAAAGACATACCGGGGAAATTGAAGATAACAACAGTCCTGACTATGTGCAGAAAGAAGTAGAGGTGAACCAATGTGTGTAACCGAATGTCGTAAGCCCTATATGGACATGACAAAATAGCATAAAACAAAAATAACATACAAAAACACCAAACCACAATCAGCAGCGTGAACTCAGCACAATAATATGACGACAATATCCTATGATCAAACTAATTTGCTTATCACGCTTGATGCCCTTGTATATCGAATAAATTTTAAATACACACTCCATATGCAAGTGATATATAGTTTAATACCTTAAAATTTTGAAAATTAGAAAAAAATTATATATACAGTTCAGTTCATTTTGAGAAAAAAAATCAAATATGGTTTTGAGAGAAATTATTTGATCGCTGTGTGGAAAGTCTTACTTATTGCTTAGTCAAATGTCACATCAGATTAGTACAATTATTTGCAGAAAACAACGTTGAACATGCCCATGTTAAAACGTGATGGCAACGAACGTGTTCATCGGGACATTTAGTCTTGATTTGTCTAAGCAATCAAGATTACCCATAACATCAATAATGTCATGTTTTTTTTAAGATAAAACACTTTCATCAAGTGAGTGAGTGAGTTGGTGTTTTACGCTCTTGCAACGCTATATATAGTTTGTGTCATGATGAACATGAAAAGGATGATATGATGATGACAAATGAAATATGGGGATGGGGAAGAACTACGATTTTGAAGACCAAAGGAGAAGGGTAGGGTGAGTAGGGGCGGAATATCTAGCCTATGTGGTGGCTACATGAAGGTCCACAAAGAATCCTTAAACGTACATGAACTTGTCACGCTCCACACACGTTGGCCCACTATTGTCAGCGACCAGGGTTTCCGCATCATAGTCCTGACAACCCCCGCGGACAAGAGAAACCCTTTTCAATTACTTAGTGCACGCACTTGGAGGCTCTGTGGGCTGAGTACTAACCCGAAGTCTAAACCCCAAGTCGCCGCTTACGACAACCTGATGTCAGAATCAGAACCCTTAATCTCTTACTACAAGCTAGATTCCCACATTTTCATCAAAATGAGGTGTCTTAATTTTAAAAATAAAAAATAAAATAAATGTATCTTATTAATATTTTTATTTACAAATTTGTTTTTAAGTTAATTAATAAGCTTTAAAAAATGCTTCAATTTTAAGGTACACGTATCAAATTAACTGACATTTTCATCGATTTTAATTTAAGCCAGTATAAGATAAACGTATACATGAACCTTAATTATTTTTTTTTGGTCAATTTAAATTGCTCTTATATTTATAGTAAGATGATTATTAATTTGCTATTTAACTTTAAAAAAAAACGTGAAATTTGTAAGAAAATAAAAGGTCTTTATTAAGTAAAACGAAACTAAAATTGTGTGAAGACTCGAAGTCTTTGAAACCACCTGAAAGATTCACCAAAGGCGGACAGGCCACAAATACTACAAGATAAGAGCACAGTACTAACTTATGCATGAGAAAAGAAATATCTTAGAATTTTAATAATTTAAATATTTCCACTGACAAAAGTTTTGTTTTGTTTCGGTTATTGTGAAAGACAGAAGAGGTTAAAAGTTGAACTTTATGCTTAGTCAGATTGCTGAATTGAGTTTTCAGCTGTTGATATTTCACATCATTTTTTTAAAAATATTTTTACACCTTAAATGTGGTAGCACACCTTAAATGTGGTAGCAACGTTTATGTAAAAGATAGTTCAATCCATCGTTCGATTCACTACCATTCAGCAAAAACTTTGTTGATACCGTCATTATAAATTAGATGTAGATCTACATTTTAAACGTCTGGATCAAATGGTAAAACATGGTAGTAAAATTCAAAAAAATGTATCAGAGGATATGGTTCAAGAATGGTCATTGTGGCTGGATAAAGGAACCACCTGAAGCCATTATACTGGTAAACATGTACATACATGAACCTTCAAATTACTTAATTCAATTAAATTGCTTTATTGTTGATATATTGTAAGATGATTATTAATTTGGTATTCAACTTAAAAAGAAACGTGAAATTTGTAAGAAAATAAAAGGTAATTATTTAGAACGAGTGTAAAGTCGAGGTCTTGAAACAACCTGAAAGATTCACCACGAACAGGCCACAAATACTTAAAAATAAAGATAACGGTAATCAAATGAAAATGTATCGAACAGGGGTGGTGTTCTCGAAGCTGTCCTAAGAAAGGGCATAAGAAGGGTACTTAGGCAAATAGTTAGGTATGACTAAAGAAATACTTAGGGGTGTTCTCGAAGCATTCTCAGTAACTTCTTAACTTAAGCACTCCTAACTATATGTTTATTCTATTTAAACGGCAGGTGAAAACACGACCACGGGTGGTGTTCTCGAAGCTGTCCTAAGAAAGGGCATAAGAAGGGTACTTAGGCAAATAGTTAGGTATGACTAAAGAAATACCTAGGGGTGTTCTCGAAGCATTCTCAGTAACTTCTTAACTTAAGCACTCCTAACTATATGTTTATTCTATTTAAACGGCAGGTGAAAACACGACCACATGAATAAAGTTCAATTAATAATCGATGAATAATTGATGATTTCTTGTGTTCGATTAAAACTGAACATATGAAGAAAAAATAACAAGTTAATGTGTGAAGAAATAATACTTATGTAAGATAATATATTATCATGATTTACGCCGTATACTTCTAACATTTCTCATATATTTTTTTCATTATTATAAATCCTTCAAAATCTATTCCTGTCAACATATTGGTGTTCCTTGCATAGGTATAACACAATTTCAGCTAAATTCGTTATCAGAAATTAATTATTTAAACTATATATAGCATTGGAATACGTTTGGAACGTCTTAAGTCACCTACCTAGGTGTCCTAATAATAGGAGAAAAATTACGGAGTATCCCAAATTGAGAGACCTTCGAGAACATGACTTAAGTTTAGGAAGCCTCTAAAGACAGACTTGGGAAGGGCCCTAAAGATAGGAATGCTTCGAGAACACCACCCCAGAAGGCTAGACTCAATATAAAGACTAACTTATGCTTGAGAAAAGAAATATTTAAGAATCTTAATAAATAAATTTAAATATTTCCCAGAAGAGTTTACCCTATAGTTTTTAAGAATGTTTTTAATAATCAGTGATATGTAACTTTGTAAAAGTGACATATGATAATAAACCTCCAAAAAATAAACAATTTTGTGTTCTAATATCCAAATAGACATCCATATGGGCAGCCATTCGGGCAAAAATAAACAAACATTTTAGAAACAGACGATTGATTTTAAACAGACACAAAACACAAAAACAGACACCAATTTGAAACAAACAAACAATAAAATACAAAAAAAGGACAAAATTTTTACAAACAGAGAGACAATTATGTAAAACAGACACAAAAATACCAAAAACAGACATAAAAGTTTACAAACAGACAACTGCAAATAGCCAAACAGACGTTGTTTTGTTTAAAACAGACATAACAGAGGGCATAACGATCGGGTTTCGGTAATTAGTGTAACATAAACCCGAAACAGGGCCGAAGGTTTTGAAAACATTACCTTTTTCTATTTAAACAGAATGCTTCGAGAAAAATAGATCAATGGTTTTAAATAAAAAAAAACATGTCACATACGATGGTTTAAAACTAAAAAGAGATTTTGGATACATTATTTGTGTAACACGCATCAAAATGCGATATAGACCGGCATGTAGTTTTATATTAACATGTTGCCAAAACCGCACATTTCTTCGAAAATCCATTATCTCCTGAATTCGCAGACTGCACTTGTCTAACCTTAAAATGACTGCCGTTATCACAATAAAAGTCCTTTATAGAGACGAAATCGTGTGATTTAATGAGTATAGATGTTGATCTGGCGTAGTATTAGCATAGACTTTTAGCCTAAAATGCCCACCTATATCGAAATAGTTTTGTTATAATTCAAAAGACCTACTTTCCCTTCCAGACCACCATCTGAGTTTATATACCCTTGTTTTATTCAAGATTTCACGTTGTTTGCTACAGTGTATGTCTCAGTACAATGTGTTATATGTAAACTTTAGTTTTTATCCTTCAGGTTTGAGTTGTAAAGGTTTTCAGATTGACTTTCTTCTAGGTATTTCATTGATACTTGTAGAATTTGGGGGTCGATGCGCCTCATGTTAGTAAAAATAACATTCTGGGCGCTGTTTACACGTTTTGAGCACGCAAAATAGGTTTCCAAGAAGTTAGGAGAACCCTTAAAGAGCATAGGTCTTTCGCTAGACAGATGATGCACGTTTGTTTCTGCATTTAACTCTGAACTACTTCAATTCCAATTATGATTAAGACTTATTGATAAATTACAACGTTTCCTCAAACCAATTTAAATATATAGAAACAATGAGTCTTTTGGTGAAATCATCTTGATATGATTCCTCTTTTCCACCCTACCACAACAAAATACGATTTCAGGATAAAAATGGATTTGAGGAGAAATGTGCGGTTTTTGAGTTTTAAACCACCGTATGTGACATGTTTTTTATTCAAGCCATTGATCTATTGTTTTTCTTGAAGCATTCTGTTTAAATAGAAAAGTGATGTATTAAAAAGATTCGGTCCTGTTTCGGGTTTATGTTACACTAATTACCGACACCCTATCGTCACGCCCTCTTTAGGTCTGTTTTTAAAAACGTCTGTTTGGCTGTTTACAGTTGTCTGTTTGTAAACTTTTATGTATGTTGTTGCATGTTTGTGTCTGTTTAACATAATCGTCTGTCTGTTTATAAAATTTATGTCAGTTTTTTTTTATATTTATGTCTGTTTATAGAATTTCATGTCTGTTTTTTTTTTGTATTCTTTGTCTGTTTATTTCAAATTGGTGTCTGTTTTTGTGTTTTGTGTCTGTTTAAAATCAATCGTCTGTTTCTAATTCTTTTGTCAATTTTTGACCGAAAGGCTGCCCATACATCCAGCTTCGCGTTATTTAAATTTTTTTATTGCATAAAACTGGGGTGGTGTTATCGAAGCATTCCTATCTTTAGTGACTTCCCAAGTCTGTCTTTAGAGGCTTCCTAAACTTAAGTCATGTTCTCGAAGGTCTCTCAATTTGGGATACTCCGTAATTTTTCTTCTAACTTTAGGACACATAGGTATGTGTCTGAAGACGTTCCAAACGTATACACGGCTACAACACTGTCTAAGGAGGAAATCATTGACAATCACAAATCTGTCATTTCCTCCTTCGGCCTTTCTGTTGGTGGCAGCAATGATGACATTCCATCCCTGTATTGGATTCCCAAATTACATAAAAATCCATACAAACAGCGATTCATTGCAGGGTCATCCAAATGTACAACTAAACCTCTTTCAGTTTTGTTGACTTCAATACTTACGGCAGTAAAATCCGGCCTCCAGAAATATTACGATTGTTGTTATTCTAGAAATGGTGTCAATCAAATGTGGATCCTGAAGAATTCGAAAGAACTGATGGAGATTCTTAACTCTAAATCAGTTTCATCTTGTAACAGCATCAAAACATTCGATTTCTCCACACTTTACACTTCTATTCCACATGAACAACTGAAATTGCGATTGGCACAGCTGATTAAACGCAGCTTTTTCAAAAAGAATGGAAAACGCAGGTACAAATTTCTTGTAGTCGATTATACCAAGACTTACTTTGTCATCAATGAGTCCAAGAAAAAGAACAAATTTACAGAAGACCAAATAATCGACATGCTCAACTTTCTTATTGACAACATATTTGTTCAGTTTGGTGGACGTGTTTTTCAGCAAACAATAGGGATTCCAATGGGCACTAATTGTGCACCTTTGCTTGCTGATTTGTTTCTTCATTCATATGAAGCGGACTTCTTGCAATCTCTTCTAGACAAAAAAGACCGTAGACTAGCTCTCTCGTTCAACCTCACGTTCCGTTATATTGATGATGTCCTTTCACTAAACAATTCTCGATTTGGTGACTTTCTCCATCTCATATATCCACAGGAGCTTGAGATAAAGGACACAACAGATTCTAGGAAGTCTGCTTCATATTTAGATCTACATCTCGAAATTGACTCGAAATTGACTCTCAAGGAAAACTTTCAACAAGGCTCTATGACAAACGTGATGACTTCAACTTTCCAATCGTCAACTTCCCCTTCTTGTGTAGCAATATTCCGTCAGCTCCAGCTTATGGAGTTTACGTATCTCAATTGATTCGTTACTCCAGAGCGTGCGGGACTTACATCGATTTCCTTAGCAGAGCGACACGTCTGACGCAAAAATTGCTCACACAGGGTTATGTTGCTCCTCGGTTGCTGTCTTTACTCACGACTCAAGAAATTTTACGGAAGACATCATGCACTTATAGACAAATATGGGATTTCGATCTCTCAGATGAGTGCAGATGTTGGTTTGTCATAGGGTGTTGTTTTGTCTTCCTTTACTGGATTTGACACGCTGAATGGACTATTGGCAACACGACGGGTGTGCTATAGCAAGCAGGAACTGCTTACTCTTCCGGAGCACCTGAGTTCACTCTTGTTTCGACTGGAGTTCGCGTTGTTGATTGATATTCAGTTGTTTTGTGTTTCCATGTTTTACGTGTTGTCTGTTTTTGTCCCGTTCTTGTTTGTGTTTACTGGTTTAGTCTCTGCCCTTTCGGACTTTTGACATTCGGATACCCCATTGGTACCTCTGCTTCTTCCAATGCTATATATAGTTTAAATAATTAATTTCTGATAACGAATTTAGCTGAAATTGTGTTATACCTATGCAAGGAACACCAATATGTTGACAGGAATAGATTTTGAAGGATTTATAATAATGAAAAAAATATATGAGAAATGTTAGAAGTATACGGCGTAAATAATGATAATATATTATCATATAAGTATGTATAATTTTTTTTGTCTGGAACTGTGTTGTAATTTATATTTCTAGCTTCCGTGATGGCTAGCGCTGCTGGTGGAGTTTTAATTCCTTGAGGATAGCCCGCTCCGGCATCAACACTTTTGAGTTGACGAATACATCAAAGCTATAAATTATCCGTTTAAATTTTAAAATTGCCAAAACCCTTAGTTTCTTCCTACCTCAGACATAGGCTTAGTAAAATCCTATGATACCTTTTCCCTGATGCTTTATATTACCTGAAGTCTGACACACCCTCTTCTTGAACCTCTCATCATCTTTTCTTTGGTCTTAGTCATATTTTGGTTCTATATTTCGGCATTTTGTGGTATAATTGTTTTATGCTCTTCATACTCATAAAGCGTTTGGCATTTCAAATTTTTGGTAGAGCGCCTCTGATGAGTCTTGAATAGACGAAACGCACGTCAGGTGTAGCAATTTTATTTTGTCTGGAACTTTGTTGTAATTTATATTTCTTCATTAACTTGTTATTTTTTCTTCATATGTTCACTTTTAATTGCTACACAAAAACAAACACAAGAAATCGTCGATTATTAATTGAACTTTATTCATGTAGTCGTGTTTTCACCTGCCGTTTAAATAGAATAAAAATATAGTTAGGAGTGCCTAAGTTAAGAAGTTACTGAGAATGTTTCGAGAACACCCCTAAGTATTTCTTCAGTCACTCTTTAATATTTGCCTTAGTATCCTTCGTATGGCCTTTCTTAAGAAAGCTTCGATAACACCACCCCTGGTTTCCACAAGTGGATGAAAATAGAAAACAAAAAAGCAAGTATTATATTACATGTAAGATTGTTGCGAATGCATAAATAAGTAATTTCAGTGGGTAAATCAGTAATGCATATTTTGGAACTCAAATCAAGAAGTATTACTGAAAATCATCTCTGAATCTTCCACTTAAAAATAAGACTGATACTTCTCCATGACAATTTTTTTGATGTTTTGATTATTGTGAAAAGACAGATAAGGTTAAAAGTTTAAATTCATGCTTAGTCAGATTGCTGAATTGTGTTAGTTTTTCAAACCATTTTGGTTTTTATTTTGCCCTAGACTTTAACATACATTGTATATCTGTCAAAACACCTCTGCATATTTCTACGCCTTGATAGCAACGTTTATGTAAAAGGAAGAGACTTCAATTTATCGTTCAATTCACGACCATATAGCAAAATATTTGTTGATACCGTCATTATAACTGAAATGTAGATTGTAGTGCCGTGTGGAGGTCGTAGAAAGCTTCCCCGTGCTTCAGTTGTATGCTCTTATATATTTTCGATTACTGGAATATGTGTTGGAAAGACACAGTTTACATATTCCCAAAATTTGACAACGTTTGGCTATTTCTTTAAAGATTGATACATTTATCTGTTTGGTCGTTGTTGTAATATTTTTTGGCTTCTGTTTTTGTTTTATCAAATCTAATATTCTACCGGTTTTCCAAGTTTTTTACTCCTAGCGTGTCTGATGAAGGTTAATCCAGAAAAGCGCTTCACACGCAGTAAAATTTGGCTTTTATCCAAATCATTTCAATATGTGGATGTAGATCTACATTTTAAACGTCTGGATCAAATGGTTAGACCAAGCTTTAAAACAACATATTTTCGTTTTGGTAGTAAAATTTTTTAAAAAAAAATGTATCAGGGGATATGGTTCAGAAATGTTCAGCTGTGGCTGGATAAAGGAACCACCTGAATCTATATTGGTAAACATGTACGTGAATTTTGTTACAAAATAAAAGGTCATTATTTAGACCTAGTGTAAACTCGAGGTCTTGAAAACAACATGAAAGATTCACCAAAGACGAACAGGCCACAAATACTTCAAAAATAAAGATAAAAGCATCAAATGAAAATGTATCGAACAGAATGCTAGACTCACTATAAAGACTAACTTATGCTTGAGAAAAGAAAAGAAATATCTTAGAACCTTAAGAAATAAATTTAAATATTTCTCAAAAGAGTTTACCCTATTTTCGTATGGCCAGTAGTTTTTAAGATAAGTGAAGACACCTGTCATGTGACCAAAAACAGCTAAAATGCAAAAAACAAGTGCAAATGTCACACATACCTTAAAACTTGTGTTAAATAGTTTCATATATTAAAACTTAATGACAATAAATTAATTTTAGCACAAATAAAACAACCATTCTTTCATTAATAAAATTTTCAAATAAAACAAGGGAGATATTCCACTTGAAAAATTACCAAAAAATTACAGATTTGTATTGCTACAGAAAAATAAGCTGGTAACCCTCAGTTTTTATTGTTTTATTTCAAAATATATTTTATTTCAGTGATTTTTATGAAGTAAAAATAAAATTTAAATTCGTGATTTTTTTCTATGACAAGATTTTATGCTAATTATTTAGCCTTTCTAGTAATTTGGGAAAACTTTGATCCTAGATTTTAGGAAAACAAGCCTGGAAAGGGGGTCCAATATTTTCACACAAGATAAAGTATATACCTAATATTGATATATAAAAAATGGACATTTTAAATTCGGCATTATTTTTGGGGTCAGGTGTCTTCACTTACCTTAAGACTCTTTTTTCAGAAATTTTTACCTGTAATCAGTTATATGAATTTTTTGTAAAATTGACATAGGATAATAAACCTCCAAAAATAAACAATTTTGTGTTGTAATATCCAAAGTAGTCATCCAGCTTTTTCTATTGCACAAAACTGGTTTCACATGTGGGTGAAATTAAAATAACAAAAAGAGCAAGTATTATATCAACATCGTGAAATTTCAGTGGGTAAATCAGTTTTGCATATTTTGGAACTCAAATCAAGAATAATTACTGAAAGAAGCAGAGGTACCAATGGGGTATCCGAATGTCAAAAGTCCGAAGGGCAGAGACTAAACCAGTCAACACGAACAAGAACGGGACAAAAACAGACAACACGTAAAACATGGAAACACAAAACAACTGAATATCAATCAACAACGCGAACTCCAGTCGAAACAAGAGTGAACTCAGGTGCTCCGGAAGAGTAAGCAGTTCCTGCTTGCTATAGCACACCCGTCGCGTTTCCAAATAGTCCATTCAGAGTGTCAAATCCAGTAAAGGAAGACAAAACAACACCCTATGACAAACCAACATCTGCACTCATCTGAGAGATCGAAATCCCATATTTGTCTATTAGTGCATGATGTCTTCCGTAAAATTTCTTGAGTGAAGACAGCAACCGAGGAGCAACATAACCCTGTGTGAGCAATTTTTGCGTCAGAAGTGTCGCTCTGCTAAGGAAATCGATGTAAGTCCCGCACGCTCTGGAGTAACGAATCAATTGAGATACGTAAACTCCATAAGCTGGAGCTGACGGAATATTGCTACACAAGAAGGGGAAGTTGACGATTGGAAAGTTGAAGTCATCACGTTTGTCATAGAACCTTGTTGAAAGTCTTCCTTGAGAGTCAATTTCGAGATGTAGATCTAAATATGAAGCAGACTTCCTAGAATCCGTTGTGTCCTTGATCTCAAGCTCCTGTGGATATATGAGATGGAGAAAGTCACCAAATCGAGAATTGTTTAGTGAAAGGACATCATCAATATAACGGAACGTGAGGTTGAAAGAGAGAGCTAGTCTACGGTCTTTTTTGTCTAGAAGAGATTGCAAGAAGTCTGCTTCATATGAATGAAGAAACAAATCAGCAAGCAAAGGTGCACAATTAGTGCCCATTGGAATCCCTATTGTTTGCTGAAAAACACGTCCACCAAACTGAACAAATATGTTGTCAATAAGAAAGTTGAGCATGTCGATTATTTGGTCTTCTGTAAATTTGTTCTTTTTCTTGGACTCATTGATGACAAAGTAAGTCTTGGTATAATCGACTACAAGAAATTTGTACCTGCGTTTTCCATTCTTTTTGAAAAAGCTGCGTTTAATCAGCTGTGTCAATCACGATTTCAGTTGTTCATGTGGAATAGAAGTGTAAAGTGTGGAGAAATCGAATGTTTTGATGCTGTTACAAGATGAAACTGATGTAGAGTTAAGAATCTCCATCAGTTCTTTCGAATTCTTCAGGATCCACATTTGATTGACACCATTTCTAGAATAACAACAATCGTAATATTTCTGGAGGCCGGATTTTACTGCCGTAAGTATTGAAGTCAACAAAACTGAAAGAGGTTTAGTTGTACATTTGGATGACCCTGCAATGAAGCGCTGTTTGTATGGATTTTTATGTAATTTGGGAATCCAATACAGGGATGGAATGTCATCATTACTGCCACCAACAGAAAGGCCGAAGGAGGAAATGACAGATTTGTGATTGTCAATGATTTCCTCCTTAGACAGTGTTGTAGCCGTGTATGTGGTGCTGTTGCTGGTACAACCAACCCCCAATTCAGCTGTCAAACAGTCTATATAGTGTTTTTTGCACACAAAAATGATGTTATTTGGTGCTTTGTCTGCAGGTACAACAACAAATTTGTCATGTAAGGTGGACAATGTTTTGGCAACATCAGCGTTGCTGAAAATGGATGTTGCCTTAGTGCTCATTGGGCCTTTCAAAGAATTGATTCTTTTCAAAACCAATGACCTCACAGCTTTTACCCATTCTGACAAAACGTCACATTCTTTCTCCTGTTCTTTTTTGGCCCATTTTCTGGCATAGTCCTCAACTGAATCCATAATTGTTTTGAAATTATAGCTCCAGTTGATTCGTCTTGGCTCACGATATTTAGGTCCTTTAGCCAAAACATCGCGAAGTAAGTCATTTTCCACGATGTTGAGGTCACCAGTGATAACGTGGCCAGAGGGACCATATTTGAATGGGGACTTTTCACAGGTACAGTCTGGAGGTTTTGCTTTGAGGTCATTGATTTGGAAATCCCGCAACACTTGTTTATAGTTGAAAACCTTAGGTGCAATGGTGGAAGTGTAGGAATAAGAGATAATGGGAATGCTTTTATCTTTGAAGTAAGGAGGAATGTGTTCCGTAACAGATTTGTGGTGTAAAATATTTCCTAAATTAATAGCATCTAACCCCTTGTTTAAAAATGGAAGTGAAAGAAAGGAACGATTGTCTTTACTGTTTTCGTGTGGAACTCCAACAGGTTTGAATAAGCGGTTGTAACCGATATCAAGAACGATAGCAGTGAGTCTATATATGTTAGACCGAGGGTCAGTGACCGAATTTTCTAGACATTCCTTGTACAAAGTATTGAGTTTAGAAAGGGGAATAGAATACAGTTTAGTTCGAATGTGATGAATCCCTAGTGGTTTTTGGACAAACGGAAGCAATCCACTAATTGATACATCGCAAAGCTTAGGTGCGTTGTATTTTCGATGTCCATGACTGCGTTTCCGTCTTTCCGTTTTTTCAAAGAGATTCATCACATTAACATCACTGCATCTAGGGCTAGATAAATTTCCTACACTTCCAATGTTGTCGTTGCAGCCATAAGGTAGTGCGGTTCCCAGTCGTCGAATCCAGAATTCTTCTCTCTCTTTACGGAAAGGTGTACTTAAAGTGGGATTATTTGTAGGATGGTAAATTTTTTCCAAAATTCGGACTTTTAAAGACAAAATGGAATGATCAGGTTGGTTAAAATGCTGGTAAACGAAAGGAAAACTGTCGTTGTTGATTCCAGATCTGTGGCCACACATACGAGCATTAAGTCTTCCTTTCGTCTCACCAACATAGATCAGTCCACAAAGGCTACATTCTAGTCCATAAATAAGATTTGATGATGTACAATTTAAATAATCCCAACTGTAGATGTTATATGACCGATTCGTTAAGTTGCTCTTAATTTCTGTGTCAGTAATCAAGATCTTACAAGTTTTGCAAATCTTAATTCCGCATTTACTGACAGAGCAATGAGATTGCACATTTTCAAAATCCAAAACGTCTTCCAAAAGTACAGAGCACGGTCGAATAGAATCAAAGTTTTTATATTGGTATTCTGGACTCGCAGACTGGGTATATGATGTCTTTGACAAAATTGGTGTATTTTGGACACCTGTATTACGAAACGACGCCGTGTCCGTAGTGTCGTTAAGTTCAGGCCTTTTTATACTGGGCGACGCCTGAGCCAGTATCCTTTTTTGGTGTCTCGTTAACATTGCATTGAAGCTACTGGGCTGGTGAAATCCTCGGGGACAATTTGTCCACCAGCAGAGATATCGACCCAGTGGAATGAAAGAAGCAGAGGTACCAATGGGGTATCCGAATGTCAAAAGTCCGAAGGGCAGAGACTAAACCAGTCAACACGAACAAGAACGGGACAAAAACAGACAACACGTAAAACATGGAAACACAAAACAACTGAATATCAATCAACAACGCGAACTCCAGTCGAAACAAGAGTGAACTCAGGTGCTCCGGAAGAGTAAGCAGTTCCTGCTTGCTATAGCACACCCGTCGCGTTGCCAATAGTCCATTCAGAGTGTCAAATCCAGTAAAGGAAGACAAAACAACACCCTATGACAAACCAACATCTGCACTCATCTGAGAGATCGAAATCCCATATTTGTCTATTAGTGCATGATGTCTTCCGTAAAATTTCTTGAGTGAAGACAGCAACCGAGGAGCAACATAACCCTGTGTGAGCAATTTTTGCGTCAGAAGTGTCGCTCTGCTAAGGAAATCGATGTAAGTCCCGCACGCTCTGGAGTAACGAATCAATTGAGATACGTAAATTCCATAAGCTGGAGCTGACGGAATATTGCTACACAAGAAGGGGAAGTTGACGATTGGAAAGTTGAAGTCATCACGTTTGTCATAGAGCCTTGTTGAAAGTCTTCCTTGAGAGTCAATTTCGAGATGTAGATCTAAATATGAAGCAGACTTCCTAGAATCCGTTGTGTCCTTGATCTCAAGCTCCTGTGGATATATGAGATGGAGAAAGTCACCAAATCGAGAATTGTTTAGTGAAAGGACATCATCAATATAACGGAACGTGAGGTTGAAAGAGAGAGCTAGTCTACGGTCTTTTTTGTCTAGAAGAGATTGCAAGAAGTCTGCTTCATATGAATGAAGAAACAAATCAGCAGGAAAAGAGGAAAACCAGTAATGGTAAATACCTCTGAATTTTCCACTAAAATTAAGACTTTGATACTTTTCCATTGCAATTGTTTTTATATTTATATTATTGTGAAAGACAGATAAGGTTAAAAGTTTAACTTTATGCCTAGTCAGATTGCTGGATTGTGTTAGTGTTTCACACCATTTTGGTTTTTTTATTTTGCCTTAGACTTATGTATATATTGTACATTTGTCAAAACACCTCTTCATGTTTCTACGTCTTTATAGCAACGTTTATGTTAAAGAAAGATACTTCAATACTTCAATTCATCGTTCGATTCACTACCATTTAGCAAAATATTTGTTAATACCGGCATTATAACTGAGATGTAGATCTACATTTAAAATGTCTAAATCAAATGGTTAGACCCAGGTTGTCAAAAACACACTTTCGTTATGGTTGTAAAATTCAAAATTGTATCAGAGGATATGGTTCAAGAATGTTTAGTTGTGGTTGTCTACTGTACTAAGTGATCACATTAATTTTTAAACGTATTTCATATGTGAAATCAAAAGCAGCGGGCAATGAACCTAATCAAATTCAACCTACAAGAAAGTCCAAGCCAAAAAATAGCGAGAGGAAAAGTTTCGTGAGGAGATTTCACTGAAATATGCCAGCTCCAAGAAGTTAAGGAAGTAAACGTATAAAATGCATCCCGATTTGAAAATCCAGGGCCACAAAAAGGTCGCCCACTAAAAATAATATTAAACAACAAGAAACTTAGAAAGGATATCATTTACAATGCACACAAACTGAAAAATATTCCATCAACTCACAGGGTAGCCAAATGTATAATATTATCTACAAAGACCTTACAGTAAGACAAAGACAAGAAAAAAAAGAACGAAGGGAAGAGGAAAAAGAAAAACGACGATATTACCAAATTAGACCACGTCTACAACATAACCATTATAAAAAAACAAGTAAAAACGATAATCACCCACAAAGAGTGAAAAATTCACAACCACGTCTACAGTTGAAAATGTCAACTTTAAATGGACATATCCCTTTACAAACTACCTCTCCCGACCACTGCTACAAGGAAATGGGCGAACTCGGAAGCTGCAATACCTTGCATGTTTATTCAGACTCGGAAGGTAAACTTTACACAGGCGCCGTTGGCCTTTCACTAGACACCATAAAAGAGATTCAATTAAGAAGTTTTAGATTTTTAAACTGCACTATAAATAATGCATGACTCTCTGTAATATACATTAATGCAGATGAAGTTAAAAAAAATTGGGTGAATCAAAAACCCACATAAAAGAGAAAAAAAAACCAAGAGCTTGAATATACAAAAGTATACGAATTCAGACCTAGCAATTAATGGATATACTATGTACCATCCAGCCAATAAGAACTGTACATGTGGGGAAGTGGCATATACATAAAGGACTCAGTAAAGTCATTCCAATTAGCTACATATGAAACAACAATGATTGGATTGGTTGGAGTAGGAATGAAAATTAAAGACGGTAGTAACATGTTAATCTCCTAAATATACAGAAGCCCTGGTTGTGACTCAGCTCAGTGTTTAAAAGACCTAACTTGAACACTAAAGATGTCTCAACACAACATTAAATTCGACTCTATATTTCACATGGGGACTTCAATTCCAGGAACATTAACTGAGAATAAACAGCATAATATATAAATTCTTAGAATTATATAAGGACACATACCTACATCAACATATTGATAATTGAAAAATGTCAACTTTAAATGGACATTTCTTGTGCAAACTACCTCTCCCGACCACTGCTGCAAGGAAATGGGCGAAGAAGCTGCAATACGTTGCATGTATATTCAGATTCGGAAGAAGAAACAATTATAGGTAGACTTTACGCAGGCGCCGATGGCCCTTCACTAGACACCATAAAAAAGAGTTTATCAAGAAGATTTAGATTTTTAAACTGCACTGTAAATAATGCAAGACTCTCTGTCACATACACTAATGCAGATGGAGGTTTTTCTCTCTCAATAAAATACATAAAATGGGTGAATCAAAAACCCACATAAAAGAAAAAAAAACAAGAGCTTGAATACACAAAAATATATAAATTCAGACCTAGCAATTACTGAATATACTATGTACCATCCAGCCAATAAGAACTGTACATGTGGGGGAGAGGCATATAATATAAACGACTCGACTCAGTAAAGTCATTCAATTAGCTACATGATTGAATCGGTTAAAGTAGGAATAAAAATTAACGACGGCAGTAACATATTAATCTCCTGTATATACAGAAGCCCTAGTAGTTACTCAGCTCAGTGTTTAAAAGACCTAACTAGAACACTAAAGATGTCTCACTACAACATTAAATTCGGCTCTGTATTTCACATGGGGGCTTCAATTTAAGGAACATTAACTGAGCATAAACAGCATAATATATAAATTCTTATAATTACATAAGGATTCAGGGGAAGTGACACCCCTAGTATACTGTGTCTGATACTCACAAACAAGGAAGAAATAAAAGACGACATAGAACATACGGCATGCACCTCTTGGTAACAGTGACCACAAAATTTTAGAATTTTACCTAAAGACAACAGCTTTAAATAGTATTAAATTTGAAAAGAAGATGAATTATTACAAGGGAGACTATGAGGCAGCCATGAAGAACTGGAAGATATAAACTGGAAAAGTATCATGTCTCCAGGAAGTACAAATAGTTCATCAAATGCTTGTGTCAAGAAGATAACATATCGGTGCACAAATTTGGACCTTGACCTGAATGAACAAAGAGTCTCTTACTGCAGTACAATTAAAGAGATATAATTGGGAGAAGTACTTATTTTGTAGGTTGCTCCCAAAGCAAGAAAATATGCAAGTACCAAAGTAGGAAAAGCACAATAAGACTAGGAAAGGGACATATGACAGAAAAGCAATTGAGGACAACCCTAAGCTCTTTTGGAGATCTTTCAAATCCAAAACAAAAATCAAAGAAATCATGAAGTATATTACTGTATAATAGATGGAGATGGTGAAATCAAATTTAATAACACTGAAAAAGCAGAACTCTTTGACACCTTTTTTTTCAAAATGTTTTCAACCGCCGACCACATGCATGGAGAGTCCCACGCTCCATGCATATGCACGTAAAAGATCCCTTTATGGACCGCCAAGTACTGCACCACAGGCTAAATGTTCCTCCCCTTAATAGGCAGCAAGTAGCATGAAAAAAAAACCAGTCACACCTATATTACAACAATCATAAGATGAAGGTTAATTACTAGAAGCATGGGAAATGGCCAATATAACCCCTATACAGCTAGGTAAAAAAATAAAGTAGATAACTATAGACCAATAAGCCTAACATCAACACTGTGTAAAATGATGAAGAGAATAACCAGAAATGCCATAATGGAACACATGGCAACAAACCAACTATACTCCAACCATCAGCATGACATCAGAAAGAAGCATGCATGTGTTACCTCACTTAAAGAGGTTTTAGAAAAAAAAATATTTAAGAAAATCTATTTACTTTATCTATTTAGATTTCCACAAGGCGTTTGACACACTGTCCCATAAGATATTAATGCAAAAAAAAGCAGAAAGGCTATCGTATGCAGGATTTATTATTTCATGACATAAAGCAACGGGCTATACTTAATGGCAAAAGCTATACTTAATGGTAAGAAGTCACTTGTGGAAAACCACAGGGGTGTGCTATGGGTCCTTCTCTCTTCACCATCTTTATGTATGACCTACCAGACGCGCTAGAATATGGTAAAACTTTTCGCAGATGACAAAAAAAAATATGCTAAAGTTCCAAATGACCAAGAGAGTTAACGTATGCAAAAGAATATTTAAAAAAAACTAACATATTGGTTTGATAAATGGCTCCTAAAATTTAACCAGAGTAAATGCAAGCACCTGCACCTTAGCACTAAAACCGAATATAGATATGATATGGAAGGCCAAGTGATATACACTACATCATCCGAAAAGGAAGGACCTTGGTACGATTATAGATGAAAATATCTCCTTTGACGAGCATATACAAAAGCAGGTAAATAAGACAAACCAAACATTGGATATAATTAAAAGATCCTTTAAACACCTGGACAGTGAAATGTTTGTAACCTTATATAAAAGCCCGGTTAGACCACATCTAGAGTATGCGAGCACAGTCTGGTCAGTCACAACAAAAATGGGACACACTTATAGAATATGTTCAAAGAAGAGCTACAAGCCTGGTAAGAAGCATATATCATTTAAGCTATAGTGATATGCTAAGAAGCCTAAGTTGCCGGTATTGTAGTGATGGTAAGCCAAGGGCCTTTGGCTTACCATCACTACAATACTGGCAACTTAGAGCAGATATAACAGAAGAATTTAAAATCTTAAGAAAAATTGACAATGTAGATCTAAAAAATATGTTACCTTTTAACGCCAATACAAGGGGGCACAACCTAGAATTATCCACAAAGCATTCCAGGACAAAAAGGGAAGCAAATATATACTTTTCGTGGGTATGTAAACCGTTAAAATAGCTTACCAGTCAGTACTCTGGAAGCCAAAACTGTAAATAAGTTTTTAAACCAACTAAATTAAGCTTCCCTATCGGAAGAGGGTATCAACATTATTGAGATTGGTCAGAGATGCACAGCTGCCTAAAGTACAGACCTCTATTGGCGTCTGTCGTCGTCTGTTAACAATTGTTCTAAAATCAACTCCTCTGAAACTACTGATCAGAATTATATGAAACGTGGTATGAATGATCCTTAGGGTGTCCTGCACCGAACTTGAGTTTCGTTTTTAGATTCGTCAAAAAACATGGCTGCCATTACTAAAAAATAGACCAGGGGGGTTAGACTACTGTCTTTGGCCTGTAAATCAAAAAGTATTAGAGATAGATGAAATCTGATGCCACGCTACTGCTTCAGCATCAAAAGTTCTACAAAAGTCTCCATTTGTTCAAAGTTGTCAGATGATCCCTTATAGGGGTAACAACCCCTTAAAGGTGAAAAAATTGTGTTTTTTCATGTTTTTGGCTTACAAAATGAAAACTATTGCAGATATAGAAAAATTGTTGCTTGATTAAACGGTCAGCTCTTTTAGCTCTACAAAAGTCTCCATTGGGTTGAAGTTGTCAGATGACCCCTTATAGGGGTTAATTACAGCCCCTTAAAGGGGAAAAATAGTGTTTTTGGCCTATAGAATGAAAAGTATTGCAGATAGAGAAAAGATTTTGCTTGCTTAAATGTTCAGCTCTTTTAGCTCTACAAAAATCTTCATAGGGTCGAAGTTGTCCGATGACCCCGTATAGGAGTTAATTACAGCCCCTTAAAGGGGAAAAATAGTATTTTTGGCATATAGAGTGAGAACTATTGCAGATAGAGAAAAGCTGTTGCTTGCTGAAACATTCAGTTCATTTAGCTCTACAAAAGCCTTTTAGGGTCGATTGATTGATTGATTGATTGTTGTTTGCTTAATGTCCCGTCGGCGATATTTCAGCCATAATCGGGACATAAACAAGTTGTGATATAAAACTAAAAATTCAGTATAAAACAAAGTCAAAAGACCGTCGATAAAACAAAAAAGTATGACTAGATAAAAACACCAACTAAAAAGGCCACATTAAAACATAAAACTAGTGATAAAGAACAAACTACAATATTTAAACAAATTATGATGACATAGATAAATAAATAACGTAAAACAACACAATACTTACAAAAGGTTACTTAAATGAACTACAATTTTGCATATAAACCAGTTTCCTTTAAAAACGATTAAATGGAATCGGTTGGGATACCGCTGAACAAATCGTGCATTGTTGCACAAGTGAAATACTTCATTCTTATTGGAGCAACATCAACACAGTCGAGGAAAACATGCCTCAAAGAATACCGCGAGTCACAAGGAATGCACATTGGGGCCTCCTTCTCTTGTGTCATCAGGTGGCCATGAGTGACTCCAGAATGTCCTATACGACATCTAGTGATGACCACCAGGTCTCGTCGGCATCGAAATGAAGCATGACTTTCCCCAAGCTGTGGTTTAAGCTCATGAAGTTTGTTGTGCTCAGCGGCAGCCCAAACCTCATCCCACAAGCTCTGAACATATAGTCGGATTGTATGTCTACAATCCGAGTAAGGAATAAAACATTTGGAAACTGGTTTGCGAAGGGCTTCCTTCGCAACACTGTCCACAACTGAATTTCCATGAATACCAGTGTGACTGGGTACCCATAGGAAAATCAATTCTAAACCACCTCTGATCAATTGATGAACCATATAAACAATTTAAGAAATTAATGGATTTTTTAATTTGCAGTTCTGAATTGCCAAAAGACAAGAAAGAGAATCAGAACAGATAAAGAATTGAGCGTGCTCAGAAGCATCAATCAATTTGAGCGCTAAAATAATGGCTTTTAGGGTCGAAGTTGGCAGATTATCCCTCAAAGGGGTTATGGCTCTTTAAAGGTGACAAATAGTATTTTTTGCTTATAGAACAAAAACTGTTGAAAAAGCTTTTTCTTGCTCTTAAACATTCAGCTCATTTAGCTATATAAAAGTCTTCATAGGGTTGATATCATGACCAGGTGAGCAATTAAGGCTCCTGGGAGCCTCTTGTTAAAATCTACCCATGGTTATATCATAACAGATAAAGCAATAACCGACTTTCCACTTCTTGGGTTTCCTCTTACGCAAAAGGCTTGAAAAAATGCAGTGATACTTTTCTTTTTCAGTAGAGGTCTGTACTCTGATGTATCTATTTTAAAATATGATTTCAGAATAAAAAGTCAAGTTCAAAGTTAAACAAATTAACATTCACACCACACTTGTTTTCATGACATTTAATGTCTTTGAAAATCCATATTTGTAAAGGTTGAGACCTTTCTTTCTTTAAAGGTGTGAAATGAAATGCCAATACGGGTCCTGCAGGATGCAGAATGTATCACGCTATTAAGGCATGCAAACCTGCACGGGAACATCAACATTAAACATATATATTAACAAATTTGAGTGAGTGAGTTGGTGTTTTACACCCGTGCAACGCTAAAAAGGTAATTTACAGGCGATTTTTAGATAGTTACTTTAAAAATTTAAGAAATAATAGATTTATTTCCTGCCAAAACACTTTCTATGTTATGAATATTTTTCATAAGTCCTCAAATTACAAAAAGAGTAAAACTGTTTGAATGCCAAGTAACAGTACTCAATTATCCCACGAGTCTGGCTCCCCTATAAAATTATCTTTAGGTGATAATTATAATCTTAACATATAATCATAAAACAATTATCACATCACTTAATTGATCTATTTGGAGTTTTAGTTTTCAAAAAAAGACTGAAAGTAAAGTAATAAACTGCATAGAAATTCTTAGGAAGTCATTTTCATAATCTCTACATGAAGATAAGTTATGAATAAAGGTGCTCCCCAATGCATGAAAGGCAGCTCAGTAGTTTATGGATTTTTTTTAAATAATGGTTTAGGATAGGACAAATCTTGAACGGGAAAGCACAACACAAACCCAATAACGTCTGCTCATCTAAGAGGTCGAAATTCCGTATTTGTCTCTAAGCAAATGATACCTTTCATTAAATTTCTTAAAGGAAGATAATATCCTTGTAATAATAAATAATAAAATATTCTTATCCCCAAAAATCAGATTCATTATATTTTATGGAAAATAATTAGGGCCCCTTTCAAGTTTAATGGTCGGTCACTTATCATAACACGAAAATGATATCTATTTTATTTTGGAAACGAAACTGAGAAATGCCATCTTTCTTTTTGCCACCGGAAAGCTCGAACCAGAAAAAGATCTTGTGAACGATTTTTTCGGTCATTTAAAGTTGCCTCTCCTTTCGTTATGAAATCTTAACCATAAACATATCTTGTTTACATTGTAGTTCATTTATACTTTTGCAAATTTTCTTTGTGATCTTTCCTATGACTATTTTTGTTTTATGATTATTTTTATTTCTGACCTGGTTGTGACAGAAACATCGTCAATCTGATTTAGAACAAAATTCAGCCAATCAATTTTCTTTCTTTTGTTGACATTTCCCCTTTTTATTTCAAAAAAATCTATTTCTAAAATCGTCCATGTCATATTTTTGCTTTGGTAGCTAACAAACGATTTCCTGAAATCTAATTCTTTTTTTATATAAAAGTATTGAAATGGGAGACATGAAAATTGCAATATCATGATTAACTTATATTTTGTCATTCGGAAAAGTAGTTTTGGGTGGGAAAGGTTAATGATTGGTTTTAATCAAAGGTATGAATATCTTTGTATTTTTTCTCCATAAATCATTTGACGAGGATTTAGCATGTGTCTTCAAGGATTGGAAATAGAAGATATTACTCGACAGGGAATAGTAGTGAGTTTTCATAGATTGGACATAATCAAAGAAAAACAATAATTGTGTAGGATTGTTGACAGCAACAAACATCAACATGTTTGACTCTATGCGTCATTTACTCTGTAACCAACGAATAAAAAATGTATTAGAACATTTAATGGAAACTTGTATAACTTCGTTTTGATAGAAAATTATTTCCTAAATGAGAAATGAATTGAAATTGATAGAACACATTTTTAACTATTGTAATTCCCTTACTTTCGTCATACAGTCGAGTAGCTGAATGACTTTTGTATTGTGTTTTTATCACGCTATTTGAATATTATATTTCACTATATTTATAAAACATCTAAAATGAATTATGTAACACATTCCCTTTGTATCCCTTAAGTTTGTTTGTTTTCTTTTGCTTTTCTCCTAAGCGGTGCGGCTTCGGGTAACATGAAAAAAGTAGGGGGTGTTAAAATGAAATGATAATAAAGTAAACAAGAGGCTCCCAGGAGCCTGAATCGCTCACCTGGTCTCGATGTCGACCATAAAAAGACTTTTCTAGAGCTAAATGAACTGAACATTTAAGCAAGTAACAGATTTTCTCTATCTACTATAGTTTCCATTCTGAAGCCGTAGGCCCAAATCATGAAAAAACGTTATTTTAAGGGCCATAACCCCTATAAGGCGTCATCTGACAACTCTGACCCTATGAAAACTTTTGTAGAGCTAAATGAACTGAACATTCAAGCAAGAAATTGCTTCTCTCTATCTGCTATAGTTTTCATTTTATAGGCCAAAACATGAAAGAACGTTATATTAGGGGCCGTAACCCCTATAAGGGGACATCTGACAACTTTGACCCTATGGAGACTTTGGTAGAGCTAAATAAGCTGAACATTTAAGCAAGCAATAGCTTCTCTCTATCTGCAATAGTTTTCATTTTATAGGCCAAAAACATGAAAGAACGTTATATTAAGGGTCGTAACCCCTATAAGGGGACATCTGACAACTTTGACCCTATGGAGACTTTGGTAGAGCTAAATAAGCTGAACATTTAAGCAAGCAATAGCTTCTCTCTATCTGCAACAGTTTTCATTCCATAGGCCAAAAACATGAAAGAACGTTATATTAGGGGCCGTAACCCCTATAAGGGGACATCTGACAACTTCGACCCTATGGAGACTTTTGTAGAGCTAAATGAGCTGAACATTTAAGCAAGCAACAACTTTTCTCTATCTGTCATAGTTTTCATTCTATAAGCCAAAAACATGAAAAAAATGCTATTTTTCACCTTTAAGGGGCCGTAACTCCTATAAGGGGTCATCTGACAACTTCGACTCAATGAAGACTTTTGTAGAGCTTTTAATGCTGAAACAGTAGCGTGCATCAGATTTCATCTATCTCTTATACTTTTTGATTTACAAGCCAAAAACAGTAGTCTGACCCCCTGGTATATTAAGTAACGGCGGCCATGTTGTTTGGGCGGCGGTCACCATTTGTGCAATCTTGGTAGAGGACATCCCATAGATGAAGTGTGCAAAGTTTCAAAGCAATCCCTTCAGTCGTGTCAGAGGAGAAGATTTTCAAAGAAAAGTTAACGACGACAGACGACGACGGACGCCAAGTGATGGCAATAGCTCACCTGGACCTTCTGGACCTTCGGTCCAGGTGAGCTAAAAATGGGATGGCCACAATGCCAATCGGGGAAATGAGTTTTGACTGCCACTGGAAAAAAGAGGGCAGGTAATGTCGGGCGGCTAAAAGCCTACTTCAGGGGATCCTATGGGCACTTCTCTTATCGTGATTTATTTGCTTTTCGATACGCTCAAGAAAATACATGCATACACCTCGCGCACGATATTGGTACCACTTTCCGTAACGTCGTCAAATTGACGTTGTACAAACAATAAAGGTAATAACAAAACTACCGAACTTGAATGATCTTGTGCTAATGATAAATGATCAAATGAGATTGTGCTAATATAATTCCGTTTTGCTTCTTCCGATATTATATGATATTTTTTAAGAATTACTTTTAAACGTTTAAGAATACTTATCAGAATTCAGTTTTATTTAATATTTGGCTGTTCGTGTCATGTTTGTCATTTTCTTGTTTAATTATATAATACTAGTAATTATAAGTTTTCTTTCTTTAAACTTTTGCATTTATTTGATTATTATTTATTTATATAAACACACACCAGTAAAATGGATGAAAAATAATAAACCTAAAGCAGACAGTTTGCTCAACCATAAAAATCATCACAAACACACACACACACACACAATGGCCACACAATTTAAAATAAACACAAATTACTACTTAACCACAATTAGCAACTAACACTAAAGACGAAACAAAAGTCTAGATTTTTTAAAAAGATGGCTCCTTTTAAGGTTTTGCCTTTTAAAATTTCATCTAATCTTGCTTATATCCAATAGCAGGAAAACGATTGTGCACAAGGGAAAATTGGTTTCATTTTGATACTCTACTAATTGATTGATTGGTATGTTTTAATCCAGTCGACGAAATCAAGCTCTTCAAGCATTCAAAAACCAAAAGTATCATTAATTACCAAATAGTTTTTTTAGAGTTCCAGGGGTCTCCTGTTTCATTTGCACATTAGGTTTAATAATTTTTGTCTCCAAACTCAAACATATCTTATATTTTTACTTTTTAATGTTCGGTTACAGAGTCTATGATAATTTTTTGTCAACGAAACTACAGAACGTGTGACAAGGATTTGAAAATTGTTTGACATACATTTTTAAAAAACTATTTCAAGATGATGGGACATTTATTTCAAAATCAGTTTTTAGCTGGTCGTAATGTTGAGTTTTTTTATAAATAAGTTGTTTTGAGTTTTATTATCGTTACCAGATTCTTCTGGGAGTAGTCAAAGCCTGACTGTGGGCTGAAGATAGGAGAGTGAGTTCGTGTTTTACGTCCTAGCAACACTATAATATAATGACGTTGAACACGAAAAAAAAGATAAAATAAACACAAATTGATGACGAGGAATATGGATAAGGGGTTTGTTGTTAAGTAAAACAGCACATTCAAACTCTGTAGGATCGAACTATTTGTGTGTCATGACGGATGCTGTCAAATGCTTTATTGAAGTCAATAAACTTGACAATGAAAGGTTTTCCATTCCGTTGACTGTTCAATAATATTCTTTCATATGATGATCTTGTCTATGCAGCCTAACCCTCATCTAAAACCAGCATGTTCTTTCTTGTCTCAGCACTTCATTAATTCTTAATAACTTCTATTAAAGATGACTCGACAGAGAATTTTGCTTGAAATGTTGAGTATTGTGATTTACAGGATCACCTTTTTGGCAGCCTAACGGTGAAACCTTTTACCCAATCGTTTGGTATAGTGCTCCAAAATGGTAATGAAGATGTTTTTCAAACCCTCTGTTGATGTTTTGGTGCCATCTTTAAAAAGTTCAGCTTGTATTCCACCTATGTCTGTAGCTTTTAATGTTTTCATGGATTTTATGGCTATAGCTATTCCTTTTTTAGATGGAGTGTTATTGTTCATATTTAGTTATGTCATGTTGGTGACTTGCAAAGGCTACAACTGGTTTGGGTCTATCTAAAACACATGTTTAAAATGTTGGAGCCAATGCGCTGCTTGTTCTAATTATGATGCTATGATTTTGCCATTTTTGCTTTTTCTCTCAGTCCCTATGATATCTTATATACAGTATTAAGGTCACCCCTGATAGCTGTATTCTCGGCTTCATTAATAAAAGTTCTCTTATTTTTCCTTGCTGATTTTTTCCACTATTTTATGTTTCTCTGTATACTCTTTCTGCATCTATTTTTTTAGTGTTGATAATTTGGTGTTGAGATCCTTATCCTTCAACTTTTGTCTTTGTTCAAGTTCAATAACTTTCCAAGTATCTTGTGATAGCCATGGTTTATCATTTTTCTTTCAATATCCAATGGTTTTCTCAGCAGTTTGATGGTAAGCCCGCTTTATGTTCTCAATAATCAGACCATTTGTGGAGCACAGATTGGCTAGCCTTTCTCCATTTTCGTTCATTTTTCCATAACTTTTCCCGTCCATAGAGCGTTCATGCTATCTTGTATCATTACCAACAAGACGTCGTGTCGTGGTTTTTGTCGATATGAGTTTGCAGGGATTCATTGTATGCATCTTTAATTTCATCATCTGCATCTTCAGTGGATGAGTAGCATTAACTTATCGTGGTCTTTGCATAGGTGGAATCAAAGCGAGCTTTTCGGAGCCTTTCATTGATTGGTTCCAATGCTAAAAGACATTTGACAGTTGTTTTTATTCATAATAAGACTTACTCCTTCTCTGTGTTGATCATCAGTTTTTCCATGGTAGATGATGGTATGTTCATTTGAGACAATTTTCCTGAACTCGCTTATTCCCATGATGACTTTGTTGTATCTCTAATCTCTTTGATGACTTGAACTGTTTTGATACAGAGTACATTGTTCTTACATTCCAAGTACCAATCTAACGGGTTGTTTTTTGCAATCTTATTAAAAGTTGACGTTAAGTTCGGATCTTTTGCCAGTGGATCGCAAAAGAATAGAAATAGCAAAAGATCCGTAGTTAACGTCTAACTTGAATTATATTGTGTTTTTTGGATCCACGAGGCTACAGTTCCTGCCTAAGGCACCCCGTGGAGGGCTTTCTCCTTGCGCATTCATTTGGTTACTTCAATTTAAGCAACCCGTTCTCTCGAGGTTTCCACCTGTTTGTTCCTTGCTTGTGTTGCTTCCGTAATAGAAAGTATTTTACAAGATGTATTGGTAATCATATGTTTGACATACGCATGATGAATTCAGTGTTCAGCCCACAGAGCGACCAAGTGTGTACCCTATAGGTGGCTGAATAGGGTCGCCCTCGTCCGCGGGATTTGTCAGGTCTATAATACGGAAACCCTGACCGCTGACCATAGTGGGCCAACGTGTGTGGAGAGTGCACGTAAAAGACCCCTTTGCGGACCGCCAAGTAGCACACCTCATAGCTATGCTTTTATTTCCGCCCCTACACACCTTTCCCCTTTTCTAGTGGTCTTCCAAATTTACTGTTCCTTTTTTCCCTCTAACCCCCCCCCCCCCTCATATTTATCCTCATCATTACATTTTTTTCATGTTCATCGCCTTTAGAATACCCATAAAGCGTTTCAAGCGTTCCAACTCACTCACTTGCTGTATTCACTCATGACATAGTTGACACAACATTCCTTGTTATTTGTCATATATTTTCTACATTTTAGAATTTCTGATTCAGAAATCTCACAATTTATATTCGTATTAATGGTATCATCTGCGACATTCTCGTATAACCTTGACCCGTCGGTTTCTTTGTACTACACAGAAAATTTATTTTGGTTTTATAACCTAGACATCTTGATGTTTAATTTATTAAGAGAGGTATATATTTACATATCTGTGATTATAATGTCTGTCATTCAAGGATCAGCTGTACAGAATGCTTGGTTTCCTTATCAACAACATATTTGTCACACTTTGGTGAGTTTTTTTTTTCAAAAATAAAAACTTTGTCCCTTTTCTCGCCTACTCGTTACTTTATTTCTCCGTTTCCTATATGTCTTCTTGATACGTCCTCTCTCTTTGGTCTTTGATCATCAAGGTCATTGAAAATTATTTCAGATATTTTGACGATGTTCTGTTGGAAAAAATTTATTTGTGAAGAATCCCACTTATTTAGGATACTTTACACCATTCTATAATTCTGATATGCTAAAACGGTAATCTTTATACTAAATCTATTTTTTGATGATCCTCGATTGATTGCTGTTTGTTCAATGTCCATTCGCGGTATTTCAGTAATTATCAGACTAGAACAAATTAATTGTGTAGACCCAAAGTCTTAAATGGGGTACTATTTATATTATTCGGTTACAATTCCAAACTAGATTTTTTCCCTCTCCGCAACACGGATGCTTTCGATATTTGGTTTGCATGCGTTTTCACATTTGTTGCTTATCTATTTCCTGTTTGACGGGCAAACTTAGAATTTTTTATAGGGTCTAAAATTTCGATTATTAGGGACTATTATTTTGAAACTAGCTGGGCTTAGTAGAAAGGAATTCTATTCTTGTTCAAAACTATAAATTTTGTTGTTTATGTTGTATATTTCACATATTTTGATTATGATTCCTGTCATTTAAGAATAGGGTGTGTAGAATGTTTGGTTTGTAGGCGTACAGAAAAATCTTATGACATTTCTAAGGAGAACTTAAAAAAAAATTTGCGCATTTATGGAACTTTTTAGATTTGTCTCAATTTTAATCATATGCACACGATTTATATGAAAAATTCGACCAAAATAAAACTCAACGGAATCTAGGAAATATTGCTTCATATTTGGATCTACATCTCGATATAGACTCTCAAGGAAAACTTTCAACAAAGCTCTATGACAAACGTGATGATTTCAACTTTCCAATTGTAAATTTATCCTTCTTGTGTAGCAACATTCCGTCCGCTCCAGCTTATGGAGTTTACGTGAATTGATCCGTTTCTCCAGAGCTTATTGGAATTACATCGATTTCTTTGGCAGAGCGTCACGTAAAACACAAAAATTTGCTAACACAAGGTTATGTTGCTAATCGGTTGCTGTCTTCACTCGTGAAATTTTACGGTAGACATTATGCACTCATTGACACTCGAATGACTCATTGGTGCCTCTTTGCTTCTTTCAGATATGCTTCTCTAGTGATTATTGGTAGGTAACCGATTTGATTGGTCGTTTGTAAGATAATGCTTATTTGAATAAAATTCAAAATGTGCATTTTTCCAAAATAAACATGCATGTTCTGCTTTAATCACAAACGTACAAAAGACAGACGCGAGTGTCCAGATAGCATCACATAACGTTTTTCTCATAAACGTCGTCTCTTGAGCACAGGGACTTGCTCCCCTCTATCAAAATCTTGTAAGAGTTAATGTGCCATTACATGTACGATTTTTCGTACCGCACATTTACTCTTAAAACATTGATTAAGTGGGTGCAAGTCCTTGTGTCTTGACCATAACGTTAGATATCACGTATATATATATATATCTTGCTGACTGTCTTTACCAGTGGAACACAACAAACCAAAACACAAATTACAACCAAACCACAATCAGCAGCGTAACTCAACAGGTTAGGCACAACCAACCAGTTACTAGTTACCAACATTTTGATCTGTCAAATAGTAGAACACTTGCAAAAAAAGGAGAAAATATTGTATATAAATTAATTAAAGAAAAACATTGCTGAGGTTTAAAAATGTGGGTTAAGGACTCTACAAATAAATTATGTCTTCCGTAAAGTTTCTTGAGTGACGCGACAACCAGGGAGCAACATAACCATGTGCAATATACCTGTCATACCTGATGCTCTATCAAGGGAATCACAACTATGATATTACTCACAAGCTATTGAATAACGAATCAGCTGTGGTACGTAGACTCCATAAGCTGGAGAGAACGGAATGTTTACACACAAAAAGCTTTGATGTGTTTCTCAACAAAAGTGTTGTTCAACAAGATCAGCATACGCCTGGTATATGGGTATGAGTTTACTACAGTAAATGTAATTTGAGATTATCATCCCAGTTTGGTAATCTGAATCTTATCTTGTCAGCTGAAGGAAAACCCAAGATCGAGTCTTTTTTTGTGTGTGTGTAGAATATTGCAAACATGTTTGAGACAAACGTGTGAGCGTATTTCTTTAAAAAAAAAACCCAGCCCAAAGTAAATGTTAACATGCAAAACAACAATAAAATGACAATTAACTCAGCAGAAAATTGAACTTTTCACCTTATATTTTTATTACTAATGAAAATTGTTCTAGACGTTTTCACTGCTCCGTGATTATTTCATGCTATTTTTAATCACCTTTTCATGTTAATTTTTAGCTCACATAGACCGAACCTATTGTGTCCGCCGCCGTCGTCTATTAACATATTTTTCAAAAATCTTCTCCTCTGAAACAAAATTCAATGAAACTTAAACTAAATAAAAAAAAGTATAAGAAATAGAGAAAATCTGATGCAACCATCCTTCTTCAGCATCAAAATAGAAGAAGATGAGATGTGGAATAAGTGTACGCGACACAACCTACATTATAAACGTATATTTTAAATATCCACAATGGAAAACAGCCAGCAGCCTTCAATGTGACCAGCGGTCGCTGCTCGCTGTTTTTCAATTGGCCCCTGGATTGAAAATAAAATACATATGATTCAAGCCCAATCCCAAAGTGCATTGAAAGACCCTCTTCTTGACAAAAAACAATTAACAAAAATTCGACTAAATACAAACATAAGCTTTGATAAAGATTCCTGGCTTAGGACTATGGCAAGCCGTTTTTACATTTATTCCTCTTTATAGATATCTCATAAACTTTATAAGATATCTCATATACTTTATAAGATATCTCATAAAGTTTATAAGATATCTTATAAACTTTATAAGATATCTTATAAACTTTATGAGATATCTTATAAAAAATAATTTATAAGATATCTCATATACTTTTTAAGATATCTTATAAACTTTATGAGATATCTTATAAATTTTATAAGATATCTTATTAACTATATAAGATATCTTTAAAAGAAATTGAGATATCTACTAAACACAATGTTTATAAGATATCTGATAAAGTTTATAAGATATCTCATAATGTTTATATGATATCTTATAAAGTATATGAGATATCTTATAAATTATTTTTTATAAGATATCTTATAAAGTTTATGAGATATCTTATAAAGTTTATCAGATATCTTATAAAGTATATGAGATATCTTATAAATTTTATGAGATATCTTTAAAGAGGCCTTATAAAAATATAAGATATCTTATAAAATTTATAAGATATCTCATATACTTTATAAGATATCTTATTAAATATATAAGATATCTCATATAAATGGGAGTTTATAAGATATCTTATAAAACATATGAGATATCTTATAAAACATATAAGATATCTCATAAAACATATAAGATATCTTATAAAACATATAAGATATCTCATAAAGTTTATCAGATATCTTATAAAGATTATGAGATATCTTATATAAAATAATTTATAAGATATCTGATAAAAGTTATAAGATATCTTATAAAGTTTATAAGATATCTCGTAAACTTTATGAGATATCTTATAAAAAAATAACTTATAAGATATCTCATAAAATATATAAGATATCTAATAAACTTTATGAGATATCTTATAAACTTTTTAAGATATCTTATTAGTTTTATAAGATATCTTATAAGTTTTATAAGATATCTTATAAATTATTTTATATGAGATATCTAATAATCTTTATAAGATATCTTATAAACTTTATGAGATATCTTATATGTTTTATAAGATATCTTATTTGTTTTATAAGATATCTTATATGTTTTATAAGATATCTCATATGTTTTATAAGATATCTTATAAACTACCATTTATATGAGATATCTTATATATTTAATAAGATATCTTATAAAGTATACGAGATATCTTATAAATTTTATGAGATATCTTTAAAGATGAATAAATATAAATATGGCGTGCCATATAGGACAGGCACATTAAAATGTGGCGGGGTTAAACTAGTTTTTTGGTGCCAACCTTCCCCCTAATGATAATCAATAACAAAGCACAAACTAACACACAGTAAAAATCAAATCGATAGAAGTTCAATTGAACAAGAGAGTATTTGAGACAAAAGGACAACAGGTAATTAACGGGACGTAAAGATACTCTCTTGAGAACACTCGAAGTTACTGACAGCTAGCTAAGAAGCATCCATCGACTGATGAAAAAAACCAAGTATGTCGATTTTAAATCCGACACAACACGTCAAACACTTGATTTGATGATGCATCATCACACAAAACCGACACACTTGAGCGCTGTAATGCTCAAAAATGAAATAAGTATAAAAAGGCAATTTACATTTTAAAGTAAGTATCAAATTATCAATATTTTTACCAAAGAAGACTAAATTCAAAGATTTTACTAAAATATCCATTTCATAACCTTTATTTAATAAAGTTTTAAGCCAATTTTGCATTCCCAAGGGATTGTTTTTGAATTTATTTGCTCTATAAACAACATTACCGTAGAAATCTGGATGGGATATTCCCTTTACAATCAAAAGTCGTCGTGTACAGTTAAATTTTCCAATAAGGTATAGATATTTATGATAAAACTTAGTAAACGACTTCACTAATTTGTGGTAACGATATCCTTGTTTTAGTAATTTTTTTTGTAATACACCGGTTTTTTATCATTAAAATCAGACACACCACTGCAGATCCGAGCATATCTTACCAACTGTGAAATATATACTCCGTAAGACGGAGCAAGTGGTACATCTCCCTCTAGAAAAGGAAAAGTCTTCATTGAGTCGATGATGTCAGATAACCAAAATGACCCTTTAATTGTAACAAATAACGTCTTTTCATGTTTTTGTCCTATAGAATGGAAACAATTGCAGATATAAAAAGCTATTACATGCTTAAACCTTCAGCTGATTGAGCTATACAAATGTCTCCACTGGCCTTTAAAAAAATACCCCAAAAATGGGTATAAAAACGGTTAATTTGGTTACGCTGTATATTGATATTTCAAGGAGTAACCTCTCACCGGAAGCATTTGAATCAAAACACTGGAAGGTTAAAGGAAAGAACCATGGTGTTTTAACCCATTTAGAAGTTAACAATCGGGAATTTCTATAACAAAACAAATATTAGAAATTTAATGTTAAAGTCAGAAATAACGTTTTTTCGTGCTTTTGTCCTACAGAAATAAAAGTATTGCAGATAGAGAAAAGCTATTGCATGCTTAAACTTTCAGCTCATTAAGCTCTACAAAAGTCTCCATTGAGTTGAAATGGTCAGATGATCCATTATAGGGGTTTTGCCCTGAAGAATGAAAAGTATTGCAGATAGACAAAAGCTGTTGCATGCAAAAGCCTTCAGCTCATTGAGCTCTTCAAAAGTCTTCATTGGGTCGAAGTTGTCAGATCATCCATTATATGGGTTATGGTCCAGTAAAGGTAAAAAATCGCGTTTTTTCATGTTTCCCCATCGAATGAAAACTATTGTAGATAGCGTAAAGTCTTTGCTTGTTTTAACCTTCAGCTGATTGGGCTCTAAAAAAGTCTCTATTGGGCTGAAGTTTTCACATAACCCCTTAAAGGGGTAGTGGCCCTTTAAAGGTAAAAAATGGCGTTCTTTTAAATTTTGCCCTTTAGAATGAAAACTTTTGCAGATAGAGAAAATCCGTTGCTTGCTTAAATCTTCACAGATTGAGCTCTACAAGTGTCTCCATTATGTTGCAGATATAAAAAAAGCTGCCGCTTGTTTTAATTGTATAAACCCTAAGGTTCTTCTTACCCAAGACATTGGTTGATCATCTTAGTTCTAATTTGGTTCCCCAGTTTGGTATTTTTGATTTTATTCTATGCTCTTCACAATTATATAGTGTTTAACTTTTTCCATAGAGCGCCTCTGATGAGTCTTGAATAGACGAAATGTGCGTCAGGCGTAGCAAAATTTCTTGTCTGAAACTTCGTTTTCATTTTAATTGCTTAAACCTTCAGCTATATGATCTCTACAAAAGACTCTATTAGGTCAAATCCCTTATAGGGGTTATGACCCTTTAAAGGTAAAAAAAAAATCATGTTTTGCCCTATAGAATGAAAACTGTATTAAAGAATAAAGATAGAGAAAGGCTGTTGCTTGCTGTAACCTCCAGCTCAATATAAGCTATACAAAAGTCTCCATTAATTTCAATTTGTCAGATGACCCTTTAAAGGGGTCATAGAAGAGTCCTTTAAAGCTTAAGGACGATTTGAACAACTGTGGCTCCTAGGAGCCACTTAATTGTTCTAATAAATGAAAGTCGCGCTGCTTGGAAAAATAATTGCAAGAACTAAACCACCGAGCTTTGAGGACCAATCTCAAATGTCCAAGAGAAAAAAAAACAAGGAAGAGATACCGGAGAAACTGAAGATCGCAATAGTCTTTCGGAGAACCAGAGTTCACTTTCGTTTCGACTGGAGTTCGCGTTGTTGGTTGATATCCAGTGGTTATTGTGTTTTATGTGTTGTCTGGTTTTTCGTCCTGTTCTCGTTGGTGTTTGTCGGTTTTGTCTCTGTTCTTTCGGACTTTTGACATTCGGATGCCCCATTGGTACTTTTGCTTCTCGGTACATGCATTTCAGAAGAAATTGTGGGTTAAACCAGGTTTTAATGGACTATATATGGGTTTTATTGCGGTATAAGGGTCCGGTAGTAATACAAAACACAACACGGTTGTGAGATTGAAGTGATCATCTAAGTACATAAGCCAGCCGAACACTAATCAAAACAATCACTAACCATTTTTGAATTTTTAACCAGTGGCTTATAACTAAGAAATATATTTTAAAGATATATTATGAGACGTATTTTCTTTAAACCTTTCGCGAAGCAATAAGGCTCTGACAATGTAGAATAATGATGCTACATAAGTACGTGTTTTTGTGCTTTGAACTGCCATGTCATGATACCTTTTGGGTTTACCAAGACAAAAAAAAATTAAATATAATAAATGAACCAGAAAAATAAAGAATGTGCAAAACAAAAGAAGGCACTTTTCATTCCAAAAAGAAACATTTACACGTATTTCAGCCACCTGAAAATAATTTGAAAGTAAAAGAAAAATAGCCAGCTATCATATTGTGATTTCTCATAGAGTCTGATAAATATATTTAGTTTGCTTGTGATTACACACATTTAAACTTTATTTTATTTCCAAAGAGTGATACGAACCAGTATATTCTAGCCAATTTTACTTGCCTCTCTCTATATTAGCAATAGACAAACCTATATATATAGACAAAGAAAAGTAACCGCTTTTTATCTCATCCACTTTTCCGATATACAACTGAATAAGGCGAATTGAAAGCATTATCTTTAGTATATCTTTAACCATTTTAGCAAGTTCTTAGTAAATTATTGCTTTACGCCTTGACATTACGAATTCGGCTATATCAGGGACATGGAAGGGGTGAAAAAATGAACATGGTAAGTCGAGGATGAGAGTTTTGACTGCCACTGTAAAAAAGGAGAGACGGGTAGGGTCGTACAATTTGGCTTACTGCATGACCTGCAACAGGATTTCTGAACGTGCGAGGAACGTAACATATTTCTCCAAACTGTGCTCCTCTATGGTTTGCGATCAGGTTTTCCGTATTTATAGCCTGACGATCTCGGCTATCTTTATTCAACCACTTGTGGCACACAATTCAGTCGCCTTGTGGGCAAAGTGGCCTTACCCGACGTCAGGTTCGGTGCACTTTTAAGTGGAATTACTGACACGTTTAGCAACAATGATGTGTGCCATGGTTGAATTGGGTAGTCTTCTTGTCATAATGAATGTTGGGTTGTCGGGCTATAATAGAGAAAACTTTACCAATATCCATCCCTCCTTTTCAAGTGGCAAAATCTCAACCCCGATTGGCCTTGCGTCCCAATTTCCTTCATTTCATCATCATTTAATGTTCATTTTATCAACCCTTTTCATGCTTAACGCTGTTGACTTGGAACACCCATGGGTAAAGCAATTAAGTAAGTAAGTAAAGAAAATATTCCGATGAAGGACTATTCCGTTGAAACTGAAATGAAAAAGAAAGTAGATGACAAACAATTTCAAAAACTTGAAAATGAAATCAAGAACAAGGTTGATGATAAACAATTACAAAAGCTTGAAAACGAAATCAAAAACAAGGTAGATGAAAATCAAGTAGCAGACATAGTTAAAAACATGATGAATGTCAACACCCAAAATACTGCAAGTGTAAAAGAATCGATCATTGATTTAAGTGAAATACAAAAAACTGTTGATGAAAAGGTATCTGAAATAAGAGAAAGTGCAAATAGAGAGAGAAATATTATTGTACATGGTCTAGCCGAATGCTCAGATGCGTCGCCTTCAATACGTAAAAATTATGATGTAACTATGATGAATAATCTGATTGAATTCTTAGGTACAGAAAGTGATGGCTATGACAGTGTGGTGCGTCTTGGAAAGAAAGGGAACCAAACAGAGAAACCAAGGCCTATGAAGGTA
Organism: Arcuatula senhousia; assembly: GCA_963971305.1. Lineage (NCBI taxonomy): Eukaryota > Metazoa > Mollusca > Bivalvia > Mytilida > Mytilidae > Arcuatula > Arcuatula senhousia. The sequence continues at coordinate 12,675,536 of OZ020306.1, forward strand.
GTTTTTAAGAACATAGACAATAAAAAGTCGATGATGAAAAACTTAAATAAACTAAAAAAAACTAGAAACTGAAAGCCCATTTTGCGGGGTTAGTGTGGCGCACGACATGACCAAGTTAGAAAGAGAAAACAACAAAAAACTTGTTGGGCAGGCCAAAGCTAAAAATGACAGTGACCCTTTAGGGAAGTTTTACTACCTGGTTCGAGGCCCTCCACAAACAAGGAGGCTCGTCAAGGTACCAAAACAAGACTAGATCAATCTAGGAAACCTGTTTTTAACCATGTAAATTCGTTGAATTCTGTTAATTCAAATGGTGATGTGGATTTTAACCGTAAAAATATGAACACTAAACTGAAATTTATGTACACTAATGCAGATTTTCTTATAAACAAAGTTGATGAATTAAAATCTAGAGTTTCGAATGAAAAGCCAGATATTATTATGATCACAGAGGTACTACCAAAGAAATACCGTTATAAAATAACGAAATGTGAACTAACACTTGAGGGATATGATATTTTTCCTGAAAATTTTCCAATAGAAAATTCGAGAGGCATATTAATATACGTTAGAAAAGATCTAAAAGCAGTAGAAGTGAACGTTGATAATAACTTTCTTGAATATGCTTGCGTAAAGATAAACTTTATTGGAAATGATTAGCTATTAGCTGCTTGTATTTACAGAAGTCCATCATCAGAGCATGATAACTATGAACGATTGAACAATCTACTACTTCAGATAAGCAAATTGGAAGCAGAATCCTTTTCACACGTTCTGATCAGCGGAGACTTCAACTTCCCGGACATTAACTGGGAGAAAGGTGAGACAACCAACACTGAAAGCGAAAGCTTCATTGAGTGTATACGAGATTGTTTTTATGAACAGATAATTGACAAGCCAACTAGATATCGCAAAGGACAAGAGCCATCAACACTAGACCTGATACTAACAAATGATATAAACAATGTTCAGAACCTTGAATACCAAGACCCGCTTGGTAAGAGTTATCATGTAGTATTGACTCTGGACTGAATGCTATACACAGTGCGAGGAATCTGGAACTGTCAAATTTAGATATAACAAAGCTGACTTTGAAAAACTGAAAAATGGTATGTCTAAAGGACAAAGCTACAAATGAAATGATAGATATATTTATGACCCAACTAAATGAACAAATGAATGAACATATTCCGAAGAAAGTGTTTACTGCAAAGCGTAATAATGCCCCTCTCAGCGAAGACACGAGGAAAGTTATTAGACAAAAGCATAGAGCATGGGAGAAATACATAAACAATAGAACAGATGACAACTACAGACTGTACTCAAGAGCTAGAAACAAAGCTAAAGCCACCGTACTGAAGGAACGTAAAGATAAAGAAAAGGAAATAGCTGAGGAAGCGAAAACAAACTGTAAGAAATTCTGGTCTTATATAAACTCAAAGCGCAAAACACGTAGCGGTATATCAGAACTGCACGAGACCATAGAGGGGAACACAGTTATTGCAACTAGAGATGAAGAAAAAGCTGAGGTGTTAGCAAAATTTTTTACTAGTGTTTTTACTATTGAAAACAACGATAATGCCCCAAGACTGGATCCTATAGACTTTAACCATTTATCAAGTGATGCAGAATTTAAACCAGAAGAAATAAACAAACTTTTAAAAGAACTAAACACAACAAAATCACCTGGACCTGACCAAGTTCATCCTCTCGTCCTCTCGAAACTAGCAGATGTAATAGACAAACCACAATGTTGTATTTTGAACAGTTCATTTGAATCCGGAACTGTACCAAGTGAGTGGAAAGTCGGACAAATCTCGGCGCTCTTCAAAAAAGGGGATAAGAAACTAGCCTCCAACTATAGACCAGTGAGCCTTACAAGCGTAATTTGTAAAATCATGGAAAAACTGATCCGTAAACGAATAGTAGAGCATATGGACACTAACAATCTTTTTAGTGATAGACAATTCGGATTTATTGGGGGCCGATCAACAAACTTACAACTACTGAGAGTCTTAGACCACTGGACCAAAATACTAGATCAAGGAGGAGAAATCGATTCAATATATACAGATTTTATGAAGGCTTTCGACAAGGTGCCTCATAAGCGCCTCATTGATAAGCTCATAGCGTATGGTATAAGCCCGCAGACATGTACATGGGTTAAGAACTTCTTATCTGACCGTAAACAACGAGTCCATATAAACGGAAAGTACTCACAATGGCGCCAGGTAACTAGCGGCATACCCCAGGGCTCGGTGCTAGGGCCGATACTCTTCGTCATCTTCATAAATGACTTGCCGAAATGTGTAGATTCAGATGTATTTATGTTCGCTGATGACACCAAATTATACAGAGAAACCTCCAAAGTTAGTGAACAAACGATAGTCCAAAACGATATCAATAAACTTTTTGAGTGGAGTCAGAAATGGCTGCTTAAATTCCACCCTGACAAATGCAAGGTGCTATCAGTATCGACTAAAAGACCAGTCAAGAAAGTCTACACCATGCCGACGGACGAAGGGGGCCATGTTGAACTTGAATCAGTAACAAGCGAAAAAGATGTAGGCGTTACGGTTACATCTCAAATTCCTCAATATTTCAAAAATCAGTCAACACCAATTGTTTCCTACCGCTACACTAAAACCATAAGTAGTAAAATTTTCAACCACAAAAAGGCATTGCATGACCTAAACATTGAAGAATATCTAAAGTCCCCTCTGACATGTGATTGCTATGCTTCTCCCTTTGTCTATGGTCCATCTGGTCATGTCATCACGGGTGATCTTAAGATAATTGAAAATGATTTATTACGTAATGTGATTTCCCATGGACCTAAATTCAGGGAACCACAACGTATAAATTGGAATCATAACTTTAAGATCATCATGGACGCTGTGGAGGACTATGCTAGAGCCTGGATAAAGAGGGAAAAGGACCAAGAACCAGAGCTTGAATCACTGTCGGACTGGGTAAGGACTATCCGATCTCTTGTACGAAGCCGAATAGACAAACTTCGCAAATGTGTGAACCCCCGGCCTTCTTCTGTATTTAGAGATCGTGAAGCTCTCAATTGTCTCTCTTCCTTACATGACAGGTATGTTGTCACGCCAGCAGACAAGGCTTCCAATAATATAGTTTTTGTATGTAAAGCACATTATTACAATTGTCTAATAAAAGAACTAGACATTGATGGTAATACTTCCGCTAGTGCTACATACACACGGACTACATTTAACAAAGATGAAATCATAGCCAACCATAGCTCTTTTATGTCCTCTTTCAATATTCCAATGAAAGAGGAACATAAAGAGTTACCATATTTGTACTGGATACCTAAACTTCACAAAAATCCGTACAAAGAAAGGTATATAGCTGGATCTTCATCATGTTCAACTACAGAGCTGTCCGTTCATTTAACTAAAATCTTGTCTGCTGTCAAAGAAGGTCAACAAGCATACTGTGACACTATTTATAATCGTAGTGGAATTAACCATATGTGGATTTTGAAAAACTCAAAAGATTTGTTAGATCATTTTAAATCTAGATCATTTTCTGAGGTTCACTCTTTGAAAACGTTCGATTTTTCAACTTTATACACTACCTTGCCACACAAAAAACTAAAATGTCGCCTGAAAAAACTTCTCGAAAAAGCCTTTTCAAACTCAAGGAATTTTGTTGTTTTGGGTTATAATTCTACATTCTTTTCCAAAACATCTTTCAAAGATAAAATTTGTTACACACTGGAACAAGTTTGCAGTATGCTTGATTTCCTCATTGACAACATATTTGTCACCTTCGGAGGAGAGATTTTTCAACAACAAATCGGCATTCCAATGGGCACAAACTGTGCTCCTCTCCTCGCCGATTTGTTTTTATACTCTTACGAGACTGAATTTTTTCAGGGACTCGTAAAGAACAAGAAGATGAAAGAGGCAAGGTTATTTAATCTTACATTCAGATATATTGACGATGTCCTTTCTATCAATAACACTTCATTTGGTAGTTGTATTCCTTCAATATATCCTCCGGAATTGGAGATTAAAGAGACCACCGAATCTAATTGCTTCACGTCTTTCTTGGATTTGCACCTCGAATTTGACCCAGGTGGTCATCTCAGTACAAAAATTTACGATAAACGAGACGATTTTAATTTTCAAATTATTAATTTTCCTAATCTACAGAGCAATATACCTACTTCTCCTGCATACGGTGTTTATATTTCTCAACTTATTCGATATGCCAGAGCTTGCACACATTTCACAGATTTTTTTATCAGACACCGGTTTCTTCGTGACCGACTTTTGAAGCAGGGCTATAAGAAAATACGTCTCATACGATCACTAAAAAAATTCTTTCTTCGTTATCAGCCACTAGTAGAAAAGTTCAAAATTGAGTTAAAAGATATGATAGTTAACTGTTTTAATTAGTGTTTGACTGGTGTGCTGTACTGAGATGATCACCTCAATATCCCTATTGTGTCTCACAACTATGTTGTGTTCTATGGTCATTACCGGATCCTAAGATCGCAATGGAAGAGGGAGGTTTGGCGCCATAAAACCTGGTTTAACCCACCATTTCGTTTGAAATGCCTGTACCAAGTCAGGACCATTGCGATCCACCAGTTCTCCGGTATGACTGATTCGTTTTTGTCATTTTCTTTGGACTATGAGATTGATCATTCAAGTTCGGTAGTTTTGTTATTACCTTTATTTGATAGACACATACAAAACCAAGTTGCTAAGGCAAACCAGATGATGGGACTGATAAGACGATCTTTTAAATATTTAGACTATAGAAGCTTCAGATTATTATTCAAAGCAATTGTTAGACCGCACTTGGAATATGCAAGTAGTGTATGGAATCCAACAAAGAAAAAGAACATAGAAAGTATTGAAAACGTCCAACGTCGTGCCACCAAAATGCTACCCAAACTGCATGATGTGCCCTACGAAGAGAGACTCAAAAGAATCAAATTACCAACTCTGAAATTCCGCCGACTAAGGGGCGACATGATAGAAGTCTACAAAATCCTAAACGGTGTCTATGACCAACGAACAACTACTAACATGTTCACAGTCAACAAGAACAACACCAGAGGCCATCCTTTGAAATTAGAAAAAAGCAGGTGCAGACTTGATATTCGTAAAGACTATTTTACCAACAGAATAGTCCAAGTGTGGAATAGCTTACCTTGTTCTGTTGTCACAGCCAAAAACACTGACACTTTCAAGAGAAGAATTGATAAATTTTGGAAATACCACCCAATGGTGTATGACTACACTGCTGATTACAATGTGAGAATAACCGGAAGTAGCACAGATGGTTATATCAGTGATGAAAACATAGAGGCCACTACAGATGTTCCTGAACCTTCGATGGTAAACCACCTAAGGTAAGGACAGAGGATTATTGTTGTAGCATTTTACATTGCCTTTTTATCAATGGAAAAAATTTCATTCAGTTATGCTTAACACTTAGCATCGGAAACATTTCACAGAAAGATGACATGGATGTTTCTTATTCTGATGGTACTACATCATAAACCATAAAATCAAGATAAAGAAAAGCTTTTGTATTTCAATCTTTCAAAAAAAAAAAAGAATATTTACTCTCGTATAATTGTTTGGTTTTTTTTCGCGTCAGGAAAATCTCGTTTTTTTATGCAAAAAGGATTTTTTTATTCGCGTAATGTAATTGTCACGGCTTCGCATCTATGTTGCCACTTTTGATATGATGGACTAATATTTCGTGTCTTCTAATTTTCGCGTCCCGATTATAATTGCGAATAAAGCGCAAATTAAATCGCTGCGAAAAAGAAAACAATATATTTACGGTAGTTAATTAAGAAATATTAATGTAATAAATAATGGGTTCTTGAATTCGTCGATCTTTCACTGTAAACGTTCCAAACAGCTGGAAAAAAATAATGTTTTTTCGGAATTATTTGTTTAAATCGTTATCCTTTCGCTTCGTGCCTCTTTAAAAAAAAATCCCGATGAAAGACATTGGTTTTTTTTTCTTATATTTTTCTCTTTGTCCTATACGACTAGAATGGATTCAAAGGGTATTATCTTTTTAAATCTTAGATTATAAGATCTACATGTATTGTAAAAATGTAAAATAAAAATGGCAAAACAAGGATTGAATATTCTTAAAGTTAAAAATCATGTCAATTGTGCTGATATTGTTCATCGGATGGTCCGATATAAATTGTGAATAAGATTACTTTCTACGATATCAGTTATTGTCTTGTATTCTTTTTCATTGAATTTTGCCTAGTAAAGATGTACAGGAATTCAAACCATCATCTAAAAGTTTCTGAATTATTTTTCTTTGATCAGAAATCAGAAATCTTTGATCAGAGTAGTTTTGATTTATTTACTGGTTCAAGTAAATACGCACTATTTTGAAGTGAAGGGTACTAGAAGTATATGTGCTATACTTGTGTAATGCATTGCAGTATATATGTGAGTAATATTTTCAAGGTTTTTAATTTTGAGAGCTGGGGTCGAAAAGAGGTCATTGAAAAAGAGCACGGAAAAACTGGGGCAGTGATTAGTGCACTGACCGTTTATTATGGATTGGAACTGGAACTGTGTGGTGTTTTTTGGTGTGAACGTGGTATAAGTCTTCCGTCGTAAAATTTCTTGAGTGATGCGACAACTGCTGAGCAACATTTATGTATTAGCAATATGCCTGTCTGACGTGATGCTCTATCAAGGAATATTACTCACAAGCTATTGAATAACGAATCAGTTGTGATACGTGAACTCCATAAGCTGGAGCAGACGGAATGTTTCCACACACAAAGCTTTGATGTGTTCCTCAACAAAAGTGTTGATGCCGCAGCTGGCTAACCCCACTAACGCTGACCAACACGGATGTAATAATTACAACAAAGTTCCTCGCAATAAATTTTGCTACGCCTTACGCGGATATCGCCTATGTCAAGACCTACCCAAAAGATTGAATATGAGCGCAGAACAATAATACCAAAATGTGACGCTTAATTATGAATAAGATCAGCATATGCCTGGTATATTCGTAGGAGTTAATTTGATTGAATGTAATATTCAATTACTAATAATGATTCCAGTTTGGTAATATTAATCTTGCAAGCTGAAGAAAAACCCAATAGGGTTTCTTTTCTTTTTTGTTTGTAGAAGATTGCAAAGTTGTGTTAGATAAACTTATGAGCGTTTTTCTTACAAAACATGATAGCCCAAAGAAAATGTAAACATGCAAAGCAACATGTCCATAAGAATTCTTGGGTGAACGACAACAACCGGGGAGCAACGTACTATATGTTAACAATTTGCCTAACAGCCGTGACGCTATATCAAGGAAGTCACAAATCTCCCCATAAGCTCTGGTATATGCTGGAGCGGACGGAATGTTGCTACACAAAAAGGAATATTTGACTATTGGAAAGTTTAAGTCATGAATTAATGATTTGGTGACCAGCTATCATTTTGTGATTTTCAATAAAATCTAATAGATATATTTATAGAAGAAAATGAGATGTGGAATAAGTGTACGCGCCACAACCTACATTATAAACGTATATTTTAAATATCCACAATGGAAAACAGCCAGCAGCCTTCAATGTGACCAGTGGTCGCTGCTCGCTGTTTTTCAATTGGCCCCTGGATGAAAATAAAATACATATGATTCAAGCCCAATGCCAAAGTGCAATGAAAGACCCTCTTCTTGACAAAAATCAATTAACATAAATTCGACTAAATACAAACATAAGCTTTGATAAAGATTCCTGGCTTATGACAGGCACATTAAAATGTAGCGAGGTTAAACTAGTTTTTTTGCACCAACCCTCCCCCTATTGATAATCAATAACAAAGCACAAACTAACACACAGTAAAATCAAATCGATAGAAGTTCAATTCAACAAGAGAGTATCTGAGACAAAAGGACAACAAGTAATTAACGGGACGTAGAGATACTCTCTTGAGAACACTCGAAATTACTGACAGTAGCTAAGAAGCATCCATCGACTGATGTAAAAAAATCAAGTATGTTGATTTTAAAATCCGACACAACACGTCAAACAATTCATGATTTGATGATGCATCATCACACAAAACCGACACACTTGACCGCTGTAATACTCAAAAATGACATAAGTATAAAAAGTATAAAAAGGCAATTAACATTTTAGTAAGTAATCATTTTTAGTAAGTTAACATTTTACAAGTAAGTATCAAATTATCAATATTTTTACCAAAGAAGACTAATTTCAAAGATTTTACTAAAATATCCATTTCTTAACCTTTATTTAATAAAGTTTTAAGCCAATTTTGCATTCCCAAAGGATTGTTTTTGAATTTATTTGCTTTATAAACAACATTGCCGTAGAAATCTGGATGGGATATTCCCTTTACAATCAAAATTCGTCGTGTACAGTTAAATTTTCCAATAAGGTATAGATATTTATGATAAAACTTAGTAAACGACTTCAATAATTTGTGGAAACGATATCCTTGTTTTAGTAATTTTTTTGTAATACACCGGTTTTTATCATTAAAATAAGCCACACCACTAGTATGTTTTTGATTATACGCATTTAAACTATATTTTATTTCCAAAGAATGATACGAGCCAAATTTACTTACTTCACTCTATATTAGCAATATACAAACCAATATATAGTCCATCAGCCAGGTCCGGAAAAAAATAATTTGAGTGGATACCCCTGTAGACCGATTTTTTATTGCAGAAATCAAAATACAAACATGTGAACTTTATTTTGCAACTTGTTATACTTTGCAAAAAGATGCGGAAACTGGTATAACAGAGGCCCCTTTAAGGGTACTATAAACTGTCAAAAAATTTCAACCCTTATAAAACATTCTATTATACTAAGTCTACTACAATATTATTGAAAAGAAAACTTTTAACATATTAAATGTTGTCCAGACAACCAACGACAGACAAAAGTTTGTTAAAATTTTCACTCAAAGAAGTCTTAAAGGGAGATAATACAAGGAATGACTAAAATGAGTTTTTTTTTTATTTTCTTTTTTCATTTTCTAAAAAAATAGGATAGCTAGGTGGAATATTTTGTGTAAAGAATCTACCTACAACATAACAAATTAAATAAAACAATTCCATTAAAATATTTGTGGTACCGGTTGAAAAGTTTCGGTATTAATGAATGTAGCCCCAGTCGCCTGAAATCTATATTTTTTTCATGTGTAAATACAAATGATCAACATAATGTGTTTCATTATATATTTTTTTCAATTTTAGTTTATATATTTGACCTTTTTGAAACTATAGTATCAGAATTTAAGAACTTTAGTCTTAATTGTCGTTTAAAAGTTGCCATAATTACACGTACATGTGCATTTTGGATCATTTTGCAAGGCAGCATACAACATGTATACAATAATGGCGCTGCATGTTTGACCGACCGTTTGTTGCACTTAGTTACAAAAGGGATACAAAGTAACTGTAATATCGAGGAAATATGCCAGCCAATTAATAAAGTTCTATATGGATCTTTTTTTCAATTTATTTGACGCTTTGTTATGATTGTTTTGCCTTTTGAAATTACTACTAGTATATTTGTAAATACTTTGAAGATCCATATTTAGCTTCTTCATTGTTGGCAGTTGTTTCTTGTACCGTCTTCTAAAAAGACTCTAGATTTTAACGAAATTCAAAGCAATAAGCGTACTTCTAAAACAACAAAAAAGAAACTCTCATTACAATCGTAACTAAATATATTTTGAAAAACAGGCCTTTTTATTGTGAACTTTTTAATGCTGCTGAGCAATGTTGTAGAGTTTGGTCATTTTTTCCCAGAAAGAAGTTAACTAAACGAAGTTGAAATCACCAAACCATTGAAGTTAGTGATTGTGCTAACCGACGAATGAATTGAAAGAAGCAAACAGGCACAAATAGGGCATTCGAGTGTCAAAAGTCCGAAAAGGCAATGACAAAACCGGTAAACATGAACAAGAACAGCACGAAGAAACACAAAATCAACCGAACGGAAATCAACAACGCCAACTCAAGTCGTAACAAGAGTTAACTCGGGTGCTCCGGAAGAGTAAGCGGTTTTTGGCTGCTATAGCACATCCGTCGTGTTGCTAATTTTCAATTCAGTGTGTCTAATCTGGTAAAGGAAGACAAAACAAATTTCTAAGACAAACCAACATCTGCACTCATTTGAGAGATTGTCTACGAGTGCAAGGTGTCTACCGTACAATTTCTTGAGTGAATACAGCAACCGTGGAGCAACATAACCCTGTGTAAGCCTTTTCTGTGTCAAACGTGACGCTCTGCCAAGGAATCGATGTAATTGCCGCAAGCTCTGGAGTAACGAATCAACTGTGATACGAACACTTCATAAGCCGGAGCGGACGGAATGTTGCTACACAAAAAGGGAAAGTTGAAGTCATCACGTTTGTCATAGAGCTTTGTTGAAGTATTCCTTGAGAGTCAATTACGAGATGTAAATCTAAATATGAAGCAGACTTCCTAGAATCCATTGTGTCCCTTATCTCAGGTTCCTGAGGATATATGAGATGGAGAAAGTCACCAAATAGAGAATTGTTCAGTGAAAGGACATCATCAATACTTGTATAACGGAACGTGAGATAAAAAGAGATAGCTTGTCTAGTTCTCCACGAGTACAATATGTCCCTGTCTTATACTTGATTCAAAATTTCAAAAAAAATCAAAGAAAACTACTTGTCCTGATTTTGTGTTAAAATGCGAATACTGTAACCTTACTATTTGTGTGGTTTTTAACTTTGCTGATTTCAGTGTTTCCCATTTTTCATGAAATTACATAAAAAAAGAAATAATGGTACACTAATGATATAAGTTTCTGTAGACCTAAAATGCTTGTATTCTTTGTGTTTCGCCAATAACATTAGACAGAAGCGACATACATAGGCTCACTTTTTGATTGTTCGTCTTCTTATTAAATCGAGCGTCGCTCTGCAAAGGTATTAAGTATTCCGTCTCAATTTTTATGTAACTTAACTCTATATTTCTTAATAAAGTTAAGGAATTACTCAACTACTTCCAGTTAACAGAATACTTTATAGACAAAAATACAAAATTCTGACATCGTTTGGGACAAAGTAACTGAGCAAACGGATACAAACTTTCTATGGGAACAGACACTTCAAGGTTAAGAGCATATTATGCTGGTACATGAAGATCAACGTGCCCTTTGCAATGGAAAAAGCTTAAGCACCATTTTCTATTCATTTACAGCTGACCAGTACCAGTATTGCCTGAGGAACTTTGGTGTGCTTTTGATTCTTAACAACTGCAATCGTCCGAAAAATCCTAATTGTTCGTCTGTGTATGTGGCGGAGTCTTTGGGAATGTTTAGGAATGAGATGACATTGCTGTTAAATCTTTAAAATGGAATGCAGTATTGTAAAAATCCATCATCAATGAGGACTTCTTGTCTTCTAGTACTCTTTTTTTATGAGACAGACCATTACCACGAAAAGAGGGGGGTGGGTTTGTTCCGATCAGACAATTATTTTTTTCATAAAGGTGTCTCGAGACAAATTCTTGTTTTCATTATTAGCATTATTCTATATGGCAGAAATCCTTCTTCAACATATTTTATCCTCTGTTACTTAAATATTTTTCATCAAAATTCAGATTCATAATATTATTTTAGGAAAACACCAACCCCTTCAGCCATTCTTTGATTTCATAACAATAGAATTGGAAAAAAAACTAAATTTACAAAACGACATCGTTACATTATTTTAAGGCGACAGCTCGATATAAATTGTCGCCAGAAATAAAGAATAAATAAGTTATAAGTAAAAAGTAATGTAAATATTTCATATAAGTATAAATAAAGTCAAACGCACCTGACCTAAAGTAAAGTCTAACAGGCCAAAAACAAGAAAACGTGATTAATTGGTTATAACTTTGTTTTTAATAATGTAAAAAAATCACCTTTACTGTAATATAACTTCTTTTATGTTGGTTTTAAAAAATACCATAGAAATGACTTAAAATCATAAAAAAAAATTGATTCTATAAATAGAAAAAGTGACCTTCACATGTAATAATTTAAAATATAAAACCATATCGGTCAAACCATTACAATCCGCACATGGACATTAAAAATGGATTTTTCTGTAAAGCACTGTTTTTATCAAATCCTGGTGGATTGTGACCATTGTAATTAGGTGAATATTGTTGAGTAAATTTTACCTGTGATACGTGCGAAGTCATAGGAAGACATTCGCAAATTGTAAAAATAGGGTAATTTTGAACGTAATAATTAGCAATTTTACATCTAAAAAATTTCTTTTTTAGACATTGTTATGATGCAAATTCTTCTCCTAAGTCAATAATCCCTATGCATACTATAGATTTATATAACAGTAATTGAAGTTTTCAACCCCATGTTCAATTTATTGAAAATAAATGAATGACTACTGTTCAATTGCTCACCAGAGGGTCCAGAAAAATGATTTTTACGCTATTTTCCGCATATTTTATACAAGTATAACATTTGGAATTATGAAGCTTAGATGTAATACTAAATTTTTGTACCATAAAAATTCGGTCTACGGGGGTATCCACTCAACTTTTAAATATGACGTCTTTTCAGAGTTGGCTGATGGACTAATATATATAGACAAAGAAAAGTAACCGCTTTTGATCTCATCCACTTTTTCTGATAGATAATTCGGATAAAGCGAATTGAAGGCATTATTTTTTGTATGACTTAACCCAATTTAGCAAGTAACTTATGCTTGGCCCACAAGCAGCATGAATTCAGGTATACCAAGGACATGGTTGGGGTGAAAAATAAACATGAAATGGTTAGGAATGGAGGACAAAATGACAAGTCGTGGATGAGAGTTTTGACTGCCTCTGTGATGGGAGGGATGGGAAGGGCCGTACAATTTAGCTTACTGCACGGGAATCCTTCAGGTCCCACTCTTATCGAGACCTGCAACAGGATTTCTGAACGTGCGAGGAACGTAACATATTTCCCAAAACAGTGCTCCTCTATGGTTTGCGATCAGGTTTTCCGCAATAAGCCTGACGACATCGACTATCCTTGTTCAATCATCTGTGGCACACATTCAAGTCGCATGGCCCAACGTTAGGTTCTGGGCGCTCTTAAGTTGACAAACTGACACATTTAGCGAATGAGATGTATGTCCAAGATGGATGAATGGGGTGGCCTTAATTCTTGTCGTTTATCGGGGTATAGTGCAGAAAACTTTACAGTTATCAATCCCTCTTTTTCCATTTGCAATATCTCTCAACCCCGATTGACCTTTTGTCCCAATTTCCTCCTCTTCATCATTTATAGATCTTTGTATCACCCTTTTCTTGCTTAACGTTGTTGCTGGCCTATTAGCCTCCCGGGGCCTGCATGGGTGAAATCAATTACTTAAGAAAAAAATCTTCCAGGTAAACGATATCGGCTTACATTATATTTTTACATTGCTTTTTTAATATGGAAACATTTCGTTCAGTTTTGCTTAACCTGTATAACCTGATAAAAGTTCATATATTTTTGCCTTTGAAACATTTCAAAGAAAGGTGGCATTCATGTATCTTATGCTGATGGAACTATACATCATATACCACAGAATCAAGATGAAAAGTGCTTTTGCATTCAGTCTGCCAAAAATAACCCCGGACAATCTTGATAGGTTTTTTCGCGTTAGAAACATTTCGGGTTTTTTTTATGGAAGGGGAATTTTTAATCGCGTAATGTAAATTTCACGGTTTCTTATCTTTTATTGATCGACTAATATTTCGTGTCTTCCTATCTTCGCGTCTCGATTATTACCACGAATAAAGCGCAAATTTAATCGTGTGAAAAAAAAAAATTCAGTAATCAATAAATGAAATAAATAAGGTTATGGAATCCTACAATCTTAAACTTTAAACTAATGCCATTAATTATGGTGATCCTTTACTTGCTGATTTGTTTCTTCATTCATCTTACAATCACTTCTTTTCAAAAAGGATCGTATACTAGCTCTCTCTTTTAACCTCACTTTCCGTTATATTGATGATGTCCATCACTGAACAATAGTCGTTTTAGTGTCTTTTTTCATCTTATATATCCTCAGGATCTTGAGAGAAAGGACACAACGACTTCTAGGAAGTCTGCTTCATATTTAGATCTATATCTCGAAATAGACTCTCAAAGAAAAACTTTCAAGACTCTCAAGGAAAGCTTCCGACAAAGCTCTATGACAAACGTGATGACTTCAACTTTCTAATCATAAACTTTTCCTTCTTGTGTAGCAACATTTCGTCCGCTCCAGCTTATGGAGTTTACGTATCTCTATGAATTCATTATTCCAGAGCTTGTGGGGCTTACATCGATGTCTTTGGCAGAGCGTCACGCCACGTCTGAAATAAAAACTGCTTACACAAGGTTATATTGCTATGAAGTTGTTGTCATACCTTGTCCTTTTGGGGACGACATCATGCGTTCATAGACAAGTATGGGATTTATATCTCTCAGATAAGTGCAGATATTGGTGTGTCCCAGGGGTTTGTTTTTTCTTCCTTTACTACCGGATTAGGCACACTGAATTGACCATTGGCAGCGCGACGGGTGTGCTATAGCAAGTAGAATAAGAATAAGAATAGTTTTATAAGCTCAAACTCAACTAAAATAGATGGTTAAGGCCTATATAAAGTGACATAAAGAATACAATACATGTTTAACCTGACAATTAATATGTATGTCATTGCATGTGTATTTACATAGTCTTAATTTTGGGGGAATTTGGAGATGTCTTCCTCTTTCAATCATTAATGTGTGTATGAGAGCTTATTCGTATCTTATTTACTGCAGCTCTATCATTTCTATTTTGCAAAATATCTATGTATGGTGCCCTCTTGCCTGTGCTGTAGACTTTTCTGAAGAAATCTTATTTTTCAGATTTATTAAATTAGATTGTTGATTTTGAAAACATTGGTCGTTTATGAACAGCTTACTCTTCCGTGGCACTGATCGAGTTGCTCTCGTTACGGCTTGAGTTCGCGTCAGTCTGCTGATTGTCATAGTTGTTTTTTTTTATTTTTGTGCTTTTGTTTTGTCTGTTTCTTCGTGTTGTTCTTTTTGGTGTTTACTGGTTTTGTCTTTGCCCTATCGGACTTTTGACATTCGGGTGCCCCATTGCTACAGGTACCTCAGTCTGCTTCTTTCACACAATTTTGGTTACATAATGTAGATCGGTGCACCTCCTTTTTTAACTGAATATGTTCAGAACGATTTATAGGGTTTTCAATGGCAAAACATGAACTTAGCCATTTGGCGATAAGGGATATCCATCTCCTCCTGTAAACTCCGGCGTCAATGTGGACAGTCTGCTAAAAAAAGTCCTTTGCAAAAAGGACAGTCTCTCGCGTTTTCATAAATATCTCTTCTAATTAGGTGTTTAGCGGCAAATCTTTTTCATGAAAGTGAAAACGGGTATCTTCGGTAATTAATTTTAAACGTTTTTCGCAAATCTAGACTTATAAGAAGTTTTTTCTCAACTTTTAAAAATGTTCTATAGTAAACATATGGTACTTATTTTTGACCTATTATGACCTTTAGACGAGTCCAATTGTTAAAAGGTATGATAAATGATCCAAACTTGATTAAGCGAAACGGAGTAAGCCGGTTGTTCTCTATTGAAAAGGAAAATTCTCAGTAAATGAAGCGTGCCCATTCTTAGTACTTTTAAACAGTTCATTGGTCAATTAAGGTCATGTGTCCGTATTCACATCAAGAATGAGGAACATCGAGGGAAAGGATGTCCAAAAAGACAACAAAAGTATTCATTACTATACCTGAAATTAAGGTAGTACAGAAATGTTAAATAAGTTACTAAGGTTACCACATTTATATTTATTTGTATATTCAGCAAATATCTTTAAAATGCAACTTTTGCATTTCTAAAATGATGAGGTTTTTTTTTAATTTTTCTTTACGTAGCTTAAAAAATGAACATCTATAATGCGTTATTTTACAATACATGTATTTCTGAGGTTTTGTGGATAATAAGTTACTCTTATCGCAGCACACAAAAAAAATGAAAAAAATGGATATCTCATTTATGCACTATCTAACTATATTTCTAAGTTTTTGTGGATATTAAGTCACTCTAGCCGAGGCGCATAAAATGAAATACTTAATGTATTTTACATAAGTTGTTTTGTTGAATGTATGTAACCTGTTACAATGTCCATAATATACACCAGCTAAACAAGAAATCCGTGAGACACTGCAGTCATTCGGTGTAACATGACTACCCCCCCCCCCCTCCCCCGAAAAAAAAAAAGAACAGAGAGTAGATATGCGACTTTACAATTCTAGTATCGAACCTCATACTGAAGAGAACCACAAAAGTCTCTGTGACAAGTAGTTGCTTTGAAAACTAGCCGTAATGAAAATTTCCAACCATTTACTACTATACTGTCATGAATGTAGAAAATTATCAGTAAAGCAGAAGTAGATATACAACAGACCTAAAGTCGGTTCTTGCTATACAGGAACTAGCTCATACTTACTAAAGTCACAATTTTTTTCAAGACATTGTGACAAGATGTTGCTGAAAAAAAATAATGCTCCGAAAGTTATGAAGGACACAGGTAAACTAGAATACCCGGCCGCTATTTTTTTTTTCAAGAAGACTGGACAAAAACATGTATTATCGTGATTTTTTTTCTTCAAATATCTCTTCTTTTTTCAATGAACGTTTTTTGAAATGTCCCCCGCCGCAACACGACGGAGGAACTTAGTAATGGTCTTCGTTCGTCGATTCTTCTGTGCGTTTCTATGTGCGTCCGTCTGTCTTAGATATATGAAGATTTGTAGAACTGTGTGTCATGATATGTAGTTGAAAAAAATAAAGGAATCAAACTTAGGGCGTTATCGATTTTGTTTACTTTAGGTCACAAGAAGTGCAATAAACTTGACATAAATATGGGGCCTTTTTCTAAGTATCTTTAATTGTTATATCTAAATACAACATAATTGGGAGAAAGTACCAGAAAATTGTTGCAACACATTCAACGAGCGCATCTCGTTAAGTTATTACATGCATAACACAGACTTGAAGTCCATATATACCCTTCACTGTACCTCACATTTGCTTTAAAGCTACCCTGATTTACCTTAATTGATTATGGATTCTACCTCAACAAGAAAACAAGCTGAAAGTGAAATTTTACCTATGCACAGCATTATAGGAAAGGTGCTTACAAATTTCAATTCTACTAAGAATTACCGAAAGTCTATTAGAACAATATTCTGTTTTCATTTTTTCATCAAACCGTCGTTGGTTCGTGAAAATTTCCTGGAAATTTAGAAAAACTGAGAGACTGTCCTTTTTGCAATGGACTTTTTTTTTTTTAGGCCTATATCTTTTTTTTAATAGCAATTTTTGATATGGGTGTATTTTGTGTGTGTTAAGTTGCCTTTGTTTTTTTTCTTATGGCATTTTTTCTGTTAAACGACCATAAAGTTCAAGATTAAATAGAATATTTACGTTACTTCCTCGGAAATTTAGCACACGGTTTTAGGAATTTCGAAATATTTTGGTGGTTTCCGGTTGTCAAAAACAAGCATGTTTTGAGTTTCTTTTCAAAACATTGTAAAAGTTTTGCTGAATTATTTGAAAGTAGCAATGATAAACATATTTTCCACACAACTAAAGAAATAGGCTTTTTAGCAATGCTGCGATTTCGAGGTCTTTTACAGCTAGTGAAGCTGTCAGTCCCCCATAAGACACCAGTTACATGGACATCATGTAAGACTCCTTTTAGTGAAAGAGACATAACGAACACAAAAAGTACACTAAAGAATTAATTTGTCATAAACTAGTAAAGATAAAACAGTACAACACATTATTTGTTTGTAATGAATGATGAAATTGCATCACCTCACATTCATCACCTACTGTAATCTGTACGTGTCATAAACTTTAGACACTGGATGGTCACTCGTGTACTGTAAAATGAATCCTCGCGTGTATTTATTATTTCTCACGGTATTTACTCTCGTGTAAACTCCCACATGACCTACAAAAAATAATCATTTGACTGTCTTCTTCGTCTTTAGGTTTTCAGCATAACATCAATAAATATGTCATTTTTGAGTTCATTGCTTTTCCAGAAAAATCCCTCAATTAGACAGAAATTATCACAAGACTTTACCAGTTTTTGAGTCAAACTGGTTTGCTGCCCCGTAGACAATGCAATTCAAGGACTTTTTCATGTTTCCTTGAACTGAAGGATGGCATGGGAACCCTGTCATATGATAAATACTGCTTTGTTTTTTATTAACGATGGAATCTTCAATTCTGGAAATATTTCTACACATGTAACAATATTATATTTTTACATTCAATTGAAGCTTTTACCATTTATAAAATATCACTGTTTTCATAAACCCACAAAGGCTTTTGTTTAAAAATCCTTGAACTTTATCAAATATCCTTGAAAAACCCTGGAGTTTTGTTATATGCAGATTTGTTGACCGTTTGATAAAAAATTTCGAAAAATATAAGAATTTTTAAATTTTGGCGGACTATTTTAATCCTTGAAAATGACCTCAATACCCTCTAAAAATCCTGGAAAAAACCTTGAATTTCGTGTCCAAAAAATAGTGGGAATCCTGTCATGATCTATTGCTCTTTCTTGCACCGAAAGTCGTCATGCCCAGAAAAAAAATATAATAAAAGCACTTTTTCTGGGTTGACCAGCCATTCTGCGCTATCGTGAAAACAATGTATTGAAGATAACTTGACTTAAGTCCAAAGTATTATCTTAACCAGGAACAATGGCTTGTGCAAGTTTGAGTCTACCTTTGAAAATCACAAAAAGGGCTAACAGACCCATACATGTAATAGGCTTCCAAAAGGGAGTGATAATGGTAGACATGTTAATATTTTTGTAGTACTATGAGCTAAATTTTCCTTCAATATCCAGTAAAGCACGCTTGTTTTCCCACACTTTCTATGTCTTTTTAAAGCTTTAACTACTTAAATTTTGTATGTCGTTAAGCACACACCTGACCTACAGGGAAAGCAACTTTGATTTTATTTTTCAAATATAGTGTTCAATTTCATCACTTGATAGACATTTTAAAATTTAATATATGAAAGACATTGCCTTAAAAGCTTGCCTACATGTAGATACAAAAAAATCCATTTTGTTGTCAATTTGGATCAATCCAAGGACCAGATAATTTGGGTCGATGTACTACTATTTCTCACCTTTCTTTTGCATGCACCATGTGCACAGACATTATTGAAAACTTCAGAGAATTCTGAAAGTTTCCAGGGCAGAAAGATTTTTCCTCCTTAGTACTTTGAGTATTATGCAAATCGGCAGATTTTCTACATTAGAGAGCTTGCTGCGCTCGCATATTATATAGCGTGTAACAGGGATTCAAATTAGCACTCGTCCGAGGTTGGGACTTTCAATTTTTTATTCAGGACCTTTGACATTCTATTTACAAAAGTCCTGGACCTGCATGCATTTACAGTACATGTAGTTAATACATTGAGGACTTTTTTGATAACATTTGGTGGACCTTTTACCATGTTTACTATGAAATTCAAAAAGTTTTGAATTTTTAGCTTTCAAATGTTAATTTGAACCCCTCTTAATGCAAGATTTTAAAAAAATGTTGCAACTTGGCAAGCATCACAGGTTAAACTTTCCTCATGTAACATGTTAAACTTGTTAACATGTTAAAAGGTAACAAAGGGGTAAGGGTATAAAGATTTATTAAACATTGGTGAATACACATCAGTGATGTGTACACAGGTTTCCAAAATATTACATGTAACTCTGCTTTGTGAACCATGTGTTAAAAAGGGCATTAGCCTTAACATCTTGAATACTGACCAGGGCTTATGTATCTCTATTATTATATTGATGTCTTCTAAAAAATTGATAATCACAATTTTGGGAGAAATAATGACAAAACAAATGTTATTTTTTAATTTGATCAACATCTTGTATATATATCTTTTTCTTTTTACTTTTAGGTGTGAATGCTTTGCAGCCATATCATTTACCAGTAGAGAACAGTCCAACATTACAGTTTTCTTTCAATGATAGATCTTACTTTTCCACTTCTCCAATTAACAAGGGACCAGAAGAAAACCCACAAGGAACAGACCCTGTCACTTCCTCAGAACAACTTTCAATTTATCAGAGGTTTAAACGAGCATACAAAGAGCATGGCAAAGTTCTGGTTGGTGTCCATCTTCTTACATCATCTGTTTGGATGGGAACTTTCTATTATATGGTTATAAGGTAAAGAGAAATAATTCAATTATCATGTGTAACAATTTATCACACCTCTCCTAAATTGTTTGGGGCATATAGATGAATGCATGTAGATAAATCTTTTAGGAGTCACTCTACTATCTGTCCACTTTTCTTGTTAACATAGCTATGGTACTGTAATGCTTCTAAACCTGCTTAGCAGCAGCATATAATACCCCTTCTTAACCTGTGTCCTTCCATAGTTCTGTCACAACTTCTTTCACACTTTTTTTTTGCTGATAACTTGGCAACTATTACTCATAGGTTGCTAGTATCTGGTAGCAAGTTGTTTATGGACATGGATTATTGTTGGATATGTTTTGGGTCCATCTGACATCTACTTCCACTTGCACTTTCTATTGGCTTGTGACATAGCTACTAATACTTCTAGGAAGCAGAGGTACCAATGGGGTATCCGAATATCAAAAGTCCGAAAGGGCAGAGACAAAACCAGTAAACACCAACAGGAACGGGACAAAAACAGACAACATGTAAAACATGGAAACACAAAATAACTGAATATCAATCAACAACACGAACTCCAGTCGAAACAAGAGTGAACCCATGTGCTCCGGAAGAGTAAGCAGTTCCTGCTTGCTATAGCACACCCGTCGCGTTGCCAATAGTCCATTGAGCGTGTCAAATCCAGTAAAGGAAGACAAAACAACACCCTATGACAAACCAACATCTGCACTCATCTGAGAGATCGAAATCCCATATTTGTCTATAAGTGCATGATGTCTTCTGTAAAATTTCTTGAGTGAAGACAGCAACCGAGGAGCAACATAACCCTGTGTGAGCAATTTTTGCGTCAGACGTGTCGCTCTGCTGAGGAAATCAATGTAAGTCCCGCACACTCTGGAGTAATGAATCAATTGAGATATGTAAACTCCATAAGATGGAGCGGACGGAATGTTGCTACACAAGAAGGGAAAGTTGACGATTGGAAAGTTGAAGTCATCACGTTTGTCATAGAGCCTTGTTGAATTTGGTGATATTTGGTAAAAACCTTCATATGGACATGATGTTTTACATTTTTATGTCCATTTATCTACAAAAACTTGGGGTGAGTGAGTGAGTTGGTGTTTTACGCCCATTGCAACACTTATAGATTATTTACAGGCGATGAACATGAAAAGGATGATTAAATGAACATGAAATGATGATGATAAATGAAATATGGGGGTGGGGTGGGAAACAAAGGACAGGTAAATTTTGAAGAACCACAGGAAAAGGGGAGAAGTGGGTAGGGGTTGAAATTTGAGCCTATGTGGTGCACTACTTGGCCGTCCACAAAGGGGTTTTTTACCTGCATGAAGCATGGCACACTCCACACATGTTGGCCCACTACAGTCAGCGGTCAGGGTTTCCGTATTATAGACCCCACAACAACTTGGCATTTTACCCATGGCATAGTTATGAAAGTAGGATATCACTAGTGAGCACTAATTCATAGATTTCATGTTGGATTTGAATGAAATAGTACATGAAATAAATATGCAGCCTTCGAATTTAGCCACAAGTCTGACAGCCCTGGCTAGTAAAATAGCTTTCGGACCAGTAAAATTTCTTTAAAATATGGAATTTCAAGCCAATTATATGTTAAGAAAAATTCTAAAAATAATGATTTTTGGGCTTGTACTTCAAAAAGTTAGCCGTGAAGTTTGAATATGTCGTAATGAACTGTGCATGAATTATCAAGATTAACTTCAATAGATTCCATTCATTAGAGAATAAATTTAAACAATAAAGAGTCCAAGATACATAAAGAATATATGGCATTTTGTTTTTGAGATGGATTTTATCATGGCAAGTATCAGTCGAGCCCAGCAGGGCGAGCCTGATACGTAAAGCCGTGATAAAATTCATCTCAAAAAACAAAATGTCTTATATTTCTTTTATCGGCAATACCGATTTATTCATGACCAACTTCTTATTTCCTAATAATTTCATTTCATGAAGAATTTATTTAAGCCTAGGCGGTGATGCGGCAATTTCATGAATGACGTTTCAATATTTTCATTCATAAATTGACGCGAAAGAACATATGCGCGCAACGTTAATGCTTAGCAACGTCACGCACCTCCTTAGAAGTGACCTGTTATTTTTTGTATCACAGCCAGTATGCGATACAAGTTTTCTCAACCAGCAAACATACAAAAGGAAAATGCAGCAAATTGCCGATAAAGTGGGGTATCCTTAGTTAGATTGCACTGTTGAATTTATTTCTTATGTTGGTATTTGTGTGGGAACATGGAAAACATATTTTTATTTACCCATTGAGTTATGTCGATATGAAAATGTTTAAACTATTATAAATGTTCTTCATTTTATTTACAGTGGCATTGACATTGTTCCCCTTCTAGAGAGTTGGGAAGTATTCAGTGAGGATAAAATTGCTCATCTCAAATCTTCCAATGCTAAGGACATAGTGCAGGCATACTTAATGTACAAACTAGCCACACCAGCCAGATACACTGTAACACTACTAGGAACAAATTTCGCCATCAAGTATTTCCAAAAAACTGGAAGAATGCAAAAACCGTCCGAAAGGGAAAAATTCAAGGACTTGATGAAAGATGGCCGACAAGAGTTTAAGGATAAAAGAAAAGAAATTGACAGTAAAATTAAGTCTAGGACTTCTAGTTTGAGGTCAGCAAATGAGGCGAGAAGGTTAAGAAGGAAAAGTCATCACAAAAATGGATCATAGTACATGACATATAGGTTAAAGAGTGGTAGATTTTTCCCTGCTTGCTTTGAAAGGAATTTTTAATAGTTGACACTTGTTGATAATCATAGAATTTGAATGTGATGTATGCATTGTGTAGAATTAGTGTGGTTTTCCTGAATCAAATAAGCTAATATTAATCATGATTTGTTGTTTTATTCATTTGCATAAATTTTGTAGTAAATGATACATGTACATCTGATCAATTTAAGATTTATGCATATATTTTTATATGTCTATGGCATTTACGTATATATTGCACTTTTTCTTGTATTTTATACTAAGGGATTATTATTTCTCCCACTCATAGCAATGGTCACCAATTGGTTTAATTTGTGTGAAAAACATTTTTGCATTTAAAATGTTTTCTCTTAAATTTCATGAGAGGAACCTGTGCTCTTTCAGATAAAGTTGTGGATAAAATGATTTCTCCACTGCTCAAAAGTTATTTGCTTATTTTAAAATGCATGTATAGAACATAACTAACAAAGTATCTCAGAGTGGAGAGATAGTTTTATCCACTCCTTACAGACAGGAACTTATATTCATGTACTTAAGTTATCTTTGTATTATAATGAAATTAAAAATTAATAATGAAATTATTTAATGTTATTTTAAATTGAATAAGCATGAAAATGAAAATGAAAAATAAATGTTCTAGTTATATTAACTAGAACAATTATATTTTAACTTGTTGCACAAAGATTTTACAGATTGCATGCATATGTACAAAATATAGTATCTTTAAAGTGTATATTATGATGTATTTCTAATGGAGTAATTTACCACATATTTTAGAAGTGTTGTTATTATTATTAGCAGATTTAAACTATTGCTATTTATTCATGATTTGTTTGTTAGATGAGGTGCTGTTGGTCAAGTTTAAAAAAGACATATTTATTATTATTCAGATTTAAAATTTATGAATAACTGGTGTGTGTCTTGATAATAAAGATAATGAAATCCTCAAGTTTGTATTTCATTAATATCAGTGGCGGATTCAGAGAGGGGTGGAGGGGGGCATATGCCCCCTTTAGTTGAGAAATTTTATTTTTTCCGTATAAAATTGACCAAGCAACTTCAAATTTTCATCAAAATCTGACATTTTAGCAATTAACCCCCCCCCCCTTTCACGGACCTCTGGATCTGCCCCTGGTTATTGACTAAAAGACCAGGTTAACTGCTGTTTTGATACTTCTTTATCCATCCTTACGAAAGACCGGTAGTGCCATTGGTTCTGTCACATTTCTCTATTGATGCGAGAAATTTCTCATTTCTAAGTTGACATTTCGCACTTCCAAGATGACATTTCTCAGTTCAAATTTGACATTTCTCAGTTCCCACTTGACATTTCTCAGTTCCAACTTGACATTTCGCAGTTCCAACTTGACTTTTCGAAGTTCCAACTTGACATTTCTCAGTTCCAACTTGACATTTCGCAGTTCCAACTTGACATTTCACAGTTCCAACTTGACATTTCACAGTTCAAACTTGGAAGTTGGAAATGTCAAGTTTCCGATGACAGAACCGATGGCACTACTGGTCTTTCGTACATCCTACTTGATTATTTATGCAATGTAAAATAATGCAATGTAAGTCCCACTTTAGAAAATTAACAGCTTACTCATCTGCATGTCATTAAAAGACAAGATATGATAAATGCTAAGTTTGGCCCCCATATTTGACATTTTTTATAAATTATGAATTGAAGTGAAACTATTATAGGTCAGTTCTTAAATGAACAAGGTATAGTACAACAACGTATTTTTAACATAATATTGACTAATACATGTATGTCACAATGACGTCATCAAATTCTGTGCTCACCTGGACCAAAGGTCCAGGTGAGCTATTACCATCACATGGCGTCCGTCGTCTGTCGTCTGTTATAACATTTTTTCAAAAATCTTCTCCTCTAACACTACTGAACAGAATTTTAATTTAATGAAACTTGGTATGAATGATCCTTAGGGTGTCTTTCACAAAAGTTGTGTTTAGATTTTTGATCCGTAAAAAAACATGGCTGTCGTTGCTAAAAATAGACAAGGGGGTCAAACTACTGTTTTTAACTTGTTAATCAAAAAGCACAAGAGATAGAGAAAATCTGATGCAACTTTCTTTCTTCAGCATCAAAAGATCTACAAAAGTTTCCATTGCGTCAAAATTGTCAGATGAATCCTGATAGGGGTTATGGCCCTTTAAAGGTAAAAAAAAATTAAGTTTTTCATATTTTGCCCTATAGAATGAAAAATATTGCACATAGAGAAATGCTGTTGCTTGCTTAAATCTTCAGCCCATTGAGCTCTACAAAAGTCTTTATTTGGTTGAAGATGTCAGATGACCCCTTATAGGGATTATGGCCCTTTTAAGGTAAAAAATGGCATTTTTCATGTTCTTGTCCTACAGATTGAACTATTGCAGATAAAGAAATGCTGTTGCTTGCTTTGACTTTCAGCTCATTAAGCTTAACAAAAGTCTAAATGTGGTCGAAGATGTCAGATGACCCCATATAGGGGTTATGGCCCTCTAAAAGTAAACAAAAAGTGGGTTTTTTTTCATGTTTTTGCCCTGTAGAAAGAAAAATTATGCAGATAGAGAAAAACTGTTTCTTGCTTAAACCTTAAGCTGATTAAGCTATACAAAAGTCTTAATTGGTTTGAAGTTGTTAGATGACTCCTTATAGGGTTTATGGTCCTTTGAAGGTCAAAATTGTGTTTTCTCTACATTAAA
The DNA here is from genome assembly GCA_963971305.1 of Arcuatula senhousia. Taxonomy (NCBI): domain Eukaryota; kingdom Metazoa; phylum Mollusca; class Bivalvia; order Mytilida; family Mytilidae; genus Arcuatula; species Arcuatula senhousia. The sequence goes on from OZ020306.1 coordinate 12,701,316, forward strand.
TACAATGGAAACTTGCACAGATACAAAAAGTCTCGGCTCATTAAGCTCTACAAAAGTCTCCATTGGTTCGAAGTAGTCAGATGGCTCCTTATAGAAGATATTCTTGTGGCTCCTCACTAGGTGAGCTCCTGTGACCCTCTTGTTTGAAAAGGTGTTAAAATCATGCAAATTTTGAGTAGTTTTTGGCAAATTTTAACTCTGAGCAACACTGTACCACAAAGATATTTTCGTGATTAGTTTCTCTTTTAAAAATGATCATTTACACAAGTTTTTCTAACGGTACTCTGTGTTGCTCATAATTAGGTTTTCAAAAAACCACTCAAAATTTGCAGGTTTTTTACGGTTTTTCGCCAAATTGCAATTTTCAAGCAAGTTTTGGTAATTTTTTTACAACAATGGATGCATTTCAAAAGTTTTCTCTTAAATTTCATGAGAGGAACATGTGCTTTTTCAGATAAAGTTGTGGATAAAATGAATTCTCCACTGCTCAAAAGTTATTTGCTTATCTTAAAATGCATGTATAAAACACAACTTAATAAGTATCTCAGAGTGGAGAGATCATTTTATCCACTCCTCACAGACAGGAACCTACATGTACAATGTATATTCACATACTAGTTATCTATGTATTATAATGAAATAATGAAATTATTTAATGTTATTTTAAATTAAATAAGCATGAAAATGAAAATCTAGTTATATTAACTAGAACAAATATATTTTAACTTGTTGCACAAAGATTTTACAGATTGCATGCATATGTACAAAATATAGTATCTTTGATGTGTATATCATGATGTATTTCTAAAGGAGTAATTTACCACATATTTTAGAAGTGTTGTTATTATTATTAGCAGATTTAAACTATTGCTATTTATTCATGATTTGTTTGTTAGATGAGGTGCTGTTGGTCAAGTTTAAAAAAGACATATTTATTATTATACAGATTTAAAATTTATGAATAACTGGTGTGTGTCTTGATAATAAAGATAATGAAATCCTCAAGTTTGTATTTCATTAATATCAGTGGCGGATTCAGAGAGGGGTGGAGGGGGGCATATGCCCCCTTTAGTTGAGAAATTTTATTTTTTCCGTATAAAATTGACCAAGCAACTTCAAATTTTCATCAAAATCTGACATTTTAGCAATTAACCCCCCCCCCCCTTTCACGGACCTCTGGATCTGCCCCTGGTTATTGACTAAAAGACCAGGTTAACTGCTGTTTTGATACTTCTTTATCCATCCTTACGAAAGACCGGTAGTGCCATTGGTTCTGTCACATTTCTCTATTGATGCGAGAAATTTCTCATTTCTAAGTTGACATTTCGCACTTCCAAGATGACATTTCTCAGTTCAAAGTTGACATTTCTCAGTTCCCACTTGACATTTCTCAGTTCCAACTTGACATTTCTCAGTTCCAAGTTGACATTTCTCACTTACAACTTGACATTTCGCAGTTCCAACTTGACTTTTCGAAGTTCCAACTTGACATTTCTCAGTTCCAACTTGACATTTCGCAGTTCCAACTTGACATTTCACAGTTCCAACTTGACATTTCGCAGTTCAAACTTGGAAGTGCGAAATGTCAAGTTTCCGATGACAGAACCGATGGCACTTCTGGTCTTTCGTACATCCTACTTAATTATTTATGCAATGTAAAATAATGCAATGTAAGTCCCACTTTAGAAAATTAACAGCTTACTCATCTGCATGTCATTAAAAGACAAGATATGATAAATGCTAAGTTTGGCCCCCATATTTGACATTTTTTATAAATTATGAATTGAAGTGAAACTATTATAGGTCAGTTCTTAAATGAACAAGGTATAGTACAACAACGTATTTTTAACATAATATTGACTAATACATGTATGTCACAATGACGTCATCAAATTCTGTGCTCACCTGGACCAAAGGTCCAGGTGAGCTATTACCATCACATGGCGTCCGTCGTCTGTCGTCTGTTATAACATTTTTTCAAAAATCTTCTCCTCTGATACTACTGAACAGAATTTTAATTTAATGAAACTTGGTATGAATGATCCTTAGGGTGTCTTTCACAAAAGTTGTGTTTAGATTTTTGATCCGTAAAAAAACATGGCTGTCGTTGCTAAAAATAGACAAGGGGGTCAAACTACTGTTTTTAACTTGTTAATCAAAAAGCACAAGAGATAGAGAAAATCTGATGCAACTTTCTTTCTTCAGCATCAAAAGATCTACAAAAGTTTCCATTGCGTCAAAATTGTCAGATGAATCCTGATAGGGGTTATGGCCCTTTAAAGGTAAAAAAAAATGATGTTTTTCATATTTTGCCCTATAGAATGAAAAATATTGCACATAGAGAAATGCTGTTGCTTGCTTAAATCTTCAGCCCATTGAGCTCTACAAAAGTCTTTATTTGGTTGAAGATGTCAGATGACCCCTTATAGGGATTATGGCCCTTTTAAGGTAAAAAATGGCATTTTTCATGTTCTTGTCCTACAGATTGAACTATTGCAGATAAAGAAATGCTGTTGCTTGCTTTGACTTTCAGCTCATTAAGCTTAACAAAAGTCTAAATGTGGTCGAAGATGTCAGATGACCCCATATAGGGGTTATGGCCCTCTAAAAGTAAACAAAAAGTGTTTTTTTTCATGTTTTTGCCCTGTAGAAAGAAAACGTATGCAGATAGAGAAAAACTGTTTATTGCTTAAACCTTAAGCTGATTAAGCTATACAAAAGTCTTAATTGGTTTGAAGTTGTTAGATGACTCCTTATAGGGTTTATGGTCCTTTGAAGGTCAAAATTGTGTTTTCTCTACATTAAATACAATGGAAACTTGCACAGATACAAAAAGTCTCGGCTCATTAAGCTCTACAAAAGTCTCCATTGGTTCGAAGTAGTCAGATGGCTTCTTATAGAAGATATTCTTGTGGCTCCTCACTAGGTGAGCTCCTGGGACCCTCTTGTTTGAAAAGGTGTTAAAATCATGCAAATTTTGAGTAGTTTTTGGCAAATTTTAACTCTGAGCAACACTGTACCACAAAGATATTTTCGTGATTAGTTTCTCTTTTAAAAGTGATCATTTACACAAGTTTTTCTAATGGTACTCTGTGTTGCTCATAATTAGGTTTTCAAAAAAAACACTCAAAATTTGCAGGGATTTTACAGTTTTCGCCAAATTGCAATTTTCAAGCAAGTTTTGGTATTTTTTTTTCAACATAATGGATGACATTAAACAAAATCATGCTGCTCAAGTAAATTTTACCTAATTTAAAGTATATGTTACAGGGCATCTTGGAATCCAGGGCGATTCCGAATCATCCTAAAAAAATGCCATTTTAGAATTCCATACCCTGCTAGGACAAAGTGGAATTCCAACTAACACTGGATTTTCCAAGGCGATTTGGAATCCCCTTTCCCATAGGAGAACTCGGGATATCACGAAAAGTTGTATCGTGAAACTTCATAAATCATTTAATCATTATAAAATTATACTTTTGGAACAAACTTGATGGTTTGGTGATTGCGGGGAAAAATAGATGTTGCGAGATGGGGCATTTATGGTTTTTTTTACATATTCTTGTTATTTACTGATTACTCGGCCATTAGTACTCCATAGCTGCAGATAATTTGTTAAAATAGCCCCAAATGGGCATAGTGCATTGTAATATAAGGTTTTTCAGATCCATTCCATCAGAAATCTACTTCCTGTTTGCCAAAAAAAAAAGAACTGTCACACTTTAATTCTTTTACATGTTACTTTTGCTTATATTAAGTATTTTTATCCCACAATATAAATCATGTGCATAAAAGCTCTGTCACTTAGGAATAATAGTTGCTTTAAGCTACAATTATTCCACAGTGACAAAGCTACTATTATTCCTCAGTGACATATCTTATATGCGCATTTAGCTACTATTGAGCTTACATGCGCATGATGTATTGTGGGACATATTTTTATATCTGATATTTGCTTCCAGTCCTGGTTGCCAAAGTCCATGCAGGGTTCAACTTGTTGCGGTCGTACAGTATCATGCTGTGCTTGGTGTAGCTTTTTATTGAGATTTGGAGATGCTAATGATTCCTGCTTATAAACAAGTATCTCATTAACCATATTGGAATGGTTGGTACATATATATGAAGCGATGCCACACACATGCATGCTTCGGATGCTGACTATATATGACTTATATTTTCCGCTTGGATGACCACTTGCAGAAGAATAGTTAAAGTCCATTTCCGCATAAATAACAGTGCCACTTCAACCATATTTGTATGGTAGGTGCACCTTTTGCTGTGACAAGGCGTTGCCTAAAAAACAAATGGTCTAGATAAGGGACAGACATTGGTTCGATACTCACTATAAAGGACCTAAAAAAATTATCACAACGATTTGAAATTTGGTACATGTCTCGAGTATGAGGTCTTTTATCGCGAGTATCGAATAAATATCTGTTTCGTATCAGGCCGCTTTCACATTGAAGTTATTTTTAGTAAACACGTGTGGAAGTAAACTAGTTTCAAATTAAAGCTCTCATTGAGTCGCTCACCTGAGAATGCTTTTTTAATTGCTTTTACTTTAATAGACTGGTCTGCTGTACTGAGATGATCACCTCAATATCCCTATTGTGTCTCACAACTATGTTGTGTTCTATGGTCATTATCGGATCCTAAGATCGCAATGGAAGAGGGAGGTTTGGCGCCATAAAACCTGGTTTAACCCACCATATTGTTTGAAATGCCTGTACCAAGTCAGGACCATTGCGATCAACCAATTCTCCGGTATGACTGATTCGTTTTTGTCATTTTCTCTGGACTATGAGATTGATCATTCAAGTTCGGTAGTTTTGTTACTACCTTTATTCTGTATTTGAACTGTGTCAAGAAAAATATGTTTTAATTATTGAAATGAAATTATTAACTTAGAATCGCAAATGTGTTTTTTCGGGACATTTCTCCAATGGAACTTCATTGCATTTTTGAATCAGCTAATTTATATATAATCACTGATTATAGTTGTTATTACACGAATAATCGTTCGTTTGATTTATTTAAGGAATCTTTTCAATTGAATAAAGATCTAGATGAAGAAGGAATTTATACATGGTATACTTTTGTAAAACAATTTTCAGATATGATTGGCTTTAATGTGAATGAAACAAAATTATGTTCTAACAAAAATGAAGTGACAAAATGCAAAGACAGCATCAAAAAGAAAGTTTTGCATTACTATGAAAACATGTTTACTAATATGAAAAAAAGAGTTGAAAAAGAAGAAAACTATTTTTTTTAACAAAGTTATTAAAAATAATGAATTTGAGTGTGAAAAATATCTTCATCACCCAAATAAATTTAAAAGACAAAGACGATGCCAAAATAATCCTCGTTCTCTCAGAATATGCAAATTTTGTAATGAAATTGACGATGAAATGCATTTCTTCTTCACCTGTAAATATAATGAAAATATACGAAATAATTTTTATTTAAACTTTAATAATCATCATGAAAATTTTGAAAGTTTGAATAATTTTTATAAAATAAATGTCATCTTAAACCCATCAACGCCAACCCAAATTAAGGCTTTATAATCTTTTATAGAACAGTCATTAGAACTGAGGAAGGAAGACCCTGGTTAAATTGTTATTATGTCTTTATATGTGTTTATATGTTATGTGATTTGTTATTGTATCGCCATGACATGTGGTCTTGTGTTGCGTAAATAAATAAATTGCGCTTGCTTCGATAGTTCATTTAGTTGTAGTTTCGACCAAGTGTGTACCCTAGGTGGCTGAATAGGGTGGCCCTCGTCCGCGGGGGTTGTCAGGTCTATAATACGGAAACCCTGACCGCCGACCATAGTGGGCCAACGTGTGTGGAGAGTGCCACGCTTCATGCACGTAAAAGACCCCTTTGTGGACCGCCCAGTAGTGCACCACATAGGCTAAATTTTCCGCCCCTACCCACTTCTCCCCTTTTCCTGTGGTTCTTCAAAATTTACCGGTCCTTTGTTTCCCATCCCACCCCCATATTTCATTTATCATCATCGTTTCATGTTCATTTTATCACCCTTTTCATGTTCATCGCCTGTAAATAACCTATATAGCGTTGCACGGGCGTAAAACACCAACTCACTCACTCACTCACTTAACTGTTTTCTTTTTTATTGTTGAATAGCGTGGTAACCGTTTTCCCTTCGGTTTAAATTCGTTTGGTTGCTAAGAATGTTTTCGGAAAGGACACAAACTTTAGAGCACCCCGGGTCTTTGGATCTTCTTTGTCCACTCATTCAAGGCATCGACAATTAAACTAGCATTGATAATTAATACTTTGTTCAGCTTTGCAAATGTATGTGAAAAAACCTATACGCCAACGCAAAAATATTCCAGGAAAACTTCCTGACAATATTTTTAAGCGTTGGGACCTACTTCCAATTTACTTATTAGATAACATGACTTATTTGTGACCGATACAAAGACTTTCGTTTTCAGTGAAAATGTCACCTTCATGATGTTTTGATGTTTAAGTTTAGTCATAAAGTCAGAATGAATCAGTACCATATAAGACATACAGGTGAGAAGTTGTTTCAAGTCATCCAGGTGATAAAATAAGTAATTAAATCTCAAGCAGCCACTGTAGCGGTAATCAATTCCTACACATCTAAACAGTTTATTTGATGTCGAGTTTAATGTACTGTAATTTATATTTCCTCTGGATTTTCTAGGCCACCAGCAAAGCTTGTCATGGTCTGACTCAAAGAGAATATTAAAAACTTGTTTTCCACGTCCGTGTAAGGAGAAAAAGTTCAGTAAGGTCTACATAATGATTTCTCTAAAGAAGACAATGGACTATATATGTTATACTCTGACTGGACATGTAATAACTGGTATTTGTAACACTATTCTGTTGGGTTTGCAATAAATGCAGACATTTGTATCCCTACTCTAACTCGACATGCAATAACTGATGTTTGTATCCCTTCTCTGTTACGTATGCAATAAATGTGAGCATTTGTATTACTTCTCTGATACGTGTACAATAACTGTAGGCATTTGTATCCATATTCTGTCACATGTGAAATGAATGTAAGCATTTGTACACTCAACACCATAAGCTCTATTCGAATATGCAATAACTTCGGGCAAGATTTCGCAATATTCTGACTACAATGCAATCCCCCTCAAGCAGCATCTCCTATAGTATTTAATGTACACCGAAAATACTAATATTTTTAATGTTTGCTGTTGATGTCTTTCAATGTGTCTGTACGCTTGGATATGTACTGTTGACTTTGGACGTAAATATTTGATCGTCACATTTTTAGCTCTGTCATTATTTCAACACGGCATTCATTTTTAGTATTTTAAAATGATTTGAGGTAAAACCAAGCAAAAACAGTATCTATAAAAGCATATGATAATGGATGAGAATAAAAACTTTTGCAATCGAAAAAAAAAGATATTCGTCCATTATTAAGTTATCCGCTAACTTTAATATCTTTTTTTCTAGCAATCTGAAAGGAATTCTTTGAAAGAAGCAAAGGTGTACCAAAGGGGTAATCAGTATCATAAAACCGTAAAGACAAAGACAAAACCGGCAGACAAAAATCATCACAACAAAACAAACCACATAACAACATAAAACACAAACACACATAACAACAAAACCGCATTCAGCAACGCGAACTCAAGTCGAAACGAGAGTGAACTCAGGTGCTCCGGAAGAGTAAGCAGTTCCTGCTTGCTATAGCACACCCGTCACGTTGCCAAAGATCGATTAAGTGTTGGTCAAATCCGGAAAGGATGACATTACAAAACTCTATGTCAAACCTACATCTGTGCTCATCTGAGAGATAGAAATCCCGTATTTGCATACAAGCACATGATGTCGTCCGTAAAATTTCTTGAGTGATGACAACAACCTGGGAGCAACGTACCCCTGTGTTAACAATTTGCTTGTCAGCCGTGTAGCTCTATCAAGGAAGTCTAAGTTTACTAGTACTTGGTTTAGGGAGTGTGTAAAATTTGAACAACCAACAAGGCTATATTACTAAAGATTAAACAGATGGGTCATACTAAGGCTTATCGCTTAAAAAGAATCAGACAAATAATCGGAAGCAATATTCCAACTTTTCCAACATTGAAATCCGTTAAATTTCTTCATCGATTCAAAGTTACTTTTCTGCAATGCTTATTCCTCTATCGAAATTTGGAACAATTAAGTAAAACTGTAATAGACAAAGGGGCAACTGAACTAGACCTATCTTATTTCTAAACAATAAAGTATCCAATGAGTTTATAAGGAAAATAACAATTACAGAAGACCAAGTGATCGACATGCTCAACTTTCTTATTTCTTCAGGTTAGTGAAGGTGTTTTCTAATCAAGTATGGGTTTTTTCAATGGGCACTTATTGTGTATCTTAAATTGCTTGCCGATTTTTCATTCACATGAAGAAGACTTCTTACAATCACTTCTATCCAAAACAATGCAAAATCAAAGCGCTAAAGCGTTAAAAGCAGAGCTAAATCCAAGCACTAAAATAAAGAACGATCTGTTTTTCACCAAATTGAAACATATTAATTTTGTTCGTTTGCCTCCGTCCACTTAGACATTTGTTATGAAATGCGTAATTTGACCCCATCCACTTGTATTGATATATATATATGACGTATTGATTAAAAAAAGGTCAACAATGATTAAGTGTACATCAACTTTAATGTATCGATATGTGAAATGTAGAGCACATTTATATTGTATTTATTATAGGGGTATAAAGATGTGCCTCTTAGTTAAGACAACCTGCATTGAAACAATAATTATACACGATGGATATTCTATGAGAGATCCTCTGGTAGGAATATTGCCTGACCGATTTACCCTGTCTAGACGATAAAAAACGCGAAAATCAGATAACTATATAACTACATAGAGCTCTGCTCAAAAATAGCTTTATCCTTCAACCTCACCATCTTTTTATATCGATGATGTCCTTTCACTGAACAATACATTGGAAAAGAATTTCAACCAACAAAACTCCTAGATTAGCGTGATGTCTAAATCTTTTGGATTCTAAACTTTCCCATTTTGTGTAACATGTTGTTTTCGCTCAAGAAATTTTATGGAAAAATGGACAAATATACAAGGATTTTTATCAAATAAAATGAGATGTTGGTTTATCGTAAGGTTTTGTTTCAGTATAAGTCATTCTTTATCGGATTTGACTCTAGTTAACCGTGAGCTATTCGACGGTTGTGCATCGACAATCAGGAACTTCTAGAGCAAGTAGCCTGAATTCCGACTTGAGTTCGCGTTGATGATTGCTATTCAGTGGTTTTGTGTGTGTTTATATTGAAGGTTTCTTCGTGCTGTTTTTGTTTGTGCTAACTCATTTTTTCCTATTCCCCTTATATTTTTTTTAAATGGAATATTGATTTTCTGCTGAAAACACGTCCACCAATTTGTACAGTTATGTTGCCTTAGTAAGACAAGCATTTCGATTATTTGTACAAATGTATTTTTTACATAGTCTCTTGAATGACAAAACAAGAGGTCTGAAGGTGGGACGATACCAAAATGACATTTATCCAGATTTTAACAAAAAAATGTAGAGATGTAGGTCTTATAGTGATACACATCCATGATATATAAAATAAAAAATGTGGGTCACGGACCTCGTTTTTTAAATAAATGCATTTTAAACTGCAATTTTGGCGGAAAATAAACAAAGACATACTAGTATAGAAAAACACAGCCCCAACACCACTTTTTGTACACAAGAATGGACTTACGATATCCAAATTATAACCAAAAACTAACATAATATTCCTATGTTTTATCAATTGTGCCCATCGAGTTTTTAAATTGTACTTTTTAAATTGAAGTATAAACTATGAAGAAAATGAAATACACTACTGCTACTAGCTTAGTTATGACAACACATAAAACAAGAGGCTCCCAGGAGCCTGAATCGCTCACCTGGTCTTGATGTCAACCCTATGGAGACTTTTTATAGGTACATAAGCTATTTGTTAAAGCAAGAAAAAGCTTGTTTTCACGGATTTGACACGCTGAATGGACTATTGGCAACAGGTGTGCTATAGAAAGCAGGAACTGCTTACTCTTCCGGAGCACCTGAGTTCACTCTTGTTTCGACTGGAGTTCGCGTTGTTGATTGATATTCAGTTATTTTGTGTTTCCATGTTTTACATGTTGTCTGTTTTTGTCCCGTTCTTGTTCGTGTTTACTGGTTTTGTCTCTGCCCTTTCAGACTTTTGACATTCGGATACCCCATTGGTACCTCTGCTTCTTTCATTCTATAGGCAAAAAACACTATTTTTCGTCTTTAAGGGGCTGTAACCCCTATAAGGGGTCATCTCACTCATCTGACAACTTTGACCCTATGGAGACTTTTGTAGTGCTAAATGAGCTGTACATTTAAGCAAGCAACAGCTTTTCTCTTTCTGCAATAGTTTTCATTCTATAGGCCAAAAACACTATTTTTCACCTTCAAGGGGCTGTAACCCCTATAAGGGGTAATCTCACAACTTCAACCCTATGGAGACTTTTGTTGAGCTAAATGAGCTGAACATTTAAGCAAGCAACAGCTTTTCTCTATCTGCAATAGTTTTTATTCTATAGGCCAAAAACACTATTTTTCGCCTTTAAGGAGTCTTCTGACAACTTCGACCTTGTGGAGACTTTGGTAGAGCTAAATGAGCTGAACATTTAAGCAAGCAACAGCTTTTCTCTATCTGCAATAGTTTTTATTCTATAGGCCAAAAACACTATTTTTCGCCTTTAAGGGGTCTTCTGACAACTTCGACCCTGTGGAGACTTTGGTAGAGCTAAATGAGCTGGACATTTAAGCAAGCAACAGCTTTTCTCTATCTGCAATAGTTTTTATTATATAGGCCAAAACACTATTTTTCGGCTTTAAGGGGCTGTTACCCCAGTCCTATAAGGGATCATCTGACAACTTCGACCCTATAAAGACTTTTGTTGAGCTAAATGAGCTGAACATTTAAGCAAGCAACAGCTTTTCTCTATCTGCTATGGTTTTCATTCTATAGGCCAAAAACACTATTTTTCGCCTTTAAGGGGCTGTAACCCCTATAAGGGGTCATCTGACAACTTCAACCCTGTGGAGACTTTTGTAGAGCTAAATGAGCTGTACATTTAAGCAAGCAACAGCTTTTCTCTATCTGCAATGGTTTTCATTCTATAGGCCAAAAACACTATTTTTCGCCTTTAAGGGACTGTAACCACTATAAGGGGTCATCTGACAATTTGGACCCTATGGAGACTTTAATAGAGCTAAATGAGCTGAACATTTAAGCAAGCAACAGCTTTTCTCTATCTGCAATGGTTTTCATTCTATAGGCCAAAAAACACTATTTTTCGGCTTTAAGGGGCTGTAACCCCTTTAAGGGGTCATCTGACAACTTCGACCCTGTGGAGACTTTTGTAGAGCTAAATGAGCTGAACATTTAAGCAAGCAACAGCTTTTCTCTATCTGCAATAGTTTTTATTTTATAGGCCAAAAACACTATTTTTCGCCTTTAAGTGGCTGTAACCCCTATAAGGGGTCATCTGACAACTTCGACCCTGTGGAGACTTTTGTAGAGCTAAATGAGCTGAACATTTAAGCAAGCACCAGCTTTTCTCTATCTGCAATAGTTTTCATTCCATAGGTATAAAACATGAAAAACCGCTATTTTTCACCTTTAAGGGGCTGTAACGCCTATAAGGGGTCATCTAACAACTTCGACCTAATGAAGACTTTGTAGAACTTTTGATGCTGAAGCAGTAGGGTGGCATCAGATTTTATCTATCTCTTATACTTTTTGATTTACAGGCAAAAAACAGTAGACTGACCCTCCCCCTTGTCTATTTTTAGTAACGGCAGTCATGTTTTTTGAAGAATCAGAAATCATAACACAAGTTTGGTGCAGGACACCCTAAGGATCATTCATACCAAGTTTCATTAAATTATGTTCAGTGGTTTCTGAGAAGATTTTAGAACAATTGTTAACAGACGACGACAGACGCCGACAGACGACAGACGACGACGGACGCAAAGTGATGACAATAGCTCACATGGACCTTCGGTCCAGGTGAGCTAAAAAATATGGTAAAAAAGTTATTAAGGGTCCAAATTATATTAACACTAGTGATTTCTTCTTCTTCCAGTAAGGAGTTGAACTCAATTGTTGAGTGTTCTTCTTCTTCTGCCATGTACGGAGTTTATTCCCATGGAACGTTATACTCCAGCATGAGCAATAAGGATAAAAACCCAAAGGGGCGATATTTACAGTTAAAAAGAGGCTGGTATGGATTACATGTTCGGTAGCTGGGCAGGTGGTATTTTGCCCATGAGCTCCCTGAACTCTTCGATGGAACCTGCTGATTTGGTTGATGATGGCAGCTTATTCCATTCCCTGGTGGTTCTGGGGAAGAAGGAGTGATGGTAGACCTCTTTCTTCGTAGTTGGTTGCCTGATGTTGTTCTGGTTCCTTGTTTAGTATCAGATGACAGGATGTAGATATCAGCTGGGATTGCTACCAGGCCATGCTAGATCTTGTAGAACAATAGGAGGCGGATCTTTAATCTCCTTGCCTGAAGTGATTCCCAGTTGAGTGTTGTCATCATCTTGGTAATGCTACCCGGTTGTCTGTCTGTATAATTCTTGGTCGCAAACCTGGCTGCTCGACGCTGGATCTTCTCTAGCTGGTTGATATGCCCAGTGGTGTGGGGATCCCAGATAGATGCGGCATATTCCAGAATTGGTCGTACTATCCCCTCGAAAGCTCTAGCCCGTGCTGACGTTTTTCAACCTCTCAAATTTCGTCGGAGGAAACCTAGGGTTCTGTTTGCTCGTGCAGCGATGTTGTTGATGTGATCATTCCACATTAGGTTGCTACTGATGGTCACTCCGAGGTACTTACTGCTATCCCCTATCTCAAGTTGATGGTTATTAAGGTGTAGCTGGCATTGATGGTGTTACGCTTGGATGTGATCTGGATGACAACGCATTTCTCGGGATGGAATGTCATTTGCCATTGTCTTTCCCACTCTTCTAGTGCCTTTAGATCTTTCTGCAGTTCTTCAGCGTCACTACTACTGTTAATTGGTCTAAAAAGTAGGCAGTCATCTGCAAAAAGGCGAGCTTCTGAGTTGCTAACTTCTGGTAAGTCGTTGATAAAGGTAAGGAAGAGGAGGGGTCCTAGAACAGTTCATTGAGGCACCCCTGACAAAACTTCTGCTGTTGATGAAGTGTGGCCGTCAAGGAGGACTTGCTGGAGTCTGTTTGAAAGCAAATCTGTCGTCCATTGGAGTGTGCGGCCTCTCACTCCATTGTAGTGAAGTTTATGGAGGAGTCTCTGGTGTGCTACAGTATCGAAGGCTTTGAAGAAGTCAAGCAGAATAACATCTACTTGACCTCCAGCATCCAGTGTGCGGGCAATGCTATCGATGGTAAATGCAAGCTGTGTCTCACATGAACGCTTGGACTGGAATCCATGCTGTTTCTCGCTCAGTATGTCGTGCCTGTCATAGTGATCCATAACCTGACTGTGGACTATGTGTTCCAGTAGTTTACATGATATGGCTATAAGTGAAACTGGTCGATAATTGGAGGCCTGGTGTCTATCGCCTTTCTTAAAGATTGGTACAATGGAGGCATGTCGCCAGTCGTCTGGAAAGGAGCCAGTGTCCATGGATATCTGGAATATCTTGGTAAGTACTGGTGCAATATTACTGGCATAGTCATGTAATAGTCTGGCAGGGATACCATCTGGTCCCGTTGCTTTGTGACTGTTGATGCTCTGTAGTAGTTTCAGGACACCTGGTTCAGCTATGCGTATATCGGGCATGTCGGGATAGGGGCTCTGGTCTTTGTCTGGTATTGCTGTCATATCCTCTCTAGTATAAGCCAAATGAAACTGGCTTTTGAGTATTTCAGCTTTGGTTTCTGTGTCACTATGTAGGTATCCGTCACTTTTCTTTAATGGAGCTACACCTTGGGAGTCTTGTTTCTTACTTTTCAAGTAGGACCAGAACTGTTTGCTGTCTCTGTTGATATCTCCAAATACAGTGTTGTCTATATAATACTTGGACCATTGCTATTTATAACTTTTCCGGTGTGTCTTTCATGTTTCATCTTTTCTTATGGACAGTTGAGATTGATCCTCCAATTTCGGTAATTTTGTGTTTATTGACTGTTAGACACCTAAATAGGGGGTTGGTTGTGTCAGAAAAAGCACAAACAACACTGTCTACACAGAAAATAATTTACAATTATAAATCAGTTTGATGACGTTTTCATTCTATGTTGGTTTCCAAATTTTCACGAAAATCCAAAGTTACGCTTTATTACCAATCCCTACAAAGTGCGACACGATAAATTTGTTTTTGCGTGACAACAGTAAGGTTTTTGATGACCTCCTAAATGCATTGTGGGAAAAACAGAGGAAAATTAAGACGATAATGACTTTTTCAAGGTCAGTTTAGTTTATAGACTAATTGATTTGTAAAAAATATGTCAAGTGTTTTTAAAAATGTACCGAACATATACCTAATGAATATTGACACAATTCAAATCATTTAATTGTCAAAATTAAACATTGTTACCATTTTCAAAAATATCGTTTTTTCGTCAAAAAACAATTGTAAAAATGAACCCAAAAAGTTTTTGTGACTCTTTTGTCAAATCTGAAACGTTTAGCATCTTTCTTACAAATAGTTATAAAGATACCTTGAAGTAATTTACATTTTCCTCCAAACACGTGACGGTTTTTTCGTGAATACTGTAAGGTTTGTTCGGGAACCTGTGACGGTTTTTGAGTGACACAGCTTAAGACTGCGACGGTTTCCTCCTTATAATTAGGTTTTTACCTGCGTCTCCGTATGAGAAAACATGTGTAGTAATTGGGTCACTCCGTCCGTCTATACGTCCGTCCGCCTCCGTCCGTCCGTCCGTCCGTCGCACTGTAGAAGTGCCTGTCTGGTGTAATCAGAATCTCAAAGCTAAACACTGGATCTTTTTTAAAATATTACACAGTGATTACTGATATATTGAAGATGTGCACCTTTCCTTATGGGTCATTTTATAATTCCGATTAGAAATAAGGGGCCTAAAATTGACCAAAAACCGATTTTTTTATTAGTTTCCACAATTACTTTTGTTGTGGTTGATCAAATGCTATGAAACTTTACAGTAATGTCAGTTGCCATAAAAAAAAAGGGTAGGCTTGATTTTGTGTGTCCCCTCTTTTTTCGTTTAGAAATTAGGGGCCAATAGGGCGTAAAAATCAAATAATTATGTCCCTGTCAAATATTTTCCCTTCGGAGAAAACGATTAAAAAAAAACGAAAAATATACACCCACCGCTAGTATCTGTTGTATTACTGACCAAGAATTCAGTTGTTCTTAGATTTTTTATTAAGAACAACAATGACCTCAATGTAATTTTTACAAAAATCGAAAGTACGCCCTTTAACTTTTACACCAAAACAAAATCCATGAATGCTTTTGAAATTGTATTAATATATGCTTAATATATACTTATATCTTATATTTTAAAATTTTAAACAATTTCAATCTTAAACCAATATTTTATCCCCCCGTGCGGGTTCCTGGTTGCGAATAGGCCTGTAGCAGAGCGGAAAAAGTCCACTTATGAGCGCGCAGAGACCTGACATGTGGGAAGTCTGCTTTGCCATCGAAACGGCTGAGGTGTGTGCCTCAGGTGGTTGAATGGGGTAGCCCTGTCGTAATGAAAGCCGGGGTCCACACCGGGTCTCCCGATACAGCGACTATGGAGCGATACGATTTTCACGGAGCAATCTAACATTGTCAAAATGAAGGTATTGGTCAAACTTATCTTATATCATTTATTCATAACAGTTTATAGCAGACATGTATGTTGTTGTCAACTGAATATATATTGGGCTCCATGCCCAGCAAATTTGGGCTTTTTATGTAGTAAAACAAAAAATCTGTGGACGATCACTTCCAAATAAACAAATTGAAAAAGTCGTCCAAAGATTTTTTTTGTTTTACTACTAGCCCAAAGGACTAAAGCCACGAACCCTCATATTTGGCCCTAAATCGGGCCATTTTTTAAAATTCATTTGTTAGATAAGATTTTTGTGGCCAAGTAGTCTAGATTGATTACTTGTTACAAAACAAATTCAATTTTAATGTTTTCTGTACTTGTGACGTTGTAATGACGTTATAAAGTGACGCTAAAATTGAAAATATGCTATTTTCAGCTAAATTTCACAATTTTCCACCTGGTTTTTGGTGATAATGACATGGGCGCCATCCCTCGCCCATAAATATTTTTGCTTAGATTTATTAAATATATTATTTTCTTCATATTTCAACAAAAATTTCGATGGGCGAGGGGTGGCGCCACATAGAAAATCACAAAATTGTTACTGAAAGACAAGTCATTTTGCCCAAAAAGTGAAAAATCACTGATTTAGGCTATTTTTGAAGGGTTAGGGTACTTGAAAATTCGTTAAAACACCATAATCAAATCTTTTCTCTTTTAACACAGACATCCAGCTATACATACACAAATTTTGGTGTAAAACAAACCAATTTTGATATTTGAGTATTAACAAGGCCAAAAATGGGGGTTCGTGGCTCTAGTCCTTTGCTGACAATGAGGCTCAATATATACTCCGTTGACAACAACATACATGTTGTTTGATATCTAACATCATGTTCGACAATTTTAGATTGCTCCGTGAAAATCATATCACTCCGTACTCGCTGTATCGGGAGACCCGCGGTCGTCACGCCATAATCTTATGTGAAAAACCTGATCGCAATCCACATTCATACCCCGTGTTAAATAACCCAGCTGCAGGTCCCGTTAAAAGAAGAACCCGTAGGATTGCCATGCAGGAGGTTAACTGTCCGGCCGCTCCTACCCATCTCTATACAGAGGCCGCCCCGGGATCCAGAAATTCTGAAAAGAAGGGGGCTGCTCTTGTCAAGCTTCAATGATTTCCTATATATTCAACCATTTTTTTTCCGCCAAAAGGGGGGCCCGGGCACCCCACCCCCCCTGGATCCGCCTATGCTAAACCTTTTGAAGTAACAGAAAAGTCTCTGCCGAATGGTCTTTCCCCCGGCATTTCCGCGAACCTCCACTTCACTGTCCTTTTATGCCCATTTTATCACCGCGATTTATGTTCATTTTCATGATTGCCGAAGTTGTGTTGATTTGGGGTAAAGCAACTATTATTAACGAATTAAGTACATTCATGGTGAAACTAACCTAATGTTTTATTCATAATTTTCAAATGTACCTACGTGTACCAATGTGACCCAACGTCTATACATTTATATTTAGGATGTATAAATACGGATTCCCCATTGGTACCCGTGCTATTTTATATTGTTGAATATGTAGATGCATGAGGTTGTGAAATGAAAATGTAAAATAACATTTCCTATATAAAATTATATTTCCGCTTCTATTTTTATTACAGTAATTTCTTAAGTTTTATATAAATCGAATGTACAATATTTGAATACTATTCTTGTACAGATTTTTATATTTGTTGCACGCATTCGTTATAAAACTAACAGTAAAATACCCATTTATCAGTCTGTAGTATATTTATTTGATAAAAAAAATAACCAAAAGCTCTTTAATTGTATTTTCAAGTCCAATTTAAAACCGAAAAAAATCAACTTTAACCCGAAAAAACAGTTGCTTCGTTCATCAAAAACCGTCGCCTACACACTCAAAAACCTTATATAGCAAAAGGTAACACACGAAAAAACCTTACCAAAATAAAATATTTTGGTTGGCATTTTTGTTCTTTTGCTTTGTGACAGAAGACTGATTCCAAGTCATGAGTTTTGGCAAATAAGTAAAGTCTATATAGGTATAGATAAACTTGCATTACAGTGAGGTTCCTTGTCATAAATCGTCTGAAGGTAGAAAAACAAGGCTTACAAGATGGAAATCTTATATTTTTTCTTCTTTATTAAACATTTGTATTTAAAAAAATATACCTACCGATTCGTTAGAATACAGGGTTAAATGTCAATACTTTTTAAAGACCTATTTCGTTCATTAAGACACTGATAATTGATAGGTTTTCATTTTTGTCGTATGTAAAATTTACCTATCACCGCAAAAACCTTACTGTTGTCACGCAAAAACATTTTTGTCGTGTCGCACTTTGTAGGGATTGATTACTGTTTCATATAGTTCTACAACTAATTTTCCTTAATTTATGTTGACAATATTGACAAAAATTTAATTCGGCTTCGAAACTTTCGAGTGGAGTTTACAAACTCTAAAGGGCAAAACACCTTGGATTTACTGTCAGAGGCGGATCCAGAGATTCTGAAAAGAGGGGGCCCAGTGACTGGTCTAAGAGGGGGCCCGCTTTAGTCACGCTTCAATGATTTCCTATATATTCAACCAATTTTTTCCGCGAAAAGGGGGGGGGGGGGCGGCAGAGGCGGATCCAGAGATTCTGAAAAGAGGGGGCCCAGTATCTGGTCTAAGAGGGGGCCCGCTTTGGTCACGCTTCAATGATTTCCTATATATTCAACCAAATTTTTCCGCCAAAAGCCCCCCCCCCCCCCCTGGATCCGCCTATGAGACTGTTCACGTCCCACCCAACTATCGTCGATAAGTGTAAAGCCTTACCAGCTTTAGGCAGAGGTGATCATGAGACTGTGATGATTGACCTTGCACTAAATTGCAGCCCATCAGAAATCAACACCCAGAAAGATATTACTCTGGAAAAGAGCTGACAAGCAGTCAATAGCAAACAACCTTCAACTGATGACAGACAGGATCATGAGCCAACATTATACTTCAGTCACTGAAATCTGGCAAGATTTTAAGAATACAGTCACTACCATCATCAATGACATGATACCATCCAAGATGTCAATGAAGAGACAGACCAACCCTTGGATGAACACCGAAATAAAGCACCTTATTAGAAGACGACAGAGGGCTTTTAAGCGAGCAAGACAGACCAAAAGGCCAAAAGACCAAGCCAGATATAGAACCATCAAGGCCACAGTCCAGCGAAAAGCAAGGAGGTCCGCTTAAGGCACGAACCATTTTCATACGGTGGGGGGGGGGGCTGGGATTTTGTTACCTGATATTATATTTTTTTCTGTCCAAATCAAAGTTACAATTTTTTTTTCTATTCGTAAACAGGTCTTATATCAATTGTGTAAATTGGGAATACATTTATCATGTTTATATTCAAAACATTCATACATTTTTTTAAAGAAAAAATGGGATATGGGGAATATGTCAAACAGAAAAACTCTCAGTAGGAGATGAAATGAACATTGGACTATTGTATTTTGATTTTGAATACATGCATATTCAAAACATACATATATTTATAGGAAAAAAATGGGATATAGGGAGATATGGCGAATATGTCAGCCAACTTCTATTATAAAAGCACAAAGTAAAGAAATGAAAATAATTAAAAACCAGAATCCCCCCAAAATAAACATTCAGTATATACATGTAGCAATATTTATTTAAATGGACAATCACATTATAGACAAAATCAAATTGCTGGATATCCAAAATCCATTTTTTTCTTTTATAAATATACTTTTTTTTCAACATGTGAAATCTTATTCTAAAACTAATATCAAGACTAGAAGTGGAAGCAATATTTCATTTGTAGTTGCCCTGGTCGCCTTGTCACGTTGGGGACTTATCACACGGGTATACCTTTTGGCCTGAAACAGCAAGTCAGGGGTTGAAATAAAACAATGAAAAGTACCAGTTGAAGCCAATAAGGGATCATAAAAACAAGCCTTTTGATATGGTTAAGGATCTTGCGAATTAAGTAGCATACTAAACAGATATGGGGATTGCTGAAGGCCTTAAAATCTCTTGAATAAATGATGCATAATCATCCATTCTTGTGATTTCCTGAAAGCTAATCTTGATTATTTAGATTTCATAATTTATTCTTTTTAAAAAAAATTATCATATGAACTACAAAACAACACAAGAATGCAGTTGGAAATGTAAGAAATTTGTGAAGAATGACCAACTACGTCCCGTCATACAGAAATTTCTGGATCTACCAGTGGGATGAGGAGGTTTTAAAAAAATATATATATAATTGTATTTGCCAAGCGGGATATCGGTGTCTAAGATGTACACACTTCAAATGTTTGTTCTTTATACCAAGGAGTCCAAGGGCGGCAGACATCACAAAATGATGCAGAATCTATATTCTGAAAGCATTGGAAACAACTAAGACCTGTAAACGATATATAGATCAGAAAACGTACCCGACCATATGATAAATTCCAAATATTGAAGGTCAATAGTTTCGGGGTAATCAGTTATGGAAATGATCCCTCGGGTAAACAAACTGACTGACCAGTCAAAAACATTACATCCTTCTCAACTATTGTATGGGTATAATGCAACAACATTGTGCTATGTATAATAGGTTATAATAATCACATTGCAAAGCCTAAGAAATTCACTGAACTTTTAATTATCCTGATTTGGAGTCATACAGCAGAGGTTCATACCATAACAGAACAAAAATATCTATGTATGCATGTCCTAAACATATCAAAAGTGATAACATTCGTAGCACAATATAATCAAAATTTGAAACTTTTGCAAAAGGCAATGATGAATAAGGTGATGTATGCCGAGCGAAGCGAGGCAGAAAAAAATGGGGGTTTTATCATTTGTGTTCAAAGGAAGCATAACTTTTTTTTTCAAATTCATGAATATTTTTTTTTTCAGCTCCATCAGGAGTATTTTTATTTTTTTCTGTAAAAATTGGAATTAATATTTTTTTTTGAAAAAAATCCCAGGCCCCCCCCCCACCAAAAGAAAATGGTTCGTGCCTAACTATTTCAAATGATGCAATAAAGATACGAGGGACGGGTGATATCATTCTATATCCTTGACCGTGATTATAGATGAAGTCATATTCAATGAATAGTGTTTGCCAGTCGTGAAATTAAACATTGCGGTTGCACGCAAATCTGTAACGGGTTTCAGTAAAGCAAAAAGGACCCATTCTAGTGTACAGTAAACTATAATTGGTTTCAATATTTGCTGATGATGTCAGAAAAATAAGTTTTGCAAACATAAAAATTCGTTTAGTCAAAGAAAACAACTAACATCATTGCGTTTATTTCTATCTCAGTTCTAATTGTTTATGGTTTAAATTGATTGCAGGTATATTTTGATGTTTACCTATGATTAGATAAGGGAATCGATTTTTAATGGAGGTGAACTCAATCGGAGATAAAACTAAAGGGAAAGGTTGGAGATAGAAAAACTTCAAAAACAACTATGATTCATTTCTGTCAAAGGGTACGCGGTGTACAACAACGAGAATTAATACTTATGTACCAATGATGGCGGAATTCCCTTTTTTAAACTAACAAAAAGACAACATTGTATTTTGGTTTGGATACATGTGTGCAGTATTTGAAACAGTTTAAAGAAGAAAAATAAAACGAATAGCATGCATAAGGAGATGAATTTAAATGTAAAATTGTGAAATTCAATTTTTTTTTTTTAAACACAAGGTTTCTTTCCCTTTACTGCACGTTGTCGATATCCTCAGTTCTGGATTTGGTTTCCTTGTTCGGACCTTTAAATTTGTCTTTGAGTACTTTTCATTCAATACTTTTGGTGGTTGACGTTCCAATGTTTTGATTCAAATGCTGCTGATGAGAGGTCGATATATGTAGCATAAGAAAATTATTCCATTTAGTACCCGTTTCAGTATTGTATAGAAGAAAATAAATAAATGCATTTTGTTGCTTTAAAACAAAACTGAATAATACATAAAGAATTTATATAGACCATGTTTATTAAGAAACCGAAAAGCAACAAAGCAAAACCAAACCGTTTCTTAGTCCTATTCATGACATAAACAAAGAAAAACCAAGCAAAATAAGTACAAAGCTTGCAAAGGACGAAAATAAACAACAGAACAATCATATAAGGACAATAAGGAACATGTGACAAATCCGATTGTTTCGTTCAGATTTCTTTAGATTCATGCTCATGGAAATCAATGAGGTATAATGTAAGAATTCTCGAACATAACATAGAATTCATGCGTAGAACAACAATAACATGTACAGACTTTCAGATATCAGTTAATGCACATTCTTTATTCTGGACCCAGTGCTTAGTCAATACATTGAAAAGAAGTATCATATTAGATAGTTTCATAGTTCCTTGGTCAATATAAGTTAACAAAGTCGATAGAATGATTTTTCTATGGACCGACCCAGTCCGTAGTCAATATAAGTTAACTAGGTCGATAGAAAGATTTTTTTCTATGGACCCAGTCCGTAGTCAATATTAGTTACATGTAACCAGGTCTATAGAATGATTTTTTTCTATGGACCCAGTCCTTTGTCAATATAAGTTAACAAAGTCGATAGAATGATTTTTTTCTACGGACCCAGTCCTTTGTCAATATAAGTTAACAAGATCGATAGATTGATTTTGGCTATGGACCAAACCCTAAGTCAATATTAGTAGAATTATTTTTTTCTCTATGGACCCAGTTCTTAGTCAATATAAGTTAACTAGGTCGATAGAACGATGTTTTGACTTAGTTCAAAGAGAGATCTCTCGGCAACCTTGAAAACTATCTTTATCATACATTGTTTTTACGGGGTTTCAACCAAACTCATACTAAGATGAATATTTGCAAAAATCCGTGTTTTGTCCTCTTTGTTCTGCAGAATTCGGTATATTGTACATGTACAAATTCTACAAGTGTCCGTAACCTATATTTGACTTTTTAGGTAAAAGTACAGACAATTGTTCTCTGGACTGATTTCTGCACTTACTTCGACAAATCGAAATCCCTTCCATACAAATAGCTTTATAACGTTTATTTCTAAATCATCTTCAGTTGTTCTCGTCTTTCTTTTCTTTGATTTATCGTTTTTATGTGGTCGCCAGACAATATCATAGTTTCCAAATATCACGCAGGGCCCAATTTAAACATTATAAGTCCAACAATCGGATGTTTAGAAATTACAATACAAGCTTCTATATAAATAATGAGGTTTAATTATAAGGTACCCTACATAGAAAAAATAATAGATAATAATTTTATAATAAGATTTCAGTCTGTATGAAGTTTTCGTGTTTAAAGACTATTAAAACTCATGAAATAATTTCAGCTATTGACGTACATAATATATGTGTCAATTCAGTTTACGGGTCTCTGGTGTTGTTTGTCAACATTGAAAGAAACAGTCAAACAATTTCGCCTGATATTAAACACAAATTATCCAGTTAGTTGAGTCGGTATATTTTGTGGTTTCTCAATTTTGGTCTAATTCATTATTAAATGATTAGTTAAATCTTGACAAAAACCCACTCGCAGTATACTCTGATCTTGAACCCTGAATATCATAGACAATAATTCAAAATCAAAATTCATTTTGTGTGACAGGGAGGGCTAATCAGTGGGGCTAATGTTCCAATTTTAAAAAGGGCAGATTCGTGGAAGAAAAACCTTGACGTTTTTAACTGCTGTTTCTCTTGTTCACAATTGGTGACTTTAAGAGTACCGAATAGTCGGCTTATTTTTATTTAAAAACAAATTGTTTCTTTTCAATTAAATTGACCATTATTTCTTCCTTCTAACTCTAAAGACATTCAAGCATGTCGGCTTTTGTTACATAATAATTTTGATTTAGCTTTTTTTTTGTAAATAATCTTATTCTAATACACCAACATAGTATTTTTTAAAAATGTTTTTTTTAATTCGTAATATTTTAGTTTGTGCGTGTCAATTGAATTATTTTAGTTGTCTATATTTGGAAATATGTAAAATAAGTATCTATTAAATTACACGATTAGAAAGGAAATAGAAAACCACGCATCGGAAAAATGAATCTAAAGTTTTTATTTCCGAAAATCATAATTCTTGAATTTTCCCTTCGTGGGAAAATTTAAATCCTGTTGAATAGTTTCATACACATTCTCTCATGTTGGATCGAATTTTTTTATCAATTTGATATTTGTGTTGAACTTGTGCTTTGTTTAAGATTGATATTATGGGACGGTTTGGCCCCAAAAACCAATTTACCCCCCCCCCCCAACTTTCTGTTTGTCCATACCATAGGTCAATTCTAAGTCTTTATCAAAGCTAATGTTTGTTTTTTGTAAGTTGCTTTATGTCAAGAAGGGAGTCTTTATTCAACAACTGAAAATCGGTTTCTACATACATGCATCATTGATTAGTTGCTGACTGCTTTTCATTTTTATTTTTTAATTATGTTGCGTATAATTATAGCACATTGCATTATCCACTATAAACTTTCATGTACTATAACACTAATTCGGAATAATTTATTGTCCAATAGAAGTGAAAGGCATTTTCTATGCCGTCAAATAATGTCAATATGGCGGTTTTTTTTCAAAACAATTAAAACTGAAAATTCTCTTGAAAGAAAATTTTAAAAATAAACCTTGATTATGAAATGTGTTTTTAAAAGGCAATCAAAACCGCGAAATTGGAAAACCGAATACAACGTCAACGTCAAAACAGAGCAAATGGAGACATTAAAAATTGTGCATCCATGACATTGAAATCTACGTTTGTTATTCAAACCTGATAAAACCAAGACTGATGAATCTTTACTATAGCGAATCACTCCCGTACACGTCGACGACCAAAAACGTCGAAAAGTCAAAAGCACCGTTTAACACATATCCGTGCTCGAAACTGGTTCATTTTTTTGCACAGTTAATGCTGAACAAACATGTACACCATTTATGAATTTGATTTGAAAAAAACAATCGAAGCGTCAGAAAAGTGATTTTGAAAAATGGCGCTCATGCAAGGCAATCACTTAAAGTAGCACAAAATCGAACTTACATCGCCCTAAAGATCAAACGATTGTTTTTCCACTTTAAAACTGTTAAATTTATGTAACTTCAAATTATAAAACTTGTAGTTTTTATTTAAAACCGTGATTAGTTACGTTTTTAAGAAGTCAACCTTAAATTTACTTAATGAATTTTGGTATCGTTTTTTTGTGTGCCTAGTATATTTTTTTTTATTTTATTTTTATTTATTAGCACTAACACATTTACATTAAATGGTTATGGCAACAGACATAAAGATGAACAAACATAATACATGTAGATATAATTAAACACAGATAACAAAACACAAAGGAAGATTAAATTACAATCGTTCAAAGAACGATCGCGAGGTCTTTCCCTATTTGTGCCCTCCAATAGAAAAAAATCCTAACAAAATGATACTATTTTTGGATAAATCAACCTGGTAGGTTACTATTTTTGGATATAAAAACCTGGTAGGTAGTCCAGATTAAAAAAATATATGGTTGCTATGGACATTTAGGTCGGTTGCTATGAACAAATCGTCACTTCCGGTCATGTGATATTGAAATTTAAACTCAGCAGGTAGTCAGGAGTCATAAAATATATGGTTGCTAAGGACTTTTAGGTTGGTTGCTATGAACAAAACATCACTTCCGGTCATAAAATATTGAAATTTAAACTCAGCAGGTAGTCAGGAGTCATAAAATATATGGTTGCTATGGACTTTTAGGTCGGTTGCTATGAACAAAACATCACTTCCGGTCATAAAATATTAAAATTTAAACTCAGCAGGTAGTCAGGAGTCATAAAATATATGGTTGCTATGGACTTTTAGGTCGGTTGCTATGGACAAAAGGTCACTTCCGGTCACAAAAAGATAAAATTTAAACTCAGCAAGTAGTCTGGATTCATAAAATATATGGTTGCTATGGACTTTTCATTAAGGTTACCTTGTTGCTAAGGACTGACCTTGACCTATGACCTTTGACCTTGGACCTAAATTACAGCCCCCTCCTAACTGATTATGAAAATATATGGTTGCTATGGATTTTGCCTTGAGGTTACCTTGTTGCTATGGACTGACCTTGACCTTTGACCTTTGACCTTGGGCCCAAATTATAGCCCCTTCCTAACTAATTGTGAAAATATATGGTTGCTATGGACTTTTCCTTAACATTACATTGTTACATATGGATTACTATACATTGCGCAATACATTCCTATATTAAGTCATGACGCAATAATTCAAACTTAAGATTTGACCTATGACATATATATTTTCGGATGCAACTTATGTCACCTAAGACGATTGGTGAAGGTCCCAAGTCTGTAGGACTAACCGTTTTGAAATAAATTTTGTTGGCGCATCGCGACACTTTTCGGGTCAAAAACGCGTAACCAGGAAGGTGTTCGAAAATTTTTTTTTTGCCTGACGAATCATGGCCAGGAGTCAGGTAACAAATTCCACACTTCAGATTTTTTATAACAGTTACGGTTTTTGAGTTAATCTGCAGACAAGGTTTTTGGGTTACGGGCAGATAACTCCGTTACTAAAAATAGATTGGTTTCAAAGCATGAGTCACGTCGAGCCCTGGTAGTGATGATTAAGTGTGCCAAATTTCTTTAAGATCGGTTAAGACACTTTTCGTTTTTTGAGGGAAGAAAAGAAGAATAATAATAATAATAATCATAAGAAATACAGTAAGGTCTTTCCTTCTGTAAAGGGAAAGACCTTAATAATAATCAGAAGAAATACAGTAAGGTCTTTCCTTCTGTAAAGGGAAAGACCTTAATAATAATCATAAGAAATACAGTAAGGTCTTTCCTTCTGTAAAGGGAAAGACCTTAATTATAAATGACAAATTCTGACGAGTGACAGTGGGTTTAACTAATGGGGAGAAAAAAAGTAATACCGTAGAATAAAATAACTGTGTCTAACTCTAGTATGTAACTGTATGTCTTGTGTGTATTGTGTTGTTAAATGTAATGTCGATTTTTAAAGCTCATTAGAGCTTGTGTTTTATGTACCGACTTTAAATAAAGCTTTTTGATTTGATTTTTAATTTTGATAATGAGGGTAACAAATGATGAAATTCGACATATTCAATTACCACAAGTTCTTTTTACCGGTGTATTATATTCAAAGAAATGACAAATATAAGATTTATTGGAGTTTGTTTCTTACTTTTTGTATCGATAGATCGAACGATGTTTTGTTGTTCATGTTGTCTCAGACTATGTTTTGGGAAATCTGAACGAAGGTGTATAATAGAGACTTCTGTACTGCCTCTTGAAAATCTAGACCTCATTGCACTGTCTAGACGGATAGTCAGGTAAATGACCTTTACACCAAAGCCAGTAAATCCGAATTGCGATGGTTAAAGATATTTAACCACGGCAACGGCCTATCCTACTCAAGTCAAGTCCAGTAAATTGTATTTAAAGTCGATACATTTTACAAAAAAAACAAAAAACATAAGCTTTATTGAGCTTTTAAATCTGACATACATACATCATGTACATATAAAACACGAAGCACATATACAGACAAAGACACACATAAGCATATGCAGCATACAGAACAAGTACATAGAAGCACAAAGGACAGCATTAAAAAAAACATAATATATAAGCATATAAAAGGTTATCTATAAGCTAAAACATGTAGCACTAAAAACTAACAAAATGTTAAAAAAACATTTAGCAAATTAAAAAATGAACTACAGAAATAATGAATGGTCAACACATGGGCCTATTCGGTAGGCTGCAGGTGGAACTTAGCAAATGACTGAAAGCAGCCATGTGTAATTTTATAACATTTTATTTGCCCAAAAGAGGACAAAAAACGAACTGGTACAAGTTTTGCCAACTTATGCACGGTCTTCTACCTAATGTCAAGTCAAAAGACTGATAGTAAATCCAAAATTCATATACCTGGGCATGCTTATGTTAAAAATACAAAACTCTCAGTGTTATATTTCATAGTACTGCAAAAATGAAATGAGATCGTGATCAATAGAAGGTATTACCTAACCACAAAAATCTAAAATTGATACAAGAGGGGCCCTCTACCCTTGACAATTAAAATCGACACCTGCTTGTCTCGCAGTGTGCAGAATTACCATTATACTATTCTATAAAACGGTATTGCATTTGTATTTCTAAATACGTTTTTGGAGTAAGTTTAAATTGTACCAGGTGTTTGTCTGCAGTGACAACGGTATTTTATTTACTTTCGTTGTAGAATAGTTTTAAGTGACATGAATAACAGTGCAGGAAAATGACACCAATATAAAAAGATAAATTACGACGGCGTGGGAGGACAAAGTTTACCAAATATACAAGATATTGTTTTATCTTTATTAAGAAATTTTATGCTGTTTGTTGACATTCTATGTCCGTTTACGCATCATAAGGTCTTGTTTACGTTATTCATTGGTAATTAAATCATTTTATTGATTTTAAACCACGTGTTGGAATCTTACAACCCATTAAGTGAATTTCATTCATAAAAATTGTGATTATATATTACTCCGCCAATATTAAAAAAAAAAATCTTCGAAGTGTATATATACCGGCAATATTCAGCTACAGGACGTCAAACGCTCCGAGCACACTCTAGACTTAGGAGAAAACTTTTCAAGTCACCATGAAAATGGCACAAACCTTTGAAGAGGTCTTAGCTATTGTCTTAACTTTAGTAGAAGTCTTACGAGGAATGACCATCACACAGAAATGCCAGGTAAGTAGGCTTCTTTGCAAAATTTAGAAACTATAGGAATTTGTCCTATTCTTAACTGCTTTTATAGTTCTCCCGAATTGCATGTGAGAGGTATAATAATATTGTGTTTTCTCTTCTTTTTTTTACATTTTAAAGAATGGTATATACTGTGCAAACAGTTTTAAAAATGTTCGATTTTTTTTTCTAAATGCTATAATTTTAATTGAGATTCATAGCGTAAGTGCTGCACTTCTATCCAAAATAAATTTATCATTATAATAGGAATAATTTTTGTCTTTGATGAAAACATATATCCCAAAATTGGTTGTTTTATTTTTCATATAAAGATTTCAGGGCTATAAAATTAAGAAAAACTTTTAAAAAAACCATTTCATTATAAACAAAATAGCAGTGAAAGCCAAGATTTATAGAGAAAACACATACTAGTAATCAACGTTGTTTAGACGATATCATTTTTTTTTTATACAGACGGCTCCATGAC
This sequence comes from Arcuatula senhousia, assembly GCA_963971305.1. NCBI lineage: Eukaryota > Metazoa > Mollusca > Bivalvia > Mytilida > Mytilidae > Arcuatula > Arcuatula senhousia. Next base: position 12,730,406 of record OZ020306.1, read on the forward strand.
AATTCAATCAGTTCATATTTCATGCTATCCGGATTTCTGACTTATAGTTACATGTACATTTTAACGTTATATTTATTTCGAATGAAACATTCTTTGCTATGACTATCATGAAATCAATTGTTGTCTAATTTGTTTTAACGGTTTTGGTATTATTTTTTTTACTAGACGTGCTCTTCTAAGTCACTAAGATCACTTTTGAATCTATTTTTAAACTTTTGACCTAAAAGTTTAGCTTTCCAGCTTGATTTCGTAAGAAATTTGGGTAAATACTTTTTCTATTCTTTTAAAATGAAACTCTTTAATGACAATATCATGCGAAATGGGACTAAGGTATTTACCATATATACAAATGTCGTATCGGGGGGGACATTTAGTATAAGTTGGTGTTATTCATCGAATACCTTACATTTGTTCCAGATATTGCATATCCATGAGTCATGTTCAAACTAAATTTAAAACGTTTATCTTAAAACAAACTTAATCAGTTCCTTTTAAGGAGGTTTGACTTGTCAAATCTGACCAATTTAATTGTATTTTGATTAGTAATTCAAATGAAAATTCCCAAAAACAAAAACAATTTTAATTTCTTATTTTTATCGTCATATTTTATAAAAAAGGGAAAAATTATAAGAGCTCCGATCATTTGAAAATGAATTACATTAGATTTATAATACATTAATTGACCGTTAGCTTATTATGCACCAAATTTCTGAAAACTGAAATATTTATTTTAGACCTTACGCGAATGATTTTTTCTCATTTTTGCATAAAAAATTATGAAGGGCGATATCAAATTATATTTGTGCATGACAAGGTCCTGAACAAAAATATCTATTTCAGTCATTTTTTTAAACCAGCCTCCCCTATTTTGCTAATAAGAATGGGTCTAACTTTATTAAATTTAATTCGTTTGCTATGCATTATATAGACTATAAATTTATAACTATCTATTTATGCACTCAATTCCCAAGTACAATGGAAAATGTATATCATGCACTCCATCTTTTAGAACAAGGGATTATCGTTTTGTTATTCAAAAGCACAAAATATTGCACGAAAATCCGGTCACCAGTTATTTTTACGGTTATTAGCAATGGAAAGCACAAATGTTAGTTGGTTAGTTATGCTTTGCTCCCTGGCAGCTCGAAATCGGCTACATCAGGGCTAATCATGAAAGAGTGATAAAATGAACATGAAATGATGATGAAGAGGAGATATAGGGACACAGGGTCTGGAAGGTGGAGGGAGTGGTGAGATCGGGTAATTTAGCCTACAGCTAGATTCCTACGGGTCTTACCCTCAATGAAACCTGCAGCAGTGTGATCGGAACATTACTTCCCATCACGTTGCGCCACTTCAGTTTGCGGCACACATTTTCTGTATTACGGCCTGACGACTCCGTATGAAATTACACTTCTATAATCTGACCAAAATTATAACACTTTAAAGATTGAATAAAAAATAAACCCTACTCCACTTACAGAAAATAAATTGTGTAACTTTTAATAACAGTTACTTAAATTAGGTATTTAGGCCTTGTAATGGGGCCAGGAATTAGGTCCACATATGGAATGATATGTTAGATACAATTAAGGAACGGCTAGTCCCCTGCTGATGTTCGTTAGCTACTTAATAAAGCATTAAATGTGTTTTTATTAGTTTTTCTTTATTTCGAGTATAAAATACAAGATGTCTGTATCTAGGTGCATTTTAAGAGTTAATTTATAGGTAAAAATCTGTTTTATCTTTTTATGTCTCCACAAATTGTGCTTTACTCATCAGTTTTTTTGTGTATTCCTTTCAGCTAACTCTTTTTAAAAACCCCTAAACTGAAAGTATTTTAGGTCTTTAATGATGCGTATTTGAAGAACATAGACATGCAAAGCCATGCACTACATCTTTATTTTCGAGACATGGATTTGATCAAAGTCACAAAAATAATATCTAAACTACGGTAACCTCTTATAAAGTTTGTTTTCATTATGCTTGAAATTTTGATCACAGAAATGGTTTTTGGTTTTATGTTTTTGAAAGATTTTTTCTCTCTCTCTTAATTGCGTTCCTTTATAAAAATTCGCCCAGACCAAAAAAATCGACAAGGAAGGGGGATGTTTGGTGTCAAAAAATATAGTTTAATAGTTTTCAATAAAATGCGTGACCAAGTCAATACCATTGCATTTTCTGTACTTATTTCGGCGATCAGATACATGTATATCGAGGATAAATTTTGTTGCTTTTGGTAGTGTTCTGTGTCTTTGGCGAGCATTTTAAAACGTACATAGGGATTTGAAATCATAATATTCCCAAATTAAGCCAACTACAGGTAATGTATAAGTTATGCATCTGTTGTCTTGATCATATTAAGAGCTAACCAGAGACACTTTGTCTGAGTTATTGTGAAGACCGGCATAGGTTATAAGTATAAATTACAGCCAAAGAAATCTTAACTTGTGCTTACTTTATTATCAACCCCCAGCTGGATTACCCCCTGTAAAGAACTCACCTGAATCCAATAATATTATTCCAAGAGTGCATTGATAAAGCCAATTTAAATGACATTGTGAAATTCTCCGAGTTGTTCGGGTTAAATGTTGAAAAGACTAGTATAGCCAGCTGACACTTGGTTTAAACAATCATAAAACTTGCTTTATAATGCATTTATATAAAAATTATGTATGTTTAAGAACATTTTTCACATCACTGAATTAATTTTCAATATTGAGATAAACCGAAAATATTTCACATTATGTTTTTCTCTTGATGTTTTGTTTTCAGAAAATACATTTTCAAAGATTTAAATATATTTTATTGTTATTGAATTCTATTAGGAGTTTGAAATATCAAATGATAGTCTGTGAAATGGCTTACTTGGGGGTCCATAAACACTGTCCTGACAAACTCGTGACTGCTTTTATTATTTCATGGTTCTTAAAAACGCCATTGTACTGGAGGTTAGAATAAGGTCTTTTAAAACCGTGCACTATAATTCATTTAATTTAAATAATGAACCTTAGAAAAGAAGGAAAAAAAAACATCGAAATTTATATGGCACTTACACAGGTGTCTATCAAAGAGTTTCGTCATCCTTTTTATGCTCATTATCCTAATATAACCTCTATAGTGTTGCTAAGGCTTAAAACGCCAACTTATTTACTTGCCTTAAAAAGACAGCAAATTCTTGACAGAAAATTGATAAACTTACTAATGCACTTTATTGAATAACCTATATTTGTTCCTTTTTTGCAGTCCTCGATTAACATCTTGAGCGACAAAGGAGCCTACATCGAACCGTTAGACAAGAGCCGTGTGAGAATCAACTCTTTACAGAAACCCTTTACTAACGGGTAAGAAATTTTATGGAAGAAGCAAAGAGACGCCAATGGGACATCCTAGTGTCAAAAGTCCGAAAGGGCAACGACAAAACGGGTAAACACGAACAAGAACAGCACGAGGAAACACAAAACATGAAATACACAAAAAAAACGAACAGTTATCAACAACGCGAATTCGAGTTATAACAAGCGTGAACTCAGGTGCTCCGGAAGAGTAAGGGATTCCTGCCTGATCTAGCACATTCGTCGCAATGCTAATTTCCAATTCAGTGGGTCAAACCCGGTAAAGGAAGACAAAATATCATTTGGTAAATGTCGTTTTCTGGGGTTCTTATTACAAATGGTTTTGGTACGGCACCTTCAATAATAAATGCAAGTCCCTTGGGTGTAGATCAATCTAAGATCCGTTCGGTTCTTTTATTCCTCATACACTCTTTGTCATACACTCTTTTTAACAAAAACTTCAGAAACATGTTATCCCAATAAAGAAGTTACAAGTGTTTATACTAATTTTTACGGTTGTTCTCTATCACGTTCAAAATATGTGTTTTAGAGATAAACTATTGTAACTCTCCGTGCACCAAAAAAAATCACCATCATTTACGATCAAATAAATAACTGTAATGCCTCTTTTAGAATACCATATACTACGCAACAAATGTCTCCTGCTTTGCCAATTGTTATGACAGTAGTATTACATTGTTATTACTATTTCTACGCAAGGAAAACGCGTGAAATATTACGAGTACATCTGGATATAATGATTGAATTGACAATTAAATTTCATTCAATGAATTTTAACTGCAACAATTATCCTTCAAACTATTTATTTAATGAAATGAAAATCCCGGATATGCAATAACGTGGGTTGAAGTTGTTGCAAACTAGAAATTAGCACTTTTAGTATACACAGCCTCAAGGGATAAATGTTTGCTTAGTTTATAAATTGCTTATATTTCCAGACACTCTGTTAGTTTTGAATTCAAAACAACCTCAAAGAATGGCATATTGTTCTACATCAACAATGAAAACAGTCCCGAGTTTGTAGGTGTAGAGATAGCATCTGGATTTCTTACATATCACATCAAATGTCGGCGATTAGAGGCCGTTTTAACCGTGGCGGGCGCTAAGGTGGACGATGGACTATGGCATAAGGTTTGTAAAGAACATTTGTAATGTTTGAGGGAGACGAATTTTGAATCATGACATTTGACCAGTCGAACGCAAATAAAAAAAAAGCAAAAAGGCCTCAACGGGGCATAAATTTGAGTGTCAAAACCGGTTAACATGAACAAGATTAGCACGAGGAAAAACAATACTACACAAAATCAACCGAACAGAAATCCACAACGCAAATTCAAGTCGTAACAAGAGTGAACTCAGGTACTCCGGAAGAGTAAGCGGTTCCTGCCTGCTATAGGACACCCGTCGCGCTGCTAATTTCCAATTCAGTGTGTCAAATCCGGTGAAGGAAGACACAACAACACTCGATGCCAAACCCACATCTGCACTCATCTGAGAGATAGAAATCCCCATATTTGTTTAGGAGTACATGGTGTCTACCGTAAAATTTCTTGAGTGAATAGAAAATAGTGAGACGTAGAATAAGATTACGCAACACAGCCCACATAACTGAAGACAGTAACCGAGGACCAACATAACATAACCATGTGTTCGTAATTTCTGTGTCAAACGTAACAATCTGCCAAGGAAATCAATGTCATTCCCGCAAGCTCTGCTGTGATACGAAAACTCCATAAGCTGGAACGGACGGAGAAGGGAAAGTCGACGATCGAAATTCATTTTTTCTACATGTTTATCATAATGATTCGAGATCCCATGTTAGCCTGCAACCAAATATAATTTTGTTGGTCAAGACAACTGCTCTATCCATCTGTCACATGTTCTATTTCGATGTTTGTGTCTACCACAATTGGTTTTTTATTTAATCATATTACTTTTCCCTTCTACGTGAATCGAAAAAAAAGGTTTTGGTGATGAGATTTGACTCTTCGTCATGCAATGAGCAGTCCATCGAACTTATTATATTTAAAAGTCATCGTTGGTTTTGGCAAATTCCTTTAAAAAGTTTAGAGTTTTTTTACTAATATCTCGGTCTGATTAGATTCTATTATACTCTTGAGGTAATTCCCATCTTTATGAACCATCTGACGTTTATGATTTTTAGGTTGATTTTGTCATTTGTAGTAATTATTTTTTTCTTTGCTGTTTTCAGCTTTCGTTTCGCTTAAAAGGACGAAGGGGTCGTTTGACAATTGATGATAATCATCATTTCCAGAATTACAGAATACCATGTGCCACCAATGGCTTCTCATCAATGACCTTGGGAGGTATACACCCACAAGATGAAGGCTTTGTAAACGGGTTTGAGGTAATGCATTACTACAATTAAAACTTTGAACCTGGGTTGGGGTATATGGGGATGTTTTTATATAATTTTTTCCTGGGGAATTTAAGTTAGCATTCAGTGTTACATTCCCGTTCCCATTGGTTTACCTGTTTTATTCTGGTGAACCTATGAACTTTCTTCACTTCAACACTGCAATAATGTTTAAAGTAAGGCAAAAAAAAAAAAAAAAACAGAACCTTGATAATATATGAAATGAGATTTGTACTAAGAGTCAAATTGGTTTTGAAAGATGTCAAATTTGTATATAAACCTTGATGATAAAGACATACTATGTACTTGTGAAGGAAAAGACCCCTTTCCCATTACTTCGCTGAAATTCTAATAACCTGTCAATAGCTGACACGTTCCGTTAAATCAATGTTAATCGACGGTTATTGCTTCTGTTTGATAAAAGCTTAAAATAGTCCTTTAATTATACATTTTCACTTTTAAAAATCATTTACCTATTAAATGAAGGTTTCTATAATTTTGGTTAATTGAAATATTAATTTCATTTATGTGTCAAAATGTCAAAGACATTTCTTATTTATACAGTTTTCTTTGAAATTGAATGTAAATGGTAGTCATGAAGTCTTAAATGAAGGGCGTTAATATTTTATATTGTGGAAGGGCATAATATATGTTTACATTGTATTTTGATCGTATACATTTGTAAAACTTTTATCTACATAGGATTCTTCTTTAATGATATTGTTTTTTATTTACTACATTGTAATAGTTTATTTGACACTTCAATTCCTTAACATTTCAGGGTAAGACAGGACACTTCGAGGGTTGTATAAGAAAGGTTGACAACTCGGCGGGTATTTTGACATCACCGAAGTACATAGGTGTGTCAGAATGTGATTGACACGTGTAAAAAGTTCCTCAATATAAACTTACCATCTTAGTGTGTTCGGAGGACGAAATCTCTAATTGATGTCTCTGTGCAACAACATCTTTATAATCCCATGCAGGGTTGTGATGTTTGCCAAGTACAGGTACCGGTTTTAAGGACGGTTGAAATAATGGTGCGGAAAATCAGAAAGCTGCGAGCATTTGCACTTAGAAACAACTTCATGTATTAAGTATTTTGAAGTATTTTACTTTTTATCGCTTTCTTATGATTGTTATACAAATACCATGTAAGATCTATAGAAGAGGGCCAATTTTTATCTGTGTTTTCATGAATTTTACCCCGGCTTCAAAGAAGAAAGAGGTATACTGTTTTACATGGTCCGTCGAGACGTAACTCTTGTGGCTAAAAAATGAACGGTTTGAATGTTTAAATTCTCAGGATAAAACTTAACAGCAAAATAAATATCTAAATACAAGATGGTAAAATTTCATTTTCTACCAGTGCCAGTATTTTCACTTGTGAAATGAAAAATAAATCCATTACATATGATATCCTTGTTTGGTCCAATCACCAGAAAAAAACATCATTATCATCATCTTATAATCCATTTCATATTTGAATAAGTATTCGGAACGAGAGAAATAAAGATTTTGGAATTGTTGATACTATTTGATAATCAAATTTCTCAATCGCGATTCTTTTGTTCATAAGTACCAGCAATTGCGAGGACTTTAGAATCCGGGGCCTAACTCTCGACTACTTTCGAAGCTATCTTAGGGCTAAGAAACATCTAAGCGGCCCCTTAAACAACATCTTAGTCCTAAGTCAACTTTTTGCACACATCTCAACAAACTTTCTAATGATCATCCTAAATTGAGGATTTCTTCTTTCGGTGTACATTTGCATTCATGAACTTGTATATTAAAATATTATTTTATGTTAATCACTGCATTAAAGTACTATTCATTGTGATTTTCATAAGATTTCGTTGTATGTTTGCTTGTTGTAATTTTACAAACTTCCGATGTTACAAAAAATGTATATATGTGGTTGACTCCAAATTAAAAAGGTCAATGTTCGATCATTCACTGTTGTTTCACGGTTTTCATATTTTATAATATGTATCATGGTTTAATTGCAAAAGAAGAGAAACATATTAAGAAGTCTATAACGACTGAATTTACTTATTTTTGTCCCTATATGTCTAATAATAAACCTACATTTTCTTTTTCAAGTTATCATTTCTTTTGAAATTCCAGATTTCTGGGATTTTTATTTCTCCGGCTTTGAGATGGAAATGGCAATCTCAATATGATTATAACATTCATAATGTTACGCCATGATTGTAATTTGTCTCTGATTTTGTCTCAGATATTTAAAAGAACCAGGCAGATAATTTTCTCGAATTAACGAAAGACAATTCAATGACAAAGCAATATATCTATGTAACTGTTCATGCCATGTCATTGCTGTAATTGTTGTCAAATATCTACAATTATCGTGATTTGTATGTTATTATACATGCACTCGTTTAACTGTTTAATTATTGTTATGAATGTTGCTTTTTGTATTGTCTCATGTTTTATTTAATAAATAATTCAACTTTGTAATAGTTTGCTATATCATAAAAAAAATGTTGTACACTTTTACATACTAAAGTGTTAGACATTTTAATATAAGTGTAAAAAATGATGTAAATGACATTTCAAAGAAACCTTGTACATTGAAGAAGCAAAGGTGTACCAATGGGGTAACACATTAAACAACTAAACTGCAATCAACAGTGTGAACTCAAGTCGAAACAAGAACGAAACCAAATGCTCCAGAAAGAAAAGAAATTCCTGTTTTTTGTGACACACATTTCAAGTGTTAATTTCGAGATGTACATTTTAATAAGAAGCAAACCTTCAAGAGTCCATGGTCTCAGGTTTATAGGGGATATATCAAATGAAAATGACACCATATCAAGGATTGTTAAGTGAAAGGTTAGTTAGTTGTTGCTTTACTCCCAAGCAGCGCGATTTTGGTAATATCCTGGTGATGAACATGTAAGGAATGATACAGTGATGAAGTGGAGGAAATGGGGACACAAGGCCAATTGGGGAGGAGAGTTTTGACTGCCAATGGAAAAAGAAGTGATGAGTAGGGATGGGAATCTTAGTGTCCTGCATGGGGATCTTACGGGGTCATATTCTTACCGAGACCTGCAGCAGGGTTCTTTAACATGCAATGAACGTGACATTTTTCACAACACGACGCACCACTATGGTTTGCGGTCAGGTTTTCAACGTTATAGCCTGACGACCCTGACATTCATAATGACAGGGCTGTCCTATTCAACTACCTTGGGCACATATCCCAGTCGCTTTGTTGGCAAAGGTTTCTGAGTGCTTTTTAGTAAACTTTTACCGATAAGCCTAGCGCTGCTGCGGGCGTATATGCCACCTGGAACCTGCACGGATGTTTAGTGGAAGGACATCATCATTATCCGTTTAAATCCCTTTAGTTCTTCCTTCCCCAAACATAGGTTGATCTTAGTCATAATCTGGTATCAAGCTCAGCATTTTTTTTGTTTTATTGTTCTATTGCTCTCCATAGTCATATGAAGTGATTGGCATTTTATATCTTTGGTTAGAGCGCCTCTGATGAGTATTGAATAGACAAAACGTGCGTCAAGCGTAGAAGTAGCTTAGCCCGCTCCGGCTCCAACACATTTGTGTGAACACAAATGAAGAACACATCAAAGCTATAAATTATCCGTTTAGATTTCAAAATTGTCAAAACCCTAAATTTCTTCCTTCCCCCAACATAGTTTGATCTTAGTCAAAATTTGGTTTCTTCATTTTTTGTTTTATTATTCTTTGCTCTACATACATTGTAGAAATATAGAGTTTGGTTTTTTCAATCTTTGAATAGAGCAGAGCGCCTTTCGTTGGTCTTGAATAGACGAAACGTGAGTCAGGCGTAGAAAATTTAGAGTCTGGACCTTTTTTAAACATCCGTGATTGTTAGCACTGCTGGTGGAGTATTATTTCCTCGAAGTTAGCTCCCTATGATATTGACGCTTTTGTGTTGAAGAACACATCAAAACTATATGTGAATTATTCGTTTGTCAAATGGTACAAAATGGTCAAAACTTCAAGGTTCTTGCTATCCTAGGCAAAGGTTGATATCGATCTTTATCATAATTTGGTTTCCAGCTCGGCATTTTTTTGTTTTATTGTTCTGTGCTTTTCATTGTTATATAGTGTTTTGCATTTTCAATCTTTTGGTGGAATCCCTTGTAACGAGTCTAAGTGGGTATACGAAACGCACGTCATGCGTAGAAAAAACATTGTCTGGAACTTTGCTGGTTTTTCGATATCTAATAACTTTGGCCTTAAAGCCGGTCACAGAGACAACGATTTTGTTTAAATATCAGAAATAAGGACCAGCTTTGGCATAACGTATAAGTTGTGAAATGCAGATGAGGTAAGTAAGTACATGTATGTTACCTTCCGGGTAAAGAAATTTCAAAAATTTGAAAGTAGTCTCTTTTTTTGGGTACCTATAAACTAAGAAACCCAATCGAAACGCAACGAAACGAAACGAAATACAACGAAATGAAATTTAACGAAACGGAACGAAATTTTACATAAGACGAAAAATAAAGTTCTAAATTTTGATTTTCGTGATAATTTCTTTCTATTACATTTATGTTGTGTTAGATACAATGTAAATAAAAAAAAACCTACCGAGCTGGGTTGATCGATCTCTGTGGCCCAAGAAAAACGGGGAAAAAAAGGCGAACGCAACCAGCAGAAAGTTATGATCGCAATGGTCCTGATTGTTACGTTCACTATAAACGAAATGATGGGTTAAAACAGGTTTTTTTGGGCCCAAACCTCCCTCTTTCATTGCGATCTTAGGGTGTCGAATAGAACTTGAATAGAAATAAAGTTGTACGACGTCTATACTCGAGCGTTCACTCTCAAGTCGAAAAATAGCCCAGCAAATGCCGGTATGTATAATTATTCAAATTCTATACTCTAATTGTTATTCTATAAATAAGGTCAATCAAATGTGGATCCTGAAGAATTCGAAAGAACTGACGGAGACTCTTTAACTCTTAAATCAGTTTCATCTTTTAACAGCATCAAAACTTTCGATTTCTCCACACTTTAAACTTCTATTCCTCCTGAACAACTGAAATCACGATTGGCACAACTGATAAAACGCAGTTTTTTTTTCCAAGAAGAATGGAAAACGCGGGTAAAATATCTGGTAGTCGATTACTCTTAGACTTGCGTTGTTATCAATGAGTCGAAGAAAAAGAACAAATATACAGAAGACTAAATAATCGACATGCTCAATTTTCTTATCACATCATTTTTTTTTAGTTTGGTTGACGTGTTTTTCAGCAAACAAAAGGGATTCCAATGGGCACTAATTGTGCACCTTTGCATGCTGATTTTTTTTCTTCATTCATATGAAGCGGACTTCTTACAATCTGTTCTAGACAAAAAAGAATCGTAGATTGGCTCTCTCTTTTGACTTTACTTTCCGTCGTATTGATGATATCCTTTCACTGAACAATTCTCAATTTGGTGACTATCTAAATATCTTATTTTCTTAGGAACTTGAAATAAAGGACACAACGGATTCTAGGAAATCTGCATATTTAGATCTTCATCTCGAAATAGATTGTTAAGGAAAACTATGACAAACGTGATGGCTTCAACTTTCCAACTGTCAATTCCAGTACCCTTTCTTCTGAATTTCCAGAACCAAGTCAGAACTAGTTTCTGAGGTATAGATCGAACCTCTTTTTTAAATTATTTTCTTTATGCCTAAGCTCTTGTTGTGTATAAGCATTTTTATATTGAAACTACACCTTTATGTGATTAATGTTTTAATTTTGACTTACAATGTATATAATCAATTACCAAAGATGTTGACCTTTGAGATAATATTCTCAAATGAACAGTCCAAAAATTACACTTATTATAAAATTTTCTTGACACAAATCATCTTGTCAATGGAAACACTGTCCTCAGTTGAAACTTGTGTGTTTAGACATTGGTATAATGAAAATCTGAATAACTTTGTATCTTTAATATAGATTTAGCCTGTTTCTTGACAATTTTCAGACCCATATCCTATATAGTATGAAATAGACGTTTCTCTTGCCATTAAAATCATTTCTGTAAAAGTTTTGTGAAATAATTTCAACTACTGTAGTATTTTGATTTGTATGTAATTAATGCACATGTTGTGTGGTTGTTATAATAATGCCTTTAATGTATTGCCTCATTTTTGAATAAACAATTCAATATTTTTCATACATTTTTTATCAAAATAATTCGCCATATCATATAAATAAAAAAGCACGTTTCAACAAAAATAGCACAAAACAGTAGATTTGATATTCGGTACAATTGTATGAAGATGAGTGTAGTTTATGATACAATCAATGAAATGTTCTCTTTTAGAAAATAAAGATATAAAAAGTGAATGTTTAACATTCTTTAAAACGAGGTGATTACAAGCATACGACTTGGATAATAAAAGATCGATGTCAGCTTCCTCATTTGTTTATTCGGTGATATGTCTAAGCAGAAAGTTAACAGTCTCATTTACTCAACTTCGCCTGGACTCATGTCTGATAAAGTCAGTAAAGGTAGAAAATACTTTCATTCTAAACCATTTAACTACAAGGATTTTGGAACAGAAACAACTAGCACTATCATATATGTACACATAAAATGTCAATGAAACTTGAGCCAACAACTTTTACATGAATTCTTTCTAATATAAGTAAAAAGGTTTTTTATGCAATAAAAACAATTATAATATATTCTATAGTCATACGAATTGTTCACTTATAATTTCAACTCATCTTAACAAGACACAAGTATAGTCTTATAGACTTAATGGACATATCTGTTATAATAGTAGACATGTAAGTTTCTTCACACTCACTATAAAAAGTATAAATTTTATCAACACCTGAGGACTTCAATAAAAAGTAGAGTGGATTTCATTAAGTTGTCTGTCCACTCCCTGTCTCAGTATAGGGACTATAATTGGTTAGTTTTTGACATTGCCAAAATCAGATGATAAGCGCTATTGTTACTGTTATAATTGCAGTTAACAACGACGATGTCAGTCCGGGAGCCGACGATACTCGGCAGATAAGCTGGTCAAATCTAAAAAAGAAAAAGAAAATAATGGATAATTTCATATAAACGAGTTTGTGGACGACGGGAGATAACTTAGATTTAATCATTTTTTCTAAAAAAAACTTCCATAGATATCTTTTTGTTTTATTTGCAAATAAAACTTGTTTAAATCTAGACTTGATATTGATAAGCATACTTCCATATAGAACACATTTAGGATCATTCAACATCGTATGACTTACATTTCTCTTAAGTTGTTCAAGACATTTTCTGACAATTTACATTTTAACTCTCAACAGTTTTTGGATATTAGTTTGGCATGAACTAGTAACTTTACCATCTTGGGATAATTATAGTCTTGTTTAAACACTGGTGCATTATTCTGTATATGGTATTTAAGTTTAAATATTTGTAGGACTTTAAAGATTTGTTTGGTGAGATATATGGTGCATCCCTTTTTCTTCGTTCCTCAACGTCCTTAGAATTTTACCAGAGACACATTTGTATAATTGAAAAGAGTTTAATAATTGTCCAGTCTAGTCTTGGTTTTCAATGGCACAAAAGATACACTTCGTTTAATATTTCCAGGAATAAGCTTGACACGAAACCATCTTAATGGTCATATTTAATCTATTTTCAGAGCATAATGAATAGAACCAGTAGCAATTTCATTTTAAATGACAATAGTCGGTTCAAAGATTTTTTTTCAAGTAGACCAGATGAATATCTTCAAAATGTATGTGGTCAAATAATCAGCAATTCGGGAGAACTTAAGTTCACTCTCGTTAGACGTATAAGTATGCGTCGCAGATTGCCTTTTATTTTTTATTTATTTATTTTTTTGTAATTTTTGTTTGTTTCATAGTGTTGCTTTCCTATGTGTCAATGTTGTCTTTGCGTTTTCGGACTTCCGATATGCAATTGCACTTGAAAATGTTGCTCAGACTTTTCGTCCCACCAACCAACTTCTGTGTTCCAAAAGGCTTTAGATATAGGAATGCAGTCGGTTGGAATCCTCATTTGACAAGAAAAGTCTACCCCAGGAAACAATATGCAAATAGTGTTTTAACGTCTATAGTGAACAAAACATGGCCTTCATAATTAAAAAGAAATATGTTCTTTATTCTGGTGGCCACCTTGGACAAGATTACATACTCTTATTAGTTAGTTACATGAAATTTCCCGTATATCTTACAAATGCAGTACTGTAACAGATTTTATATTGTCCGAGTTTCAGAGATGATATGTTTTTGAACGAAAATTTAAAATATCTACTAAGAATAGCTGGTTTCCGCTTACATACCGCAGCAGTTTTCCCGTTCTGTGTGACTATCTATCAACAAGGGCAAAATGGACATACTAAGTAACATTCCATAACTTTTAATGTATTACCTTGACAAAAATAGGGAACACCGTACATCATTTCTAGTCAAATAGATTCAAATACAATTTTGGGTAAAATTAAATTACAAAATGCTTAAAACATTTTGCCTTAATTACTATGCATTAGGTATTACATTTCCATTATATTTCCATTTTGCAATATTTTGTTGATCATTTTATTACATGTTCCACATCAAAGACATAATGGACTAAATTCAGGTTAAGGTAGAAACAGATTGTCATCTGAAACTTATCCTATTGTTGGTATGCATACCTGCTGAATAGATTACGCTTCTTCTTTTCATACTCCAACTCAATAAGGGATCCTTCTATCCAGAACTTTCCGTCCTTGATCTGGTATTCATATCCTTGTTTACAATCACATCTATACGCACCACGGGAAAACACGAAGCCAGCTTGCGGTCGGCACTAATAAAAAGTATAAAATGGTGATATTTCAACATTGTTTGAAGATGTATAATTGTTAACACTGTACAACAGTATAGGCCTCTTTGATATTCTATAAAACAAGATTTACTAAAGCATCATGAAGTAATGTTTTACCGTGAAATATGACCTTTCATAACTTCTTTATGAATACCAAGTTGAATAAGATAAAATACACACAAATAACTTTTCTTTTCTGCACATAGAACTTCATAATTACAAAATAATGCATCTAATTCCAAGTCTTATACTTTAAGTTAGGAAATACTTTTTGATGGATTTTTTTTTTATGGTACACTCGTTTACTTCTCTTTACAAACAATGTAGTTTTTCCTAATTATTTTTGTTTGTGCATTCAGAACAAACACCAAGGCTTTCAAACGAATATGATTACCCAATTAACAATTATTAAATAGAAACATTTATTTATCAAAATAATCCACTTCTCTTCTACTTTTCTCTGTTTCCTGTTTCTACTTGAAATAAAGCTATGTTCTTCTAAATTCTTGTGTCTTGGCTACTTATTACATGATGTAGGATATATTACAAAACTCTTTCAATAACTAATTACTTGTCAAAGTTAATGAAAAAAAGGCAAAATATACTGACTCGTGTCGATGACGTGTGACAGCGGGCTGTGTTTTTAAATGCATTTGCTACATAGAACGGCTGAGGACACTGGTTAATTTCTAGGTTGTTCAGTGGCACATCTACCGTAACAACACCACTGCAAAGAAAATCCAGTAATATGTAGTTTGTATCATTGAACAAAATGAATGGGCAGAATAAATTTTTCTGCAATTCACAGAAATTTAACGTTAAGTATTCAGAATAGAGTATTGTTTGACTTTTGTCCAGAAAAAAAAACCTGTTTATGGTTTACACAAAGAATTTGACGAAATTGGTTTAGAAACTTAAATTCGTTGTCAAAGAGTCCAAATAAATAGAATAAAGACCATGCAATAAATCTCTTTGACTGCTAAATCAGAGTTGACTGTTTGTGTGTATTAAACGAACTTACGAGTTGAGTATAAATACACACGAAAGTTTTTGTTTATATGTATTGAATGACATGTTTTTGTTTTGCTCCTGGCTATGTTTGGCCCTCAAGATTAAAATGCCCCTTTGATACTTCCATAATTCTAGTTCGATAGAAAAACATCTAAAAGCTCTTTCCAGTCACTTATTCGAATCGTCCACTTACATGACGTATCCTCAGATGATTTATCATACAAGAGCCAAAAACTAGTTGCCCTGATTCAAATAAATTATACAAAATAGTTAGAAAATTTCAATAAACTTACGCGAACTCTATTTTGTTGGAGACATAATTCTTTAAGAAAAACGGCACTGAATACGTCATTATCCACTCGTCAACCATACCATCACAACGGAAGTACGGATGTGACCATTGGCCGTCGTAATATGCAGGCGCTTTATAGAGAATTGGGAAATATTCAAATCTAATTTGACTTGTGCCATTTGGGTCATAACGAACCATCGGTCTCATTTTATATGTCTGAAGATGGTCAAAATTTGTCTTCCAATTTGACTTGATTCTGACATAGAAGTCTTCGTACGTATACTTTTTAGGATTGCCAGCAGAATCAATGGCAAGAGCTACGCCATTTTTCATGTAGGCAAACGGACCAAATAACTCACGTTTAGAACCATCTTGATTTTCAAACATATATGGTTCAAAATACAGTCCACATGATAAAATTCTGTGATCTGCCATCACATTGGCAACAACTTCACCAAACATCTGTTCCATGTGCAATCTACCTCCTCCTCTCAAATTTCCAAAATTATCACTTGCTTGGACATTCTGGAGAAAATTACTAAGGAAGTGTGCAAGTCTTAATGCTGTTCTACCTTGGTATTCGAATTGTTTGTCGACTCCATATGCGGCATCCCCTGGAAGATGAAGTTGACTTGGGGCGGACGATCGACAGTTATCTTTGTTTATACTAGCTTTCTGTCGAAATATTCTCATCATCCTTTCGAATCTCATTTGGTCAAATTCTGACCTTTCGCCACTGTTGGTTGTTCGTTTTCTCCTCTTTCTGTATTTGTCTTCTAGACGAACTGGTTCCCGCTTTGCCAGTTGCCTTTGTCTTTTCTCGTACAGCTCCTGTGCTTTTTGTGTGTATTTATTAAGTTGTTCTATATATGACAGTTCTTCGTCGGGACTCACAGATTTTAGTTTTCTTGTTCTCACAATATGTTCTCCGACTGTTTCATTCAATGATCGAACGGATCTTTTCCTAACATTCACATTCTGAACACCAAATTCTACGACCACTTGTTCTGTCTTATCAACGATGGGTAAAACTCCAAGTTCTGGGTTAAAAAAGAAAATTAATGTACCTACAGGTCTTGTTACAAGTAATAATAGTTTTTGTAAGTGTTTATCAGACAAAATTGCATACAAGCAATAAATTTTTGTCATAAAACATATCAAACACTTTCAAAAAATTAAGCTTGTTAAGTCAGGAACATTGCGATTGGCTTTAATTATGCAATGAGTTAATGAAAAACCTGTAACACAAGTTATTTTTTCCTTTTCAAAATAAAACAAGAGATGGACGATGAATAAAATAAATCTTTACTTAATAATGTTTAATACGTATATAACGTAACGTTTTATCTAATTTGGCTCTCAAGAATATATGTCACAACATGTATAAAAAATTGTAGTCTGTTTTCTTTGTTTGTAAACTTACGTTCGTCGGGAAGGCACTCGAAACCATTTTTATATTCATATTCTGTTGCTCTCTCTACATCATCCCCTTGGAAGGGTCCTGCCATCCATTTAGGGTATCTGTATGGGTTCTTACAATGACATACATAGCCGCCTCTTCTCCGCCCGTAGCCCATTTTATGTTTGCA
This sequence comes from Arcuatula senhousia, assembly GCA_963971305.1. Taxonomy (NCBI): domain Eukaryota; kingdom Metazoa; phylum Mollusca; class Bivalvia; order Mytilida; family Mytilidae; genus Arcuatula; species Arcuatula senhousia. The sequence continues at coordinate 12,747,890 of OZ020306.1, forward strand.
CTGTAATCATAAATTCATTTTAAATGCAAGACAGCTCATTCCACATACCTTAAGCTTTAAATTATGTTGTTGGGTTTTTTTTTTTCTTGTGGTGAGTATGTAGATGCTTATAACATGAACTTGTGTAAACTTTTTAGTGGATTTTTATTTTGTTTTAAACAAGTTAATAGTGCAAAATAGCTAAGCATTGAATAAGATTGTCAAGGCGATGTTTGTGGGACCGCGTCCTTTTTGTTTCTGTTATGATTATGGCTGAAATAGTAGTAAGCAGACGACAATCAATCAATCAGTCAGCCTTTTTTTTCTTGTTTCATTTTCAACAATCGTCATGCACTGAAGTCATTGCTTTCTGGACATTGACAGAAGACATCCATTGTCGTCACTAAATACGAGAGAGAACCAGATGGATTTTGTCAAATCACCACAAAATACGACACAACAGAAAGATATGTAATTTTGGCACTAAGAACCGACTTATACTAGATTTCCGGTTTTTCGCTTTAATATTATTCAAATCAGGCAAGGTTTTATGCTTGTTTATAATGTTGGTACTTGTTGTATATGGTTTCAACATCGTCATTGTCTTTATTTTTATTGGAATCGACATGTATGTCCGGTTGTAATGTTTATTCCTCGTTTGTGCGCTGATTATTGAAGCAAAAAAGTAAAAAACAAATATTAACCTATGATGTCACGAAAAAACAATTTGTTCTTTATTATTTTGATTAAGAACATAAAAACGTGCATGTGTAAAAACCACAAAGTTTTAAAATATTTCCAGTATCTTAAATGCGCAGTAGTCATGGATAGTGCACAATATGTTGATTAAAATGCATGTAACCTCCCAAAGTTTAAATACCTGTTATTAAGCGTATTATCTTGTACAACAAAAGTAATGTAAATTCCACGAACGATGAATTGAGGATAACACTTTATAGACGACCAGCCCCATTTTTTCACCCTGTCCATACATCATTGTCATGTATTAAGAATTTATTTACATTATGGACCAAGCACTGTTAGTATGCATTGCTTCCCTACTTATCTTTTCATTCAAAGCATAATTTTATGGGCCTAAGCACGCAATGCTATAACATATACGTACCCCTGTTGTTGGCGGTTTACATCTAGACACTCCAGATAAAAAGCTTGGCCCAGGATTACCAGGACTAACACCACACGCATTAAAGTCAATCTCCTGGAAATCTGTGTCCATTACTATCACACCCACAAACCTAAATTACAGGAAAATACAAAAACGAATGATTATTTCATTAATCTTTAAAGACAAATTACAAAACATATAAACATATATGAAGATGTTAAAACAATTTTATAAAGTACGAGGGTCTTCTTTCCTCAGTTCTAATGACTGACTTACTAAAATTGTCCAAACGTTTAAAATTTTCAAGATCATAATTAATTAATTAAGGAATAACTGTCATAATTTCTCTCTTTCATCGGGGTATGAAAAAAAAAATTTTGTAGTATAATCTGCGAAAAAAAAAATCTCCCCCCCCCCCAAAAAAAAATTATGACAGTCATTCCTTATAATAAAAAATTCAAAACGATTCATAACATGAAAATTATATTAAAAAAAAACCAACAAAATATTGTGTTTCCTCCTGTAAAAAGTGGGCGTTTTCCCATGAATTTTTTTCATTGGCATATGAATAAAAGATTTCGTCCAATCAAATTTCATTGTTTTAATAGAATTTGTTTATAGTTTTCTTATATTTCCATTACATCAGTCTGAAACTAAAAGAAAGGTAAAAGAGTAAGAATAAATTGTGGATGAAACCAAGTCGTGAAGAGCTGGAAAATTATTTTATGTTTTCTTTTTGAAATAAACATGATATATTGCTAATGATACATTTTGAAATTCACAATGTTTCATATTTTGGTTTAGTGACCGATTAACATTATTTCATATGCAGGTTGAACGAAAGAGGTACTAGTTATAACAAAAAACCAGGAAAAAATAGCATAAGGATAGGAGTAAAATAAGTGAAGATTAAGGAAAGAATGTTAAATGGACGGTAATAAGGACATCAGTAACACATATATGATTACAAATGCATTATCCACACAAGAGCCATTCTTTGTTAACCATTGACTCCCAAAATAACACTGCTTATTAAATGTAATCACCTAGGCAAAAGATTCTTGCACATTTAAGAATGGTGCTGTAGGATTTGGTATATGCATGATCTCATACATTATAAAAAAAATTGCCTGGCCTTTCCCATCCCTCGATTTTTATTGCAAGCCAAAACGCGCTTTTTATACCCTATTGTCCCTCTATTCATTATCATTTCATGTTTCCATGTCACCCTTAAATTTCATCTCTCATCTCTCTCAAGCCGAATTTGTGCTGTTTGGGATTAGTGTAATAACTAACTAACTAACTATACATGTAACTAACCTTTGTCGTCGTAAATGCGTCCAGTTAGAATATCTCGGCATGAAGTCCACAATGGGAGCTACAGCGCTGACTTTCCACTTCTTCGACCCTTGACAATCAAAGTAAGGTGCTGTAAAACGTACAGGCAACAGACTGTCATCCTTGTTCTGCTGCTTGGGTAGATTAGGACCAAAGAAATTGAAAAAGTCGAAGTTGTCCTTGAGGAATTTTCCTGTCTGGTTAGAGTACTTGATACCTACTCCAAAGGTAAACTTCCTGCTCTTGTCAGTGATACTGTCTGTGTCTGGTAGATAGAAGTTATACCACGGATTCATCTTATAGGTGCTGTGTGTGTAATTATTGTTAGTCCCAGCTCCTATGTCCGTGACAAAGGCCGCTCGACGTGTCGGTTCTCTAAGATAATTGTCTTGATCAAACGTATCATCCCATCTCCAACCTTTTACACCAAACAGTGGAATTGTATTGTTAAAGTCTAGAGTCATGAACCAGTTGGGATAGTAACAGTTATTATCAAATATGATAGAACTACCGTTTATATTGTTTGGATTAGCATTCATATCTGCAGTGACGGACATGTACATGTAATGTATGTTCGGCTGTTGGTAAAATAGTTCTGTGTCGTTCATTTTCTGTAAAATGTAGGAGAGGAAATACGCTCTGTTCAGAGCCATGTTGTGTAAATGAACCAAGTTAGTCCTGTTTCTATAGATAACCGTACTCTTGAGAACGTTTGCTTTAGGTATTTGTGAGACAACATCAGATCTCATTAACATCGACTTGTAGGATTTACTCCGACATGTTTTACCATTCACAGCGTGGAAATAGTCGTCAATGTAATCAAAATTATCATACTTCATCCAAGAGAATTTTCCCGTACCAGACAACACTTCGACAACAAATATAAAGAGGATAACAATGAAAGGCCCGGCTCTCACCAGGAGAGAATAGTTTTTAGTATTTCCGGTGGCCATTGGTCACATTTGTAAAGCCTTAATAAAAAACAAATGACTTTATTAGGTATAGAATTAATAGATTACGGAATAACTGTTTGAAAAAGACGGTAACAGATAGGGCACGTTTGGATCCAGTGACAGTTGACCAAAGATCCCAGAGGGTAATCGAATTAAACCGATATTTTAATTTTGGATTTTTTGGATATTCTGAATAAAATTTTAAAAAAACCCATGTTTCTTTCTTTGTGTTCCACAAAGTCGATATCTTTGGATCTGAATTTGCCTTACTTTTTCTATTTTTTTTTTAACGAGTAATTTGTTTCGACACTTTTGTTTTTCCACCTTCCGATGTTTTGTTTGAAATGCTACTCCCTGAAATATTCAGTTTACCTCAACTGGCCAAAGACCATGTGAGCTTATGTCACCACAGTGCGTCCGCCGTCGCCCGTAAATAATTTAAAAACAATTCTTCTATGAAACCCCTGAACAAAATTGTTCAATTTGACTGGCATTTGGCAAGAATGATTGATGACATGTTTGCAAAAAACGGTAAGATGCGATAAACATTGACGCTGTTACTAAAAACAGAATATAAAGTAAAATCACTTAAAGTGGCTTATAACTTGGATCCTAAACTCTACAGATTTGAAGCAAAAATTCTGCAAAAGTCTCCATTGGATCAAAGTTATCAGATAACCCCTTAAAGGGGTTATAGTCTTTTTAAGGTATACATAGCATTGTTTTATGTTCATCCCTATAGAATGAAAATTATTACAGATAAAGAAAACAGTTCCATGCTTTGATCTTCAGCTCATTAAGCTCTACAAAAGTCTCAAAAGGTTGAAGTTGACAGATTACAACTTACGGGTATGGCCCGTTAAAGGTCAAAATAAGTGGTTCTTTTTTCTATTTTTATAATGAAAACTATTACAGAAAGAGAAAGCCGTTGCTTGCTTAAACCTCCAGCTCATGAAGTTTCACAAAGTTTTACCCCGTACAGGGATTATAACCTTTCAAGGTCAAAAAAGGTTTTTCATGTTTTTGTCCTTTAGAATTTAAACTATTGAAGATAGAGAAATGTTACTGCTTGTTTAAACCTCCAGATCATTAAGCTATACATCAGTCTACATTGGTTCAAAGTTGTCATGGGACCTTTTATACGGGTTATGGCCCTTTTAAGGGGAAAACAGCTCTATATGTTTGACCCTAGTGAATGAAACTTTTGCAAATAGTGAACAGCTGTTGCTTGTTTAAACCTTCATCTCATTAAGCTATACAACAGTCTACATTGGGACGAAGCTGTAAGATTATTCTAATAAAAGAATTCATTATGGCTTATGGACTAGGTGGGCGATTCAGTCTCTGGGGGTATCCTGTTTTTTTATTTGGTACTTTGTATTTGGTTAAACAGGCGAATGATTAAGAAAAGCAATAGACAGGACAATTTATATTTTTGGTAGCTCAAATGCTTGGAAGCAAACATTTGCTTTTTATGCAGGATGCCAAATAATCAGGAAATAAAAAGACCGGACAGTGCTTTGAAATAAGAAAAAGTCAGAATGCAGTTCTTGGCTGAAAAAAAAATATGGTCAATCGAAAAAAAAAAAAAATAAATGGTCAGATAATGATATTCATTATCAATGTGTTTTGTTTCAGGGCATGTCACTGTCCTCTTCATAACAGTAAGAATCGGGCTTATATTCTATATAGCTAGTTCTGATATTTTGACAGGTCTGATAAATTTACTAAATTCATAATAATAACAAACAGGTCGTGCAAATGTGGGACATTATATATAGTCACCAGATATACATTTGTATATATTTTTTAATAAATATCGGGTTGAATTATTCACTTTAGTTTGTGAATTTATCTATTTCTCTTTAAATGAAAATAAAATAGAAGTTTGGAAACCAGTGTTTGGAGAAAAATATGTATAAAAAGCTAAAAGCAACGGGTGTACTGTGACAGAGCTAAAATTGACAATTTTGTTTTTGGACATTCTATAATTTTTATTTGTAATTTTATTATTTTAATTGAATATTTGTTGTTTATAAAATTGTTTTCTTATCAGCATTTTAAGGACTTTATTTTGATTAAGTATTTTTGTTCAACATTCCATAAGTAATTAAGTAGATAGGATTAACTCTGTCACATGTCATTTCTTGCTTTAATTTAGATTTCTATTGTGTTCAAAATTTAATAAATATTCTTTTATGTCAAATATATTTTCACTCAAATTAAGTAATATTAATCTGTCAAATTATTAGGGTATATATGTTAGGGACATTTTTATATTCGAGAGTTAAGAAGTGAAGTTAAGTTAAGAGCAGTAAAACGAAGTTGAGTATAGAGTATAGTTTTAGTTTCAGTTAAGTTAAAGACTTTGAGTCAATCGTATTGACCTTATCATTGTCTAAAGTGAGCCAGAATATTATAACTGACTTTTTCACTTAATGTTTGTAAACTGTTTTCATTGTTAAAAAGGAATAAATTGTTATAGCCGTCTGCTGTTTGTATCCAGAGTCGCCACACAGTGTCCTATTAGTCAGCCGTAGTCATTGTTTAGTCGAGGAAGTCGGCAGTGTTCAGTCGCAGAGGCAGTCTGCAGTTATATTCGTTCATTTGTGTATTCGTTCCTTATCATTGTTCCTGTTTCCCGTTGTGACCACGTCAGTTCCCCGGTCACAGTACTATAGGAGGCAGGAACCGCTTAACTCTTCTGAGGCACCTGAGTTCACTCTTGTTACGACGTGATTTCACGTTGTCACAAGTGATTTCTGTTCGGTTGATTTTATGTTTTGTGTTTCCTCGCGCTGTTGTTTGTCGATTTTGTCGTGTCCTTTCGGACTTTGACACTCGAATGCCCCATTGGTGCATCTTTGCTTCCTTCCGTCTTTTAAGAACATCGACAATCATTTTTTTTTTCAAATTCGAAAAAAGCTTTAAAATTGACCATAAATTTTGAAAACTACTTTCATGTGATAGAAAAAACTGTAACTTTTATGAACTTTGTATAGAAAACAAAGTTTTTTCTCTTCAATAATTGCAAAACAAATGTTTTAAAAAATAAAGTTTTAAAATACACTTCCGGTCCACCATTTTGCGCAAATTCAAAATGAGGTACTAGTAAAGATAACGTTTTTTTTCCCCTATACATGGCTTAATTTGAATACGGTGAAGACGAAAAAAGGATTTCAACAGAGGAGAAAAAAAACTTACCTTAAATTTTAAATCAAGACAATATGTTATATTTCTTGTTATAGTCCTTTTTCCAGTTAATAAAGTCACATAGTTGAATTTGTATTTGTTTCCTTTAATCTGACCAACGCTGTTATCACCAGATAAAGTTCTGTTATCAGCATTACTGTTCTATTCTATCTAACAACGCAAAATCGCCAGATATGTAGGAGATCTATAAAAACAAACAGGATTTTTAATTTCAGTCTTCGAATGGTCAGTGTTCTAAAGACGATTCAGATTTTGATTCGCATTTTGTGCACTTTTATTTAAATATGGCAGAATTCGAAATAGAAGTTTAAAATCTATGTATGCAATCACAAAGCGGAAAGGATATTAAACCAATTGAAGAAACGCTGCACCACACATGTTGTTTTTTACATAGACAATATCGACACTCATCGTTGACTTCATATTAGTTTTTTTCTTTGTTTATCATTGCATAATCTTAATCATATCTACCAATGTGCATTCAACTGTTCGGTTGATTTGATATTACCCGTATAACAGGGCAAGGTAGTGATGGTATGGGATAGAACTAGTTGTATTTTTCCACGACATGCCTACAATCACTATTACTTCAATGCAATTGGGGTCAGGATTATTTATGCTTTGCCTGCCACCAGTACTTTTATGGGTTCGTTAGGTTTTTACTAGTTGCTTAGTTTATTGGTTTCACTGAATTAATGCAGTTTGTAATAATTTACAATAAAACAAAACACATGTAGCCATGCAGTGGGGTATAACTATGCATGGAGCTTTGCATGTCTGGGCGTAAATCGTTTGTGTTTGAAATGCATCAAGGCATGGACTTATTGGTCTAGATATAATAACTCCAGGATCAAAGGAATTAGATTTTGCTGCATTATATGTTTTTTTAAGTTCTATAACATTTTAAAAGACGGTATACGATGAAAATATGCATCAGTTCCAGTTAAGACGATTTTCGTCAATCATTTTTATTCCTTTATAAGTATAAACGGTCAGTACTTAAGACCTATTTTGCTTGAAGCACTCTAGTCCACTAACAAACTACGTGTATTAAAATGACATTTAAACAACTCTAGTTCAAGGTTTTTAATTGAATTTAAGCCTATAAGTGGTCATCCGCTAAACTGATTCCGGTTTGACCCAAACTAAACTTGATTTTTTCGGAAAATAAAATGTCTTTGTAATAATGCTAATATACAGAATTTTTATAGATATTTTTTATCTGCGTCATCACTGTTGATAGTTGGTTTACAAAACTTTCAAATGAGTCCGTCCGTCTGTCTGTGTATTGTTAATGAGTGCGTTTATCCAATCGCCATGAAAAGTTTGTGTTCACTAATCTGTAATTAAGAAAAAAAGAATACAAGCTACAGATTTCAAACAATTCTCAAAGATCAATTAAATACATTGATGGTGATTTGAACCTCCTTCTATAGAAGAATTGGGGAATAATACCATAAGCTTTTGAATGTAGGGCTGAGCCAGGTTCAGACATGCAATAAATGTTGTTTCCTCCTGAATCTAAAACAAAACTGCCCTAAGATCTTTTACAACTTGAAATATACATAAAATTTTCCTACTATGCATGCATATCACAGCGGAAACTTTAAATTACAGAAATTGTATACCACAAAAAGGGTTTTCTTGAATGCATTAAAATTATAATGAGTAAATCGAATTAGCGTTGACAACTTTATGTCTTCGGTCAGGACATTGTAACGGGATACATTCACTAAAAAGACGCAAAAAAAGTTTTGAAGTAAACAAGGTTTATCATGCGTGAAGCAGATAAGTACTCGTGATATTGCCAAAAATCTGATATGTAAGCTGTACAAAGTTCAAGGCACATGTTCTTTGTTGCTAACGTATGTAATTTCATCGTAACAGTGAGGCTCGTCTCCATGTCCAAAGGTATTCTATATGTAGTCTTCAAAGTTTTCACAAACATGGTGAGTGAGTGAGTTAATTGGTGTTTTGTGCCCTTCCAATGCTAAATCCTTAGTCGCCTCTTACGAAAAGCTAGGCTCTGCAGCGGGCCTATTCGCTAACCGGGCCCCGCACATGATAACTGGAAGATTAAGACTTACCAAAGCAATACACTTTTGAGACCCAAGAGCCAGAAACACGAGTTCATTCTTTTGATTCTTTATTCTAGTTTATATTTTTGACAGTTTGTTCAAACAAAAATATGAGTTCAAAAAGTACAAGAGCTTGTCATTAATTAAATAATATTTACTATATATGATACATAAAAATAGATGACCCGAGCCATGTCACCGTGTGTCCATGTAATCCCCTGGAAATCCAATAACGCACCCTAAGAATTCATAACACATAACATACCCGTCCCCCCAATTTTTTTTTTTAAAGGCTCAATTTAAACTTAAACTCAAAAATGATTTTCCGAGTGTCATATGCTTGCGATACGAGCATGAACGAGGTCTTTTATGAATGTTTGATTATTTTATGGAATTATAATAAAACAATTCCGTATCCATCTCTATTGCATGAATTAATGCACCAATATATATATACCAAAAAAATAAATTACTAAATTTCCAAATATTTAGCTCACTTGATGTAAGAAGAAAATATTTGTACGAAGGGCGTTTGGTGATAAAACATAATTTTCATTAGAATGGTTCTAATTTAATAAATAATTGATTTCATAATCATAAATTTTTATGTTCTTAAAACATGTGAGAAACCAAAATATGATATGGCTATTTCCATCTCGACCCATGTCAAACTGAAGCTCTAGGGGTGATATTGGCTTCTTGTGAAGTCATGATATGAAAACAGACAAATGCATTTTATGTGCAGGAAAAATGTAAGCAGAGGTAAGGGGGAATATTCAAAAGGGTCATTTTTTTCGGAAAGGAAAAAAAAATCATTATTTTATTGTCGCACGATTACAATCGCACTTTTTGTGAATTTTTTTCAGACTAAGAAAAAAGCAAAGGTATACCAAAGGGGTAATCAGTATCATAAAACCGTAAAGACAAAGACAAAACCGGCAGACAAAAAATCATCACAACAAAACAAACCACATAACAACATAAAACACACACACACATAACAACAAAACCGCATTCAGCAACGCGAACTCAAGAAAACAAAGTTTCCATTTTAAAGTTATCGGTTGATCCGTAACCAGTCATGTCCCTTGATCAAAATGATGCAATATTGGAAACGGGAATCCAGGACTAATTATGTTGTTGCAATTTGAAAGATAAATACATTAAAAAATTAAGAAAATATTATTAATTAGAAATATGTATTGTTCCATTAGCAATTGAGCTTAATTCTTTCTGGCCATTTAACTTGAAGGAGCTAATCTTGCTATTTATTTATTGGTCTGGATTTTTTTTCGTGCAGGGCAAATGTGTCGCAACAAGATTTTGTTTTAGCGACACAATGCTTTTTTTCAATAATTTGTATTTCATATGTCCCAGGTGGGGAATAAACCCACAGCAGTTTAAGCTTGTATGTAAAAGTTACATAAAGAACATCGGTGAATAAAGAAGAGTCGGGGCATTATTGTGTCCCTATTCACAGAATTCATTAAACAATAAAGAAATGTGGAATAAGCGTACGCGACATAACTCAACATAAAAGAGCGGTTCTCCGTCTTGCATTGACCAAAGACTAAAAGTACAATACATAAGATTCAGAACTAATCATTTTTTTCATATCATTTATGTTCATCTCATTCGCTTAATCAAATACCGGTATAACCAGAATTCACTCTGCTGTCAAAATAATTTAAAGAATCATATTAATTTAATTTCTGTAGGAAGAGTACCCCTGTAAGTTAAATAGTTGGCACCTAAGTAGACGGGTATATAGTAAATTTTTAGTATGTGCAAACAGCCTGTCAATTAGTGTAATACAAACATTTTAAAAAAATGACTAGACTTTACAAACTGGCATGTTGCATAAGAACAGTGAATGAGTTGCTTCAACTATTCTTATATTTTGAATAATTATTTATGTCACACTGATGTCTAATTCGGTTATCTATTTTTATTAAGTATGCTTAGGACAAAAACTTCTAATTGTTTTAATTAATCTGTTCTACTTAAAATAAAACTATTTAGAGTGACAAACTTTTAAATGTGTACATTTATACAGCTGAAAATGATAAAGTTATAAAATTTATTGCATAACTTATCATATGTGGAAATGTAACCTGGAAATATGTGGAAATGCTGTATCTATAAGTACTAACGCGTACACATGCACTTGTTATGGTGTAGAAATATTGCGTACAAGCAATATACAATAGATTATTATAAGGATAATAGGAACCCGTTGTGAAGTGGAGGAGTGAACATACAGTAAGCATCATTTTTTTTTCCAGAACTTAATTTGTGGATATGATTTGTTTTTAGAAAGCAATAAGGCGTCATTAAGGTCCCAAAGAGCTACAATAAGCTTCTAACCTTTTCCTCTGGGTATCAGATATCAATTATTATATATCAAATTTACAGGACAAATATATGAATCTATACTTGTCAAAAATTGTATACACCTATAGGGAGGAAATGCGATATCCTGTGTTTCGTTCGGTGTCCGTCCGCCCTCCGATTGTTGTCAGATGATAACTGTTCAACGCTTCAAGGAATTAAAATAAAACTTTGCATAGCTGTTTTTTTTTAATTAAATGAAGGTCAATCTCAATTTCAAGCAAGATGCAAAACATATTTTTGGCTTTTTTTACTCGTCGTGGGTTATCATATAATGTTTCCTTTTTCGGACTATACTATAGTAATCAGATAATTTATTTTACAAATAATAATTGATATTATATATGACTTAAATAAAAGGTGAAAAGCAACTGCATTAATAATCAAAATGAACAAAAATCTTACCTCAACCTCATAGAAATGTTACGCGGTCCATTGCAAGGCCGTCATAAATTTGTCCTCGGTCAATGCATGGTCCTCACTGCACTTCCGAGTTTGACATAACAGTTATATAATAATGTTTAGTTTTTTTACTGTATATCAAATGGAAATATGATATGTAACCAAATGTATTTCTGATGTCGATCTATATAAAAGCTTGTATTGAGATTTAAATTTTAGTATACTTCGCTTTGGTACCCATCCGTAACCGGATATTTTCCAAATCCATGGAAGTTTTTTTGAATTATGGTAACAGTTTTACATCTTCGACCTCAAATTTCACATTTCTTTGGAGGTTATCAGTTTGTTGAACTTACTTGCACGACAAATTTTAAATGCTACTTATATCGGCAAATAGCTCGAAGGAGCTATGTTACTTGCTGTATATATGACCCAAAATGAAATATATGTTGTCGTTTTCATATTAGTGTTCCAAAAGCTCCGCCTTCACAAATTCAAATGTATTTAATGCTTATATTACAAAGTTCTAGATATGCAGCCAAAGGTCTATGATACGTATCTTTCTCGATGAATATCATAGAACAATCTGATATTTTCGTGCATTTATTTTGTGTCCCGTTACATATGCTGTGACCTACCCTAAGGGTTGCGAGTACATGATAACCTGCGTGTGTGGCATGTTAACATGGTTAAGTTCTACAATTATTGGAACTTCCTTGAAGAGGTAGGTCTGATTAGGGTTAAGCATTCAAGTGTTTTGTCTTTTTTCTTTCTCGCATTAAAGGTAAAATAATAAATAACGGTTGTTTCAGATCTGTGTATTTTCAATGTCAGACACTATTCTATAAAAGTGCTGAATTTCCATACCTTGTTCAGGATGTAACATAAAAATGCACTTTTTAACTTGATTACATATTTATACCAACCCTTCAAGCTATTACGGTTCATCGCTATGTATTAGAAAGTGCAAGGGAAACATACTTTAAATTGTTTCGTTTATTAAATACATGAAATATATTATCAATTATAGTAGCCAAAGGTCGAAAGAAATTGAAGGTTTTTGTTACATTCATACAGTTTCTTAGCTAATTGGCATATTAGCTAATTAGCATCTTTTCATTTTAGGCTTTTTAACATTTGACCACGAAATTTGATAGTCGTTTTGTTTGTTGGTCATTATTATACATCCCGCTTAAAAAGTTGAGGTATATAGTGATAGGGGTGTCCGTCCGTCCTCCCGTCCTTCCGTTACAGCTCAGGGCACCCATCTCTTATCCGAAACTCCTCCCAAACTCCTTGATGGATTTACATGAAACTTTCACACAATCTTCGTGACATAATATATATAGATGTTCACCTTTTATTTTAAAATTTTATCTGATTTTTGTTTAGGGGTTGGGAGTATTTATTTGAGAACTGCCGCTCACAGTTTTTCTAGTTATCATATCTAAGTTTGTCACTCATCTTAAAATATTTATTTTCCATAATAGAGTAGCTCTTTGGCATACATAATCAGGCTCTCGATTCTGGAACAATTTGTTGTGTCTAGTCAGACAAAAAATATCAAATAACTAGAAAAACGGCTCACAAATAAATACCCCTGCTCCAAAAATTAATAAGTTAAAATTATGAAATAGAAGGCGCACATCTAGTCACAAAGTTTTATTACAATTTCATAAAAATCCATCGTAAAGTTAAAGAGTGGATAACCCCTGTTCATGTAATGGCTGTCCACAGTTTGCTATGATAATCCTTAAAATCAATCTGATCAAATTTTAACCAAGGGTTTTAAGAGGAATAGCGGGTAATATAAGAGATGGATACCCTATTGTGTAACTGAATCCATATTTTGTTTATATATTTTTGTCGAGATAAAAAAAGAAATTATCTTTGTAAAATAATCGTTCTTTAAGGATTCTTTTGGAACGAAGCCTTTTGGTTTTCCATTTGTGGGGCTCCCACAGGGTACCCCCCTCAGGTCGCAAGGTCGCCTTTAAAAGGGGCCTGAGGTCGCAAGGTCGCTTTTAAAAGGCATATTTTGGGCAGAAGTCGCAGGTCGTTTTTTGGCATAGGTCGATTTTATGAAGTGTAGGTCGGAAGTCGCCCTTAAAAAGCCCTCAGGTCGCAGGTCGTTTTTAACCCTGCGGGAGCCACATTTGTGAGTCATTGAGGTTAAATAAACCCTTATTATCATCAGACATTGCATTTGAATAATTATCTAAATTTATCTTTTTTGTCATTCATCAATGCGTCACTATCTTTTATAAAAAAAAAATGAATCACATACATATTACGCTATTTATTCGTTTATTTATTTTTGTTCCCCCAAAATTTTCTGAAATTAAAAATCAAAACCAAATAAGTTACATGTATGTATCTCAAAGGGGGGATGTGTATAATATCCTTGCCTTGTATGCACAATAACCTTTTGAAAAGCATGAGCTGGTCTTTTGCTAAGAATCTTAACAATGAAGCTAATATGGATAGCATATATTTTGAGGGTTCCCCTTTTTTCGAAAAATGCTGCCGAAATAGAGAAAAATACAGTTCTAGGTAATATGTCTTAAGATTTATGTTACAAAACAGGGGGATAGAACTTAAATGTCAATTTAATAACGCTTTTATTCTCGAAAATGACCCAATTAATAAACGTACGTAGCAGTGAAATATGCAATTCAAAATTAAAGCAATAAAGGCACAATCCGAGTTCCGATAATCTCTGATGCGATTCGATGGTCATTCGATCTGCTTTTGTGAATGTTTTTCGTGAGGATTAGACATTTCTTCTTATTTTGATTTTAGGAGATGAATTCAGTGTTTGCAAGGAGCGGTCAGAATTGGTTTTAACTAGGAAAGGTTAAACTGTCAGGGATCCGGAAATTTTTACAGAGGAGTAACAAAATTATTACGAACTTCTGAACCCACTTAATGGCCGATTTCGCTTTGAAGAAATTGAATACGAAAAAAAATTCTTTGTTAAAGGTCGATCTGTTGTCATCCTATTTTATTCATCTTTACGTCTTTAGCGTCGCACTTTATCTTGAGCGAATTGAAATTTCAATTGGCGTCTTCAGTTTTCCCCGTACTTCGTTATAAATGTTTATTTTAAGGAATGGGCATAATATTTTTTCTGTCTATGAAGAAATAACATTTAAAAATGTGGCACACGCTGTGCAATCTGTGAAGCAGGTTACACAAAAGTGTTTGCCAAATTTCTAAATGTTATTTCAAATAGACAGAACAATATTGAGGTCATTCCTTATAAATTAGTTTTAATTGTATGTTTTTCTCGATAAAACAATCATATGATAGTAGAAAAATAGTTTTGATCAATTATAAATTTAATTCCTTTTGGAGCCCACCTGATCAAAAATTTCATCCATTGAAAAATAGCACAAGTTTTCAAATTGTAAACATATTAGATATATTATTCCTTGTAAAAAGCTGATTCGTGAACACACATTCATGCGTATCATATGATGCTGATAATGTAAAGTACTAAGATGTATCATCGATTTGTGACTTTTCTTAATAGGGTAAATCACAGAAGAACTTGTGATTAAGGAAAAAATGATTCTAGGAGGAATGCTCCATATTTTGGCGTACATCTCGAAACTGACATATGAACAATAAACTTACAAATGCCACGTTTCGTTCCTCATTCGCATGTATATTGCTCGAGATACCGCAAGTTACAATATTAAAACGAGTAGAGTCTTCGCTTCCCCTGTGGCATGCTTAGTTGTTTGACTAATAAACTCATGATCACTGCAGGGGAATTTTTAATTCGCAGAGGTAAGCCCGCTCCGGCATCAACACTTTGGTGTTGAAGAATACATCAAAGCTAGTAAATTTTTCATGTAATTGAAAATTGTCAAAACTCAAAGGCTCATCCTACCCTTGGTATATATGATGGTCTTAGTCATAATTTGGGTTTCGGTTCTGGTTTCATTGTATGTTTGTGTTGGAAAACACATCAAAGCTTTAAATTATCCGTTTATATTTCAAAATTGTCTAAACTCTAAGGTTCTTCCTACCCCAGACATAGGTTGATCATCTTAGTAATAATTTGGTTCCCCAGTTTGGTATTTTTGGTTTTATTGTTCTATGCTCTTCATAGTCATATAGTGTTTGGCATTTTCAATATTTTTGGTATTGCGCCTCTGATGAGCCTTGAATAGACGAAACGCGCGTCAGGCATAGCGAAATTTATTGTCTGGAACTTTGTTGTCATTTTTATTTCGAACACCCGTGAAGGTTAGCACTGCTGGTGGAGTTTTAATTCCTGGAGGTTAGTCCGCTCCGGCACCAACACTTTTGTGTTGGAGAACACATCAAAGCTTTAAATTATCCGTTTGAATTTCAAAATTGTCTAAACCCTACGGTTCTTCCTACCCCAGACATAAGTTGATCATCTTAGTAATTATTTGGATCTTGAATAGACGAAACGCGGGTCAGGCGTAGCCGAAAATTTATTGTCTGGAACTTTGTTGTCATATTTATGAATTTTGAATTTTCAGTATTTTTTACAGAAACTCCTCCGTCTTGTATTTTTTTCTGTGAAAATTCCGATTTTCTTCATTATTTGCATTTTTTCTATTTTTTTTATAACACAGTCATAGACCTACTATACAGGTCTATGTCACGGTGGAACATCCTGAATTATAGCCCCCCCCCCTTTTTTCCCATTTTTTCAAATTTAAATCAACAAGGGCAATCATATATCATTCAAATAAGTTTAATATGTCGTTTCGTAAACCAAAGTTAAGATTTTGCTGGGATCACTCCTGAAACCGGTGTTTGTCGGTTGGTTCAAGTATTATCGTTTACTTGCACAGTACGCCGTAAAATTTTATATCACGTGATAGACAAAATGGCGGCTCCCATCGTCTAGAGTATAACTTTTTCAGTTAGGTTTAAATGTGACATTTAAGAGAGGAGAATGAAAAAATTGACGTCCATTCCATGATTAAAAAAGGAACTATTTAAAAGATCACAATGACCACTGTTCAAAACTTAGATTACAGGATTGACGCGGCAATAAATGAAGATGAGGTCAATGCACTTCTCCACCCAGAAAACAAAACCACCCCAAATACAAGTACTAGAGGCATGTATTAAATTGACCATAGCTCACATTTGTTTTTAAAACATTAGTTGATATATTTACTGGGTGTTTGAAGGAAACAAAAGATCTAAATATGTTTTGATGTATGTGTTTTCCACTAGGTCGATAAACGCTGTTAGTGAAGCAGAGGTCTCTGAGGGTTACTCCTTGAAATATCCATATACAACATAAGAGAAAAATTTCTGTGTATTGTCTGACAATGCATAGTTTTCGCGGGACCTCATCCAATCAAATTTGAATTCGGTTCCTGACCTGGAAGAAGAAGAAGAAGAACCAAATTTATATGTTGAAAATTGACCAATTTCTGTTTATTTCGAGTGTGATATCAGTTTTGTAGTTTCAGAAATGACACAGGTTGGAAACAGAATATATTTATTATAAATGTATCCACATCATGCACATGTCACCTGAAACCTGAAACTTTGAAATGTGTTTCCATTTTATAATTTAATTATTTATTTATAAATGATATAAAACTCATGTTTTAAAACCATCCTTAATAGGATAATTTTTATGTTTGTTTTACAGGTCCATTATGGTACACCTCAGTATTCCTACAGTAGTTGTAAAAGCTCCTTTTGTATAGATAGGAGCTGGTTTTCAACTTTCCAGATTCCTACAGAATTATTTTAATATTTGTTTTACAGGTTCATCATGGTATGCTTCAGTATTCCTGGTTGTCAATGCTGCTTTAGGAGCTGGTCTCCTCAACTTTCCAGATTCCTACAGACAAGCTGGAGGGGTTATGATAGCAATAGTTATACAGGCAGTATGTTATAAAAACTGATTTTTCAGAATTGTAACTTTTATCGACCATTATGTCATGTACATGTATTTGTTCAATGTACAAGAGTAGAGAAGCCCAGATACATACATGTATTACAGTATATCTTGAAGCCTAAATCATGTATACTGCTACACATTTTTCAAACTTTAATAAAAACTAGGTTTCCATCAGCATCTGTGGAAAATAAAGAATAATGATGGAAGGTCCTAGAACTCTGACTATTTTTATCTTGATAATAAAAACTGAATATAAAAATTCACAAATTAGCATTATGTATAAACCCTATAGATATTGATAAAGTTATTAACAAATTTTAAAAGAAGATCTATTTTCCAGATATTCCTGGTATTTATTATATGTGCCATTTTGATATTGGCTTACTGCTCAGATATAAAAGGGACCACTACTTACCAAGATGTAGTTCTGTCTGTGTGTGGTAGGAATGCCCAGAGACTATGTGCTGCCACTGTGATGGTGTACTGCTTTGGAACATGTATAACATTCCTCATCATCATTGGAGACCAGTGGGAGGAATGTAGGTCAATCTGTGTTATAACACTCTTTTATGAAGAATTATAGGATAATTGATTGGACAAGTGAATAATCAAAATATGATCATGACTGCTGGTGAATGCATAAAGTTCTGTTCACAAGTTAAATCATGGCCAAATTCCTGCACACATGTGATCATATTTTGTTTATTCATGAGATCTCATAATTGATTGGTTGAGTTAGTCACCGACCAAAATATGATCATGACTGCTGGTAAATGCAACAAGTTCTGCACACAAGTAAAATCAAGAGTTTCATTTCCAGCACACATGTGATCATATTTTGTTTGTTCATGAGATCTCATAAATTAAGTTTATATTTTATTGATAGATAACATATTTTTTGCTTTAAAAAATGAATGGAGTAGAACTTTTATTTGTGAGTAATCATACAGAAAACACAATAGAATTACTTACCTCTCAACATACAGTTTCACAGGAAAAAGACCCCATTTTAGTGAAAATGTTTTGTTTATTTTACACTGTGAATTTACAGTGTTTTATTTTGTTTAGAAAAAAGTGGTGTTTGACATGCATTTATAATATATTTATCTCATAATTAGAAGTGGAACTAGTGTACATGATACAAAATCCATGAAGCAACAGCAATTTAAAATTCCTCAAAGGATTTGCACATAAATAATGTATAGGTTAACTAGAAAATGTGCCAATATATAATATTTTGAAACTACTTAAAAAAGAATTAACAGAGCAAAATTATGATAGTTTATGTATGTAAATTGACTTTGTGGCCTCCAATACCAACAAACAAGTATTTAAAAAAAAGAAATCTTGATCAGAGCAACTCAATTAAAACCTTATTTCATCATGCTACCCAAAATTCAACATTGCTGATAAAAGATGTCAGGGAGAATATATTTTGGAAAAGAAATAATATTTTTTGTCTGTACATGTAATATTAGGTAAATGCTTAAATATTATCATGACTATAGATTAGGAAATTGTTCTAGGTTAAGATTATTTTTTTTCAGTCTTCCTCTTTGTTGCCAAAGATCGTTACTGCTCAGAGAGTCCATGGTACATGAACAGAGCAGCCACTATTTGTATAACATCTGTAATACTCATACTTCCTCTGTGTTTCCCAAAGAGGATTGACTTTCTGAAAATTCCAAGGTATGATTTCATTTGAAGATAAATGTACAAATATGTGCTTAAATATATAATGTGTCCAATGTCCTTCAGTTCAGCCGTTTTCAATTTAGTTTTTTCAGAAGGTTTTTCACCATTAAACCAGGGCCTGGGTGGCCAAGTGGTCTAAGACACTTGTTTAAGTACATGTACCACACTATTGATCATTAGCTGATTACCTCTGAGGTTGCTTCCTCCAGGTTACTCCAGTGCCCTCCACCATTAAAAATGACCACCCTATATGGCCCAGATGTGTCAAAAATGGCACACAAACACAACATACCATTAAACCTTATTATTTGCTTTTTCAAAATGTCTGTACCTATAGAAGATAATGGGATGTGGAATAAGTGTACTCGACACAACCTACAATATAAACGGCAATTTTAAAAATCCACAACGGAAAACAGTCAGCAGCCTTCAATGTGACCAGCGGTCGCTGCTCGCTGTTTTGCAAATGGCCCTGGATTGAAAATAAACTACATTTGATTCAAGCCCAATCCTAAAGTGCCAATGAAAGACCCTCTTCTTGACAAAAAACAAATAACATATTTTCGACAAATACAAACATCAGCTTTGATAAAGAGTCCAGGCTAAGGACAGGCACATTTAAAATGTGGCCGAATTACACTAGTTTTTTAAGCCCAACCTTCCCCAGCTATTGATAATCAATAGCAAAGCACAAACTAACATGCACCTTGTCAGAACCATTTCATATATTGATTGTTGATTTTTTTGTTATTGAGTAATTGTTTCTCTTTTACAAATATTTTTCTTTTTAATGGCTGAATTTGCATTGATACATATTTATACCCCCGCTTCGTAGTAGAAGAGGGGGGAATACTGTTTTACCCTTGTACTGTCTGTCAGTTCGTTTGTCCGTTTGTTACAAAACTTCCGTCGCAGTTTTCTAAGTAACTACATGAGATAGAGTTCTGATATTTTGTAAACAGCTTTATCATGTAGTACCATATGGTGTATACCGATTTAATGCTCCTAGGTAATTTACTTCCTGTTTACCAAATACTTATGTTTTCACACATAATGGACATAAATGCAAAATTTCCGTCACAGTTTCCCAAGCAACTATTTGAGATAGAGGTCTGAAATTTTGTATACAACTTTATCCTATAGTACTATATGGTGTATACTGATTTTATGCTCCTGGGTAGTCTACTTCCTGTTTACCAAATACTTAGGTTTTTACACATAATGGATATAAATGCAAAATTTTTCATCACAATTTCCAAAGCAACTACATGAGATAGAGGTCTGATATTTTGTATACAGCTTTATCCTGTAGTACCATATGGTGTATACAGATTTTGTGCTCCTAGATAGTCTACTTCCTGTTTACCGAATACTTAGGTTTTTACTCATAATGGACATAAATGCAACATTTCTGTCACAGTTTCCCAAGCAACTACATGAGATAGGAGTCTGATATTTTGTATACAGCCTTATCTTATAGTCCCATATGGTGTGTAGCGATTTTATGTTCCTAGGTCAACCACTTCCTGTTAACTGAGTATTTAAACTTGTATGCGTGGCTTAGTTTGGGGAGCGGGGGTATCACTAGTGAGCATTAGCTCACAGATTTGCTTGTTAACTCTTTTTTTTTCAGTATGCTTGGAGTATTTGCCATTATGTATGTTGTGTTCCTTGTAACAGTGAAATATTTTCTACCTCATCCTCCAGCGGGAGCTATAAAAACAAAGTAAGCTTTATAGTGTACTGTTTTACAATGATCTATTAACATGATTTGAAGCAATCAATCAGTACAAATGTGAACATTAAGAATGGGTTGGTAGGTAAAACAACTTTTAACAATTTGATGAAAAACAAAGACAATTTCTTGAGCAGAGAAATATCACATTTTTAGAAACACCCTCAACCCTCAACCCATTTGCGTCAATGTTAAACAACATTATTTGTCTTAATATTGAAAATTCCAGATTTACGCTTTGATGATGTATGTAATTGAAAATTTCCACTCTTTGCTAGGGGTGTAACGAATCACTGGTGCACCAGTGCATCACAATATTTTATCCCACGATCCGAAAATCGATACCGTGTGCCAAAAACATGTCATATCCATCTTTGGCAGGAGGATAAAAAAGGGGGCTTCCTTTTCAACAATGGCACAAATTATTGTCTGTCAGACTGAAATAAAATCTTTTGCTTGAAAAGACTTCGGTTTACAGTCTATTTAACAGATGAAAATTATACTTCTTTAACATTACTATTGATTTACAATGATATGACAAGAAGGTCTTCTGTAAGTAATGAAAGTAAATGGTATCTTGATACGGATCGGATCGTGAGCCAGGTATGGTGATCTGTATCAGATCTTGGGGAAGTGGTATTGTTACACCCCTACTCTTTGCAAACAATATATTTATCACTGGTGATGTACCTAGGGTTCCAAATTTGCCATTCTGTTGTCTTCAGTTGAGATGTAAACATATCCCTGAAGAAAAGACTGAATATTTGACTACCTTTGATTGTGTTATTAGTTTTACACATTTTATTTGGGTTTATTTATTCTAATTTGATACCCTTTTAAATGTGGTTTTACCTACCAAACATTTTTTTTATTTACTTATATGTGAGTCACAGTGCAAAATCTTTTATTACTTTGTGGATATTTAAAATATACGTTTATAATGTAGGTTGTGTCGCGTACACTTATTCCACATCTCATTTTCTTCTATTTGAACATTAAGTACATTGTAGAAAGAGATCTGATATAAAATCTGTTATTATTTTTTATCTAATACATAATAAAACATCTATTTCAATAAAAAAAAAGATACATGGATGTGCCATGCTTATCATTGGTTGATTCTTCTTCCTACTTTGATTTCATTATTTTTCGTTGGGTGTCAATTTTCGTGGTTTTCGTGGATGGCCTTTCCCCTCGAAATTTAATACCCCACAAAAAGAAATTTAACATTGATCTGTATGCTGCAGACTGAGGAACCCTGAATTTAAGAACCTACCAATTAATCTTTTTTCACCAACCACGAAAAATTGGTACCTATGAAAATAAACGAATCCACAGTATTTAAATTAGACTTTATGTTTGAGATTTTAACACATTGTTGTCTTTTTTCAGACCAGATCATTTGATTGATGTTTTCCTAGTGGTACCAACCATATGTTTTGCCTATCAGGTTTGTTATATATATAATGTTTATATTGAAAGATCTTAATGTTTATCCACGTGTTAAGGAGTTTTAAATGCATTTTTAGCTCACCTGGACCGAAGGTCCATGTGAGCTATTACCATCACTTGGCGTCCATCGTCGTCGTCTGTCGTCTGCGTCGTCGTCGTCTGTTAACCATTTTTCAAAAATCTTCTCCTCTGAAACTACTGAACAGAACTTAATGAAACTTGGTATGAATGATCCTTAGGGTGTCCTGCACCAAACTTGTGTTTCAATTTTTGATCTGTCAAAAAACATGGCCACCGTTACTAAAAATAGACCAGGGGGGGGTCAGACTACTGTTTTTGGCTTGTAAATCAAAAAGTATAAGAGATGGATGAAATCTGATGCCACGCTACTGCTTCAGCATCAAAAGTTCTACATAAGTCTCCATTTGGTCAAAGTTGTCAGATGATGCCTTATAGGAGTTACAGCCCCTTAAAGGTGAAAAATAGCGTTTTTGCATGTTTTTGGCCTATAGAATGAAAACTATTGTAAATATAGAAAAGCTGTTGCTTGCTTAAATGTTCAGCTCATTTGGCTCTACCAGTCTCCATAGGGTCGAAGTTGTCAGATGACCCCTTATAGTGGTTACAGCCCCTTAAAGGCAAAAATAGTGTTTTTTGCCTATAGAATGAAAACTATTGCAAACAGAGAAAAGCTGTTGCTTGCTTAAATGTTCAGCTCATTTAGCTCTCTAAAAGTCTCCATAAGGTCAAAGTTGTCAGATGATCCCTAATAGGGGTTACAGCCCCTTAAAGGTGAAAAATAGCGTTTTTGCATGTTTTTGGCCTATAGAATGAAAACTATTGTAGATAGAGAAAAGCTGTTGCTTGCTTAAATGTTCAGCTCATTTAGCTCTACAAAAGTCTCCATAGGGTCAAAGTTGTCAGATGACCCCTTATAGGGGTTACAGCCCCTTAAAGGTGAAAAATAGCGTTTTTGGCTTAAAGAATGAAAACTATTGCAGATAGAGAAAAGCTGTTGCTTGCTTAAATGTTCAGCTCATTTAGCTCTACAAAAGTCTCCAGGGGTCGAAGTTGTCAGATGACCCTTTATAGGGGTTAAAGCTCCTTAAAGGTGAAAAATAGCGTTTTTGCATGTTTTTGGCCTATAGAATGAAAACTATCGTAGATAGAGAAAAGCTGTTGCTTGCTTAAATGTTCAGCTCATTTAGCTCTACAAAAGTCTCAATAAGGTCAAAGTTGTCAGATGACCCCTTATAGGGGTTACAGCCCCTTAAAGGCGAACAATAGTGTTTTTGGCCAAAAGAATGAAAACTATTGCAGAAAGAGAAAAGCTGTCGCTTGCTAAAATGTTCAGCTCATTTAGCTCTACAAAAGTTTTCATAGGGTCAAAGTTGTCAGATGACCCCTTTATAGGGGTTACAGCCCCTTAAAGGCGAAAAATAGCCTTTTTGGCTTAAAGAATGAAAACTATTGCAGATAGAGAAAAGCTGTTGTATGCTTAAATGTTCAGCTCATTTAGCTCTACAAAAGTCTCCATGAGGTCGAAGTTGTCAGATGACCCTTTATAGGGGTTAAAGCCCCTTAAAGGTGAAAAATAGCGTTTTTGCATGTTTTTGGCCTATAGAATGAAAACTATCGTAGATAGAGAAAAGCTGTTGCTTGCTTAAATGTTCAGTTCATTTAGCTCTACAAAAGTCTCAATAAGGTCAAAGTTGTCAGATGACCCCTTATAGGGGTTACAGCCCCTTAAAGGCGAACAATAGTGTTTTTGGCCTAAAGAATGAAAACTATTGCAGAAAGAGAAAAGCTGTTGCTTGCTAAAATGTTCAGCTTATTTAGCTCTACAAAAGTCTTCATAGGGTCAAAGTTGTCAGATGACCCCTTTTTAGGGGTTACAGCCCCTTAAAGGTGAAAAATAGCGTTTTTGGCTTAAAGAATGAAAACTATTGCAGATAGAGAAAAGCTGTTGCTTGCTTAAATGTTCAGCTCATTTAGCTCTTCAAAAGTCTCCATGGGGTCGAAGTTGTCAGATGACCCTTTATAGGGGTTAAAGCCCCTTAAAGGTGAAAAATAGCGTTTTTGCATGTTTTTGGCCTATAGAATGAAAACTATCGTAGATAGAGAAAAGCTGTTGCTTGCTTAAATGTTCAGTTCATTTAGCTCTACAAAAGTCTCAATAAGGTCAAAGTTGTCAGATGACCCCTTATAGGGGTTACAGCCCCTTAAAGGCGAACAATAGTGTTTTTGGCCTAAAGAATGAAAACTATTGCAGAAAGAGAAAAGCTGTTGCTTGCTAAAATGTTCAGCTCATTTAGCTCTACAAAAGTCTTCGTGGGTCAAAGTTGTCAGATGACCCCTTATAGGGGTTACAGCCTCTTAAAGGCAAAAATAGTGTTTTTGGCTTAAAGAATGAAAACTATTGCAGATAGAGAAAAGCTGTTGCTTGCTTAAATGTTCAGCTCATTTAGCTCTACAAAAGTGTCCATAGGGTTGAATTTGTCTGATAACCCCTTATAGGGGTTACATCCCCTTAGTGTTTTTTTTTATTATTTAGAAGGAAAGCAATTGCAAATAGAGAAAAGATTTTTCATGCTTATAAACATTCAGCTCATTTAGCTATACAAAAGTCTTCATAGGGTTGACATCAAGACCAGGTGAGCGATTCAGGCTCCTGGGAGCCTCTTGTTTGTTTTTAAAATCTATGTTATCATAAATTAAGAAAAACAGAAATGAATAAAAGATAAACTGGAACAAAAAAGGGGACTCTATATGTTAATATTGAGATGTTTATTGTTTTGTAAATATAACAAGTCACAAAGATATTACAAAAGTAGAAAACAAAATATTATTAAAAAAGTTTTTTTTTTAACTCAATTTATAGGGGGAGATAATTTGTCAAAATATATGACAAATTATTTTGTTAATAGCTTTAATCAAGAGAAAATACTATCACAAATGACAAGATATGAGCTGTAATTTTTTTTTTTTTTTTTATCATCCATTCAGCCATTTGTTTTATTGAAAATAGATGTACTTGGTTATGGCAATCATAAAGTCATTCCGTTTAATTTTTAGTGCCATGTCAGTATTATACCCATCTATTCCTGTATGGAGAACAGAAATATAAAAGAATTCTCAAAGACGATATCGTTAGCAATAGGCGTCTGTGTTCTGACGTATACTGTGACTGCAGCTTTTGGATATTTTACGTTTGGAGATCACATCACGACAGACATTTTACTGTCCTACGACCCTGATGGCTGGGTGCTACTTGCTGTGATATTTATAGCTTTGAAGACATATACTACCTACCCCATATTGTTGTTTTGTGGAAGGTAAATCTTATAACTTTTAAAATGTATGTTTTAATTCAGCACAATATTACCAGGTATAAATAATGATCAAATTTTCTGACAAATGAAACAGACAACAATCAATCAATCTGACATAATAAAGTGATGTTAAATGTTCATGTTGTGTACAAGGTAACTTTACATGCTGCTATAAATACTGTGGATTCATTTATTTTCGTGGGTACTAATTTTCGTGGTTTGATGAAGAAGAACCACTTCGTGGATTCTTAAATTTGTGGTTCTAATGTCTGCAGCATACAGAATAATGTTAAATTTCTTTTTCATTAAATATCAAATTTCGTGGGTGAAGACAACCCACTAAATCCACGAAAATTGATACCCCAAGAATAATAATGAAACCATAG
The DNA here is from genome assembly GCA_963971305.1 of Arcuatula senhousia. NCBI lineage: Eukaryota > Metazoa > Mollusca > Bivalvia > Mytilida > Mytilidae > Arcuatula > Arcuatula senhousia. The sequence goes on from OZ020306.1 coordinate 12,773,881, forward strand.
TATGTTAAATCTTACATTGTATGTGGATGTTTCACCATTGAAGCTTATGAATATCTGATTGCAGGAGAAAATAATGCCAAATCACACGTATTTAAGTGAATTTTTGATGTCATGGTTGACTGAAGTTATATTGTAATGAAAAGATTGAAGAATTTGATAAAGGATTAGCATATTTATTTTAACCTGTACTCCATCATAATTTCTATTCATGTATAGACATTGGAAGTTTTTATTGTTGGCATTTTTATCAAAATAGGCAAATACTTTATTTTATTATCATAAAATGTACATGTATAACTTAATTTAAAACAATACTATGTTCTCTTACAGAGCAGCATTAGTGAGTTTATGGGTGGACTTCAGGAGAATGACACTTAATCAGATAGAAACAACAGAACGTGCACGTCGTATCACGGTTACTGTCATATGGTTTATACTGACTCTAATTTTAGCTGTCTTTATACCAAACATAGGAGTTGTGATACAGATTCTTGGGGCATTTGCTGCTGTGTTCATTTTTATTTTCCCTGGTAGGTGTGCTACATTAAGATTAAATATTAAAGAAAAGTTAATTTCTTTTCCACAAACTAATTACCAAAAACAACTGAAGGCTAGGATACTTACACATTCCTCAATTTTCAAGTGTCACATCAACCATATTGGTATGATAGATGATGATAGATGATGCACCTAGGGATAAGAACAATGCATGCTTTGGATGCTGGCTGTGATCTACATTAATTACATGAATGACCACTTACAGAAGAATGATTAAAGTCTATTCCCACTTACTGACAAGTGTCTCGTCAACTACATTGGTATGATATACAGGCAAAAATACTTTCCACAGTATGAAACTTTGTACATTTTTAAACATTTGGCATTTGCATTAACCTCATAACTTTTTGAAGACAATTGTTCTTAGCGATAGTTTTTTTTGGGTCCTTTATTATTTAAGTATAAAAGGTGTCCTACATGCATGTATTTTTTAAGGTCATGTGGTATTATCATCTAAATATTTCTATTTTTAGGAATGTGTATGATGTCAGCCATACAAGACAGAGTAGATTTAGGAATTTGGACCAGGAAGTTAAAAGCCTTAGCTGCCTTTGCTTGTGCTTTCATGGTCATTGGAGCATTCGTGTTTGGACTAACATTCTCTCAGTCTATTATACAGGACAAGAAAGGTGTTAAAGCAGACAAGTCTAATTATACATGTCCTTCATAGATTTATAGCGTTTGTGACTAGATGTTACAGCACCATTTGTTTTATTTTATGTTTCAATGCATGATTTGCCACACTTGTATACTTTCATTAATGATCAAAAGCAATATGTGAACGTTTCAGCATCTGTCAATATCATTACAAATGTAATAAGGTTGGATTCTATAAAATGTCTCTTCATCATGTTCATAATCAATTCAGACTTGAATATTTTCAATGGAGTATTTTTGTACATTCTTTTTCATTCTTGATTTTTTAATTAGAATTTGAGTTTATTCAAAGAATATTTTATGACTTATACATGTACATGAATTAGGCATCATAAATTTTTGTTATTACCTATCGCTTAATCATAGATCAATTTTGATTATCTGCATAAAATAATATTTTTCTCTGTAATGTACATTTCATTTACATTATATTACATGTCACTCTAACATTTTACATACTACATACATTTATATAGAAGAGATAAAACATGTAGAGTTTAAATGAATCATTGAGAACAAAAAATCTAGTCAAGTCTTGTTTTGTATTAGTTTACCAGCATATAATTGTTTCCTCAAATAGTTGTACTTAAAAAAATCATTTATTTATATTATCGTATGTAAAAGACCTAAACAGTTTATTTAAGGGGAGATAATTTGCAGAATATGCTGTATTTTATTCTATACAAGTCAGAAGTTCTCTTGGTTTCCAACTTAATTTTATAACTTGTTTAATATCATTTGTTGTGATTTTATTTTTTATTTTTTTTAAGAAGGAATTATATACATTAGCTGAGATTTTAACCATAACTCTATAGACTGTGATACACATTACAAATCATTATTTCATGCAATGCATTGTAACAATAAAATATATATATTTTAGATGGAGCTTATTTTTATATTAAATTAAAGTTTGTTTTAGCCTGCAAAAACGATGTCTAAAGTTTGTTTTAGCCTGCAAAAACGATGTCTCCCCCCCCCCTCAAAAGTTTTAAGTTCCATAAACACCATAAAAATTTAAGGATCAAAATTTCCTAATAATTTGCACAACTACATACATTGTGTGGGGACCTTCCAACATAGCATCAAGTTTCATTGAATTCTGTTCAGTAGCTTCAGAGGAGCTGCGCTGACAACTCCAGCTAAAATTTAAAGATCAAACTTTTCTGGCAATATGCAAACAGGGGTTCAAATAAGCACTGGTCTAAGGTCCAGGACCTTCAATTTTTTATTCAGAGTCTTTGAAATTCTATTTACACAAGTCTATGGACCTATGTGTATTTACAGCAATTCCTATTGAGGACCTTTGAGTAACATCTGGTGGACTTTCCACCTAGAACTTCAAAAGTCCTGGACCTTTTGGTCTTTAATGTTAATTTGATCTTCTGTGCACAACTAACTACATAGGGTGTCCTCAAATACCAAGTTTCATTCTATTTGGCTCAGCAGTTTCAGAGGAGTTGCACTAACAAGATTATAAATGAGGATTTTCAAGTTCAAAGGGCCATAACTCCCTAAAAAATTTGAGGATCAAAATTTCCTGGCAACATGCACAATAACATATGATTTCCTACCTGTATTCCAAGTTTCGTATAAATCAGTTCTCTAGTTTTAGAGGAGTTTTACTGACGAGATGATAAATGAGGATTTTCAGCAAATTTCTAAGTCCAAAGGTCAATAACTCCCACAAAAATTTGAGGATCAAAATTTCGTAGTAATATGCACAACAACATTTGGTGTCCTCCCTATATACAAAGTTTCCTTGCATTGGGTTCAGTAGTTTCAGAGGAGTTGCACTGACAAGATGAGAAAGGATTGCCATAAAAATTTTAAGTTCATAGGGCCATAACTCCCACTAAAATTTGAAGATCAAACTTTTCTGGCAATATGAACAACTACAGATGTTGTCCTCAAAAACCAAGTTTCATTAAAATTGGTTCAGCAGTTTCAGAGGAGTTGCACTGACAAGATGATAAATAAGGATTTTGCAGAGAGTTCAAAGGGCCATAACTCCCACATAAATTGAGGATTAAAATTTCCTGGTAACATGCACAACTACATATGATGTCCTACCTGTATACCAAGTTTCGTATAAATCAGTTCAGAGTTTTTCTGACAAGATGATAAATGAGGATTTTCAGCAAATTTCCAAGTTCAAAGGGCCATAACCCCCACAAAAATTTTCCTACCACTCCAATAAATATTGACCAGTCCCTTACAAACTTTGTAATGGACAGATGGAACAACAGGACAAAAATAATATGTCTCCCCACAAAAGTTGGGGGGAGATATAACTGCATATAATAAATAAACAACATAAGAAGATGTGAATAATGGACATTTAATTATGTCTCACCTGCTTGCACTATTGTTGAGAGTGTACAATTCATCTTTTTTTTACACTAGGTAAATTATGTAACCGGCATATTAGGTAACAGTCAAATGATGGGGATCTAGATGTTTCGCCATATTACATCTGCTTCATGTTATTATGAATTTTTTTTCATAAGGTACTGCTTTCAAAATACATGATTGGATGTTCCCAAATAAATATTTATATCATCTTCTTTTTATAACTAAAATTTCATAGCCTATGAAATTGAAATGGCAATATTTGGGTCCCCAAATCATTGAAAGAAAGAAAAAATCAAACAGGAAGTTGATGTTGACAGGCCTAAATTGAATTCTACCATATAAGACCCATTTAGAAGACACCCTGGTCGAGTGGTTAAGGTGCCGGCCTCGCGGCCAAAGGGTTGCGAGTTCGACTCCCGTCACTACCTGTGTTATTGTGGTGTATCCTTGAGCAAGATACTTTACTTCACTTGTTCCAGTTCACTCAGCTGTGAATGAGTACCTGTGAGGGTTGTAAGCCAATGTGCTGTGGCTGCAATGGGCGGCGTATGTTAACAGTCGGCTTGCAATTCAGTGATCGGAGGTTAAAGTGTAAAGTGGTTTGAATATGCCTAGCGTAGAAAAAGACTTTAAACATAAAACTTTTAACTTTTACCTGAAGCTGCATAGCAAATATTGAAATATTGATTGACGGTTGCTGAGAAATCTTTCACGAAAAAAGTGACACACACACCTACACCCATTCTATATCCCGACTTACCGGTATATTGCAGTTGACAATGATAAAGGGACACTAATTGCAAAACAGCGTGCAGGAGCCTGTGGTCACTTACATGTTTGCTGACTGTTTCCATTGTGGATTTTTTAATTGAACTTTAAAATTACCATTATAATGCATTGAAAATGTTATAGTCTCTCAAACAAAAATCAAGGTAAAGGTGTAAAGATAGGATGCAACTGTGCTCAACTACTACTGGGCATTATGCTAACCAAGTTTCATCAGCCTTCTTACAATATGTTGGTGCTTATAAAACTTGTACATATTAAAATTGTCTAATCGCTCAACTGGAAAATTAAAGGTCAAGGAAAGATGGGGATGCAACTGTGCTTAGCTACTACTAGGGCATAATTATGCATAGTAACCAAATTACTTAGTTCTTGAGATATGAAGGTCCTCATAAAACTTTTGACATTGCTAATACCACATGTATTGGTATTGAAAATTGTTAAAGTCACTCAATAGGAAAGTCAAGGCCAAAAGATGGAGATGGAACTGTGCTAAGCAACTTCTGAAGCATATGCATACCAAGTTTTATCAACCTAGGACTTATAGTTCTTGAGATATGAAGGTGCTCATAAACTTCATTTCTGTAAAGGTCCCACTCTGACAGGACAATGGAACTAAATAATGCTGAATGTTTTCAAATACAATAATTTTACATCGAGATCTGAATATTAACAACTAAACCTTGCTAAGTGAATAATGATGGACATATTTATTGTCAACAGTTAGTACAAGGTGTAAATTACATACACAATCTCATACAAAAGGCAGTGTAACAAAATAATATGAAAACTGTATATCAAATATGTCAATATATGTATCACAAATATGTATTATATCACATCATTTTGGTAAAATGTATACATTTGTCATGGTTTTATAATAAATTTGTTAAATCATGATTGTAAATAATATCCTATTCATTTCAACTTTTTCTGAGAAAACACCTTGAATTGAAACTTTATCCCATTTTCTTCTTGTATTTCTGGATTTATATCTTTCTCTCTGAAATACAAACAAGTAAATTGTTAAACTTTAACTTCTGATCCAAATATGCACAAGGACATTAGTGTTTTTACATATAATGTTGTTTCATTATTATCAATGGGGTATAATTTTTCTTGGTTTTCTTGAGTGGCCTTGGTCCAAAAATTTGATAAGAAAAGAAAAAGAAATATAACAATGATCTGTAGGCTGCAGACTTCAGATCCATGAATTCAAATATCCACTAGCTGATCCTTTTACATCAAACAACAAAAATTGGTACACATGAAAATAATGAATCCATAGTACATCAGTTATGTATTTATTTGATTTGAAACATAAAATAAGAAAAATGCTAATCATTGACATAGGTGGTTTATTTATGAACATAGTACATATCTTATACTTGTTGCATAGCAAATTTCAATAATTCTGTTCAGTAGTTTCAGAGGAGTTGCATCCACAACAGAATGGTTGGCAAATTTCTAAGTCTAAAGGGTTATAACTCCCACAAAAATTTTGCAGATTAAAATTTCCTGGTGATATCCATGACAACATAGGTTGTACTTCTTGCATACCACATTTCATGAAATTCTGTTCAGAGTTGTGTCCATAAGATGATGAATCAGGATTTTCGGCTAATTTCTCAGGCCGAATGACCATAACTCCTACAAAAATTTGCAGATTTCAAATTCCTGTTAATATGCACATTAAAATAGTGTTTACTTCTTGCACACCAAGTTTCATAAAATTCTGTTTTGTAGTTTCAGAGGAGTTACATCTACAAGATGATGAATCAGGATTTTCTGCAAATTTTCAAGTCCAAAGGACCATAACTCCCATAAAAATTTGCTGATAAAAAATTCCTGGTAACATGCACAAATACAAATGGTGTACTTCTTGCATATCAAATTTCATTTAATTCTGATGAGTGGTTTCAGAGGAGTTGTGTCTACAAACTGTGATCACAGTGAGATGGACCAGTTGAAAACATTATACCCTCTGCAACTACGGTGTGTGGGGTAGAACCCAGTGAGCACACTCACATACCCAACACCATGACACGTTCTGCTTTTATATTATCAATATTATCCTTTAGGAATAAGTATTAAGCTGAAGCACCTTAAGAAATAAGTATTAAGCTTAAGCAAACATTGCATTTTTTTTAACAGGAACTTAAATTTCTGTAAACAGTTACAAAAATAAATGGATTTATGCTTTGTACCGATATTTATTCTATCAAGTTGCACAAAAGTGTAAGCTTGTACTGACACATTTAATTTATGAAAATCTTAAGTTTTTAGTAGTGAAAGAGTAGGTTATAGGTAAAATTTTATAGGTTCAGTAATAGCCAAAATCAGCCCAAAATTTCAACTTCTTAAAGTAAGTGGGAAAAATGTTTTGAAATCTTGTATTTTCAAGGAGAGCAAAAAAACTGGCAGTGAAATATTCAACAGAAGGGAGAAAATCAGGCTTAAAATCATATTTTTTCATGAAATATTTAGATTTTTGACAATTTAAGGCATTTTTGGTGAGAAATCTCTTAATTCAACATAGAGCACACGCGTCGACAATACAATTTTGTGAAGATATGCATATTTTTGCCTGACAAATAGATAGGGAAAAAGTTAAAGTTGTCCACGAATGTGCTCTATACTAATTTGAAGAAAAACCACTAATAAATCCTAAAAAATGAAGCTAATTTTGATATTTTCTGAGTTAATAGTGAGTTTATGACGTCATAATAGCAAGAATGTTGCTGTCAACATTTGAAGTCGATTGAATATGTAAAGTTGAGTTATCTTATGACTGAATCACATCAAATCCATTGAGACAGTACAAATTTGAAAATTTGGTAAAAATAAGAGGCCAATTTCAGTACTTACTTAACATACTCCTTTTTTGGTGCTTTAAACAACCAGAAGTAGAAATCATACCCCTATCATAGTAGTAAATATTTCTTATAGCAACAATCTCAACACTTGGCTCACAATATCTAAATAGTTTAATGTATCAGTATCAAGTATCCCAACTTACAAAAATTGAAAATACTAAGGGCCTTTTGCCAAAATTAAAAAAAAAAATGGAAGTTTTCCAAATTATTTGACAGATTTAAATGAAATTTTATATGTAAATCCTCAACTGATACTTCATCACAGTGTAAGACTTCAAATCTCAATCCCTTACGGTTAAAAGTTCAGAAAAGAATTGTGGACAGACAAGACAGACCAGCAAAGTGAAAACAAGAGGCTCCCAGGAGCCTGAATCGCTCACCTGACATATGTGCCTGAAGTAAAGGCTATTAGGCAAAATCTATTTGACATTGAAAGGGTTATAAGTTTAATAAGGGGGTCATCTGACAATATGGTGGATCTTAAGGTGCTGATCACTTTTATCTCAATTAAAATTCAAAAATCTGTCACCCTTTTTGAGTTATTAGCAAAAAAATGCAGTTTAACACAATGTTCTATTTTTAGCCACAGCGGCCATGTTTTATAACCAATCAAAAATCCCCACATCAGTTCTATACACCTAATGCTAATAAACAACAATACCAAGTTTGGTTCCAATTTGACTTTAAGTGTCAGAGGAGTTAACATTTTCAATGTAATGAGGAAATGCTTTTTAAATGCTCAATTTTGACGTTCTAAGGGCAATAAATCCTCAAAGGAAAGGTCAGACAACGTTGAGCTTATTACATATTTTGTAGATCTTGATGTGCTTAACAATTTGCAATTTAAATTTCTCAAGTATCTTGTATAGTTTTCAAGATATTGAGCTAAACAGGTGCAAAATTTGCTAAAAATCCATAAAAAGGGCAATAACTCCTACAAGGGTCGTTGGATTTTCTTCAAAATTTCAGAGCTGGTAGATCTTCAGGTGCTGATCACTTTTGTTACCCATCAAAATTTTAAAATCTGTCACCCTTTTTGAGTTATTTGCAAATAAAAAGCTTTGCCGAGCGCAGCATGATACGACCGCAACATGTTGAACTCTGTACGTTTTAGGCCTAATATGGATAGTCTATTGTTCTGGACACATGCAGCCCATGGTGGACTGACAAAGGTTTTTGACACATGCTTCTCTGATGGACTTTCGACCCAGGGGGTAAAAATATAAATTTTGAATGTTGTATTCTACTCTTTAAAAGAATAATGTTTGGGGAAAAAATTAAAAATCGAACCAGAATTTTTTTAAAATTATGATTACAGCCCCAAAAATTTATTCTTAAATTTAGAATCGCTACCTGACAAGAATAAATTTGCAAAACAAATTTTCAAAATCAGACCACAAATAAAAAAGCCCCATTTGGCCCCTAGTTACGTAATAGGGGGAAAAAGGGGGGGTCGCAAAAATTAATTCTTAATTTTGTATTCGCTATTTGACAAAAACAAACATGCAAAAAAAATTTTCAAAATCGGACCAGAAATAAAAAAGTTACAATTTTGGCTCCTTTTGGTTCCGAATAACGTAACAGTAAAAAAAGTGGACACAAAAATATATCTGCTACTTGACAAGAATAAACTTGCAAAAAAAATTATCAAAATCGGACAAGAATTAAAAAAGTTTCGCTTTCGGCCCCTTTTAGCCCCTTATTACGCAACAGGTGAAAAAGGGGGGGGTTGCAAAAAATAAATTCTCAAATTTGGATTCGCTACTTGACACTAGCAAAAAAAATTTCAAAATCAGAACACAAATAAAAAAAGTATCAATTTTGGCCCCATTTGGCCCCTAATTACGTAATAGGGGAAAAAAGGGGGGTAGCAAAAATTAATTCTTAATTTTGTATCCCTATTTGACAAGAACCAACATGCAAAAAAAAAATTTCAAAATCGGACCAGAAATAAAAAAGTTACAATTTTGGCCCCTTTTGGTCCCTAATAACGTAACAGTAAACAAGAGGCTCCCAGGAGCCTGAATCACTCACCTGGTCTTGAGTCAACCCTAAACATGTAGACACTTTTCTAGAGCTAAATGAGCTGAACATTTAAGCAAGCAACAGCTTTTCTCTATCTACTATAGTTTCATTCTATAGGCCAAAAACATGAAAAACATTATTTTAGGGGTTGTAACCCCTATAAGAGACATCTGACAACTTTGACCCAATGAAAACTTTTGTAGAGCTAAATGAACTGAACATTTAAGCAAGCAACAGCTTTTCTCTATCTGCTATAGTTTTCATTCACTAAACCAAACACATGAAAAAATGTCATTTTAGGGGCCGTTACCCCTATAAGGGGTCATCTGACAACTTCGATCCTATGGAGAATTTTGAAGAGCTAAATGAGCTGAACATTTAAGCAAGCAACAGCTTCTCTCTATCTGCTATAGTTTTCATTCCATAGGCCAAAAATATGAAAAAACGTTATTTTAGGGGCTGTAACCCCTATAAGGGTTCATCTGACACCTTTGACCCTATGAAGACTTTTGTAGAGCTAAATGAGCTGAACATTTAAGCAAGCAACAACTTTTCTCTATCTGTAACTATAGGCCAAAAACATGAAAAAATGCTATTTTTCACCTTTAAGGGGCCGTAACCCCTATAAGGGGTCATCTGACAACTTCGACTCAATGGAGACTTTTGTAGAGCTTTTGATGCTGAAGCAGCAGCGTGGCATCAGATTTCATCTATCTCTTATACTTTTTGATTTACAAGCCAAAAACAGTAGTTTGATCCCCCTAGTCTATTTTTAGTAACGGCGGCCATGTTGTTTGGATGGCGGTCACCATTTGTGCAATCTTGGTAGAGGACATCCCATAGATGAAGTGTGCAAAGTTTCAAAGCAATCCCTTCAGTCGTTTCGGAGGAGAAGTTTTTCAAAGAAAAGTTAACGACGACGACGACGGACGACGACAGACGACGACGACGGACGCCAAGTGATGGCAATAGCTCACATGGACCTTCGGTCCAGGTGAGCTAAAAAAGGGGACACAAAAATATATCTGCTACTTGACAAGAATAAACTTGCAAAAATATATATCAAAATCGGACAAGAATTAAAAAAGTTTCGCTTTTGGCCCCTTTTAGCCCCTTATAACGTAACAAGTGAAAAAGGGGTGGGGGTCGCAAAAATAAATTCCCAAATTTGGATTCGCTACTTGACAAAAATAAATAAGCAAAAAAAAATTTCAAAATCGGACCACAAATAAAAGTTTCGATTTTGGCCCCATTTGGCCCCTAATTATGTAATAAGGGAAAAAAGGGGGGGTTGCAAAAATTAATTCTTAATTTTGTATCCGCTATTTGACAAGAACAAACATGCAAAAAAAAATTTCAAAATCGGACCACAAATAAAAAAGTTTTTATTTTGGCCCCTAATTACACAACGGAGAATAAAAAGCTACGCCGAGCGCAGCATGATACGACCGCAACATGTTGAACCCTGTACATTTGAGGCCCAATATGGATAGTCAATTGATATGGACACATGCAGCCAATGGTGGACTGACAATGTTTTTTGACACATGCAGCTCATGGTGGACTGTCCACCCACATTTGCACAAGGAATCCAATATATATATTTTTTTCAAAAGCAGCTAGACCAAAACTATATCAGCAGCTTAGGAATCAAGGTTACCAGGTTTTGAGCAAGACAGAAATGTGTGGTTCCACTCAGACTTTTAATTACATAATGTGATTATTTGACATTAAATATATTTATATCAACTAAAGATCTAATATCTTTTTGCATACAAAGTTTCATTTTCTTTTCTTTTGGTTATTGGTACAATTATTTGTTATCTGAATCAGCGTGCTGAGTAAATCAGTTGTACCATATAATCCATGAATATTTTGAACTTGAATATTTGTTTGGGATCACTATGGACTGTAAAACATATAAGTGATAATTCTTTAGGTTTTTGTTTTTAAGCTGTGCACTTCATACTTTGGTGATGTACGTTGGCAAACGTCTTCATACTCTAGTGTCTTCATACTCTTCATACTCTAGCGATGAAACAATTTTTGGATAGTTGGTTAAACAATTTTTGGATAGTTGGTAAAACAATTTTTGGATAGAGCATCTCTAAATCAATCTTGTGAAGAGGAAATGCTGTCAGACAAGAAATAAAGTTTGTTGTATTGTTTTTTGTTTGTTTTAGCAATTATTATACAGTATGTGTTGTAACAGCTTTCTTTTTGCTAGGGTTTTATATCTAACAACAAGTTCATGAATTGATATGTACAAGACAAATGAGGAGTTTGTTTTTTAGTTTTTTGTTTTTGTTTGCTTTTTTTTGTTTTTTGGATCGGTTGACTGTAAATAACCTATATAACGTTGCACAGGGGTTAAACACCAACTCACTCACTCATTTTTTTAGGTTTGGACATGAATTCAATTATTGTTTTTTAGTTGTATACATATGTATTAACAATGACAAAAAGAAATTTATTGTCTAAGTTCAGCATCTATATTGTCCTTTTTTGCATAAAAGCTAAGATTTTTTTTATTCTTAGATATAGGCTTGTCATAAATTTTGAAGTTATTACTGGCCTGTTTGACACTTGAGATTTTATACACTGTGGTCTTCATTCTCCAGTTTATTTTGGCATTTTAAGTTTTGGCTAAAGCACCTCTGAAGAGCCAAAATAACTCAAAAGTGGGCCAGGTGCAATTTAAGACTTGTAGAGAGAACTTTGTTGTCCAGATAATACATCTTAAAGGCTTTGAATCAGAGACAAGACATTGATTAGATTTAGTTGCTTGCAGTAATTCTGTATATTTTCTGTCACAAGCAAAATTTAATGTAATCAACATTGTATAATCATAAACACATAACAATAAATGCACAAAAAACTTCAAAAACCATGTAAAAACATGTTAAAAAGTGAACATTATGAAAGTTTGCAATACATTTTATCAAGAATATTTACATTTATTTCAGTAAAAAAATGTTAGCATGAAAGTGAAAAAGCATAATAATGACACTTCTGACTGCTTCTCAAATTGACAAAACTATACACAACAGAAAAAATGTTTTATGCGTAAATGTCCAAACAAACAAATAGGCAGTTCAGAAAACAATATGCATCTATGGATTTAAAATGGATTTAGCTTAAAAAATACTTTCTTAAAGTGCTAAGAAAAAAATTATAAAAACCAATGGAAAAAAAAATAAAGTAATTGACTGGTTTAGTTACATAAGGTAGGACTGATTTAGGTGTTAATCAGTAAAACAATTTAAAAAAAAGATTTAATTTAGTATGCTTTAGATTAAAATGATGAAGTTAGTGATAATTTAAATCTATACAGTTATGATTATGGTAATTATAAATAAAAATATACATATGTTTAAATTACATATTGAATAAAAATATAAAAAAAAGTTCGTATATAGTGTTAGTTAACGGCCCAAGCAGTTAACTTATTGAAAAAGCATTTACAAAATAGTTACCGGCCAGAGCAGGTAACTTACTATAACATCATTTGTGATATATGAAAACAATTATAATGCTACCCATATTGGCTTATGATCTGAGTAAAATACTTCTAGTACACCACTGTCAATATTGCTCTCAGGGATATTTGTAAACACTAAATCAATAGTAGAGTTATTGTCTGTTGTTGGAGATTTTATCAACTGATGATATGTAATGGTCTGAAAGAATTTTAACAATTTAACTTTTTCAGCACTGTGTCTAGAACAGTCTATGTTGAAATCACCCATTATTATCACATTTTTTCCTTGTAGATGGTGTCTGTAGATACCATTCAAGTGTTTGATTAATTCTTTCACTTCTATTTTACAAGGTTTATACAGGAACACAACAACTATACTTTGAGTGCAATGTTCTACTTCTATCAGTACAGTTTCTATCATCATACCATTCTGTAGACGATCAGAGTTCAATAGCTTTTGGTTACATATGTAAAGGTTTTCTTTTGTGTATAATGCCATCCCATATGTAGGTCTACCAAATCCTTGCTGTGATGGTGTTGACAAAGATCTTGTTTGTTGTTGTTTTGCAGCTGAGTTGGATTTACCTTTTCCACGTCCTTGGGGTGCTGTGGAGTCATAACGGGAACAGTTGAAGCCTGGAATAATTGGGTCTTGGTCTGATGGAAGAAGCTTTGTTTCACAAAATGAAACAATGTCAGCTGCTGTCAAGTTGTGATCTTCTCTGATATCTACTATATGTTTGTTCAGCGAAGGAACATTCAGAAAAACTATCCGGAATTTACTTTGCATCAAATTCAGGAACTTCAGAGACATTTCTACATGTTGAGACCTCAGGCGTTCCATTTCTTGCTGTACTGCAGCATTCACACTTATCTTGTTCTCTTGTAAGTTTCTGACATACAGTCCAGTCATTGATGTAACACGACTTAGGGCTACATAATGGATATGATCAATCTTCATTTTACTTGATAAATCAACTACAATTTCATCTAGTGTGTCGCCTTGTGACCTATGGACTGTCTTAGCTGCTGAAGGACGAAGAGGAAACTGTAGACGTTGTACCTGAGCTTCTCCCTTGTATCCTGCTTGATACTGTCTCGAGGTAGGTTCCAATGGAGTCCACTTTCTATCTATACCAGGCTTGTATAAGTGATTTTTACTTTTACGTAGTAGTTGACCAGTGTTATTATCATAGAACTGTACCCATAGGATTCCAGAAGCTTGTCTTGCATCAGTCAATTTAACTTTCTGTAGTTTACATGATGCTCCAATTATTAGACCGTCTACACAGTCTAAATTGATTGTAAGTTCATATGTAAGACCTTCTGCTAGTTGAACTGTTGCAGACAACTGTGGGACGTCTTTGGTTTTATTGAGAAAAGATTCTAATATCTTTTTAGTTGCATCTTGACTGTAGTTCCCAATAAGTCTATCTTTTGCTGATACTGTATACTTTTTGGCCCTTGACCGTAAGAAAACTTCAGAGTTGTGGCTGTTGACATTGGCATTGGATGTAAATATATGTGGAATTTCATGTGGGTAATTGTCATCTTCAGGGTCAACCAACTTCAATTTCAAAGTTTTAATATCTTCATCTGTGTGGTTTCCTTCCCTTAGCCTGTTCAACAATTCAGCAAATTCCTTGTTGTCTTTCTGTCGCATTATAATATTAAGTTCAGTCATTTTAAAGTTGTCTTCCCATAAATTACAGGCTAATGGCATATAGTCAGACTGTGGAGCTTTAAAGATGTATGAATCCATTACTGGTTTCAGTTGGAAGAGATCCCCAATGGCTATAATGGACACTCCACCAAAAACTGCTTTTGATCTTTTTACTTCCATTAAGCGCTGATGAATGCAATTGAACATTTTATAACCAACCATTGAAATTTCATCTATGAAAATCAATTCAACATTTCCAATTGTTTTCTGTAAAGTATTAAAGGCACTGGACTCTAGGGCTCTGTGTTGTAGTTTTTGGTTGGCAGGTATTCTCAGAGTTGAATGTATTGTGTTTCCATGTATATGGTATGCAGCTTTCCCAGTTGGAGCCATTAATAGGACTTTGGGTGTTGTGAAGTCTTCTCCTGATCTTCTGTTAAAATATTTCAATATTGTCTGGTATAACGCCTTGGTAACAAAAGATTTGCCAACTCCAGCTCCACCACTAAGGAAATGGTAAACAGGTTTGTCTGTGGTCTTAATTTGATGTACAACTTCATAAACAAACTGAATCTGTTGCTGGTTCAGGGACCTCATAAGGTGTCGATATTCTTGGTCTGGTAACTCATTGTACAAGTTAATTTCCTCAACATTAGAAACAGGTAGTCCTAGGTCTGGTCCGATGTCATATTCTGGTTCAGGGGGAGAATTGTCCGGTTGAGATTGGTGTGCAGCATCTTGATCATCTTTGTGTTGAGTATTGGGTGCTACTGTATCCCATGCATCTGTAAGGTCAGGTTGTTCTGCAATGAATGATTCAGCTGACTGCACTTCGTTCCTAAATGGCTCAAATATTTTTCTTTGGTCATCAATATTTTGTTTGAAATGTTCATATCTTAAAGAATATGATGAAAATTCTCCCATTAAATCTTTTTGCTCATCTCTCCATGGAACATACAACATAAGAAGCTCTCTATAATAATTTTCTGTATCTGTATTTGGATTGAAGTGGACAGTTCTTATTATTTTAGGCTTTTTCCTTTGTCTATATTCAACATTTTGTTGTTGATTAGCTTCTTCATCAGATGATTCATTACTGTCTGTGTCCTGCTGCTGCTCAGTTTCTGGAAGTAGCCCATCTCTTGTTGTCTTGCAAAGTTTTTTTGCTCTGGATACAAATGCAGGTCTTTTCTGTTCATATAATGATGCAAATTCAGCTAAGGTTATATTTTGAAGTGAGTTTGGTCTCTCTGCATATCTGGATAGCATGTTTTTACACTCAATTTGCTCATCTTCATCATCCATACTATTCAACTGCTCTTGAGGTTTCAGTAAAACTACACGCTGATCAGGAGGACTGGTATTGATGAATACTGACTGTCTAGAGGATTTCTTCAGAGGAAGTTGTAAAGCCAGGTAACATGCCTCTTGAGCACTGATCTCAACAGCATTCAGGAATTTGTTTCCAATCAGTCTAACCTGTTCTTTTATTGTTTTATTGCCGGTGTTGGCTTCTTTACAGGCATTTGTCAAAAGTTCACTCATTCCTCTTTGAGATTTGGTAACATATGAAGCTATATAGACAGCACAGGCATATACATCAATGATAAATTGTAGATCCATATTGGCTCTCCATGCTTCTAGACAGTGGACATTGTAACTGTTTACTCGAATTTCTTTAGGAGCTCTCTTCAAAAATACAGTAGTTGTAGATAGTGATGATCTAATGGCCATGATGTAATCATCTTCATGCAATTTCATTCTTTCCAAAAATTCTTCATACGTTATATCCTCACCATCTTTCATTGCTGTAAGCTCTTCATGAATAGTCTTCCAAGTGCCTTGGCATTTGGCTTTGTCAATCTTTTCATCATCATCTAATGGGTCAAGAATTTGTGTTGTTTTCATAGGTGGTTTAGGAAACCCAAATCGACACTTTTTCTTACGTTTCTGCTTACAAGTCTTTGTATGTTTATGCGTTTGAAGTTTGACCAGGTCTGACAGTTCTGTACCTTCTTCTGGGAGTTTACAAGTTATATATCGGTCAATATAGCTACATATGTCTTCTCTGCTGTTAGCTTCCAAGTTTGGGCAATCAGCACACCATACCATCATATGGGCATGAGGGGATCCACGCTGCTGAAACTCAATTCTGTGGAACATATCAGTGACATTTCCTATGGGATTCAAATCTGACAATATAAAGTAGTTGATAAAACATTTCAAAGTATAGTCAAAATGTCTACTACATGTGACAGGATCTGACTGAATAAGACGTGATTTTTGTTGCCATGTCAAATCATTAAGTTCCTGGTCAGAATAGTCTTTCTTGTCTATTACTTTTCCCAGTATTCTCAGCAGATGTATCCAATGTGTTTCTGCAGCTGACAGTGTTAAAAAAAATGTTGCAGGTCCAAGTTGTCGTATCATGGCAAACAGATCTTTAGAAATTGCCTGGAAATATGGGGGTGAGCCACGTAAAGTCTTTAATACTTTGTATCCCTGGTCCAAATGGATTAGATTTTGTGTGTTTTCTTTTCTTACATCTTTTGCTGTTAACTTCTGTCCTCCAGTCTGTATTTTTCTCAAAGCTACTGTTGTTTGATCAATTAAATATTTCATCTGTAGCTTTTTGGTTTTAAAGAAAATGTTTTCAACAGTTTGGGCACATCTTCGGTCACTATTCCTTAGCTCAGATTTTACAATTTCCCCATAGGTAACAGGAACAGATCTTTTCTCATTAGGCATTCTGGCTTGGCCACAAAATATTGTCGGATATGCTTGTTCTTCTGCAGTTTTTTCAGTGAAAATACTAACAGGCTGTCTATTTTCAGCAGGTGCAAAACTGTAAACCATATCTCTTTCACCATCATCAATAAAATCTGGAGGTGTTAATAGTGTGTCAGTGGTTCCAGCCATGGATTCATATACATTAACTTCCTCCCACTCTTCATCACTGTCCACTGGTGTAGTTTTCTTTGATGCAGTAGCTTCTTCAATGGTTGTTTCATCAAGTTCTTCAATACTACTTGTAGATTCATTTTGTTGATTTTCCTCATTTGCATTTGTATCAGGGTCATTTTCAGTATAATCTGACGTGGACCAATTAGAGTCATATTTTATACCAAGACTTTTGTAGAGTTTTCCAGTTTCTGCTAAATATTTGGCTGCTTCACGTATTTTTTCAGGTCTTATATTTAAACTATATATATGATGGTCATATCGTAGACGTCGTTTTAGTTTTGCTTTGATGGTACCAGTATTGCTTTGACATCTTGGTAGAGACTGGACGGTGTTGACTGTGTCTGAAGGAACGACTACCATATTTCCTCTTATCTTTAGCTGGTTTCCTGATGGGGCCTGATGGATCTTCATAAAGGGAAGCAGTGGAGATACTAGTGTGGACTCTAATGGATTTAAATCTCTTAATGGGCCTTGGTCTTGAAATCCCATCTTGTTTGCTAAAGCTGATGGTGGCATTTTCGACTTCTTTAAATGGTTCAAACAGGTTCTACATATCCATTCCTTATCATCCACACTTTTGGTATCTGTGAGACATTGACCAATAAGCTTTTCTAATTGTTCAGCCTTATGTGACTTTATGAGTGCATTTTCTGTGTTAACAACAGCATTAAAATACATAAGTTGCATACAGCAGGTACATACATAAATTGGGCCTTCTGCAACTTTCTTATGGAAACCTAAAACTAATTCTTTTAGGTCATGTGGTTTTGTCTTTTTCCGTTCTGCCCTTTTATTAAGTTTTTCCTTTTCTTTGACAGCAGGGTCTGTTCGTTTGTCTTGTTTGGCTAATTTTTCCTTCTCTCTGACAGCAAGATCTTTTCTTTTGTCTTGCTTGTCTTTTTTTTCCTTCTCTCTGACAGCAGGGTCTTTTCTTTTGTCTTGTTGGTATAGTTTATCTTTCTCTTTTACATCAGGGTCTTTTCGTTTGTCCTGTTTGTCTAATTTTTCCTTCTCATTGACAGCAGGGTCTTTTCTTTTGTCTTGTTGGTATAGTTTATCTTTCTCTTTTACATCAGGGTCTTTTCGTTTGTCCTGTTTGTCTAATTTTTCCTTCTCTCTGACAGCAGGATCTTTTCTTTTGTCTTGTTGGTATAGTTTATCTTTCTCTTTTACATCAGGGTCTTTTCGTTTGTCCTGTTTGTCTAATTTTTCCTTCTCTCTGACAGCAGGGTCTTTTCTTTTGTCTTGTTGGTATAGTTTATCTTTCTCTTTTACATCAGGGTCTTTTCTTTTGTCTTGCTTGTCTTTTTTTTCCTTTTCTCTTACTGCAGGGTCTTCCCGTTTGTCTCTTTTGTGCAATTTTTCCTTTTCTTTCACATCAGGGTCTTTTCTTCTATCTCTCTTTGCTTGCTTTTCTTGATCTCTCACATCTGGATTTGCCCTCTTTAATTGTTTTCGCAACTTATCTCTTTCTTGCTCTTGAAAAGCAAAATTACTATTTTGTCTTTTAAACTGCATTAACTTTCTTACTTTTTCATTTTTTGTACTTATTGAAGATACCTTACTACTACTACTTTGTTCTATGTGACTGCTGCTGATTTCTGTGTGCACCTACAAAATAAAATCACACACCATTAAAGAATAAATACAGACACACTAGACTGCAAAACTATGGTAACTACAATACGGACTAATTGAAAAGGGATCTAACCAAGAAATTAACAAAAGTTGTTCATGCATAAAATTTATGTCACAGTGACCTATGCTCTTTATAGTCACATCATGGCATCATAGACAAATATTTGTAGATGAGTGAAATTTGATTTGTCATAGGGATTTGTTAATGTCTTCCTTTACTGAATTTGACACACTGAAATAGAAATTGGCAGAACAACGGGTGTGCTATAGCAAACAGGAATTGCTTACTCTTCCGGAGCACCTGTGTTTGCTGTCGTTGCAACTTCAGTTCACATTGTTAATGATTTTTTTCTGCACAGTTGAATTTGTTTTTTTCATTTTTTATGTTTTAACATTGCCCTTACGGATTGTTGACCCTTGCATGCCCCATTGGTACCTCTTTGCTTCCTACTTTCTAGTGAATGATGTAGCTCTATCCAAGACACATCTAGTGCTGAAATATTATTGACCCCCAATATTTGGCATCCCAGTTAACCAAGAACTTAACCAAAGTGTTATGGACCTACAGATGTACAAGGGTTAAACTACATGTCCTATCCATATACATGGTTGGGCTATAATAAATCAATAACAAGAGTATACTAGTTACTAACTCTTACAAAATACTTACATTTAACTCACAAGCAGCTTGAACAGCTTTATTCCCTGATGTTGATGGTAAAACTAATCTTCTACCAAATACAGATGTTGCTGAAGAAGATGCCTCCTGTGATGTTGACTGGTGTAAAACCTGTTAATGAAATTTTAAAATTCTGTAAAATGGTGGTATAATTTTGTTCAAACCATTAATCAAACAAGGCTGGTTCATTGTTCACTGGTATTTTACAACTTTACACAAAAACCGTTCCCTCTTATTTCCTTTTTTTTTTGGAATGCCTGAAAAGAATGAAACAAGAAGACAACTGCTCATGCTTACCCCCGCCCCAAAGAGTTTTCAACCGTTGTTTCTGTACACTTAAGTTACGTATCAAATATCAAGTCAGAGTCATTATGAGTTGTTCCTGAAACTAGATGCTCCTAGGAGCCTGAAAAGCTCTCCTTGTTATTAGATGATACTTATAAGCTGGATATTTTTAACTAAGGACTGCTACTCTGTGAAATGATCAATTTTAACTTTCTAAGGGAAACAACTCCTATCAAGAAAGGTCTTACAACTTTGACCCCATTACATAATTTTTAGATGCACTTCATGAAAATCTATCTAAGGCTTTGGCAGAAGCAGAGATAACCCATTGTCATCTGATGAATAAGTTCATTTTAATGTTAAAAGAAGTCCAGATGCACGTTTACTAAAATCCCCTTGAAGGGGTTTATAGGAGCAGGTTTCCATACATGTAGAGAAAAGACAACAAGTAAAACTGTGAGCTAATGCTCACTAAAGATACCCCCACTCCCCAAACTAAGCCATGCATACAAGTTTAAATACTGGGTAAACAGAAAGCAGTTGACCTAGGAACATAAAATTACTACCATATACACCGTATGGGACTATATAATAAAGCTGTATACAAAATATCAGACCTCTATCTCATATAGTTGCTTGGGAAACTGTGACTGAAATTTTGCATTTATGTCCATTATGTGTAAAAACCTATTGAGTAATTAAGTATTCGGTAAACAGGAAGTAGACAACCTAGGAGCTAAAAATCAGTATACACCATGTGGTACTATAGGATAAAGTTGTATACAAAATATCAGATCTCTATCTCATGTAGTTGCTTGGGAAACTGTGACGGAAATTTTGCATTTATATCCATTATGTGTAAAAACCTAAGTATTCGGTAAACAGGAAGTAGACTACCTAGGAGCATAAAATCGATATACACCAAATGGTACTATAGGATAAAGCTGTACACAAAATATCAGAACTCTATCTCATGTAGTTGCTTAGAAAACTGTGACGGAAGTTTTGTTACAGACAAAAGGACGGACAAGGGTAAAACAGTATACCCCCCTCTTCTTTGAAGCGGGGGTATAAAAAGCCGTATCAATATTTACCCTCACTGTTTACATAATGTATTTAACAAATGTGGCCACTTTTCAAGTACATGTAATTCATTTTCCATGAAATTCTTACAAAGATGTTAACACACTGAAAAAAAATTAAGTTCACAGTCATTGATTGAAAATTGGATGAAGGTCACACTTCATAGTGCCAGTTGTGTAGAGCACTGGAAAGTAATTCCTATGCCCTCTGGAACTATTTCTTGCAGGCGAGACAAAAAGCTTAACATTGATATTCATTACTACACTTGTAACATGTGCAAACAAGGAATCTGTGAGTGACTGCTCACTCAGTATACCAATGCTACCCCAAAATTAACTATGTCTATAAACAGGAAAGAGATATCCAACAAGCCTAATTTCAGTTCTCACAAGAAAGGACCTCATACAGAAGCCATATACCAAATTTCAAGTCACAGTTATTTGTAGTTGGTGAGACTTACTGTTACGAAAATTTTCAACAAATGATCAATGATGTTAGAAATTGACATAGTCAGTAAACAGGAAGTAGATTATATCCAATAGACCTTATTTCTGTACTCGTGATAAAGGACCTCATAGGTAAGTAATATACCAAATATCTAGCCAATGTGATTGTAGTTGCTGAGAAAACTAAACTGTTACAAATTTTGTTAACAATTGACCAAAAATGTTGAACACTGACCAAACAGGAAATAGATAACTGACAGATGATACTTACAATAAAGGACCTCTTACAAAAGCAATATACCAAATTTCAAGCCACTATGTTATGTAGTTGCTGATAAAACTGTTACGAAAATTTTCAACAATATCAGTAATAAGTCAGTAAACAGGAACTAGATATCTGACAGGCCTAATTTCAGTACTTGCGATAGAGGACCTCATATTGAATTAAGCCATATACTAAATTTCAAACCACTGTGATTTGTAGTAAACTGCTGGGAAAACTGTTATGAAAGTTATGTTGCGGACGGCCGCAACAGACAGAGGGAAGGACAGACAGAGGTAAACAAGTATACCCTCCTCTTCATCGAAGCAAGGGTATAAAAATATATCTATTAACAAATATATAATTCAAACTTACATGTTGTTTTTCAGATGACAGCTTTTGTCTTTTAAGAGGATAATTCCCATAAACAGCAGCCAGTATCTCCTGTGCTTCCTCTTCTTTTTCTGCTCGTTCTCTTTTTTCTCTTTCAGCCAATCTCTACAAATGTTTAAACACATTAATGCATATTTTGACACATTAATGCTTCTATTAAATGAATAACAATAAGATTTGATAATAGTCATTTAACTTACATGTAGGCTTCATTTATTAGCTACAAACAATTTGACACAAGAATTTAGTAGTCTATTTGGGACATCTTGACCCTAATCAGACTTTCTAAAGTACCAAATGATTCTGCTGATTCAAGAAAACAAATAATTCACAGGTTTTTTATGGTACATGTATTATAGTGGTTCTTTTTCTTTTATTGTTTTTCAGCATAAGATCAATAGATTAAAGACTACTTGCTGTGCGCATGCATTCTCTTTAATAGAAATTTTACAAATCCAAAATAAAATATATTTTGGCAGTGAAGTTTATGCTTACAATTTACATTATATTTTTAACTGATTTGAGAAAAAAATGACATTTGGATATTAACCCACAAGGGGCCTCTTGCACTTGAAAATGGTATCGCTAAGTGTGGCCTACTATCATAGTATCATTGTGTAAAGTTTGGTTGAAATTGTTAATGCAAATCTAAAGAAGTCCTAACAAAGTTGATGATATATGTAAGAAACAAGACATTCCCAGAAGCCTGAATTGGTCACCTGATCTTTAATCAGATAATGAAAGTGTAAAAGCATGAGAGTGTCCCATTGCTTCCCTATTTTTTTATATGTCAGGATCTGACAGGGTTCCCACTATTCTTTAGACACAAAATTCAAGGGTTTTTCCAGGACTTTTCATGGGTATTGAGGTCATTTTGAAGGATTAAAATAGTTCGAAAACATTTAACATTTTTAGATTTTTTTGCCTTTTTTTATCAAACAGTCAACAAATTTGCATATATAAAATTCCAGGGTTTTTCAAGGATATTTGAAAAAAATCAAGGATTTTCCAACTTTTTGAGCATTGAAACGAAATTAAAGGACTTTTCCAGATTTCCTTGAATTCAAGGATGGCGTGGGAACCCTGGGATCAACCACAGGACTATACAGTCAGGTTTCATAACAGCATCACTGACTAATCAGACAACTATATCATCCCATATTTCTTACAATTTTTTTTCTAAAATATGAGGCAAAGAAATCTTACCTTTTGATTTAAGCTGAATCTTCTCTCAGCATTTCTCATAAACAAACTTTTCTTCTTTAATTTTGGCATGATGGCATGTCACTTTATTCTGCGGAATGCATAAAAACATGTTGTTTATAAATCAGTCAGGGTGTCTTTTAAAGAATGTTTGCTGGTCAGTTTTAAAATAACAAGGTATCTAAATAAATACATTTGATGAATATGATATGGTACAAATCAAGCTTAAAAAGGGTTAGGCCAAAAACTTATTTGGTGTAAAAACCTATAAAAATAGCAAGAACTAATATAAAACTGTGTATGGACCTCTTATGAACCAAATTATAAAAAGAAAATAGGAGGATAGTGGACAAAAACATTATCCCTATATATTAATGGTTAAATCCAGAGGATTCTGAAATTTGACAAAAATATCAAAATTTGACCAATACATGTAACACTATTATTCTGCATCAAAGATTCATCAGAATAAAAATAGTTAGGAAAACTTGGGGCAATAGCAACCTACAATTTCATGCTTTTTTTTGTTAATTCAACCTCTACTGTATTTAAACATAGTATTTTTGATATATAAATGACAATTATAATCAGTTTAATATAATTTGGTTTCCCAGTTTAGCATTTTTTCTATCGTTTTTATTTATTATTATAGACCATTATATTCTCTTTATATTCATATAGCTTTTGGCTTAAAAATTTACAATTGTTTAGTTAGAGCACATTTGGTGAGTCTTAAATATATGTCAGGGCATGGCAAAATTTATGGTCTGAATCCATGGTAACTTTGTTGGGAAATTTTATTCAAGGCTGCATAAAAGTTATCATATTAACTGCAAAAATAGAATACTGGAAGATACAAATTCATTGAATAATTTGATTATTTTAAATTTTTTAAACACATTTTCTGTCTTTCATGTAATAATTTTATAGTTATTTGCATTATATACATGTACATAAAATTAATTGATCATTAATGTCATGTACTAGAGGAAATAAAGGTATGATTGATTGATTATAAAGAAACATTTTTCAAATAAATAAATTACTACTTATCATAATATAATTAGAATCCAAACACATTTAGTTGTGGCACAACTTCTACTTTCTCTTTTACATTGTTTGCATCATAAACATCATGAACATGTAGCCTATAAATTAGTATTTGTAGCCTAGAATGTGTTAATATCTACCCTTTTGATTTGGATATTTTGAATTTACACAACCAAGATAAGAAACTGCTTAGAAATGCTTAAAATCATAGTTTGCAAAAACAATATACTTGCTTACCTTTTCAAGTGTGTTTTCCTCCTTTAAATCTCATATTCATGATTGTATCAATTACATTCACATTTATTGTAAATAACAACAGGTAGCTGCAATGCTATATTTATACACTCTTTAATTAATTGCACAACACATTGCAAATCATTACAATGATTACTAAAAATACAACAATGATGTGTTGACAATTCTATATTTGGAAAAAATCAATAATTGAATCATTGATATTTATTAATATAATAATGAATGCTAATATTACCTTTATATTCTAAAAATATACAAGTAGCCTCTAATTAGTTAGTCATGCTTATAATAAAAATAATGGTATTACCCCAATTTTAACCACTAAATACACCCATTTGGTTATCCATCAGGTACTAAGATTTTGGGGCCAATTTTGGCTAGGAATAAAAGATGTGTACATATTTGCATTCTTTGGTGGACTTTCCTCCCACATTTTCACAAAGAATCTAATTTCTTTCAAAAGCAGACCCTCAAAAAGTATAGAGACAAAAATATTAAAATATTATTTTAGGAGCTATAACGCCTATATGGGTTCATCTGAAAACTTTGACCTAAAGAGGACTTTTGTAGAGCTTAATGAGCTGAATGTTTAAGCAAGCAACAGCTTTTTCCTGTCTGCAATAGCTTTCATTCTAAAAGCCAAAAACACTATTTTTCGCATTTGAGTAGCCCTAACCCCTATAAGGGGTCATCTGACAACTTCGACCCTATGGAGACTTTTGTAGAGCTAACTGAGCTTAACATTTAAGCAAGCAACAGTTTCTCTCTACCTGCTATAGTTTTCCTACCATAGCCCCAAAAAAATAAAAATAAAACTTAATTTAGGGGCCATAACCCCTATAAAGGGTCATCTGACAACTTTGACCCAATGAAGACTTTTATAGAAGTAAATGAGCTGAACATATAAGCAAGCAACAGCTTCTCTCTACCTGCTAGGCCAAAAACATGAAAAAACATTATTTTAGGGGCCTTAGCCCCTATAAGGGGTCATCTGACAACTTGACCCTATGGAGACTTTTGAAGAGCTAAATGAGATGAACAATTAAGCAAGCAACAGCTTTTTGCTATCTGCAATAGTTTTCATACTATAGGGCAAAACACGAAAAAATGCTTTTTTTCACCTTTAAGGGGCCCTAACCCCTATAAGGGGTCATCTGACAACTTCAACCCTGTTGGGAATTTTGTAGAGCTAAATGAGCTGAACATTTAAGCAAGCAACAGCTTCTCTCTATCTGCAATAGTTTTCATACTGTAGGGCAAAAACATGAAAAGATGCTTTTTTTCACCTTTAAGGGGCTGTAGCCCCTATAAAAGGTCATCTGACAACTTCGACCCTATGGAGACTTTTGTAGAGCTAAATGAGCTGAACTTTTAAGCAAGCAACAGCTTCTCTTTATCTGCAATAGTTTTCATACTATAGGGCAAAAACATGAAAAGATGCTTTTTTTCACCTTTAAGGGGCTGTAGCCCCTATAAGAGGTCATCTGACAACTTCGACCCTGTTGGGAATTTTGTAGAGCTAAATGAGCTGAACATTTAAGCAAGCAACAGCTTCTCTCTATCTGCAATAGTTTTCATACTGTAGGGCAAAAACATGAAAAAATGCTTTTTTTTCACCTTTAAGGGGCCCTAACCCCTATAAGGGGTCATCTGACAACTTCGACCCTATGATGACTTTTGTAGAGCTAAATGAGCTGAACATTCAAGCAAGCAACAGCTTTTTTCCATCTGCAATAGTTTCCATACTATAGGGCAAAAACATGAAAAAATGCTATTTTTCACCTTTAAGGGGCCCTAACCCCTATAAGGGGTCATCTGACAACTTCGACCCTATTGAGACTTTTGTAGAACTTCTAATCCTGAAGCAGTAGGGTGGCATCAGATTTCATCTAACTCTTATACTTTTTGAATTACAAGCCAAAAACCCCCTGGTCTACTTTTAGCCGCGGCGGCCATGTTTTTTGACGAATCAGAAATCGAAACACAACTTTAGTGCAGGGCACCCTAATGATTAATCATACCAAGTTTCATTGAATTCTGTTCAGTAGTTTCAGGAGAAGATTTTTGAAAAAGTTATTGTAAGAACAAATAAAAAAGTTGCAATTTTGGCCCTTTTTGGCCCTTAATTTCTAAACCAAAAAAGGGGGGACTCCCAAAATCAATCCCATCCATCCTTAAATGGTAAGAAATATCAATGTCAAATTTCATTGCATTTGGATAACTAGAACTAAAGTTATCGTGTATACACTAAAGTTAACGGACGACGAAGACAACGACAACGACAACGACAACGACGACGACAGCATCATACCATTATACGTCCGCAAATTTTTTGCGGTCGTATAAAAAGGGGGCGCAAAAATTCAACTGGTTCATTCTTTTATTGTAAGAAACATTCTTGACAAATTTCACAGCAATAGGCCAACTAGGACCAAAGTTATGGTGGAAACAAGTAAAATATTTGAATTTTTTGCCCCTTTTGGGCCCCTAATTTCGAAACAAAAAAAGGGGGGACCCCCAAAATCAATCCCATTCATCCTTGTATGGTAAGGAACATCACTGTCAAATTTCATAGCAATTGGATAACTAGAACTAAAGTTATTGTGGAAACAAACAAAAAAGTAGTATTTTTGGCCCTTTTTTGGCCCCTAATTTCTAAACGAAAAATGAGGGGACCCCCAAAATCAATCCCATTCATCCTTTTATGGTAAGGAACATCATTGTAAAGTTTCATAGCAATCAGATAACTGGAACTAAAGTTATTGTGGAAACACTAAAAAGTTAACAGACACCGACGACGACGACGACGACGACGACGACGACAACGACAACGACAGCATCAAACCATAATACGTCCGCAAATTTTTTGCGGTCGTATAAAAACTGCCATTTACCCCTATGTTCTATTTTTAGCCACAGCGGCCATGTTTTACGACCAATCAAAAATCCCCACATCAGTTTTATACACCTAACGCTAATAAACAACTATACAAAGTTTTATTCCAATTGGACTTGAAGTGTCAGAGGAGTTAAGGTTTTCAATGTAATGAGGAAATGCTGTTAAAATGCTCAATTTTGACATTCTAAGGGCAATAACTCAGAAAAGGAAAGGTTCTACAACGTTGACCCTATTACATATTTTGTAGATCTTGATGTGCTAAACAATATGCAATTTAAATTTCTCAAATATCTTATATAGTTTTCAAGATATTGAGCTAAACAGGTGCAAAATTTGCAAAAAATCCACAAAAAGGGCAATAACTCATACATGGGTTGTTGGATTTTCTTCAAAATTTCAGGGTAGGTAGATCTTGAGGTGCTGATCACTTTTACCCTCTGCCAGAATTTTGATATCTGTAGCCGTTTTTGAGTTATTTGCAAAAAACTGCATTTTACCCCTATGTTCTATTTTTAGCCACGGCGGCCATGTTTTACGACGAATCAAAAATCCCCACATCAGTTCTAAGCACCAAATGCTAATGAACAACCATACCAAGTTTGGTTTCAATTGGACTTATGGTGTCAGAGGAGTAAACGTTCAAAAAGTTTACGCACGGACGGACGACGGACGCCAAGTGATGACAATAGCTCACATGACCCTTCGGGTCAGGTAAGCTAACAAAGGGGATTCAGTATCTTATAATCTGCCATGTGGGCTGACACATGTACAATAGCTATCAGGAGCTGCTTACCCTTCCAGGGTTCAATCTAACTTTGACTTGAGTTAACAACTTTTTCATCAAACCACAAAAATTGGTACCAATGAAAACATGAGGCTCCCAGGAGCCTGAATCGCTCACCTGGTTTTGATGTCAACCCTTTGAAGACTTTTGTATCGCTAAATGTTTAAGCAAGAAAAAGCTTTTCTCTATCTGCAATAGTTTTCATTCCATAAGCAAAAAACACTATTTTTCACCTTTTAAGGGCCAAAGCCCCTTTAAGGGGTCATCTGACAACTTAAGCCCTATGAAGACTTTTGTAGAGCTAAATACATGTAAGCTGAACATTTAAGCAAGCAACAGCTTTTCTCTTTTAGCAATATGTTTTCATTCTATAGGCCAAAAACAGTATTTTTTGCATTTGCATTGAAGAGGCTGTAACCCCTATAAGGGGTCATCTGACAACTTTGACCCTATGGAGACTTTTGTAGACCTAAATGAGCTGAACATTTAAGCAAGCAACAGCTTTTCTCTATCTGCAATAGTTTTCATTCTATAGGCCAAAAACACTATTTTTTGCCTTTAAGGGGCTATAACCCCTATAATGGGTAATCTGACAACTTCGACCCTATGAAGATTTTTGTAGAGCTAAATGAGCTAAACATTTAAGCAAGCAACAGCTTTTCTCTATCTGCAATAGCTTTCATTCTATAGGCCAAAAACTCTATTTTTTTCCTTTTAGGGGCCGTAACCCCTATAAAGGGTCATCTGACAACTTTGATCCTTTGGAGACTTTTGTAGAAATAAATGAGCTGAACATTTAAGCAAGCAACATCTTTTCTCTATCTGCAATAGTTTTCATTCTATAGGCCAAAGACACTATTTTTTGCCTTTAAGGGGCTATAACCCCTATAAGGGGTAATCTGACAACTTCGACCCTATGGAGATTTTTGTAGAGCTAAATGAGCTAAACATTTAAGGAAGCAACAGCTTTTCTCTATCTGCAAAAGCTATCATTCTATAGACCAATAACACTATTTTTTGCCTTTAAGGGGCCGTAACCCCTATAAGGGGTAATCTGACAACTTGGACCCTATGGAGATTTTTGTAGAGCTAAATGAGCTTAACATTTAAGCAAGCAACAGCTTTTCTCTATCTGCAATAGCTTTCATTCTATAGACCAATAACACTATTTTTTGCCTTTAAGGGGCCGTAACCCCTATAAGGGGTAATCTGACAACTTCAACCTATGGAGACTTTTGTAGAGCTAAATGAGCTGAACATTTAAGCAAGCAACAGCTTTTCTCTATCCCCTATAAGGGGTCATCTGACAACTTTGACCCTACTGAGACTTTTGTAGAGCTAAATGAGCTGAACATTTAAGCAAGCAACAGCTTTTCTCTATCTGCAATAGTTTTCATTCTGTAAGCCAAAAACATGAAAAAAATGCTATTCTTCACCTTTGAGGGGCTGTAACCCCTATAAGGGATCATTTGACAACTTTGACCAAATAGAGACTTTTGTAGAAAATTTGATACTGAAGCAGGAAGGTGGCATCAAATTTCATCTATCTCTTATACTTTTTGATTTACATGCCAAAAACAGTAGTCTGACCCCCCTGGTCTATTTTTAGTAATGGCGGCCATGTTTTATGACGGATCAAAAATCGAAACACAAGTTTGAAGCAGGACACCCTTAGGATCATTCATACCAAGTTTCATTAAATTCTGTTCAGTACTTTCAGAGGAGAAGATTTTTGAAAAATTGTTAACGGACGACAGACGACAGAGGCCAGACGACGACGGACGCCAAGTGATGGCAGAAGCTCACATGGACCTTCGGTCAAGGTGAGCTAAAAAACGAATTCACAGAAAGATAAGAAAGACAAGAATTAACACTAAAGTATGTCTTCCCTGTTGGCACCAATAGATTTACATATATAACTTATTTCCTAATATTTTCAGTAATTTTTAACTGTTACATGTATTATGCAACTTCAAACTTAAGGGTTAACTTTTCTAAAAATACTAAAGAAAACCTAAGAAAATTATCAAAGTTGCTCAAGTGAAAACCCAAGGTCAAGATTAAAAGATGAAGATGCAGCTGTAACAGATAAGCTCTGATGCAAACATCATCAACCTAGGATTTCATAGTTCATAAAGTTTCATTAACCTAGGATTTCATAGTTCCTGAGATATGAAGGTATTCATTGCTTATGTATGTACTGAAAATTGTTAAAGATACCCAACCAGAAATCAGGGTCAAGGTCAAAAGATGAGGAAGCAACTGTACGAAGCTCCTACTGGGGCATTTAGCATACTAAGTTTCATCAATCTAGGACTTATAATTTTAAGATATGGAGGTGCTCATAAAACTTTAACATTGATAATTAATGCTGCTGCAAGTATAGTTACTGTCCTGACCTGATTTGCAGGTATGATAAAACACAGGACATTTTAGTTATGTTTAAAAAAAAACAGCCATTTATACCTGATCTCCTTAAAGTTATCTGGTAAAGCTGGAAAGAATCTGTCAGCCTCACAGTCTAGATATATACTAGTTAGGTAGACTCTGTCGCAATAAGGGTGGAGAACAGCTTCCTAAAACACCATTATTAAAATAGATGACTCAACATTTCTTGGGTATGTCTGAATGAAGTTATATTCAAAGATACATATGGATGTAAGTAAACAGCAGAAAATCTACAATATTTTTTTTCTTAGTCATTATGTATTTTAAGTGAAAACACTTTATCTTCAATTCATTTCTAAAACAACACCAAATACAATATTGATTTGATACTTGATAACATTCTTTTAAAAATCTTGTTACGTTGCATTATTTTAACCATTATTCCATAAATTGTAATCTTATAATTGTAATATTAGACCTCATGATTTGTAAGGTTTGAGTCATGTACTGTAAAAATGAAAATTTTCACAATCCTTGATTTACATGCTTAATGCCAATAAAATACTAATAATTCAAAAACACATTTAATGACTGAAATGTACACATAAGTATCCCAATTTACAACATATGACATTACAGTAAAACTATACCTGATACACCGATTGACCACCTAACACCCAAACTCTCTCACAAGTTCCATCATCTACCAGAGTTTTACTGTAATCTAAAGCCTCATCTAAACTACCAACAACTTTATGAACTAGCTTGTCTGAATGCAACTCATCTCTGAAAGAAATAGAAGGAATGGCAAATTCATTTACAAAATCTTTTATAAAAAAATATGAGAAATGAAAAATGGGAGAGAATAAGACTGAAGATCTAAAGTCCCTGGTTCAATGCTGCGTTCTGGCACAGAATAATCCAAGGGCTAGCAGGATTTTTTTGTAAATCGTTATTATACTGTACCCTGAACTCATTGGTTTCTATCTATACCAAGCCACTTCTCCCTATCATACATTCAACTCAAAATCAGATCTTGACATTTTTAATTATTTACATATTCCACAGGAGTCATTTCCACTTCTGAAAACAAACAAGGGGTTGCACTAAGTCGTGCTAAGCATACCCCCACTCGACCATTCAGAGAACAGAAAGTAGATGACCAACTGACCTGGAAAGGGAAAGCAGGGTACAACTCAGCATGCTAAAGCTGTATACCAAATTTGAAATCAATCCCTTTTATAGAAGCAGAGAAATCTGTTACGAAAAATTGTGTATTTTTGACCAATAAAAAGTCTAAGTCGGCTCGAAAAACAGGAAAAAGATGATGGACTGACCTGGAAAGGGGAGGCACTGTATAACTTATCATGCTGAAGCTGTGTGCCAAATTTGAAACCAATCCATCCAGTAGAAGCCGAGAAATCTGTTACAAAAAATTTCACATTTCAAATTGTTTACCCTAAAAAGTCTAAGTATGCTAGGAAAACAGGAAGTAGATGATGGACCGACCTGGAAAGGGGAGGCACGGTATAACTTATCATGCTGAAGCTGTGTACCAAATTTGAAACCAATTCATGCAGTAGAAGTCGTGAAATCTGTTACGAAAAATTTCACATTTCAAATTTTTTACCCTTAAAAAGTCTAAGTCGGCTCCGAAAACAGGAAGTAGATGATGAACGGACCTGGAAAGAGGACGAATAGTATAAAACATCATGCTGAAGCTGTGTACCAAATTTGAAACCAATCCATCCACTAGAAGCAGAGAAATTGAACCGGACGGACAGACGGACGGACAAGGTGATTGCAATATAGCCCCCTCTCTTACGAGTGGGGGTATAATAATGGACCCCAATTAAGTCGTTTATTTTTGGTGCAATAAAACCTGTTTCAATCCATCATTATGTCGCCTGCAATGTGTTCCAAAGCAACATATAGGAGTCACTATGAAACTTTCCATAGTTTAGCATCGTCCTGCAGCATCACAAAAATTTTCATTACAGTTTTACGGGCAACTACATGACACAGCCTCTTGATATTTGGCATGTAGCTTCCTCCTATGGTTTTCTATGGTGTAAAGCGATTTTATTGCCTTAACTTATCTACTTCCTGTTTAAGGAATATTTTAAGACACAGGCGACATCCATCTTCCATGGAAGACAGTCATTCTAGTTTTTTTTTAAGTAAGGACCATAAGGGTCTTAAATTTCTCTTACATGTTTTCTTATTCAACATTTGAGATCGATCATCCAATGTTGATGATTTTGTTATTACCCAGTACCTTAATTACTCAATGAGTATTTTGCCAATTTAAGCTTACGAGCCTTGTAATTTGGAAGTATTAAAAACTAAAGTCAGAACAGTGGCTATGATACTGCAAAATGCCCCTTTGAGAATAGTAGCTTATTGCATACTTTTGATCTAGTCATGATGATTATAAGTTTATTTCTTGAGGAAACCCTTAATGTATGTGTCAATGTGTTGGTGTTTAATGCCCTTTATTGACGCACCTGGGCCAGTAACCTTTAATGTCTTGCTAGTTTGTTATTAATCATAGTTAGACAACCTTACCTGTCAGATCTGGATATGATGATATTTAGATATCCTGGATTAGTTCTTTCAGTTCCACAAGTTACCTCCCATGTACATCTGCCTTTTATTATTGCACAGTATTTACCTTTGTAAAATAGATGATCTGATTACAAATTACATGACTCGATGTATTTTTTAGAAAAATTCTGAGGTTGTGACTTATTTCTAACAGGAATTTTCAATGATGTCTGAAATATAAGATTATATTGTTATCTATATACATGTAGATGATAAAGAGATCAACATTAAACAACAAATCCACATAGAAATTTATGCACAACAAATTTTTAGTACATGTATTGCATCAACATCTCATACGATCCCTTAAAAAATTCTTTCTTCGTTATCAGCCATTAGTAGAAAAGTTCAAAATTGAGTTAAAAGATATGATAGTTAATTGTTTTAATTAGTGTTTGACTGGTCTGCTGTACTGAGATGATCACCTCAATATCCCTATTGTGTCTCACAACTATGTTGTGTTCTATGGTCATTACCGGATCCTAAGATCGCAATGGAAGAGGGAGGTTTGGCACCATAAAACCTGGTTTAACCCACCATTTCGTTTGATATGCCTGTACCAAGTCAGGACCATTGCGATCCACCAATTCTCCGGTATGACTGATTCGTTTTTGTCATTTTCTCTGGACTATGAGATTGATCATTCAAGTTCGTTAGTTTTGTTATTACCTTTATCTAATTCCTGAATTGCATATTATGCTAGAAATACTAGATAGGTTAGCTTTTTTGTTTAATATTGAAATAGTCCTTTATACCCCAAGATATGGAACTACATTTATTGTGCTGTGAGTGAGTACCATCTATCATGACTAAATACAATCAGCTCGACATAAAATTAATTTACAAGTACCTTCAGTTTTTGGAGATATTATCTTTGTATAATACATGTAGTCAGTCCTACAAATAAAGAAATCTATCAAATCACTATTGTAATCTTTGTAATAATTTATCTAATTCACAAATAGAATCTGTACTTTAAAAAATCTAGCATCACTTGCATTGAAATATGAAGTTAACGATATATAAAATTTAACAAAAATATCTTTTATTTAACCTTGCACATCTTTTAACAGCATCTACAATCATGCAATTCAATAAATGTAACAATTAACCAACTATCAGTTTAAACTACTAATTTAATGTAAGACGTGTAAGAATTTTTTAAATTCTTGATTGACCTACTTTATTTTTGGCCATGGTAGTTTGTTCTTGTTCCCAATTCCTCTATTATTACACATAGCTGCAATGACACTGAAGTCACACATTGTCTTATTCTAGTCGCGCTGAGAAGAAAGGTATGTATGTATACATCAGTTTCAAGTTGTAATCAAGTAGGATCTTGAGTGCTACAAGTACAAATTGAAATATATCAATAAATGGTCATTTAATAATTATATTGTATTACATTGTATTATGATTTCAGAATAAATAATTTGAGATTATTTTATCATGTCCATTGCTTACATTACTCATACAGTGAAACATTTAAAGATATCAGTACTAGTATATGTTTCTTGCATTAAAAAAAAACCCAAACATTTGTAGTAACAATTATCTTTAGCATTCACTGGATAATTTGCACACATTTATGGTTCAAAATGTTAATACTGCAGAAATAACACAAGTGTGAACCATGATTGTTGACAACTTGGTTTTTCAAGCTGAATAGTTCCCTTAGTTGATAGCTAATACCAATGAAATAAATGAAGGAACATTGAGTCATATGTTCATTCTTATCAATTAAATTTGATTTGTTTATCTTTACAATATACATTCAATATCACCAACTGACCAAGCAAAATAACTATACATGTGATCTTTTGATTGAAAGTTGGAAATGACATGACTACAAATATAATATAACATGTATTCACAGGTCTGCATATTAGACAGATCTATGATATATCATTTTATACATAAGCTTAAGTATTGTCTTACTAATAAATTTATTGCTAATATACATGTACTTTTATATTTATTGGTCAATATAAGCAAGGGTGAGGTTACAAACTTACCAAATAGTCAATAATTGGGTTATGGGCTAATACAATTGCAGTCTGACATACATACTTTGTAAAAGTACTATTTTTCATTCTAGGCTCTAAGACTGTAAGAGCATGTTTACAATTTACATGTTTTCTTGTGTCATATCAGTCCCTTGAATTTAATGGCCCATTTATAAAATGAATGATTTCATTCCCCATAAAATAAAAACCCCATAAACTAGAGGCTCCCTACCAATGTAATAGAACTTGAAGAATTCATCCCAGATTTTATTTAAGATATCTTTACAAGAAACAACTATTTGTACTCAAAAACTGAAATAAAACTTGGAAAATATATATGAGATCACAAGATTGAGGATGCTACATTTACCATTGATTTTATTTGAAAAAGGGGGAGGGGTAAAATTAAAAGAGGAATGACATTAGTTTAGAATGAATATTATCATTAAAGATTATCACGTTTTGAGATATAAATTATTTCACCAATAGTTCTTTGTACAATTACTGGAAGAACTGCATACTTAATTTCATTTACATACTAAAGACGGTTTTTGATATATATACAAAAGTCAACTAATTAAAATCTTTAACCCTGACATTTTAAACTAATTTAATCACCCCAAAAAATATCTGAGCAATTGATTCAATACTCCATAAAATGAACTTTATTCCGAAATATAAAGTAAATTGGAATTCCATATTTTGATCTTCAATGAAGTTGCAAATACACAGAGAAGGTAATAAATTCCTTGAATATTAACATGTAGATCCCCATCCTTAACCCCAGACCCTCCAACTTTAAAGAGGGTCATTTTTATTTTGTTTTTGAATTCTAACAAAATTCTTTCAACTGTATGGAATTTTTAATGAAACAAGATAAAAAATTACAAATTAAAACCTCACAACTGCCCCAATATCAACATAGGGGGTAAGAATCTATAAATAAACTTTATGTGGTCTAATTTTAGGCGCGACAAATGAACAGTCTATAAAACCATCATAAATTGATGTTATAGAGATCTACAGTACAACATAAATATAACATTATAGATAGATAGATATGCTTTCATTACAAGAGGTGTAGACAAATTACTAATATATGCTAAATTGCTAATATAGTTTTTTATCATCACAATATGTTTTTCTGAATTTGTTCTTTGAATCTTTTTGTAAACAAATTTTGGATTCTTGAACATATAAATAATTTCAATCAAAAGTGTGTATAATAGAGTTAAGCTTCTCTTCATTGTCACTCATAAAATCTTTTCATAAACTTCAAAAACAAAGTCAATGTCGTTCTCTGTTTGTTTTCCTTCTGGCACTCCCTCAAACCTACAAGAAATTGAAAAGTTTGAATAAATTTTTTTACTAACCTTTCTGATTAAATCATATCAATACTAACCAAAAATAGAAAACAGAGGATAAACACACAAAAATCAAACCAAGATACTTAATTTTTTGACCAACCATCAAGAAAAATCTGCTTATCTGGCAAAATATTTTTCTTTTTTGTACCGGTATCACAAAAGGGGGGGGGGGTTATTAATTAAATTTTGTGTGTGTGTTTTTTTATATGCTTGAGAACAATGATTTGCCACTATTGAAGATAATGAGACGTGGAATCAATACAAATGACAAAACTAACATGAATCACAATGGAAAACAACCAGCAGCCTTTTATATGATAAGTGTGAAAATGCATGTAATTAAAAAGAATTTTCAAATTATCAACAATAATTCTGGACAAATAAAGAAGCCAACAACTATCATAAAGATGACAATTTCAGATGTAAGGTTTGACAAAGACCTAAATACAATGATTGAATCAGCAAAAAAACACATTTTTGACAAATGACTTCAGTTTAATATTGTATTGTACAAAGTATGCAACTCTAAAGGCTTAAAATACAGAAACACTTATATACCTTTTTCACTAAAATATTCAATGTAGCTATTTTCATTCATGACTAAGATTTACAAAGAAACTTTGTTTTCATTTTAATTTACAAAGAAATAAAACATGATTTATAAATATCTTTTTCATACAGTGATTATTAAAGAAAACAGTGTTTTTTTTAAGGACTATATCTTATGAAATGTATGACATTAATTTTTTTTTCTATCTTACTTGTCAACAATTCTGTACTGGTTTTCATCAAACTCTGGTAGAAAGGTATCACAGTCAAAATCAGCCATTATTTTAGTTAGAAATATTCTTACATTGTAATCAGATTCCATTGCCATCTGAAAGATAATATTATTGTACAAATTAAGGTATCATATGATATCAAGGTAAGATGAAAGGATGAAAAAAATGAAGGATGTTTTCATGGGACACAAATCCCCCCCACCTCATTAGAATTAGAAGAAGTCCAAAATTTAGGATATACAGTTTGTCATACTGAACCACCTAACCAAATAATTCTGAAATCATTCTCATGTACTGTTTTTAGTAAAAGCTTTGGGTAAATTTGTACAGTCAAATGGACATTAATAAAACTTAATACCTCTCCTTCATTGTCCTTAAACACATCTTAGTAGGGGATTACAAAATTATTTTTTATGCTGTCTGGAGCTAGCTTTCATGAAGTATCAATAGCTTCACTTTATATCATATCATATCTTAGCTCAGAACAAAGTTTCAAACTCCTGTTAGTTCTTTTAATAAGATCATAGAATAATTAATGAAAAAATAGGGCATATATTGGGACATTAAATGATACATTGTCAAGACATTTATCAATAGTTAAATATATTTGTAAACTACATCTATATATAGAGACAGAAAAGAAATGAGTTATCTTTCTTACACCAGAAAATTTCTTCATTTTCAAATTTTGAAAATTAACAAAGCGGCAAATCTTCAATAATGTTTTTCAGATCATCCTGAACATTGAACTTGACCTGTATTTCATTGTATTTAACAGCTGTGCAAAATATCATTCCAATCCCTTGATGCCTTTTCAAGTTATCATCCGGAAACCTTCGTGGGACGGACAGACAGACACCAAAAGAAACTGAGGGCATAGCATCATACCTTGCCACTTCGTGTGGAGGGTAATAAAAAGAATGAATGATTGTTGGAAACACATGAACTAATTGTTCAATTAGTATAACCAAGATCAGAATTAAATTCTATAGACTTTGTCTGCATTTGTTTATTAAACTTCATGTACATGTACCAGTATATGGTTTTTACCTTATAAATTGAGCTCCCACCAATGATGTAAACAGATTCTGTTTTGTCAGCCAATTCTCCCTGTACCAAATCTAAGGCTTCCTCAAAATTCCTAGCTATATAAACTCCTTCTGGGCAATCTCTGTAAAAATGAAAATTAGAAAATGTTTAAAATAAATTTCCTAATGAAAATTAATACCTATTTATGTTATTAAAATAATAATTCAGTCCATGAAATAAGCACTGGCCCTTTGGCCCCTTTCCAGCATGTCAAATTTGGGGAATTATGTATAAGATAAATAAAACAAAATCTTAAAATGAAATAACATTTGGACAGTCTGGTCAATCTATATCTCTAATTTCCCTAGGCTGTTATACATGTCAAATGATTTAAAAGTTTGCTTTTGAAAGGTTCAAAATTGAGAGAACTGAACAGTGTCTATAAACATGAAAATAAAACCCAAACACTTACTATGAAAAAAAGTGCTTCAGACAAGAGACTCCAAGGAGCCTGAATTGTTCACCTGGTCTTTATGTCGACCCTATAAAATCTTTTGTAGAGCTAAATGAGCTGAACATTTAAGCAAGCAACAGCTTTGATCTATCTTCTATAGCTTTTATTCTGTAGGCCCAAAACATGAAAAACTGTTATTAAGGGACCATATCCCCTATAAGCATATAAGGGGTCACCTGAAAACTTCAATCCTATGAAGACTTTTTTAGAGCTAAATGAGCTGAATTAAAAGTTTAAGCAAGCAACAGCTTTTCTCTATCTGCTATACTACATGTAGTAGTTTTCATTGTATAATCCAACAACATTCCAAAGACCAAAAAGATGAAAATACCTTATTTTAGGGGCCGTAACCCATATCAGGGACCATCTGACAACTTCGACCCTATTAATTATGGAGCTTTTTGTAGAGCTTAATGACCTAAACATTAAAGCACAGCAACAGCTTTTCTCTATCTGCAATAGTTTACATACTATAGGGCAAAAACATGAAAACGCTATTTTTTCACCTTTAAAGGACTGTAACCCCTATTAGGGGTCATGTGACAACTTTGACCAAATGGAGACTTTTGTAGAGCTTTTGATGCTGAAGCAGTAGGTTAGGATCAGATATAATCTATCTCTTCTACTTTTTGATTTAGAAGCCAAAAACAGTAGTCTTTCCCCTCTGTTCTATTTTTAACCACGGCAGCCATGTTTTTTGGTGGGCAGTCACCATTTGTGTAATCTTGGTAGAGGACATCCCATAGATGAAGTGTGCAAAGTTTCAAAGCAGTCCCTTCAGTAGTTTCATGGGAGAAGATTTTCAAAGAAAAGTTAACAACAGACGACGAGGACAAAGGACGCCAAGTGATGGCAATAGCTCACCTGGACCTTTGGTCCAGGTGAGCTAAAAAATAAAGAAAGAATGTGTCCATGTGACACGGATGCCCCCGCTGGCCTCAAATAAAAAGTTGAAGTCCGAAAGGTCTGAAAGTCACTTAGGACGCATAGTTAATCATACTTAACCATCCTACCAAGTTTAAAATCATTCCCATGAACGGTTTCTGAGAAAAGCTTGACGGAAATTTTCATGTTGATTTTGGTATCGGTCCAGCCCCAAACAGGAAGTAGATGTCCGACAGGTCTAAAATTTGCTTAGGACATATAGTTTGTCATACTGAACCATCCTACCAAGTTTCAAGTCATTCCCATGTACAGTTTCTGAGAAAAGCTTGACGGAAATTTTCATGTCGATTTTGGTATCGGTCCAGCCTCAAACAGGAAGTAGATGTCCGACAGGTCTAAAATTCGCTTAGAACATATAGTTTGTCATACTGAACCATCCTACCAAGTTTCAAGTCATTCCCATGTACAGTTTCTGAGAAAAGCTTGACGGAAATTTTCATGTCGATTTTGGTATCGGTACAGCCCCAAACAGGAAGTAGATGTCCGACAGGTCTAAAATTCGCTTAGGACATATAGTTTGTCATACTGAACCATCCTACCAAGTTTCAAGTCATTCCCATGTACAGTTTCTGAGAAAAGCTTGACGGAAATTTTCATGTCGATTTTGGTATCGGTCCAGCCTCAAACAGAAAGTAGATGTCCGACAGGTCTAAAATTCGCTTAGGACATATAGTTTGTCATACTGAACCATCCTACCAAGTTTCAAGTCATTCCCATGTACAGTTTCTGAGAAAAGCTTGACGGAAATTCGTACGGACGTACGTACGGACGGACGGACGGACGGACATGAGTAAAACTTAATGCCCCCCGACATGTCGTCGCGGGGGCATAAAAAACAAGATGCTCCCAGGAGCCTAAATCGCTCACCTGGTCTTGATGTTGACCCTATACTTTTGTAGAGCTAAATGAGCTGAACATTTAAGCAAGCAACAGCTTTTCTCTACCTGCAATAGTTTTCATTCTATAGGCCAAAAACACCATTTTTCACCTATAAGGGGCCATAACCCCTATAAGGAGTCATCTGACAACTTCGACCCTATGGAGACTTTCGTAGAGCTAAATGAGCTGAACATTTAAGCAAGCAACAGCTAATCTCTATCTGCAATAGTTTTCATTCTGTAGGCCAAAAACATGAAAAATCGCTATTTTTCAGGGGCCGTGACCCCTATAAGGGGTCATCTGACAACTTCGACCCTATGGAAAATTTTGTAGAGCTAAATGAGCTGAACATTTAAGCAAGCAACAGCTAATCTCTATCTGCAATAGTTTTCATTCTGTAGGCCAAAAACATGAAAAATCGCTATTTTTCAGGGGCCGTAACCCCTTTAAGGGGTCATCTGACAACTTCGACCCTATGGAAAATTTTGTAGAGCTAACTGAGCTGAACATTTAAGCAAGCAACAGCTAATCTCTATCTGCAATAATTTTCAGTCTGTAGGACAAAAACATGAAAAATCGCTATTTTTCAGAGGCCATAACCCCTATAAGGGGTCATCTGACAACTTCGACCCTATGGAGAATTTTGTAGAGCTAAATGAGCTAAACATTTAAGCAAGCAACAGCTAATCTCTATGTGCAATAGTTTTCATTCTGTAGGACAAAAACATGAAAAAACGCTATTTTTCAGGGGCCGTAACCCCTATAAGGGGTTATCTGACAACTTCGACCCTATGGAGACTTTTGTAGAGCTAAATGAGCTAAACATTTAAGCAAGCAACAGCTAATCTCTATCTGCAATAGTTTTCATTCTGTAGGCCAAAAACATGAAAAATGGCTTTTTTTCACCTTTAAGGGGCCGTAACCCCTATAAGGGATCATCTGACAACTTCGACCCTATGGAGACTTTCGTACAGATAAATAAGCTGAACATTTAAGCAAGCAACAGCTAATCTCTATCTGCAATAGTTTTCATTCTGTAGGCCAAAAACATGAAAAAATGCTATTTTTCACCTTCAAGGGGCCGTAACCCCTATAAGGGGTCATCTGACAACTTTGACCAAATGAAGACTTTTGTAGAGCTTTTGATGCTGAATCAGCAGCATGGCCTCAGATTTCCTCAATCTCTTATACTTTTTGATTTATATGCCAAAAACAGTAGTCTGACCCCCTAGTCTATTTTTAGTAACGGCGGCCATGTTTTTTAACGGATCAAAAATCAAAACACAAGTTTGGTGCAGGACACCCTAAGGATCATTCATACCAAGTTTCATTAAATTCTGTTTGGTAGTTTCAGAGGAGAAGATTTTTGAAAAATTGTTAACAGACGACGACAACAGACGACGATGACGATGACGACGACGACGGACGCCAAGTGATGGTAATAGCTCACATGGACCTTCGGTCCAGGTGAGCTAAAAAAAGAGAATAATTCAACATTCGCAAACCTGTTTAATATAACATCCTTAACCTGACAAAGACTAAAGAACCTTAATGATGATATGCAATTGTTACAGTCTATTTAGGGGTGTAAAGGGTAATAGAATCTATATGCAAAGACATAGAGACACAATAAACAGTGGGTATATGTATACATTGTGATGTTTATGACTATTTGTCAAAGAACACAAAAATTTGCAAGTATCAAGTTTCTACATTTTCATGCACATAACCTTGTCTTTTAAAGTATTTACTTTAACTCTCTACTCAGTATTATGTTAGTTCTTTTAGGGAGTGGTCTAAACTTCTCTGGAATTGAGAACCAAGTTTTTCTTCCCATAATTACCACATTCCTTTTATCTGGAAAACAAACAAGAGGCTCCCAAGAGCCTGAATCGCTCACCTGAACTACTAAGATACATATATTTGTAGATGTTATATGCGATTTAAATTTATGAAATATCTTGGTTAGTTTTCAAGATATCGGGCTTAATAAGTGCAAATTTGGCAAAAATTAGGAAAAAGAACAATAACTCCCACATCAGCAGTCAGATCTTTTCTGAAATTTCAGGACAGGTAGATCTGATCAGGTAGGCTGATCACTTTTGATTCTTGCACAATTTTGATATCTGAAACCAGTTTTGAGTTATTAGCAAAAAAATTAAATTTGCCCCTATGTTCTATTTTTAGCCATGGTGGCCATGTTTTTTTACGAATCAAAAATCTGAACGATAGAGTTGTAGCATATAAGCTATCAAACAGTGTGCCATGTTAAGATGCAGTTGGTCTTACCATTTCAGACAAGTCAGGGGAAAAGTAATGAACAATGGTAAATATTGATGCTTTAAGGGCCATAACTCCTAAAAGAAATGGTTCTACAGCTTTGACCTAATTACATGAATTGTAGATCTTGATGTGCTTAATCATATGCAATTTGAATTTTTGAAATATCTTGTATAGTTCTCAAGATATAGGGCTAAATAAGTGTAAAATTTTGAAAAAATTCAGAAAAAGGGCAATAACTCCTATGTCGTTTGTTGGATCTTCTTGAAAATTTCAGAGCAGGTAGATCTTAAGATGCTAATCACTTTTGTTTCCCATCAAAATTTTGATATCTGTTACCGTTTTTGAGTTATTTGCAAAAATCTGTTATTTGACCCCTATTTCTATTTTAAGCCATGGAGGCCATATTTTTTGATGAATCGAAAATCCGAACGATAGAATTGTAGCATTAATGCTATTAAATAACAGTGCCAAGTTTGGTTGAAGTTGGATGTATGGTGTCAGACAAGTTAATCTTTGAAATTCAGGGTAAAAGTAATGAAAAATGGTAAATTTTGACGCTTTAAGGGCCATAACTCCTAAAAGAAATGGTTCTACAGCTTTGACCTAATTACATGAAATGTAGATCTTGATGTGCTTAATCATATGCAATTTGAATTTTTAAAATATCTTGTATAGTTTTCAAGATATAGGGCTAAATAAGTGCAAATTTTTGAAAAAATCCAGAAAAAGGGCAATAACTCCTACATTGGTTGTTGGATCTTCTTGAAAATTTCTGGGCAGGTAGATCTTGAGGTGCTGATCACTTATACCCTATGCCCGAATTTTGATATCTGTTACCGTTTTTGAGTTATTTGCAAAAAACTGCAATTTACCCCTATGTTCTATTTTTAGCCATGGCGGCCATGTTTTTCAACGAATCAAAAATCCCCACGCTAGTTTTATACTACCTATGCTAATTAACAACTGTGCCAAATTTGAAAGCCATTGGACTTATGGTGTTAGAGGAGTTAACGTTTGAAAAATGT
Source organism: Arcuatula senhousia (assembly GCA_963971305.1). Taxonomy (NCBI): domain Eukaryota; kingdom Metazoa; phylum Mollusca; class Bivalvia; order Mytilida; family Mytilidae; genus Arcuatula; species Arcuatula senhousia. The sequence continues at coordinate 12,818,048 of OZ020306.1, forward strand.
TAACGACGACGGACGACGGATGACGACGGACGCCAAGTGATGGCAATAGCTCACATGGACCTTCGGTCCAGGTGAGCTAAAAAAAACATAGCAGGTAAATATATTAATGCATAGTCCACAGTTGAATTTTATGAAAAAGCCCAAAAAAAATATAGTTTTTCAATATTTGTTCTGCCATTCTGATCTGCTTGTCAATGTCAGACATATGAACTTCAAGTCTAAATGGTCACACAACTTAAATAAGCATTTATTTTTATCGTTGTTTTAGATATTAAACCTGTCTTTTTAATATCTAAACATTGATATCTTATCATTTTGCTGCATGTTTTTTGTCATTTTATTTAGAAGTTTAACAAGTGTGGCCACTAAAAGTATGTCTCGCCTGCCGGCACCATCACTAAAATCAACCACCTAAGCTTTCATTTCTTGATATAAACACAAATTGTGTCTGTATAACCAGTATCAGATGCCTAGCTATAATACTTTTCAAGCAATTCATTGTCCACACAAGTATTACAAAAAGTTTTCTGTCTGAAAAAAGATCTAAGTTCACAGAGTCACTGGACCCTAAAAATGGGGTCATGGTCACATGGCATGGAGACAGTTACGTTAACCATAACCTCGACTGTTTGTATACTCAATATCAGATGCCTAACTATTATACTTTTCCAGCAATTCATTGTCCACAAAAGTCTTACAAAAAAGTTTTCTACCTGAAAAAGACCTAAGTTCACAAAGTCACTGGAGCGTGAAAATGGGGTCAGGGTCACACGGCATGGTGACAGTTGCGTAGACCATAACCTGAACTAACTGTATACCAAATATCAGATGCCTAGCTATTATACTTTTCCAGCAATTCATTGTCCACAAAAGTCTTACAAAAAAGTTTACAGTCTGAAAAAAAAGACCTAAGTTCACAGAGTCACTGGAGCGTGAAAATGGGGTCAAGGTCACACGGCATGGTGACAGTTGCGTAGACCATAGCCTGAACTGTCTGTATACCAAATATCAGATGCCTAGCTATTATACTTTTCCAGCAATTCATCGTCCACAAAAGTCTTACAAAAAAGTTTACAGCCTGAAAAAAGACCTAAGTTCACAGAGTCACTGGAGCGTGAAAATGGGGTCAGGGTCACACGGCATGGTGACAGTTGCGTAGACCATAAACCTGAACTGTCTGTATACCAAATATCAGATGCCTAGCTATTATACTTTTCCAGCAATTCATCGTCCACAAAAGTCTTACAAAAAAGTTTACAGCCTGAAAAAAGACCTAAGTTCACAGAGTCACTTGAGCGTGAAAATGGGGTCAGGGTCACACGGCATGGTGACAGTTGCGTAGACCATAACCTGAACTGTCTGTATACCAAATATCAGATGCCTAGCTATTATACTTTTCCAGCAATTCATTGTCCACAAAAGTCTTACAAAAAAGTTTACGACGCCGCCGCCGCCGTCGCCGCCGGAAAGTAATACCTATGTCTCGCCTTCCGCCACTTTTCGTCGCAGGCGAGACAAAAATAGGATTAGATCTAGATAAAAATGAAAATTGAGATATGGTTTGGAGTTTACTAACATGACTAATTTCAACATATAAGCCACATACAATTAATACACTACTATATGTATTAGCACAAACACATGGTGCATGGTTCTATATAATGCACAATATACAAAGCATGTAAATTATAAACAATATACAAATTTACTAGATTTTTTTATTGTTTTCTATTTGTATCATATAATATCAATGATAGACCTGTATATTAAAACATGGACAGCCACATAAAATATGTTTTGTTTGGAATATCTTTTTTCTTGATTTAAAGCATTCTAAAATAATATCCAATACACAATTTGCTGATGCATGATATCTCAAATTTATATTTTTTTAAGGCCCGTGTACAAGTAAACTGGACTGCCAACCTTCTCCATATTCAAATCTTTATTTTACAATAATAACATTTACCATGCATATTATTAAAATGCAGTAATTCTATTGGTTAATTAACACCTTGAGTCGTCTTTCATACCTTGATGAAATGTCACTTGTTTCACGTGGATGTAGCCGGGTCATGACCTTACTATATGCACAACTAAAATTTGTTCTTATTGTGATATTTAATTCTCACAACATGAATTCACATTCGGATATTAATATGATTTAAAAAATACAAAAACATACACAATAAAACAAAACAAGAATATGTCCAAAAGACATAATGCCCCATCTCAAAAACATTTTTTTTCCCGCTATCACTAAAGCATCACTTGGTGCACCTACCATACCAGTATGGTTGCTATGGCACTTGTCAGTAAGAAGGAATGAACTTTAACCATTCTTCTATAAGTGGTCCTTCATCCAGAAAATATAGGTCACAGCCAGCATCCAAAGCATGCATTGTGCTTAGCATCACTAGGTGCACCTACCATACCAATATAGTTGATGTGGCACATGTCAGTAAAAAAGGAATGGACTTTAATCATTCTTCTATAAGTGGTCATTAAAGCGGGAAATATAGGTCACAGCCAGCATCTGAAGCATGCATTGTAAGCATCACCGACAAGCTTAGCGCTGCTGCGGGCCTATTCGCCTCCCGGGCCCCGCACTAGTGCATCACTAGGTGCATCTACCATACCAATATGGTTGCTATGGCACTTGTCAGTAAGAAAGAATGGACTTTAACCATTTTTCTATAAGTGGGCTGAAGCATGCATTGTGCTTAGCATCACTAGGTGCACCTACCATACCAGTATGATTGATGTGGCATTTGACAGTAAGTGGGACTTTGGAAATATGGGGATTTGGGACGGACAGAAAAACAGACGGACAGACGGACGGACAAACAGACCCGAACTCTATATGCCCCTCTTCTTTCGTAGATGGGGCATAAATATCAGAAACAAACAAGGGGTTGCACTTAGTCGTGCTAAGCATACCCCCACTCGACCATTCAGAAAACAGGAAGTAGATGACTGACTGACCTGGAAAGGGGAGGAACGATACAACTCATCATGCTGAAGCTGTGTACCGAATTTGAAACCAATCCATCCAGTAGAAGTCGAGAAATCTGTTACAAAAAATTTCACATTTCAAATTTTTTACCCTAAAAAGTCTAAGTCGGCTCGGAAAACAGGAAGTAGATGATGGACTGACCTGGAAAGGGGAGGTACGATACAACTCATCATGCTGAAGGTGTGTACAAAATTTTAAACCAATCCATCCAGTAGAAGCCAAGAAATCTGTTACGAAAAATTTCACATTTCAAATTTTCATTCAGAAAACAGGAAGTAGATGACTGACTGACCTGGAAAGGGTAGGCACGATACAACTCATCATTCTGAAGCTGTGCACCGAATTTGAAACCAATCCATCCAGTAGAAGTCGAGAAATCTGTTACAAAAAATTTCACATTTCAAACTTTTTACACTAAAAAGTCTAAGTCGGCTCGGAAAACAGGAAGTGGATGATGGACTGACCTGGAAAGGGGAGGCACGATACAAATCATCATGCTGAAGGTGTGTACCAAATTTTAAACCAATCCATCCAGTAGAAGCCAAGAAATCTGTTACGAAAAATTTCACATTTCAAATTTTTTACCCTAAAAAAGTCTAAGTCGGCTCGGAAAACAGGAAGTAGAAGATGGACTGACCTGGAAAGGGGAGGATCGATACAACTCATCATGCTAAAGCTGTGTACCAAATATGAAACCAATCCATCCAGTAGAAGCCGAGAAATCTGTTACGAAAAATTTCACATTTTTTCAATTTTTTTACCCTAAAAAAGTCTAAGTCGGCTTGGAAAACAGGAAGTAGATGATGGACTGACCTGGAAAGGGGAGGCAAGGTGTAACTCATCATGCTGAAGCTGTGTACCAAATTTGAAACCAATCCATCCAATAAAAGCAGAGAAATTGAACCGGACGGACAGACAGACGGACGGACAAGGTGATTGCAATATAGCCCCCTCTCTTACGAGTGGGGGTATAATAAAAAGACATTAAAATGTTGTTATAAGAATTGAATGCTTGTATTTTGATGTTTCATAGGCATGTTAAACTGTTGACCAGTCGCAAATTTTTAACATGAAGTGCTAGCACACTTCATTCAAAATAAGCTACAGTCAATAGTTTTACATGCCAATGAAACATCAAAATACAAACATTCAATTCTTAAATGAATATAAATATATGAAACATCACAGAAATAGTTTAAAACCCATTTTTTTAAATTCTAAAGGTTAACGAGCTCCAAGTAATTCAGATACACGTATTTACTAAATACTTATCATACATGTGATTCTTCCGACTTTTTGATCAGTATCTCCCGCTTTCCCAACTTTTTGTGTTATCTCCCGCTTTTTCAAGACATGAAAAAATTGTAGTTTTATAGACATTTAAACTGTTCAGTAATAATACATTTCCGATGTTTTAGGGGTTTGTCAATCAGGTAGACGTCAATTTAACAGGTAAAGGTGTTAATCAAAGGTTTATTGCCATAATTGACCTGATGATTGTATAAACAGTTTGAGATTAATCAGTGAAGCCATGTATATTTTGCACACGCTTGTGCCCTCAATTGACATTGAAATGCAATTTTAATGAGCATTGAAAATCTCCTGCTTTTTTGTCCATTATATCCAGCCAAAAAATCATAATCTCCAGCTTTGTCCTCACGGATCCGTCACATGTATGAAAAAGTGAAAAAGGTGTGACAAAAATTACTCTCATATATGTGTAGAAAAATTACTTAGACTATAGTCTATACATCCTGTACATGTAGTTAAATTGTACCTGGGTCTTTAGTTTCTGTTGTTATCTGTTTGAAAAAGTTCATGTCTTTTCTGTAAAAATAAAAAATAAAAATTAAGAGTTGATATTTTTCCTGAAAGCACAACATTGTTCATTAATGATCAAATTGTAAAACCTGTATAATTAGACAAATATTCAAAAGTTAAATGATGCAAACACATTAGTAATATTAGTTTTTTTTATTGAATTCAACAGTTGCTTCACATGTTTGAAGGTCAACCAAAACACAAAATGGATATATTGATTAATATCTAAAATTGCAAGTTGTGAAAATCAGACTTTATTATACATGTTATATATTGAAGCTTTTAACATGTTTAAGATAGTACAGTCTAAATTTGTCATGGTTGTGGATTTACAATAATTGTTTATATATTATACATGATCTGGTTTATAAACATAAGATACATGCATATATTGTGTGATTTCACTAATTTGCAAATCCATTGAAAATGAAAAAAAAAATGTCTTCAAAATCTGATACACAAAGGATAAGAATTGAATACTTTAGTTATATCTTTGAAACTATTGTTTTTTGGTTGAAAAAAAAGAAATATTGATTGAAGAATGGCAAGCAGTGCCTACTTGCAGTTGCGTTTTTCCTTTGTGGTTTTTCTAAATTACCCGAAGTTATGTAAGCTGTGTTGTGTACACTTATGCCACATCTCATTATTTTCTATTCTAATATATAGGTCTATTTTACCATTTCCCATGTTTTTGTTGATGTATCAAAACGACAAAGCCAGACAATTGTTATCATAATTAATTGACTTTTAATATGATTTAGTCCCAATTATGGCGGAAATATCGCCTACGGGACATTAAGCAAACAACAGTCAATCAACCTTTGGCGTAAGTTGAAAACTTGTTGTTGCAGTTATGACAAATATTTGTAACATAACGAGATTGCTACACATAACCAATGTCCCCTGCCACCAAATTAAAATTGAAAATGAATCTACATATCATGACAAACAATCCTACAAAATTTCATCAAAATCTGAGCTCACAAAGTGTTCCTATGACCTAAAATGAACAAAGTCGATAAAATCCCGTAACTCCTATTAAATTTGTCGAATCAAAATGGTGGTGCGATACTACATATCATGACAAAGACTCCTACACAATTTCATCAATATCCATTGAGGAGGAGCTAGATGCGCTCACAAAAAGTACCTGAGGATGAACAAAGTCGATAAAGTCCCATAACTCTTATAAAATTTATCGAATCAACATGGCCGTACGATATGATCAACTACATATCATGACAAACAATCCTACAAAGTTTCATCAATTCCATCGAGTGGTCTGTGATCGAGGAGTTGCGCTCACAAAAGTGTGACAGACGGACAGACGCACAGATGGATGAGGACCGTTACTAGGTCCAACTGTCGAGGTTGCGGCGGGGGACAAATAAACAATATTTAGTTGCCATAAGCCAAAGCCCTGTCTCACAGTCAGAGCATTTTTGAAAACTGACTGACTGAGTTGGGGCAAATTCTTGCATTTGTTTCGGTGTAAGATTTTAATATGTACCTAATCATATCCCAAGGTAATTTTCCATTTTTACCAATGCCTCTGTTATTACACATCGCCACTACTAAATTTAAGACTGTTCTTTTTGGTGCAACTGTTGACATCTTTTATTTTGTTGAATAAATTTTGGCGGGAAAGTAAATGTGGATTATCTCCCATACTAAAATTATGCGATAATTGGCGGACGTCGTAGAAGCCACCCTTGAATAGAAAGTGGAGTTTCCAAATTTATTCATTATCATGCAAGGATAAAGGATAGCAAAACTAAAGAGATATTGTTTGATCTAATTTTTTACATTGAACACAAAATAAGTTCTTTGATCACATGACTGACGTCACTTTTTGTGTTGGTTCCATGACGCAAACAGCTAGGAAGACAACATGGCGGAAGACAATGATTTTACATAAACAAACAGTTTGTCTTCAAAAATGATAACTTTTCGATCTTATATATTTGTGACAGTTCGCAGAAAAAGTTGTGTGTCTATATATACTATGTCATAACATAATGGGAGCTAAACAAAGTACAAATACACCAACCAGGGGTCGAACTTTTTCAGGAAGCACCCCAAGTACAAGTGGTGCTTCAGAAATGGGTCTTGCAAGTGCTAATGGTACTCGTCAGAGAGCTAGAAGTCTTGGTGCATTTGCTGCTGGTGCGGCTTTGGGAATCCCCAATGGGAATGGTGAAGCGAGAGGAGCTGGTTCTCCTGACTCCGACTCCAGTACCCCAGAGGATGGCCCCTTATTCAGAAACAACATTGCACATTCTCTACCCTTACATTTATTTGCACTACATGGTATGTATGAAAGGTTATTTTTGTTAAAATACTGAGTAATTGCATTTATTTCCAAGAAGGTCAAATGGATTGGGAATAAGTTAGCTACAATATTGTAGCTCCTTTGATATCTTTGATTAGGCGGAGCTACAATGCGGTCCCATTACTTGTAATGGAGCAGATCAAACTTCTTTCACCAACCCAAACAAAGCGTAAAGATGGTTCGAAAATGCCAATAACACAGAGATAAAACAAATTTTGGTAGAAAGTCATAGGTAAATTTATATCAATTTGTAAGAAAACCAACATTTTCAAAAATTCTGATCCTGAACTTCATTATAAAGTTCAGGATCAAAATCTTTCAAAAATTGATATTTTCACGAAAATCTTATAAACTATGCTAAATGTCGGAAAATTTAAACTGAATTCGTCACTAAAATACTACAAGCAATATTTTAATACCAAATTTGACGTCTATAATGGATTGTATTCCTTTTATCAAAAGCTATATGATGAATATGACTCCAAACTACATGTAATCCTAATATATTTATAAAAAAAATATTGCCCTTCTGGACAATTTAAAAGTATGTTGCATAATATTAAATTCTAACATTAACATTGTTAAAATTTAACAAAAGCTTTTAACAAATACAAAAAAAATTAGGACAAGGAAGATTTGTTATAATCAAAGGTCATACATTGTTGCTTTATTGTTCTTTATTTTTCCTTATGACCTTTTTTTGTTAGGTATAAAATGTCCAGTGTGTTCAAAATTTGTTCCACCAGATGATCTGGAATGCCATCTAGTCATATGTTTAACTAAACCCAGAATCACATACAATGGTAAGTGAAAGTACCATGAATACCATAATAAACCACAAGAAATCACCAAGAGGCCTACAAATTCAACATCCAGTTAAGACCCAAATACACTCAGGACAAAACAAAGTCATTTTCTTTGTAACTCTGAATCAGACAGATCTCATAAAGATCATATGAATCATACAAACATTGTACATGCATTTCTACCTAACTGTGTCCAAACATGACAAAATCATATCAGTTGTTTTGATTGAAATACACTTTTCATACAAATAAACTAAAGAGCAACAGCTTCTTATAAATATACCGTGGTTTCATTATTATTCGCGGGGTATCAATTTTTTTGGTTTTCCTGGGTGGTCTAACCCATGAAAATTAAGTCCCAACGAAAAGAACATTTAACATTGATTTGTATTCAACAGACATCATAACCACGAATTTAAGAATCCACAAACTTATTGATTTTCATTAAACCACGAAAATTGGTCCCAAGAAAATAAATGAATCAATAGTCCATACTTGTACTTTACCCAAAACAGGTGTCTAGATCATTACCTTAGGTAATTCCAAATCCAGCTTGAAAATAAGATATCAAACAAATTCATGAAATTAATATATTAACAGCATAATTTACTTGGTTTTGTAGAGGATGTGTTGACAGAAGATAAAGGAGAATGTGTGATATGTTTTGAAGATTTGACTCAAGGTGACACTATAGCAAGATTGCCATGTCTTTGTATATATCATAAAGGGTAAGATATTAATGTCAAGAATTAGAGATAAGTTTAAAAAAGTTCTTTCTTAAAAAAGACAAGTCATTCAAGATAGATGAGGATTGTTAACGTTGGTCCTATAAATTCTGTTAAACCCACCTTTTCTTGCACCAAGAGAGAACCATTGTGCTTCTCTATGTTTTAGATATACCTAATGAAAGAACAGAATAAAATTTATTATACATTTTATACATGGACATGTTAAATGATACAGATTTTTCATTATAAAAAAAATACATGTTTGGTGCAATTCTAATCATGCTAATTATCAAATTATAGTTATACATGTGTTTATAATTTCTATATGACCTTGAATATTTTCTGATCATGAAGCTTGGCCTGATTGTAACGTCCTTAGGATATCCTGAAACAACTGACAGATATTTTTAAGGAAATACGTCTTATAGACATTATAGAAATGAAAAGATTTCATTGCACTCCAATTATGATTCAGGGTAGACAATTGCGTTTAAATTCATTTTCTACATCAAGTTTATTTTTAAGAAGGGTTATCTATTTTGTGAGCTAGCTATTTTTCATTCCAGATGTATTGATAAGTGGTTTGAGCGTAACAGATCATGTCCAGAACATCCACAAGACTGATTCAGTGACAATAATGTATACCAGGGCTTTCATTTTGTACCAGTCATTAACAATAGTGACAATTCTGTGTCACGCCTCAGTGGAGCTGACATGAATTGTACAGAGACAACAAGAACAGCTATGATATGTGATACGTCATGTTTGATTCATTTATTGTACAACATCTATAAAACTCAGGGAAGGCACTTAAAATGGGGTAACAATCAAGCATCCAATACACACCAGAACTTTTATTTATTCTGAAGTAAGAGATTTTGTCAATGGTAAAAGTAGCTGTGTCTTTGGTGGCTGATGTTATTTCAGAAAAAATCTAGTGTGATGGGGACTAGGCTTGCAGGCATCATTAAAAATTATGCAAAGTCTTTTTGTATCATGTTCAGTTTGTAGTGGTGACTGTTATATCATCGGAATTTGCATTTATGAAACATTGTTAACATCATTGAAATTTGTTTTAATACATTATGCAAGCCCAGTGCATTTGTGTATGATTTAACAATGGCAAATGTAAAGATATTTTGAAATGTAAATGAAGTAAAAACATGATAAATATTATAAAACATGTTTTAAGTGCCTTGCTTGAGTTAAAGTTTGTAGATTATACAAAAGCTGGGTCTAACATATGTTCTTTGTGTTATTTTCACTTTATTCTGCAAGCAAAGACTTGTAAACAAGTGACATGTTTTAGAGCCATATTTTTGTCACTATTGTGAGAGGAAGATGTTGTATATACTTGTATTTTGTTACTGTTACTTGTGTTAGTTAAACACATTTTACTTCACCTCATTTGAGTGTGTAAAATAAAGATCATGCTTGATTTACTGTGATTATTTAGATCATCAAGAACTATTTAATCCTCTCTACAAATTATGTATCTCATTTGACAAACATTTCATTTTATCATGTTTTTTTTTTAAGTTTATTAAGAATTTATTTTAATAAGAAACTTACAAACAGAAAAAAAGGTTTTAATTGTATTTTATAACAGAAGCATATTTAAATGATTGTATAGAATAAGCTATCTGCCTACATGTATTGACACTATACTGTGCAAAGTAACTTGTTTTGTGATTGTCCATAATTGAACACAGATTCTCTTTTTGAAGTACATGAACTGTACAAACAAAGACAAGCCAGATTTTAAATCTTCCTATTTGTTTTTAAGTAAATGATTTGATTTTAATCAGCAACTGATTTATTACTTCCTTGTTGCTATCTGTCAATCTTAACCAATTATACATGAGGATGTTGATGGGTTGTAAAGAAAAGAAAATAAAGATCAAAACAGAGAAAGAATGATAGTCCTATAGAAATGGTGAATAGAGAATAATGATCCAATCAAATATAAAGCACCAAAAATAATGGCCAAAAACAAAACAAAAAGAAAAAAGCCCCCCCCCCCACAAAATAAAAAATAGACTATTCAGAATTCAGCATTCCCATCTGTACCCTCATTTATTTTAAAGATCTTATGAGTTTGTTATACAACTATTATCAGTCTGTTCCTAGAAAACCTTAGAGAATGATTCATTGGATTTGAATTTACAGAAACAAAAATAAAATCTCTATTAAGATATTCCACTGTCTTCATTTTAAAATTCCATTGATAGGCATTGTTGTAAATTCCAAATGATAGTATTTTTGTGATACAAGAATTTTTTTTTTAAATATATCAGTAAATCAATCAACATATACAAGTTGGTATAGCAAATAACAAAATAATCAGCATCCTAAGGTTTATGTACTTTTTTATACGACCGCAAAATTTTTGCGATCGTATAATGTTATGGCGATGTCGTCGTCGTCTGGGAACATTTGGTTTCCGTGCGATAACTTGAGTAAATGTTGACCAATTGTTTTAAAATTTTGATATGATGTTTGTTACCACTAAAGGAAGGTTGGTATTGTATTTGGGGTTTGTAGCCCCTACCGTTTTAGAAAAAAGGGCCAAAAGGGGCTAAAACGGGTGTATTGACAAAACTGTTGTAAAATGTTTGTTAATCATTCGATTTTGAAAATTCTTTTTTTAATGAATTCCTCATTAAATTCTGTCAACTAAATGTGTCAATGATTTTGATATTTATTGCACCGTTGCATTGCTACAGGGGGTCAAAAAGGGGCCACACCCTAAAAATCGACTTTTTTATTTGTGGTCTGATTTTCAAATTCTTTTTTTCATTGGAATCCTTGTGAAAATCCCTGCCTGCGTTTTTCAATCAGATTTGCAATATCTCTTATCGTTTTTGAGAAATTAGGGGTCAAAGGGGCCAAAAACGCCATTTTTAAAAGTTTGTCAATGCAAATAGTTTATACCAAAAATCAAGTTGTAGTGGGCCTGCCAATTGTTATGAAGTTTATATATGATGATTATATCCACTAAAGGAATCTTGGTTTTGTATTTGGGGTTTGTGGCCCCTACTGTTTTAAAAAAAAGGGCCAAAAAGGGCTAATACGGGTGTATTGACAAAACTGTTGTAGAATGTTTATTATTCATTAGATTTTGAAAATTCTTTCTTTGTTGAATTCATCATTAAATTCTGTCAACAAAATGAGTCAATGATTTTGATATGTTTTTCACCATTACATTGTTACAGGGGGCTAAAGACAGGCCACGCCCATAAAATCAACTTTTTTATTTGTGGTCCGATTTTCAAAATCTTTTTTTCATCGGATTCCATGTACACAATTTCCTATTATTTTTTATCGGATTAGCAATATCTTATACCATTTTTGAGGAATTAGGGGTCAAAGGGCCAAAATTGTAAATTAATACATGTATAGAAATAAGGCTTTTTGTATAAGATGTTGATGTAAATATATTTGTCAAAAATGCATTCCTATAAGTCCACCACAGGATGCATGTGTCAAAAAGCTTTGTAAGTCCACCATGGGCTTCATGTGACCAAAGCAATGGACTATCCATATTGGGCCTCCAACGTACAGGGTTCAACTAGTTGCGGTCGTATCATGCTGCGCTCGGCGTAGCTTTTTATTGTTAAAGAATTATGATGTTTCCACATAAGACATGTCTGTACAAGTACCAGCACTGAGATTGTGCTGTTTAATCCATTCTAATCAGGGTAAACTGTAAACAATGTTATTATTTTTAAAATATTAAAAACTTGATATTAAAACTTGATATCTGTATCATGTATATGATGTATAAAAAGTTGATCCAGATAAGTTAAAGATGTTAAAAACTGTTGAAAAAAGACATATCTGGTTTATCAAAGAATATCAAAAACATTGTTTTTTCCATTGTCCATCTCCTTTTAAGTTGTTGCTGTATAAGATATTTTTGATATTAAGTTGTAATTTTCTGGCACCATTTTGAGTTGTACTTTCTTTTCATTATACTTTGTCTGTGATTGTAACCATTCAGTTTTTAGCTCACCTGGACCGAAGGTCCATGTGAGCTATTACCATCACTTGGCGTCCGTCGTCGTCGTCTGTCGTCGTCGTCGTCGTCTGTCGTCGTCGTCGTCGTCTGTTAACAATTTTTCAAAAATCTTCTCCTCTGAAACTACCAAACAGAATTTGATGAAACTTGGTATGAATGATCCTTAGGGTGTCCTGCACCAAACTTGTGTTTTGATTTTTGATCCGTTAAAAAACATGGCCGCAGTTACTAAAAATAGACTAGGGGGGTCAGACAACTGTTTTTGGCTTAGAAATCAAAAAGTATAAGAGATAGAGGAAATCTGAGGCCACGCTACTGATTCAGCATCAAAAGCTCTACAAAAGTCTCCATTTGGTCAAAGTTGTCAGATGACCCCTTATAGGGGTTACGGCCCCTTAAAGGTGAAAAATAGCATTTTTTCATGTTTTTGGCCTACAGAATGAAAACTATTGCAGATAGAGATTAGCTGTTGCTTGCTTAAATGCTCAGCTCATTTAACTCTACAAAAGTCTCCATAGGGTCGAAGTTGTCAGATGACTCCTTATAGGGGTTACGGCCCCTTAAAGGTGAAAAATAGCCATTTTTCATGTTTTTGGCCTACAGAATGAAAACTATTGCAGATAGAGATTAGCTGTTGCTTGCTAAAATGTTTAGCTCATTTAGCTCTACGAAAGTCTCCATAGGACCAAAGTTGTCAGATAATCCCTTATAGGGGTTACGACCCCTGAAAAATGGCATTTTTTCATGTTTTTGGCCTACAGAATGAAAACTATTGCAGATAGAGATTAGCTGTTGCTTGCTTAAATGTTCAGATCATTTAGCTCTACAAAATTCTCCATAGGGTCGAAGTTGTCAGATGACTCCTTTTAGGGGTTACGGCCCCTGAAAAATAGCGAATTTTCATGTTTTTGGCCTACAGAATGAAAACTATTGCAGATAGAGATTAGATGTTGCTTGCTTAAATGTTCAGCTCATTTAGCTCTACAAAATACTCCATAGGGTCGAAGTTGTCAGATGACCCCTTACAGGTGTTACGGCCCCTGAAAAATAGCGATTTTTCATGTTTTTGTCCTACAGAATGAAAACTATTGCAGATAGAGATTAGCTGTTGCTTGCTTAAATGTTCAGCTCATTTAGCTCTACAAAATTCTCCATAGGGTCGAAGTTGTCAGATGACCCCTTATAGGGGTTACGGCCCCTGAAAAATAGCCATTTTTCATGTTTTTTGCCTACAGAATGAAAACTATTGCAGATAGAGATTAGCTGTTGCTTGCTTAAATGTTCAGATCATTTAGCTCTACAAAATTCTCCATAGGGTCGAAGTTGTCAGATGACTCCTTATAGGGGTTACGGCCCCTGAAAAATAGCGATTTTTTCATGTTTTTGGCCTACAGAATGAAAACTATTGCAGATAGAGATTAGCTGTTGCTTGCTTAAATGTTCAGCTAATTTAGCTTTACAAAATACTCCATAGGGTCGAAGTTGTCAGATGACCCCTTACAGGGGTTACGGCCCCTGAAAATAGCGATTTTTCATGTTTTTGTCCTACAGAATGAAAACTATTGCAGATAGAGATTAGCTGTTGCTTGCTGAAATGTTCAGCTCATTTAGCTCTACAAAATTCTCCATAGGGTCGAAGTTGTCAGATGACCCCTTATAGGGGTTACGGCCCCTGAAAAATAGCCATTTTTCATGTTTTTGGCCTACAGAATGAAAACTATTGCAGATAGAGATTAGCTGTTGCTTGCTTAAATGTTCAGCTCATTTAGCTCTACAAAATTCTCCATAGGGTCGAAGTTGTCAGATGACTCCTTATAGGGGTTATGACCCCTTATAGGTGAAAAATGGTGTTTTTGGCCTATAGAATGAAAACTTTTGCAGGTAGAGAAAAGCTGTTGCTTGCTTAAATGTTCAGCTCATTTAGCTCTACAAAAGTATAGGGTCAACATCAAGACCAGGTGAGCGATTCAGGCTCCTGGGAGCCTCTTGTTTGTTGTATATTAAAGGTCTGTCTTTTGGTAAGGGATAAAACTACTGAATTCTGCTTGTATAGAATTTCAGAATTTATGAAGCCTGTATTTATTTGAATGACATCAGAAGACATGAGTATTCAGTTAGAACTACAGTATTAGGACATGAGATTAGATATTGAAAAAGATATATACTATGACATTGACTTTATTGCTAACCATAGAAGATAATTCATTGAGTTTATGGCTAAACAATTATTCATGCCAAACTAATTTTTTACCCAATTGAAGCAGATTGTACACCATATTGTATTCTGTAACCAACCTTTTGGTAAAATGTAAAGACATTATGTCATAGTGTAATCAAATTAAGTTATTTTTGGAATCCTTTCCTGTCTTATATGACTGATACAGATAAATTACACCATAAATGAATAAATAACACTTGTGTCAAATTTATAACAGAGCTTTCAAATTGTAAAATAAAGTGTTGTTGAGCTTACAAGTATTTGTTAAAATGGGACATTAACTATTATAATAAGTCTTCACCATTTGTTCCATAAAACCTTTGGTTGAGCAAGTCTGTAAATTGTTATATCCAACTTTCAGTAAATTTGGAATATCTCTCATAAAAAAATGGCATGGAAAATCATTAGTCTGATAAAAGTTATTGTGATGTTTATGAGCTAAAACTTCCTTGCTAGAATGATTTGCAAACAATTTATAAGGAAACAACTTAAACATTTTGTTTGCTACTGTTTGACACAAGAGTAGGGTTTTCTCAATAATTATAGTATAACTAATGAGGGGTGGCGAATATCAATTTTAATGTCACGAGTCTCGAATAACGCCAGGATTCAACAAGTGCACGGAACTTGTTCCACGCACAAGTTGAATCCCCTAGCATTATTCGACACAAGTGACATTAAAATTAATATTCGTCACCCCAAATTAGTTATACTATTTATTATATAGATAATTTTAAAAAACGTGACTAATAGATCATCAAAATAATGAAAATGAAAGATGTTATTGATTGATGAATTGTGTATTGCGCAATAATCTATATTACATATTTTTCGCGGGAAACTTCACGAGGGTTAGATAAATTCGCAAGTGAGTTAGATAAATCCTGTAATTAACTCCGTGAAAATCTAGAAATTTATTTAACTCGGAAATCACGATATTTCACCTCTATCTATATAATAATTACAAGGACTATAAGGAGATTGAATGGTGTTAAACACAAAATATAGACTCTAAAAGACTGCTAAAATATCAATTGAAGAAATTCAATGTCTTTATATCGATAATGTGATTTTACAAGGTTACCCCAAACTTACAAATGTTAAAAAGTCATAAGATAAGAACAAAAGAAACTTTTTATTACACCCCTTTCAAAACCACTTATTCAAAGTAAAAGGAGTGCCACAAAATAATTTTCCTCCATACATTTGTATCTTAAGACAACCTTTTAGTTAAACATGTATTCTATTGCATTTTAGAACACATTTTGTTAAAAGTTTGAATGTTTTTGTTTGCTATTACTAGAATGTAGAAATCATTGAAGATTATCATATTAATTCATGCAAGGCAATACACTTTATTTTTTGTATTAATATTTTGTATAATGATATCATCTTTGTATAAATTCAGGTTGGTCTGTTAAAGTATAAATGAAGATTGTAGTTTTTACAAGTTGTAAAATGTATGTTTAAATCTGTTAGTTTATAGATACATTTCACAGTCATGTTTTTTGTCCTTAGAAGATGTATGGAAGGTTGGATTCTGTGATATTGTTAAGAACTTGTTTGGGTGAAAAGTATAGTTGTACTCTGTTTTGAAAATCTAAGGTTGCTTTAAAATAGTCACAGAAAAATTAGACTGAAGTCAAAATAACTTGAGATTTGTTTATAAAAATACTGTACTTGGAAAGTATTTCTGTGTGAACTATTTTTGCTTAACTTACTATAGAAGAGATATGTAGGAAAATTGAGAAGACAAATGGTTTGTTTTAGAAGGGCATAAAATGAATAATTTGACATAATTATGAACCTTTTAACGATGCAAAATATTATTTTGAACTTTACATGGAAATTTCATGTAAAGTGTGCATGACTTGTTACTTTCATTTTAGCATACACATGAACAAGTGTCAAATATTTCCTGTTAGTGTAAATTGTTCGTATATCTGTGAAACAGATGGAGCAAGCAGTTAACATCTATCTATTAAAATTTCATGTTTGAGTTTTAAGAATAGTTTGATAGTTTTGAAAAATCCTCCATATTAGTTTTCTTCTTTTACTTTTATTTTTGGACACATTCTTTATAAATTTTATTAACCTTCTCTTTAAAAGAATGAAATAGTAATGATCTCTCCTTGTTACTCGTTAAAGTTCTAGAAAGCAAAATTCATAAAATAGAGTTGAATTGTTTTTTATTTATTTTTTTAGCATCCAAAGAGGATTACATTTTATGACTTGTACATTGTACACATATTTTTGTTCTTCAAATGTAACACATGTACAGTATTTATATAATGCTTCAGTTGTTGTTATTAAATACAGACTGACTTCATTTTGGTGTTGCTATTTTGTTATTTAAAACCACTTGACCAAATGCAATCCACCTTTGTATACTTTGACGGGGCTTTAGGATCATTCAGTGTCAAAAGTCCAGAAGGGCAATGACAAAACCAGTAAACACCAATTATGCAGCCTTAAAAATAAACTTCTGAGTCAATGAAGACCTTTGTCTCTTCCTTTAGAGTCTATTTCAAGATGTAGATCCGAATATGAAGCAGACTTCCTAGAATCCGTTGTGACCTTTATCTCAAGTTCCTGGAATATATGAGATGAAGAAAGTCACAAAATAGAGAATGTTCAGTGAAAGCACGTCATCAAATGTTGTTTAGATTTTTAATTCAACTAAGGTAAATCATTTTTGAAGGCTTTTAACTAAAACTATATAAGAGATAGAACAAAACTGATGGATGCTTAATTGAAGTTGTAAGATGAGCCCATATATACCACATTTTCCAGATATCCTTATTGTCTATTATAGAACATTGCAGATAGAGGAAACCTTGTTTGGTTCAATTTTTTCAGCTGATCCTATTAGGCATATTGGCTTTTAAATGGTCAACAAATGTGATTTGGCCTTAATGAATGAATGCTATTGCAGATGGAGAAAACTGTTGCTTACTAAAATTTTTAGCTTAAGAATCTATACAAAAGTCTCCATAGGTTCATTGTCGCCAGATGGTCCCTATTATAATAAGGATTATTTATAATTTCAAAACTTGTGGTTTTGGCTTATAGTATGAAATTAATGAAGATAAAGAATAAATGGACTATTAATAGGGTCGAGCAAATACCAAAATAATATGAGTGCCAGTGAACACATCTGATTTAAAGATTGTGCATAATATGTTATCCCACATAAGTAATCAAATTTTGGTTAATCATAAGACCCAATTAATTATTGTATTTTATCATATAAATAAAACACTTTTAAACAAATTTTTCATTGGAATAGGAATTAAACCGTCTGGTTATAATGCTGACAACACAATACAATTCAAGATTTCATGTTAGTCAGTTTAGAGGGAAAATATTTTTTGTATATTTCATACTGTGATTTTGCTGTGGTCCCTAAAAATAATTCCTTCATTATCAGTCATTGGTTGAAAAATTCAAAATTATTTTGAACCTAATGGTAAGTGATTGTTTTGATTAGTTGTCCCCCGCCGCAACGCGTCGGAGGAACCTAGTAATGGTCTCCATCCGTCCGTCACGTTTTTTGTGGGTGCAACTCCTGGGACACTACTGAACAGATGTTGCTGAAACTGTACACACTGATAGGGTACTATAAGTAGGTGATCATCCCATATTTGAAATTTTCAAAATGGCCGCCGTTTCAATGGAAACTGGGAAGAAAGGTCAAAATATAGGACATTCAATATCTTGTTTACCTAGGTGCACAGGGTTATGAAATTTTGTAGGCTGATAGAGCAAAAGGTACTCTATAATAATATGAAAAAAATTTTGAAGCAATATTTACATTTTTAGACTTGTTTACAAATTAGTGATTTTCCAGTCCATAAAAATGGGACTTTTTCAAACATTTTTGTGGGTGCAACTCCTCGGATACTACTGAACGGATGTTGCTGAAACTTTAGACACTGATAGGGTACTATTAGTAGGTGATCCTCCCATAATTTGAAATGAACAAGATTGTGCCATTCATTTTCGAAATTTAAAAATGCGAAATTTTATAAAATATTTTCCCTTCACCGATTTTGAGGAAAATGGAAAATCCATTAGATTCCAGAATTGCGATCAAGTTAGCATACTTAGTGAATTTCCAACTTTTCATGATTGGACAAAACTTAACTGGAAGATCTGTGTGGGAAGTACACATTTCAGTTCAATGGATGTGTCAACTTGAAAACATAATAAGGTAGGTTTAATTATTGTAAAATATATGGCTGCCATATTTTTTAAAAAAATTTACGTTCACTGGTTTCCTTCCTTGTTTTGACTGAATAATTTCGTCTCCAAAACAACCAATTTCTATCGTTTCTAAGAGAATATATTGCTCAAATTTACATACCACACAACTTTCATGCGGCGGCGGGGGACACATGGCTACGTGAAGCAATCTTGTGGTCTACTGATTTTTGTACTGAGATGATCATCTTATCCCTATTATGTCTTCACAACTGTGTTGCGTTTTGTGTGGCTACGGGACACTAAGATCACAATGAAATGCCTGTACCAAGTCAGGACCATTGTGATCTATAATTTTTCAAGTGTGTCTTCCGTGTTTTGTCTTTTCTCTTGGACATTGAGATTGATCCTCCTAGTTCAGTAATTTTGTTATTACCTTTGTTTACCAGATTATAATCACTCAGAAAATTCAGTATTTCATATGCATACATATAATAAAATCTGTTACTTGCCTTAATGTTCAGCTCAAGAACTTCTACAAATATCTTAATCTAAATTGCCAGATGAAACCCTTTTGGTCTTTGTCAATCTTTCATGTGGACAAACCTACTACAAAACATATTTGATCACATTTACAGAATTGTGTATTGTTCCACATCTACAGTACTGATACCAAGTTTTTTAGGCTTTAATTTTAATTCAGGGGAGACAAATTATATGTGTTATATAAGTTTATTAACTTCACATCTTTGGGTTTCTAAGACCAGAAAAAAAATGCTTTAGGCTTTAAAGACTTTATAGTGTAGGGTAAACCAAAAGTATATGATAAGAAAATAAAACTTTTATTATTATTCATAAGAAACAATAAATTTAGTCAATAAAGAGTGACATTTCATAAAAATTATATATATATAAAAGTTCCCCAAATAAGCATTCAACAAAATTACAAGTACATGTAAATTCTGTAGCAAATAAAAATTACTAAATCATTTCTTTCCATATTATATATGCATGATCTCCAGGTTTTTTACTTGCATTTCTAATACACAAAAAAATGTTATAAATATGCATGAACATATATTATTTCAATTTAGATTAATATTACAGATGGAAAAATAAACATTTTCAATACTTAGACATTTTATAAAATTACTTTCATTTGACCATTTCTCTTGTCCCAATTTATTTTTACAAAAAGTTTTACATTCATATGCAAAAAAAGTATTAAGATCTATCAAAAGTGTTAGTGACCTTATTCCAATAGCTGACTCAACAAAAAAAAATCAAATATATTTTAATGAAAATCTAAACCCAGTTTCTCTTCATTGCTGTTCTGTTCTACGCTATATAGACAAACAAAATTTAGAACTATCTACAATGAGACACAGATTTTTATCCGATCAAGTTGGATTTTTGAAAAAAACAAGCATTTGAGAGTTTCTTTTTGGAAAATATCAAAAAAAAGATTGATAAAATCTGTATTCCATTGCTTACTAGTTGTGAACCTTATTTTCCAACAGTCAAGCATATTTTTTTTTACAAAAGTTTATCACTATTGAATGGAATCCAATAATAAGTAATGATGTGTATTTGAGTAATTTTGAATCTTTACAAATAATTGACAAAAAAAAAAAGTATTCACTCAAAATTTGAGCATTAAATTAACTATTATATAAAACAATTTATTCACAAAAAAAAGGAAAATTTTTATCATGTAAAACTTAATAGGGATTTTAAACAAACAAACACATGAGTGGCTATCCTCATTTGACACTTCTTATGGTTCATTCAAAGGTTATCACGCTTTCCATAAGAGGTGTCAAATGAGGATAGCCACCCAAGTTTATCAAAATTGAATATTTGTTTTTAATTCCATTGGGGTGAGATATGCAAATAGGCTCATCACACATCGAATAGATAAGAATGAACATCAGTTAGAGCAATGTATTTTCTAATAAAAAATTTCAAACACAATCTTCTTTTTTAATTTTTCACTACCCATCACCATTGTGAAAGATTTTGTATTTTTAAAATACCGGAACAAATGGCCTTTTCTCTGAATAAGAATAATAATACATTTTTAATTAAATTTGTTGGTCACAGCTTGCTTTGTTCTAGTAAACAATAAACAAATTATTCAAATTGAAGGCATGGTATTGTTAGTATTTTTTATGTGTACATTACTGGACCAAAGTGGATCCCTTTTAAGTATCTCTATAAATGACTCAAATAAAAGAAACATTTGAACCATTAATAAATTCATCATTTGCACCAACTTACATCAAATCAATCTGTGGTCAAAAACAAAGTATAACAGAAAATTAAAAATAATTAAATATATGTAAAAATAGCTAAACATCTATATACACAAATCACTTTTTGTAATTATCTTATAAGAACAATACTGAAACAAATATTTACACATTATGACAAACAGACTGACCTTCATAAAATGAAACAAAAAACAAAAAATACAAAATGAATATTATTTCCCTCATTTTTTATCCTGGAAGACATCAAATTGAATGATTTTCAGTTGGTCAAAAGACTCAAATAAAAACTACAACATTAAATACAAAACAGGAATGTATAATCGAAATATAACAATTTCCAATTGTGGATTTTTTAAATTGTTTATATTGTAGGTTGTGTCTCGTACACTTATTCCACATCTCATTATCTTCTATACACACAAAAATACAGTGAAGTTATCAAAATAACATGTGGAGAATAAGACATTTCATTGTTGAAATAACTGACATATGGTCAAATATATTACCTTTAAGTAGTAGTTTAAGGTCTGTTATAAAACTAAACCGGTTTAAAAACATGTAGAAGATTCTTAGAAGAAAGATCACAACTGAGAATATGCAGGAATCTAGAAAATAATCAAAAATCTTGAAATGCTCCTACCACACCCATTATTTAAATAGTTATACAATTTACATATAAATATTGTCAATCTAATAAAGTTTGACTCACATAGTTTTTTGTATGCATCCTTAATACATTGATTAATATGGAAAAAATATTACAGAATAAATTTTCATCTAATAAATCATTTTTATCATATATGATATATAGGCTGCCAATTTAAATGCCTGTATATTTTACAAATTTACCCAGCATCTAAATCAAATCAAAACAACTTTACAGAAAAAATTAAAACAAAACCTCACTAAATACATGTAAATATAAAGCAACACTTTAAATACAGAAGAAACGGTAAAAGATCTGTAAATTTATCAAATCCCGTACCTTAAAAATAATAAATAAAGTTTCTTAAATAGCCCATTTTACTATGTATGAAAACAAGTAAATCTGTGAGCTAATGCTCACTAGTGATACCCCCGCTCCCCAAACTATGCCATGCATACAAGTTTAAATACTTGGTAAACAGGAAATAGTTGACCTAGGAACATAAAATCGGTATACACCGTATGGGACGATAGGATAAAGCTATATGCAAAATATCAGACCTTTATCTCTTGCAGTTGCTGAGAAAACTTTGACGAAAATTTTGCATTCATGTTCACTATGTGCAAAAATCAATGAATTCGGTAAACAGGAAGTAGTTGAGCTAGGAACATAAAATTGGTATACACCATATGGTACTATAGTAGAAAGCTTTATGCAAAATATCAGACCTCTACATCATGTAGTTGCTACGAAAACTGTGACGGAAATTTTGAATGTATGTACACTATGTGTAAAAACCTAAATATTCGGTAAACAGGAAGTAGTTGACCTAGGAGCATGAAATCGGTATACACCATATGGTAATATAGGAGAAAGCTATACACAAAATATCAGACCTCTGCGTCATGTAGTTGCTGAGAAAACTGTGACGGAAAATATGTTACGGACGGACGAACGAACGGACGGACGGACAAGGGTAAAACAGTATACCCCCCTCTTCTTCGAAGCGGGGGTATAATAATTGAGGTAAGAATTTCTCAAGGACTTTGGACAGACGGACCAATCCAGTAAAAATTCAGTCGGTCTGGAAAAATTTGTATCCGCCAGACCAGCATTCTATAAAAATTCAGCTTTTATATTACCATAACATTGTTTGGTCTGGTAAAAGCAGAAGAAGTCATTTTCACCTTGGGAATCTCTGGAGGTAGGTCAATAAAACTGTTCAGCAGTACTAAATATTGACAAATGATTATATCAATGATTTTTTCAGTTTATCAAAATTTCTCCAAATGTGAGGTTTTGTTCAGCTTTGTCTTGTGAATAAAAAAATAATCTCATTTAATTTGCCTGAAATCTCAAATATGCAAACAATACATAAAATAACATTTGATTTACATAAATTAGTGCTAGGTTTCCTACCTACATGTAGGTGTTATTAATTTGTTTTTAGACACAACCTAAAGCTACATGTATTATAAATTTAGATTTTTTTTATCTAGGAGGATGCAAAGAAACATAGCATGTACATGTAGTATAAAGTGTTGATTGCAATGAGGGCTGTTCCAGAATTAAACGTGAGGGGGGGAGGAATTTCTATTACATATATGGTGGGCGGTGGGTGTTTAAAAAATATTTTGTGAAGAAACAATGATAACAACTTATTATTTTTTTATTGGGTGGTGGGGTAAAGAAAAAAGTGCCTCCTGACCCCCCCTCCCCCCACACACACATTTAATTCTGGAACAGCCCTGACAATATTTTGGTCCAAATCAATATTACAATTTAAATTATAAAATTAAGTTTATTTAGGGAAAATTCAAGTCTTTAGGTTTAAACAAAATCTTACAGCATAGATGTTACAGGTTGTGTTTTGGTTGGTAAAGTACAAGAGTTAAATTCATGGCATGAAAACAGCAAGCAGAAAGCCAGATTTCATGCTGTCAGATATGAAACATATTTTCCTGTATGTGTAAAGTCTGTCATGTTTGCCCTATATATTTTAAACATAATGTATTTAAACACATCGATTGATTGTTGGCAACTTTGTGTCATACAATCACATTAAATAAATAAAAAATCAATCAAGTTGCACCATAGAAGAAGATTACAACTTTTCACATGTATAAATCCACAACAACATACATGTACGGCATGCTATGAGGCTAATTCTTCATGTGAGGTCAGATAATTTTGTTTTGACAACCTTCAGAAAGTTACAGTGTAAGTTATAAAGACTTTTTTACAACTGCAAGACAAAAATAGTTTTTTTATCTGAAAAAATATTTTTTGGTACAAAATAAAGTGAATGGGTTATTCATTTAATAAAATTTTGAATTAATTATTTGTTCTGAAATAGAAAAAAATATACAATTAAAAAAAGATGTACATGTATTAAAAATACATAAAAAGCAAGTAAAAGTAGGAAAGTTGATTTGTAATTGCCTAGCATTGCATATTAAAATGTCCAAATTTTTACAAATTTCTTCTATTAGTTTTCAAAAGTCTTTTAATATCTATTTTCATATACATGTAGTGTCATTTTGGCTCTTCTTCATTTGAATTCAGGTTTAATATTCAGCTGTAGATATTCAACATCTTCATTTTGGTGAAACATTGGGTAACAATAATATGTCAGCATTTTTCTATACACGAAGGTTTTCATAAGGGTTTCCTACAAGTAGAAAATTGTTAAACTTATATATCATACACAATTTTTGTATGATACTGACTTTAAAATAAAAAAAAATTTAATTCATATAACCTCATTTATAATTTTGAATTGATTTTCGTGGTATTAAAGATATTTTGTATATTATTTTTTATGATAAATAATAACAAAATTACAAAAGGTCTTTAATAAGACTGAGTATCAATGATTATGTGATGTGTTATGAGAATGTTTCAGAACAATAAATGTTGCTTGAATTATAATGACTACACATCAATCAATCTCCCCTTAAAAATTTAACAAATGACATTTATGATTTTTTTTATACTGGGGCTTATCACAATACAACAAGCATTGAAGGCTGGTGACTGTTTTAACATGTAGATTTCAATTGGTGAAGGTAGGTTGTGTCACAAACAATTATTCCATATACTGCAATCAATCTATTAAAATCAACATTCAAATTGTACTGACTGTATATAGATTTCTGAATATCATTTTAAGAACACGCCCCTTTTCTATCGTTTACTTACATTTGACAAGTTTATGACCATAAAAGGAGAAGGGGACACTGTTTGATTTTTTTTTTTTTAATTTATAAATTTTGTTTTAAAAAACTTTGAACAAAATGAAAAGTTATTGCAGTATAAATACAATAATAGTACACTGATGAGACAAATAATTATTTTAATACAAAATCGGCTAAAAACAAGAAAACGCTAGGAAGACCCTTGCGCTTACCTGTTTCTAAACCTCATCAAATTTAATGTCCAGTCAATGTACTATTTTTGAATATATCTTCTTCTATTCTAATATGATGACTTTAAAGTGATACAGACATTGCCATGATGCTATTAATGTATGCTTCTTATTGAGACATGAAGGTGTTTACTGGTGGTATCCTGCTGAAAACAAGAACTGTTATAACCACAAAAGTTAAATCTTCAATCAATCCAATATAGTCTGTGTTTTTAAAATAAAAATAGACAAAGAAGACAAAATAATAGATAGTAACTGCTTATTGATATTTTGCAGCATTCTGGTATATTGAGTTTGATAATGAAATTACCAGTGCTATTTCTAGGTGATGTTGGAAGTTGTGGTAGAGCACCTCTAGAAGACAATGACTTCTGTCGTATTAATTTAGCACTTGTGTCTAGTCTATTCTGAATCTCGTCATGATATATTGTCCTAAATAGGTATATTCCTTCTCCTGTGGGACTTTGGCTGAAATGATAAAATGCAGGCTATCTATTTGTTCACTTGCCATTTTTTTCCATAATACATACATGTACAATATACATTTTGTAAAGGTAAAGTGATTTTTCAACTGAGCTTAAGTACTTATGTTAACATTTTGAGTAGCTTTTTAAAAATGTTGTGGTTTTTTTTTGTGTATTTGCTATTTTAAAGTTCAAATAAACATACCAACTTACACAGAGGGCAAAAACTTTTTAAAAAAGACTGATGCTAATGTCCACAAAATGATCAGTTCAATATCTGAGAGTCTTTTAAACCAAATTTAATTCCAATTGGACCTCTTTAAGATTTGAGAAATGTGTAAGAACAATTCATCACCAAAAAAAACCCCAAGAGTTAACATTAAAGTATGTCTCGCCTGCCGGCACTATCAGAAACAATTATTCTTTCATACTTCCACAATATTTTGAATTTACATGGATTTTCAGTTTCTGAGATCAAAAGATGTTTATAAAACTTAAACATTGCTAAAATATGCAATAAAAATAATCTAAGTCACTCAAACAGAAAATCAAGGTCAAGGTCAAAAGATGGGGATGCAACTGTGCTAAGCTACTACTGGGACATATGCATACCAAGTTCCATCAACCTAGGACTTATAGTTCGAGATATGGAGGTGCTTGCAAAACTTTACCATTGCTATTATATGTATTGAAAATTGTCAGTCACTCAATCGGAAAATCAAGGTCAAGGTCAAAAGATGGGGATGTAACTGTGCTAAGCTATTACTGGGGCATATGTATACCAAGTTTCGTCAACCTAGGACTTATAGTTCTTGAGATATGGAGGTGCTCATAAAACTTTTCTAAAAAGTTAATGCCTCCGTCGCTGCCGGTAAAGTAACACCTATGTCCCGTTCTGCTTCACATATCAACTACATATATTTGTAAAAATTTACAAAATTAACAATAAACTGTGACAACATACCTGCCAACTTCTATAAGGAATTGTTTTTTCTTAGAGTCAGCTCCATATCTTCTTATATGTGTTATCTCACATGATGTTATTGAATGACTTTTCATGATATCGTCGTAGAGGTAAATATGATCAGATGTCACTTGTAATACACATTCTCCACTCTCATTCAATGTCAAACATGGTAATAGAAACACTCGGAACATACCTACAATATATAACACATTTTTTTTACCTCTAGGTAAATGCTCACTAGTAATGCCCCTGCTTTCAAACTTATGCCTGGCTTAATAGGAAGTACAAAAGCTATAAGCATGTAATAATTAAAGCAATTTGCAAAATATAAGGATTCTTTACATGTATTTGCTGATAAAACTGTGACAGACATTTTCCATGTATGTCCACTTTGTGTAAGAAACAATTACTGTGAAAGTACTTGAATTTGTGGGTATCAATTTTCATGGATCAGGAGAAAATAGCATTTTCGTAGAATCATGAATTTGTGGTTCAAACAATTTTCAATTAAAAGCAATGTTGAATTCTCTTTTCGTTGGGATTTAATTTCGTGGCTTGCCTGACCAACAAACACCATGAAAATTGGTACCCCACAAATATTAATACTTTCACAGTATACAGTTAACATGAAGAAGATGACCTAAGAGCATAAAATTGCTTAAACACCATATAGTGCTATGGTTAAGCAATATGCAGTATATCAGGCTTTGGCTCATGTAGTTGCTACCAAAACTGTAATGGAAATTTTGTTAAGGAAGTTAAGACAAAAGAGCCTACAAATGGATGGACAGACAATGGTAAAACAGAATACCCATCGTGTTCAAAGTGGGAAAATAAATATGTTTATACCAATTATTTGAGAAACCATTATATTCTGTGGATTCATTTATTTTCTTGAGTACAAATTTTCGTTGTTTGGTGAAAAGGACCAGGTAGTGTTGTGGTTCAGAAGTCTGCAGCATACAGATCAATGTCAAATTTCTTTTTCAAATTTCATAGGACAAGGCCACCCACGAAAACAACGAAAAATTGATACCCCATGAATAATAATGTACCCAAAATAATAGAACAAGTTCATGCCCAAAAGACATGATGCCCTACCATATAACAAGGAGAAAAAAATTCAATGTTCATGTAACAGGCTTAAGCTTCTTATTTGTAGTTTTTTAAATGAGAATATTTGATAAGCAAGGGAAAGGTCAAGTGACAGATATTTGTTAGGATAATGCATTATTTTTGCTGCAATGTGTTGTTATTTTTATAGTTAAGAAGTGTACAAAGTTTTATGAAGATTTGACAGTTTCCAATAAATTAGGTTTAATTACTCTTCTATAGCACATGGGTTAACTCTCATTATGACTTTGGTTGGTAGTGTTGATTGCTTTTAAGTTGTTTTTGTGTTTTTATGCAGATCATTTGTTGGTGCTGCTCTTGTTTGTGTTTACTGGTTTTGTCTTTGTCCCATTGGTACCTCTTTGCTTCTTAAACCCAAAGGTAAACCTATGAAAGAAATGGAGGACAAATGTCCTATTTTTGTAGGCCATTATAAAATATCTATATAATTTCTAACCATCTGGTACTTTGTCATTTTTCTGTAATTCGTTCTGTATCACACTCAACCATTCTGTTGATTCAACTTCTGTAAAAAAGTAATAAAACTTCTAAAAATAACTATCCGACATAGCAAAACCTCTTTAAAACACTTTAATATATTGTGTAATTTGTTAAAAATATATTGGTGATATAAATAGGGGCTTACTACCTAAGTGGTAGTTTTGTGGAGATTTAATAACAATAATCTCTTTTTGAACTTTAAAATAAAATATATGTTTATGTATATGTTTATGTAAAATACAAAAATATATTCTTGCCGTCAACAAAAAAATCATGAATATTTACCCACTCAGAAATATCCCTTATACACAATTTACTCTAAATAATTATAGTATAACTAATCAGGGGTGACGAATATCGATTTTAATGTCACGAGTTTCGAATAATGCCAGGATTCAACAAGCGCGCGGAACAACAGTGCACGGAACTTGTTCCGCACATGAGTTGAATCCCCTACCATTATTCGACACGAGTGACATCAAAATTGATATTTTTCATCCCGAATTAGTTATACTATTTATTATATAGATAATTTGGAAAAACGTGACTAATAGATCATCAAATAATGAAAACAAAAGAAATTATTGATTAATGAATTGTGTATTGTTCACTAATCTAAGTTACATATTTTTCGCGAGAAACCTCAGGAGGGTTAGATAAATTCACATGCAAGTTAGATTATTCCTGTAATTAACTTCCTGAAAATCTAGAAATTTATTTAACTTGGAAATCACGATCTTTCACCTATATCTATATAATAATCATGAATATCCATGAGCCAAACCTGTATCACACAAATATTGTTTTATGCTCCTGTCTGTCATATGTAGTGTTATACCATCACTGGTGGCACCTTCCGCTGATTTACATCTCAAGGCACTACCGATATCTTTCAGATGAATTTCTGATGATGAATTCTCATCTTCTAGAGCTTGTTCAGAGGAATACTTCACTATACGTGCGGGACCATTACTGGATGGACCATACAATACTAATAACTTCTTCTTCCAAGACTAGAAATGAAAAACAAAGCATCTTTAATACATAAAACATACAGATGAAAAAAAATTATAAATGCTTGAAAATATTGTTTATTTGATTTTTCAGTATTTGATTACTTGGCTTCTTCATAACAATATTTTAAAAAGATAGAAGATGATGTCATGAATATGATGTGAAATCTATGCATACTGGCCTTGTTGAAGGCTGCTCGCGGTTGTCCATTGTGGTTTTTCTGAATTGCAGCTTGATTGTGGGCTGTGTCACATACACTTATTCCACATCTCATTATTTTCTATTATAAGCTTTTTTTACCTAAATTCACTTTAAAATTTGTGTAAAATTATTTTTGGACAAATATATATAGGCTAAAATTTCATATCAACAATAAAAGACTAACCTTGCCAATAGGAATTTTTCCCTTGCATTTAACAAATCCTTTCTTGATAATAGTTTTGTCCATTTTCTAAACTACCATGATGTTTTAACTCTTACAAAGTAAGTTGAAGGGCATGCTTGTTTAGTAGTTATACAATTTTCTGAAGAAAAAAGATAATAAATAATATAAACATTTTTACTAATTAATCAGTGTTCCAGCTAGGCTGTTTTCAGAGGGCGGTCCGCCCGCCTGCCTTTGCCTCCGCCCGATTGCCCTTTTCAGGATACCTGCCGGTTTTCATTTCCGCCCTGCCCTTTTTGATCGTACATTTGCCTTTTTCAGTCAATCCTACATAGTTTGTGTATTGAGAATGAAGCCATTTGGGATAATTGAATGGCATATTTACAACCCCAAGCCAATTAACAAATTAAATAAACATGTGTTCTCTCGTCAATTAATTAAGGTATCTATTTTGATTAATCAATTTCAATTACAGGTAAGTTGTCCGATTGCACAGTAAATAATGATAATTGCATGTGCACAAATCAGAATCTGAACGACCCATCTGGATGTTTTCTATTAAAAACAACATTAAATGTGCACTTTTATTGAAAAATAGAAACGATGTTGATGGATTTGTGAAATGCTCCATCATATTTTTTTTTTTATTAAATATCGGCTAGTTAAGTCCCGACGTTTCGGCAGGAATGCCTTCTTCTGGGGTTGATTGTCCTCTTAGTTGACTACATTTTTAACTTTCATCCATTGT
This sequence comes from Arcuatula senhousia, assembly GCA_963971305.1. NCBI lineage: Eukaryota > Metazoa > Mollusca > Bivalvia > Mytilida > Mytilidae > Arcuatula > Arcuatula senhousia. The sequence continues at coordinate 12,848,731 of OZ020306.1, forward strand.
TATCATGTCATCATATATTTTTTTTTGTTTACAAATAATGACAGGAAGCGGAAGTTAAAAACTCAACACAAACTCTGACCGGAATGGTACTAAATCTCCGGATTTTAATAGCAAATTCAATAAAAATCAAATGGGTTTTCTTAATTTTTTCTTAGGCTCACATTCAAGCATTTTAGCACTGATAGAATGTATGAATGTAAAGAAAAACCTAAAGTCTTGTTATAGAAACAAGAGGCTCCCCTTAAGCCTAAAAATCCATGTTTGTTTGTTAAAAAGAATGTATGCTGTATTTGATTGTTATTAGCTACATTTGTATGCCCTTTTGAAAGATGAAGTCAACACATGAATGTGCCCTTTTTTAAAAGTCATCCCTGCCCTTTTCAAATCCTGGCTGGAACACTGTTAATTCATATATAAATTGAACATAAATCAGGAACTTATACTTCTCTATTAAAACTCAGTATTAATGTTGCTGATCAATGAGGAATAAAATACTGAAATGGGCACAAACTCATAAAAATCTTTCAAAGTCAAAAATGGATGGATTTCATTATACGGGTAGTTGAGCGCCAGACCTGAAATCACTTTATGGGACCATTCCCTAATGCTGTATAACAAAAGTGGCTGTGATTAATAGTTACTGAGTAAACTAGTACATGTTGTGTACTGTTTTGAAAATTTCTCCCCTGCCCACCTACAGCCCAACATTCACCATTTTAAAATCTCTTTTTTGTGAATTTAGTTACGTTTTCTTGCAAAGATAAAAATGGCAAATATTTCAACGGTTCTAGCAACAACATGAAGAAAAAATTGGTGGTGCCTAAAATGTGTAACCCGTACCCGTACCCGTACCCGCACCCAGATTGTTCAAAATTTCACATATTCGCTTCGTCTGTAGCGAAAACAAAGTCAATCATTGTAATATTTGATGTATGCCTTTTGAGTATGACATTGAATGATTTCATATCTCAAAGCTTTAAAATTAACATTCATATTTTGATGTATTTCATGTTTTTACTCGATACCGTCATTGAAAATTGACCCGTACCCGATAACATACAGGGCCTTTTCTAATCAAATGAGAAACAGATTTGTTTTAAACATGAATTAAAAGTTACAAAAATATATCAGCAGTAAGTGAATGAACGATTTATTCAAAAACAATAACTATCTATTTCACAATTTCGCTTTATACCGAGGCACCTATCGCGATTTTATTCAATGTTTACAAATAACCCGTACCCGGTGAAAATCCGGGCCAAAGATATGATAATTTTGGAGCGTACAAAATAAGTAAAAACATATTCATTTAAGAGTCAATTTACAATACAATCGTTATAAACATTAAATATAACATTTAACAATTAAAACGAATCCAATTAACGATGAAAAAGTTTAATTTTTTAGGAGTTCAAAGTTATCACTTCTTTGGCACATTCGTCATGGTGTAAACTTCCGGTTACACATTTTAGGCACCAAAATTTTCTAACATCATTGATTTTGGAAACTTAGAATAACGATTTGAAAAACAAATGATATCAGGTCATTGAATAACTGATCAGAAACCTTCATGTGCAATTTCAGAAAGTTTCATTGCGTTTTCGCTCTTTACGAGTCAAATTTGCAAACTGGTGCGGGTACGGGTACGGGTAAATGAGCCAAAAATGGTACGGGTACGGGTTACACATTTTAGGCACCACCAAAAAATTTAAGAATCTCTGTTCTCCAGACTACAGAGAGTAGCCCAATGCATTAGCTTGCGTTTGGTTATCAAACCTAGGGTGCCCTAAGGATGAAAAAACGTAAACTTGGGGTAGAACGGGGTTGGAGAAAGTGTTCCGAATGTATGATTTCTAATGAAAACCCTGTTCTGTTTTATTTTTACACCTATGACAAAAATCTACCCAAAGAGCCCTGGGTTGTGAAACCAAACACGCCCTTCATCATTGGATCTCAATAAGGTTTGTCAGGTACTTGTCTAAAGTCAGTACATGGTCTTCGACATTAAAACTGACTGCCCTATAGACGATCTTCCAAAAGTGCCATTCCGGAACGCTCCGGATGTTAGAATAGGGGTCACGAGAGGTCAATTGGGGTAAAATGGCGGATTTTAAAAGAAGAGACATAGACATAGACATAGACATAGACATATTTTATTTAAATCCAATCATGGAGCCCCGTGAGAGGCAGTACAATTATTCATAACAAAATAAAATGAATGAAATAAAATATATAAATTTATGATTTAACTGATTAGTCTTCAATAACAATAAAAGAAAAAACACATTTGATAGCTATAGATAAACTAGCCTCTGCCTGGAATAGATATTTTTGTTGGAGGAGACAGCTCTTCTAATATGAAAAATAATGTATTATATTATATATATATATAACCATGATAACTTGTATTATGTATTATCATAGATATTGATTATATATTCATGTCTATGATATTAATGACATTCATGATATTTAATTAGCACTAGATAATAAAGAATCTCTTTTCATAAATAGCTCTTTTAACATTTCAAATAGTTTAAGAATGATATCTCTATCTTCATTAATCATAAGCCAAATAAATTTGTTAGTTGAGGATAAGTTACTGAAATTATTGCACTTGTTATAAAAATATGATAAAAATTTATTTCGAACACAATTAAGAGAATTACAGTCTATGAGAAAATGGATTTCATCTTCAACATTAATATTACACAGATCACAAATTCTGTTGTTACTTTCAAGATTAGTATAGCGCCCTGTTTCTATTTTTAATTTATGGGCACTTAATCTAAATTTGCTCATCAATCTCCTCTGGTCTTCATTTCCATATTTTAAATATGGTTCAAGTTGAAGGTGAGTTTTAAACTTTTTGTATGTTCTTAATTTACCTTCTTCATTGGAAATTTTATCAGTCCATAGTTTAATAAACTTAGAGTGCAATTTATATTGTAAAGTATTAAATATAGAATTATTTTTTATTGTTATGTTTTTCTTAAATAGATGGTTAGCATTTAAGAACTTAAGTAAATGATGAATACAACTAATCCATGATTCTTTATTATTTTCATGCATTGACCATGATTCATTTAAAGCTGCTTTGAGTATACTATTTTTATTAGAATCAACTCTTTGTAGTCGAGTCCAATATTTAAGCATATTAGAAAGTACATAATATAAAATAGGTAGGCAGCCAAGTTCTGATCTAACTCCTGAATTACTAGCTTTTTTACCAACACCTAGAATAAATTTACAAAATTTTGTTTGTACCTTTTCAAGTACTAACTTATCTATCTCATTATTTATGTATTTCTCAGGATTTTTCATAAATCTAGAAACATTAAAATTTCCCCATATTTCACTTCCATATAGTAACACAGGTCTCACTGTATGATTAAAGATATGGATTAGTGTTGCTGCATTTGGTTTGGATAAGTTGAATGCCTTGCTGAGTTTGAATGATGCTTTAAGACCTTTTTGGTATAGCTCATTCTTTGCATATGAATATGTACCAGAGGCTGAAAAACAAATGCCCAGGTATATATATTTCTGAACTGATTCAACAGATTTATCATTTAGTATAAAGTTCTTGGTAATTAAACGTCCAGCTTTATTAAATATTAGTATCTTAGTTTTGTCTGTATTAACATTCAGCTGCCATTTGGCTGAGAAAAGACATAGTTTATTGAGGCAGTTCTGAAGACCACTTTCAGTTTCTGACAACAGAACCAAGTCATCCGCATAAAGAAGACAATTTATTTTATCACCATTTAAGGTTACAGCATCACATTTTGTGTCAAAGTATGATGGTAAATCACTAAGATATAAATTAAACAGATTAGGACTTAGATTATCACCCTGTCTCACACCAATATTTGAAGTGAAAAAATCTGATCTATAATTATCAATTTTAACACAATTGATAAATTGACAAAGAGAGCACAGGGACTGAATTATTCTATCAATCTATTAAATGTGTTTCTAATGGAAAGCAATCAAATATGAAATTAATTAATTTGTTTCACTCGGAGGGTCCTTTCAAGCCCATTCATTTACACTTACATAATGAAATTTAAAAATTCCCTTTTACGCGCAGTTGACGTCGGCAACCAGTTATCCAGTAATTTGAGGTAAGATTTCGACAATTACCAAAAAAATCGAAATTGGAAGATCGTCTATGTGGTTCTACACACAGCCTAGATGAGTTGTAGGGAGAATTTTGGGATTGTACACTTTGTTTTATTTGGGGTTGGACTAGGAGGTCAATAAAACTTTTTTATGTTACCAAATTTATCTTGAAAAAAAAATACCTAAAGTATAACAAGGAATTTTTGAATGAAAGTCTAAATACTTTGAAATGTTTTGATTGTTTTCTTTTTCCGGTCTGCAAAAAAGTAAAATCCGGGTCAAAGATGGATACATTTTTATCCGAATGTGTATTCGTCCCTTTTTCTCGACACCAGGACGTTAGAAATGACTAGAAAAGTATTCCTAAAATAGATTATATCATATCAAACGAATTCTAAATTCATTTTACTAGATCAAATTAACAAAATTTTAATTTATAGTATGATTCAATGTCGGTGGTTGTTTACCTTTTTTTGGGGGGACGAGCTGACGAAGGGCCGAGGTTAAAAATACAGATAACGCATTTCTTTCCCCGTAAATTCATCCTCCCATAAAATTGGAAGGCCAAGGTTAAAATGGCAAGTCGGTTTTGTCGTCTACTTCGACCTGTGGCAGCTTCCAAACTGTTTCAAACCATTGGTTAGTACAACTTGATGAAAAAACTTAGCTAGAAAAGAAATAATGTGAGGCAGGTTTTTAACCTGTTACGCTCCCGACGTTAAAACATATCTAAAATGTTTATAATGCGATATCTATTCTAAAAAAATATATTCGAAAATAAAAACAGACCAGCTTTTCTCATGGGTCACATATGCGCTTGATGACATTTCAAATTTTCAAACCAAAAAGCATTAAATGATGTACTTTTATAATATTAATATAAGAGGTCTCATACTTTGTTAGGATGGCAACAAGTCCTTAAACAGGTTGGGAATAACCCCAATTGGGATAATATATCTCAATTGGGATATATTATCCCAATTGGGATAAGTGAAGTTATCCCAATTGGGATAAGTGACCAGTTTTTCAAGCATTATTTTGAAATGGAATTTTGGTGCATCACAAATCATGAACAATTTAAAAGTTTATAATTTCAGGGATATGAAGATGTATTGCAATAGTGTGTGTGATGCTGCGTTTTAGCGACAATTCATTTTAGTAATTGCAGCATCATTCAGTTTATATTGCTACAATCTAACAAAATCGAACAAGGTATTGACTCAATGATTGCATAACATGACAAAACTTGATACTAAAATATACGAAAGATCAAATCTTCAGTTCTAGTTGTTATATTTTCACAGAAAATGTTCAGTGGTAAATGTCAAATATTCAGTTGTTTTTTTCAATATTTTTTACCTTGATCAAAGAAAGATAACTGCAACTTAAAATAACAATTTGACTGTCAGGATTTTTTTCTGAGATTTAAAAAAATAATTCAAATCTATGCAGGTTCCAAAAATATTTGAAATTGCACAACTACAGAGGGAACATACGTTATTGTAGAAAAATACATACAAAAGAACTTTTAACAATACTGAAATGGTGTTAATTCACATTAAAAACGACTAACTTTTTAGACGAAAATTATGATCTGTGCATAAAATGCAGCATCCCTTATGTAATCCATGTATATTGTAATGAAGCATTTACACTTGGGTATAATCTCTGAAATGCATTTTTATGCACCATTCAGCCAGTAAATTTTTATATCTAAAAAACCTGTCTTTTATCCCAATTGGGATAAGTCCATTTATCCCAATTGGGATAATATATCCCAATTGGGATATATTATCCCAATTGGGGTTATTCCCAACCTGTTAAATAGCATGCCGTCCAACCTCCGATGTTGTTGGAGTATAAAATGACGCTGAAAGTTTGGGAAAACGAGCGTGATTTACTGGACGTTGAAGGAAAATTCAACCCATAGAACACCTAAAATATTGACATGACTACAATTATGGCTTCCTTCGGGAGCATATAAACTGATGTTTATGCTACAAAGTAACAAACATTCCTTCAATTTGTTGAAGTTGGCCAGTAAAGGTAGAACAGGACAAAAAATTCCACCAAGACTTTTACAAATTATCAAAATATAATGAAAATACATGTACATATGATCTGATATTGCCTTCCGACATACACCATTTGCTTTTTAAAGTTTTCTTTTTGGGATGATGTCTTCATGGAACATGCACAGTCATGACAGTACCATATTCAGACTCAGAACTACGCTGCCTCCTGTACCTGTACAAATAGTTAGTAATGTAATTCTTAAAATCTGTTTTAACTTTTCAGTACCAAAACAAACTCCAGTCACAATCCAGCATTTGAGACTGCAGTCCTCAGACTCCTCAGCACAAACTTCACGTGAGTTGTAAATTGATTAACATTTTATGAGAGGATATGGAGTAAATAGATAAGGGACCATAAAACATATGTTAACTCATAAATTGATTTACATTTTAAAAAGAATACATGAATATGGAGTAAATGAACATGTCATGAGACCATAAAACATACATGACTTATGTAAACTGCAATTAATTTTTATGAGCTGCATGTCCATTTCAATATTTTATTCCTCATTAGCAGCACTAACTTCAAGCATAGGAAATCCACTATTCAAAAAAGTGTTGGAAAATGCATAAAACCAAATGAAATCCAAATAATCAGTTATATCAAATAATTTTAGTTTAAACATATTTTATTGATAGTGTCAAACATATATACAAATAATTAGAACAAAATACAACAATGGGATTCGGAAACAAGCAATTAGCTTATATTAATCCGTCTCCCTCAAATAATTTTAAGGACAAACTATGATGGAAGTAGTTTATAAACCTTAGGTTTTAGATTTTACATAATTAAGATAATAGGAATAAACAAAGTGTACACATGAGATATAATCTCATGTACAAGTACACCATGTCTAAGAAAAAAATAAAGAGCATACACCTGAAACATTGGGAATTGTTCTACATTGTACTAACTCAACACTGCATTAAAGACAAACTCCTACTCCTGTAATAAATAACCCTAGTTGACTGTTCTTTAATGCTTTAATATCTGAGCTCCATGGTAGTACACATGCATAGGATATGTTTTAATTACAGTTTAAAAAATTGGCTAAAGACTGAAAAATCCTCTTTGCAATGTAATCATTTGTTTATTGAATTATTTTTTATCACTACAGCTACAGTGAGAAAGTCAGATTTACCCTACAAAAAGCAGTTATCAGAGTTTGGACAGTATGTAGCTGAGTGTCTACCTAAGTACATTCAACATGTCCGAGTCACTAACATGGAAGAACTAGAGCTACTCATCCATCCTGAAGGAGTGGTCCCGGTAGCCTCATTTCTTAAGGATCATCACAATGCACAGTATCTCAACATCACTGATATTGCAGGTGTAGATGTCCCATCTCGACAATGTAGATTTGAGGTATGGTAGAAAAAAATATGTCCATGGGACAATATTGACTTATGATGAGGGTTTATAAATCATGATATTTATCAAAATCAATCAATTGTAAATGAGTAAATATGGCTAAAAAAACTTTTATGAAGGAGTAACTAAAAAAGAAAAAAATACTGTTTTTATGTCCCATCTATGAAAGTGGGGGGGGGCATATAGTGTTTTGGTCTGTTCATTCGTCCTTCCATCCCAAATGTTGCAAGACGGGGCATTATGTTGGTTAGACATATTCTTGTTTTAAATTATGTGACCTGGAAGAACCCTTTGCACTAAAGTGTATGGTTCTTGGTGATACAAGTCCAATGGAAAAAAACTCTATTTTATGTGACAAGCCATGTCATGCTTTGGCAAATTTTCAATATATTTTTTAGCTCCAAACCTTTCTGTAAAGAATGTCTGCTATAAACACTTAACTAGCAATCAGCAATACATGTAAAAAACAATGAAATGTCTTCTATTGTGTGAAAAACTCACCCTGTTCTGTCAATTGCAATAATATAAGAAACAACATTGTGCTCTTTTATCTTGATAGAATACGATAAGAGTTAAAATGAAGATGCTAGAACAGTGAAAGTATACATACTTATCATTGAATAGAAATAAGACATTGATCATTCATAATTTAGATATTTATCATTTTAACAGGGTGAAGTTTCTCGTTTTAAAAAAAATGTGTATGAATTTGGTTTTTAAAACAAAAGAAGTATAAGAAATGGTACCACATAGGCCAAAATTCTTTTAGAAGACATGTGGTATAAATTTTGCCTGTATCCCCTTTTCTTAGTTTAAGAAGTGTTTGAACAACAAAGATAAAGTTCATGTGACAGTTTACATAGAATATTAGAATCACCTACACTTAAAAGTCAATCTGAAAACTGAACAAAACAATCTTATAAATAAATAAATAACTTTTCCCAGATTGTTTTGTCATTGCAGTTTAACTTAAGAAATAAATTTATGTGCGTATTGAGTAGGAATTTTTGTAAGTAAACCAGTGTTGGCGCCGGGTATTTAAAGAGAATTCTGTTGTAATTCAATTATCGAGGATTGGGCAGTGACCACTACACACGTTTCGTTATTGAAGTTTAATTTTAATTATTTGAATGTGCTCAAATATGCATACAGTTGTCAAAAATGACAGAGGTTTGAGCACATAAATACTTTATGTTCGTTTGAGCGAAGTGAATTTAGAACATGATTAAGATAAAGACTTGTTGATGATAAATGATTTTTTTTTCAGATTGTTTACATATTTCTGTCATTGCGGTTTAACTCCAGAATTAAGATCAAGACGTACACAGATGAATTGACACCTCTTGACTCGCTTTGCTCAGTGTTTGCTGGAGCTAACTGGTATGAAAGAGAGGTAATATCTCTAAAATTTGTTTTCTACAGAATTAAAGAAAATATTGTTTCGATTCTTACATACATGTAGTACTCTATCAATTAATCTGACCAGCTATTTGTCTTAGTTGTAGGAGACTTTATCAAACAATTGTTAATCTTGTTCCATTAACTCTTAAAGGAATAACATTTAAGTTAAACTGGTAAAAAAATATTTGGAAAATAGTTGAACAAATAGAAATTATTAGTGACAATACTTAAGATACTTGAGTTGAGTTTATGATATTAATCGAGGCATTAATTTCTTTCTCCTCGACTTATTAATATAAATTATACTGTATTTTTTCAGATCTGGGATATGTTTGGTGTCTTCTTTTCTAACCACCCAGACTTAAGAAGAATTCTCACTGACTATGGGTTTGAAGGTCATCCATTCAGGAAAGACTTCCCACTTAGTGGATATGTTGAGGTAAAATATTGATACATGTAATGAAATGACTGAAGAAAATGTCAAAGAAAAATATTTATCATGATCAATGAGTGCATGAAACTTGTATCCAAAGGAAAGTTGCTTTGAAGGCAAATTTTTAATATTAATTTTCTAATAAATGTCTATTAGTGAAAACACTAGGTTGAAATCTATCATTTCCAGCTCTACATCAGTATGTTGTATTTGTACTTAATAAAGTAAGTGTGTTACTATTTTATATGACATGTATGATATGAATATCTGTAGAATATGAGAACTATCAATTTTCTTAGACTGAATTGTTAGTTTTAACAAATCATTATAGAAATATCAATGTTAAATTTCTTATTTCTTGGTTGTTTGCCTTATCTACGAAAACCACAATAATAAGTACTCTGGAAATTGATACATTGAGAAGTATTCAAATATAAAAGATAATCACAGAATTACAAAATGTAGTCAGATACAACCTTGTTTCTCAGTTTAATATGAAAAGCTAAGTAAAGCACATTTTTATGTTTAAAAAAGACATTAATTTTCATTTCTTTTTAGTGAAAATTAAATTGAAACTTAACTTATCTATTTTTCAGGTCCGATATGATGATGAAGTCAAGAGAGTTGTAGTAGAACCTTTAGAATTATCTCAAGAATTCAGGAAGTTTGAGTCCAGTACACCTTGGGAGACCTTCCCCAAATTTAGAGAGCTTGATGATGGAGCACAACAACCTCCTCCAGTAGAGGAAAAACCTAAAGAATGAACTTAATGTTGTTTTTGTTACTTATTTAATTCAAAACTGTGTAGTATAAGTCTTTGAAAATATATTAAAATCTGGCTTTATACTTTCTATACTTTTTCAATTCAATGCCAAAATATGATGAAATGAAATGGAATTGTGTTAATGTCAGTATGTAAAATAGTTGCAATTAATGTTAATTACCACAAGTATTTTTGACACAATTAGGTTCAAAGGCTTCTCCACACAAATGTCTGTCGGTTCCTATATCCATTGCCTGTACAACCCAGGGGGATTATATTGTCATAATTTTGCTTTGAGTGGATCAACCCTTAATTTGTTTTTGGAAAATATATTTTCAAAGAATTTGTATGGGACTTTCAGATAGATTTTGGGGTCATATGATCAAAGGTCAATGCCACATGATACTTTGATATTTTTAACTAAAATTTCACGTAAATATCTGCATAGAAGTTCATAAAACCTGCTCACATAAAAGCTAATGGGTTATAAAAACACATATAGAAATATTTGATTTGGTGATATAGAGCTATTAGGTTAAATGACCGTAGCAAATATTGCATGCCCATCTAAAATTTCAGACTCTAGCCATGTCATTTCAACACTATTCTTCTTGATGGTATCTTTCACCTCAAGAAGAATAGTTTAAGCCAATATCCACTAACTGACAAGTTCCACATCAACCATATTGGTATGGTAGGTGCATCTTGTGTTGATTAGCACAATGCTGGCTATGGCCTACATTTTCCACAAGGATTACCACTTACCTTTCATGCCTACTGACAAGTTCCACAGCAACCATATTGGTTTGGTAGGTGCACCTTGTGATGCTTAGCACAATGCATGCTTTGGATGCTGGCTGTGACCTACATTTTCTTCATGGATGACCACTTACTGATCAATGGTACAAGTCCATTCTGGGTTTATGACATTATCCACATCAACCATATTGTGAATCTAGTGATGCTGAGCACAATGTGTGCTTAGGATGCTGGCTGGGACCCTCATTTTCTGCATGGTTTACCACTTGCAGAAAAATGGTTAAAGTCATTTGAAGAGCTTAAACCTTTGGCTCATTGATCTCTTCAAAAGTTTATATTAGGCCAAAGTTGTCAGATAGTACCCTATAAAGGTTTTGGTTCTTTGAAGGACAAAAATAGCAGGTTTTTCATGTTTTGATGTCTAGAATAGAATGAACAATAAATTGCAGATAGAGAAAGATGCTTTTTGCTGAAATCATTTTGTCAAAGTTTTCAGATGGCCCCTTATAGAGGTTTTGGCACTTAAAAGGTAAAAAATATGGTTTTTGTCTCGCCTGCGAAGCGGAGCAAGACATAGGTGTTACTTTAACAAGCAGCGGCACCGGTGTTTAACTTTTATGTTAAGGTTTTAGTAACACCTCCATATCTCAAGAACTATAAGTCCTAGGTTGATGAAATTTGGTATGCATATGACCCAGTACATGTAGTAGCTTAGCACAATTTCATTCCCATCTTTTGACCTTGACCTTGATTTTCGGGCTGAATGACTTTGACAATTTTCATACATAAAATAGCAATGTTAATGTTTTGCAAGCACCTTAAGCTTTATATCTCAAGAACTATATGTCTTAAGTTGATGAAACTTGGTATGCATATGCCCCAGTAGTAGTTAGCATCCCCATCTTTTGACCTTGACCTTGATTTTCCAGTTGAGAGGCTTTGACAATTTTCAATACATATAATAGCAAATAAATGTTAAGGTTTTGCAAGCATCTCTATATCTCAAAAACTGTAAGTCCTAGGTTGATATGCACATGGGCTAGTATTAGCATAGCAGAGTTTCCACCCAACTTTTGACCTTGACTTTCTGATTAAGTGACTTTGACAATTTTCAAAAGTACATATAATAGCAATGTGACCTCCATATCTCAATAACTATAAGTCCTAGATTGATAAAACTTGGTACGGATATGCCCAATACGCCCCAATAGTAGCTTTGATTGTGTTTGAAGAATAACAAGGTATTCCGATGGTGCCAGAAGGCGAGACATAATTTATTGTTAACTCTACAAAAATCTCTTTTTGGTCAGATGACCACTTAAAGGAGTTTTGGTCCTTTAAAATCTTGCTTAAGCGTAAAAGACAATGAATTTGCACACAACAAAAGCCTCTGTAGGTTGAAGATATAAGGATTATTTCATCAAATATCCAAACTATTGATAGATAATCCTTTTCATCATTTATTGGTCAAGGAAGTCGGCTTAACGATTCAGGCTTTCGGGGGTATCTTGAATAAAGGTTATCTGTCACCCATTAAATTGTTTTCTGGTTATAAAATACTGTGTATGGAATAAGAACTATTGAAAATAGAGAATGACTGTTGTTTGCTAAAACATATACTTGTTTCAATTAGGTATTTTTTTAGCTCACCTGGACCAAAGGTCCATGTCAGCTATTGCATTCACTTCGTCGTCGACTGTCGTCTGTCCTCTGTTAACAATTTTTCAGAACTCTTCTCCTCTGAAACTACTGAAGGGAATTTATTGAAACTAACTATGATTCATCCTTAGGATGTCTTGAACAAAAGTTGTGTTTCGATTTTTGATTCGTAAAAAAACATGGCTGCCGTGGCTAAAATAGATCAGGGGGGTCAGACTACAGTTTTTGGCTTGTAAATCAAAAAGTATAAGAGATAGATGAAACCACCCTACTGCTTCAGCATCAAAAGTTCTACGAAAGTATCTATTTGGTCGAAGTTGCCAGATGATCCCTTATAAGGGTTACAGCCCCTTAAAGGTGAAAAATAGAGTTTTTCATGGTTTTTGCTTATAGACTGACAACTATTGCAGGTAGAGAAAAGCTGTTGGCTGCCTAAATTTTCAGCTCATTTAGCTCTTCAAAAGTCTCCATAGGGTTGAAGTTGTCTGATAACCCCTTATAGGGGTTACAGCCCCTTAGTGTTTTTTTATTATTTAGAATGAAAGCAATTGCAAATAGAGAAAAGATTTTTCATGCTTATAAACATTCAGCTCATTTAGCTATACAAAAGTCTTCATAGGGTTGACATCAAGACCAGGTGAGCAATTCAGGCTCCTGGGAGCCTCTTGTTTCATAATTTTTGTACCATTCATGACCAATTTTCTTTAAAAAAGCTCTGACTGTAACTGTTGGGGATAAAATTTGCTGCTTACTATCCCTTCATACAAAAAACATGTTTGCTTTGGTTATATCTGCATGTTTTTAATTTTTTTACCCCCCAAAGTTATGCATTTTGTGAGGAAATATTAAAACCGCCATTAAAAATCAGTGATGCATCACACAAAACCTCAAAGTTTGTCTACATATGTACATTAAATTAATATTTTGGGTCTTATTTTGTAAGCTTGGCATATATTGAACATTTTAGGACCATTAGGAATCAATATTGTTTTTTCAATTTGTCAAAATCCTTCCTCTCATACATACACCCCTTGAAAAGTAAGAAAATGCTGATTTTCTACTCCGCGAATGTAGGAAGGAGTCAAAATCAAACCTGATGCACTTATTTCTTGAAAACAGGTGCTTTTCATGTTTAATTTATGTTATTCTATTGATATAAGCAATTGGTTTGGGAAAAATCTATAAAATATTTTTAGAATTAATAAAAAGGCATCGTGGGTTTTACTGCGGATTTAGCGGACAAAATGTTTAAGTGCTTATATCTTTAAGGTTAAGCATTGCACACCTCTGAAACATTCTATTTCAACTCAAAAAAGACTCAGCATCATAAAAAACACTTTATTCCAAAAAGTGGTGGCGTTTTTGAGGTGTAGAAGAAAATGATTTTTTTTTTTCAGATTGTTTACATTTTTCTGTCATTGCGGTTTAACTCCAGAATTAAGATCAAGACGTACACAGATGAATTGACACCTCTTGATTCCCTATGCTCAGTGTTTGCTGGAGCTAACTGGTATGAAAGAGAGGTAATATCTCTAAAATTTGGATTCTACAGAATAAATGAACAATCTATCAATTAATATGACTGGCTGTTTGTCTCGGTTGTAGGAGACCTTATCAAACTATTGTTAAACTGTTAAACTTGGTCCATTAACACTAAAAAGAATAGTATTTAATTTTAACTGGTAAAAAACATATATGGAAAATAGTTGAACAAATTTAGATTATTAGTGACAGTACATAAGATACTTGAGTTGAAAATATTTTAAATTGAGACATAAATATCTTTCTCCTCTACTTAATAATTTATATACTGTATTTTTTTTCAGATCTGGGATATGTTTGGTGTCTTCTTTTCTAATCATCCAGACTTAAGAAGAATTCTCACTGACTATGGGTTTGAAGGGCATCCATTCAGGAAAGACTTCCCACTTAGTGGATATGTTGAGGTAAAATATTGATACATGTAATGTAATAACTGAAGGAAACGGCAATATCAATTTATCATGATCAATGACTGCATGAAACTTGTCTCCAAAGGAAAGTTGCTTTGAAGGCAAATTTTCAATATTAATTTTCTAATAAATGTCTGTTAGTGAAAACACTAGGTTGAAATCTATCATTTCCAGCTCTACATCAGTATGTTGTATTTGTACTTAATAAAGTAAGTGTGTTACTATTTTATATGACATGTATGATATGAATATCTGTAGAATATGAGAACTATCAATTTTCTTAGACTGAATTGATAGTTTTAAGAAATCATTATAGAAATATCAATGTTAAATTTCTTATTTCTTGGTTGTTTGCCTTATCTACGAAAACCACAATAATAAGTCCTCACGGAAATGATACACAGAGAAGTAATCAAATAGAAAAGTTCAATCACAGAATTACAAAATGTAGTCAGATACAACCTTGTTTCTCAATTTAATATGAAAAGCTAAGTAAAACACATTTTTGTTTTAAAAAAGACATTAATTTTCATTTCTTTTTAGAGAAAATTAAATTGAAACTTAACTAATCTATTTTTCAGGTCCGATATGATGATGAAGTCAAGAGAGTTGTAGTAGAACCTTTAGAATTATCTCAAGAATTCAGGAAGTTCGAGTCCAGTACACCTTGGGAGACCTTCCCCAAATTTAGAGAGCTTGATGATGGAGCACAACAACCTCCTCCAGTAGAGGAAAAACCTAAAGAATGAACTTAATGTTGTTTTTGTTACTAATTTAATTCAAAACTGTGTAGTATAAGTCTTTGAAAATATATTAAAATCTGGCTTTATAATTTCTATACTTTTTCAATTCAATGCCAAATAAGATGAAATGAAATGGAATTGTGTTAATGTCAGAATGTAAATTAGTTGCAATTAATGTTAATTACCACAAGTATTTTTGACACAATTAGGTCGTCTGTCGGTTCCTTTATCCATTGCCTGTACAACCCAGGGGGATTATATTTTCATAATTTTGCTTTGTATGGATCAACCCTTAATTTGTTTTTGGAAAATATATTTTCAAAGAATTTGTATGGGACCTTTGATCGATTTTGGGGTCATAAGATCAAAGGTCAATGCCACATGATACTTTGATATTTTTAACTAAAATTTCACGTAAATATCTGCATAGAAGTTCATAAAACCTGCTCACATAAAAGCTAATGGGTTATAAAAACACATATAGAAATTTTTGATTTGGTGACATAGAGCAAAGGTTAAATGACCGTAGCAAATATTGCATGCCCATCTAAAATTTCAGACTCTATCCATGTCATTGCAACACTATTCTTCTTGATAGTATCTTTCACCTCAAGAAGAATAGTTTAAGTCTATATCCACTAACTGACAAGTTCCACATCAACCATATTGGTATGGTAAGTGTATCTTGTGTTGATTAGCACAATGCTGGCTATGGCCTACATTTTCCACAAGGATTACCACTTACCTTTCATGCCTACTGACAAGTTCCACAGCAACCATATTGGTATGGTAGGTGCACCTTGTGATGCAAAGCACAATGCATGCTTTGGATGCTTGCTGTGACCTACATTTTCTGCATGGATGACCACTTACTGATCAATGGTACAAGTTCATTCTGGGTTTATGACATTATCCACATCAACCATATTGTGAATCTAGTGATGCTGAGCACAATGTGTGCTTAGGATGCTGGCTGTGACCTACTTTTTCTGCATGGATGACCACTTACTGATCAATGGTACAAGTCCATTCTGGGTTTATGACATTATCCACATCAACCATATTGTGAATCTAGTGATGCTGAGCACAATGTGTGCTTAGGATGCTGACTGGAACCTACATTTTCTGCATGGTTTACCACTTGCAGGAAAATGGTTAAAGTCATTTGAAGAGCTTAAACCTTTGGCTCATTGATCTCTTCAAAAGTTTATATTAGGCCAAAGTTGTCAGATAGTACCCTATAAAGGTTTTGGTTCTTTGAAGGGCAAAAATAGCAGGTTTTTCATGTTTTGACGTCTAGAATAGAATGAACAATAAATTGCAGATAGAGAAAAGATGCTTTTTGCTGAAATCATTTTGTCAAAGTTTTCAGATGGCCCCTTATAGAGGTTTTGGCACTTAAAAGGTAAAAATATGGCTTTTGTCTCGCCTGCGAAGCGGAGCAAGACATAGGTGTTACTTTAACAAGCAGCGGCACTGGTGTTTAACTTTTATGTTAAGGTTTTAGTTACACCTCCATATCTCAATAACTATAAGTCCTAGGTTGATGAAATTTGGTATGCATATGACCCAGTAGTAGCTTAGCACAATTTCATCCCCATCTTTTGACCTTGACCTTGATTTTCGGGCTGAATGACTTTGACAATGTTCATACATAAAATAGCAATGTTAATGCTTTGCAAGCACCTTAAGCTTTATATCTCAAGAACTATATGTCTTAAGTTGATGAAACTTGGTATGCATATGCCCCAGTAGTATTTAGCATCCCCATCTTTTGACCTTGACCTTGATTTTCCAGTTGAGAGGCTTTGACAATTTTCAATACATATAATAGCAAATAAATGTTTAGGTTTTGCAAGCATCTCTATATCTCAAAAACTGTAAGTCCTAGGTTGATAAAACTTGGTATGCACATGGGCTAGTATTAGCATAGCAGTCTGAGAGTTCCCACCCAACTTTTGACCTTGACTTTCTGATTAAGTGACTTTGACAATTTTCAAAAGTACATATAATAGCAATGTCATCTCCATATCTCAATATCTATAAGTCCTAGATTGATAAAACTTTGTACGCATATGCCCAATACGCCCCAATAGTAGCTTTGATTGTGTTTGAGGAATAACAAGGTATTCCGATGGTGCCAGAAGGCGAGACATAATTTAGTGTTAACTCTACAAAAATCTCTTTTTGGTCAGATGACCACTTATAGGAGTTTTGGTCCTTTAAAATCTTGCCTAAGCGTAAAAGACAATGAATTTGCACTCAACAAAAGCCTCTGTAGGTTGAAGATATAAGGATTATTTCATCAAATATCCAAACTATTGATAAATAATCCTTTTCATCATTTATTGGTCAAGGAAGTCGGCTTAACGATTGAGGCTTTCGGGGGTATCTTGAATAAAGGTTATCTGTCACCCATTAAATTGTTTTCTGGTTATAAAATACTGTGTATGCGGAATAAGAACTATTGAAAATAGAGAATTACTGTTGTTTGCTAAAACATATACTTGTTTCAATTAGGTATTTTTTAGCTCACCTGGACCAAAGGTCCATGTCAGCTATTGCATTCACTTAGTCGTCGATTGTCGTCTGTCCTCTGTTAACAATTTTTCAGAAATCTTCTCCTCTGAAACTACTGAACAGAATTTATTGAAACTGACTATGATTGATCCTTAGGATGTCTTGAACAAAAGTTGTGTTGCTATTTTCTATTTGTAAAAAAACATGGCTGCCGTGGCTAAAAATAGATCAGGGGGTCAGACTACTGTTTTTGGCTTGTAAATCAAAAAGTATAAGAGATAGATGAAATCTGATGCCACTCGCTGCTTCAGCATCAAAAGTTCTATGAAAGTATCTATTTGGTCGAAGTTGCCAGATGATCCCTTATAAGGGTTACAGCCCCTTAAAGGTGAAAAATAGAGTTTTTCATGTTTTTTGCTTATAGACTGAAAGCTATTGCAGGTAGAGAAAAGCTCTTGGCTGCCTAAATTTTCAGCTCATTTAGCTCTGCAAAAGTCTACATAGGGTCAAAGTTGTCAGATGACCCCTTATAGGGTTACAGCCCCTTAAAGGCAAAAAATTGTGTTTTTGGCTTATAGAATGAAAACTATTGCAGATAGAGAAAAGCTGTTGCTTGCTTAAATTTAAGCTCAATTAGCTCTCCAAAAGTCTCCATAGGGTCGAAGTTGTCAGATGACCCCTTATAGGGATTACAGCCCCTTAAAGGCGAAAAATAGTGTTTTTGGCCTATAGAATGAAAACTGTTGCAGATAGGGAAAAGCTTTTGCTTGCTTAAATGTTCAGCTAATTCAGCTCTACAAAAGTGTTCATAGGGTTGAAGTTGTCAGATGACCTTTAATAGGGGTTACAGCCCCTTAAAATGAAAAATAAGAGTTTTTTAGGGTGCTAATGTTAAGTGAAATATAGCTAGATCCTTTTTGACAGGAAAAACACACAAACCGATTGCTCTGGTTCCAAATGATAGAGGTACACATAGATGTAGTGTGTGGTTGGTGTTGTATGATTTTAGACCCCTAGTGATAGGCCTGATGAAAAGGGATAGGACCACTAGATTGGTGAACATAAAAAAACTGTTGGATGATCTTTCGTCTATGGCGCCTTATTTTTCATTTGTCACTCTGTTGTCAACGATGACAAAAAGCTCTTTTTAGCTCACCCGTCAGGTGAGCTATTGTCATCACTTGGCGTCCGTCGTCCGTCGTCCGTAAACTTTTTAAAACGTTAACTCCTCTGACACCATAAGTCCAATTGCAACCAAACTTGGTATGATTGTTCATTAGCATCCGGTGTTTAGAACTGATGTGAGGATTTTTGATTCGTCGTAAAACATGGCCGCCATGGCTAAAAATAGAACATAGGGGTAAAATGCAGTTTTTTTAAAATAACTCAAAAACGGCTACAGATATCAAAATTCTGGCAAGGGTATAAGTGATCAGCACCTCAAGGTCTACCTGCCCTGAAATTTTGAAGACAATCCAACAACCCATGTAGGAGTAATTGCCCTTTTTGTGGATTTTTTGCAAATTTTGCACCTGTTTAGCTCAATATCTTGAAAACTATACTAGATATTTGAGAAATTAAAATTGCATGTTGTTAAGCACATCAATTTCTACTAAATATGTAATAGGGTCAATGCTGTAGGACCTTTCCTTTTAGGAGTTATTGCCCTTAGAACGTCAAAATTGAGCATTTTAACAGCATTTCCTCATTACATTGAAAACGTTAACTCCTCTGACACTTTATGTCCAATTGGAACCAAACTTGATATAGTTGTTTATTAGCATTAGGTGTATAGAACTGATGTGGGGATTTTTGATTGGTCGTAAAACATGGCCGCTGTGGCTAAAAATAAAACATAGGGGTAAATGGCAGTTTTTTGCAAATAATTCTAAAACGGTGACAGATTTCAAAATTTTGATTCGGAACAAAAGTGATCAGCACATCAAGATCTACCTGCCCTGAAATTTTGAAGACAATCCAACAATCCATGTAGGAGTAATTGCCCTTTTTGTGGATTTTTTGCAAATTTTGCACCTGTTTAGCTCAATATCTTGAAACTATACTAGATATTTGAGAAATTAAAATTGCATATTGTTAATCGCATCAAGCTCTACAAAAAATGTAAAAGAGTCAACATTGTAGGACCTTTCCTTTGAGGAGTTATTGTCCTTAGAACGTCCAAATTGAGCATTTAAAATGCATTTCCTCGTTAACTCCTCTGACACTTTAAGTCCAATTGGAACCATGCTATTGCTATTACATTTTTTTAAGTACACTAAACTCTCTGTATTGGATTCATAAATTTAAAAAAATCCATACAAACATGGCTTCAGTGCTGGGTTACTACAAATGTCATACCGAACCTATTTCAGATCTGTTGACTTCGATACAAACAGCAATAATATCTAGACTCCAAAATATTTCAATTGTTGTTGTTCTAGAAATGGTGTCAATCAAATGCGGACCCTAAAGCATCTTAAAGAACTGGTGGAAATTCTTAAGTATAATCTAAGTCATTTCCATCTTGTAACAATATCAAAACGTTTGTTTTTCGTCACTATATACATGCACTTCTATTCTACATGCACAAATCGAATCACGATACAGCCGATTAAAGGTAGTTTATCCAAAAAGAATGGTGAACATATCTGGTGTTCGAGTATACAAAGACTTTACTTAGTCAATAATGAGTCTAATCAAAGCGCTCAAGCGTTCAAAGGCAAGCGAAATATACAAGTACTACCATAAGTTAAATGAACACTTGCGTGTCTCCCCCTCTTGAAGACATATACGCTCATAGACGAATATGAGAGTTCTATCTCTCACATGAGTACAGAGTGTGGTTTGACAAAGGGTTCCGTTTTGTTCTCCTTTCAGTGAATTGACCGTTAGCAACATGAATTGTGTGGTGCAACAAGCAGGAATTGCATAACTGTTCCTAAGCTACCGAATGATTACTCTCGTTATGACTTTAAAAGGTTCATGTCGTGATTGCTATTCAGTTGTTTTTTGTGTTTTATGTTGCCTGTTTCTTCGTGCTGTTCTCTTAATATATTGTGTACTGTCGGAATTTCGATAGTCCCCGTTTTCTCGCGAAGGATTCGCCCACTCGTGAATGGTCAAGTTAAAACAAAATCCTGGTTTTTTTTCATTGGTGGTGGTTATAGAATTTTACATTATTAGCTTTATTTTGCTGTTCATATTCATATCGCTTAGGAGAAATCAGTATGCCACTCTATCTGATCGATGGTATCTTGAATTGTATATGCTAGCTTAGTTTACGGCAATATGAATATTAAAAACGAAAGAAGTTGGTTACATAATATTGAAGATATTCATTCAAAGATATCACATTGTATATTGTTTGGTATTCCTTTGATATACCAATAACTTCCAATTGGTCTTACATTAGTAAACGTTAACAAAAATTTATAGTAATCAGTGTTTCTGTTATATATCAATTTAAGTAAATTGGAAGTTGATTTTTACTGCATTTTATATGTGCCTGTCCTAAGCCAGGAATCTTTGTCGAAGCTATTCTTTGTCCCTGTCTTCTTTATGTGAAACTTTCTTTGTCCATAGTTTGGTCTTTTGCTGATAATTTTGGGATTGGTATTTGAATCCAATGTATTATGTTTGCAAGATTTGTATTCCTGAGCTAATGCATGCGCAAGACGACGAGCAGCGACCGTTGGTCACGTTGAGGGTTTCTGTCTGTATTTATCCGTGGATTTTTCAAATTACCGCTTGTTTTTAAAGGTTGTGTCGCGTACACTAATTCCACATCTCATTAAATTTCATTTTCAACTGGAAAACTCTATAAAACTATTTAGTCAACAAGACGATCGAAGAGTTTACTCTTGAGTGTTTATACTCAGTGCCGACCAAAGCTGTACTGCTTAATTCACGTTTACTAAAGATCAACTGTCATATTTTTTTTTGCTTTATTGAACCATTAAAAATTTAGTTTATGCTTCTATAATAAAAAAATATATATACTACAGTTCATACTTATGAATAAATCTATTGATATATTACGGCACTAAAATTAAAAAATTTGGTAGTAAACCTTTCTGGTGCCATTTCTCTAAAACTAGTTTGCAAATCTGATATATGTCGCTTGTCTAAATTTCAATATTTATGACTGTGAGGACACCCTTCATTACAATTCACAGTCGTTGTCTGCTAAGTCACGGGTGAATTTTAGAAGCAAATTGAGGTATATGAATTCCCTTGACCATATCTTTTCTTTTATCCTATATCTACTTGGAACATGGGAAGAAATCGGAGTGATAACACTAGGCATATTGTATTTGGAGTTTGAGTGGTGTAAAAAGCAAATCTGAGACGGGACGGGATTCGGATGATTCTAGATCTGTAATGGATGAGGACCTGGTGTATGAGAAGTATTAATAAATATACCAAATCCACTGGAACTTTGTTGTGGCAGATCTACATGTGATGGGACACTTTCATCCGCTACAATGTTAACAACAGGTCCATGGCCCACAGATAGGGTCAACATCCTGTTTGAAAGCCTTGCATGGCTGACAGATTGGTGTTGAATTGGAAGTCTTAGTGGTCTCAATTCTGCTGGATTGTAAAGATGGTGGATGGATTTCGGCAGGATGACGTGGTGCGGATGTCCATGTGAGCTTTTACCATCACTTGGCGTCCGTCGTCGTCCTCTGTTAACAATTTTCCAAACGTTAACTTGTCCGACACCATAAGTCAAATTGCAACCTAACTTGGTACAGTTGTTTAGTGACATCATGTGTACAAAACTATCGTTCGGATTTTTGATTCGTAAAAAAAAATCATGGTCGCTGTATCTAAAAATAGAACATAGGGGTAAATTGAAGTTTTTTGCAAATAACTCAAAAACGGTGACAGATATCAAAATTCTGGCATATAGTTAAAGTGATCAGCACCTCAAGATCTACTTGTCGAACAATTTCATGAAGATTCAACAACCGATGTGGGAGTTATTGCCCTTTTTCTGGATTTTTCAGAATTTTCACTGATTAAGCCCCATATCTTGAAAACTATACAAGATATTTCAAAAAATAAAATTGCATATGATTAAGCAAATCAAGATCTACATTTCATGTACTTAAGTCAAAGCTGTAGGATCATTTCTTTTAGGAGTTATGGCCCTTAAAGCGTCAAAATTTACCATTTTCATTACTTTTCCCCTGAATTTCAAAGATTAACATGTCTAACACCACAAGACCAAATGCATATTTTAGCACACATGTTAAATAGCATATATGTTACAATTTTATCGTTCGGATTTTTGATTCGTCAAAAAATATGGCCGCCATGACTAAAAACAGAACATAGGGTAAATTGCAGTTTTTTTTGCTAATCACTCAAAAATTGTTTCAGGTATCAAATTAAAGCAGATTGAAAAGTGATCAGCAACGCAAGATTTACCTGCTCTAAAATTTTCATGAAGATTTAACAATTGATGTAGGAGTTATTGCCCTTTTTCTGGATTTGTTTATTTTTTCTCTCACTTGATTAGCCCTATATCTTGAAAACTATACAAGGTATTTCAAAAATTCAAATTGCATATATGATTAGTCACATCAAGATCTACATTTCATGTAATTAGATCAAAGCTGTAGGACGATTTCTTTTAGGAGTTATGGCCCTTAAAGCGTCAAAATTTACCATTTTTCATTACTTTTCCCCTGAATTTAAAAGATTAACTTGTCTGACACCACAAGACCAACTGCATCTAAACTTGGCACACATGTTCAAATGCATATACATGTTACAATTCTATCGTTCGGATTTTTGATTCGTCAAAAACATGGCTGTCATGGCTAAAAATAGATCACAGGGGTAAATTGTAGTTTTTTGCTAATAACTCAAGCTTGGTTTCAGATATCAAAATGATGCAAGAATCAAAAGTAATCAGCATATTAATTTCTACC
This sequence comes from Arcuatula senhousia, assembly GCA_963971305.1. Lineage (NCBI taxonomy): Eukaryota > Metazoa > Mollusca > Bivalvia > Mytilida > Mytilidae > Arcuatula > Arcuatula senhousia. Next base: position 12,872,481 of record OZ020306.1, read on the forward strand.
TGTCCTGAAATTTTGAAAAAAAATCCGACATCTGATGTGGGAGTTACTGCCTTTTTTTCGTAATTTTTGCCAAATTTCGCACTTATTAAGCCCTATATCTTGAAAACTAAACAAGATATTTCAGAAATGTAAATTGCATATGGTTATGCACAATAATATCTACAAAATATGTGTATCTGTGTCGTTCAGGTGAGCGATTCAGGCTCCTGTGAGCCGCTTGTCGTATTTGGCGTTCTTTATCGAATTCTTTTGATTTTTTTTTAAGTATACAAGAAAATGACCCAAATTGTCTTTCAACGCAAATTCAACTAATAATTTTCTTAAATTAATTTACTGACAAATGAAGGTGAAGGTGGACAGCACAGGAAGGCTGATGTTTAAACTGGTCGGCTGTAGGTTCCAGCTAAGAATTTCCTCGATCGGAAGGAATGAGCATTTGTATCTAACGCTCTTTGTATAATTTGTTCCGAAACGTTCTAGTATCAGTTGTCTTGAGGCATATTGAGATTTTTTTAATAGTACTGGTTGATTTCTATATTATATTTCCACACGGCGCTTTCAATATTAGCTTAATCAGCAAGGAGGGGTATCTCATGATAGATAACTTCGAGAATTATGAAAATACACACGTCCATAAACAGGATTCCAATAATTTATGAAAGGATAAGGAGTAAATGCCTTAGTTACTAATTAATTTACCAGCATGAAAAAATGTTTTCTAATGAATAAAAATATAATCAGAACGATAATAAGTATGATAAAATAAATACAATCAGCTTACTCTGAAACATAAGAAATACATAAAACACTGTTATTATGTAGGAAACATTAAACTGAAGATAACTATTTAGCTGCTAATTAAATATAAGATCAGCGCTTATTACCTTTTTTCTTGCCTTGACCTTGCTATGCTTTCACTTCAAGTGCCATACACTCGTACCTCTTAACGAAAACTTGAAATCTTTAACTATCTGGATTATATCTTTATTTGATGATCGAAAACAAAGATGCACAAAGAGAAATATGAAGTCACTCCCGAACCAAGGTAAGCAGTTTTTCTTAATTCAAAAATGACAATTAATTGTAGTCATTTATTTTTGATAAAATATGATAAAAATAGTAACAGAATAATGCACGTAGGGGTGCAACAAGGGAATACAATGACTTGGCATCAAACATGTCATAACCGACACATTGATATGTAATGATAAAGGCACATTAACAAATTGTATTGAACACTCAAAACATTGAACAATATCCCCGAAGTTTTTTGAGTTGTATACATTGACGATAGGGAATATTACAGTACTAGAATATAAGATTTTGAATGGATCAAAAATACAACCGAACACAACTCCTTACACCGGGCACAGGGGCTTGCTCTCGGTATTTTTGATTGAGAGTCAAAGTGCCACCAGCTAGAAAAATACAGCATTTTTAGTAGAGAGTCAAAGTGCCACCAGGTAGAAAAATACGGCATTTTTAGTAGAGAGTCAAAGTGCCACCAGCTAGAAAAATACGGCATTTTTATTGGGTAGTCAAAGTCCCAGCAGCTAGAAACATCACGATTTTCTAGCTGGTGGCAGTTTGATTCTCTACAAAAAATGCCGGGAGCAATCTCCTGTGCACAGGGTCCTTACATTTCTACACAAATCCAAAAACTTAAAGGTTAGGAACTACCAAATCAAGATCCCTCTTAATGCAAACAAAATTGACTTAGCACTATCAGACAATTTACCTTAAGAGTTCCCCATCATACAAGGAATCATTACTGAAAAACAAGACTTGTGGGAAAGAAACGTCGTTTCGTTTGGGAGCTAACACGCTAAAAATTGAACATTTGTCGGAGGGGATATGTATGGCGCGGTATTCGCGTCTAAAATAAAAAGTTCTGCCTAGCCCTAAATGTTTATGCCTACCCTAAAACAAAATTATGCCTAGCCAAAACTATTTATGCCTAGCCTTAAGTATTTATGGTATTTATGCCCAGGCTAAAATAAAGCTAGCTTAAAGTATTTATGACTACGCAAAAATAAGGTTATGCCTAGGCAAAACTATTTATGCCTAGCCTTAAGTATTTATAGCATATATATTTTAGGCTAGGCATAAATAATTTTGGCTAGCCATATTTCAAGTTTAGCCTAGGTAAAAATATTAAGGCTAGGCATAACTAGTTATGGCTACGCAATACTAAAGTTAAGGCTAGGTATAACTTTATTTAAGGCTAGGCATAACTATTTCAGGCTAGGCATAACTCTTTATTTTTAACGCTAATACTGCGCCATAGATATGTGAGGAGTATAGCTCCCGAACACCCCCCCCATTAAAACAAGCAAATATGTATCCAAATTGAATAATGTTACACAAATATAGTATTAACAAATTATATGCAGTTTTTTTACATAAATTCTAATTTAAAGAAAAATATTGAAATTTGAAATATCCACATTGGGAATTCTTACTACTATTTTCACGTTCCAAATTCTGATTGGTCGATATACGTTCCAATTAAATTTGTCGATTTGGTACTTTGTAACCTAAAAGGCAAACAAAACACTATTTACCTTTTCTTGAAATTATTATACATATCAAATGAACTCTAATTATTTGATGTTTCGAACTTTTATTAGGTTCTCCTTTTGGTCTGCCCTTAACATTATTTATTAGGGCATTGCATTATTTTGTTGTAGTTTTTAGTTTAAACGAATTTATTTATCCAGGATTGGGAAACTATGTAAATCCCTCCTCATCTTACAGTTTGCGAATTTGGCCTTTGTAACAGTTCCCGTTGAGCATACATACTCTAATCGACCTCTTATTTTTTTAAAAATTATTTTCAATTTCTTTATTTGTTTACAGAAGCACGATGTCAGAAAGGTTGTCGTCCTTCTATGGCAACATCAGAAGCCATTTATTGGGAGGAGTGTTAGCCGGAAGACGGTCTGTCTATGAAGTAAGCGACGCGGACATAGCGGAAGCTGGTGGAGATAGCCTAACTTCCTTCAGACAGGAGACCCAGGGAAAGGAAGGTAAAAAGAATGTCCTCAAATTTCAAAGGGCAACATCAGGTAGGACACAAGTGAGTTTTGTGTGACGCAGCTTTAGAATGGCACCATGGCGTATAAGGTCTGAGAATAATTTGAAATTAGATTTTATGTCAAATGAGTTTTCGTTTTGGAAATCCATTTAAAATATACATGTCTAAGGCACATTCTATTTAGAAAAATGTACGTATTATTCAGGTCTTAACGCCGCTTAGCACTGTTTTCATTGTTTGTATTGAAAGCATTGAAGGACAGGATTTGAGCTATTCGCCTAGAAGCCATGCCTTGATTGTTAGAGATTTTAAAGCAAAGGCACTTCCCTCCATGCCTTTTGATTCATAAACTGACCTGATATGTGGTTTTACTTGTTTATTCATGGACACAAACTAGAAAGTCCAAGTTATGGACAAAGATGGCCGACTTGTACTGGGGTCCGATAACAAAGCTTATATCATTTGGTTTTAAGCGTTGTCAGCATAAACCTGCTTGGGGCCGATAGGCTCAATGTTCTTACAACTGATTGCTGGTAGGTTTTGAAGGTTGATAAAGTTAAAGCTTAATAGGAAAACCAAAAAAAACCACACATGCATGCCTATGATTGTAGCATCCAACCAATAACTTTGTTAAACGAAAATCAGAAAAAAAAAACTATCTGAATTGAATTATACCCTTTTAATATCCATATTTCAATGTCAATTATGATGATATGTAGGTTTGAAGCAAGACTCTGGGTGTAAAATACATTTTTATATTGTCTATTTTTAAAAGATATGTTTATGCCAACCAAGATTGATGTGTCTGAATTTATTGAGATTTAGAATGATTGAAAAATAGCAAGGTACTTGAAAGACATTATACTAGAAGGAGGTATTCGAGTTATAGAATAATTGTTTACATAAAGGTGCTAATTATCTAAACACTGATTTACGATTAAAGATTTCTTAAGTTTATTTGAAAAAATAAAGCAATTTAATATGGTTTTGAAATCTAATTTTATCAGACTGATTAGTTTTGTTATTGTTTAAATGATTATTCGGTGCTAATTTTATTTCTGATTTTACAGCATGAATGATTTACTGAAAAGCATCTATCTTTTTTTTGCTATACCTCAACGCTATCGCATGAACTTGGATTCTAAGGTTAATTTTATCTTGAAAACAGTTATAAAGGGATAACCAGGCAATTTTCATAATTTGTTTGAAGATTTTTTTTATACATGCAAAATGGAGAGTAGCTTGTCCTTCGCAGGCATTATGCAAGGTTTTATTTATAGTCTGAACTTAAAGAACCAAACATTGTGTTAAAACACAGTGATTTGCTTCTGGCTATGGAAGAGAAGATTTACGAACAAATGATGCTCATAAAGACCGTTGTTTAACCAAACATTACATAATGTGAAGTAAAATAAAGCTACAGCTTCTGTTGTTAATGTACTAGATCTATCGCCAACGCAACATATAATGAAAATATAGACTCACATAACAACACCCGTGGTATTTCGTTTCAAGTGCAAACTCTTGATTTCACAAACAAATGCAAAATTGTTCTTGACCTTAATATTTTGCTTTGTTTTTGCAGAAAAAGGTATTACAGTTCTACAAAAAAAAACTAATGAAAATCTAGAAAAACTCTTACAGCACACTGCCAAGAAATAGACTCTTAACAAAAATTGCAAAGCTATTCAATTCAAGTTTCATACATGAGTCAGGAAATATTAGACAATGTTCATCAGTCTTGTGATAGGAGTATATAAAAATCTGTCAAAGTAAAAAAAAAAGCATATTGCTGTATTTTACGGTCTTTCGAAATCTCGTCAAGAATTATTTAGATATACTAATGGTTTATCAAGTTTTCTTTTGATTCCTTTCTGCAACCAAACAAAAAAAAAGAAGAAGAAAACCAAAGGAAAAGCTAATCAAACTAAAACTGGTTTTGATTTTCTATTTGAATATTTCGATTTTACCCTTTCGATGTAAATGTTATTTAAAAGAAACGAAATATGTACAGTCTTAAAATCTAAAACAACCGTTTTAATTGTCAGTACTCTGCATTTCTGTGTACTGAAAAAGTTAGATCAGTGGAGATGTACGTTTAATGACAAAAAGAGCGATTGATAATTGTTATGAATCGTTACAGTTTGAGCAAAGTGTTCATTTTTGTTTCTCCTTTGGTACAAGGAACTGTATACGTAGTAACTACAGTTAGGTATATAATTACTGCAACATATGCTTTCACAGGTGTAAACCAGACTCATTACATCAAAGAGACAAAGTTTGTCTGTTAAAGCTCAAATGACACTTAATGAGCTATTTATGTTGTTATCTATAAAAACTTATGTTTTGTGTATTATGAGGATGTATAGATATATGTCATGGACAACATGATAAATCTTATAAGGAAGAAAGACTTGAATTAAGAAATTTCAGAAATTTGTCGACCCACACACGCAAAGATTGATTTTTTGTTATTAATATACATGATATAGGGTTTTTAATAAATCGACCACCAGACCTCCATTTTAAGGTGTGTTGAAGGTAAACGGCCGATTTTCTATAAAGCATAAATGTATGAATAACATTCAAGTTCCTTAAATATATTTGTCCGAAATCAAATTTAAACGCACGGTTTTTATTTGTTTCTAAACCCTTAAATTATGCCGTAGATTATTTTGAGTTTGTTCACTAACTTTGGTATATGTTTAACGTTTTCGCCCCGGAACATTTTATTAAATGTTGAAATTAAGCTCTACGTAGTTTTCTGTGTGGTTTGTCACTGTGATTCATTGATAGAGAAAAAATCTTTCATATGCTTAAAAAATGCAAAAGAAATAACTATTTTAATTGAAAATGAAATTAATAGATTTTAGTGCCAAACAGATTTTTTCTAAAAGTATTTATTTTTATTTTTATTTTTTTTATGATGCCTTCAATCCCTTGCAATCAGTGCTACGGCAGTAAATATAAAATGAGAAATGTCAGACTTCAGATTTTTTTTGTCTGTTCCAAAGTGCAGTAATTGTAGAATAAGAGCCTTATTACATACAGTGAATGTTATTTAAACAAACGTTTGAATGCATTTAAATTAATCATTTGGAGTTATTTGATTCTAAAAGCCACATTTCTATTCAGAAAAGAGTAATTGAAGATGTTATAATGCATAGACATGTCATTTATAAAGTGGTGCCTACATAATACATTTCACAATTATTCGTAAACTAAAATGACTATTTACTGCCATTATTGATTCGGCAAAGAGTTGCAAGGTTAAAACGCTTGATAAGATTTAAATAACAAAGAACCAAAAGTGCATGCCAATTTATATGATGCTTTCAAATGTACCTGATACGCTAAATGAGAGGTCTAACCTCTATAGTCAACAACAATCAAGACAAATTGAAGCTAGAAAAAAGTTATCATTGTTTGTCTTTTCACACATACTTTAAAATTTTCAGTTTTCTTTGACATATTTTGTTGCACTTGGATTTGCATTATCTTTAATGTAACTGAGCTTAATTGTGTATATATGCAACAATATATTCACCAGTTTTCAATAATGTTGCAATGCATATAGCCTAGCCTAATGATAGAAGGTCAGCCATGCACAGCAATATCTTGTTTGGTCAGCCATGTACAGCAATGTCTTGTTTGGTCAGCCATGTACAGCAATGTCTTGTTTAGTAGGCCATGTACAGCAATGTCTTGTTTGGTCAGCCATGTACAGCAATGTCTTGTTTTGTCAGCCATGCACAGCAATATCTTGTTTGGTCAGCCATGTACAGCAATGTCTTGTTTGGTCAGCCATGTACAGCAATATCTTGTTTGTCAGCCATGCACAGCAATATCTTGATTTGTCAGCCATGCACAGTAATATCTTATTTTGTCAGCCATGCACAACAATATCTAGTTTGTCATGTTTTACATTTCATGCATCAGAAGAGATATATAGATGAGCTACAACTTTACTGTCAAACGACCATTATGCTTGTGACGTGAAGCAAGAACTTTTGAGGTTCCTTATTCAGCACGCTTAAATTTATCGTTCAGTAGACACGCGCATTGGAACTTTTACTTCCCCATTGGGAACGAAATATATTGGATCACATGCGACTGTACAAAGTAACATTCACTTCATATTTGTTTGGTTCAAAATCATATGACAATTAGAACTAAAGATAAGAGCTAAGTTTTTCCATGACAAATATGGTTTCTGTCGTTGATTAATAATACCTTAAATTGTGGGTTTTTTTAGTTTACTGGCGTCAATTCTGAAAAAAAGATGAAACCAGACATGAACTTTTAATACAATTAAGCAATACATGTTACGACAACGTTTATTGTGAGATAAGACAAGTCATGTCTTAAACTGCTACAGCATCACCTTATTAACCTCATTTTTAAAAGATCCATGTAAGATACCCAAGAAACTAACGTTTTTCAGTGAGCTTTACTAGAGCTAGTATAAACTGGAAAATCTTGTTTGTTTGAAAAGTGCCTTTTTAATGGGAAAGTAAATGTGTTTTCAAAGATTTGTTGAAGGGCAATGATGGAAACTGAATTTGAAGGTATGGAATCTTAGTCTATTATATTTTTTACTATCATTGTAAATCTTAGAGTATCAAGTAAAGCATGTATTCATTTTGGTCAAGGTAGCTTCCTATAGTATCTTATGCTGTTATAATCTTGTGAATCGCGCATTATTTTCAACCAATTTGGAAGTATTTATGATTGCTCATGTAGTTGGATACTTGTGCTATCTGCAAAACAAAAATGACAGTAAAACGGTCTTTTGGATAAGATTCGTGATGCACGCAAGCTTTTTCAAAATATTATTTCAAGATTTGAAGAAAAAAAAAATATTTCAAAACTGATCTTTTACATTTTGCTTTTTTTTGGGTAGTCTTTTCGCCGATATATATATTGGTATAATCCTTTGTTTCGTTGAGTCAATCGAATTGTTAGTTTGCGCTGTAAGTGCAAATAACAACATGGTCGACCAATTGTTTAAGATATGAGAAAATATGTAAATTTGGAAGAAACCACCTAAGAAAATGTTGTCTTTGATGTATGTTGTTATCCAAATCCTTTGTTTAACGGATATCATAGAACTATTTGTATTCACTCATCAAATGAAGACTTAAAAACAATGACATCCTCCGATTAGAGAATTCCATTTCTATTATATGACCATGAATGTCAATGTAGAATAAACAGTCAATTTTCTAATAATCAATGCTGTTTCCTGTCTTGTTTAAAGATATAGCAAACATCATAGAATTTATCTTTTGCATTGTTTTGGATCATTAATTTCAGATTTGTATCAATGTTTCTGTTACTGGTCTCAATTGAAAATATCACTTTCATTTTCCACGTTTTGAGAGTTGGTTGTATCGTTTTTCTGTTCAGGTTATTTTTCCTACATGTATATTGGTAAACCACAGTACAAAAAAAACCCGAAGCTGATGACATCCGGATTTTTCAGCAGACAATTTTGAAATTTTGGCTCAAAGAGCTTCATGGACAGAACACAAAAAAAGTGGGGTTGTTAGACGAACGAATATATCCCGCTCTTGTGTGTCTCACTCAGGCCAACAAACGTCACATAAATTTTTACTATAATGTGGTGTTTACTGTATTTTTCTTCGTCCTTTCGGACTTTTGGCGTTGGTACCTCTTTGCTTCTTTGAGTTAACGGCTTTTTAGAACAATATTGATGATAATATTTTCTTCCGTCTTTTTCCCGTTTAAAATTTAAAATGCTTAAGCTCAGGAAATTATCGTTGTTTAGTTCTCAGAAATTCCCTCTTATTCTGTTAACTTTAACCTCTAACTATAGGTCACATATCTCACAGGAACTTGAGAAAAAGACGACGTACTGTATAGATTCTATGAGGCCCATTTCATTTTTAGAATTATATCTCGAAAACGAAAAGGAAAGCTTTGTACAGAAAACGTGATGACTTCAACTTTCCAATCACCAACTTTCCTTTTAATGATAGAAACATTCCGTCCGCTTTATCTTCGTTAGTCCAGAGCTTGAGGGGATAAATGTGATTTTCCTGATAGAAAATCACGTACAGTTGCTTACACAGGGTTATATGTTGCTCCCGTTTGTTTTCATCACGCATGGAATTTTACGGAAACATCATGTGTATACAGGATTTCTGTCTCTCGGATGAGCACATATGTTGGTTTGACATGGGAGTTAGTATCTTCGTCCTTAATCGATTGTTGGCAAAGTGGTGTGTGTGGGATAGATATTAGCAGGATCTGCTTACTCTTCCTGAGCACCTCGTTGTGTAGATTGTTTTGTGCTTATTTTATGTGTACCGGTTTGGTGTTTGTCCATTGGTTTACCTTAGATCTTTTCTGTTGCTATTCATATTGATGATATCATCTCAAACTATTTCACTTTGATATCTTATAAGTATGTTTTTTTCATGTGATTGAGGTAAACGCATATGCAAATCTAGAAATGTTGATTAATTCGCAACATGAAAAAGTGACTCTTGTTTTCTTGTTGAATTTTATTTTGTTTTGACGCTTCAAGTCCTCTATTCTTTGATTTTACTGCTAAACAAAATATACAATTAATGAGTACCATGCAGTGAATAAAGGATTTTAATCAGATACATCTAGCCGTATTCCTGATTGCCAAGTCTTATACAAACAATTAAGGTGACAAATCCATACTTGATGGAATCATTCTGTCTTTAGACACAAGTCCAATCATCAAAGGCATGATCCTGATTAGGCACAGGTTCGATTAGCCTCGCCAGGTAGTTCTCCCACTTTCCTTGAACCATTAATCAGGGAAATAATAACCAATGTGACTTATTGGGCTACCTGCTGAAGTTCTCCATTATAGTGCTGATTATAGCAATTAATTCAACATCTTCAGTATATTTTGAACAGCTTGTTGAAATATAATTTATCACATCGATATTTAAGTAGAAACAAGACAGAAGGACGGGATAAGGCACGTCAATAAAATAAACAATCTATACCAAGGGCAATGCAGAATCTTATTGTAGGGAATTAAAATGCTCAAGTGCTTACATCGGATGAAAAGCAACAATATATATGGTAAGCATTACACATATAAGTTTGTGATCATAAATATGGAAGAAAATATTCACAGTGTACATATTTCAAACTGGCTGTAAGGAATAGGTTGGAGCTAGGTGAATATAATTTGAAGAGTAAAAGTGTTTCACCAACTTGAAGGTGCAACTAAAACTGTCCTATTCGCAGGTTGACATATATTTTTTTTTATTCATAATCGTTTTTACTGCAACAAAAATGATAGGCATACTATAATCAAGAAGTAGTGATTTTTAAAAACATTTTTATTTTAGAAAACAGCATCAGCTTTTGTCCGTTTTTTCTGTTTGTTTTTGTCCCAGAGAATGATCCAGTACCATTTTCAGAGTTCTCCATATGCAGTAAACCAAGATTTCAGTTGAGCATTTCTTGCTAAAACCTTTCTTAAAGCTCGATTTAAGAATATTTTAAAAGAAAAGAAAAATAGAAAAAAACTACAAGCATGCAAACAAAGAGTAAAAGACCACAATAATATTACCGTTGTTATATCCATTTATTTGTGCGACGTCAAAAAACAAGTTTGAAATAGCAGATTTTGACATAAACATTTTAAAAAAGACAAAAAGCAGTAATTAAAATAAAAACAATGCCAATCTTCTTTATATATATATTCTTTCTATATACTCAACCTGATTTGCGATTATTTCATCAAAGTATTTGTCTTTGGTGCAAGGACGACAGACCGAAAAAATTTTTTTTTTAGAAAACATGTTAAATCGACGTAGAAATAAATATATTTTGCAATGTCTGATTTTTTTTTTAACTTTTTTTTTCTCGTGACATTTTTCTTTTTTATGAAACTTTGTATTTGTTTTATTTTCAAGATAAAAAAGCGTACTGTATTTTCTAAATAAATCATATACGCCACAGAAATATTATTTTGCCAGCTGTGTCTTGGAGCTTCTTTGTCTATTGTACAGACATATGCTTGTTTTTTGGGGGATCCTTTTGTTCTTGATTTTGTTTTTCTGTCAGACCATAGTCTGAGGTTTTGTTTTGCATATTCAACTAAAGATACGAATATCCTTCAATCTATAGTTTTTTTTTCGGAATGAACAGTCGTCATATCTGCATTTCTTGAAAAGATGCATTGGTCTTAAAAGTTTGTGTATTTTCAAAATCCTGCATGCATCTGTTCATTCAAGGTCCTCAACTGTATTCTGAATGGTCACATGTGCCTAAAAGATGCATTTTGTACAGTCATGGGTCAGCGCCTTATTATATCTTGCAGTCATCACATTCGTCTGCGCGTTGAAATTTAGGGCTAGTATAATTTAACAGCCATAACTGCGTGGAAGGTGATTGCGTTTGAACTCCCAAACTGTGTGCTTAACAGTCGTGGAATGACTTAAGTTCTTTTCATTTTTATAGTCGTACATCTGTGCCTTAAAATAAAATTTCAAAATAATTCAGATAGTCATATGCGACTGAAATTTCTTATTATTAACATTAACACCCGGATTTAAAGTCATCTATACGCATGAGAGTTCTATGACTATGTAAATGCAGTCCTCTACGATTTAAGTTTACTGGCTTAATATTCATCAGCGCATTTATGTTCTCGGCATGTACTCTATGCTTTCCGTCCAAAGAAGTTGTTTGTAGATTTTTGTATATTTGTTTGTAGATTTCACTCTATTAGTATTGTATATTGTATTTTTGTTAGACTGGATTTAATTATTTTGTTATCCTCTCATTACATAAGCAATAAGCGGTAGGCAGGATATACTGTCGTATCCCCTTTCTTTGTTCTCTCTGGATTGATTTAATTGATTTCAACTTGCAGCAGCATATTGAATACCATGTTAACTAATGCATTATATCATGTTGAGCCTTCCTTAACTCGAAGATAAGTGGCAGTTTGCCATTTTAAAATAAATTGCTAATAACTCTGACAAAATTTTACAAAATTTTAAACATGCCAGTCTCCAATGTTTATAGCCTGAAGTATAATTTATTGAAGAAAAAAGCCTTCTGTAGACTTTTTGGTTATTTCTAAGATAAAAATTTACATAGAAAAATTCTTGGTGCAATGGATTTCTTCCGGTTTATATTTTTCAATACACTTTCTTGGCTTTCTTTCCACCCTATGGTGTCAGTGTGACAAAAAAAATGACTCGAGATTTGGTGGAAAAAAAAGCACACGTAATGTTCTCTCTGAAAGCTCAAAGTGGCACACTCCTTATGTATTGATTGTTCCAGAAATAGTAACCTTTACCCCTGTTTCTGTTCCACACGGCTGTACATGTAAGAATATCAAGGTTTTTTTTTTCAAGAGCGGCATGTTAAATAATAGTCTGTAAGTGTAAGGGCAATATAGTGTACAGTAAATAAAATTCAATATTTTGAACATCAAGAAGAGATTAAAATAGATTGAAAATGATTGATGGAAGATAGAAATTTGGGAAAATGGAGGAAAAAGTAAGTTCCATTCTTTTAAACTCTATTTTCTGTCTCGCGGGACGGGTTGCAAAAGATCGTTATGTTTTTTATCAGCCAAATAAAATTTAACATGAAGCTAAAAATGGTGAGATTCTGATTGCAAAAACTCCCTTATTACATATGTATATGGTTTTATGAATCAGCCGAAAGCTCACTACATGTACTAGACAAAGAACGTGGTGAAAATGGTAAGATAAACATTGTGACATTGGATTAAGCACTACTTTCGTTGTTAGTTTAATACCATACAAATAATTGTTATTGGGTAATCACTATACATGTTCATTCTGACGGCCATCTTCTGATACAGCGATGCATTTGTAGTCGCTTGTTTCTGTCTGTGAATCTATTAGCAAGAATTAGGACGTCTGAAAGTCCAACATATGAACTGAACACTCAACAACACCAAGACACACACGCCAAATAAAAGTTGGACGTGATTTTGTGCGATTGTCACCGAAAATTGTAATTTCACCTTACGTTTTAACTACATGCGTATATGAAGTATTTTGCAAGCACATGATTGCCTTTTTCTCAAAAATAGAGTGTTAATGCTTACAGGGAAATTTTATCTTATCTTGATATTAGTGTATAGTAATTAAATTTTATGCTTTATTACATTTTAAACATCAAGTCTAGATTAAAATAGATTGAAAATGATTGATTAAAGATAGCAATTCGGGAAAAATAGATTGTAGAAAAAAGTGAATTCCGTTTTTAAAGAAACAATTATATTCATTTTCCGTCTCTGGAAATGTATTGAAAAAAAACAAACTTAGTTATGGTTTATGAATCAGTCGAATGTTTCCATGAAAAGATGTAAATGGCAAGATTCTCTTTGGCCTGGACAGCCGAGTGGTCCAAGGCGCTGGTTTAGATACTACATTAATATATTTGAGTCCCGCTTGTAATTTACAAAAACGAGACTTCCCCACCTGTATGTCATTAAGTTTGTCAGGTACCTGGCCAAGGTCGGTCGTTTCCTCTGGGTACACAGGTTTCCTCCACCAAAAACTAACTGCCCTATATCAATCAATCAATCAATCAATCAATCAATCAAAGCTTTATTTATAGTCGAAGCATACAAAAAAAATTATAGCACAAGCTCTGTTGAGCTTTTGAATCGACTTATATATGACCCAGTTGCATGGAAAAAGCGTGTTTAACCCTTGCAAAAAAACTCTTTGTGACTTATTGGATTAGTCACTTCTTTCATGGTATGTTTAATATCATACAAATAATATTTATATATTATTGAGTAATCGCTACATGTTCACTCTGACAGTCAATCATCTTCTGATACAGCGATGCTTTTCTAGTCGCTATTCTAAGAGTATACATACAAACTGAACACTCAACAACAGCAAGACACACCTTGCGCACACTAAATACAAGTTGAACGAGTGGCACGAACATATATAGATTGGGAGAGAGTTGTATGTATTAAGGGAACAGACATTTCACTTAAAGTAGATAATAAGTTAGTTAGTTAGTTAGTTAGTGAGTGAGTGAGTTAGTTAGTTAGTTTGTCAGTTAGTTAGTTAGTTAGTTAGTTAGTTAGTTAGTTAGTTAGTTAGTTAGTTAGTTAGTTAGACAACATAATTAAATACTTATAAAGATATAGAGATTGATGTTCCCCCAAACTTATTTTCAAACTCATGATTTTTTTCCACAAGAATACCATGTAAGTGCTTTTTGGGCATTATAATCTTATCTTTATATAGTGTATAGTAATAAAATTTTATACTTCATTACATTTCAAACACCAAGACGAGATTGAAATAGATTGGAGATGATTGATGAAAGATAAGTTTTTTTTTTAAATTTTAATGAATAAAAATATTCAGTTTCTGTCTCTCAAAAAGAATTGCAAAAAAACCCCAAAAAACTATTATGATCGCCAGCCATTTTCTGATGTGTCTATGTGAATATAAGTAAAATCAATGACATCTGAAACCCAAACAGTAGAATTTAACAAACAACAACAATATGATGGCAGTGTCACCAACATTCAGAATTAGGGAGTGTTTTAAGGACCTACCAAAAAAAACCTTCATAAATCCAAATATGTTTTTCCTTGTTTTAGTTTAAACAAGATGCGTATATATTAACATATCTTCAAAACACAGTTTTCAAGCTTGCGAACGTTTATTAAAGTGCTTTAAGGGCAATTTTATCTTATCGTTATAAAGTGTAAATAATTCAATTTTATGCTTTATTACATTTCAAACATCAAGACGAGATAAATGATTGATGGACGATAGCAAATGGAGAAAATAGTGAATTCCATTCTTTAAAACTTTTAATAAAATATTTTATTCGTTTTCTGTGTCTAAGAATAAATGAAACAAAAATTAATATTTTTATGAATTAACCAAATTCGTTTATTAAAGCTTTCTACATGTTCTAGACCAAGTAAATGGTTAGATTCACTTATTAGATTAGGCACTACGTTCATGGTTAGTTTTACATAATACAAATAATTGTTATATCATTGAATTATCGCTACATGTTCATTCTGATAGCCATCTTCTCATAGAGCGATGCGTTTCCAGGCACTGGTGTCTGCCTAAGTATGTGAATAATTGTAAGCAAGACGGACGTCTGAAACCCCAACATGCAAATGAAACATCAGCTACAAATTTGCCACCCAATTTCTATTTTTTATGGGATTCCTATCTATTAAATCTCAGGTATAGGTTGTAAACAACTTTTGTCTTTTTTGATCAATTGCCTTACGAAGTGGTCAGCGCTCATCCAACAGAGCGACCAAGTGTACACCTTAGGTGGCTGAATAGGGTAGCCCTTGACCGCGTTGGTTGTCTGGTCTATATACGAAACCCTGATTGCAGACCATTGTGGACCAACATGTGTGGAGAGTGCCAAGCTTCATGCACGTAAAAGACCCCTTTGTGGACCGCCACGTTGTGCACCAAATAGACTAAATTTTCTGCTCCTACCCACCTCTCCCCTTTTCCCAACTCCCTTTCCTGTGCTTTTTTTCAAAATTTACTGTTGCTTTGTTTCCCATCCCATCCCTATATTTCATTTATCTTCATCATTTCAGGTTCATTTTAAGTACTAGTAGAAAAAAACTCGCGTCAGGCGTAGTAAAATTTATTGTCAGGAAATTTTGTTGTAAATTTGAAAACAAACATTCAATGTAAAAAAATACAATGTGATAATTTAGTCACAATTCAGATAAAACAACCCGGACAACAAGACCTTTTACCTAAATCAGAAAATCTATATTGCACCAGTTCAGTTGCTAAAATAGATCTATGTAGTATCATGGAAAATGTCAGAAAAGAAAGCAAATTGAATTTCCGTTTGGGACAATATTTTCCCACAACCCATGCATGGAACCGTAGGCATTAGACATACTCATTCGGTTGTTTTCAGAAATTTTCTTACATTAAATTTTGCAACTTGTCAAAACAATTACATTTTTGAATTTGATAATATTTTATTTTATATAATTTAAACCTAGACACAAGCTTAAGATTAAGAATAATTTCCTCTTTGCTTTTTCAACTTTTTGTTATCAAGTCAATATCCTCAACTCAAAAAGATATAACGAGTGCCGTAAGGGACAAGCTGTACTGAATCATTATAACAGCATATGGATAAAGCACTAACATAGATCTTCATTGAGAGTAGGGTGGATTTTCTTTTGTTTTCAGATTGATCCCAGCTAATGGGGACTTTATTTACTTAGCTGTAGACGTCGGCTCGAACCGTACGAAAGTCAAATCACATTTCCTGCACTATATTGCTTAATTAATTAAAGAATATTGGTTTTCCATTAAATGTTATGTCTAGTGTCAAAGATATTGCAACAAATGATAGAGAATGTCAGATTAATTATACTTTATAACGAATAAAGTGCTTTTTAGAGGCTATATTGAAAAACAAAAGGATTTCTCACAGGTCGTTTCAGAAGTATCCATTTTCTTAAGAGACTGACTGTATTGAATAAATAAGGTAATTAAAAAGAAAAAGAAGAAACATTATAGAATATTTTACAAATTTTGTTGTTCGACTAACATTTTTGTATTTCAATAAACAGCTATTACAACATTGTGCAAGGATAAGATGTCCATATTTAATGGTCTGCATTGTGCAACAATTTAAAACACGATGTTACAAGAGTGGTTTATTTAAATTTAAGATAACTTAAAGATCAAATCAAATCAAAACATGTCTCATTGTCAATGCAAATTAATGGCTCTAGAGCACAGACAATGCCTTCAATGTCTAAGTACTAAGTACGAATAATGTAAATTTCGTTATACTACTTGTATATGCATATTTCAAGTCTCCACCATTTGAGTGAAAATAATTGAACGGCCAAAAACCAAATGTGTAGTTATGATTATCCCAAAAATATTGTCATTTAACATATACGCAGACTTTGTTTTCCCCAGAAATGATTAAGGTGTTTCTGTTTATACGTTCATTTAAGCTGTTTATCCTGTCCACATGTTCTCGAGTACTACTACTTCATTCTTACTGATGTTTTAATTAGAAGGAATTGCATGACTCTTATACACGCGAGGATACATCACAGAAAGCACAAATAACCAATTATTTAGAAATACCATCAACTTTCGTTTGAACAGAAGAATTCTCAGGTGCAAATAAACATTGTCATTAGCAAATAGAAACACTGTCACCAATAAGTATAAATAAATGTAGCAGTAGTTTTGTTATTCCAGCTGTAAACTACTAGTGATTAAAAAAATACATATTTTTAATGTACCAAAAAAACTCTACTGTTGATTTGTGTGATTGGCTTATCGCTTTACCTATACTGTGTTAAATATGTTTGATATTTTGTTCGCTTTGATTTGTTTTGGTTTGGTCTTTCAGTTTACTTTAAAACTTAAAGTCTCTTTAAACGTATTTTTTGCTTATGACTTCTTTTCTTATTCTATTTATTTTTATTGTTTTATTTTGAACTTTTAAATGCTATGTTCATTATTTATTTTTCCCCCAATCTTTAAATGTTTCTATTGTAATATTATTAATATTCAGTTTTAATTTCATGCTTGTATCCATTACTGCAATTATTCATTTATTTTTTCAATCACCGTATATCTATAAAATCAATTATGAATATCAAAAAACATGTAAAACCAAGAAAGCAATTTATTATCTATTCCAGAAGTTCAGTTAAAGCCTAGATCGGTGGAACTACAGCGATCCCTGAACAGACAAGCTCACAGAACAAGTCTGTATGAGATTCCTAACCTGATTCTTCGCCGAGGACAGTCTTTTGACATCAGTATAACCTTTGATAGAACATTCACTGAAGCCGATGATGATATTGTACTTAGATTCGTCACAGGTAGGTAGCCCGAGTACTATAGAAATATTGTGTCACATATATAATACTTTAGCACTATAAGCAACTGGCTTCAGTATATATTCAATTCCACTTATTAAACCATCGTCATTTGCAGCGTAATTCAGAACATTCTACATGTAATTACCCTAAGTGCATGTCTTTATATTTATTATAAAAAGTATGCACTAACTTCATCAAAGAACAAATTCTATAATTTGTCACATGTGTATGATTAGTATTGTTACAACTGATGGGGCATCCAAATGTCGATAGTCCGAAAGGGCAGAGACAAAACCAGTAAAATATACCAACGAGAACAAGACGAAAAAACCCAGACAACATTAAACACAGAAATACAAAATAACTGAATATCAATCAACAACGCAAACTCAAGTCGAAACGAAAGTGAACTCATGTGCGTCGGAAGAATAAGCAGTTCCTGCTTGCTATAGCACACCCGTGTCGCTTCCGTGTAACTGTAAAAAATTGTGATAAGCCGACCAACGGCCTTCCTACCTGTACAAACAACCTTAACTTGTTGGCAAACCCTGGAAAACATGAATTTAAATTGTTTTGTGTGGTTTAACCCAAATATTCATAATCAAATCTTCGTCTCAAGATAAACCATCATAAGCATATTTATGAAACATAACCCAGAAAAGTCATGGGAAAACCCTGGAAATTCATGTTCAATATTTGTTAGCCCCTCATGCACGTTGCATTATGTATCATTTACACCTGATTAAACAATACGCATGAAACTGCACAAGACAAGATAAAGTGCACCAGTAAACGATCCAAACATGTTACAGTTACTTGAATTCGTTCGGTGGCTGGATGTGTTAAT
Source organism: Arcuatula senhousia (assembly GCA_963971305.1). Taxonomy (NCBI): domain Eukaryota; kingdom Metazoa; phylum Mollusca; class Bivalvia; order Mytilida; family Mytilidae; genus Arcuatula; species Arcuatula senhousia. The sequence goes on from OZ020306.1 coordinate 12,891,264, forward strand.
AATGAAGGAAATACATCAGTCATCGTCGAGAGATAGCAGAATAACATAGTCAAATGATGAATCCTTATGTCCATAATCAATTATATCCTTAAAGACAATTTAACAGCAGTTAAAATTGGTCGGGGAATGGAATTCATTATGGTTATATCTTTAAGAAGCTATCTGGATTGTCAATCAAGTGGATTGATTATATGGGGTTATTTTACTGATCCCGGACAAGACATCAAAGTGATTTCTATGATGTCCCTCATTGACACTTTTGGGAAAAACAAGAAACTGGTTGTCAAAAAGTGATGAAAACATCTGAAAATTGAAATTCTATAATCCCATGGACTTTACAAATACTCATTTTACTAGCGTTCAAAACCTTCGTATTCAAATTAGAAACACCGGTACCGCACTGACTTCAGTTTCATCAATTGGTCTAAGAAAACCCCCAAAAATGACATATAATTAAAAATGTATGGCACCCATATATTAAGTATCATTTACAGGTGACATTTCACATAAAATTACTAAAGACCACGGCAAGATAAAGTACAACAGTTATATATCCAATGTGTTTAGCAAATCATTTTCAAAGGTCTTGAAAATTGAATGTTCGTATGTACTATTGAATCACTTACATTGGATTCTAGCAGATTTGAAGGTTGAATAACATTTATCTTTTTGTAATGAGCCTTACAGATCAAAGCATCAAAAGTCTTTTAAAATTGTGGTTGTAAAGTTTTCACTCGACAAATGACGAATGCATTCACCGTATTTTTTAGAGTAAACTATCACTGCAGTCCTTAAACGCATGTTACTGTCAAAAGTCTGTACTTTTGGAAAAATAAGGAAAATAGAAGATAAAGTAAACCTTTCGGGTGATAATACTTATTGTTTAAGTTTCATCATTTAAGGTCGTCAGCCTATGCAAAGTAAAAACACCGTTATACCAGTGTGTAAAGCTAGAGAATTGAAACCAGGAGAATGGGGATACCAGGTGACCTCTATAGAGGACAAAAAAGTCTGCCTGAAAATATGCACCGGAAGTTCATGTGTTGTCGGCAGATATACAGTGTACATCGATACTGTTCATAAGAATAGCGAGAAAAATGACGAAAAGTTCAGATACACTCTGCCAGACGATGTCTTTGTAATCTTTAATCCATGGTGTCCAGGTAAGATATTAATACGATAAAATATTTTTTTAAATTGGTGAAAAAAGTGCATATAATAATTCCCCACAGGAGCTTGCATTTTCTAAAAATCGACCCCATGCTTTATCGATGATTTTAGCTATGGGTCTAATAAAACTCGGGGAAAATTTACTAGATAGCCTTAATTAAGAATCAGAGAATAAGGTCTAAAACAGTCGGACGACAAAGTGTTAAGAATACTGGGGAAAACAGAAGCATTTTACACAGGAGGATGTAATCCGGAAAACATTAAATAATGCTGTAGATGAACATGAGAATGGTTACTCCTTGTGACCATTTTATATTCAATGAAGCTAGGGTCTAAGATAATTTGATACGATGCAGACCCTGTTGATGATGGACAATTTACATTTTCACCCATGTGCGTTTGATTTGTTTATATCAAGCCACCAAACAAAGTCCGTGTTTCGACGATGTTCGTCATCCCTCGTGTTTTTTTTCTTTGTAGCTTCAAGAATTACCTTTGTTTTGCTTTCGCTTTTGGATTTCTTAATTTGATAATATATTTTAAGTACTTGATTTAAACACTTTCTGTTGTATTGATGATGTCCTTTCACTAAACAATTCTCAATATGGTGACTTTCTCCATCTTATATATCCTCAGGAACTTGAGATAAAGAACATAACGGATTCTAAGACCTCTGCTTCATATTAAGATCTACATCTCTAAATAGACTCTCAATGAAAACTTTCAACAAAACTCTATGATAAACATGTTGACTTTAACATTCCAATAGTTAACTTCCCCTTCTTGTGTAGCAACATTCCCGCCCGCTCCAGCTATCACAATTGATTCGTTGCTCAAGAGCTTAATTGTGGGAATTACATCGATTTCCTTGGCAGAGTGTCTTGTTGACACAAAAATTGCTAACACAGGGTTATGTTGCTCCTCGGTTGCTGTCTTTACTCAAGAAATTTTACATCATGCGCTCATAGACAAATATGGGCTCTCAGATCTGAGTGCAGATGACGTTGGTTTGTCACAGGGTCTTGTTTTCTTCCTTTACCGGATTTATGACGCTGAACATCGCGACGGGTGTGCTATAGCAAGCATGAACTGCTTACTCTTCCGGATCACCTGAATTCTCTTTCGTTACGATTTGAGTTCGCGTTGTTGAATTCTGTTAAATTCAGAGGCGGATCCAGAAATTCTGAAAAGAGGGGGCCCACTGACTAGCCTAAGAGGGGGCCTGCTTTGGTCACGCTTCAATGATTTCCTATATATTCAACCAAATGTTTCCACCAAAAAGGGGGGGGGCGGGCCCTCTGCCCCCCCCTGGACCCGCCTATGTGTTTGGTTGATTTAGTGGTTTTAGTGGTTTTTTTGTTTCTTGTTGCTGTTCGTTTTTGTATTTAATAGTTTTGTTGTTGCCCATTCTGACTTTTGAAACACGAATGCCACATTGGTGCCTCTGCTTTCTTAATATGTAAATGTATTTAACCTGTATGTTTTATTTTTTATGATGAGATGGTCTTGATGGTCCTTTGGTGTATTTTTAACTTCCTCCGTGGAAAGATTCACCTAGTGTTAACACCTTACGCTAATGTTGGTTCTCCTGTGAGTTTTTAAGTTCCTCCGTGACATGATTCACCCGGTGTTAATACCTTATCACTGATATTGGTCCTCCTGTATGTTTTTAAGTTCCTCCATCGAAAGATTCGCCTAGTAATCGCTGATGTTGGTCCTCCTTTCTCCGTGGAAAGATTCACACAGTGTTAACACTTTATAGCTAATGTTGGTCCTCCTGTGTGTATTTTAAGTATTTCTGTTGATTGAGTCGCCTTACCTTAACGCCAAATTCTCAGACCTTTTTTGTTTAAATTTTAAATGTATGTTAAGATCCATTTTTAGCTCACCTGACCAAAGGCCATGTGAGCTATTGCCATCACTTGGCGTCCGTCGTCGTCGTCGTCCGTCGTTGTCGTCCGTCGTCGTCGTCGTCGTTAACTTTTCTTCAAACTTCTTCTCCTCTGAAACGGCTGCACAGATTCAAATAAATTTGATCTGGTAGTACTTAAAGATATCCTCCACCGAACTGACTACTGTTTTTGGCTTGTAAATCAAAAAGTATAAGAGATAGATGAAATCTGATGCCACCCTACTGCTTCAGCATCAAAAGTTCTACAAAAGTCTCCATTTGGTCCAGGTTGTCAGATGACCCCTTAAAGGGGTAACAGTCCCTTAAAAGTGAAAAATGGCGTTTTTTCATGTTTTTGCCCTACAGTATGAAAACTATAGCAGATAGAGAAAAGCTGTTGCTTGCTTAAATGTTCAGTTCATTTAGCTCTACAAAAGTCTCAAAGGATTGAAGTTGTCAGATGACCCTCAATAGGGGTTACGGCCCCTAAAATAACCCTTTTCATGTTTTTGGTCTATAGAATGAAAACTATAGCATATATTTGGTCAGTTGCTTGCTTAAATGTTCAGCGCATCAAAGCTCTACAAAAGTCTCCATAGGGCGAATTGTCAGATAACCCCTTATAGGGGTTACGGCCCCTAAAATAACGTTTTTTCGTGTTTTTGACCTATTGAAAGAAAACTATAGTAGATAAAGAAAAAACTGTTGCTTGCTTAAATGTTCAGCTGATTAAGCTCTACAAAATATAGGGTTGACATCAAGACCAGGTGAGCGATTTAGGCTCCTGGGAGCCTCTTGTTTTAGATGGTTTGGTAAGATGTTTTTGGTGTTTTAATAAATTTTAGACCCTATATACATGTACAACCCGTCAGATTTTCGATTGAAGCGTGCAAACACAACAATGAAAATGTACGTCGTCATGAACGAGCCAATCGGTTACAAAAACCGCAAATCGTCACACTAGGAAAAACCAACGTCAGCCAGACTATTCATCAATATCCAATCAGATTTTATGTTTGCACGACCCATTCATTCAATCAATGTATTTTTATGTCATCAAATGTATCGATTTGTGTTTTTTTTTAACAATTGGCTTTGTTCATGACGACATTAATTTTCATTGTTGTGTTTGCACACTTCACTTTATGCTACAGTCGAAAGTCCATAGTTAAATCGGACGGGTTGTTTTATTTTAACATCTTTTTGAACTTTTACGTTCAATTGATCTATTCACGTTGAACCCAGATTTGGTGGTTGGCTCTAATCAAAACTCACACGAGCGAAAATGTACATTGTCGATCAGAGTTTGGCATACACCATTGTACACCGTTCATTCGATTTAGGCATTTATAGATGAACTTCCAATGCTTCCCTGAAAATGAGATAATTCTCGAAATGGCAATATGGAGCATCCAGAGTTCCGTAGCGCGATACAAACATTTATATTGCTTTGGTTTCACTTTTGAGTTCTATGTTTCATGATATATTCGGTCTTTTAAAAAAAATGTATTGTCGCTGACATGGATTTGTATATAATTTTTCCCAATTTTTTGTAGTTTTTCCGATCTTCATGTCGATTCGTTTTGTTTGTCTGTGACAACCTCATCATTTACATTATTCTTTATAGGCTATTACCATTCTTTATTGATTTCTGTTTGGTTGATTTTGTGTTTTGTGTTTCCTCGTGCTGCTCTTGTTCGTGTTTACCGGTTTTGTCGTTGTCCTTTCGGACTTTTGACACTCGATAGCGATAACGACTCATAAACACCGGGCTTTAAACATATCTCTTGGACGTCCTGGGTTTCAGCTAACATATTTTCACTTTAATTGTACCTGATTATTTGAAGAATCTAGTCAAATTCTCTTCTTGGGGTTGTTATGATGCTTTTTGGTGGTCTTTTGTGTTAACCAATTTTAAACTGGTCAAGACAGAATGATACTTATGATACTAGTAAGTAATTTTTGTACATTCTTTATTTCGTTGGCATATATTAGCTGCTGGGTTTACACGTACTGCTCAGCTGATGAATTGTTCTAGTATTCTAAAGTAAAATGTAACGCTTTGGTATATCTTTATCAGAATCCTTTGTCAAGTAGGCTTACGTTTGTGAGATCAGAATCCTTTGTCGAGTAGACTTACGTTTGTGAGATTAGAATCCTTTGTCACGTAGACTTACGTTTGTGAGAATTATCGACATTCAGGTCCAAAGTATGATGATAATCTGTAAAACAAATCGTTTGATTTTTTCGATTCTTGGTTAACTTTGATACAATAAAGCTGTTAATCATCGAGATCAAATCAATATGAATGAAATGATTCTTGGGTCTACCATATAATTTATTTTTACTTCTCTGTTATTTATCTATTGGTACAAACTTTTCTGAATTGAAAAGAATTTATAAAATTAATGTTAGGAATGGCCTTTTTTATTACTTACCTGCTCGTCTTTGATATTTCTCGTAAAACATTACGATAAAACAATAAACACATTTAGTCTTTGAAACTGTTTCTTATTACAGGCAGTGTTCAATATATGTTAAGTTCTAAAAGAAAAGAAGGATTCTGATTTTTCCCTAAAATATATAGTTCAAAACAATTTTACTTTTGATATTGTTTATAGTATTGACATTTATTGCTGATGTATAGTCACTTATCGCCAATGTGAAGGCATTGCCTTCAACAAGGTATCTGAGGCTTAGAATTAACATCTTTATTGTAAATTATTAAATGACTGATTTTTCTATGTCTATTATAATAAAGAAGGTGAAAAAAACCTTCAAATTTTTTAAGCTCATACGAGGTAAATAACACACTCATGGTCCTATGACTATGTTAGTTATTCTGACAATGGAAATCCGAATAGAATTTAAGCGTTACTTTTGCTCATATATTGATACCCATGAAGTTAAAAAAAATCATCAAGATTGGTGATAATGATATGACACTCATGCGATATTCAAACAATTTGTTTATATTTCATTTCAAAACCTTTTATCAAACATTTAAAACAAATGGATTCATTCATCGAACTATTCCTTTGAAACAGTTTAATCTTAAGCCCTCTATTTAATGACATGTTTCAAATTCGATAACTGGAAATCGAAGATAGCTCTCAATAATTCATGAATGCCAAAAGCGAGGAGAGAATTATTGGCTTATGAAGAACTAATCTTTAGATTCTGTGTCTAAAGACTTAAATGATTGAGGAACACTCAGTTGAGATAAAAGGAGTACAACGTGTTGATTGTACCGTTATTTCACTATTATTATCTATTGTCCCTTTATCAAATGGCGCTTTATCAGCTTCAGCATCCGCTGTAGTGAATTAGTTAAGGTGCCTTTTAAACATCAATAGCTAAAGTTACATCATTTCGTATTAATTACTGGTGGTATGAGAGAAATAAGGAAGAGGAATTGATATTTAATACAAATATCAAAGAATATTGAAATGCAATTAAAATTCTGCCTTCAAACGTCAAATTGATAAGAACAAGGATCCAAAGGACAATTATTTCACATTCATTAACATACAGTAATTGAATTAATGAACCTTTTCCTTATCATAATTTACAAAAACAATATCAAAAGGATTGTTCTAATTGATATATACAGATTCTATATGGAATAAAACCAACGAACAAATTTTATCTTTTAACTTCACCTCGAACTTATACTTTTTGGCCAGAGAGCCTCTGAACACTTTTGGTAATAATCGGGTTTTTTCTAATTGCTAATACACTAAAATCATTATAAAATTTCCTGAACTTGTTCATTACAGCTGACACTGTCTACTTGGAAGACGAAAATGAACGAGATGAATACATATTAAACGAGACAGGCCGTATATGGATGGGTACAGTGGGTAAATTCTCCGTTAGACCATGGAACTTTGCACAGGTAAATTCTACGTTAGACCATGGAGGTTTGCACACTTCTCAGACCATGGGATTTTGGACAAGTAAATTCTGTTATACCATGGAACTTTGCACAGGTAAACTCTCTGTTAGAGTATCAAACTTTGCACAGGTTAACTCTCTGTTAGAGTATCAAACTTTGAACAGGTAAACTCTCTGTTAGAGTATCAAACTTTGAACAGGAGAACTCTCTGTTACTCTATAAATCTTTGCAAGCTAAATATCTGTCAGACCGTGGCACTTAGCATTGCATAATTAATTTCTCCGTTAGTCTATGGAACTTTGCACATGAAAATTCTCTGTGAGCCTTGGATTTTTGCACAGGTAAATTCTCTGTCGGGCCATTAAATTTGCACAGGTAAATTCTCTGCAAGGCCTTGGATTTTTGCACAGGTAAGTTATCCGTTGGGCTATTAAATTTGCACAGGTAAATTCTGTTATACCATGATGTTTTGTACAGGTAAAATCCTCATTAGACCATGAACCTTTCAACATGAAAATTCTCTGTTAGCCTATGAAACCTTGCACAGGTAAACTCTATGTTAGACTATGGAACTTTTCGCAGGTAAATTCTAATAGACTATGGAACTTTGTAAAGGTAAATTCTCTGTTTGACTATGGAACTTTGCACAAGTATATTCTCTGTTTGACAATGAAATTTGTACGGGTAAATAGTCCGCTCAACTGATCTGATAGATATCAGATCTATCAATTATCCCCTACTCTCTCTGCATGGTAGATCTGAAGACATCCCGCTCTACTTTCTGTTCTGATGACTTTTTTGGAATCCTCTGGATTTATCAAAAGAAGTTGATTTTAGAAGCTGCAATTCGATTGGTCAATTCAAAAGGTCATCAGAACAGAAAGTAGAATGGGATGTTCTCAGATTTACCATGCAGTGACAGGAAAGAACAATTGATATACTGTGGATTCATTTAATTTCGTGGGTACCAATTTTCGTGGTGTTATGAAAATGGATCAGTTCGTGGATTTATAAATTCGTGGTTCTGAAGTCTGCAGCATATAGATCAATGTTACATTTTCTTTTCGTGGGGTATCAAATTTCTTGGGTCAAGGTCACACACAAAAACCACGAAAATTGATATCCCACGAATAATAATGAAACCACCGTATCTTGTTTTAATCAGATTGTAGGCCGCTAGGTCATGGTACTTTGCGCAGGTTTATTCCCTGTTACCTAAGACTGCAGAACTTTTAATTTGTACACCAAATACAAGATAAGTAAATGGTAAAAGTTCATATAGATACTGAATTGTATCTCAAACGTATTGAAAGCTTATATATCCAATGTTACAGGAAGGATTGCGATCAATTCTATATAATTCCTTGGTCGCACTTTTCTGAAATAATTTTGTATATCTATTACAAAGACTTTTCTTAAAATCACTAACAACACTTTGACTAACTATAGGACTTTTTTTCAGTTTGACGATGTTTGTCTCATGGCGGCATTGGCTATGTTAGAGAAATCAGAGCTTGCAGATGCAGCCAGAGGTCACCCTTTGTTGGTAGTAAGGGCTATTTCTGGTGTGGTAAGTGTTCCATTTGTTGCCACTTTATTGGTGTTGTTGACATTCTCTTGTCATATTGAAAGTTACTTTTGTTTTTACTTTGGTTGGTGTTTTCCTTTTTAAGCGTTACTGAATTTTTTTTTTGGAACTATCGTTTTTGTCATTTTGTCATATTTTATTTGTTATAATGACCATGTACCATTTTTTTTTAATCATACACAGGTAAGGATGATAGCAATATTAATGTTAACTATGTGGGGCCCGATTAAACCACCCTTTTTAAGTGCTTGTTAAGCTCTGGAACTTTGTTGTCATTTGTATTCAGAACTTTTGTGATCTTCAATTGCCACGAGGTGTCTTTGGCTTGGTTTGTCTTTTCTTTTTGGGACATTTGAGTATGGTCGATCCAGTTCGGTTGTTTTGTTATTACATTCATTCAAAAAATACAGTTTTGAAATGTCAATGGAAGAACAAGCTAAATACTTAAATGCAGATTGTAACACGAAAAAACTAAAACAGATTTTCTTTCTGTAGATAAATAACAACGAACATGATGGGGGAGTTTTAGTTGGCAATTACTCTGGAAAATACGATGACGGAGTGGCACCGTATGCCTGGAACGGAAGTGCTGCAATATTTGAAGAATATCTCAAAAAGAGAAAAGGAGTTAAGTTTGGGCAATGTTGGACGTTTGCTGCCGTTGCAACTACAGGTATTCAAGTTCAGATTTAAAAACTAGAATTTTTTATGTTTTATAATGTGAACTAATCAAGTGAAATGTGACGATAAAGTTTGATAGCTTTTAGACGGGTAATTTATATTAACCAGTGAAAGTTATTGAGTTAGAAATATTTCATCCGTTTAACGAATTAACTTAGTCCTTTGAGAGAGCAAATATATAAGGATGCTGACATTGCTTTTAGAATTCGCTCACAATACATCCGAGGAGTAATAGAATTTAATTGATTAAGAACACGTTTAGAAAAGAAAGAGTTTAAAATAATAAGTGAAGTCCTATTCTTGTTTTAGCACTCCGAGCACTTGGTATTCCCACGAGGTGCATAACCAACTTTATATCCGCTCACGATAGTGATTACAGCCATCAAATTGACAACTTCTGGTCAACAGATCAAAAACCCAGGAAACTTCTCAATGATACCATTTGGTAATGTCCTATTACAATAAACTTTTGTTTATATTAGAGTCTGTGAACTTGTAAAAAATGGATTTTTCTTCAAAACAACATAAATATTTTTATGACTTGATGTACGATAAGTTTTGCTATTTGCTATTTAGAAATTGACTAAAATACAAGCGTCAATTGTATAAATTTTGATTTTTTTTTACTTTGACCTGTTTAATCTTGGTCTCTCAGAGCCGAATCATTTTCGTTAACATTCATTTTTTTTTTTATTTCTAGCTTTTTCTAAATGTTGTTAAATTTTCCTTAGGGATTTCCATGTTTGGAATGAGTCCTGGTTTAGAAGACCAGATCTGCCTGATGGCTATGACGGTTGGCAGGCTTTTGATCCAACACCACAAGAATGCAATGAAGGTATACTACAACAAGATTCAAACAATGTTTTATAGTTATTTTTAGCATCTTTTGAAATTTTATTTTATATCAAGTGAACGACCTAAAGGAATAGTTTTGTTACAAAAGTGGATTGCATCTAAGTGCTTTTATGTAGTTGTATGCTCTAAATACTTATTTAAGACATAGAACCTATCAATTTCGCATTTTTTTTCACATTGAATAAAAAGAACATATATCAAAAGTTTACATTCTAAAACTTATCTTTATCGACATAAAAACTCAAATTTAAGCTGCTTTATATAAAATTATCTTATTTTAATTCTTCGCGTTGTCCAGCATAAATATTTACTTTTGGTTAACCATTATTCACATGAAATTTACTGGGTACTGATAAACGGTGAAACGAAATGAAACCAAAACGAAATCGGTAAATTAAGAAAACGACTGATGTCGGGTAAAATCGATTCAGTTTTCTCTTTTTCCGGTTTCGCTTGATTTACAGATTTCAGTTGCTTAATTTACTATTTTCGATTCCTTCTTTATCGATTTTGTTTTCGTTCCGTTCCGTTTTGGTTTATTTTCGTTTCTCAGTTTACCGGCACGCAAGTGTTTACATTTTAATATGAGAAAGACATTGCCTTAAAAGCTCGCGTAGATACAAAAATATAATCTATTCCATTGATAATTTCGAATAATGCCTGGGACGAGATAATTTGGGACGATGTATTACTATTTCCCGCAATTTTTCAGCACGCGCAGACATTTTCGAAAACTTCCGAAAATCGAATGTTTCCGGTGACAGAACAATTTTTCTTCCATAGTATTTTGGGGTCTCGTGCAATGTGGCAGACTCTCTACAATAGTGAGCTTCGCTTCGCTCGCATATAATTAGTTTTTCCTCTTTTATGACACTGCGTATTGTTATGCAGTTTTTTCTCGAAAAGAATATCTTCTGGTAGGTTTTTTTTAAAATTAACAGTGTCTTCAAAGGTTTTACACTGTATTCTTCAAATAGTGTTTCATTATGTTTTAAAAATTGCGAAAATGATAGGTTCTATGTCTTTAATCTTTATTTATTTTGATGGCACAGTTATACCACAAGGAGTTGAAGGCAACACAGTTATAAAGTTTAACACTGAACATAAAAACAGACAAAAATACAAGACATTATTGTTCAAATCCTTCAATTACAGAAACAACCTTCCTCCGTACTAATGACTTTTAATATAAATGGTGCAACAAACCGTTAACAAAAACATATTATTTTGGTCCTTTTCCTTAAAGGTGTCTTTACATGTGGTCCATGCTCTGTGAAGGCCGTAAAGCAAGGTCAATTATATCTGGGGTACGACTCCCGATTTCTATATGCCGAGGTGAACGGGGACCGTGTCCACTGGACCATAGACAGTGATGGGAACATGGAGGCTATAGCAGAGGAGAAAAGTATAGTTGGGTCTTACATCAGTACTAAGGCTGTTAATACCATATCCCGTGAGGATGTCACTGGCTGCTATAAGTTTGCTGAAGGTAATTGGTGTGTATTGGAATATAATTGGTGTTGTGTTTACTTTGGTGTTTAATCTGAAACTAAAAGTAAGAATAACAACAACTCTTGGATGGAGATAATATGTTGCATTAATACTTTTGAGAGAAAGAATTCATTTCTCTATTTGTCTTGATAATTAAAAGTAAATAATGCTTGATTGCAGATATTGCTCTTTTATTAAGGTTGTTTTCTTACATTGTTAGTAGTCTGAACAGTATAGCAAAATGCAAACATTATAAGCTGTATCTATTCCAAAAATTATTAAACAGCCTATATTTTATACTTAACAGGTTAAAACAAAACAATTTGAACCACATATTTCGTGTCAGTTTTAAGATAACCACAATGAATATAGCTCAAAATACCGTTCGTATTCAAATCTGTTTGCAGTCAGGACAGTCCTTTTATCAAAATCTTGGTTATCCCATATTTTTAAATGAATATTCTAATTGAATTCATGAATTAAATTATTTTGTATATAATTTTAGGAACACAAGAATATGAATCTTCCGTTAATTTGGCAAAGAAACTGTGTGCAAGACAAGACATTAAAATATCAAGTCCGTCTACAAATGACATTGAATTTAGTTATTCTGGAAACGTACAGAAAAATGGAGATATGGACATCGAGGTGAAGATGAAAAATACAGGAAAGGATTCCAGGGTTGTCGATGTTAATATATCTGTCATCGCTACGAAGTACACTGCTGTTCCGTCCAACGATCTCAAGGAAAGTCTAGGAGCTCATGTTCTGGAACCAGGAGCCGGTAAGTCCTACCCCCCCCCCCCTTCAAGGAAGGAAAATCATATCAAACACAGCTTCTTAAGCATAACCTTAATTGAATTGTTGGGATTTTTAAATACATAGTTGAATATTTTGAAACAGTTTTATATTATTATTTAATAATTTATGAAAGGGTATGGAGTAAATGAACATGAGACTATAACACATATGTAAACTCCAACTAATAGTATGAATGCATGAATAGTAAAAAAATCGCGAAAAGGTTTTACTAAAAGGCATTTACAAAAATACCGAACTAGCATAACTGGGATTATCACTCTCAAATGTCCGAATAAAAAGACAAAACATGGCAAAAACACACAGGAGCAATTCAATATCGTAATGGGCCTGACTTTGTACAAAAACTTTTAAGAAATGGTGGGTTAAACCAGTTTTATGGCATTCCAAACCATCCTCTTCCATTGCGATCTTAATTTATAAAAGAGCCTTTTAGTTTTCACAGTAGTCCCTAGAATTAAATCTGAAGACTTTTTTTCAGAAAACTGTACGAAACTGTCTCTTAAAGCTGCAGACTATATCAATACAATAGATCCTGACAGTCATGTAAATGTTTTTGTGGGCGCAAATGTTAAAGACACAAATCAGAAATTTGTGATGAGGGACATACTTCGATGTGAAAGGCCTAACCTAGAACTAAAGGTTAGATTAATGCTTAGCCTACTTTTTACATCTAATAGAGCTAGTATCTCTTTTCTACTTATACACAGAAAGAAATGTGTAAAGCAAGTATTAGACATAAGCGCTTGTAACTGTGGAATGTAATTAACTTGTGCACAGAATAAAATGCCATAAGTTTTCTCTACCCTTAATTTGTCTCTTAAGTTTAAATTGCCACTATTCCACCAAGAAGCTATAATATGATATGGACCCTTTTACCTTCTAAACACATAGCAGCATTCAAATGGTATTAAGATATGAACATTCCATTTGCAGACGGAGGGAAATGCGACTGTTGGTAAACCATTCGATGTTATAGTAAAGCTTGTCAATAACTTGTCTCTTCCTCTATCTGGAGGTTATATCAATCTTGAAGGTCCAGGAATGCAGAAAGTCAGCACAGTCAAGATCAAGTAAGATATTAATTTTGTTGTGGTTTCTTTCATTTTATATAGCAGTTCATTGAATGAAACGGCCAGCAATTAAGTTAAACAAACTTAATCCATTCTTGAAATTTTATTACAGCTTACATTTACGGAAAAATGGTCTGGTACTTTGATACGCCTCATTAACCTCAGAAAAACGTCAACAAAAAATAAGAAAAAAGTCCTTAGAAATGGTTTAGCACTCACTGGCAAAAAACTCAGAACGAACAGACATAAATGGAACCTAATTGTTTTGTTCCCATATAAACTTTTTCATTTTTTCTTAGAAAACCTATTGCACCTGGCGAGGAATTTAGGGAAACCATACCCATTAAGCCACGTCGTCCGGGTAGACGAGAGGTTATAGCTAACTTCCATTGTAAACAACTATGTGACGTGACTGGGGTTACAGAGATAGAAGTATCAACAGACACTGCCAAATCATAAGCGTTTACATGGAAGACTCTGGAGTTTGATATTTTTTTTTGCAATATTAATATATGCTATTTTTGTTTCTATTGTGTTCTATACTCAATATTTGTACGTATTGAATAATAAAATATAATTATTTTAATCAAAAAATCTTCTGATATTGGGTTAAAAGAAGACAGAGTAATGACCAAAATATTAGAATATATAGAATGGATATGGTGAGCTGCAAAGTTAGAAAGGGGTGCCCGTGTGCGAACAGTTATCACTGTTGGCACACGGGCACCCCTTTCTAACTTTGCTATCACTGTTGGCACACGGGCACCCCTTTCTAACTTTGCAGCTCACCATATCCATTCTATATTATATCAATTACTTTACAGAGCTGTGCGCATCACCATTTATATATATTAGAATATAGAAAGAAGCAGAGGTACCAATGGGGTATCCTAATGTCTAAAGTCCGAAAGGACAGAGACAAAACCAGTAAACACCAACAAGAACGGGACAAAAGCAGACAACATGTAAAACATGGAAACACAAAATAACTGGATATCAATCAACAACGCGAACTCCAGTCGAAACAAGAGTGAACTCAGGTGCTCCGGAAGAGTAAGCAGTTCCTGCTTGCTATAGCACACCCGTCGCGTTGCCAATAGTCCATTCAGCGTGTCAAATCCGGTAAAGGAAGACAAAACAAAACCTTATGACAAACCAACATCTGCACCTATCTGAGAGATCGAAATCCCATATTTGTCTATAAGTGCATGATGTCTTCCGTAAAATTTCTTAAGTGATGACAGCAACTGAGGAGCAACATAACCTTGTGTGAGCAATTTTTGCGTCAGACGTGTTGCTCTGCTAAGGAAATCGATGTAAGTCACGCACGCTCTGGAGTAACGAATCAATTGAGATACATAAACGCCATAAGCTGGAGCGGCCGGAATGTTGCTACATAAGAAGGAAAAGTTGACGATTGGAAAGTTGAAGTCATCACGTTCGTCAGATAGCCTTGTTGAAACTCCTTCTTGAGAGTCAATTTCGAGATGTAGATCTAAATATGAAGCAGACTTCCTAGAATCCGTTGTGTCCTCTAGCTCCTGGGGATATATGAGATGGAGAAAGTCACCAAATCGAGAATTGTTTAGTGAAAGTACATCATCAATATAACGGAACGTGAGATTGAAAGTGAGAGCTAGTCTACGGTCTTTTTTGTCTAGAAGAGATTGTAAGAAGTCTGCTTCATATGAATGAAGAAACAAATCAGCATGGTTATGTTGCCCTCGGTTGCTGTCTTCACTCAAGAAATTTAGAACAATGACCCCAAAATACTGAGGATCCATATTCACATGATGGGTAAAAGAAACTGGCATGTATGGAACGCCACAGCTGTCTTATGTTGAATTATTTATTATATGCTGTGGTTTCGTTATTATATGCTGTGGTTCTGTTATTATATGCTGTGGGTTTATTATTATATGCTGTGGTTTCGTTATTATATGCTGTGGTTCTGTTATTATATGCTGTGGGTTTATTATTATATGTTGTGGTTCCATTATTATATGCTGTGGTTCTGTTATTATATGCTGTGGGTTTATTATTATATGCTGTGGTTCCATTATTATATGCTGTGGTTCTGTTATTATATGCTGTGGGTTTATTATTATATGCTGTGGTTCCGTTATTATATGCTGTGGTTCTGTTATTATATGCTGTGGGTTTATTATTATATGCTGTGGTTGCGTTATTATATGCTGTGGTGCCGTTATTATATGTTGTGGGTTTATTATTATACGCTGTGGTTCCATTATTATATGCTGTGTTTCTGTTATTATATTCTGTGGGTTTATTATTATATGCTGTGGTTCCATTATTATATGATGTGGTTCCGTTATTATATGCTGTGGGTTTATTATTATATGCTGTGGTTCCATTATTATATGCTGTGGTTCTGTTATTATATGCTGTGGGTTTATTATTATATGCTGTGGTTCCGTTATTATATGCTGTGGTGCCGTTATTATATGCGAAGGTGCCGTTATTATATGATGTGGTTCCATTATTATATGCTGTGGTTGCCATTTAATTCACAACAAAAATGGCGTCAGATCAGTTGATTCCAATTGAGAAAGTGTTGCAAGATTTAAATTTACAAGCATTCTGCAACAGATTTAAAGCTGAAAAAATCACTCCAGACATAGTATGCAAACTGTCAGCACACGAATTAGAAGTTTTGGGAATATCAAGCAGGGCTGACATGATGAGGTTAAGAACCGAGTGTGTGAAATATGGAACTGACAAGCCAACAAAAGTACATGGTCAATGTGGTTCTCCCATCTATAATATTCCAAAACAAGTACTTGAAAACTTGCTTGAAAATGACTGTACAATTGCTTACATTTCCAAACTGTTATCAGTGTCCGAGAGCACTATTTACAGAAGAATGGGCCAGTTTGGACTAAGTAAATTCAATTTTTCACAAACTTGATGTAAAGTTAGGAGAAGTTATGAAAGATTTCCCCTTATGCGGAGAAAACATGTTAAGACAGATGATGATTTTAAAAGGAATTAGAGTTCAAAGGTGGAGATTGAGAGAAAGCATACATCGAATGGATAAATATGGTGTGCAGGATAGAAAAACTGGTAGACTTCACAGACGTGTCTACAATGTCATGGGTCCGAATCAACTTTGGCATATCGACACTAAACACAAACTTATCAGATGGCGATTCATTATCGTAGGAGGAATTGACGGGTTTAGTAGAATGATTATGTTTTTGAGGTGCACAGACAATAATACTTCAGCAACTGTTTTGCAGTGTTTCTTATCCGGTGTCGATAAATATGGTGTTCCTAATCGAGTAAGATCTGACAAAGGAATGGAAAATGTTTCGGTCGCAGATTTCATGTTGCAGAAAAGAGGTCAAGAAGGTATGATTACTGGAAAAAGTACACACAATCAAAGGATCGAGAGACATTGGAGAGATGTATATGATGGAGTCTTGATATTTTTCTACAAATTGTTTTATCACATGGAAGATCAGGGTATTCTGGACCCCTTGAATCAGACCCATTTAGCTGTCCTTCATTATGTATTCATAACAGAAATCAACAGAAGACTTGAATTTTGGAGTAATGCTTGGGCTATACACAGACTACGTACGGTTAAATCCTCTCCATTAAATCTATGGACATCAGGACAGTTACAAAACCCTGTTGGGCTTGGTGGTAATGAAAACCTGCAGAATTATGGGACTGAGGGATTTATTGGCCCTGAAGATGTTGAAGAGGGAGACCGACCTATCTTTGGTACCCTTTCAAACTTAATAAGCGGTCAGTGCAGAGAGATTTTAACCCAACAATTAACGAGAAATGGCGAAAACTTTGGTATAGAGGATTTCCGAAGATGTTTAGATATTGTGGAAAGGAATAACTAGATTGTGTTAAAATTAACAAATGATCACATAATAAATACAAATTTGAAAATGCATGTATCACGACTCTACTTAATTTTAAACTAGAATTGTTTTTAGTTAACTAAAACAGATGTCTCCCCTTTGTTTTGTGTATTTTACGTAATAACCAAAGGTATGAAGTCAAAGGTGAAGATCAACCATATTTCTGTGGACACATTGTCTTGTAGTAACCTTCTGGCATACTAAATATTTAAGGCCTATGTCAAAAGACAAAACAAATATGGCTCGGAAAAGAATATGGTCCCAAATATCAAAAATGACCTTGAGGTCAAAGGTCAAGGTCAAATTTCTTGTTACACGAACATCGATTAAAAGTGACATACCTTAATACAAAATAATCATCTAAGGCCTATGTCAAAAGACAAAAAGTTATGGAAATTACTATGGTCCAAAATTTCATGAAGGTCAAGGTTAACCATTGTGGTACATGAAACATCATCTTGTAGTGACCTAACTACATACCAAATATCTAAGGCCTATGTCAAAAGACAATAAAAAGCTACGCCGAGCGCAGCATGATACGACCGCAACATGTTGAGCCCTGTACGTTGGAGGCCCAATATGGATAGTCTTTTGCTTTGGTTACATGCAGCCCGTGGTGGACTTATAAAGATTTTTGACACATGCACCCTGTGGTTGACTTTAAAATGCATATTTGACACATATATATTCACATCATTATCTTATAGAAAAGGTCTTATATTAATTGACATATTTGGTCCTTTTGGACCCCTATTTTAAAAAAAAAACAGTAAGAATTTTTGCAAATCTGATTGAAAAATATGGGCAGGGATTTTCACAAGGATTCAAATGAAAAAAAAAATTCAGAAAATCAGACCAAAAATAAAAAGTTGATTTTATGGGCGTGGCATGTCTATGGCCCCCCTGTAGCAATGTAAAGCTGCAATATATTTTTAAAACAATTGACACATTAAGTTGACACATTTCAATGAGCAATTCAACAAAATAAGAATTTTCAAAATTGAACGAATAATAAAATTTTCTACAAGTTTTGTCAATGCACCCATTTTAGCCCCTTTTTGTCCTTTTTTTCTAAAACAGTAGGGGCCAATAACCCCAAAAACAGTACCAACCTTCCTTCAGTGGATAAAACCTTCAAAATAAAACTTCACAACAATTGTCTGGTCCACTACAGCTTTATTCATTTACATGGACAAACTTTAAACAAGTGTGGCCACTAAAAGTATGTCTCGCCTGCCAGCCTTCACTAAAATCAACTACCTAAGCTTTCAAAAAAGTCTGTATACCCAATATCAGATGCCTAGCTATTATACTTTTCTAGCAATTCATCGTCCACAAAGTCTTACAAAAAGTTTTCGGCCTGAAAAAGACCTAAGTTCACAAAGTCACTAGAGCGTGAAATTGGGGTCAAGGTCATATGACATGGTGACAGTTGCATAGACCATAACCTGAACTGTCTGCATACGATATATCAGATGCCTAGCTATTATACTTTTCAAGCAATTCATTGTCAACAAAAGTCTTACAAAAAAGTTTACCGCCTGAAAAAAGACCTAAGTTAACAGAGTCAATGAAGCATGAAAATGAGGTCAAGGTCATACGACATGGTAACAGTTGCATAGACCATAACCTGAACTGTCTGTATATCAAACACCAGATGCCTAGCTATTATTCTTTTCCAGCAATTCATCGTCCACAAAAGTCTTACAAAGAAGTTTACGGCCTGAAAAAAGACCTAAGTTCATAGAGTCACTGGAGCGTGAATATGGGGTCAGGGTCACACAGCATGGTGACAGTTGAATAGACTATAACCTGAACTGTCTGTATACTAAATATCAGATGCCTAGCTATTATACTTTTCCAGCAATTCATCGTCCACAAAAGTCTTACAAAAAAGTTTACCGCCTGAAAAAAGACCTAAGTTCACAGGGTCACTAGAGCATGAAAATGAGGTCAAGGTCATACGACATGGTAACAGTTGCATAGACCATAACCTGAACTTTCTGTATACAAAATATCAGATGCCTAGCTATTATACTTTTCAAGCAATCCATCGTCCACAAAAGTCTTGCAAAAAACGTTTCGGCCTGAAAAAAGACCTAAGTTAACAGTAAGCCGCCGCCGGAAAGTAATACCTATGTCTCGCTTTCGCAACTATTCGTCGCAGGCGAGACAATAAAAATGGCGATTTCTGTCCCTTTGACCCCTAATTTCTCAAAAATGGTTAGAGATATTGCAAATCTGATTGAAAAACGCAGGCAGGGATTTTCACAAGGATTCCAATGAAAAATCGGACCACATGTACATCATACAATACGCATATAATAACGGAACCACAGCATATAATAACAGAACCACATCATATAATAATGGAACCACAGCATATAATAATGGAACCACAGCATATAATAATAAACCCACAGCATATAATAACGGAACCACATCATATAATAATGGAACCACAGCATATAATAACAAAACCACATCATATAATAACGGAACCACATCATATAATAATGGAACCACAGCATATAATAACAAAACCACAGCATATAATAACAAAACCACAGCATATAATAACGAAACCACATCATATAATAATAGACCCACATCATATAATAATGGAACCACACCACATAATAACGAAACCACAGCATATAATAAATAATTCAACATAAGACAGCTGTGGCGTTCCATAGTAGGCATGTATGGGTAAACATGTATAAGGATAACCTAATTTGTTTATAAACTAGTCATATCATCGAAAAGTGTAGCAAAAATAAGTTTATTCGTTCCTGGACAAAACTAATGCTTCTGCTGCAGGGTCATACGTTTGATTCGCCTTCCTTAAGTTCCAATAACACATTCTAGTAGATCCACTAAATATATTGACCGGTGGAAGTGAGTCGTAATTTATTTCGTTTGCCTGCTTTACAAATTTCTGAAATGGTCAACAAAGACATTATTTTTATTGGTTAAAGATTTTAGCATATGATTCTTAAATCATTTGTTTAAAAATTCTGTAAAACTAATTAGTTTTATTCCACTACAGAATATACACTGTTCGTCCTTGGGTTCACTTTGACGAGTCAGAATAGCGATTTGATAGTTTCATAAAAGGTTTTTTACTAGTCAGTTTGAAACGAAAACATACTTTTATATCAATTAGATAGAAAAAAAATGAGCTGTGGAAAAAATGTACGGAACACAGCTAAAATAACAAGCGGTAATTTAGAAAAACCACAATGGACAACCACCAGCAGCCTTCAGCAAGGCCAGTAAGGACTAAATAGTTCGAGAAAAAGAACATTGGTAAAATAACAAACTTTTACATAAATGTATGTATGTAGGAGGAAGCTGGGTTAATATACTCTATTCGATGCAGATAGGACCGTACAGGGCGGTCATTTTTATGGCGAGTGTACCTGGACGATTCTTAAAGTTTTACATCCGATTTGTCACTACATATAGCTTACCTCTCTTAAGGCAAATGTATTGATGGAAATCATTATATGTGTAAACAGCTGTTTGTCTTCCACTTTCACTTTTGTGTATTCAAGAGAAGTTAGGCCATCAAATTTCCACCCACGTGCTTTATTTATAAACACGTTACATCTAAAAGGAAACAAACAAACTCAATCCTGGTTCGGTGGACTATTTGATTTTTTAACGGGGCTATGGATATTTTTTTTTCATTCTGCCTTTTTATTTTCGAAAAAATCGGAGCTTGGATTTCTTAGATTTTTAAATTTAACGTAAATTTTCCACCCTACGAATTTTTATTTTGAAAGCTCTGTCCTGCTTTTTTTATTTCCTGATTTTTGACATCCTGCCTTTTTATGGCAAATTTTACCATAGCCCCCCCTTTAAAAATCAATCGATTGCCCTATGAATCTCAAAAGGTGGACGAATAAAATTTGCAATAGTGAAACAACATAATTTGTAAAAAAAAACAAAAAACTTGTAAAGGTTATAATACCGAAAAAAAGGCATTCAACGTGAAAACATATGGATAATCTTATACATAGTCTAATTAACTGTTCTTTTATATGACTGTTATTAGAAGTTATGCATGTCTACCCATGGAAGTATTGAATTTAATACTTCCATGATCTAACCATCTTTTAATCTACTCTTATTACCTATCTATTATTCTGGTTGTGTTTTTCGGTCTTTCATGGTCTACTGTTGCACAAATAGATATTTCATGAGGTGGCCGTTCAATAAACATATCATTCGCTGCAACAATTCTAAAATAGACAATCTAATAATAAATGAATTATTTTAATACCTCCTGGCAGTTTGGTTTTTCTAGTATAGTTTTTTTTATATTATTTTGTTCGTTTCTCTTTGTATTCGTCTTCTGATTTTGATAAAGCTTCACGTCAGACACAAAAATTTCTAACAAAGCACAAGCTCTTCAATCAAGAAATTCTACAATAATCGTGTGTTAATAGACAAATATGAGATTTCAATGTGTCTTTGATAAGTTCAGATGTTGGTTTGTCATATCCTTTTATTTGTCCTTTCTGAACGGATTTGACGCGCTAAATTGACCGTAAGCAACGTAACGAGTGCGCTGCGACAGGCAGGAACTGGTTACCCTCCCGGAGAACCCGAGAACTTGGTTTCCTTTTGGTCGTTTTTGTTTTTGCGTGCTGTCCTCGTTTATTTTGAATGATTTTGTCTTTGGCCTTCAGGACCTCTGACATTTGAATGCCCCATTGGTATCTCTTTTTTTTCTTTGCCGTTGTCTTTTCGGAGTTTTGATATTTGAATCCCGTTTTGGTACTCCTATGCCCTTTACAGGCATGTTAATGTTAAGAACTTTGAGATAAGTCTGAGGAACTGGCTATGACTAATAACCTTTGCGTCTGTTTTGTTCATGATACTTATTGTTCAAGTTGCATTTTAAAAAGGGTGGTAAAAAATTTTACGCTTTACAATGTACCTGCGATGGAAATCATCGTCTTCCAGACCCCAATCCATATACTGGTTTGAGAATCCATTGACTTTCCTCACTAACTCCGGTGTAAGTGTAATGACACCTCCGACATACTCCTCATAAGGTAAACTATAAATGTAAACCAGCGGAAGAAAGATACAAAGAAGCAATAAAACCCTCAAAATTCCAAACCTTTAATTCCAGGTATAGGTAAGCTTATATGGAATAATATGTCGGTGACATAGGATATTGATTTTTATCAATGTATTATGATCTTGCCTTATGTTTTTCCATCATAACCTGATGTGCAGTTTAATCGTTTTAATGTACAAGTTAAAACAAGTTAAATTTGAATCAAGATAGATAATTTGCTCCGTCCTACCATTATCTAAAAGTCGGAGCAAAGTCCTATCTAGTCGGAGCACCGTCCTGCCTTTTTATTTCCTGACCTTTTTATTTTATTATTTTAAATTTCAACATTATCACCCTCCCCTTTAAACTTAAATGTTTGTTGTCTTACGTGTAGTTACATTGGTGTAATTATGCCTTACGTGTAGTTATATTGCTCTATTTTCATACACAGATGTCTGGGGTAGAATCCACACTGATACAGGTTCCGGTAATCTTCTGGTAAGACGTCAACATCATGGAAAACAATACAATCGAATTGACCATCGGCCATGGCGTACTCAAATCCAACATTAAAACATGCACCTTTGTTGAAAAAATCACCTGCAATCTTCAAAACAGAAGAAATAATCAGCAATAAAAAGATCACAGCATAACAACCTTGAAATAAGGACACAATTAAAAAAAAACAAACAAAAAAACGAGACGCAAGGTAAAGAAACTCTCTATAATAGAGTAGCTTTTACTGAGAGCTAGCTTAGAATCATTTATCATCTTATGTAAAACAAAAAGCTACGCCGAGCGCAGCATGATACGACCGCAACAAGTTGAACCCTGTACATTGGAGGCCCAATATGGATAGTCTATTGCTTTGGTCACATGCATCCCATGGTGGACTTACAAAGCTTTTTTACACATGCAACCTATGGTGGACTTTAAAATGCATATTTGACACATATATATTTACAATAACATTTAATAGAAAAAAAAATATTTCTACATTCATTAACATTTTTGACACGATTAAGCCCCTTTTGGCCTTTTTTAAAAAAAGGTTAGGACCACAAAATGCAATAAAAAGCTTCCTTCAGTGTATATAATCATCATATTTAAACTTCATAACATTTGGCTGGCCCACTACAGCTAAATTTCTTGTGTAAAACCATTTGCCTTGACCAACTTTTAAAAATGGCGTTTTTTGCCCCTTCGACCCCTTATATCTCAAAAACAGTAAGAGATATTTCAAATCTGATTGAAAAATCAGGCAGGGATTTTCACAAGGATTCCAATGAAAAAAAGATTTTGAAAATCGGACCACAAATAAAAAAAAATGATTTTTTGGGTGTGGCCCGTCTTTGGCCCCCTGTAGCAATGTAACGGTTCAATATTTATCAATTATGGACTTTTAACGAGGTCAATACATTATATATGGACCTGTTAGGCATATATTGAACGAGGACGAAGTCCGAGGTCAATATATTCCTAACAGGTCCATATATAATGTATTGACAGAGTCAAAAGTCCATCATTGTTATATTACATATGTAGTTTTTTTTTAATTAGAGTAAACTGCTGTTTTAACATCATGTAATTCAAATTCGCAGTTTTTTTACATTTTTTTTTCGATGTCATAATTTTTTGACTTGCAATATCAAAACAAAAATTAACTAATTTACCTAGGAAATCTTCCACACCTTAATTGTTATATTTCTAGCCTAAATTTTTGGGCAGTAAGTTTATTGCATCTTTGTAAAATGCTGACAAACATACCCTTCTTCACTGCATTCTTTTGTCTTGGCGGTCATGGCGGTAACCCAATTTCTGCATTTACATATAATTCACGTACTAACCGAAAAATCAAATGTAATTTATTAAATTCTTAACATTTTAAACATCTTTTCCCACACCGTTAGAAAGTGAAGGCTCCGTTGCAAGCTTTGTCAATATTTAGGACTTTTAAATGACGTCACACAGATGTGTATAAAATATGTCAAGAACGGACGAATATCCGGATCTAAATTTAGTAACATAGCGTCAATATAGGTAAAAATAGAAACATAGCGTCAATATACCAAAAATGCATCGTTTTTATTCCCAAAGCAAAGAAGTACACTAAATATCACTAAAATCACATGACCAAATAATCCAATGAAAATGTAAGAATGATAAACCATATGTAATATATATCAATACCATTGACACATTTTGTTGACAGAATTTAATAAGGAATTCAATAAAAAAAGAATTTTCAAAATCAAATGAATAATAAACATTCTACAACAGTTTTGTCAATACGCCCGTATTAGCCCCTTTTGGCCCTTTTTTCCAAAACGGTAAGGGCCACCAACCCCAAATACAATAGGAACCTTCCTCTAGTGGTTACAAACATCATATAAAAATTCATAACAATTGGTCAATATTTACTCAAGTTATCGCACGGAAACCAAATGTCCCAAGACGACGACGACGACGACAACGACAACGACAACGACAACGACAACGACGACAGCATCATACCAATATACGTCCGCAAATTATTTGCGGTCGTATAAAAAGTCAAATATATCGATTCTAAATATGACAAAATACTTCAAACATTAAACAATATAGTAAAAAAAAACCGAAACGCTTGATCACTTTACTGCGTTAAAATAACAAGGACAAAAGACATTTAAAAGTCCAAGAAAAATATGCACAATGTTCTAGCCAAAAAATGTATAAAACCGGACCACAACAGAGACGAGTGCGATGACTTGGACATGTCTCGAACCCAAACTCTTACTACTAAGGTAGCAGTGAGTCTGGGAAAACGCCTATTGATTTCTCGACACCCCTAGGTGGCGATCGTTATACCTTTTAACCTTTACCACGTGTGTATATGACGCGTTTAGCATACAAGATTCATTTCAATCTAAAATGAACCAACTTAAAAACTCCACGTTTCATTGGTCATCCTTGGTTTTTGATAACTGGTTATGCAAAATCAAGAGTCGGATTGGTCGAATATGCATGGTTTTGTAACCAAGAAGTCCCTATTTTTGACTCCAATAAACATAAACAATTTCCGAAACCAGGTAGACGCCCGTGAGTAAATTTACTGAACCATAGGCACAAAACTACGGTTGAGTGATTTTCGTCGGACATTATGATAAAGCCTGAAAGTTCTCCTAACGTACACATAACACAATAGGTAATGGGACTGTCCTTGACTCTTATTATCCTTGAATAACACCACTAGGGTCTCATCAAAGTGGACTCCCCAAGATGGTAAAAGGCGGAAGGCCAAGGATATACCAAAACAAAAACTCTGACACATAGTTGAAGAGCATGGGAAAGACATTGAGAGAAATGGACAAGTGTGCCAAAGACAGACTTGTATGGGGATTTCTAGTTACAGCCTTGTGTACACCTGTCGTGAAGACGGTAAGTAGGCAAGTAAGTGTACTAAAGTACCGGTATGTATAAAATTTCCAAAGTGTCTACCTCTATTTTTCCGAAAATTTTGATACTTATCTTAAGAGAACAGTATCAAATGTATCTTTCTAAGACAGTGGGATTTGTATGGTTGGCAATGAATAAAGTTCTTTTGTTTAAAATAACTACCTGTTCTACTAAATACACTGCAAACTCTACATTCTGGGCAGCAACCCTAGATAGGACATTGTTTAAAAAGGTCATCAACCCATTATTCCGGTCTCTGTATGGTATTATAATAGCTAGCTTGGTCTTTGCTTTGCATTGTTTAGGAATATACCGACCATTTTTCATAAATTTATATTTTGCTTGTAGTTCCTCTAATGTTAGGATGTCTCTATTGAGGGGAACATATCCATCTACAAAACAAAACAAAGGGTATTTTCCATAGTACATACAGTTTTAGGTACAATATAACAGAAGAAAATGGCATAAAATTATTTGCCTATCTGTGTATAACAATATATCGATGTCTTGTCGAATCATAACGCCTTAATATTTCGAAATCTGCGGAGCAAATTAAATGTTTTGACTAAAGCATAGATCTTTGACAAGACCTAAAGAAATGTGCTTTTGTTCATTTATTAATGGTAGTCTTTATACATCGTTGTTATTTAAACCAATATGCTAACTTAATAGAGTATTTTCATTCAATCTTTCATGAAGTAAACATGCTTTATGGTCAAGTTACCCTTTTCTTTAAATTAGGTCCTAGGCTGAAACTTTTACTTACAGAACCGATCTATGTCTACGAAACATGGAGCTACAGGGCCAGGTGCTGAAAGTGGGATGAATCTTTCAACAAATGACTGAAAATATAAGTTCTGTGTATCGTCCCAAATTAGAAATAGAAATAGTCCAATGTGAATTAAAACAATTATCCATTTATGTCCCGTCTTCATAATTTTAACAATTTTAACAATTCTCCTCTATATAAATATATGAATTCTTCGATGTTAAAAAAATTAGTAATTATTTTAAGTAGACACCTGTGGCTTCAAACATTAAAATCAATAAATTATATACATGTACGTATAACGTTGCATATACTTAAGTCAAAGATATTGTTTTTACACAATTTAAAAAAATATATTCATTTGAAGAAGGGTCCTGAATCGCTCCCTCGATCACTTGCCAACCTACTATGATGATTTACATGCATGATCTGTTATATCTCTTTGGCGGTACTTTAAAGCGAAATGAGTTTTTTCTCTATCTGTAATAGTTTTGATTCAGCTCCTTTGGTTTAATATATAAATGTTTGTACCTTATAATTAGTACTTTCAAAACCGTAGAAATTAAACTGATGCACACCTGGTCTTCGCTAATATATGATTGACCTCAAAGCTTAACAACCAGAAATCCTCATTCAAATAGAATTCGTCTTACCACGTCATTACTAGAGCCCTCAACATCAAGGAAAATAAAAACGACGTTATCGATAAAGTTTACCTGTGAAACAGAAAAAACGTCCATTTTCGATTTGAAACGCAACGTCAATTTGACTTGAACAGCGTTGAAGTTTAACGATTATCGCCAAAACCGATAATTTCAAAGTGAAATAACTTGAAAAATCGACCCATGACCCCATATTTCAGATTTTTAAGGTGGGACGTTACGTACGACGTTACCGATAAAATTTACCTGTACACTGAAAAATCCGTCTGAACGTCGTGAAATACAACGTCAATTATAGTTAGATTCTATTGCATTTTTCACGTATATGCAGTGTTTACGAAACCATATCTTATTAAAAACAAAGTCCATGACATATCCGTTATTTCACATCAATACATTGCAAATTTTCCAAGGAATATCATGTTTGGTTTTGGTCATAATTTGGATATCGTAAGTCCATTTTTGAGTATAAAAAGTAAAAATAAATGGTGTTAAAGCTGTGTTTTTCCTAAATGTCTTTGTTAATTTCCCGCCAAAATTGCAGTTTGCAAATGCAATTATTTTAAAAAACGAGGTCCGTGACCCTATATGGATGAATATCACTAAGAACTATATGTCTACCAATTTTCATTAAAATCCGGATATATGTCATTTGGTATCGTCCCACCTTAATATCGTTAGCAAAGGTCGACTAACTGGAACCATAATTTCAAAACTTTGGTATCGTCCCACCTTAATATCGTTAGCAAAGGTCGACTAACTGGAACCATAATTTCAAAAAAAATCATGGATTCAGTAGAAGACTATGCCAGAAAATGGACCAAGAATAAACTAGGTACATGTATTGTGCTCTTAAGCCATTTTCATCAGTAGATTTATTAACGTCTAACGGAGCACCTGAGTTATTTTTGTTTCGTCTTAAGTTCACGTTGCTGATTGCAGTTTGAAATATGTGTTTCTTGTTTTTTTGTATGGTTATTTGTTTTTGTGACGATTTTGACTACCTATATTGTATTTGCTTTTTCGGATTCGCGAAATTTAAATACCCTATAAGTTCTACTTTTAGTTGGTCTCAAAAACTTCGTAAACGCTTCAAGGACATCCTACAAAGGTTGAAAGCAATCCTCACGAAGAAGATCTGTAAAGAAAAGTAAACGGAGAGACGACTTATGCCTTGTAATGAGACTAAAAATATTTTTTTTTTACTTCATGACATTAAGATTAAATTCACTTGAAAGTATTTGACCAATTTAGTAATTACAGGGTTGCTACCATTTTCCCTCAAGGGATTTTCAGTGACTTTTCAAGGGTAATTTAGTCATTTACAAGGGTGAAAATATTCGACAAAATGTCTGTTCTCTAATGAAATTTTCTGTGAACCAGATCAATCATGAACTTTATGTCGTCCAGGCCTTTTCAATGATAATAAAATTCAAGGCTTTTTCCAGGACATTAAACAGACAAATGAATTTTAAGGGTATTTCCAGGTTTCAATGATGCGTATACGTAACAACCCTGATAGTAGTAGTACGTTACATCCAACCTGTTACTTGTACATGTTTTGTACATAACTGCACTAAACCGGGGCAATGTATAAGAGTCATTAATCTGTTTGATAAAACATGTACATTTATAATAACTATTTAATTCACGACAGCTTGAAATGATGTAACAGTTACACAGTAAGTTGAGCACCAGTACGACGGACAAGGGGATATAATTCAATACTAAAACGCTAGCCAATGTAAAGATAA
The DNA here is from genome assembly GCA_963971305.1 of Arcuatula senhousia. Classification (NCBI taxonomy): domain Eukaryota; kingdom Metazoa; phylum Mollusca; class Bivalvia; order Mytilida; family Mytilidae; genus Arcuatula; species Arcuatula senhousia. Next base: position 12,920,329 of record OZ020306.1, read on the forward strand.
ATGTCAGAAAATCGTTCCTGTTGGCATGTTGAAGACGGTACGACTCAAACTAATTAATCATCAAAGTGAAGACCACTCTGAGAGTCGATTCCAGAAGTGGTGTTTCGGCGGTTAGGGCACAGGGACTTGCTTCCCTGTATAAATATTTTGTTAAAGTCAATGTGCGGTACGAAAAAAACACGTGTTTTTTTTTCGTATCGCACATTGACTCTAAAAAAATATTGATAGAGGGGAGCAAGTCCCTGTGGTTAGGGCCCGTCCAAATCTATGAAGTGTATTTTTAGAAAAGTTCTTGGTCCGATCCCGACTCTTCTCTTATAAAATGCCTATCTCATTTTATAAATGCTTCAACAAGTTTTTATCAGCATAAACTTTAAAAATGAAGCGAAGTTTTACAGTTTTTTTTTTTTGTATTATTGTATCATAGCATCAAAGTAGTTTTTAGAGTATGTATAACTAATGTACAATTACTATTGGTAAACTGACTTGACAATCGTAACAATAACAAAATATTTCACATGTTTGTTAATTAAATATCAATCATTACTTTAGGTACATCTAAAAATTAATCTTAAGATTACATGTATGAGCAAGAATGCTTGTCTCTTCGACTCTATACAAATGAGCACTATTACTAAGTCATCAATTACCATCAGGAGCCTGGACTAAAGCAACGTTAACATTGCCGGAATTGTAATCCCAGGTAAATAAAGTAGTGTTAGTGTGGTCTTAACTAGCATTTAGATGTTGGTTCCTGGTAATTTGTGACATAACACCAATAAAATCGCAGCAGTTTACAAATCTACAATGGACATGTTGGACGTCTATGAATGGCGGTGTCACAGCCCCCGCCCCGGAATACCGAATACCGTTTAAAAAAGGACAGAATACCGTTAAATAGACTGGAATACCGAATACTCTAAAGATCACGGCGTACGCGTACCAAAAGCCTACAAATTCGGAACATTGCGTACCGCGTACCACACCTTGGCGTACCGGATACCCTTTTAAAAGCACGGAATACCGCGTACCAAAAGGGCTGATACCCTCATGAATTGGTCCTTCATTATACAAATCCACTCTCAAAATGATCAAAGAATGGTTCCTTCCCTGACATATAACAATTTAACCTGAAAATGACAAGAACAAGAACAAGAATACAGGTAGTTCATATAATAAATGGAAGCACAATTATAAAATCTGATTATATGACAGTAATGTTATTTTGTCAATATTCAAAATGAGCAACTGGGTGCACACTGAATAATACCATAACAATGGTGTTCACAATGATTCACTTCAATCATGTATGATTAATAATGTTCAAGAAATCATCTTATTCCTTCCAACAAGTCATTTGAAAAGTTTGTGTAACATTCAGTTTTAATGTTTATGAAAAATCCTTTCTTTCAAACGCTAATTCCACTTTGTTTTGTATTTCACAATTAGTCCACTATGCTTTTTAGAGAATCATCGAGGGTCAACTTTGTATTGTTCAACGTTGTTTTTTTAATGTTCAATGTTTTTTAATGAATCTGTTCATGCACCTTGAAGCACATATTCTAATTTGTGTCATATAAGGCGGCATATCCATTTTCCTTGTTGCACACCAACATGCACTTTGATTTTCTGTCGTAATGAACCGTTCTTGGTGCATTCAGCTTGTCTGACTTGTCAAGCAAAACTTTGTATTCCTCGCCATCATTTCTGAGAATCAGAAGAATATTTTCATTCGAGCCCACGACAAACACGTTTCCTTCGTTATCGACAGACAATCCGGCCGGACATTTTGAGCTTGCCGCCAACTTATCATCCTTAAGCTGCCATAACAGACATCCGGTCATGTCACAGCAGCAGACAGAGTTGTTGTCACGGACCGTGTAGTAAATTCTATCTTCTAAGGCATGGATGTGGTACACGTGGTGGACACTAACTAATATGGTTTTAATAATGTCGCCCTTCCGGTTGAGCTGTTTGATTCCTTCTGGGTAAAACACGACAAATATGTAACCTTCACTGCAGGATACACCCCAACAGTTGTTGAAAGATATCTCAGAGAAGATGGTTTGCCTTTCAAACGGCTCGATGCTAACGATGTCCAACAGATACTTTCGTCTTGTGTTGTAGGACAATACTACGCTATTGTTGTCGAAAACGGCCAAATCGAAAGGCGATTCCATAAGCTTCATGGTTCTTAGAAATGTGCCATCGGTTTTATGCAAGATCAGTCGTTTGTTTGCATTGTCAGCAAATATGACCTTGTTGTTTTGTAAGATGGCACAACCCGTGATATTCATCACCAACTGCCCTTTCTTGAGGTTAATTTCGCCGATGCGTTTCATTTTTACTGAATTGAACTCTGGTTGCAAATCATCTTCGTCTTCGGTAATTTCCAAGGAATTTGTGCTTTCCTCGGCAACTTCCACGGAATCGTTATCTGAGCCTTCCTCGTCTGACGAATCAACAATACTTGTAAACTCTTGGACCTCGGATTCTAGACGTTCGAACTGCGGATCCCTTCTCATGTCGAATTCTATTTCGGTAAAGGCTAGTGGCCTCTCGCTTTTTAAGTTATCGAGATGATCCTGAATTTCGTTGACGGTTTTTTGTACTTGTTGCAAGTTAACGTATAACTCAGCATTAGTGGCGAGTTTTTTAATCACGGCTACATCTGCTTCACACTGTTTGAGCACTTTTTCGTTCTTGTCGAGCTCAACCTTCAGTTCCATGGCCTGGCGTCTTTGTTCGTCATGTTTGGATAGAAATTCCTTCAAGACTTTATCTTCAAGCTTATCTAGATGTTCATTTAGAGTCTTTCTCATTGCACTTATTTTGCCTCGAATCATTTCTTCATTTTCGTTGGTACTTTTAATCGTTTCCACCAAGAAGCTTATGTCATCTTCTATTTGTTTAACTGCCTTTTCAACAATGTTCTCTGTAACATCTATGTTGGATTCTTTTGTTTCGGCCGAATATTCGTTCAAATCTTTCAATTTACATTGGCTATGTTTTATCAATATGCATTTGGAGCATACCATATCTCCGTGAGAGTCGCAGATGAAGGTTAGTTTCTTATTGTGTCGTTTGCAAATCATAATGGAGCTGAAAACGCCGAGTCTGTCCAGTTCGCTGTCTGTCGCCACCCTATGGCTCCTAAAGACCATGGTTTCGTTGTGTACTTTTGAGCACGTCTCGCATATGTAGAATTCACAATCCCGACACCATACCAGCTTGTGTTTTTGGAAGGAATTCTTTTCACAAACGTCACAACTTTTTGTCCTTTTCTCTGCCATTTTGCCTGACAAAATAAAAAATAATCACTGTGAGATAAATGTTTTTAAACAATAAAATTTCTCTTAGCTTTCTTGTAACAAAAGCTTCCATAAAAAACATGTTAACCATTTCCTTCATCATCTTCGCAAGCCAAGGGTTACGATCCGCTATCTCTCATCTTCAAGATGATAGATAGCGGATCGTAACCCTTGGCTAGCAAAGATGTTCCTCCATGAAAAATAGTGAAACAAGAACAGATTCCAGGTCCCCCGCCCGTTGAACGTTATATTGTTGAAGGGGCATAACTCCAATAATAATGTGTTCTATGGGAGAAAAAATGACTAAGTCGTTGAACAGGAAGTAGATGTCAGACTGACCTGAAAATCACTTACACCTTAGGGGACCCCTATAGGAGTCTGCATACAAAATTTCAGAACCCTAGGATTAGTAGTTACTGAGAAAAGTGTTACGAAAAATTTACCATTGAGCCAATGGGAGAAAAAATGACTAAGTCGTTAAACAGGAAGTAGATGTCAGACTGACCTGAAAATCACTTACATCTTAGGGGACCCCTATAGGAGTCTGCATACAAAATTTTAGAACCCTAGGATTAGTAGTTACTGAGAAAAATGTTACGAAAAATTTTCCATTGAGCCTATGGGAGAAAAAATGACTAAGTCGTTAAACAGGAAGTAGATGTCAGACTGACCTGAAAATCACTTACACCTTGGGGGACCCCTATAGGAGTCTGCATACAAAATTTCAGAACCCTAGGATTAGTAGTTACTGAGAAAAGTGTTACGAAAAATTTACCATTGAGCCTATGGGAGAAAAAATGCCTAAGTCGTTAAACAGGAAGTAGATGTCAGACTGACCTGAAAATCACTTACACCTTGGGGGACCCCTATAGGAGTCTGCATACAAAATTTCAGAACCCTAGGATTAGTAGTTACTGAGAAAAGTGTTACGAAAAATTTACCATTTAGCCTATGGGAGAAAAAATGCCTAAGTTGTTAAACAGGAAGTAGATGTCAGACTGACCTGAAAATCACTTACACATTGGGGGACCCCTATAGGAGTCTGCATACAAAATTTCAGAACCCTAGGATTAGTAGTTACTGAGAAAAGTGTTACGAAAAATTTACCATTGAGCCTATGGGAGAAAAAATGACTAAGTCGTTAAACAGGAAGTAGATGTCAGACTGGCCTGGGGACACCTATAGGAGTCTGCATACAAAATTTCAGAACCCTAGGATTAGTAGCATTTCCAAGTCCCCGCTCCGCGTTGCGGCGGGGGACAAAAATGGCAAAAATGCCCAATGAAAAAAGGCAAAAAAAAAATAAAATGCTGTAAAATTTTATTTTTCACCCAAGGTTTTAAACCTTGGTCAAGCTGTTCACTGGCCCAGGGTCTATTGATACAGGTCTCAACCTGACAGAAACCATTGAGGAGTACAATGAAAAAATTAACAGAATTGAATGAAAAATAAATTTATGTTTTACAGCAGTTTTGTTTTAACATCAATTTTTCCCCTGCTGGCCCCCTTTTCTCGGAAACAGTGGTGATAACAATACCTTAATGCATGAGGAAACTTAAAACAATGGATCAATTGCTCAGCCCAAAGTAAAATTTTTAAATAAAACCATTTGCTGAGACAAACTCTTATACTTAGCGTTTTTTGTCCCTTTGACCCCTAAATTCTCAAAAACGGTAGGAGATATTGCAAATTCAAAAATATTGAAAAATGCAGCTAGAAATTTTTACAAGGATTCCCATGAAAAAGATTTTGAAATAGAAAATAACAAGAATATGTCCAAAAGACATAATGCCCCATCTCGCAACATTTATTTTTTCCGCAAACACTAAAGCATCAACATGGTTGCTATTAAGTCACTTGTAAGTCAGAGGCAATGGACCTTAACTAACCATTCTTCTATAAGTGGTCATTCATGCGGAAATATAGGTCAATGCCAGCATCTGAAGCATGCATTGTTCTAAGCATCACTAGGTGCACCTACCATACCAATATAGTTGATGTGGCACATTTTAGTAAAAAGGAATGGACTTTAACCTTTCTTCTATAAGTGGTCATTCATGCGGAAAATATAGGTCACAGCCAGCATCCAAGGCATACATTGTGCCTAGCATTACTAGGTGCACCTACCATAACAATATAGAAGATGTGGCACATGTCAGTAAGTGGGAATGGACTTTAACCACTCTTCTTTAAAGAGGCCATCCATGCAAACAATATAGGTCACATTCAGCATCCAAGCATGAATTCCGATTGTGCTAAGCATCACTAGGTGCAACTACCATACCAATATGGTTGCTATGGCACTTGTCAGTAAGAAGGAATGGACTTTAACTATTCTTCTATAAGTGGTCATTCTTGCGGAAAATAAAGGTCAATGCCAGCATCCGAAGCATGCATTGTTCTAAGCATCACTAGGTGCACCTACCATACCAATATAGTTGATGTGGCACTTGTCAGTAAGTGGGAATACACCTTAACCATTTTTCTTCACATCCAGCATCCGAAGCATGCAATGTGCTTATCATCACTTGATGCACCTAAATAACAATATGATTGATGTGGCATTCGTCAGTAAGTGGGAATTTTGAAATATGGGATTTGGGACGGACAGACGAACGGACGGACCGGAACGGAAGGACGAACAGACGAACGGACGGACGAACGGACCCGTACACTATATGTCCCTCTACTTTCGTAGATGGGGCATAATGAGATGTGGAATAAGTGTACGCGACACAGCTCACATAACAAGCGGCAATTTAGAACAAGTGTGGCCACTAAAAGTATGTCTCGCCTGCCGGCACCATCGATAAAATCAACTACCTAAGCTTTCATTTCTTGATATAAACACAAAAAGTGGCTGTATACACAATATCAGATGCCTAGCTATTATACTTTTCAAGCAATTCATTGTCCATACAAGTATTACAAAAAGTTTTTTTTCCTGAAAAAAAAGACCTAAGTAAACAGAGTCACAAGAGCGTAAAAATGGGGTCAGGGTCACGCGGCATGATACAGTAGCATAGACCATAACCTCAACTGTCTGTATACGTAATATCAGATGCCTAGCCATTTACTTTTCCAGCAATTCATCGTCTACAAAGGTCGAGCAAAAATGTATCTGCCTGAAAAAAAGACCCAAGTTCACAGAGTCACTGGACTGTTGCATAGACCATAATTTTAACCGTCTGTAAACCAAATATCAGATGCCTAGCTATTATACTTTTCCAGCAATTTATCGGCCACACAAGTATTACAAAAAGATTTCTGCCTGAAAAAAGACCTAAGTTCACAGAGTCACTGGAGTGTGAAAATGGGGTTAGGGTCACACGACATGGTGACAGTTGCATAGACCATAACCTCAACTGTCCGTATACCAAATATCAGATGCCTAGCTATTATTTTTTTCCAGCAATTCATCGTCCACAAATTTCGAACAAAAAAGTTTATGGCCTGAAAAAAATACATAAGTTCACGGAGTCACTGGAGCGTAAAAATGAGGTCAAGGTCACACGGCATGGTTACAGTTGCGTAGACCATAACCTGAACTGTCTGTATACCAAATATCAGATGTCTAGCTATTATACTTTTCAAGTAACTCATTGTCCACAAAAGTCTTACAAAAAAGTTTACGCCGCCGCCGCCGGAAAGTAATACCTATGTCTCGCCTTCCGCGACTATTCGTCGCAGGCGAGACAAAAACCACAATGGACAACCGCCAACAGCCTTCAACGAGGCCAGTAGGCGCTGCTTGTGGTTCTGCAATTGGCCCTGGCGATATTTGTCGATGCACCTTTTTTTACTGATTCGTCTGTAACGGCAAGGATATCAAACCCAAAGTGCAATTGAAAGCTTTCTTTACTGATAAGAAACATCAAACTATTATTTTATAACTATCGGTCAACTAGAACTATCAAGCTGTAAAGGAACCTCATGTCGACAGACGACGACAACGACGACGAAATGATTAACGAAACAAAATGGTGACCAAATCGCCGTAACATATATACCGGCAAGTTCGCAAAACTTGAGGTCGTATAAAAAATCTAAAGGTTTTCTGTATCGAATCTATTGGCTGAAAATACATACAGTCATCGTCAGTGGATAGAAAATGGATAGTTTAATTTAGAAAGATTGCACATAACCCTGGATCTCATCTGTCCACAAAAGTCAAATGCTTCCCAAATAAGGAAAATTGAAATTGAAATTATCTTCAATATCTTTAGTTTTCTTCTGCTTTTTCAAAAACATACTTTGGACTTGTGATTTAATTCGTTTCGTGTTTGGAACATTTTGTCTTGATTTTATTTGAGTACAAGCATAAGATTAAAGTCTTTATAGAAAAAGTACAGTCACTGGCTTATTATACTTTGTATCAGACATGTCAGGCCGCTTTGTCAGGCCGCTGACTAGGATGTGTACCACAGGTGGTTGAATGGGGCACCTCTGTCGACATAATGAAAGCAGGGGTCGCCAAGCTATAGTGCAGAAAACCTGTCCGCAAACCTTATAGTCTTGGGGAAAATGTAACGTTCCTCCCATATGAAAGAACATGCAGTCTCAATATGAGTACCGGTATAATCCCTTGCAGGATGCAAAATTGGCCAATCCTACCCAACATTCCTTTTCTTTCCAGTGTCTCATCCCTGATTTGCCTTGTGTCCCTATACTTCCACTTTATTATCATTTCATGTTCATGTTATAGCCTCCTTCATGTTCATTTCCCTGATATAGCCGAATTTGTGCTGCTTGCATTGGGAGTAACGCATTTAAGGTCATTACAGAATTTCATGAGGTGTTAAAGCACAACAGTGATAATTTCAGGAAATACAAGAAGGTAAAACATTGAATTGCATGTTAATACTACATGTATGATGTACTTGACCAGATATGAAATTAAGGAATCACAAGTGTTTACAAACTTGTTATTTACAAGGTTAACTTTTAAAATTTACCGGTCCTTTGTGTCCCACCCCATCCCCATATTTCATTTATCATAATCATTTCATGTTCATTTTATCATCCTTTTCATGTTCATCGCCTGTAAATAACCTATATAGCGTTGCACGGGCGTGAAACACCAACTCACTCACTCACTCTTTAATGTTAATTATAAACATTGCTTAAATACATGTACCTAGTGTTTTGAAATTCCATGTAATTACCATTTATAATGTATTCTTCATTTGTAAATCTCTGATCAGAGGAAATTAAGACATGAATGAATGAATGATGATGATCCTAAATGTCCATTTAATTATTAATTCAAATGTAAAATGTAGATCAAATATATGAAAGTTATACATAAATATCTACAATTTCAAGCTCAGACAAAACTTCAGAAAACTTTAATAGACTTAAATATAGTTTTATTGTGTATTTTGGACATTATGACTTAAGATTCATGAACTTATCCAATCTTGAAGAATACGTGTATTTCATGTATTTATGAATTGCTTTCATCTAACTTTGACATATGGGGCCTAGGATTAAGGAGCTATAATTGTTTAAATTGAAAGGCACCAATTAACATCTTTAACATCAAAATATTTTTTCAATCTTTTCACTTTTTTCTTATTTTACTACCATTTACATAATATATCTAAACAAGCTGATTAAAGAAGACCAAATGCAAAAGAATCCAAGGAGTTACATTTAAAAATGTACACCTACTGGTACCACTATAGCACTGTAGGAACACAATTTAGCCCCTCTATGGTAAAAACCCAGACTCTTTGTATGGTATTGGCAAATACTAGTAGCAAGTTTATTACAAACTTTGTTGGAGGTACTAACAGGGATATGATCCTCTTTTCTAGAATGTAACATGTTTTTAATAATTATGGCACAAATTAATTCAAAATTTAATCATAGAATAAACAATGCTTACCCTATATAAGTTTATATCACACGTGTTCACAGCAACACATGAAAATCATGCATGTAAACCAACCATATCATCAATTCGTCTTGTCAGAGAAAAGGAGGTTTAAGTTAGTGAAATTTAATTAATTGAAGTAAACTAACTTGAAATTTTACCTTCGTTTTACTTGTTTCTTTGTTTTACTTTCGTTTGTTGCTATTTTGTCTCCATTTTGCAATTTTGTTGATTTTACTTCCTATTCAATATCCAAAAATAGACTTATCTACACAGATATACTAACTTGTGTATTCAATGATCCCGTGTATGTAATGGCTTTTTAAAATAAATGATAAAATTTAGAAAATTATTTCCTTGTAGTCAAAATGATCAAGCTCACCATTTGTCTAATGCTTTTTAAATAGCGTTAGAACTATTTTTTTAATATTATTTCAGAGCTTGGCTTTAGTGCCATGTGGAGGTCGTACAAAATTAAGATTCCCCGTGCTTTATATATTCTCGAGTACTGGAATAATTGTTGGATTTAAGTCACTGTTAACATATTTCCATTTTTTTGACGTTCTGATCTAAAAATTAAATTGTGGCTATCTCCTGAGATAATAAAACTTATTAGTTTTAATTTCATCAGTTATCTCTAATGCAGTTGATAAGTTTATCTCGTTTAGTTATTGTTGTAATATTTTTGGGCTTTATAGTGTTTTGTTTGTTCAAATCTAATGTCCAACTGGTCTTCCAATTTTCGACCTGCTGTCTGGTGAAGGTTAGTCCAGAAAAGCGCTTCACACGCATTTTTATCATTTATACGCTCCCGAAGGCCGCGATAATGGTAGAAATGTCAATATTTTAGTTGTACTATGAGCTGAATTTTCCTTCAACGTCCGGTTTTGCACACTGGTTTTTCCGAACTTTTGGCGTGTTTTCAACGCTTTTTTCTTTGCAAATTTTAGACGTCATTAAACGCACGCGTGACCCACAAGAAAGGCTAGTCAGTTTTTATTTTCGAACAAGAAATGAATAAAATTAATTGTAACTTCGGGAGCGTCACAGGTTTAACCTGCCTCATATCAAAAATAATATCAATATGTGGATCGTGTCTTTCTGGCACATATTCCATATTCTTTCTTTTCTAATATATCAACTAATTCTCATTTTCGTTGATGCTTACTTTAAATTTCCATAAGCTTTTTTACTAATTGTCATTTTAAGCATTATAGCGATTTAATAAGCATGTCGATTTGATTGATGACGCTCCACAAAATCATTATTGTTTGAAGTGTTTGTGTTGGATTTAAAATTAATATTTTTGACTTTTTTTTACATCAGTCGATTGGTGATTCTCGGCTAGCTGTCAGTAACAGCGAGTGTTCTATAGAGTTCCTTTACCGTTCTTGTTTTCTTGATTCTTATGTTCTCTCTAGTGGAATTGAACTTTGATCGATTCGATTTTTATTTTGTGTTCAGTTTTTGTGCTTTGTCTAACAATATTGATAAGGGGAAGGTTGTGCCCAAAAAACGATTTCTATGTGCCGGTGTTACATACTAGTTTTTCCCCCATACTAGAATTCCCCCCTCCGGAAAAATGAGTATATACTCAGCTTTCCCCCGGAAGATCTAGTATATACTAGATTTTCCCCCGGGGAAAAATGAGTATATACTACGGTTTCCCCCAGGGGAATCTGGTATGTGTAAACACATACTTATTTTTCCGTCATACTTATAGTTCCCCCCCCCACATTCTTAATTAGTACCTAAAGAGTTACATATACAACAGGCTGTCACTTGATTGATAAGTTGTCTAGCGAATTTCGTAAGTGGAGTTTTTTTAAAAAGTCCCAAATTCGTGCATGCTTTGTACAAAACGGCGTGTCCAATTTTATATCAAAGGTCGTTCAGTTTATACTTGTTCGGTGTGATCGGTGGTTTTCTCGACTTATACAACGCACAAATATCAGTCTTATGTAACGTAAGTGAAGTAGAAAGCTAACAACACTGGACCCAACCCTTATTTTATTACTTTGTTTTGTATCTTGTTCAAGCTAGTTTCTGGATTAAATTACCACACACCACACAGCAGCAATTTAAAATCCACATTGGAAAACAGTCAGCAATCCTTGAAGCAAACAGTGAGTGCTGCTTGCCACTTTGCAAATGGTCGATAATCAAATTTTAGTTAAATGTAGGGAGCAACCATTTGATTTCAAAGGGGTAGTGTATGGTGATATTTGAAATTCATAGGCAGGATGTCCCCCCACCCCCCACCCCCCCCCAAGAAAAAAAATCCAGGATTAACAATCTATGTAATATTTAGAATGGCAAAATACTGTTTTTTTGCTTAAATTTATAACTACTAGTATAATTCTTAAATGTCAATGTACGATTAGAAGCAAAAGGGCACCATGCAATGGGTGTCAAAATTTGGAAAGGGCGACAGCAATACAAGTAAAAACGATCAAGTACTGCATGAAGAAACACAAATAGATATTTAAATTGTTTGATATAAAGGAGACGGATTAATATAAGCTATTTTCTTGTTTCCAAATCTTATCGTCATTTATTGATTGATGATGCGATCATTTTAGTGCAATGATTTTTTTTTCAATTGAACGAATTTGAAAATGACCCGTGTTTTGCGAAGTTACGCTAATTTTTGTATTTCAAATGAGCAGAATATGTTTTAGGTGAACACAGGTATATAAAGGTAAATTAGGTATACAAATTGACTTTAACTTCTATTTTGCAGCAGTTCGAAAAATGTAGCTAAAATAGAAAGAAATAACACTACCAATACATTCGACTAACAGACGAATACATCGAATTCTAAAAGACTAAGTAACAAATCTGTTACGCATGAAAGATCGGCAACTTGTGTAAATTAATTTATTACAGTATTGAAAGGAGACGCAAAAATACAGAAGAAAACATGAATGAAAACAAAATGAACTATAGACAAAAGGGAGGGCGACGGATTATCCCCCCTACCCCGCCCCAAGTCAATATTTTCATTATCATTTCTTAATCATTTTATCATCATTTTGTTAATTCATCGCCCATATGTGAATACTAATACTACATTATGCAAGGGTCACTGTGTTGTTAGGGTTTATTTTTAAGCACCAAACTCATTTACAAAATTGACTTTACATATTTGTTTCCGTTTTTGATTTACAGAAATATAGATACATGTATTATTACGGATGGGGGGAAATCTGGTATGGGTTTTGCCAAAGGGGAAAATGTGGTATATACTCTTTTTTCCCCCTTAAAATCTAGGGGGAGAAATCTAGTATATACTCATTTTTCCGGGGGGAAATCTCAGTATATACTCATTTTTCCGGGGGGAAAAATGAGTAGGGGGAAAATCTAGTATGTCACACCGGTCCTAAGCCAGGAATTTTTGGCAAAGCTTTTGTTTGTACTTGATGTTTTCTGTTCCTTGTTTAAGAAGGGGGTCTATCTGTGACTATTTCAGGACTGGATTTGAATTATATACATTTTATTTAGACCATGTGCCAATTGCAGAACCACCAGCAGCGCCTACTGACCTCGTTGAAGTCTGCTGGCGGTTGTCCATTGTGGTTTTTCTGAATTGCCGCTTGATTATGGGCTGAGTCGCGTAAACTTATTCCACATCTAATATATTTTTTTTATTTTAAAAATTTCAAATATTGATATAATATTAAAGAAAAACTGGTCTTACTAAACAATCCTGTTATTTTAGAACAATTTATATAGATTGTTGCAATATGGGTATGGTTACGTTTTCCCACAAAACCGCACCAATCAGATTCAAAATCAGCTAGTTAGTCTAGCCGGCCACTAAAAGTGCATGCACAACACAACAGGCGTTGCTCTCATCTATCAATATTATGCCCCCCCTCCCCAAAAAAAAAAATACACAAGGAAAGTACTATTTTCACTACCCCTTCAATTTTCCGCTCTGAATCGTCACTTTATTGAAATCTTTGGACAGATATCCATGCATTTACAATAATTATTCGTTTGATTTAAGATTTTTCTTTGATTTTAGAGGACTCAGAAACTAAAAAAGGCAATATATCGACCTCGGACTTCGTCCTCAGTCGATATCATTTTTCTTGATTCGATTAAAAACATGTATCGACCTCACCAAAAGGCTATAATTGAATATTGTCTGCTGTGCCAACTATGTAAAGTTATGACATTCACAACTGATCGAGCCTGTGTGACACATATTTATCACTGTTCCTTATTAAGTGTTGCACCTGACAATGTTTTTCCTCGACTGGGATCTTTATTCAAGAAATTTTACATAAGACATCATGTGCTCGTAGACAGATACGGTATTTCTTTCTCTCAGACGGGTACAAATTTGACACAATAAATTAATCATTAACAACGTGACGAATGTGTTTTCAACAAGGTGGAACTGCATAACCTTCCCGGGCATCTACGTTCACTCTTGCTACGATTTTTTTTAGTGGTGCCGATTGATATTGAGTTGTTTTTGCGTTGTTTGTTTCTTATTGTTGTTCTCATTTTGTCACGCTGACGGTTTTATCTTTGCTCTTTCGGTTTTTGACACTCGAATGCCCCCTGCCATGCGTTCTTTTTACCGCAATGCTTGGTATTTAATTGTGATGATTCTCGCTAAACTTTTGTTTAGGAATATTTTATCCTTAACTTGCAAAAGGACGGCATGTCATGATTTTACTTATACTGTTTGCTTTTCATTTTGTCGTCTGTGAAAACTGATGTCTTTTGACTTAGAACTGTCCTGTAATTTAATAGAATACATTTTTTTATGAGACTATTTTGCTCTATTCACATACCAGTTGGTAATCCGAAAATGCAATGCCTTTTGATACTCTTTTATGCTGATCATTTGGTTGTTTCAACACGTTTTCCCTAAATTCTTTCTGTGCTTCGAATTCAACGATCGAATCTGTTGACTTATGGAGATATTTAATTTGGTAAGTTGCTGAATCAACAGTTTTGCTTTTATGCTTGCCTCCCTTTTGCCATATTGAAGCAAAACGTTTTTAACGGTCATTTAAACAAAAATGTATGGGATTTAATGTTCTTAATGTTTTTAAAGTATATTGGCTCTTCAGTTAATCATGATTCGTTGTACATGTTGTAAGGATAGTCGATCGCTTTCGACACATGCAGCCAAAGATATACTCACACCTGCATTCTGTGGTGGACCTTATAGTTCACATACCTGTAAATACTAAGTAATAAATTATTTTTTTAAGTATAAAGGTTTTCATTGAACTAATCGTCGGTCCGTAAGGGTATATATACTGTGTACAAGTTGTAATTTTGTACAAATTATAACATGTACAAAATATTTGTACCAGTTATAACTTGTACGGACCAAAAAAAAGTTATAAAGCGTGTACAATTTTAGGTTGTACATAACTTGTAACAAAATAATGACAATATTGTAAAAACAAAAGTACAGACCAAAGATGATCAATATCAAATGTCAAAGAAGAAAGAACAATTTAGCCAATGATCATGCTAAGGAAACTGAATATGTTGAAGATCCACAATTATTCTGACTTGGTACAGACATTTCAAAAGGAATGGGTGTTGGTTTAAAGCGGGGTTTATAGCACAAAACCATCCTCTTCCATGGCAAAAAAATGACAACAAAGTTCCAGACAGTAAATTTTGCTATTCCTGACGCGCATTTCGTCTATTCAAGACTCACCAGAGGTGCTCTACCCAAAATATGGAAAAAAGCCAAACATTATATGATTATGAAGATCATAGAACAATAAAAATCAAAATTATACTAAGATCACCAGCCTATGTCTGGGGTAGGAAGAACCATTTTGAAATTTAAACGAATTATTTATAGCTTTGATATTCAATGAGGTAATCAAATTGATACATTCATTGTATTATATATCGGTTAACTTTCACACATATTTTCTGATCTCTTTCATTTTCGTACCTATCATAATAATTTGAAATGATTTCTTTTTTACCTGCAATAAAATAAAATATACATATATGAAATGTATAATTTACATGTATTTGCAGATATAAATCAACAAATGGCAAACTTTTACAATTGACACCTAAAAACCCCTTACACTCTACGGCAGTTTTGTTAAGACGTTCATTTTGTCCTCTGACCCTTTTTCTGAAATACAATAAGAAGTCTCTTTAATGGTTAGTAACACCATATTAACATTTTTACAACAACTGGTTGACCCTCTATAACTTAAGTTCTTGCATACAACCATCTGTCGATATAAACTCCTATTATTGACGTTTTTGCCCCTTTGATCCCAATTGTTTTTGTTTTGAAAACGATGAGATATTGTCAGTCTGATTATAAAACACAAGCAGACAGGGATTTTCACAAGAATTCAAAAGAAACAAAATTTCGACAAACAGACCAAAAATTAAAAAAAAATTTGTGCGGCCCAACTTTGACCCCCTAACATTGTAATAGTGCCCTATTTTCCTGGTTAAACCATAATTTCTTTTGAAATGCCTGTACCAAGTCAGGACCATTGCGGTCTTCAATTTTTCCGGTGTGTCTTCCTTGTTTAGTCTGGCCATATGGACATTTGAGAATGATTCTCCAAGTTCAGTAACTTTGTTATTACCTTTATCTACCTGAGAAAATTTAAACTCTCAGGGTCTACAAGGCTCAATTGCAAAAGGAAGCTTCCTTTGTAACAATCGATCAGCATTTACTAAAGTTATTGCACAAGTCACAAGACAAGGACGAAGACTTCGTTATCATACCATTACAAAAAAATTTGCGGTCGTATATAAACGAAGAGCGTGCGTATCGCCGAGTTCGATCTTCGACAAGGACACATCAGTCATGGAACTGCCAACTGATCTCCAAACCCAAATCAAAACCGCCGTCAAAGATGGAATGGATATGAAATGGGACTTTTCCTTATCCAACGGGAAAGTTGAAGTCAAGATGACTTGGATGCCGGTTGATAGGCCGTCCAATGGGAAAGGACACCGCAACCAGGCCCTGAAAAAATCACCTGCCACCTATGGCACGCCATATTTATATTTATTCCTCTTTAAAGATATCTCATAAAATTTATAAGATATCTCGTATACTTTATAAGATATCTTATTAAATATATAAGATATCTCATATAAATAGTAGTTTATAAGATATCTTATAAAACATATGAGATATCTTATAAAACATATAAGATATCTTATAAAACAAATAAGATATCTTATGAAACATATAAGATATCTCATAAAGTTTATAAGATATCTTATAAAAATTATTAGATATCTCATATAAAATAATTTATAAGATATCTTATAAAACTTATAAGATATCTTATAAAACTAATAAGATATCTTATTAAGTTTATAAGATATCTCATAAAGTTTATTAGATATCTTATATATTTTATGAGATATCTTATAAGTTATTTTTTATAAGATATCTCATAAAGTTTACGAGATATCTTATAAACTTTATAAGATGTCTTATAACTTTTATTAGATATCTTATAAATTATTTTATATAAGATATCTCATAATCTTTATAAGATATCTAATAAACTTTATGAGATATCTTATATGTTTTATAAGATATCTTATATGTTTTATGAGATATCTTATATGTTTTATAAGATATCTTATATGTTTTATAAGATATCTTATAAACTCCCATTTATATGAGATATCTTATATATTTAATAAGATATCTTATAAAGTATATGAGATATCTTATAAACTTTATAAGATATCTTATATTTTTATAAGGCCTCATTAAAGATATCTCATAAAATTTATCAGATATCTCATATACTTTATAAGATATCTCATAAAGTTTATAAGATATCTGATAAACTTTATAAGATATCTTATAAACTTTATAAGATATCTTATAAAAAATAATTTATAAGATATCTCATATACTTTATAAGATATCCTATAAACATTATGAGATATCTTATAAACTTTATCAGATATCTTATAAACATTGTGTTTAGTAGATATCTCATTTTCTTTTAAAGTTATCTTATATAGTAAATAAGATATCTTATAAAATTTATAAGATATCTCATAAAGTTTATAAGATATCTTATAAAGTATATGAGATATCTTATAAATTATTTTTTATAAGATATCTCATAAAGTTTATAAGATATCTTATAAAGTTTATAAGATATCTTATAAAGTTTATAAGATATCTTATAAACTTTATGAGATATCTTATAAAGTATATGATATATCTTATAAAGTTTATGAGATATCTATAAAGAGTAATAAATGTAAAAACGGCTTGCCATAGCCACCAGGAGAAGAGACTACCAGAGGCTCGACCGGCGGAGGGAAACAAAGAAGGCCGTTACTAAAGAGGTGACCACGCAGACGCAACATTCAAATGATACCACTCAAACACAGACTGACAAGAAGATAATGGTTAACAGCAGCATCAACACCGGACACACCGAAAATGCAGATAACTGGACACAGATACCAAGTTTCCAGAAAGGGAGGTCACTCACCCCGACTAAATATAAAGAACACATAGAATGGGATAGACAACATAACCGAACAGACTGGATGGAGACCAATCAAGTCAGAAGTCCATTCGACCGACGCAAGGCATGTTACCAATCAAGATTCAGAAACGGTGATGTTTTCTACGGTGCTGCATGGACACCAACAACTGGAATTGACATAGATGACATCGAGTATGAAGAAGCACACCCAGCTACGCTAGACATGGGACCCAAACCACCGACTCCTGACACCTCCTCTTTTAACAGACCTAAGAAGAAGAAATCGGCAAAACAACTACTTATGTAGGAAGTCAGCAAACGCCCGCAATACCCAAGAGAGTTGCCGGGCCATAAACACCCAATACCACCACTACCTCGGCGGTAAGGAATGACACTGAATAATATAAATTCAAATTCTTTATTAATGATTAGCCATATTCAGGCGAGCATCATATAAACAAACACAGGCAATATCTTTATTTGAACACTAGTTTCTTGCAATATATGGTGAAAATCAGGCTGTGTAAGTCTGAAACTATGCTTCATTTAAAACCAAGATAACAATTTTGCGACTGATCTATTCTGATATGACTGTTGTTTACAGACGGGATGATCTACCACCAGACACAACAATGTTTTCACCGGTTATAAAAGACGCGTCATCTGAACATAGAAAAGATACTATTCCACCACATTCATCAGGCAATCCTGGTCTTTTCATAGGAGTCTGAGCCACAATCGTATTCAAAATATCTGGGTTTTGCCAAAGAACTCCACTAAACCTTGTTTTGATAAGTCCTGGAGCTAAACCATTTACTCTAATATTTTTTGGGGCTAACCCGGACACTAACCCCTTCACTAAGCCTAGAAGAGCTGTCTTGGTAACACCGTATGCCGGAAGAGTTTCACCTGGATCGTACCCTCCTATAGAAGAAACAATGACGATTGATCCTCCACCTCTTTTTTCAATATAAGGAACTATTTCCTTGCACAACATGAATGATGCCTTAACGTTAGTATCCCACAGCTTGTCCCATACCTCTTCTGGGCAGTCTAAGAGTGGTCCCATCAAAGGGTTTGTAGCGGCGTTAGATACTAAAATGTCAATTCCGCCATATTGTTGGATTGTTTTCTCAATAAGACGCAATCGGTCTTCCTTCTTTGCAACATGGCACACAATACCACACACATCCAAACCCTCTTTAGTCAAAGTTTCTACCGCTTTGTCAACATTCTTCTGTCTTCGACTGCTTACAACAACCCTCGCTCCATCCTTAGCTAATCGTCGAGCTATTGCAAAACCAATGCCATCCGTCGACGCTGTGACGATTGCAACTTTCCCTTTTAGAGGTTTAGACATGCTTATTATAATAATTTATAAAATTTTGTTTAAAATGTATCCACATTTTATCTTTATGTCATACATTAAGCGTTCTAATTTCTGACCGTTCTACATTTCAGGTATTTTGATCCGTGGGACCACGGTAAATCTCGGCTACATGACACCTCGTCACTAGACTTGTCGGCCATATTCATAGTCTTTTTAATATCATTTTCAGCAGGCTAAACCCAAGTTTAATTGTTGAGAGAAACAATTAAACTTGGGTTTAGCCTGCTGAAAAGGATCCTAAGTTTTTGTTTCAAATATAATGAAAATAAACGTTTAAATTATCTTTTAAGATTTGGACGAATATAAATCAATTATAGTTCCTCGCAAGGTGGTTTTGGGGACCCTTCCTATTAAAATTTGTTCAGACTAGATCGAAAACATACATTAGTGCTTTGTCTAGGAATATTGATAGGGGGAAGGTTGTGCCCAAAAAACTAGTTTAACCCCGCCACATATTATATACGTGCATGTCCTAAGCCAGGAATTATTGACAAAGCTTTCGTTTGTACTTGTCTTATTTATGTTTTCTGTTCCTTGTTTAAGAAGGGGATCTATCTGTGACTATTTCATGCTTGGTTTTGAATTATATACATTTTAACTAGACCATGGGCCAATTGCAGAACCGCGAGCAGCGCCTACTGGCCTCGTTGAAGGCTGCTGGTGGTTGTCCATTGTGGTTTTTCTGAATTGCCGCTTGATTGTGGGCTGTCGCGTACACTTGTTTCACATCTCATTATTTTCTAAGTATTCTCGGATGTTTTACCGTCATAATTAACAATATAATATTCGCATTTTCGAGAGAATTAAATGAGAATGCCGTTGGATAACTGTGCAGAAACGGTGTTAAATATTAAAATAAGACATGAAAGGGTGAACTTTTACAGAAAAAGTGTAAATTGCCCATCTTATCTGGTCGAACAGAAATGTTAGGTATAAAGTGCATACCAATGTTTCGATTGTGCATATAAAAACTCCATTTGATCCAGATAATCTCATCAATATTTAACTTTTACAGTTACTACAATGTAAGTAGCCACATGGGATTGAGCTGCATTTGCTTAAAGTCTGGTTCTACCGCAAGTCAGCCTTCTACTTAATTGATATCCTTGTCAGGTAAGGTCGAACATTTCTTTTTTCAAAATATTTTAAAAATACTATACATGATAAAAATACATTAGTTGAAGCTTTTCTTTTAAGTATGGTCTCTTGGAGTTTTCTTTCGGTATCAGTTATAAACAAGTAGATAAACTCATACGTTAAGAACAGAATATAGTTTTAGTATTTGTTATACAAGGAATCGTAATTAAACATTTTTTTTCTCTTTTGTAAATATCGGATGGCATTCCCCCTTTTTGTTGTTTGTCAATTGAGACGCACGAACTAAGTAAGAAATATGTTATCACCCCATGACCCTTTTGTATTGAAAATCTTATGTTTATGTTCTTTGATCATTTTAAAGTGCCCCATTGGTAATTCTTAAACTTTTTTAATGGTCTTTTTACCATTAAAAAAATTGTAGAACATCACACATGTGTATTTGTAAACATCTTATACCACTTAATCGTATCACACGGAAACCCGAAATTAGATACAATATGAGTTCAATAATATGTAGTAATTTTAAACGCAAGGAAAGTTGTGAACGATTTTTGAAATGTAGTATTTTTCGAAATTATACCAAGAAAATGATATAAAACTTCATGAACGTCTGACTATTTATTCTTCCGAGACCATGGAGACTCTTTAGTCAAAATATTGAACAGCTTGGTTCATGATTGGTTTCAGATAGAAGCGCAACTACAATAAAAATAAGTATCTAAAATGGATATTTCGTATTTATCAGAATCCAAAACCAAAAACGTGACATTTTTTTTATGAAATGTTTATCCTATTTCCACCTAATTTGATGCAATCATTCTTTTATGACATTGTGTCAAATAATATGACTTTTCATCATAATTTCCACAACAATTGTTAATCCATGAATCCCTTTTTGATTTGGTTTCTGCATGCCAAGGACGCCGAATGCCATAAATGTATCTGATTGCGATGAAATCGTTGGTCTTTATAGTCTTGATAATGTGGTTCTAACATATTTATTTGTTTGATATAGACCACAATATATTCATATTAAGGTATTTATTTCATTGCAAATCATAAGTAAACGGGTTATACAGCCCTGTAGGATTGAGATACATAATAGAAAGCTTATACAAGATTATTGAATATTCAATCGACGAATAAAAAAATAAGATATCATTAGAAGTAAACAAGACTAAGGGTTGAAACTTCTTGGTTCTCTGGGGTTTTTTTTTTTGGACAACTTTCTGGTTGAACAAGCCTTCATGAAAAATTGCCTTTGAGTTTCTTGTACTGACTTTCAATGATTTCATTGACGCAATTACGCAGTTAAAGGTACGAATCAAAGCACATACGTTTCCCCTCTATCACAAGATTCTCTTAAGGCAATTTTAGAAACAATGTTTCTGTGGACATGACAGCAGCCATATACACGGATCATCTCTGTAATAACAAAATATTTAGTGCCCACTTATATATTAAAACACAATCAAAGTATGTATACGTCTTGTATATCAACATAAATATTTTTGCTCATAAAATTAGAAAGAACTCTATGTACCTTGGCTTCCAAAATTACATAAAAACCCAACTAAACTCGATAAGTACTATCAATGACTATAGCAAGTTTCATATCTTACATGTTTCTGTTGATCCAGCTCAAAAGAGATTTGATTCAGAACATTTTCATCTGTTTCTAGTCATTTTGTTATTTGAAGTGAGGGGTAACATACCTTATAAAAGTTTTTAAAAACATTACGAGGATAGTATTCATTTGTGTGTTTTTTTAAACTAAAACAGTATTTAGATACAGTAATGTTGCTCGATTCATAATCCCAACAAAGCCCACAACATTATTATTATCAGATGGATAAATCTACAATTGGCGATAAACACGCGGTAACAGCTTTTTTATTTACTTAGAACACTACTATAGGCTTTTTTAAGGGGAGAATTCCTATCCATTCAGTTTTATATCGTAAAAACTACTAATCCTAAAAAAAATAGTTCAGATCACAACAGCTGCGACTGTTTTACTATGTATTCATTACCGATTTGACATTTACCAAGATTCGATAGAGAAACATGCTTGTCGTAAGCTGTTATGCATGTGGGTAAAGCTGTTCAATTAGTTAAAATGTTTGACTTGACGATAATTGTTGTATCTCTGAAGCGATAGCTTCGAACGAATCTGATATTTTACTGAATGTCAGATATCTTAGAAAAGATCAGAAGAAGGAACCAGTTAGCAATCTTCTGCTTATTATTTCGATTTATTCTAAGTAATTAACCAATGAAAGCACAGCGCGCGCTCTGATCGTCTGCTGTGGAGTTTCTCGTGCGTTGTCTGTCATAGTAATCATTAGTGCTGTTTTGACTATATTAGATCTGTCAGAGAATCGCCTCTCGTCTGACATCGAGCCAGGTGTAAAATTGGAATAATATGTCAGTAAATGATTGGACGTCATGCAGTATGCCCTACTGTAGGTAAGCGTTATCTTTTGCTCTTATACGATGGTCCCTTCGCTTATTGCTTTGTATTAATTAGACAATAGATTAATTGGGATATGTAATGTAATTTGATGATTTGTTATTTGCCTGTCTCTCTAGAGTAGTTAATAGTGACGATATCATGAATATTTGTGTATGTTTTTGTATAAAAGTTATTGACTAAAGTAATATCGTGATATCCGAAGATATATAATGAAATGTGTTGTTGAAGCAATGGAACTGTTCCATTGCAAGAATTAAAACACACTGACTCTTAATGTTTAGTTTGACGGTGGAAATTCTGTGTTCTCTGAAGTATTCGAGTAGTATAACTTACAATAAAGACAGGAATCTACCTATTTCTATAAACAGTAGAAATACTAGTACATTTTTTTGATTTTTTTTCATGAGAACGATCATTTCGTGATGAAATCATAGTTTCACATTCGGGCAATTGGCGATTTCCCTTCATTTATCAATTTTGTTTTTGCATAGTTGGAACGTTTTTTTTTTCAAACCTGTCCTGTTATTTCCTTAAAGTGAAAAAAAAACGGGAGTTTTAAATGTTATTTTCCCTTAATATGGTGCTTAAGAGCCTAGTTTTTCTCCAATTTTGTTTTTTAACTGAAATTGTAACTTCTTTTCGATTGTAAAAAATGGTCGGTGTTTAAACCAGTCACCAAGTCGTTAAAAAGAAAGTTGCAAATCATTGAAAAAAAATCAAAACTTTGATTTGTCTTGTAAGTCTCTGTCGGACAGTTTCAATCAAATCACTGTAGAGGTGAAGGGGTATACTGTTTAATCATAGAATACCATATATTATTTGTTATATAATTTTTCCCTGTGTCATCTACTTTCTGTTGACTATTTTTTTTAATCGGGCATCAAAGGTGAAACATGGGCGCACAGATTTACCATGTTGTTCTGTTTCTGTGTTGTAATTTTGTCTAGTAAGTGGAATTAATATGTTGTACCATATTAACAGGATAAAGTATAACATACATGTGAAATGCAGATGTGCATTCATTTACATAATCAAAAACAAATATACACGGAAAACACAATTACAGTTATGATTTATATCAAATAGATAAAAAGTTAAAAAATATGGATTTCAAAATACAACTGGGAGGACAGAAAGCTAAAATGTAGCAATCATATTTTTGATAGAATCGCGTGATATTTAAATTACATTTTTCAACGAGACAAGGAAATATATTGAAACATACAAGGAGTATAACTCCAACATTCGACTAAACATAAAGTAAAATTATAATGAGTAAAAGTAACAACAAAATTATGGAATGTGAAGGAAAAAATCCCCCCCCCAAAAAAACAAACAAACAAACAAAAACAACACGGCAACTACTTTAGTAAGTAAGTTAATTAATTCTTTACTCCCGAGCAGCGCGATTCCGGCTATATCCGAGAGATGAACACAACGAACATGAATTAATGATGAAGTGGAGGAAAAGGGACACAAGGCCCATCGTGACTAGAAAAGAAATGATGGGTAGGGATGGGCAATTTAGCCTCCTGCATGGGGATCCTACGGGACCTGCAGCATAATTCTTTAACTTGCGTGGAACGTGACATTTTTCCCAACACGATGCACCTCTATGGTTTGTGTGGTCAGGTTTTCTGCATTATAGCCTGACGATCCCGGCATTCATTATGGGCAAAGCGTCCTACCCGATGTCAGGTTTCTAAGCGCTCTTTAGTGGACTTTTACAGTCAAGTTTAGTGCTGCTGTAGGCCTATTCATCACCGGAACCCACACGGGTCAAGGCAACTACTAAGCAAGGGAGTCGAAGGTTGCATTAAAAAATGATGGGTGGAAGAGCCTCCATAGTGATCTAGGGCATATTCTAAGGTTCTCCCTGTCCCAGTCATAGGTTGATTTTATTGTCCCTCGTCGCAACGCGGAGCGGGGACATAGAAATGCCGTGCGTCCGTCCATCCGTGCAGGAATGCGTGCGTGTGTGTCCGTCCGTCCTGTTTTTTCGTAACAGATTTCTCAGCTATTATTGATCATAGGCTTTGGGTACTTGGTATGCAGCTTGAGTATTGAATAGACGAAACGCACGTCAAGCGTAGACACATTTATTGTCTTAAACTTTGTTGTAATTTGGATTTTCAGTCGTGAAGCAGGATTCTAGGTGTTGCATAGATATATTTATCTAAAATAGATTGGTTTGAATGTTGGTGCAATCATTAATCTAATGATGTCGCGCACGATATTGGTACCACTTTTCGTAACGTCGTCAATTTGACGTAGTACAAACAAATGAGATTGTGCTCATATAAATCCGTTTTGCTTCTTCCGATATTATATGATATTTTAGGTATGACTTTTTCCATTCAAAACGTTTTAGAATGTTTTTTTAGAATTCAGTTTTATTTTATATTTTGCTTCTCGTGTCAAGTTTGTCATTTTCTTGTTTTATTATATAATACTAGTAATAACGTATTTATTTATATAAGTTTTCTTTGTTTATACTTTGCATATATTTAACTTTTATTTTCTTTTATAAACACACAACAGTATGTCCACATGTCAAAGGGGAATGAGTCTTCCCTTAAATAAAGATAAAAGGATGAAAAAAAAAAAACAAACACAGACAGTTTGTTTCACGTGTATGATTACGTCGTTATGAATATTGAAAAACGTCAAAAATGAGCAAGCGTGACATTCAAGTGCGAAATCGTAAAAATCCGATGGTATTGACAATTTTTATCATAAAATTCCGAAGCTAGTTCTACAACTAGTTGACCAAATGCACATGTTTAAAATGGTTTCAAAGTTTTAATCCAGAACTGTAAAACAAAAGATACATTGTCTCAAATATTGAAGCAGACGTAAAAATAGTAGTATTTTGTCTTGCTTTTCGGACGTGTGAAATTTGTGTGAGAAAACGAAAAAATGTAAGTGTGTTTAAATATGAAGTAGTATATTTTCAAATTTTAGGATACATCTTTTTGAATAAATGCACATTCGTAAAATATAAGCAAAAATTTGTTTCAATTGTTCGTCTTTTTATTAGAGTTATGAGAATTTTGACCAAAAAAAATTCCGACGCCAAAAACGGCCATTTTCACGTCGTGTGACATTTGACTTGCTTGTACTAAAACTGTGATCTTTACAAGAAGGAACCCTTTAGATGATTTCAATTTTCTTATCTGAAAGGGAATACGCTTGCAGAAAAACATATCTTAATGGCGAAAATAATGACATTCGACTTCACCTGATAAATCTATATAGTTCATGGACTAAAAAACTTGAAAACGTTGTTTTTCGTTTTTGTGACATTTTCGTATTACTTTGTTTTCCGCGCCTGTTCAAGAAAATTCACACATGATAAGTCCAAAAATAGTCTAAGTATCGAGCAAAATGTCTAAACGTTTTGTACATTTGAGATCAGACCTATTGTCGTTAGTTTAATATGTTATTTAAGTGAAATCGCTTGTCGAAAAATAATTTTGTGGGTCAATTTTCGCAGCGTCTACATACTTTTTTTAAGTGGAAAATGGCGATCATAACAAAATTGCGCTCTATTTTGATTTTTCTCAGCCAAAAATATTTTTATTTGGTAGACAGGTCTCTGTTTGTAAAATATGACATAAATAACTCATTTTTTAAAAAAGTTCACCCAGAAATACAAAAATGTTGGGTTGATTATGTTACGCGTCTACAGCACGAAAATGACGTATTTTCAATCTTCTCAGAACGCCCCTGTTTTTCTGTGTAAAATGATATTGAAAAAGGTTTTCAAAAAATATTCTACAGAATCTACACTTTAATTTGATATAAGCTTCTTATTTTTTATGTTTCCTGCAATTTTTTAAAAGTAATTTTCTTTAAACTTGGTTGACGCTTTTGACGATGGTATGAACATTGTGCGCGACGTCCATAAATGTTTTAATTAAAGATTTCTAGTATAGCCAATGTGAATGTATTACGAAGAAGCCAGAGTTCATATTGCTCTATCATTAATACTTCTACTCGGCAATATATTGGACTGAAAGCCATACATTTAAATGACACTGCAATCCTCTATTACATAATATTGCATCAATTTTAATTAAGCTTGTAAACCAACTAGATCTATCAAAATAAATAATGAGCTATTTATTTCTCTTAAAGATATTAAGGTATGTTTATTATTACAAAAGTTTATTTTTCATTTGTAAACGACGCAATATGCTCTTGAGTGTTGTTAAATATGAAAATAAACCGCTATAACAAATGGCATTTTATCATGTACGGTGATTTGCGTATTGACGGTACCTACTAGTTGATGTTCTTGGTACTTTTTACCTCACAACTCTTTTTATCCACTGCTAGGGGTACAACAGCCTTACAGTCCCTAACCAATCAGTCTGAAAATAATCAAAGAAAGAGCCCCTTCGTATGTTTATACCAATTAAATACAAACATAATTAAGCTTCTACAGAGATTACTTGTTTCGAAGAATGAGGCTACTATGTCAAACCATGCAATTTTGTGGAGCCAGGCTTCCTCTATTAAGAAATTTTGCATTAATTTAATACGATTAAGCCTTCGCCAATTATATCTTCAGCCAGTTATACTTCAGTCTTTGCTGATTTCTGACCGCTCTCCGAAATTACATAAAGCATATTAAACTTAATAGTTTTAATTTATATTCTTTGGTTCTTTGTTCTTTAAAATGTTAGTCATGTCTATGGTCGAGTCCTTCCCTTTGATATCTAATGATAGCTTTTAGCCTTTAATTACGTGTCATTAACGATCCTTACTTTGCCTAATTCCTATAATGATCTGATCAAAAATCAGCAATGACATTCACCAAGTGTTCTTATTTGTATTCATCCTGGTCTTATCGTAGGCGAAAACCTTATGGACGAAAGCTATGGTAGTATTTTGCAGCGAGTATTACAACGGGCTACTATCGGCTATGGTTTACAATTGACAAACGAAAGTCAGTAAAAAAAAATAACGGTGTATGATTTTTTACAAAGAATAGGACAATCGGAGAAAAAGGTAGACAGCAGAATAGGATAAGAAGGGTGTCAATCTTTTTCTTCTATTTTCCTTTTCTTTGTTATAAGTCATGCACAGATAATTTTTGGACCGTCCTCAATTTGCCAGTATGAACCGTAGCCTGTAATACTCCTTAATTACCGACCATGTTTAACGCACAAAAAATGTTAAAACGGTCCAATAAAATTTAAAACAAAGGCAGAGACCGTGTTAAAAGTCTAATACCATTTGAATACCAGGTGGCTTCAAGAACACTATTTTGTCAAATGTTCGAAAGTGCAAAAAAAGATTAATCTATAATGTTCATGTACAACAGCTGGTTTTGAATGGAATAATAAGTGCATCTCAGATATACAATATGTTTTTGCACTTTTATTATAGTTTGAACATTTTTTATAAGTGTAGCTGTGGTGCAAAAAGAAGAAAAAACATTACTAAGCAAATATTTTATTGATTATTAAATGCTTTTGAATGGCAGTTGTTGGAAAGTTGCCTTTAGTTTCCCAAAGAGCATCACATTTAGTATGTATTTAACGAACATAGGCGATAACAGCACTGATGAACTGCATGTTGGTTACCAAATTAAAACTTACAAATGTATGTGATAAAATACGATTTAGGGCCAAAAAGATGAAACAGACATATTTTATCTAAATGTCGATCAAAATAATAATAAAAAAAATGCATGACAAAAGTAAATCATCAATTACAAGTTAATTCTAAAAAGTTATGAAATTAGCTTAAATACTTTTATCTAAAAAATATAGACACTGATGCTTGAAACAAACTTTTTAGAAATGTTGTACGTACAAAATTTCAAAACGAATGTAATTTTTTTCGTCTGGTTATGCTGCATGTGCAATTTCGTTGTAGAAACTTATATTTGGTCTTATTTCATTAAGCAGAATTTTAATGTCAATAATTGGAAGCTACAGAAACCCATGCGCCATACCACGCCTTCATGTCTATAGATTTACAAAGAGAACAGGCTTAAAACGTTCAAATATAAGCTGATGAAATTTGTCCAGGGCAATTAAAGGTACCAAAAAATACCGAACGGGGATTACCAATCTCATACATTCAAGAACCAAAGACAATGTTGTCAAAGACATACCAGAGAAATTAAAGATCGCAATGGTCCTGACTTGGTACAGGCATTTTAAAAAAAATGGTGGGTTGAACCAGGTTTTATGGCGCCAAACCTCCCTTTTCCATTGCAATCTAAGGGTCTAGTAACACAAAACACAACATAGTTGTGAGACACAATATAGAGATAAACAAGAGTATGGAGCCTTGTGTTTTTAATGATTCCGAAAACTTTTCAGTGACAAAGTTCGCATTTGATAATTTAAACGGCCAAGCTGGTAATTTCCTCCGGGACCTTTGGTCTACCAAAAACAATACCGACCTAGAACTTGATTTTAAAATACAAGCTTCAATAAGACGAAAATTTCGTTACGATGTATTTGCATATTTTGGATTTACTGATATATGGGTCACTTTAAGTCGCTAGTTTACTGTAATTTATTCTGTAATATAAATACAACATACATGTAGCTATAATTTTTGTTTTGTCGATTGTCTTATCATAAGTAATTTGTTTTATGTTATTTAATGATTTTGCGATCCTTGCTTATCGTGGTTTCTTTATTCTGAGTGTGCCATGAACACCTTCCATAAAAACTGCCCCTTTTCTTTTATAGATAATAGCCTTTATTGAAAAATCGACTGAAATATAAGTTAAGACGCTTTGGTTTGCTAAAACTTTAGGACTCAAGGCTTTCGAATTCATAGAAAATAGTAATAATGATATTGATATAGGCTTAAGAAATATTATTTTGTGTGTAATTAACAGCAGTAAACTGGCTAACAGGGCAAAGTCACAGGTGTAGTAAACTAGGAAATCTTATTAGGGCCTTACTACTTCCTTCTTGTGGCAGTAGAAAACCTGTGGGATCTCAATGTTGTCTTAGTTAAACAAATTACCATTGCATTAAAGACATTTTACAGAAAATCCCAAGAACGTTAAGGACAAACAAATTCTGTAATGAACAAATTAGTAATATACAGCTAGGGTTTTCGATTTTTGCAATGTCAGCTTTTTCAAACGACTATTTTTTTACAAGCGTGATATCTTGAATGTGTCCAGAACTTAGCCGAACCAGTTAACCAGTCGTCCATAACTTTATGGATTCTGACAAAATTGTTGTTATCGTGCTAAATAATGATCAGAGCGGTTTCATGGTGCGAGTCCTGTCTAAATGGAAATTTCCAGAGACAAAGATTGAACTCTGCTTGTAAGATCACCGATGATTTTTTTCGTCGGATGAAATAGTAAAATTTAGAATACAAATGTATTGTTGTTAGACATAAATGCAACACTCCGTAAAAACAAACTCTATATATATAGCGCCAAAGTTAAATTAAGTTTTCAAATTTTGTCTCATAGTTTTGTACTGGACTTGATCTACCTAGATTGATCATTGTCAGAACCCGATGTGCATGTGTGTTGCATCAAGCATTTAGAAATGACATGGAGTCTATATTGAGGGTTTTGAAAACTTGTAGCCTGTTTACTTCCCAAGTAAGAGAAAAGAGTATCATCGGTAAATTATCTATCAAACGCAATTCCTTTCATAGCCTTTGGATATCATAGCGATTGGTGGCATGTATAAACAAATTTGGAAATTGTTTTCAAGAATGGTTTTTTTTAACTCACAAATCTGTTCATAGCTTTTCTAAGAATTCGGCAATAGATCTTCAACAAATATTTCAAGTATGGATCAGACATAAGAAACATTAAAAGTGAACTCAAGTTAATGATTGTTTTACTCTGAATGATGTCTCCATATTCTTCGTATTTGATTTAGGTTAATTTTCAAAGTTTGAACAAACTGTTAACAGTTGAATCACTAAATGAAAATTAATTTGCATGCGAATCCAGCTAAGATTTTTTTAAATTATTTCCTTGAATAAGGTGAAAAAATACAAGTACTCAAAACTAGACACATTCGAACAGGCAAGTTTCATTCGGCATCGAGGATATCAACCATGTATAATATATAAAATGGAAAAAACCTGGCGTTTTAAATAATTTGAGAAATGAAAGAAAGTCCAACCACACAGAGTACAAAAATGAATATCTTTATTGGATATACATGTATAGTAGCTTTATCATTTTATATTTTTACTGTACCAGAAGTAAACTTAAATGTTTGACAGATACATCAAAGAGGTGTTTCTTAGGGACCGACCATTTAACTTGAAGGGGGGGGGCTTGGTTTTTTCCTAAAAAAATATTCTGAAAATTGTTTTTAATGAAAAAAAAATATTTTGGCAGCAGAGGGTAAGAAAAAAAATATTCTGAAGGAGGATTTCTGTAATATAAAATAATGATAATAATGAAAAAAAATATTCTGACGTAACGCCTTTGAAAAATAAATATTTTTTTCGGCGCTGTGCGCGGAAAATTTTGTTCTGACCAAAACAAAAAACCAAGGCCCCCCTTCAAGTTAAATGGTCCGTCTCTTACCTGTAAATGTATACAGTTTGAAAGACAATTTTTCTAGTCAAATATTTTGTGCGCTTTTCAGCAGCCAACGAAATGGTATACTTGTGTGGTGAGGTTATCACTTATATAGTACATAGAATCATCAATTGCAATTTAAGAAAAAAATGATACTATGCATATTTTGTTTGTTTGTTGTTCAACAAAAAATATTTTTTTCTATTCTAAAACATTGCATTTTCAAACAAACGGAACAATAAAGGACAAACTGACGTCAGACTTTCTAATGATTTTCAGACTGGTGTAGACTTTGCCAATACAAATATTACCTCGGAATGTTACTT
Source organism: Arcuatula senhousia (assembly GCA_963971305.1). Taxonomy (NCBI): domain Eukaryota; kingdom Metazoa; phylum Mollusca; class Bivalvia; order Mytilida; family Mytilidae; genus Arcuatula; species Arcuatula senhousia. Next base: position 12,951,848 of record OZ020306.1, read on the forward strand.
GTGACTTAATCATACACGTACTCCTTGTCATCGTATCACAAAACTATGGTAATGTACGTCTAATTAGAAATTATGTTTTCTCCTTCCTTGATATATGTAATAGTAATTAGAACTACCTCGACAGCAACTTGTTTCGTGAGTGAAGGTCGTACATACCGATTATTGAGTGATCGTAAGAACGGTTTGTGGTTGAAATGTTGTTTGTTCAAACTGATATTGTGATGTTTTAAAGACTTTAGATTTTATTGCATGATAAAAACCTCAAAGAGGTTAAGCAAATACAAATATACGTGTAAAAACATACAATAAACAATGAACATGTAACTCTACATACAAAGACATTATATAGTATTTACAAATATGTATGACTTTGACCAATGTGGATCTCATTGTCGCAACTCAAATGATTGCTTTATAAAATCAACAACCGTGGGCAAAACATCCATATTTGGGTTAAGTACAAAAATCAATTTATCAATGGTTTCAAGCTGGTTAAAATTAGCATATTGTTTTTGTATTGAGTCAATAAATGTTTTTCTTATATTATTATTAAGTTGACAATGAAAGAAGAAATGAGCTTCATCATCAATTATTTTGCATGATTTACAAAATCTTTGTTCTCTTGGTATATTCTTGTATCTACCAAGTTCGATCTCTAGATTATGGTCACTAATACGTAGTTTGGTAAGTATTTTTCTACTATTAAAGTTTGGAAGGTTTAAGTAATCTGAAACATTAACATCAGACTTTAACTTGCTGTAAAGGTATAATTTCGAGGAAGCATCAAAGCTAGATATTTTGTTTATTATAAGTTCATCATATTTCTCTTTAATAGTTTTTTTGTTTTCTCTTTTTATGTGTAACTTATTAATTTCCTTAAAACTTTTATTGTCATTCTCAAAATTTTCATAATCTATTTCAAATTCCGTCATAACAGATCTAGCAAAGCTATACCAAGTATACACACCATCTGTGTGGAGATTTTTATTTAAATAAAGTGCTTCTTTAACAAGAGGGTTTATATCTGTACAGTTTAGTCTAGAAAAGTAGCAAATAACTTGTGTTTTAATAAAAGAATCTAGTGGTAATCTACCAAGTTCAGATTTTGCAGCAATATTACATGCTGTTTTTCTTACACCCAAAACACTTTTACAAAATTTATTGTGTACTTTTTCAAAAGCAGGCTTGTCTTTTAAGAAAAGTTGTAAACTTAATGAACCTGCTTCTTCGCATCACAAGAAAGGTGAAATTGGTACTAAATCATTACTCGAGAATTAGAATTGAACGTAATTCTAAGCAATAACATGTTATAATTCATCTTTTCATAGAAAAAAATCTTACGTTTCTGGGATAAAATGATTATCAAATTTCACATTTAAAAAAAATTGGTTTCTGCAGACTCTTGAGGTGGTTTTCTCAATTTTGTTAAGACCACTTTACTGCAGGATTCGATAAGATAATCACCCGAAGGATCAACTGCAGTGACCTAATCAATTCATTCTTTCATGTCATTTAATTTCTAGAGGTTGTAATAACTCGTTTCCCCGAATGGCCTTTTCGTGTTCATTTTTTCAACTCCATGTTATAGCGAATTAGCAGTGAGTGACTTGGATTAAATTTAAATATGATGATGCACAGCTTACGAAATTTCGAGTTTAAATGGCTCACAACTTCATATTGATCGTTTCTATCAGACTTTTGTTGAGTTTGTAAGATTTTGAAAGTGAAATGATGAAATCTTTTTAGAAATGACAGACATTGGAATTTTTTCTCATGTCTTAGGTGCACAAAGATTGTTTTTACAAATTTACATACGTATGTGTAAAATGTTCCATGAGAAAGTAGCGACCTTCAAAATACACAAAAACAAAAGGATCGATCTGTGAAAGAATATTGATGAGTTCCTGGGATAATACCACGTAGAAATGGACTAATTAAATCATTGATGAGAACTATGTTTTCCGAACATCAAATAAACTTAAATAAATTAGCGTCGACAAAATGATGGCATTTGTTCTTTAGCCAATATAGTTAGGCAAATGAAGTTATAGCAATCAACTGCGATGCTATAGAATGGGTGTTAATGCATATATTTGAGCTGTGGGGGAGTAAGGTAGAGCATGTGTACACGATAATTAGAGGGCTAATGCCTTAACTTAATCATGGGGATCACGGCATATATTTTTTTTCATGGCTTTGAATTACAGTCAAACTTCAAACTGTAACTGCAATTTAGCTTTTATCCTCGGTGCATAAAACCCTGCAAACAACATGTAGTTATGTAATAATTCTAAAGATAGTAGGCATAATGAGCTCTCGTTTGTCCCCTCTATGAACCCCACAAAGCATGTACAAGCAATGACTACTGACACATTGTAACGTACCAGGGTTAGGTGTTTCTCAGTTGATGAAAATCGGAGATGACTTTCAATGAATTTTGATACTGGATTGGGAATTTGTTCACCAAGTGAGAATCTCTCTTGGTAGTGGTAAGACTTTACAGTGACATTTTTGTAATCTATATTTAACCATGCTATCTCCTGTTGCTTAATTTGCGTTTTATCTGTTGCTTTTAATTATATCTCTTTCCTTTGGATCCTCTTTATATAAATATGTTCTATTTTCAGGGTTTTATTACCTTTCGCATTAATGTCGTCATCATGATGATGACGTATAAAATAAGTTATTAGTGGTTTTTAGTAGTTTAAGTAAAATTTGGATGGGAGTTACAGGGGTCAAAACCCCCTTTCTGTGGCAAATTTTGTAATTTTGATGCAGATTTGGGGCACAATTGGACTGGAGCCCCCTTTTTCGTCCTTATAACACCAAGGGCAAAACATCATTTCAAAATTTCTGAATCCGACGATTATATAAAATACTAGATGTAGAAAATAATGAGATGTGGAATAAGTATACACGACACAGCCACAATTAAACGGCAATTTAGAAAAACCACAATGAACAACCACCAGCAGCCTTCAACGAGGCCATTAGGCACTGCTCGCGGTTCTGCAATTGGCCCATGCTCAAATAAAATGCATGTAATTCAAATCCAGCCCTGAAATAGTCACAGATAGACCCCTTTCTTAAACAAGGAACAGAAAACATGTGTTTGCATGTATCTTTTCTTACATATTATAGCCAGTTTTGATTTTAAATGTTCAGTGTAGTACAAAATATTTAGTATGAAAGCACTCTTTTGGGTTGCATTCTGCAAATGCATCAGGGAAGTCAGGAAACGGGAAAAATATATATATGAAATTCTAATTCTTAAAAAGTCACGTAAATTCGCGTAAGAAGAGCTTGTGCCTTTCCAAAATTTAAAATTTACCGTCTAACCGTGCTTTAGAAATATTCAAGGTGAAATGTGAGGTAAATTAAGCAATGATATGAATACATATTAGATTTTATTTAAGACATCTAGGAAATGCCCCAACATTACTGCATATACAAAATCCCCACAGCTATGGACCAATAACTTACCCCCCCCTTTAAAAAAATAATAACCGCCACTAGTGAGGACGGGCATATATATATGTTACGTTTACATATGTGGCTGATATATTCACATAATTAATTAACAACCACAAATTATTTATTGTCTGTGTATTTCTAAGCTAAGCCAACCCACCGCCGCACCCTTATTATATGGTTAATATGCGACAATATACTATATGCTATGGGTTTGAATTGGGGTTTCGGTGTAAAGGTTGGTAAAACACAAACGAGACACTACACATTCATTAGTAATCACTTTAATGAAAGCAGACAACGCAATGTCACTTATTGCCAAAAAAATGAAAGTTATAAAAACAGTAATGCATGTTCTACGAGACATTCAAGACCATTACATGTGAACTATGACGTCATATATTATGTACTACCCTTGTATAATGCGCATAAAATAAAAGTTGTTAAATAAAGAAGACATTCACTATCATAGATGGTCCATTCCATTAGATATGTCTGTCCGCGGCAAAATATATATCTATTCATTTCCATTTTGATCTCGTGACCTTGATACCACCTCAACGTATTCTGGACCCCATCTCTTTAAATTTTCTTATCCCTTTACATTTGATCATGAGTCCACCTAAAGAAAGTATAAGTATATTATTAAATATGTATGAAAATACGGATGCTTTAATTCAATTTAACTCAGACATTTTACAAAACACAAACTTCTTGAGGTGTTATTGATGATATTTCGCAAATGAATGAAAATAATTTTTAGAAAATTGTTGCAAATTCCAACTAATCTTGATTCAAATGTATAACACATTATAGGCTGTATTTTTTAAATGAGATTGTTTTAAATCCGTTGTATAGATCCAATGGAATTTGAACTATCAGCTTTTATTCATCATCGAAAACTATAAACAGATTTCTAGGTATTCTGTACAGAATCTTTGTTGATTTATAATGGTCCGTGAATTCGACAGTACTAAAGGTTAGCAACTTCCAAATCAAGGCCCCTCATAAGGCAGCCAGCACTGAAAATGTTTGGAAGCTACCAGACGATTTACGGGAAAGAATTCAGAGCTGTCTAAAAATAAAACAGTTTCCGGAGAGGATGTATAAGAAGTAAAGATGCTGGAAAATCCCCATTTAAACAAGCAAACATTATCAAAATTTAATAAATTTGGTATGTCTGTTTTTAACAGATATAATGTTATCAACATATATGCATTTTTTAACCAAATTATAATTTTAAAGAAAGATATTGAAATTCGAAAATATCTACACAGGGAATTTTTAGGAATTTTCACATACGTTTCACATCTGGTGGTCGGAAAAACAATAATCTGACGCTTCAGCCGGAACGAAGCAAAATCTGCCGATTTTAGTTAACATTCGAAAACAATCTTTTTGGTTATAATGACCTTTTGAATTCAAGACAAACAAACCTTAAACTGTAATATGGCTTTTTTCAATATCAATTTACTAGTAAAAGAACACTGAATATTAAACCTAATTAATCTAAATTTTAAAATATACCAATACTGACTCAATTAAGAACATAAGGCTAAAAGTGAACATCTAAAAACCGGAAAAGCAAATGTAAGCAAATGCAATGACCACCAACACTAAACAGTTAAAGAGTTAAAGACACAAACAGTTTAAAATAGATCTAAGACTTTATAAAATATGAATGTTTAACAAATCGTCTTTCTTTTGAGGTAAGAAAATCTTATCGTTTTTTTATCGTTGTTGTTGTTTTGTTTTTTGTTTATGTTGTTGTTTTGTTTTTTTGTTGTTTTTTGTTATGTTTTTTTTTTCTTTAATGTGGCTATCAATGCTGCTACAGCAGCGATGAACATGTCGAATTAGTTGTTACGTATATAAAGCATATTACCAGTTCCAACCAGTATCGCCTTAACAGCAAAAAGACCATATCTTGTTTGCCGCTAGGTTTAGTGAAGTACATGTATATAGTACTTCTTATTCTAGACTGCCTACAAATCACTTTCAAATTTAAAATTAATTTCTAGTTTAAAAATTTTATTAAGGAAATGTGAGATTTTTCGGTCCTCTCCCGCTCTCCCGCAACAATCAGAATTGTCAGTGGAATATAATGTCTTAACTACAAAAGGTTTAACATAATTATTACTAAGAGAGGGACTTGTAGCAAGTCTATTCTTCTTCATTCCGAAACCAATGCGCACATGAATTTGAAGTATATAAAGCTATGATGGAGCAAGACAAAACTACTTGTACTTTTATTGACATTAAGATGTGTTCATTTAAGCAAAACATCGACTTCTTCTGACTATATAACGATAAGACAACACTGTATAGTCAATTTGTATCCTTCTAATTTGGCTACGCAGCACTTTCTGTAGAATAAATAAGAACATTAGTAAGTTATTTATTGCGTCAGGTTCTGGTTAGCCATTAAGTTGGGTGGTAATGAAAGAGCGATGACGACCAAGGCTATAGGTCATACTGAATTAATTGACGAGATGGATGGAAGGCTAATTAACAATAAATAAATAGATCTATTTTACATTACTGCACTCTGTTGTATTTGTCTGCATTTGAGAAATAGCTGTATAGCTTTTCTTCGTGGTTGTTGGATTTGTTGGTTTTTGTTTTGGTTTGTCTTTTTTTTTGTATCGAAAGTCCATTTCTGGGTAAAATCATAAACAGATATAACTTAGGAACTCGGTCACATCGATGATAAAGCTACACACAGTGATTTGAATCAAATTTTTAGAATTTTTTTTTTTTGAGAAATATTATCAAAAACTCCATATGCCTTACCTAAATTGTATTTTTTATGTCCTCGCTACTTGCTTTGGTCGTTGTTTGATTTTGTGGTTGATATTTTGCTTTGATTATGATTTCTTATTCGTTAATTTTGCACAATCTTCTACTCAAGTTCCAATGACATGTATACTGGTGGTACTCAGGAGAAATGGATCAATGAAATACATACAACACACTTTAAATGAGGGTTTCTTTTGACAGAAACTTTGACTGGATATTCTTGATATTCAACATTTTATAATAAATTCAAATAGAGTTGATGGTTTCAATTGGTAGATGGCCACTTCAGATGAAAAGCTTTTTGACACGAACCACATGACAAATAAATAAAACCTATTGGCTGGTGCCCGTTTCGATCTTTTTTTGCGATAGTATTTGAACTCTGATTTTTCAATTGAAAAAGAAAGTTTTTGAAAAGGCTGAATGTGCCAGTGTTTAAAGCGAGTTTTGTAATTTGGGGTAAGACAAAATACATATTTAGACAACAGCGAGAAAGAATTATTCATGAAGTCATCAATACACTTTATACTTTTAACCAGAGTCCCGTCTATCATGTCAATAATTTAAGAAAACTTGAAGCTTAAAAATCCATCAGATGTTTAACTAACAGAGAAGGATCAGAGTTTTCTAGGAAAGCCATTATTTACGATATTGAACAGTGACAAACATGGAATAAGATCATACCAGAACATGTTTTATCTGTCAGTAAACTTTATAAACAATATTTCCATCATGTGCAAAATTCAATTACGTAATGTATTGGTTTTTATCTTGAAATAATGAATTGCTTCAACACATTCTGCTTGAAATGTGATTGTGTACTTTTGGGAAGCCTCATCATCAACTGTTTAAATAGAATGTTTTACACTGAGTGATCTTATATCAGAGTTTGTTGTTTTGCTCATTAGTATGAAGTTGTTGTAATTTATTGGATAGGCTTTCCAATTTTATAACGAGGCTTGGTATTTCTTTCTCCAAAGACATTTTTTTTCAAGTGCAGAACCGTATTTTTGGCGGTTTCAGAACGCAAACAAGTTAATTAAATATAATGATGGTTTTTCGCGACTACTAGAATGATGTTCTAATAAATAATGGATAAAGTTCATCTTGTACTCCACCAATAGAGTACATGAAACAATTGTTTCTAGTCTCTTAATGACAGCCAGAATGAACGAAAACTCAAGGGTATATTATACTTATTAATTATATACATTATGGTAGTCGGAAATAGCTGCATCTTTTATCACAATATTGCACATTGATTCTATTGTGTTATTGTTCATATAACGTCCTTGCTATTTTCAGGAATTAGCAGTTGTCAATAGACGAAACATTTTTTTTCTTAATTACATATTCTAATAGCCAAACCACTATGCTTTTCCTACTTGTGCTTTGATATAATATATATCTGTTATGGCAAACAAGACCAAGTCATTTGTGTTGGCACTATGGATAACATGAGTACGTTCTACTTGCAGACGATGGTTATTGAGATACAGCGAGGATGAAAGAACTCAAGACTTTACCAAACTATAATGGACCTCCCCTTCCGCCAGGTAAGAAAGTTATCTACATAATGATAAATACTTGGACATTTTTTAGCCTTATTTTTAATTTAGTGCTTTTTTCAATCACAATAATTATATTTTATCATAAAGTTTGAAAATAATAGTATACTTAATCTAGCTAAAATAAGATCAGTGATCATGTACATGCATTCATTACATTGCATTTCGTTTTAACATGATACATGGTTTTTCCATAGTAAAAGTTATCAAGTTACCTTCTTCGGCGGCATTGGGCATGTTGATTAAGAACGGATATTCACAAACTTGAAAATAAACTGTTTAAGACTCCCAAGCGTTGTCATAACACTTAAATTGACAAAATATCGACAAAATTTTCCAAAAGATTAGAATGTTACACAGTCTGTTAGTCTGTTACCTTGCCAGGTTAGCTAGCTCAAACCATCGCGCCTTTGTGATGTGGTTAGAATTCAACCACATACTAAAGTTATGGGGGGTTTGGGCTTTGGTGTACAGAAATAAATTGAACATACGTTGTCTGTCATGTTGTTGCGGTGGGTTTGTCTACTAGTACTTGTTTATAAGAGCATACATTAAAATTTGCTTTTGCGATTTTGACCTTCTGACCCTTTCTCTATTAAATGGATGATCATGATCATTTGATGTTTGCTCATCTTGGGTCCGTTGCATTTTTAGCTTTTTGCATGTTATCAAGATATAACTTTGGTTTAATGAAAGCATAGACAGTTTTATTCCTTTACCCCAACCAAGCATTATCCATAGCCTATGCCATTCACATAGCAATAGTAACGTTTTCATGATTTGATTTATATTCATGCTTGGCGTATTGAAAAATACGTAATTATTATTTAACGGTCTTCTGTTGCAGTAAAACATATCATATCAACTCATTAACCAGTTGTTTATATTCCATTTCTCTTTCCCTAGAGTATAAACTCTTTTATCAAGACTGCTTATTAGAGTCAAAGGATGCTGTTTTATTTTACTTCAAAACACATTATTATTGTCTATTATTTATCGTATAATACGAGCCAAGTTTATATTTGATCCAACAGATGGACGCCTCAAAGGATCGTCTATTAGATTTTGAAGGAAAAAATGCTTATTTTAGTATAATGAATTTAATTTGATATTCTAATTCATTTTACTATAGAGACACACGATGCTCTCTGGTATTAAAGCTTTTATTGTAGGCGTTCGAGCCCGTCTGTATATCGTGGTTTTCACCTACTCTACCCCCAAATCTTACTCAAACTTTGCCGATTAAACTTATTCAATTCATATTGCTAGAAAATGAAAATTGAAATAGAAAACCTTCAATTCATATATCGCTATTCTATAAGTCAAGACTGGCTTTGAAATTGGATCTGTTGATGATTTTTAAAATAGAATCTTTGTTAAAGATTTTAAGAAAATAGACGAATAAAGCAACTTTGTAAAGCATCTTTATAATAATATTGATTTGCTTGTCAAATACAAATTAAAATATATGATATGCTACAACTGTGCCTGGTGTAACACGTTTGTATATATTTATGTAAGTTGTTTGTCGTGTGAAACAACAAATAATAAGTGACCAATGTGCAATATAGGCAACAAAAACAATTACTCAATTCAAAGGTCAGAGGAATAGATAAAATTTGCATATCAAAATGTGGAAATCGCAATGAAACTGGTTTAATGGTCTGATATCAACTCCCTCCCCCAAAAACCCATCGTCAACAGTGGAACATTCAGATTTGCACGGTGATTCCGGGAGTTGAAACCTTCTTTTCATAGAAAAGTTGTTATTATAATGCAGACGTGTGGTAAAATTAGTTTGGTGAACGCTCTCTCCGGTTCTCAATGAACTGATTGGGATCGGAAACTGAATTGAAACAACCCACTCCACCCCTCCCGTTCACACACAGAGTTCTCAATGTTTGTTTTTTGTTTGTTTATTTTTCGTATTTTTCATCGTGTGTGTGTGTTGTTGGTTTTTTTTTGTCCCTCGCCGCAACGCGGATCGGGCACATAGAAATTCCGGTGTCCGTCCGTCCGTCACACTTTTTTCGTAACAGATTTATCAAAAACTATTTATTGTAGACTTTGATATTTGGTATGCAGCTCCAGGTAAGGGGTCCCATATGGTGGGATGTGTTTTCAGGTCTATCGCTTACCTACTTCCTGTATAAACGAGCCGACTAAGAATTTTTAAGGGTCAAAAATGGAAAAAAAATCGTTACAGATTTTTCAGCTGTTCGTAGACTTTTGATATTTGGTATGCAAAGGTCGGGGTCTCATATGGTGGGGTGCGTTTTCAGGTCTGTCGGGGACCCAGGAATTCTGTTGTTGTTGTTATGACGGGGAGAAAAGATTTTTCAAGGGTCACTAGCTCTTTCATATTATTCTTTGGTTGTCGGTTCGTTGCTGTAGAACTTACTGAATGAATCGTTATTGTTTTTGAACGAAAATTCATGATTTATCTATTTTTGTTTAGATTGTAAAATGGCTAAATCACCAAGAAGAGCATAATCACGGGGTATTACCTGCAACGTAGAACACTGGCAAAAATAACGGCAGTCCTATCGATTATGATTATGTAAATTATGGACAATATATTGCCTTTATTATCTGTCAGACAATACATATTTCCAGTAATGAACCTTATTTATTATCTTAAATAGAGCAATAACATCTCTTAGTCAAGATCGAGACTTATAGTATTCATCATGCAATATTAAAATATTTCGGGGACCGAGTTGAGAATTGTTGGAATTGAAAAGTCTGGTAACATCGAATGCCTTTTCCGTAAATATCTCATGGAAAAATCTGACTGAGCAATTCGATAAGAAATACATAAACTTTATGTATTTTTGTTCATAATGCATATAAATTCGTTTTTTCTCTTAAAACGAAAAACAAACAGAATTTATTAAGAACAGAAATTGAATTAAACATTACAGATTTGTCGGTATTATGATTTTTTTTTACCTATGCATACTTGTATATTCCAAATATCTTTAGTCTTGTTGTCTGGAACTTACATTCTAGCCTCCATTTTTAGTACCCAAGAGATTAAATTTGTAGGTAAGGGAGCAACCATTTGATTTTTATGGTGGGTTAAGAATATTTTCTTCGTCCTGCCTTATTATTTTCGGAAACAGCTGAGGCTGGATTTTTTTTTGCGTGCTTGCGCGCGCCAATTTTTGTGATCTTAAAGCTAAAATAAATTTTTAACCAAAACTACAATCCTGACTTTTTTTTAATTCAAAGTACTGTCCTGCCTTTTCATTATTTTCGGATAAAGCTGAGCCTGAATTTTTTTTTTGCGTGCTTGCGCGCGCCATTTTATTTTTATTTTTAAAGACAGTAAAAGCTATTATAAAATTTTCAGCCAAAACTACCATCCTGCTTTTTTTATTCAAAGCACTGTCCTGCCTTTTTATTTCTGGATTTTTGCCATCCTGCCCTTTTATTTCAAAATTCACCATAGCCCCCCACCCCTAAAAATCAAATTGTCGGTCCCTAAGAAGTAATCGGATAGCTTATGAATCGCGCTTAACCAGAGAGAAGGATAAATTATGTACAAGGATGGTGTAAAAGGGGGGTCCACCGACAGTCTAATAATGACGTAATTGGGATGTTACAATCAATGAAAAATATGAAAAAAAAAACAAAACAAAAACTTAGGAGAGGATTCAAACATCCACCACTGCAGGATTAGTCACGAATGCGTCTCGGTCTCATCATACCACCAATTTATTGGCATAAAATATTTAATATTGCTCTTCATGACTTACAATTGCTTTTTTTTATGGCCTTCCATGACCATTTATCAGATTTTAAGTGCAAGAAACAAAACAGAGAAGTATTGAAAGCAAAAGCTATCAACTTTACCTTTTGGTGTTAATTTGAAAGTCAATTAGTATGTTCAAACAGAAAAGTTCTTGAAATTCACAAAAATACACTTAATGACGTCAGCTATGTTAATTTTTTTTCAAAAGTAATTATTTCTGAAAATATAAACAAAATGATGAAGCAATTTATTGATTTGACATTCTCAGTTTTGTTGCTGATACTAGCAATACCCTGACGTAAAAGCTTTTAACATCAAACGTCAAAAAAGACATCGATCTTTCAACGAAAGAGTATATTTTTGTTATGATAAATTGTTTAACCAATTTTAACTAGGTTTTGGGATGATCTCTCTCATTTTTCTTTTCAAAATCTAATTGATATGTGACTTATTTATTGATACGTTACTGATATATTGATGACTTCGTACGCTAAGAATTTGTAAGTTTTAGGGATGTTTTAGAAGTTGTACAAACATTTCAGAAAGTACTGGAGATGTGATGCTTTAATCAGGAGTAATGTATGGTATTTTCAGTTGTTCAATTTCAGTTGATATTTTCAACTGCATTCAGTGGATTTATTCTGCTAGTAATTGTAAGTTTTCAATATGAGAGTTTTTCTTATTCTTAAGGTTTGCTAGATTTTCAAAACTTATGAAAATAATGTCAATGTCTTGATTTTTGTTTGTTATAGTTTCAACAAGTTATAGACGCCATGGTTGGATTCTATTGTATCGGTTTTTTTTCATAATTCAAAATTCGCTTTGACTGATAATTTATGTGTTAGGGTATTTATTGGTGAGCCAAAACTTACAGATATTGATTGCTATTCAGTTGTTTTTGTATTTCTGTGTATTTTCTGTTGTCTGGATTTTTTTGTCCTGTTCTCGTGGTGTTTGCTGGTTTTGTCTCTGCATTTTCGGACTTTCGACATTCGATGCCCCATTGGTACCTCTCGGCTCCTTTCGTAACGTCAGTAACATTTTTTTTGACAATTCATTATAAAGCATCAGGGGAAGGCGTCTTGTTGTGAAGATGCAAATAACAATTGCATCACTAATTATCATTTTTATAATGTCTTGACGTAATTGATCTTTTTCGTCAACCAGTAAAAATAAAACATCAATGGAGAATTAGTCCTATAAAAGAAATGGTCTTTTTGTTTATTCAACAAATTAAGGGGATTTTCTCCTATCGATAATTGGATCTTGAGATGCCTAAGACTAAGGTTTATTTCTTGGCTTTGTTAGTTTTTATGTGGACATGTTTAAAAGATGTTCTTAGGATTTGCCTAAATAAGGCATAACATTTGGCGTTAAATTGAGTACGAGTGTTTTATTCGTGTCTGCTGTATGCAATAAAACCTCCGTGTAATCATCATTATTTTCTTGTTATTGAGAAATAGTAAAGTTTACAAGGTTGGAATTTTCGGTCCGTCTAGATCATTTGCTTTTTTCCCCTCGTATTGGGAGGGATTTTTATTGATCGAAGGAAATGTAATATCAACCGTTTCATTTTCATAGTAACGTATTAGTTGTCACTGGATTAGAAAACATATCTATTCACAAAGGTGAGAATTAATATTGATAGTAATATAATTAGGAAAAACTTGGGCGAGGTAGGTCGTATCTTCTTTTTTCGTTACCTTTATTACCCCATTTTTCTTGCGTTTTTCTACCACTGGAAAAGGCATTGTGGTAAAAAATTCATTTATTTTAAACACCCGTTCAATATGTTTAGCTGAATTTCAATTTGTTCAGATTGTCTCTAATTCAAATGAAAGATATCCGTTTGCGCCAATTTGACGTCCTTTTGCGCCACAACTTAATTGCACCAATAAATCATTTGCGCCAACATATTTTTTGAAAAGGTAAGCTCATTTGCGCCAATATTCTATAGATACAATTGTGCCACTTACATTGAGTTTAACGAAAATACATCAATAAAGTTATCATTTCATTTTAATATATTAATTATGACTTCCCTCCTCCTTTCTCTGGGCTTAGAACCGGCAGTTGATTTTAACTGGTGGAGTTACAGTCATTCATATTTTAGTTTTTTTACAGTTGTTAAGACATGCAAATGATTTAAACATGTTTTAAAAACTATTATTTAAAAAAAAACAATAAAAAAGTTAAAGTCAATGAAAATCAAAGGTAATTGCAAAATTTTTCAACCAATTGATATTTCTTTAAATATGTAATTGGCGCAATTGTATTCATCCTGGATGACAATGATTTAACCTTTTTTTTTTGGGGGGGGGGGGGGTTCTAAAATGAGGATTTCGCTATCACTCTTTGTTAATTGTCATCCGCCGCAACACAGAGCCGACTGTCTTCTTGTCCGTTCGTCTAGGTGCGTCCGTTACATTTTTTTCTTAACAGATTTCTAATCCACTATATGTTTAGGCTTTCAATATTTGATATTGCAGCTTCAGGTTGGATTGTCATATGGAGGGGTGCATTTTCAGATCTATCGCTTACCGACTTCCTTTTAACAAGCCGACTTAGAACTTTTTACACTCGGCGTTGACCCAGGAGCTTAAATTAGTCCTGAATATTTATTTACTTTTTATTTCGAAATTTCAGGTTGATTTGTGATTGCCAATGATTTTCTAATATTTTTTTGTTATTGTTAAATTCTAAATTGTTTTAAAAAACACCGGGTTTCTTTCCCTTTACTGCACATGGTCGATATCCTCGGTCCTGGATTTGGCTTCCCTGTTCGAACCTTTTAGCTTTGAGTTGTTTTCATTCTTTGACTTTCTAATATTTTGATTCAAATGCTGCTGATGAGAGGTTACTCCTTGAAATATCGATATACAGCAAAACCAAATTAACCATTTTATACCCGTTTTGGTATCACTGGGTCGATAACCGCTGTTGGTGGACCAGAGGTCCCTGAGGGTAATCACAAGCCTGTTCGTCCGACTTGTCTAATACGAATTTACCATTAAATTTCTTAAATATTTTGCTTATTCAAATTTCCAATTGTTAAATTATAAATTGTTTCTTTCCTTATACTGCACATGGTCGATATCATCGGTGCTGAATTTTGCTTCCCTGTTCGAACCTTTTGCCTTTGAGTACTTTTCATTCAATACTTTTGGTTTTTGACCTTCCAATATTTTGATTCAAATGCTGCTGATGAGAGGTTACTCATAGAAATATCGATATACAGCATTACCAAATTAACCTTTTTATACCCGTTTTGGTAAAAATGTATATAACGTTGCATTAACTGTGAGCCTCTAGTTCTCAACGTAACCACCAAAAATATTAATAAGCATTGTTTTGAACAAGAACACAAAAACAAAACAGAAACTACCCCCTTTCCCCTTGAAATTAATAGGTCGATACTTTAGTATTGTATATGCATGTTGATGAATAAACACATCTAAAGCTTTTTAATGCATTATATATAAATCAACATATTCGTAAAGATTACAAGTGTATAAACTTATATAAAACAGGATACGTTAATACATGTACAAGTATTAAAATATATTAATTAATTCCTTTTTTTTTTCTATTTTGATACTTTCATTTCATTATTTATATCTATTGCAATAATGTATCAGTTATCTGGAGAATGGGTAAGAACGATTCTTGATACTAAATTTTGACAATATAAGGGAATCATACACCGAGGAAATTTTTTGCTTTTATTTTTGGACTTGGCCGATTCGCTTATAACCTTGCTATTAATTCTTAAGCTTTTGTAGTTGTTAATAGTTGTTGCTTTCAGTGTGCTTCCTATTCTGAAGACAAGTAACTAAAGAGATCATGTGTGTGTAGACAAATACGGGATTTCTTTCATTTAGATGAGCACAGACGTTGGTTTGACATAGAGCTTTTGTATTTCCTTTCCGGACTTGAACAAACACTAAAGCAATCGTTCGCTGCGTGGTGGGTGTGCTATAGCACGAAGGAACGGCTCACTTTTCCGGAGCACCTGAGTCCACTAACGTTTTGACTCGATTTTGTCTTTTTCTTTTCGGATTAACGCTATTTGGTTGTCGCTTTGGTACACCTTTTTTTAATACAATCAATGGCGGTAAGGATTTAGGCTTAAACTTGTTCCGTGAGATGAAATTTCAAGAATGTTCATATAGCTAAGACGTGTGCTTGGTGTTGAAAAGTATAGACACTTTTCGTGAATTATTAATAATTGAATAATTACTTTAACAGATTAGAAGTTCAAAGTAAATGTCAACGGACAAATGAAATAGTCTAGAATGCTGTCGTGACATTTACAAGGGACTTTGCTGTATTTCTTTTAGGCGGTTATTGAACTTTTTGCTGTTAATTAAGTTACCTATCTCTAAACATCAGCATCAATATTTTTTAAATCGGATCAATATTAAAGACATAGAACCTATCATTTTGGCAATTTTCAAAAAAATACTAAAATTCACATTATTTGAAGAATACATTGTAAAACCTTTGAAGAAACTGTTAAATTTTCCAAAAACCTGCCAGAAAGTATTCTGTTCGACGGAAAACTGAAAAAAAAACGCAGTGTCAAAAAAGAGGACAAACTAATTATAGAATGTAAACACTTGCGGGTACTGGTAAACTGAGAAACAAAAGGTAACCAAACGAAACGAAGCTGCACAAAAACGATATAGGTAAAGAATGAAACGTAAACAGTAAAATTAGCAACCGAAATCTGTATTTAGAAAGGAAACGAAATCGAGCAAAACTGATAAAAAGGAAAATTGAATCGATTTTAGCCGACACCAGTCGTTTTTCTCTTTATTTACCGATTTCGTTTTCTCTTCGCCTCGTTTGGTTACATTTCGCTCCTCAGTTTAGCAGTACCCAGTTTACCAAATGTAAATATTTATGCTGGACAATACTTAATCAAAGCGAATAATTAAAATAAGATTATTTTATAGAAAACTGCAAAACATTGAGTTTTTATGTTGGTAAAGGTAAGTTTTAGATAGTATATTTTTAATATATGTACTTTTTATTCAATGTAAAAAATTGCGAAATTGATAGGTTCTATGTCTTTAAAGACTAAATCGTTTTCAAGAATTGTAGACAGAAAAAAAATATGGAACAAAACTTTCCTCAAGAGGTTTATGAGGTCATCAAAAACAAATTATTATACTTTACAAAATATAAATTTCCTCTTTCTGTTACTCAGAGTTGTTTTTCAAATGTTTATGTAAAACCTTTTGAAAAACGCCTTGATAAAATTTCACAAAATTTAAACAAGCTAATCGATTCTCGCGGTCAAAAGGTCAAAGATCAAGGTCACAAATTTTGTCAGGTGGTTGAATTCGAGTCTTGTTTTGTTCATTTTTGTGTTCTCAGTTTTTGTCTAGTATTATTTACAATTGAGTTAGTGTGATTATAACTCTTTGAAAGGAATATTCGTCCATTACGCATTTCAATCGAAACTCCTTCTGTATATAATAATATATTTTCGCAAATTGTCCACACAGTCCTTGTGATCTTATATATCTGTAGCTTCTTTTGTAAGGAGAGTACTGGTAGCCCGGATAATCTACAATTTTTTTATTGTTTATGTTTAATTAGCAAAGTAACTATATTGCGAACGTGTATGAGGCAACACGGCCATCAGCTAGCTTTTGATTGGTCAGTTACTCCTATAGCCGTGGCTACTCGCTACAGCGATTATCCTTGCTAAAATTGATATATATACAATGTGATTTTGGTCTTTAATTATTTGTTTCTGATTAAGATATACAAAGTAATTAAAGTTTAAGAATTTTGGTCTTTTTATGATTTGATTTGCTTTAATGACACTGTCCTTTGTTTGTTTTTCAGAAACTCTCCAAAGTTTGTACCATGATGGAAAATGCCGGAATACCACTAGTTAAGTCGGATTTCCAGTATACTCGCTACGTCAGTACCGAAGAACTCATTGATAACAAATCTATGAACAGTTTAAAAGACAAACTCATGGATGAAAAAAATAATCTAGGTTTTAGATTGCGTCACCGCAAGGAATTGATCAGCCATAGGTCAAAGGTTGTAGATGCCTCCTTTGTTCTTAGTTTAACGGGCATTCTTTGTAATATCTTCCATTCCGAATTAGTATTAGCAGGTTCCATTGAAAATGGAGGCCCCACGGCGACGGTTTTACGGGTAATTACAACTATTACGACATGTTTCTTACTAGTGTCGATCATCTTCTACAACCTTATAGGAATCAAACTACAATTAGTTACATCAGGGTTGGATAACTGGAAACTTGTTATTAACTACAAGTTTATCATCAAGATGCTGGTGGAGGTTATTATCTGTTCTATTCATCCGATTCCGTATGGTGACCCGCTTACACCGATGCTGATTCTAAGCCCAGAAACATTCGAGTACGAATCGCAGGATGTTCCTGTCAATGCAATTCTTTCTGTTTTAATGTTTCTACGTATATACATTCTAGGTCGATTTTTAGTCGTTCATAGCATTTTATTCAGGGATACCACAGTACAGAGTCTAGGAACTCTTAGCAAGGTCAACATCAATGCAAAATTTGTGTTCAAAGCGCTAATGTCAACCATGCCCGGCACTTGCCTGATGAGTATTCTTGTCATTACACTAATGGTCAACTCTTGGAGCGTTAGAATATGCGAGCACTACGCATTCAAATACCATCCGGAGCATTCACCAGCTGGAAGCTACCTCAGTGCTGTTTGGTTAATAGCAGTCACATTTTTGACCCTTGGTTATGGTGATATAGTTCCTTACAGTATATGCGGAAGGATCTTTGCCATCATAACAGGCATGTTAGGTGTTGGAATCATGGCTCTCTGTGTGGCGGTACTTGCAAAAAAGCTCGAACAGACTCGTTCAGAAAAGTATGTACACACATTTGTCCAACAAATTCACATGGATAAAATTCGACGTAATGCTGCTGCAAACGTTGTTAAACAGTCAATGCTTATATGGAGACTCCGCAAAGGTGGTCATGGACATACTAGTACAGTTGTTTTGCGTCATCGCCGGAAGTTGATGTCCGCCATTAAAACGATGAACAAATCTCACGATGAAAAATACCGTTTGCGCGAGAATGTAATTGGCACGGTGGAAATAGCGAAGGGAGTTACCGAAGTTTGTGATATTGTATCATTGGTCAAGGATAACCAGGAACATGTGAACAAAAGACTGGAAACCTTAGAAACATCAACTGCCAATATCCAAGCTCAACTACTGGAAATGAAACAAATTCTGCAAAGACGCTTTGTCAGATGATATTCCAATTCATATTTGATATCATAGAAAAAAAAGCAGTCTACAAATAATTCAGAGACAATTTTTCTTGAATGAAGTCTTACATTTTCAAGAAAAAAACTGTAGAAAATACTGTTCAAGTGATAAGGGCATGTTATCATAAACACTAAACATGATGTACAACCGCGGAAAAACAAACTTTAAAAGTGGTGTTTAAAGTTTTTCCTATGCATATATTGTGGGTTGAGAGTGTTTTAATGAATTTAAAAAAATAGGAATATTCAAGATTGAAGAAAACCTTAAATCCTAACTAACGTTCCAAATCATACTTTCGATCATAAGTCATACATTGTTAAAAGTTAAAGTGTAAATTGCGTGAAACTGACCCATTCATTACTCCTTCTGCGAAGGACCAATAGGGGTATACAGTCGCTCATCATTTTCATCGACATAAGCATTTTCTGTGATCATTCATTTTGACTTCAATATTTTTGATGTAGCATGTTTTCCTTTTTTTCATTTGAACTGTATAAACATCAGTATTCAACCAAACGTATGTTACTGGAAAGTTTGTGATGAACTGTTACCATTGTCTTAAAAAGTATGTATGTGTACTGTTTTTTCCTTGTCGATCAATTTTATCGTTTTGTAACTTTCCTTCCACAGTCTTATTTATTCAAACAAAAATGTCATCAAACTTTCGGACGTGAATGATATAAATGCGAGTATAGATACAAATAAACTCCGTGACTCTGTCAAAGATACGAGTTGGGGGAGAGTTGATCACTTGGTACATGAGGTAGCGTGGGGCTCTATAAGATACGAGTTGGGGGAGAGTTGATCACCTGGTACATGAGGTAGCGTGGGGCTCTATAAGATACGAGTTGGGGAGAGTTGATCACCTGGTACATGAGGTGGCATGGGGCTCTATAAGATACGAGTTGGGGGAGAGTTGATAACTTGGTACATGAGGTAGCGTGGGGCTCTATAAGATACGAGTTGGGGAGAGTTGATCACCTGGTACATGAGGTGGCATGGGGCTCTATAAGATACGAGTTGGGGGAGAGTTGATAACTTGGTACATGAGGTAGCGTGGGGCTCTATAAGATACGAGTTGGGGGAGAGTTGATCACCTGGTACATGAGGTGGCGTGGGGCTCTATAAGATACGAGTTGGGGAGAGTTGATCACTTGGTACATGAGGTAGCATGGGGCTCTATAAGATACGAGTTAGGGTAGAGTTGATCACCTGGTACATGAGGTGGCGTGGGGCTCTATAAGAGACGAGTTTGGGGAGAGTTTATCACTTGGTACATGAGGTAGCGTGGGGCTCTATAAGATACGAGTTGGGGGAGAGTTGATCACTTGGTACATGAGGTAGCGTGGGGCTCTATAAGATACGAGTTGGGGGAGAGTTGATCACTTGGTACATAAGGTAGCGTGGGGCTCTATGACCGAAGTCATTTAGATAAGTTCGGTTTGATCCGACAAAAGATAAGTACACATGTTACAGAGTTACATATACAGGGACTATTTTGGAAAAAAACACTCTGCATTTCTGTATATAGACGTACGTCGAACAGGTATGGTCAGTTTATTTTGACACTATCCGTCGTTTTGCGTCTTGTGTCCCGGTGTGTAGACTTAACGCAGTCTATTGATATTTAGCATGAATCTTCACCCTGTAGTGTTTTATTGTTAAAGGCGGTAAATTTTATTCCCGTAACTCGTATACTTCCTGTTCACTAAGGCATCATTATGTAGAACCACATTTCTGGTGAACGTGCCAACCATGGCTCACGTATCCGTCGGTGCAGTTTCTTCGTTAATGCACATGAAACATTTAATAACTATTTGTGTACAGAATGCACTTTTACAATTTACACGTTCGGTCAACCGTATGCTTTAAACGACATTGTTCATTTTGCCTATAAAAGAAATGGATTCAAAGATTCATTGATTCAATTTACATCAAGATACTTTTCTGATTATTTATAAGTAATCGAGTTTAAATAAGATCGCATTTTGTATCATCAGTTTCAAGTTATTGAGTAAAATTTGTGATATTTTAGGCATAGATTATTCTATAGGCACAATCTTTATATATGCACAATGATACTTCTGTCACTTATAATTACGCACAGCATTATATTTTCAAAAACCTTATAGTTCTCATGTAAGTTTTGGCTTAAGTTTTACTGAATAAGCAACCGCTTTTTATGCCAAAAGACCCAAGTTATTTTTTGTTATTTACAACTATATATGGGAATTAGACAAAAGCCCGCATATGGATGTTAACGTTGAACCAAATAAGACGTAGATGTTTTTAATTATCAAAATAGTTTGAAGTCATGCAAGGAAAACTCATATAATCCAGACCAAATTATGTTATAAAGGTCGCCAAGAATCAAATATTGTTCATATTGATCATTGCTATTGTTTTCGTTGTTAATGTTATCAATAAATCTCCATTCATCAGATCTTATTCTTTATTCAAATGGATATTGAAAATTGCTATATGTTTTTTTAGATCTTTACGCTGTGTTTTGATGGTTTACTGCGCTATCGAACAACGTCCTTTCTTGGTCCATAGATTAAAGCTATATTGAGTCGTAAAATGAAAAATCAAACTGTACCAAGTTAAACGTCGATTTATGATGTTCAATATCAAAGCGTTTTATCTTCAATATAGATTCTTCAGGGCCATTCTAACTACATGTAAATAGGCCAATGGTACCTAGAATGAAACAAAACGAAGTGTCAAGTGCGTACGAGTATATTCGATTTGTATGTGCATGAATATTGATTTTTCCTACTCACATTAATTGAAATAATGAGAGGTAGAAAATTAATCGAACAGAAAAAAGCAGTCCAGATAAAATCGAAAGGGAAAACCGGGGGAAAAGCCGACTTCAGCACTTGACAGAACGATTTTAGACCTTATTGTATTACTTATTAAAACAGAGAAAATCAAGCTCGTGGGCAGAAAGTACTCTGTAATCCTAGCTACATCCATTGGACATATAAGTACCATATTATGTTGTGTGTCCGGGTATAATTACATAAAATGATATTTATATCTGATACTTACCAATTATGCTTGAAAGGTCATATTCTCATTAATCAGCTTAGTTGTGCTGTTTACAGCTTACACATATTCAATTAAGCCGATTTTTGATTTTTATATAAAATGTTCAAATGTAAAACCATCAGTACTATGAGTCAATTAGAGGTCACAAAATTACCAAATGGAAATGACCAATCGATCTTTAATGTCCAGAAAGAGTGAACAGAATAGAGTAGTTATTTTTTTTAATGCATTCAGAGATCGGTGAATTTTCACTTTTTCGGAATCTTCTTTATTTTGCAAAAGTATAAATATTTCAAATTATCAAAATGCAACGATTTGTGGATAAAAGTCAGCGGTGAATGCATTAATATAATGAATGTTTGCAGAAGAAAACTCACCTCATCAGCATATAGAAAACCAGAATTACTGACACAAAGTTACAGGAGATAAGCTTCTAACTTCGATTAACAATACGTCACAAAAGACTCACCGGAGACGCTGTAGCCAAAATTTGTAAACGAAAATTTAATCTAGTACAAAATGAGCACAGTGTAAAATCTAAGGGTCGAACAGGGTGCAGAATACAAAACTATGTCTAGGCTATGTCTGAAAGTAAAATAGTCTTAAAATTCTCAACTATTTAAAATTTTAAAGGCTTAGATGCATCTTCAACAAAAATTGTCGAGGAGAAAGCAGGTTTACCTCGACGATTAACGCAATAATTTGAGCCAAACCCAAAGACTCAAACTCCTCACTGTTCAGTTCCCGACCACTTCTGTACACTAATGGATAAGCCGGACTTACTAAGTATTAGCCAACTAAATTTTTTGGAAGTTTAACGTCGTGACTATACCCGGTTAGATTCTGCATGTAGCGACGGCACCTGGTGGAACAAGTGTGTAGGTAGGTAATGGAAAGCCCAACCCCAGCTGTGCTAGGTAAGGTAAGAAGATCTGGATACATAAGAAATCTTTTTATTTTAATAAAGTCACGCTAACAACAGCGCTTTTCAGGTCCAGGAATTCTAGTCTGACAGGATGGGCGATGGCAACTGGTCAGTTGTTTGCTGTGGCGCTTCATAAGTGACTGGATTGATACACATAAGTGATAGGTCTGGATGTATCCAAGTCCATGTCAGGTACTGGTGTGAACGATTGTGAAGTCCAAGATCTAGGCGGTAACGGTACAACTTCACCATATCCAGGTAAATCCCAGGTCTTACTGCAATTTGAGAGTCGAAGGCGTCGTTCAGTTCACAAGTGTTCGGCTGTCATCGGCAATCTCTGGTTTAAGGAGGACTAACCAGTACGTCTATTCAGCTGTAAGGACTGAGCATAACGATGTAATGATGTGATTTTTTTCAAGTCCCATTTTTAACCTTATAAAGCGAACACTTTTCCGTCCTGAATGAATTCCTCAGACGATATGTATTCCATTTAGACTGATTTGACTGTTTCCTCTGACAATATATATTCTATTAAGACCGATTTGACTGACTGTTCTCTCGGACAATATTTATTCTATTAAGACCTATTTGACTGTTTCCTCGGACAATATATATTCTATTAAGACCGATTTGACTGTTTCCTCGGACAATATATATTCTATTAAGACCGATTTGACTGTTTCATCAGACAATATATATTCTATTAAGACCTATTTGACTGTTTCATCTGACAATAGATATTCGAGTTAGACAGATTTGACTGTTTCCACAGACAATATATATGCATTCGATTTAGACTGATTTGACTGTTTCCTTAGACAATAGGTATTCGATTTAGACTGATTTGACTGTTTTCTTAGACATTTGCATTCGATTTAGACTGATTTGACTGTTTCCTTAGACAATAGGCATTGGATGTAGACTGGTCTGACTGTTACCACCGGGACCTCTGGTTTATCATACATGGTTGTAGACCCAAGCCCTTCAAATATAATTTTACTGAAAAATACTGAATACACTGCATCAATAATTTGAAAATCAAGAGGAATAAAAATGAAAGAATGTTCAATATCCGAGTTTTTGCTTGAAATAAAACAAATCTAAAAAAAAAATGATGGCCTCTTTTTCTAGATTTATGGCGGGCAGGGTAGGACGCATGTATACTGTAATCTTACTGATAGCTCCGCATACATGTGTATATGGATTGTTGGTTTTAATGTCGCAACTGTCTTCGGGTTGCGATTTTGTTACGTTGATTGCTCCACTGTACAGAAGTTTCTTCGTGTCCCATATAAAACAACAGTATACTTTATGAACTCCAGCACGGCTTCCGTCATTGACGCTCATGCGAAACACAACTGCTCTCATTTATTCAAGAACTCTCAGAATCTGACAATAAAAACACCCAAACTGACTTAATAATCATGGATTTTTTCGATAAAGTTCCCCACCGCCGACTACTCTATAAACTCCAATATTATGGTATATTTGGAAACACACTAAATTGGATTGCACAAACTGTCGTAGTTGATGGCAAGTCCTCCTCCCACTGTTCCTGTTACGTCTGGCGTTCCTCAGGGAACAGTCCTGGGACCAGTCTTGTTTCTGGCGTATATAAATGATTTGTCAGATTAGTTGACAAACAGTAAACTCAGACTGTTTGCTGATATCGAACAATCAGGTCGGTCTCAGAGTGATTGTGATAAACTCCAAGTGGATCAGCCAGGTGGGAAGAAGAGTGGTTGATGGCCTTCCATCCGGACAAGTGTATGGTCCTCTCTGTCACAAAAAAAGAAACAACCATTTAAAAACAATTACAATCTACATAATCATATTCTCGAATCAGTATCCTCTGCAAAATACTTAGGCATCACAGTACAATCCAATTTAAAATGGGACAAGCACATCAATGAAGTAACATCAAAAGGGAACAAAGCACTAGGATTTCAAAACGGAATCTTAAAACATAAAACCAACATATAAAAAAAAACAAGCAGGAAACTTTGCCAAAGCCTTTGTTTGTCCTTGTCATTCTATGTTAACTGTTTTATGTCAAGAATTGAGTCTTTCGTTGATGATTTAGGGATTGGTTTTGATACTTTTGTATTGTATTATAAGTCTTGGGCCAATGCAAGACGGTAAGCAGTGACCTATGGTCATGTTGAAGACTGCTTGCTGTTTTCCGTTGTGATTTTTTGAATTGCTGTTTGTTTATGTTTGTTGTGTCGCGTACACTTATTCCACATCTCAATATCGTATACCAAGCTCTCGTCAGACCCAAACTCAAATATTTTTTTCTTCAGTTTGGGACCCTCATACATCAGAAGCATCATCTAAATTGAAATGGTACAACGAAGAGCTGCTCTCTACATCTGTAATAGGTAACATAACACCAGTATAGCGTCTTATATATGCTCGACACTCTAAATCTTCCACCACTTTTTCAACGCCGACTACGCACAAGATTTGTAATGATGTACAAAATCGCCTACCATCTTGTAGCTATCCCTTCTGAAGTTTTAATCTTAGCAGACTCAAAAACTACGGTCATGTGCCAAAGTATTTGCTGATTTTTATTTTTCCCATTAGTTTCTATGTAACTCATTAATTTTCAAAAATAAATATTGAAGCTGTTTCTGAGTGGAATTTCGTACTTTTTTTCTGAATTATGAGAAATATTTGAATTTTATACTGGTAATTGAACATAATTTTAAAATGTGTTGTTTCAAAATGACATTGATTTTAATACAAATAATACTTTTGGCACGAGGAAAAACCACCAACTCACTTACAGACATATCTTCACAACAAAAACTTCATACCAGCATTATTTTTTTTCCATACACGATACCGCAGTGGAACCAACTCCCTGCTACACTTGTTCTAGCACCATCCATTGACAGCTTCAGAGAACAGCTGATGGGGTAATTGATGATGATAAAATCAATAACTAAATACTGTTTGAATTTAAAAGTGACTGTTTGTTCTGATTCTCTTTTATAAATGTGTTATGAATTTTCATATTATCAAAATGAATTAAAAGTATTTGCAATGTAATTAATTAATTTGTAATTGTATTTGAAAAAAAATCAAATACTTTTTAAGAATCACTGTAATTGCAATGTAATGTAATTGGCAAAAAATGCTATGTAATTGAAAGTATTCAAATACTAGTACTTATTAAAGTAATTGAACCCAACCCTGTTCTCTGTACACTGGGGCTCCACTAGATAAAAACATAGCAGTATATGTAAATAGTTGTAATCACGTCTCCAAATTTGTTTATTTTCACAAAATTTTGACTTCTTTTTGATAAAATATTTTCTTCACAATTTATGTAAATATGTTTAATTATTTGGTCCGCGCATGCAACAGTTTGTAATCATCAGTGCTGATGGTAGACAATATACCTAAAGATAGATGTACTTACCGGCCTTATTTTTCAGGCATAAAAGCAGCAACATTCTTACTTTTTTGCCTAGGACTTCATCGGATATCACATAAATTAAGCGATGTTTATGCTTTAGCTTATGAAGTTTATTATATAACATGTTTTAATAACCAATTTTTTTTTTTCGCAGATTTTTTTAGCGGGAAAAAGGGAGCTTACTATATTGCAATGCATGCTGGGATATGTTTACGAGGTGAAGGTCACTCTAAAGAACAAAAATAATTTCAAAATACAAGGAAATAGCTACTAATTTGTAGTATTTTAAGTCATTATTTGATCGTTGGTTGAAATACTCCGACACAGTTAACAAGGAAAGTACTTCACAAACATTTAAAGCCATTAATTTGTTAAAAAATTTAGTATTTTCATTGTGATGGAATTCGTTGATTATTTTTTTGATTGTGGTGTTGAAATGAATGACTTTGATAACAAGAAAGATCAGACTGTCGATGAAACGAGAAGAAAAAACATTAACATTTGTCAGAACTTTATTATTATTTCCTTAAATCCCATAAGTAGTCCCTCTTGTTTTTTCAACTAAATTGAGTTAATTTAATTACCCTAATTAGTGTGACAAGATTACAGGTGGTCATTTGACACAGTTGATTGAACATTTCACTCACAGGTGAACAGGCATACTGTATTTGGTGGGATACTTAAATATTAAAGATTTATAAACACAGAGCATCAAGAAACTTGCAAATTCATTATTTATTGGTGAAAAATAATCATGAAGTTGCTGGAGAATTCTCGCTTTGAACAAATCAACTCAGGACTGACTCAAGAACTAGGCAGCTCCAAGCTAGAAGGAAGGTATGAAAAAAAGTACAATATTTGTTAATTGCATGATATAATTTGATATCAAATTTATACTAAATATACATGTACATTGCACTATTAGAACCCACCATTAGCATGATAAGACACTATGCAGTTTTAATTTACAGTCAAGGAAATTAGGGTTTTATATTTACAGGCCAAAATCCATTATTTTAAGATATTTTATATACATGTTATGTTACAAAATTTGTGAAAATTCACAGGAGGGTACCAGAGTTTTACCATCTACAAGATTTGCTTGTACATTTGTACATGTAATTTTACAATGTAATTTGTAATCATCATACATGAACTTTTACATGTATATATTTATTTGTCATACATGTATGTTTATGTAACAAAGGCATTGAAATACATGGTCATGGACATACATATGTATATCCCAATTAGTATCTAAATCTTATACATCTTTGTTAAATGTTCATATATACATGTAGCCTCAGGTTACACATACATGTAATATCTGAGCAGGTCTTAAAAGAAACACCTTTTTTTATGTATACAATATATAAATACAGTCCAACATATTCTTGCACAAATTTATAATCATGATCATTATTATTTATATCATATTAAATTACATGTATATATTTATTATGCATGATTGATAAATGAAACATCTTCTGTAAAAAGGTGTTTTAAAAATCTGAAGATAATTAAAGTTTTTAAGAAAATGGTTAAAAAATAAATAAACAATTATCAGCTACATGTAATTCTTCTAACATGTAGGACAATAACTTTAATATCATGAATATACATACATCATGTACATAATTATTTTTTTCTTGCATATAATTTCAGAATTGAATGCTATTCCTGTAAGATGGCTGGGAATGACAAGAGATTGTTTAAGCTGATCAGTGCAGAAGGGGGATTAGGTCCTGAAGACTTACAAGCTTTATCTCCTCCCCAGACAGTTTTGTCCATATCTCCCTCAAAGTAAGATGTGATCAAGCAGCAGTTTGATTATATTTTTTTTTATTCAACACTTGTAAAAATCTACATGTATATGCATCATTACATGTAACTGTAATCACTGAATAAATGTAATGTATGAGAGTTTTGATGGGGTTTACAGAATAGAGAGTAATATATGGCCCCCAAAAATGCAGAATAGAGACTAATAACCTTAAACATGTTAAAGTATAAAGAATATATCAGATGCCAAACATTAAAAGAATAGAGAAAAAGGGCTAACAATGTAAAAAATAAAGAATAGATGACACTCCCACCCATACCCTCATATACATGATATAAATACACAATGTATAAATAATGTAAAAGTTTGATCATGAAGCACTATTGATGATTCGAATGGTTATATACAAAGTAATTTATATACATCATTAAAAAGAACTAAGAATTAAATCATATACATGTACTTGTTCATTCATAAAATTCATGGCACCACCTTTTACTGATCAGAAACTGATTTGATAAAAGTTACACAATATCATATGTCTAAAAAATGTAAAGCTGTTTATACCTTTATCCCAACTTTAAATGTAATATACAAATTTTTATAAGATTTGTACTAAATTTATCCATGTAACTTCTTTATTTCCAGGGCCTACAGTAAGAGTGCCGGTAGTATGTCTGAGGGAGAAGGATACCTCTGTGACACGATCTCTACAAAGACTTTGTTTTATCTGATATCCACGCTAAATGCTTCGTTTAATCCTGATTATGACTTCAGTAATGCCAAAAGTGAAGAGTTTAGCAAGGAACCAAGTCTTGAGGTATAAAGTACTTAAAAAATAACAATGTCTGTTTGTCAGATAAAAACAAAACAATTTCATCATTACTGGCCCTTACAGAAATAATTCCTTTCATTAATGTTAGTTTTTTGAAACTGACTGGAAATACATGTATGCAGGTCTAAAATGTCTAAAGAATGCTTTATTTGATAAATGCACAAAGACATGTACAGATGTGTCCTAATACATCACTGGTATAAACCCGATGACCGTAACTGCAGTTACGGTCATCCCAATATGGCGGCAGCCAAAACAGGACAGTAGAATTTTCTTAGATTTTCGTTTTATTGTGCGTTTTTAAAAACAATGGTCTACCAGAGAACTTTAGTTCACCTCAAAGAATCAATAAAAATGCATTATCACGCGAAAAATTTACCGTATACAGCGTTTCCAGATCTGAACAGATGAGTGTAACTGCGGGTTATGATGACCGTAATTGGAAAATAAGATGCCCGTAACTGCAAAATTTTGGTACACTGCAGTGGAAGTACTAACTGTAGTTGGTATGAAATTGAAGTTGACGCTAGCTTGAAACATGCATAATCTCATTCATTTAGAACGAATGTTTGATTGCTTGTGTACATGAAATATACTATGATTGTTTTGTTATAATCACACAGACTTTTAAGACATGTAGGCGTGTGGGGCATTTGAGTCAAAAAGGCCTGCAACATAGCCTAGCCGACTCTAAAGGGTCTTGAGATTCTACAATAGGGTTCTTTAACGAGAGAGACGTATTTTTTCCCCCAACATACTGCATCACAATGGTTTCTGGTCAAGAAACGTCTAATTTAGTGGATCGCCAAAGAATAGAGAAAATAAAATTCTAAAATCCGAACTTAACAAGGAAAAATTAAAAAAAATTCTTCATGTCCATCTACATATGACGCTTCCTTCATGTAAAGTTTCATCAAAAATTTAAAAATTCATCAAGCGGTTAAGGTGGAGTTGCGCTTGCTAGGTGATCTAAGTCCCCCTGAATGATATCCGAGAGCTATGAAAGTTCTCCACCCACATCCATATATGATGTAATTCCTTCATGTAAAGTTTCATCAAAATCTGTTGAGCGGATTAGGAGTTATGTGCACGTGGACATAGGGACGGACGGACAGACGAGCAGACAGACAGAATGATTCTTAAAAAAACCTTTGTTTGCGGTGAGGAGGGGGAGGTAAAATTAGCACCTCAGCTGCCATATATGACTCCAAATTCGAATATTCTAAAGGCTAAGGCTGGAAAGTTAATTCCTTCATTTCACTGCGACACTATTTATAATCGTAGTGGAATTAACCATATGTGGATTTTGAAAAACTCAAAAGATTTGTTAGATCATTTTAAATCTAGATCATTTTCTGAGGTTCACTCTTTGAAAACGTTCGATTTTTCAACTTTATACACTACCTTGCCACACGAAAAACTAAAATGTCGCCTGAAAAAACTTCTCGAAAAAGCCTTTTCAAACTCAAGGAATTTTGTTGTTTTGGGTTATAATTCTACATTCTTTTCCAAAACATCTTTCAAAGATAAAATTTGTTACACACTGGAACAAGTTTGCAGTATGCTTGATTTCCTCATTGACAACATATTTGTCACCTTCGGAGGAGAGATTTTTCAACAACAAATCGGCATTCCAATGGGCACAAACTGTGCTCCTCTCCTCGCCGATTTGTTTTTATACTCTTACGAGACTGAATTTCTTCAGGGACTCGTAAAGAACAAGAAGATGAAAGAGGCAAGGTCATTTAATCTTACATTCCGATATATTGATGATGTCCTTTCTGTCAATAACACTTCATTTGGTAGTTGGATTCCTTCAATATATCCTCCGGAATTGGAGATTAAAGAGACCACCGAATCTAATTGCTTCACGTATTTCTTGGATTTGCACCTCGAATTTGACCCAGGTGGTCATCTCAGTACAAAAATTTACGATAAACGAGACGATTTTAATTTTCAAATTATTAATTTTCCTAATCTACAGAGCAATATACCTACTTCTCCTGCATACGGTGTTTATATTTCTCAACTTATTCGATATGCCAGAGCTTGCACACATTTCACAGATTTTTTGATCAGACACCAGTTTCTTCGTGACCGACTTTTGAAGCAGGGCTATAAGAAAATACGTCTCATACGATCACTAAAAAAATTCTTTCTTCGTTATCAGCCACTAGTAGAAAAGTTCAAAATTGAGTTTAAAGATATGATAGTTAATTGTTTTTATTAGTGTTTGACTGGTCTGCTGTACTGAGATGATCACCTCTATATCCCTATTGTGTCTCACAACAATGTTGTGTTCTATGGTCATTACCGGATCCTAAGATCGCAATGGAAGAGGGAGGTTTGGCGCCATAAAACCTGGTTTAACCCACCATTTCGTTTGAAATGCCTGTACCAAGTCAGGACCATTGCGATCCACCAGTTCTCCGGTATGACTGAATGTTTTATGATGTAAATATATATATATATATTAAACAGTCTCTCATAATTCTTAATAGAGTGGCACTTATAGACTTTTATTTGTGACTTTTATGTATTGTGAATTTGTATATTGTTTTATAAGTGGTGAGACTTTAATAAAATATTGAATCTGAATCTTCGTTTTTGTCATTTTCTCTGGACTATGAGATTGATCATTCAAGTTCGGTAGTTTTGTTATTACCTTTATTCATTAAAATTGAAATTGATATTTTTCTTAACGGCTCACATAAGCTATATATAAGAAACGTACATGTATATTTAAAAAATATATAATTGTGACTAACCCTAGACCCTGGTCACCCTTCACCGACAACAATAAAGCTGACACTTCTGTTTAACTATCCCAGCCCCCAATACACATTTAACAAAAAGCTTGTTCATTTTATTTTGCAAATCAACCTAATTTCTACGGATTGATGTTCTGACGGACTATGCCAGTTACACTCATCCACCTTTCCAGTTACGGTCATTACAACGTTGCAGTTACACTCATCTTGGCAAAAATTTTGAACGCCGATTATGAGAAACACGTATACCTGACCGAAATATTGACAAGAAAAACTCAGACAATAATGTTAATGCTTTTTTCGTACATTCGTATTTGAGCTTTTCACGCTTTGAAAGTGTTGTTAAATCAATATAATTATTTTGCTAATATTAAGCACCGCCATATTGGGATGACCGTAACTGCAGTTACGGTCATCGGCTTTATACCAGTGATACATATACAACACTCACAAATTTTTACCTACAAACTATGGTAGAACCAACATATAAAGGTTATATTAAATGTCATGTATAGAGATTAGATGATAGAGCATACACCATGACTGTTAGATTCAATAATAAACATCCTATGATAAAGTCAATTAAGAATTCACTGTTTGTACACAATATGAAACAATTTGAAAATTCCTTAATGATAAAGAAGATATTTTTTAACCCCATATTCCCCACAGTAACTAATATAAAATACCTTCTGGAAAGAGAAGATAACTCAGCAAATGGGAGATAACCCACTATTTACGAAAAGAGGGAATACTCAAATGTTATGAATGTACCATATATATATTCATGCTTTGAGTCTTTTTTTCAGTGGGTGATCAACAACATAGATACTCAGCTTTATGCCACCCTTGGTGAAGCTTACGGAGCCATGAAACAAAATTTATGGACCGCATTTGATGAGGAGTGCTCCCTTACAGAGTGTGAAATCTATAGGTAGCAGATGTGTAACATTTATTTTCTAAAAATATTTGAAGACAAATATTCTAGATTTTTTTTCATTTATGAAAAAGGGTCCTCTGAAATAAGGCAGTATATAATTAATTTAACAATAAGATTAACATAGACAACAAAATCATGCATAAAACTTAAACTTGACCATGTTGATATTGTTTCCAAAACAATGATTTCTTCAATAAAGGAGTAGGGGTGATAAGGCCTGTTTTTGACCTAAAATTCTACCCAATTCTCTACCTTTAAATACTGTTGTCAGATGCTGATAAAATATTTATTAAATATCCAAAAAATGAGAAACTTAATATATTTTTTAATTTTTGAATGATTGTTTTGGTAAAAAATATGAATGAAACTTACCTTTATTCAGTAAATCACAAATTTACATCAATTTCAGCATGTTTGAATGTCTAGTATATAATCAAACAATGTTACTGTAATTTTAACCCTGAAAATCATCAAAAAATTTCAGCATGTTAAAGATACATTTTGGATTAGAATCTCTGCACACAAGAAACAACTCAATATTTTCAACAATTGTTTATACAGCTTATATAAACCTTCTCTAAAAATATGAATTTGTTTGGACGATGTTTCATGGTCCAAAATGTACCATGAAAACGACCAAAATTTCTCATATTTTGTCATTTTTGCTATAATAATCACTAGAATTATGACGTCGTTATTACACTTCAATATTAGAATTAAAATTTTTAGACATGTTTTCCTTTTAAGCAGGGTTTATGCTATATTGGAACCAGAAATGGACAACCTTCATATATTTAGGCTAAATAATGGTCTTATCGCCCCTACTCCATTAGCTGTAACAGTTGCATGCATTATTGTATGGTTTATCTGAGGAAGATCCCTAAAGTTTCATTCTAGATACGTATATGTTCTGAAGATATTGCAGAGTTATTGAGTTTTATTTTATTAGAAATTTTTTCAAAGGTAATGGAAATGCTTTTTGACAGGTCAGTTCTAAAAGTAATCAAAGCAAAAGGAGACTTTCACAGATTTACATTATCCGCTGCTTTGACTTTACAAAGATTTTTATTGCTCAGATACTATCCTTATACATTGCTGATAACAGCTATTTTTCTATTTATAGTTACAACCCTGACTTAGCATCAGACCCCTATGGAGAGGCTGGGTGTATCTGGTCCTTTAACTACTTCTTCTACAACAAGAAATTGAAAAGACTTGTCTTCTTTACCTGCAGGTCATCCAGGTAGGTCACAAGGTCACAGAATATAAAACAATTTCTGGTTTGCCTTTGATTTGTAAGTGGTGATGTACTATACATGAACATTTAGTTTTTAGCTCACCTGACCCGAAGGGTCATGTGAGCTATTGTCATCACTTGGCGTCCGTCGTCCGTCCGTCGTCCGTCGTCCGTCCGTCGTCCGTCGTCCGTAAACTTTTTAAAACGTTAACTCCTCTGACACCATAAGTCCAATTGCTACCAAACTTGGTATGGTTGTTCATTAGCATTCGGTGCTTAGAACTGATGTGGGGATTTTTGATTCGTCGTAAAACATGGCCGCCATGGCTAAAAATAGAACATAGGGGTAAAATGCAGTTTTTTGCAAATAACTCAAAAACGGCTACAGATATCAAAATTCTGGCAGAGGGTAAAAGTGATCAGCACCTCAAGATCTACCTACCCTGAAATTTTGAAGAAAATCCAACAACCCATGTAGGAGTTATTGCCCTTTTTGTGGATTTTTTGCAAATTTTGCACCTGTTTAGCTCAATATCTTGAAAACTATACTAGATATTTGAGAATTTTAAATTGCATATTGTTAAGCACATCAAGATCTACAAAATATGTAACAGGGTCAACGTTGTAGGACCTTTCCTTTTAGGAGTTATTGCCCTTAGAACGTCAAAATTTAGCATTTTAACAGCATTTCCTCATTACATTGAAAACGTTAACTCCTCTGACACTTTAAGTCCAAATGGAACCAAACTTGGTATAGTTGTTTATTAGCATTAGGTGTATAGAACTGATGTGGGGATTTTTGATTGGTCGTAAAACATGGCCGCTGTGGCTAAAAATAGAACATAGGGGTAAATGGCAGTTTTTTGCAAATAACTCTAAAACGGTGACAGATTTCAAAATTTTGATTGGAAACAAAAGTGATCAGCACCTCAAGATCTACCTACCCTGAAATTTTGAAGAAAATCCAACAACCCATGTAGGAGTTATTGCCCTTTTTGTGGATTTTTTGCAAATTTTGCACCTGTTTAGCTCAATATCTTGAAAACTATACTAGATATTTGAGAATTTTAAATTGCATATTGTTAAGCACATCAAGATCTACAAAATATGTAACAGGGTCAACGTTGTAGGACCTTTCCTTTTAGGAGTTATTGCCCTTAGAACGTCAAAATTTAGCATTTTAACAGCATTTCCTCATTACATTGAAAACGTTAACTCCTCTGACACTTTAAGTCCAAATGGAACCAAACTTGGTATAGTTGTTTATTAGCATTAGGTGTATAGAACTGATGTGGGGATTTTTGATTGGTCGTAAAACATGGCCACTGTGGCTAAAAATAGAACATAGGGGTAAATGGCAGTTTTTTGCAAATAACTCTAAAACGGTGACAGATTTCAAAATTTTGATTGGGAACAAAAGTGATCAGCACCTCAAGATCTACCAGCTCTGAAATTTTGAAGAAAATCCAACAACCCATGTAGGAGTTATTGCCCTTTTTGTGGATTTTTTGCAAATTTTGCACCTGTTTAGCTCAATATCTTGAAAACTATACAAGATATTTGAGAAGTTTAAATTGCATATTGTTAAGCACATCAAGATCTACAAAATATGTAACAGGGTCAACGTTGTAGGACCTTTCCTTTGAGGAGTTATTGCCCTTGGAACGTCAAAATTGAGCATTTTAACTGCATTTCCTTATATTGAAAATGTTAACTCCTCTGACACTTTAAGTCCAAATGGAACCAAACTTGGTATTATTGTTTATTATTATTAGGTGTATAGAACTGTTGTTGGGATTTGTGATTGGTTGTAAAACATGGCCGCTGTGGCTAAAAATAGAACATTAGGTTAAACTGCATTTTTTTGCAAATAACTCAAAAAGGGTGACAGATTTTTAGATTTTGATTGAGAACAAAACTGATCAGCACCTTTAGATCCACCATATTGTCAGATGACCCCCTTATTAATCTTATGACCCTTTCAACGTTGATAGATTTTGCCTTATAACCTTTACTTCAGGCACATATGTCAGGTGAGCGATTCAGGCTCCTGGGAGCCTCTTGTTTAATGAAAAATTAAGATTTTAGAAGTGTAAACTCTTTTGAATCATCGATTTTTTATCATTTTGTCATTAGTCACTAATCACTTATATCAAAACAAAAAAATTGATAACCATTTAATGTGTTACTGAACTACACGTATCATATTATTAAATAATATTTGAAATATAGATCAATGGATAACTAATGTGTAAACATATTATGTTTATTTAACATTGTCTGATAGAGTTATACATTGTCAAATTAGCACAGATGAAACACTATTCTGTAGTCATTTTAATTCACCTGTATTGTCATGTTGTAATACATGTAGAAGTTTGTCACTCTGCAGTGGTTGCTTTGCTGGCAATGCTATTAAGGCTAAACAAAAAATATGTGTGTGTCCTATTACATGTCTGCAAAATATACAAGAAGCATTCTATTTATTTTTCATATAATAATATACATTCAATTTGATTGAGTGTATAATAAGGATGACCAAATACTTTATCAAAAGTGGTGATAAGAACATAATGTTTTGCAAAAGAAATAGGATATGAGTGTAAATATGGTGCAAACATATATTTTTTGGCCTAATATGATTTCTGCCATGTTTCATTTTTTTCTCAATTTCACATCTAAAATTATGAGGTGCCGTGGTGTAATTTCAAACATTGTTCATATACATGTACATGTATATATACATTTTACATGTATTTTTAGAACATCTTGTTCAGATAAACATGTATCTGACATCATTTTAATCTTTGCTGCATCTTATAATTTCTGACTTTTATCTATATGCATTATATATGTAAACAAATTATATTGGAACATGTTTCTTTAGTAATAATAAAATGATGCATTTCTAATACAATGTAGTGTTACCAACCAAGCCACATTTCAAACACTCTCATGCATGCTTATAAAACTGCTATAATTTTCTAACTACATTTATGGATAGGTTGCCTATATTTATTTGTAGCTCATCATACACAGATTCAGGAATTGTACAGGACAGCAGTTTGTTTGATATGACAGATGACATGGAGTGAGTTGTTCCCCCTTTTCCATTAATTGCAAAAGTGCATGTGTAATTATTCAATCTTAAGGATGTTCGCTACTATTATTGAAAATAAATAGGTTTCAAATTTGATGCCTTAAATGAAAAGATAATAGTTAAAGGTATAAAATAAGCTAAAAATATTGATAGGTTCGTGATCTCGTTTTCAAGATAATTGACGTTAAAGTTTTGGCGGGAAAAGGTTTTCTCTGACTTTTTCATAGGTTTAGCATTAGCACTATTAAGCTGTTAAAACCCATGACGGAATAAATAGGATTTGATAAAACTTTGTCTATAACCTCTTTATGACATATTAAAGACATTAATAACAAGAAAATAGGGGGTTCGTGGGCAAAAAATTTAACCCTATTTTGATGGTAAAATCCAGAGGATTCCGAAAAAATGACAGAAATACCAAAACAAGACCAGCGAGCATCCTTAATTTTCTTTCTTATTTCTAAATGTGCTGATGCACACCTTATGTACCTGATGAAAAGAGCTCAGGATAGTTTTCAGATTACATTTTCCAAGAGAGGAGAACAAAATTCATAATCCGAAATCACTTTTCCAATAGAAATCATTGTCAGTCAGATGGTCTTATAAAGGATAATCAACACAAATTACATATAGATTTTT
This sequence comes from Arcuatula senhousia, assembly GCA_963971305.1. Lineage (NCBI taxonomy): Eukaryota > Metazoa > Mollusca > Bivalvia > Mytilida > Mytilidae > Arcuatula > Arcuatula senhousia. The sequence goes on from OZ020306.1 coordinate 12,989,456, forward strand.
GTTTACCATAATTTGAAAAAAAAGTTTTTGATCGTCCATTTCCCCCCCCCCCCCCCCAAATCACTACTTTTGGCTATAATTATAACTATAAACCATAACCTTGTTCATGTGTGACTAATCTTGCATTGAAATCACTCCTATATCTCTGCTTTATTTCAGATTGTTGTCATTAACATTATCAAACTGTGTGTGTATATAAAGTTTTAGGATTTCATGAAAGAATAATTATTATTTTATATGCTTTATTTGTTCCATGTCCACAGAGTATAAAATTAGAAATAAACATTAATTTTGTTCACATAAATTGAGAAATTTGCAAATTTTCTGAACACATCTCATATTTATATGATAAGCTCTTGCACACTGCAGAGATATGACAAACTGGCAAAGATCACTTGATTATATTTCTTGTCTTTGAAGTAATATGTATGTTCCTCTTTTGCATTATAGAACAGAGACTTTAACAGCAAGACATGTCACACTATTGTATGCATTGTCATGCCGACATTTTCAACTGGATTTTTTTAAAACTTGTACATAATTTTTGTATCTTAAATACATTAGATAAGCTAAAAAAAAACTGCCCTGTTGAACAATTTTGGTGGAAGTAATGCCCATTAAAATTTTGCTAGAAAATGGGAAGTACTAGTAAATTTAATTAGTATTTTTTAAAGAGATGTTTAAAATGTTATATTTATTTAGGCTTCTGATATTTAAGTTGATGTGTTCTCATGCTATAACATTTTATTTTTCAGATCAGAAATTGGTATGGAATAGAAGCGAATATTGAAGAGGGGAGATAACCAAAGAACAGATCAACTAGAGGCTCCCTCTACCTCCATCTAGTTAATTGTTTCTTTATATAGAGAAAATATATTTTAAGATCTATTTATACATTTAGTGCTCATGTGGTTAAAGATTCCTAATGACTTACAAATTTGTATTGTTATATGCACAATAATTTATTTTTGTGTGTGGATGTTTTATTTCATGATTGCTATTTGTCTAAAGTTTTTGTTATGATTTTGTAATAATGCATGTTTTGGTCAAGAGAGTTCTTTAGAAAAAATATATTGCTTTGTGATTTTATTTTAATGAACATGTTTTGATTTTAATATATATATAAAAAGGTAAATGTTTTAAATAAATTTTAACAAACCACATAAAATATATGAACAATGAACTTTTTTACACATATAGAAATCAAATATATTGTAAATGAAACAAAGTTGTTGCTTTGCAAAGTTAGATTTGAAATAGAATTATTGCATTTTATACAAAAAATTAAGATTGATGTAAACTTAGTTTTAAAAGGTGTGTTTTGAAATATACTAGAATTTCTAGGTATATTTACAAAGCATCTCATCAGTTTGCTTGAAATTAACAATTCAATGAAAAGTATATGAAGATTGATGAACAAAAATAAATGTACCTGTAATAAAAAGTAGGAATTTATTAAGCATATATTGAAAATGCATAAAATATTAAACATGCATTATAAACAATGCATATTTAAGCTGAGTCTTGAAATAACATTTATAAGACTTTTAAGAATAGTGTAAAAGATGATTTTGAGGAATGGTTATATCTCTAGACTCTGATAGAGTTAGAGTAATAATATAAGGATGGCATGCTGTCCTTGGGCTGTTAGATGGCCCTGAATTTGTCTCAGAAAGAGTTATCAAAGTAGAGTAGTGTTACAATGAACCAGTGTGAGATTATAAGACAGTTATGCGATTTGTGACATTTTCATTGATGATAGAAGTTGAATAAGGAAGTCTTGAAACTTCTTAGATATCCAGTTTATAATATAAACTTGTCGTGTTGTTTCATTGATTTCCATGAGAAACTCTGTGGTTCAGCATCATATGCCAGGCATTTTGGAAAAAAAATGATGCATATTTTATAAGGAAAAAAAAGTTGAATAAGGAAGTTTTGAATCCTCTTAGATGTCCTGTTTATAAGCTAGTTGTGCTGTTTCATAATTTCAAAGAGAAACTGTAGTTCAGCATCATATTGCAGTCATTTGGGAAAATACTGCATATGTTGTTAATAGGGAAACAAATAAATTGAAATGTAGCATTGTTAGGTTTCTAATGAAGTGGTCAAGTGTAACTATAGTTACATGAATAGAGACAGACAAATATTCAATAGTTAACTACTGTATGAGTATATAGGCATCCAAATGCATCAATGAAGAAAGAAGGTAGAGTTGGTTTGTGAAATCTGAGGCATTTGGGAAAATTGTGAAAAAGATTAAAAATACAAATATGTATCAATATTTCTTGGAGATTGGTATTAAATGTATATGGAGATTGGTATTAAATGTATATTATATGATGATATAAAGATATGATACTGTAGGTTTAGTATTGATTTAATTAAAAAAAAGCAGATAAACAATATCAATTTCTTGCAATTGATCTATGTACATACTTTTCTTGTTTCTTCTCTGTGTGATTCTGTCGTCTTAGCATAATTTCTGTGTCACTGTTTTCTCTCCTTTATTTTATATGTACACTGATTAGACTTTTTATATGAAATGTAGACCTTTTTTTAAACATGTAGAATATATTTTTTTGTTTAGATATATAGTGGGTACATTTTTTCTTCTGTGTAATTGCAATCTAACACTGTCCTTTGTGTCAAGAAAACATGAATGAAAAAAAACCATAAAAAAATCTTTTCTTTATAAACAAATAATTTTTCGCCTCAAATTATTTAGGTTTTTTCTTTTTGCTTATGTTTTGAAAATAAGTATAAAAATCATTAGTTTGTTGTAAGTGATTTTGATATCATTCTTGCCACAAGTGAACTATTATATAATTTTCTTCAGAAATAAAACCTAAAACAAGATGATGTACATAATTAGTTTTATCATTCCCACTTAGATTTTACTTTGTTTCATTATTGTTTTATTATTTTATGATCTCATTCATTTTTACTTAGTAGTGTGTAGTTTGGATTATAGTATCATATATAACTTTGATGGTACTGTTAAACCTGACTAAAATTACCACTTTGGTGAATATAAAACAATTTGTCAATATATATGCTGCGTTCACACTTACAAGAAATTATAGTATAACTAATGAGGGGTGGCGAATATCAATTTTAATGTCACGAGTCTCGAATAACGCCAGGATTCAACAAGTGCGCGGAACTTGTTCCGGGCACGAGTTGAATCCCCTAGCGTTATTCGACACGAGTAATTATATAGATAATTTTTAAAAACGTGACTTATAATCATCAAACAATGAAAACAAAAGATATTATTGATTAATGAATTGTGTATTGCGCAATAATCTCAGTTAGGTATTTTTCGCAGGAAACTTCACGAGGGTTAGATAAATTCGCACGCGAGTTAGATAAATCCTGTAATTAACTCCGTGAAAATCTAGAAATTTATTAAACTCGGAAATCACGATCTTTCACCTATATCTATATAATAATGCACATTTAATTTGATTTCAATACGCATAAAAAAATTGTGATGCGTTCACACGTAAGATTTATTTGAATGCAAATCAATTCTAATTGAAATAATGTGGATTATACGATTCGCTATGATGATACCTTTTCGATTATTCGAATTGGATATTTCGCATTCAATGCGCATTACATTGGTGTGTGAACTGAAACTTGTATTCATTTCGAATTATATGAATTACTGCATGTGACATCTGAAACCACTCAATGCAAATTGAGGGATAAATCCTTTGTGAACAGATATCAGTTTTAATTCGAATTGAAGAAACGTGTGAATGCAAACAACGTTATTGAATTTGCATTCAGTTTAATGCATTTTGGGTAATGGGAATTGAATGCGCATTAAGTGGTGTTAAGTATTAAGTCAGTGATATTTTTTATATTGGTTTGTAATGTATAGAGAAAAGAAAAGGACTGATTTAAGGATGCTCGCTGGTCTTGTTTTGGTATTTCTGTCATTTTTTCGAAATCCTCTAGATTTTACCATCAAAATAGGGTTAAAATTTTTGCCCACGAACCCCCTATTTTCTTGTTATTAATGTCTTTAATATGTCCTAAGGAGATATTAGACAAAGTTTTATCAAATCCTATTTATTCTGTCATGGGTTTTAACAGCTAAAAAGTGCTAATGCTAAACCTATGAAAAAGTCAGAGAAAACCTTTTCCCGCCAAATCTTTAACGTCAATTATCTTGAAAACGAGGTCACGAACCTATAAAATTTTTTTTATTATTTTTTACCTTTTACTTTTATCTTTTCATTTTAGGCATCAAATTTGAAACCTATTTATTTTCAATAATAGTAGCGAACATCCTTAAAACTGGTTTAATAGAATTTCAGTTTATTAGTCTAAGTTATAGATTTCACTGTACTTCTTAAGATACATTAAATTTGTTTTACACCATTGTACATGTAAATATTACTGAATTGGCACCATGTAGAAAATAAGTAACAAAATATTGATGAAATTGACCATGGTGCTGTGTAATAAGCATTCATTGTATCAAGATGTTTTTTTTTATCTCACAAGGAATGTTAATTTTGAGGTAAAACACATGCTAAGTGATTTCTTAATGAAACAGCACTCAGGACTGTTACTAACATCAAATTCATTGGAATGTTATATAATGTTGGCCTTTCAGCATTATTTACCATAAAAAGACATTTTTAACATTAATTCATTCTTTTGAAAATCCACATCTTTATGCTGGCGTCACACTGTCCCGATTTTGACATACGATGGACACACGAATGTTAAAATTTCAACTTCGTGCGAAGTTAGTCCTGAACTTGCTAAAAATCAAAATCAAAACCGATGGGTATACGATTAGAACCGATGGCTAAACGATTAGAAAAGAAGCACATACGAATAGCTGCGAACCGATTACGAAGTTGTTACGATGTTATTAAGATTAGTCGAGAATTAGATCCGAAGGAGATACGAAGTTATACGATGGCTGTACGACGTTGTGTTAGCATACGATGGGTCTACGATGTATCCCGATGGGTGTACGAAGGATGACTATAATAACGAAATTTGCAAGAAGATTATATAGTTTAGTCTATATGAATTGTCCTTTGCTGCTGTATGGATTACAAGTTTATAGGAAGGCTCTCCAAGTAAACCCCAGCTGTCCCTCATGTCGACCAGTAAGAGAAGATGAGACATTTGATCTGAACCTCTTCAAAAAAAGTTACGCATAGGTAGAAAATTCTCCATACGTTTAATACAAAACCACACAATTTCAAAACAATATTGCCGAGCTGTTCTACAACCGATTTTTAAAAAATTAAATCCAAGACAAGAGGCTCCCAGGAGCCTGAATCGCTCACCTGGTCTTGATGTTGACCCTATACTTTTGTAGAGCTAAATGAGCTGAACATTTAAGCAAGCAACAGCTTTTTTCTACCTGCAATAGTTTTCATTCTATAGGCCAAAAGCACCATTTTTCACCTATGAGGGGCCATAACCCCTATAAGGAGTCATCTGACAACTTTGACCCTATGGAGAATTTTGTAGAGCTAAATGAGCTGAACATTTAAGCAAGCAACAGCTAATCGCTATCTGCAATAGTTTTCATTGTGTAGGACAAAAACATGAAAAATCGCTATTTTTCATGGGCCGTAACCCCTATAAGGAGTCATCTGACGACTTGGACCCTATGGAGAATTTTGTAGAGCTAAATGAGCTGAACATTTAAGCAAGCAACAGCTAATCTCTATGTGCAATAGTTTCCATTCTGTAGGACAAAAACATGAAAAAAACGCTATTTTTCAAGGGCCGTAACCCCTATAAGAGGTCATCTGACAACTTCGACCCTATGGAGACTTTCGTAGAGCTAAATGAGCTAAACATTTAAGCAAGCAACAGCTAATCTCTATCTGCAATAGTTTTCATTCTGTAGGCCAAAAACATGAAAAATGGCTATTTTTCACCTTTAAGGGGCCGTAACCCCTATAAGGGGTCATCTGACAACTTCGACCCTATGGAGACTTTCGTAGGGCTAAATGAGCTTAACATTTAAGCAAGCAACAGCTTATCTCTATCTGCAATAGTTTTCATTCTGTAGGCCAAAAACATGAAAAATGGCTATTTTTCACCTTTAAGGGGCCGTAACCCCTATAAGGGGTCATCTGACAACTTCGACCCTATGGAGACTTTTGTAGAGCTAAATGAGCTAAACATTTAAGCAAGCAACAGCTATTCTCTATCTGCAATAGTTTTCATTCTGTAGGCCAAAAACATGAAAAAATGCTATTTTTCACCTTTAAGGGGCCGTAACCCCTATAAGGGGTCATCTGACAACTTCGACCCTATGGAGACTTTTGTAGAGCTAAATGAGCTAAACATTTAAGCAAGCAACAGCTATTCTCTATCTGCAATAGTTTTCATTCTGTAGGCCAAAAACATGAAAAAATGCTATTTTTCACCTTTAAGGGGCCGTAACCCCTATAAGGGGTCATCTGACAACTTTGACCAAATGGAGACTTTTGTAGAGCTTTTGATGCTGAATCAGTAGCGTGGCCTCAGATTTCCTCTATCTCTTATACTTTTTGATTAACAAGCCAAAAACAGTAGTCTGACCCCCCTGGTCTATTTTTAGTAACGGTGGCCATGTTTTTTGGCAGATCAAAAATCGAAACACAAGTTTGGTGCAGGACACCCTAAGGATCATTCATACCAAGTTTCATTAAATTCTGTTTAGTAGTTTCAGAGGAGAAGATTTTTGAAAATTGTTAACAGAAGACGACAGACGACGACAGACGACGACGGACGCCAAGTGATGGCAATAGCTCACCTGGACCTTCGGTCCAGGTGAGCTAAAAAAGGAACCGAAATAAAGATTGTTTGGTTAATTTGGACCAATCCTAACTTCAATCATTTTTAAGACATGCATCGCCAGTAGAACACGATTAATGTTTTTTCACGGAACATTTTGCTTCGATTTAAACGGGAAGTTGGTGTGTAAAATGTACACGTGATCTTAAAAAAAACAGCGAGGTTAAGATTTTGCTCGAAATTAAACAAATAAGCTTCATTTCTTTTGCATTTTATTGGTTTTTAGTAAATATTCTAAATTTCATATGTAGAGAATGAAGGTAGTAAAGAAAAATAATGTTTTTTTATTTTTGAAGCTCTGCCAAAGTCTAAGAGTAACCCGTTATAACGGGAAAGTAACTCATTATTATGGTATAGTTGCGTGTTATTACGGGAAAATTGATAAAGGCGCATTATAAAGTGAAAAATAATTTTTAGATTATTAAAATGAGCCCAATGGGCTTTCGTATTTTTTGGCATAAAGTTTAGCAATTTTAGCTGCTGCGAACGATTCTTGAACAAACCTTACAATACATAGTGCCTTTAATATCGGTCCTATATCTAGAAGTCCAAAGGTCCCGTAAACATTTGCTGACCGAAACGGAACGTGAACTTGATTTGTTACCCGTAATTGTGGGCTTGCATACAATGCATACAAAAAAGCAGATTAATAACTATAAGGGTTTAGAAAAATGTGTGGGACACTGAAATTTCAGTTCAAAGGGTCCTAACTCCTGTAATTTGCGGACTAGAACGACATGTTAACTTGATCTTTAACTCAACATGGTACACTCGCATACCAAATATCTATGTATAAGGTTTTAAAAAAAGGGCGGAAAACTTATTGTGACATCTAGACGACCGGGTCGGACAGACACAAAAGCAGGCAGACGGAGTGCAAACCTAAAGTCCCCTTCGGCTTTTGTCGTAGGGGACTGATAAAAACTGAATTTAGTCTAAAATGGTTAAGCCTTTATTTCTGATATTGAAATTTAATTATTTAAATATGCCACCAAAATTTATGAATAGAGAATTAATGAGGGTACTTGTATCATATGCTGTCTTGTAAGTCTTCCTCCTGCTGCGTGTTAATTAAGAGGAAAAAACTGAGCTACATGTACTTTTTTCTCAACGATTGACTGTAACACGCCGTACCTGAACTTAAGCCTAACTGAAACTGATTAATAAATGTCTATATAAGGCACTTTTGACACGTTTGATATTTTTTTATTCAGAAATCGTACTGCTTTGACTAGTGCTGTGTTTCCATCTTCGTGCCATTACTCTATGCCATTACACTAGTTACGACGGAAATACGAATACAGAACGAGGTCTTCGCGACGCCATGTTTCCTTCGCACCACCTTTAGATAGCTTCTCGTTTCATTCGTGCCGCCATCGTAAGACAAATGAAACCGACAACACATAGAAGGCAACACGAAATCAGAAGATGCCTCCACGAAGGCATTACGATAGAAAGGATGGAGTTACGAACACAACACGAACAAAGACCTTCGCACGAACCTTCGGCAGTTTTTTAACATGTTAAAAAATTTCGGAGGCACTACGAAGTTTACCCCGAAGTCAGAAAATTTCCACAGAAGGTGCTACGATGGAAAAAGATGGCAACACGAATAGCGCCATCTGGTTACGATCAGTCCCGAATTTGAAAATATGCATAATCGTGTTTCCATCGGGGTCTAAATCGGGATAGTGTGACGCCAGCATTAGGCAACTCAGTGAAAATTTTGATGAAATTTATTTATGGTGATGGTACATGATTTGCCCCAAAATATACATGTATAGAGTTAAAACTTGAATGTCATTATAGTTATTTTAATGGTTTTTTTTATCAACTTATATTTTGTTTAATGTATGTATGTAAATATAATATGAAGTCGTGAATTTTAACTCATTCTCACAAAAATCCATTTGTTGTTGATTTTACAGTTTTGTAGTATAATGTTTTACAAACATGTAAAAATAAAATTGTTTTATTTTAGTTCTTGTATTTAATATACATGTATATTAAAGAAGCAAAGAGGCACCAATGGGGCATTCTTGTCTGAAAAGTCCAAAAGGGCAACGACAAAACCGGAAATCATGAACAAGAACAGCACGAGGAAATACAAAACATAAAAAACACAAAATAAGTCGAACAGAAATCAACAACGCAAACTCAAGTCGTAACAAGAGTGAACTCAGGTGCATTGGAAGAGTAAGCGGTTCCTGACTGCAATAGCACACCTGTCGCATTGCTAATTACCAATTCAGTGTAATTCCAAGTTTTCCAAAATTACTGAAGATTCTATAGATAAGGCTAAATAATTAGCATAAAATCTTGCTCAGAAAAATTCTACGAATTTAAATTTTATTTTCATTTGATAAAAATCAATGAAATGCAATATATTTTGAAATAAAACATTACAAACTGGGGGTCACCAGCTACTTTTTCTGTCTACAATACAAATCTTTGTAATTTTTTGGTCATATTTCAAGTGAATTATCTCCCTTGTAAAATTTAAAAATTATATTTATGAAGGAATGGTTGATGTATTTGTGCAAAATCTAATTTATTTTGATTTAGTTTTATTCAATGGAACATCAAGGTATTTGTGACATTAGCACTTGGTTTTTTTTTTGCATTTTAGCTGTTTTTGGTCACATAACATGTGTCCTCACTTACCTTAAATGGCCACATGGTGATTAAACATTTGTCAATATTCAACAATTTCAACCTTTTGGCTGGGTGTTGAATAGATATAAATGTGTATCAAGTATAAAAAAGAATTATTGCCTGGAACTTTGTTGTAATTTCGATTTCTAGCAACCTTTGGTGGTTATATAGAGCTGCTGGTGGATAGAAAATAATGAGATGTGGAATAAGTGTACGCGACACAGCCCACAATTAAAGGGCAATTTAGAAAAACCACAATGGACAACCGCCAGCAGCCTTCAACGAGGCCAGTAGGCGCTGCAATTGGCCCATGATCTAAATAAAATGCATATAATTTAAATCCAGCCCTGAAATAGTCACAGATCTAGACCCCCTTCTTAAACAAGGAACAGAAAACATCAAAAAGACAAGTACAAACGAAAGCTTTGTCAAAGATTTTTTGTCAAGGAGTTTTTATTTCCCTTGTTTAGTCCTCTCTTTCATCATCACTTATACTAAATACACACAAGCTTTTAAGCTTCATAAATGTCAAACCCTAAGATTCTTCCTAGCCCTGTGGTAGGTTGATTAAAAGTCAGAATTTAGACTGATACTGCATGTTTATAGTTTTTATTGTTCAGTACTCTTTTATTTTGTTTTGCATATTTACCGTAGCAACATTTGGGAAAGAGAAACCTGACAAACCTAGAATGGATGAAACATGTTTTTATTGCCTGGAACTTTGTTGCCATTCTGATTTAAAATATAGAAGGAGTTGAGGACCATTTCAACTGCCACTTTACCTTTTGGTGAATGTTTTTAACAAATTGAAATTCCCAATCAGGGTGGTCAATAATAAAAAAAAAAAACAAATTTAATGGTTGAAGAAACCTAGGTGCTCTGTGGAAACAACCAACCTTTGGCAGATAAATGACAAACTTGATTACATACAGGCTTTGAAAGTGCTATTTTGTAAATTACCAGGCAGAACTTGAACTTTGACCTAAGAGGTTATTGACATGTGATCCATTGTGTGGTATTTACACCAGTGCCAAAGATCACTTGTACACCTAGGCCCCACAGATAATAGGGCTGAGATTAATTAAAATATAGAAAATTATTGTACAGAATTTTATTATCAAAAAAGGTAGACATCAAGTTATCATTAAATAAGTTAACAGTCACACAACGACCAGCTAATGCAAGCCAAAACTAAGACAGGAGAAAATAGCAACATCTTTTGTACAGAACTCGTTGGGCAAAATATAATCACATGTATATTGACATCACAAAAATATGATATGAGCAAAAAATCACACTAGCTTAACAATCAATAATTCAAGATGAATTTGTTGGGTGCTTATGCTTAAAAATATAATTCTGTTTTGTTTAGATTTGATGCTTCAAACTTTTCTTTCAGTAACTTGAAAATTGTCATAAAATTTACACTGATAACACATTTACCTTTTAAAGGTTAACAATATTAAATAGAGACAAATAAAAAAAAAACCAACTGTATTCATTTCCATATAGATTTTTTAAGGTATAAAAATATTTTACTTAAATAAAACCCCTTGCTTCTTTATATGAACTTGTTCATTTAATTATGGTCTAGTCATCTCCAGTCTGCCAAATTAAGGGTATAAGTAATTTAAATTTTAATAAGATTCCACACCCTTCCAATAAAAAAAAAACCACATTTTAATCTTTGGTTGAACAAAATAAGTGGGATTCAATTATAAATAAACTGAAACATTTTTATCTTGTTTTAATGCAATTGGGTACCCAAAAAGGATGGATATGTTGTTACTGGTTAAAACTTAAAAAAAAACATAGTTTAGGACCCCCATCCCTTTTTCAAAATCAGCCTTGGATGTTAGTGATCAAATAAGGCTGATCCTATTAAACTCAACCCTGGTAACCAAAGTCAACAAATTTTGATAAAAAAAACTAGACCATAACTACTCCAACATAAAGCAACTGATTAATGCTTTTCAAGCAGCAGCCTTCTCCAAAGAAACTAAGTTTCCAACCATTACTTTCACAAAAATAATCCATACATCAAATTATATCGATCTGTACACAGAAAAACAATAAAACTGGCCAGAAATACATTTCAACATTAATTATAACCAAACCTCTAAAGTATTCTTCACTAAATCAAGCTGACTAGGTTATGTTTCAGAAATTCTTACAGATATGTATATAGCTATGCAAGTCAAAAAGGTATACACATACTTCTTTCTTGGGTCATTGATTACATGTTTTAGATCAATTCAGTGAAGAATACTTTTACATATGCATTTCAATTAAACAACAACAAAGAACTGTCAACTCCTAAATATAATGGCTAAAACTTCTATGATAGAAAACAGTTTTGTTCTCTGAAGTCCATGACCCTTGCTAGGATAGAGTTTGTTAATCTTTTGAAAATTTTAATAATGATTGAAATCAACTACCTTTTACTGTTTAATAATATTCTAGTCAATATCCAAGTGAAGAAATTACACCACATTACCGGTACATATAAAAGCATCCTTGTTTTAAAAATTAATATCATGATAATCTAAGCATCATTTACATTGTAACCTTATCAAAGATTTAGGAGTTGACAGTTCTATTCTTTGGTCTATATACCCACTTCTATTTAGCATCTACCAGTAAAGTCAGGCAAGATTTCCTCATTTACTAATAGTAAACACATGAAAATTAAGAAAGCAAAGTTATGCCACCATTTGAATTTTATAAGGGCTATGGATATTTTGTTCATCCTGCCTTTTTATTTTTGGAAAAATTGGAGCCTGATTTTTGTTTGTGCTAACACAAGCCATTTTTAATTTACCATAATTTTTTAGCAAAAAACTGCATCGTGCCTTTTTTATTGCAAAGTACTGTCCTGTTTTTTATAATTCCTGAATTTGGTCATCTCTCCTTTTTGTTTTAAATTTCACCATAGCCACCCCCCCCACCTAAAAATCAAATGGTTGCATGGCTGCTCCCTTAGAAATTTTTCAACTGAATTCATTTATTAATATGGGGATCTTTTTATGGGTTCCTTAAAAAGGCATTGCGTTCAACGGGTTTCTTATTTCATGGTTTGTTCATTTGCTACAAGAGGTCACATAAAATTAACACCTAGTTGAATTTTTTTTTACTGTCACCAATGAAATTTGATACATAGTACAAAAGTTTAATGGACACAGGTTTGTAGATTTTCATTTTCAAAAATAACCACTTGTAAGCTTACTAAACTAAACAAACTGTAAAAAGTAGGATTAAGGTGATGCAATTTAATTATGGATTTCCCAAAAGGGTCTTGCTTGACATTACTATCAGATGCTAATAATTTGTCAACAAATTCACTAATACACTTATCTAACTTTATCATACACACATATTTCATACACATATGTGTGTAATACATCTACATTTCAGCTGCCTCTATAGAAAGACACCAATCAGTGTGTACCAAAATTACATTTATCTAGTCAGAAACAAAAGTCCTTTTAGTTTGGAAAAGTTTGCATAGAAATTTCTATATGTTCAGTGCTTTTGGACTACTTGACTATTTAACATAAAAGATAAGATAATTGAAATATCTTAGTGCTGTTCTAGAAAAAGTACACAAAAAAGAAATTGTTTGGATTAAAAAAAACCAGTCTACATCCATATAACATACTTCTATTTCAATATATGGCATTGCTCCAAAGCTTGAAAACAGCATATTAAACAAATACGTTTTTCTTAGGAACAAGGATTTGAGGCAAATTATTTCTATTTTATGAATCTTTGTTCATCTAATAACACCAAAAACAATTTAATCAACAGTATGGTGAATAATCTATTAAAGTTTAAGTGTTATAGGAAGGCAATATTTTTGTTCAATAAAATTGGCTCAAATACATTTAACATACAAAATAACCCATTCAGTATAGATTGTTGTATTGTAAAAGCATCTATTCTATCAATTTAAATTTCTGCCATCAGAGTTAGAAATTTATAAAGTAAACCATGTTATTATTCAAAGTAAAAGATTTAAAATCATTAGACTGTATTTCAAAGTAAAAATGATATTTAGGCCATGGTTTAATATGAGCAAACTCAAATCTAAAAATAAATACTGTAAAACTTAAGAAGTTTTTGTATATTTGCAATTTTCATTAAATTCATCAATGTATCTGAAATTAATGTTATTACTGTTGCATTAAAATTGAACCATAATAAAAATACCCCAAACTTGAAAAAATAAAAAAACGTTACAATACATTTTGGTTTGATGGTAAGAAATTTTGAGAACACAAAGAGACTCTTAAACCTAAATTTAAAGATCACAACATTATTTGAACATGGCTACATCACTGTACTGGTACATGCACATGTAGGCGTCACACAGCAATCGTCGAATGTTCTCCGGTAAATCTTTGTCATCTTCGCGTTTGATAATCTCCTTGTGATAGTCTGGCGACAACCACTTGTTAAGGTCTGGACAGAACTGGACTTCAGGAATGTTATATCCACTCTGTTCACCTGTTAACATAGAAAGATTGATTAATTTGTTTTGAGAAAGATGGAAAGCAATTTTCTTTAAAATTAATTGACGGTCAAACATATATGAAAACAGTCACTTATTTTCAATTTTGTTTTTTTTAATTCAAACTCCATCAAATTTATCTATAGTAGTCTTTTCTGTGTCATGTTTTTTACCTTAGAATTTTGAACTGAAGTACACATTGTCCAAAGTTAAAAGCGTTCATAATCTTATTTTTGCATCTTAATCTTTTACAGATCCTTAGCCTATGAAATTGAAAGATGGCAAGCAGTGACCTCTAATCATGTTGAAGACCACTGTCTTTTGTCCCTTGTGATTTTCTAAATTGCTGTTCCTTTGTATTGGTTGTGTCCCATAAACTCATTCCACATCTCTATACTGTATACTTATACTGATACAATTTCTACCATTAGGGTTTAAAACACTACTACACTTATACCTTGAGCATATATACCATATCAATAGTTTTTTAAATCATACAGTTACAATATTTACCCATTCTATCAGCCATGGAATCAAAGAATACCCATGGTGCATCTTTCCCCGGGCCACACTTAACGAAGGACACATAGTGACTTGTTTGTATACAGACTACGGCAAATAGTTCCATTTTGTCACGACTAATTGAAGGATTTTGTCCAGTATTACTTTTCTGTTGACTGTGATATTCTAGGTATTCTTCAGGAACAAATATTCTCTGGGGTCGATGCTGGGCTCGCAACTTGTGTAGATGATTCTATACAAAATTTTAAGATAATGTATATTAAATTCAAATTTATATCAGAAATTTTAAAATGTACTATTCTTTGTAATCAACTAAATGTTTTATCAATAATTAAAATTATATTTTTTTTGGCTGCGCTGCAAAATTGTTTTTTATTATTATTTTGTTGTTTATCATAATTTCCCCAAAAAATTCATGTTTTCATAATTAAGTGTATTAAAATTTATGACATCTACAATATTAATGCAGATACATTTTGCAGTCAAATTGGTCTTTAATTTTATTTTCTGAACTACATATAACTTTAAGTGTTCAGTTCACAAATGTGGTCAGTTGTTGATATCGAAAGTGATTTCCTATCATATTCATTATACATGTATTTTGATCTTCGGCTGATTGCTAGACAGTAAGCAACAACCACTGATAACATTGACGGCTTCCTGGTGTTTTCCATGCTAAAATTGCTGCTGATTTTTATAGGTAATATTGAGACCACTTTTTCCACATCTCCTTATTGTCATTACTTATATCTTACCCTATCTTTACATGGTTTACAGAAAGCTATGGTATTAAGACCATCTCCATGTGTATTATAACATTCTCTACATTCAAAACAAGCTAAATCTCCACATATATTACATTCTCTAGGTGCTACAAAAACAAACAAACATATATTTAAGCTTTATGCTAGAAATAACTCACTGCTACATAGCTTGCGTTCGATATTCAAACCCAAGGAGTCTCAAGTAGGAAAAATGTTGCTCACATGGGGCAGAACAAGAACAACCTGGGTAATGACGTAGTAATATTATATGTAACCTAGGTTGTTCTGAATGTACATTTTTATTTGTTACAAAGATCATTGACCCATACAGAACAGAGGTCACCTGTGATCTGTTTTATATTTCAACCTGGGAAAAAATAATCTAGCCAGGCTGCCTAGGAAGGGAATGTTGAACGCACCCATATACATGTACCATGAGTAAATTCTCCTGTTTTTTAGCTTCAAGTTTGGCCTTTCAACTTAAATAAAGAAGAGTGTCTCTGGTGAGCTCAGTTGTTGTCCCCACTCAAAGAATTACCAGTATATAAAAGATATCCGTGTAATGAGCTTAATATTGACAAATTCACAATTTTATTTCTCAGATAAAGCAGATGTTGCTTTACCATAGACGTTTTGATTTCTATAACCAGATTTGATTGACTGTTACTTGATTGTTGGTAATGTGATAGTTGAGTTATAACAAGCAGAAACTGCTTACCTGAGTTTATCACCGTTACAAAGAGAGTTTTTATTGCTAATTGTTTTTCAGTGTGTGTTGTCTTATGTACCAATTGATGTTATCTGGGTCTTTTTAGACTTGCAAGATTGGAATGCCTTGGTTCATAAAAAATGCATCACATCTGGGTTGTAATTGAAATTGCCTATTTAATTTCTTTTAAAATATATATTACTTATCACAAACTCATAAATGCCTGTTAACTTGAATCATGTCAGATTTTTGTCAAGAATTGTTATTTTATATATGTTGCAAACATAACCAACCAACCTTTTTCTAGTACATCAGTAATATCTAATTCAGTACTAGGAACAATTCTTCTATACATTTTAAAATCTTTACCAAACCTGGGCATCTGTATAATCAGACATGAAGGTCTCTGAAAAATATAGAAATCAAAAATACTGATTGTTAAACATTTATGAAGGTTTTCTTTTTATCATGTGAAGGGATAAATCGTTAAGGATATAAAAAAATCTGTGTTGCATTATTATTATAAAACTTTCAATCTGTGGATTCTCAAGACAAAACTTTGGTTCTTATCCATGATATAAAGTAATGTACACTGTAACATGAACTGTTTAAATACTTTACCTATGGAGTTTAATATTCACTTTTACAGTTTCAAGTGTTAACAAATTTTGCTGAATTTTCTTTACTGTGGTTAATTTTTTGAAGTGGTTAGTCGTACCAACACAAAAACAAGGATTCTATATATACAATGTACATTATTTTCAATAACAATTTCATTAAAGGTTTAAAAATAATTGACAAAAGTGTTCTGATTAATGCTATACTGATACATTTCTGAAGCAAGTTACTGCATTATATCTCTGAACATTCAACAACTGATCATTTTGTTACTCTACGCATTGCTTGGTGTTCTATATGATTTAACATTTATGGTTTTTCACTGAAAAGGTCACTTCAAAATAACAAAGACTGCATCCTAACATTTAAAGGAGGGAAAGAAAATTCATAATTACTGAAAAATATAATAAAGAACCTTTCAAAATTTGTCTTCAGGTTAATCAAACCAGTGACAAAATTGATCTCAAAGGTATTAAGTCTTATATCTTATATTTACCTCTTGTAATTTGAGTCTGTTTTGTAGGAATGAGAGTTCAAACAGTTGCTGTGTAGTGGGTAAAACAAGGCGTTCATCTTTATATTTACCTCTTGTAATTTGAGTCTGTTCTGCAGGAATGAGAGTTCAAACAGTTGTTGTGTAGTGGGTAAAACAAGACGTTCATCTTTATATTTACCTCTTGTAATTTGAGTCTGTTCTGTAGGAATGAGAGTTCAAACAGTTGTTGTGTAGTGGGTAAAACAAGGCGTTCATCTTTATATTTACCTCTTGTAATTTGAGTCTGTTCTGAAGGAATGAGAGTTCGAACAGTTGTTGTGTAGTGGGTAAAACAAGGCGTTCATCTTTATATTTACCTCTTGTAATTTGAGTCTGTTCTGTAGGAATGAGAGTTCAAACAGTTGTTGTGTAGTGGGTAAAACAAGGCGTTCATCTTTATATTTACCTCTTGTAATTTGAGTCTGTTCTGTAGGAATGAGAGTTCAAACAGTTGCTGTGTAGTGGGTAAAACAAGGCGTTCATCTTTATATTTACCTCTTGTAATTTGAGTCTGTTCTGTAGGAATGAGAGTTCAAACAGTTGTGGTGTAGTGGGTAAAACAAGGCGTTCATCTTTATATTTACCTCTTGTAATTTGAGTCTGTTCTGTAGGAATGAGAGTTCAAACAGTTGTTGTGTAGTGGGTAAAACAAGACGTTCATCTTTATATTTACCTCTTGTAATTTGAGTCTGTTCTGTAGGAATGAGAGTTCAAACAGTTGTTGTGTAGTGGGTAAAACAAGGCGTTCATCTTTATATTTACCTCTTGTAATTTGAGTCTGTTCTGAAGGAATGAGAGTTCGAACAGTTGTTGTGTAGTGGGTAAAACAAGACGTTCATCTTTATATTTACCTCTTGTAATTTGAGTCTGTTCTGTAGGAATGAGAGTTCAAACAGTTGTTGTGTAGTGGGTAAAACAAGGCGTTCATCTTTATATTAACCTCTTGTAATTTGAGTCTGTTCTGTAGGAATGAGAGTTCGAACAGTTGTTGTGTAGTGGGTAAAACAAGGCGTTCATCTTTATATTTACCTCTTGTAATTTGAGTCTGTTCTGTAGGAATGAGAGTTCAAACAGTTGTTGTGTAGTGGGTAAAACAAGGCGTTCATCTTTATATTTACCTCTTGTAATTTGAGTCTGTTCTGTAGGAATGAGAGTTCGAACAGTTGTTGTGTGTGGGTAAAACAAGGCGTTCATCTTTATATTTACCTCTTGTAATTTGTGTCTGTTCTGTAGGAATGAGAGTTCAAACAGTTGTTGTGTAGTGGGTAAAACAAGGCGTTCATCTTTATATTTACCTCTTGTAATTTGAGTCTGTTCTGTAGGAGTGAGAGTTCAAACAGTTGCTGTGTAGTGGGTAAAACAAGACGTTCGTCTTTATATTTACCTCTTGTAATTTGAGTCTGTTCTGTAGGAATGAAAGTTCAAACAGTTGTTGTGTAGTGGGTAAAACAAGGCGTTCATCTTTATATTTACCTCTTGTAATTTGAGTCTGTTCTGTAGGAATGAGAGTTCAAACAGTTGTTGTGTAGTGGGTAAAACAAGGCGTTCATCTTTATATTTACCTCTTGTAATTTGAGTCTGTTCTGTAGGAATGAGAGTTCAAACAGTTGTTGTGTAGTGGGTAAAACAAGGCGTTCATCTTTATATTTACCTCTTGTAATTTGAGTCTGTTCTGTAGGAATGAGAGTTCAAACAGTTGCTGTGTAGTGGGTAAAACAAGACGTTCATCTTTATATTTACCTCTTGTAATTTGAGTCTGTTCTGAAGGAATGAGAGTTCGAACAGTTGTTGTGTAGTGGGTAAAACAAGGCGTTCATCTTTATATTTACCTCTTGTAATTTGAGTCTGTTCTGTAGGAATGAGAGTTCAAACAGTTGTTGTGTGGTGGGTAAAACAAGGCGTTCATCTTTATATTTACCTCTTGTAATTTGAGTCTGTTCTGTAGGAATGAGAGTTCAAACAGTTGTTGTGTAGTGGGTAAAACAAGGCGTTCATCTTTATATTTACCTCTTGTAATTTGAGTCTGTTCTGTAGGAATGAAAGTTCAAACAGTTGTTGTGTAGTGGGTAAAACAAGGCGTTCATCTTTATATTTACCTCTTGTAATTTGAGTCTGTTCTGTAGGAACGAGAGTTCAAACAGTTGTTGTGTAGTGGGTAAAACAAGACGTTCATCTTTATATTTACCTCTTCTAATTTGAGTCTGTTCTGTAGGAACGAGAGTTCAAACAGTTGTTGTGTAGTGGGTAAAACAAGACGTTCATCTTTATATTTACCTCTTGTAATTTGAGTCTGTTCTGTAGGAACGAGAGTTCAAACAGTTGCTGTGTAGTGGGTAAAACAAGGTGTTCATCTTTATATTTACCTCTTGTAATTTGAGTCTGTTCTGTAGGAATGAGAGTTCAAACAGTTGTTGTGTAGTGGGTAAAACAAGGCGTTCATCTTTATATTTACCACTTGTAATTTGAGTCTGTTCTGTAGGAATGAGAGTTCAAACAGTTGTTGTGTAGTGGGTAAAACAAGACGTTCATCTTTATATTTACCTCTTGTAATTTGAGTCTGTTCTGTAGGAATGAGAGTTCAAACATTTGTTGTGTAGTGGGTAAAACAAGGTGTTCATCTTTATATTTAGCTCTTGTAATTTGAGTCTGTTCTGTAGGAATGAGAGTTCGAACAGTTGTTGTGTAGTGGGTTAAACAAGGCGTTCATCTTTATATTTACCTCTTGTAATTTGAGTCTGTTCTGTAGGAATGAGAGTTCAAACAGTTGTTGTGTAGTGGGTAAAACAAGTCGTTCATCCTTCTCCATAAATAATTGGAATAAATAAGACTGTTGACTTTCTTCTGTGCTCTCAGATCTACATAAAATTATTGAGTTATTTAAAATAATCTATATAGTGATAATAGCAAAATCTGAAAACATAGTGAATTAAATAAGGTGACATCCTAAAAACCTATTTTTGCATTACATGTATTTTTTTCTCAATATATCACATTAAATGCAATTCAATTGTATGAAAATGATTAATGGACAATCAAAAAACTAACATCACTTGCAAAATGACTAAATCCAGATTTTTATTTTAATACTTACTTTATTTGAAGGAATGGATCTGCTTTGGTTATTTGGCCTAATAATAAAGTAAGGAATTCTTCTGGATCTGAAATAATAAAAGAAAATGTATATAAATTACCAGGAATACTATGATCCAGCTCTCAAAAAGATATGTACCCTTGCTTCTTATAGAGTTCTATTTTGGACAAAATCTAAAATCCTACTATTCCCCCTGAATGATATTCGAGGGCAAGGAAATTGCTATTGCAAATCCTCATAAAACGTTCTTGTATTTCAAATTCTCACATAAAATCGATCAAATGGATTATAAGAAATTGTGCTTACAAGACACGTGGACAGACAGAAAGACAAACTGTTATAGGACAGGTGGGGCAAATTCTGAATGTATATACATGTGCCCCAAAGACTATGCTTGCAGATATGGTATAAAATGAATTGGTTACTACTGTATACATGTATATGTCCAAACATACTGGATGTTCACAGACTCTTATCAGTAGTATTAGAACCATTTTGATTTTTGATTTAACACAGTATCTGTGAGACAAAGCCTACAGATTGCACTCACGTACTTCACGTATTCCTAAAGTCACACACCTATTTACAAGCCTAATTGAAGCCTTTTGTACTAACCCAAGACCACGTATTTAATGCTTAATCATGTCTAGTGTCTGAGATGTGGACCTTAACCAAAAAATTCAAAACAATTTCTAAATATGTCTGACTGTCAACATGACTGTCTTAAAAATGTTGCAAAATCTTTTGAATGAATCATAATCTACATGTGTAACAAAAAGAAATTACTTAGAGGTGTTTCACTTATTTCACATCTTTTAATCGCAAGCACAGCTTGAAGCGGGCATGAACATGAGGAAGTGCCCACATGAGCGGAGACCACTACAGCAAGTTCCAGTGAAAAATTTGCCTTATACTAATAAGGATTTTTTTCGTCCAGATATGCTTATTTATGTTAAGTGTTTTAAAAGAGGGAAGAAACTTAAAAATTTTAGTAGGGCAAGTATTTACTAGCAACGTTATTAATTTGGGCTTTTCATTAATTTTGGAACATTGCACATCAATGAAGCAAATATTTCATCAGTTATTTAAAATTTGGAGCGAAACGTCACGAGCTCATAGGCGCCATCACAGAATTCATGGCGTCGTTTGCTTAAATTAAATTTGGAGTATTTGAAAGAAATTTTAACATTTCTTCCTCTTTTTTCCCTATCAAATGAGGCAAATTAAATATTTTTGCCGTGCTTGCAGCTAGGCAATGCCTAATTCATATTATAACTTACCTTTTTCTTCACTCATCATCCCTGGTATATTTCCTAATTTGTCTAATAAGTGTCGTAGCTTCATAACTTTGTCTGCTCGTACATAATAGTGACTAAAGATACAACAATAGGCATGTCAGAATTACTGCATAGTTTCATGTTAAATGATATAGTTTAATTCATTGGCATTTTTTGCAAGTGGAATTGAATTCAAAAGTAAAAGTGCTCACAGATTTTAAAATTGTTTTTTTATATTATTTACTGCATTTTGCTGCTTTTTTTTTGGTTGTCTTTAAAAGTCCAGGTTTTGTTAGAAATCTTTGTTTTGGAATAAAATATACTTGTATGAAACTCAAATGTCATTTTAGTATCTCTTGATTTATAAGGGGTTTGACTAGTCTTAATTTTGTGTATCTTACCATCTTAATGGATTCACTATTCCTTCTTTTAAAACATTAATAACTTCTTCATAATCCTGGTGGTCATCTGAACGTTTTGGTCGATATAAAATACCGTCATACACAGTTGTAAAATAGAACATTGCAAACAGTGTAGCGTCTAAGTAACAAGAGTTATGATGACCTTGAATTCCTTTTTGTTTTCCACAGATTTTTGTGCCAATGTCACTTTCACTTAAAGAATCTGGTGGAGAAATATTTCCATGAACATCTGGAGTTTCAAAACTCCCAAAATTGTTTCCTAGAGCTCCTTTTCCGTGTTGATCAACAAAGCGTTTGTCTTTCCTACATTTATACAGAGGTACAAAAAATCCTTTTTTCTCAGGACATGAAAAATAACGAATCTTTTTAAATGTTCCATCAGTTCCTGCAGATATCTCCTCTTCCTAAAATTCAAAGAAAGACAATCACATTAGTTATACCATATTTTATAGAAAAGAAGAAAACACTAATACTTCTTCATGTACAGCTAGCCACAATCTATCCTGTTTTTTTTTTTTTAGGGGGTGGGGCTAAAATAAAGGTTCACGTTTAGATATAATACATTTTAGTATACAAATCTCCAAATGGAACTTAATCACTGTGTACAAGTCCAGATCTTTTCTCCTTCATAGTTTTACAAATTTACTTCTTTTTTGGTTGTGTTGCAATACACATTTATATAAAAATGCAAAAAAAAACTTCATGTTCCCTAATTACTTGAATGCTGACAAATGCGATACCAAGTTTTTTATAAATATTTATACGATCTAAATAAATTATATCATTTGAATCCCTAAATCATGTAAATAGTGGTTATTACTATGTAAAATTCAAAAACTATCTATAATACTTTATTGCAATGGGTTTTTACATGAAGCAAAAACATTCCAAATTTAATGACCAACATTACAGAATTATTGTAAGTTAGGATGAAAGCAACAGTAAAAGTGATGTATATTGCAGTTCAGACCCATGCTTCTCTATATTAGCATGATTAGTATGTTGGAATTATTCAACCTACCATTTCTAGACCAGCAATGGGCCTTGTGGGCTCCTTCTGGTCAGGAAGAGTCCCTATCCATCGGATCACCCCATACAATGGTGGAGCCTGCATGACCTCTACCATTGACCCCACCTCAAGGTCAGGGTCAGCCGGAGGAATTGATTTCATGGTTTTCCTGCTACCAGGTGGTTCTATAGAATGACTTCCTGGCTCTGAAGATAAAAGACTCTGAGATTGGTGCTCCTTCTGTTTCAACTTCTGATCTATGAACAAAAAAAGATCAATGACGTTTAAGGTTAATCAGTATCTTTGGGTTTAAATAGGATGTAAATATATTTTGTACATACATGTTTTTGATAAACTTCCTACTTTAAAACATCCTCCTAAAATATCCATTAGGTGATAAACCCTGATCAAAATCTGTAATAAATAACCTACACACATTATTCATATCTATATACATTTAATTTTTATAATGGTAATTTTTTTATGTTGTTCACGTTCCATATTATAGCTATTGACAAAACATCCAAATGCAACTGGTAGCAATCACACAACATTTATTTTTGTATCTTAAGTCAGGAATTCCCCACATAAAGCAAGTGGCGAAAGTTTTACATCCCACTTTGATAAATAAGTACATGTATGTATAAGTCCTTAGGAGCTAAATGTATACTGTATACACAAAACATAAAGTTCCCCTACAATTCTTCAAAAAGCACATTCTTGAACTAAATAATACATGTAACTTTAAGCTTAAACTAAAAATCTCTCTCACAGCTTCTTTTCAGTTCTTGGATCATTCATTTATACATTGTACAAGCAGTTGCATAGACCTTTGTTTGACTGAACAATAAATGCAATATTCAGGTTGTTTCTTCAAAATTAGATTATGGAGTTACAAAAAAATCTTAGAGAAGAACTCTTTAAATAGTGTAAAGATCTATATATGTCTATAGCTAGTTCAACAAAAACATTTATTTCAAGTAATCTACATTGATCGAATCATACATTGAATAATATTTGTTTTTACTTACAAATTGAAAAACAATTGTCTTTTCACTTGTTTTGTACTTTCATGACCTTACCATGTTTACAGACATGACAGATATGCAAGTTTTTATTAAATCTGATAGAGATTTAAATGGAAGATAATTGTTCAAGCTACCATCATTTATATCATGTATATATTGGACAGACAGACAGACACTGAACCAAACAGAGAGCACAACTTCTAATAACTTTGTGTTATGTAAACATAACAGTAGTTCACTAATACATTTGTATAAATATACTGAATACTCTGTCATCAAAATAGAAATTTAACTGATAAAACTCTTTAATGAACAATGACGCTAAGTACTCTTTGTCATGTGGTAAGTTTTAATCTGAGTTCACCCTTCAAAGATTCAATTCATGTTTCATATTTAATAGTAGATCCAAGCCTTGATGAACACCTATGAAAATGTTCAATCAACCTTTATGACCCCTTTAATTATGTCATAAAATCTTGTATCATTTGACGTCATTTCTTTGGCTTAAATTCAATACTCTTAAAACATGTATATGAATAAGTTTGTCTTCAGATATCCCAACTACCATGTACATGTACATTGTAAAGCAATACAATGAATGACAAAAGTTAATGAACTTCTCTACATGTTCTTCCCTATAATTAGCTTTCATCCTAACACCTTCATTTTCCCATGTGTCAAAATATGTGTCAAGTGAAGAAAGACTTCCTAAAGGTATTAATTGCTTAGAATAGGAAGTTTTTTCAATTCAAATGGAAACAGATATTTAAACCAAAAGATGCCACACCTTGATATTTCTAAATACTTAATCTTCCTTGAATTTCAAAACAAAACAAGAGGCTCCCAGGAGCCTGAATCGCTCACCTGACATATGTGCCTGAAGTAAAGGTTATAAGGCAAAATCTATTTAACGTTGAAAGGGTCATAAGATTAATAAGGGGGTCATCTGACAATATGGTGGATCTAAAGGTGCTGATCACTTTTGTTGTCAGTCAAAATCTAAAAATCTGTCACCCTTTTTGAGTTATTTGCAAAAAAATGCAGTTTAACCTAATGTTCTATTTTTAGCCACAGCGGCCATGTTTTACAACCAATCAAAAATCCCAACAACAGTTCTATACACCTAATAATAATAAACAATAATACCAAGTTTGGTTCCATTTGGACTTAAAGTGTCAGAAGAGTTAACATTTTCAATATAAGGAAATGCAGTTAAAATGCTCAATTTTGACCTTCCAAGGGCAATAACTCCTCAAAGGAAAGGTCCTACAACGTTGACGCAGTTACAAATTTTGTAGATATACATGCGCTTAACAATATGCAATTTAAATTTCTCAAATATCTTGTATAGTTTTCAAGATATTGAGCTAAACAGGTGCAAAATTTGCAAAAAATCCACAAAAAGGGCAATAACTCCTACATGGGTTGTTGGATTTTCTTCAAAATTGCAGAGCTGGTAGATCTTGAGGTGCTGATCACTTTTGTTCCCAATCAAAATTTTGAAATCTGTCACCGTTTTAGAGTTATTTGCAAAAAACTGCCATTTACCTCTATGTTTTATTTTTAGCCACAGCGGCCATGTTTTACGACCAATTAAAAATCCCCACATCAGTTCTATTCACCTAATGCTAATAAACAACTACACCAAGTTTGGTTTCATTTGGACTTAAAGTGTCAGAGGAGTTAACGTTTTCAATGTCATGAGGAAATGCTGTTAAAATGCTAAATTTTGACGTTCTAAGGGCAATAACTCCTAAAAGGAAAGGTCCTACAACGTTGACCCTGTTACATATTTTGTAGATCTTGATGTGCTTAACAATATGCAATTTAAATTTCTTAAATATCTAGTATAGTTTTCAAGATATTGTGCTAAACAGGTGCAAAATTTGCAAAAAATCCACAAAAAGGGCAATAACTCCTACATGGGTTGTTGGATTTTCTTCAAAATTTCAGGGTGGGTAAATCTTGAGGTGCTGATCACTTTTACCCTTGCCAGAATTTTGATATCTGTAGCCGTTTTTGAGTTATTTGCAAAAAACTGCATTTTACCCCTATGTTCTATTTTTAGCCATGGCGGCCATGTTTTACGAGGAATCAAAAATCCCCACATCAGTTCTAAGCACCGAATGCTAATGAACAACCATACCAAGTTTGGTTGCAATTGGACTTATGGTGTCAGAGGAGTTAACGTTTTAAAAAGTTTACGGACGACGGACGACGGACGACGGACGACGGACGACGGACGGACGACGGACGCCAAGTGATGACAATAGCTCACATGACCCTTCGGGTCAGGTGAGCTAATAAAGTTTAATATTAAGGGCATTTCTAAAAATAGTTTCTGGAAATCCTGATTATACCATCTGTCATTTTTAAATATTCAGATTATATCTTGACACAATTTTTAAGAAATTTTAAAGTAGAATAGGTTAAGGGAAAATCTTATGGGCTGATGTTTTTTTGAAATGTAATATCCTGAAAAAAAACCCACAAATTACATAAAGGGTGTTGCCAAAAACAAACAAACCAAAAAATATTTTAAATCACAAAATATATCAGTTTACAATGATAAAATTCTCATTACAAATATTTGAAATAGATAAGTACATGTAGTATCATATGTATTAAAAAAATTCTTAGCATTTTGTAGAAAGATTGAAAAAAACCTAAATGAGTGTTCTCACAATATTCTAAAAAGACAAATTTAAAAAAAACAACTTTACAAACAAGAGGCTCCCAAGAGCCTGAATCGCTCACCTGGTCTTGATGTCAACCCTATGAATAACTTTGTAGAGCTGAACATTTAAGCAAGCAACAGTTTTTCTCTTTCAGCAATAGTTTTCATTCTGTAGGCCAAAAACGTGCTAAATGTTATTTTAAATGTCATCTGACAACTTCAACCCTATAGATACTTTTGTAGAGCTGCATGAGCCGAACATTTAAGCAAGAAACAGCTTTTCCCTATCTGCAATAGTTTTCATTCTATAGGCCAAAAACACTATTTTTGCCTTTAAGGGGCTGTTACCCCTATAAGGGGTCATCTGACAACTTCGACCCTATGGAGACTTTTGTAGAGCTAAATGAGCTGAACATTTTAGCAAGCAACAGCTTTTCTCTATCTGCAATACTTTTCATTCTATAGGGCAAAAACATGAAAAAAGAGGCTCCCAGGAGCCTAAATTGCTCACCTGGTCTTGATGTCAACCCTATATTTTGTAGAGCTTAATGAGCTGAACATTTAAGCAAGCAACATTTTTTCTTTATCTACTATAGTTTTCATTCTATAGGCCAAAAACATGAAAAACCGTTATTTTAGGGGCCGTAACCCCTATAAGGGGTCATCTGACAACTTCGACCCTATGGAGAATTTTGTAGAGCTTTATGTGCTGAACATTTAAGAAAGCAACAACTTTGTTCTATCTGCTATAGTTTTCATTCTAAAGGCCAAAAAACATGAACAAGAGGCTCCCAGGAGCCTGAATCGCTCACCTGACATATGTGCCTGAAGTAAAGGTTATAAGGCAAAATCGATTTAACGTTGAAAGGGTCATAAGATTAACAAGCATTCTGAGAGTATTGCAAAACAATACATAGTCCCCTACCGGCCTCATATTTCAGTCACTGGTAACAATTTGTCAAACAAATGAATACCTAAACTTGATCAGTTTATTATCTACAAAAAAGTGCGGAAAACTGATATTTTATTGAATTTTCAAAGTTCAAAGGGCCATAACTCCCATAAAAAATTGTGGACCGGCATTAAACTCAGACTTGATCTGTAACTCATCAAGGTAAACTCACATACCAAAAATCAGTTCATTATCTATAATCATTTAGAAAAAAAGTGCGGAAAACTGAAATTTAAGTGAATTTTCAAAGTTCAAAGGGCCATAACTCCCATAAAAAATTGTGGACCAGCACTAAACTCAAACTTGATCTGTAACTCATCAAGGTAAACTCACATACCAAAAATCAGTTCATTATCTACAAGCGTTTAGGAAAAAAGTGCGGAAAACTGAAATTTTAGTGAATTTTCAAAGTTCAAAGGGCCATAACTCCCATAACAATTAGTGGACCGGCACGAAACTCAAACTTGATCTGTAACTCATCAAGGTAAACTCACATACCAAAAATCAGTTCATTATCTTCAAGCGTTTAGAAAAAAAGTGCGGAAAACTGAAATTTTAGTGAATTTTCAAAGTTCAAAGGGCCATAACTCCCATAAAAATTTGTGGAACGGCACGAAACTCAAACTTGATCTGTAACTCATCAAGGTAAAGTCACATACTAAAAATCAGTTCATTATCTATAAGCGTTTAGAAAAAAAGTGCGGAAAACTGAAATTTTAGTGAATTTTCAAATTTCAAAGGGCCATAACTCCCTTAAAAATTTGTGGACCGGCACGAAACTCAAACTTGATCTGTAACTCATCAAGGTAAACTCACATACCAAAAATCAGTTCATTATCTATAAGCGTTTAGAAAAAAAGTGCGGAAAACTGAGGCGTGACAGACAGACAGACGGACAGACAGACGCACGGACAGACGGACAGAGCGCAAACCTATAGTCCCCTTCGGCTTTCGCCGGTAGGGGACTAATAAGGGGGTCATCTGACAATATGGTGGATCTAAAGGTGCTGATCACTTTTGTTCTCAATCAAAATCTAAAAATCTGTCACCCTTTCTGAGTTATTTGCAAAAAAATGCAGTTTAAACTAATGTTCTATTTTTAGCCACTGCGGCCATACTTTACAACTAATCAAAAATCCCCACAACAGTTCTATACACCTAATAATAATAAACAATAATACCAAGTTTGGTTCTATTTGGACTTAAAGTGTCAGAGGAGTTAACATTTTCAATATAAGGAAATGCAGTTAAAATGCTCAATTTTGACGTTCCAAGGGCAATAACTCCTCAAAGGAAAGGTCCTACAACGTTGACCCTGTTACAAATTTTGTAGATCTTGATGCGCTTAACAATATGCAATTTAAATTTCTCAAATATCTTATATAGTTTTCAAGATATTGAGCTAAACAGGTGCAAAATTTGCAAAAAATCCACAAAAAGGGCAATAACTCCTACATGGGTTGTTGGATTTTCTTCAAAATTTCAGAGCTGGTAGATCTTGAGGTGCTGATCACTTTTGTACCCAATCAAAATTTTGAAATCTGTCACCGTTTTAGAGTTATTTGCAAAAAACTGCCATTTACCCCTATGTTCTATTTTTAGCCACAGCGGCCATGTTTTACGACCAATCAAAAATCCCCACATCAGTTTTATACACCTAATGTTATATAAACAACTATACCAAGTTTGGTTCCATTTGGACTTAAAGTGTCAGAGGAGTTAACGTTTTCAATGTAATGAGGAAATGCTGTTAAAATGCTAAATTTTGACGTTCTAAGGGCAATAACTCCTAAAAGGAAAGGTCCTACAACATTGACCCTATTACATATTTTGTAGATCTTGATGTGCTTAATAATATGCAATTTAAATTTCTCAAATATCTAGTATAGTTTTCAAGATATTGAGCTAAACAGGTGCAAAATTTGCAAAAAATCCACAAAAAGGGCAATAACTCCTACATGGGATGTTGGATTTTCTTCAAAATTTCAGAGCTGGTAGATCTTGAGGTGCTTATCACTTTTACCCTCTGCCAGAATTTTGATATCTGTAGCCGTTTTTGAGTTATTTGCAAAAAACTGCATTTTACCCCTATGTTCTATTTTTAGCCATGGCGGCCATGTTTTACGACAAATCAAAAATCCCCACATCAGTTCTAAGCACCGAATGCTAATGAACAACCATACCAAGTTTGGTTGCAATTGGACTTATGGTGTCAGAGGAGTTAACGTTTTAAAAAGTTTACGGACGACGGACGACGGACGGACGACGGACGCCAAGTGATGACAATAGCTCACATGACCCTTCGGGTCAGGTGAGCTAAAAAGGTTATTTTAGGGGCCTTAACCCCTATTAAGGGTCATCTGACAACTTCGATCCTATTGAGACTTTTGTAGAGCTAAATAAACTGAACATTTAATCAAGCAACAGCTTTTCTCTATCTGCTATAGTTTTCATTCTATAGGCCAAAAACATGAACAAGAGGCTCCCAGGAGCCTGAATCGCTCACCTGACAAATGTGCCTGAAGTAAAGGTTATAAGGCAAAATCTATTTAACGTTGCAAGGGTCATAAGATTAATAAGGGGGTCATCTGACAATATGGTGGATCTAAAGGTGCTGATCACTTTTGTTCTCAATCAAAATCTAAAAATCTGTCACCCTTTTTGAGTTATTTGCAAAAAAATGCAGTTTAACCTAATGTTCTATTTTTAGCCACAGCGGCCAAGTTTTACAACCAATCAAAAATCCCCACTACAGTTCTATACACCTAATAATAATAAGCAATAATACCAAGTTTGGTTTCATTTGGACTAAAAGTGTCAGAGGAGTTAACATTTTCAATATATGGAAATGCAGTTAAAATGCTCAATTTTGACGTTCCAAGGGCAATAACTCCTCAAAGGAAAGGTCCTACAGCGTTGACCCTGGTACAAATTTTGTAGATCTTGATGAGCTTAACAAAATGCAATTTAAATTTCTCAAATATCTTGTATAGTTTTCAAGATATTGAGCTAAACAGGTGCAAAATTTGCAAAAAATCCACAAAAAGGGCAATAACTCCTACATGGGTCGTTGGATTTTCTTCAAAATTTCAGAGCTGGTAGATCTTGAGGTGCTGATCACTTTTGTTCCCAATCAAAATTTTGAAATCTGTCACCGTTTTAGAGTTATTTGCAAACAAGAGGCTCCCAGGAGCCTAAATCGCTCACCTGGTCTTGATGTCAACCCTATATTTTGTAGAGCTAAATGAGCTGAAGCAAGCAACAGTTTTTTCTTTATCTACTATAGTTTTCATTCTATTGGCAAAAAACACGAAAAACCTTTATTTTAGGGGCCGTAACCCCTATAAGGGGTCATCTGACAACTTCAACCCTATGGAGACTTTTGTAGAGCTTTATGCGCTGAACATTTAAGCAAGCAACAGCTTTTCTCTATCTACTATAGTTTTCATTCTATAGGCCAAAAACATGAAAAAGGTTATTTTAGGGGCCATAACCCCTCTTAAGGGTCATCAGACGACTTAGATCCTATGGAGAATTTTGTAGAGCTTTATGCGCTGAACATTTAAGCAAGCAACAGCTTTTCTCTATCTGCAATAGTTTTCTTTCTATAGGCCAAAAACATGAAAAAACATCATTTTAGGGGCCGTAACCCCTATAAGGGGTCATCTGACAATTTGGACCCTATGGAGACTTTTGTACAGCTAAATGAGCTGAACGTTTAAGCAAGCAACAGCTTTTCTCTATCTGCAATAGTTTTCTTTATATAGGCCAAAAACATGAAAAAACATTATTTCAGGGGCTGTAACCCCTATAAGGGGTCATCTGACAACTTCGACCCTATATGGAGACTTTTGAAGTGCTAAATGAGCTGAACATTTAAGCAAGCAACAGTTTCTCTCTTTCTGCAATAGTTTTCATTCCATAGGCCAAAAACATGAAAAAACATAATTTTAGGGACCGTAACCCCTATAAGGGGTCATCTAACAACTTCGACCCTATGGAGACTTTTGTACAGCTAAATTAGCTGAGAACATTTAAGCAAGCAACAGCTTCTCTCTATCTGCAATAGTTTTCATTCCATAGGCCAAAAACATGAAAAAACATAATTTCAGGGGCCATAACCCCTATAAGGGGTCATCTGACAACTACGACCCTATGGAGACTTTTGTAGAGCTAAATGAGCTGAAGGTTTAAGCAAGCAACAGCTTTTCTCTATCTGCAATAGTTTTCTTTATATAGGCCAAAAACATGAAAAAACATTATTTCAGGGGCCGTAACCCCTATAAGGGGTCATCTGACAAATTCAACCCTATATGGAGATTTTTGAAGAGCTAAATGAGCTGAACATTTAAGCAAGCAACAGTTTCTCTCTATCTGCAATAGTTTTCATTCCATAGGCCAAAAACATGAAAAAACATAATTTTAGGGACCGAAACCCCTATAAGGGGTCATCTGACAACTTCGACTCTATGGAGACTTTTGTACAGCTAAATTAGCTGAACATTTAAGCAAGCAACAGCTTCTCTCTATCTGCAATAGTTTTCATTCCATAGGCCAAAAACATGAAAAAACATTATTTCAGGGGCCGTAACCCCTATAAGGGGTCATCTGACAACTTCGACCCTATGGAGACTTTTGTAGAGCTAAATGAGCTGAACATTTAAGCAAGCAACAGCTTTTCTCTATCTGCAATAGTTTTCATACTAAAGGGCAAAAACATGAAAAAACGCTATTTTTCACCTTTAAGGGGCTGTAACCCCTATAAGGGGTCATCTGACAACTTGGACCAAATGGAGACTTTTGTAGAGCTTTTGATGCTGAAGCAGTAAGGTGGCATCAGATTTCATCTATCTCTTTTACTTTTTGATTTACAAGCCAAAAACAGTAGTCTGACCCCCCTGGTCTATTTTTAGCAACGGCGGCCATGTTTTTCGACGAATCAAAAATCCCCACATCAGTTCTGTGGGGGATACCCTAAGGTACCATCAGACCAAATTTGGTTTGAATCTGTTCAGCCGTTTCAGAGGAGAAGAAGTTTGAAGAAAAGTTAACGACGACGACGGACGACGACGGACGACGACGACGGACGACGACGACGGACGCCAAGTGATGGCAATAGCTCACATGGCCTTTGGCCAGGTGAGCTAAAAACTGCCATTTACCCCTATGTTCTATTTTTAGCCACAGCGGCCATGTTTTACAACCAATCAAAAATCCCCACATCAGTTCTATACACCTAATGCTAATAAACAACTATACCAAGTTTGGTTCCATTTGGACTTAAAGTGTCAGAGGAGTTAACGTTTTCAATGTAATGAGGAAATGCTGTTAAAATGCTAAATTTTGACGTTCTAAGGGCAATAACTCCTAAAAGGAAAGGTCCTACAACGTTGACCCTATTACATATTTTGTAGATCTTGATGTGCTTAACAATATGCAATTTAAATTTCTTAAATATCTAGTATAGTTTTCAAGATATTGAGCTAAACAGGTGCAAAATTTGCAAAAAATCCACAAAAAGGGCAATAACTCCTACATGGGTCGTTGGATTTTCTTCAAAATTTCAGGGTAGGTAGATCTTGAGGTGCTGATCACTTTTACCCTCTGCCAGAATTTTGATATCTGTAGCCGTTTTTGAGTTATTTGCAAAAAACTGCATTTTACCCCTATGTTCTATTTTTAGCCATGGCGGCCATGTTTTACGACAAATCAAAAATCCCCACATCAGTTCTAAGCACCAAATGCTAATGAACAACCATACCAAGTTTGGTTGCAATTGGACTTATGGTGTCAGAGGAGTTAACGTTTTAAAAAGTTTACGGACGACGGACGACGGACGGACGACGGACGCCAAGTGATGACAATAGCTCACATGACCCTTTGGGTCAGGTGAGCTAAAAAGGTTATTTTAGGGGCCGTAACCCCTATTAAGGGTCATTTGACAACTTCGATCCTATTGAGACTTTTGTAGAGCTAAATGAACTGAACATTTAAGCAAGCAACAGCTTTTCTCTATCTGCAATAGCTTTCATACTATAGGGCAAAACATGAAAAACGCTATTTTTCACCTTTAAGGGGCTGTAACCCCTATAAGGGGTCATCTGACAACTTGGACCAAATGAAGACTTTTGTAGAACTTTTGATGCTGAAGCAGATGGGTGGCATCAGATTTCATCTACATGTATCTCTTATACTTTTTGATTTACAAGCCAAAAACAGTAGTCTGACCCCCCTTGTCTAATTTTAGCAACGGCTGCCATGTTTTTCGACGAATCAAAAATCCCCACATCAGTTTTGTGGGGGATACCCTAAAGTACCACCAGACCAAAGTTGGTTTGAATCTGTGCAGCCATTTCAGAGGAGAAGAAGTTTGAAGAAAAGTTAACAACAACGACGACGGAAGACGACGACAACAGACGCCAAGTGATGGCAATAGCTCACATGGCCTTTGGCCAGGTGAGCTAAAAAGAGGTTTCAATGGGCTAAAGATTCTCCTTCGACTATTACATGCAAAACAATCAAGTTCATTCTAGCCAAAAATGATTTTCAGACAGAATGGTTATTTTCACAACCTAAATGACTTTTGTGACATTAAGAGTATGCATCTTAACAACTTTGACAGAGTAGGGTTTTTGGAAGAACTTAGTCAGCTGATCATTGCAGTATTGACAAAGTTTTCCTTTTATTGCAAATCATCAATGGAAAATTTACAATTTGATATTTAAAGGGAAATAACCCCTACAACTTTTACCATGATACAGCAAAATGTTGAAGATTTTGATGTTTTAAAACCAATATGCAATCTATATTACTTAACTTTTTGGCTAAATTCTGTCAAAATTAGTGAGATAGTGCAAAATTCTTAACAAAATTCCCAAAAAGGGGCAATAACTCCTTGTGTTGTCAAGTTCACTTCAGATTTTTTTGGAATGTGTACGTAGAACTTGAGGTTCTGATGAATTTTACTTTGCAAACATTTTCTGTGACAATGTAAAGGTTAAAAAAAATTCAAAATGTGAATGAACAATATGTTGTTTTATTAGCGATGAATTAATAAATTATATTTAAATTAGTACATTTGTGATAAGGACATTTTTAAGAATATTCATGTCGACTTTGGTTACATTTGACAATGCAGTTTCAGAGGAGAAGATTTCTGCAAAGTAGAAATTAGACATATGGATCATGGTCCATAAGCAATAGCTCATATGACCTTTAAGGTTCAGGTGAGCTTGATACAGGGCAAGCATAAATAATATATATATTAGCATCTTTTAAAAGTTTTCATGTTGAACAATAAATTACATCAACTAGAACCACTGTGAGTCAATGTGCCATGCCCCTAATATTTAGATGAAATTCTTAAATAGCAGGTGCAAAAGTTTTATGAAAATCCATTGGGAGTTTGGATTGAACTTGGGATAGCAGATGGATACCATGAGGTGGAACCAATGCAAAGGCAGTCACCCCTATGGCTATCACTATATACTCCCATCTTTCAAGCAGGGGGTTTAACATGAATTATGAAACCAATCCTTACTTTGATACTCATACAGTGGGTTCATACTGGGTTCATCTGTTGGGTACATTTTCTGTATGGGTTTGATTGGTTGAGTATACGGTCTGTTAGGACTGTGGACCTCAGCTGTGACGTGTTGTACGTTATGCATGACACGATCGCTAGGGTCTGTTAGTTTCATCTCATTAGGAGGTAGTGTAACATCTATGGTATGTTCCATAGGAGTTCCATAAGGGTATGTTTCTGGAAAGAAAATAAAAGATCATATATAACATTAATGTTTGTACTAAACATTATAACATAGATACATGTAATTCTAATACCCCATGCAGAAACTTTATTAATTTTATAGTGTGCTCCAAAAGAAAACACCATAGTCCAGTGGTAAAATAAACAATATTCATAATTATATCCTGTAAAAGTTGCTATTTTCTTGTACAATTTTTTGCAGATTAAAGATGTAATGTGCCATCTCTAAACATTTGGGACAGATGGACAAATGAACAGTAAAAGAAATAAATTTAACTGTACTGGTAAATTTGAATATGAACAATCACAAACAATAACCAAACATACAGACTGACAGATACACTAAAACAAACAACCAAAACAGAGCAAATCTTGTCTCAAACTATTTCTGTTGCAAATCCTTTTAAAGGAATGGACTCCCTTTAAAAAATTTCTGGATCCAACCCTGTATTTAACAAAATAAGTTAATGAGAAATAATGACAAGTATTTTACCTTGTTGTTGGACTGGTGCCTGCATTGATAAGTACTCCTCTGCCTTCATCAACCCCATTATGGGGACCAGTGAGGCATGTTGGGGCTTTGCATGGAATAACCTGTGACTTTTGTATTTCCCTGTACCAGACCCCACTGGATTATCCTACAGAATATATAATTCATAAAATCAAACTTTCATTAAATCGTGTCTAAATTTTGTTAAGTCAACTATCTAATTGCCGGAACTTCCTATGCTGTTAATTATTAATTAGTTAAGTTTTTGTCATGTTTGTGATTTTGATTTATTTAAAATATGATTCTTTTTGCTTTTTTCCATAGCCTAACCCTAGGCTTTCATTATAAACTCAAATTTAAGGTTTAAATCATGTAGGAGGCAAAAAAATTTGGATTTTTTCCTTTTTATTAAACCTTGACAATTTTGTGAATGAAATCGCCCTTTATTCAAAATCAATAGATTTCTGACATTGAACTAGATATCATTAGGTGCTACAAGGAAATGGTAAATCAACTTGCCAGCTACACCTAGATTATCACAAGTCCTCTTGGTGACTGGCATTTACATTGATCCAGTCATCAGATTATCGACAAAATTTCCATGTTTTATGCATGAAACAAATATTTGAAATATTTTGTATGTTTTTTGTGCAATATTGATAACATTGATGTAGAAGTCAGCTCGTGATAGGCACTACCTGATTAATAGTAATTTAGACCAATAAATTCTTTTGTCAACTCAAGGTTACCATATACATCAATTTTGTGTTCATTTATCATAATTTTGCATCCCTTTTTCTGCATACCCTAACAGTAAACACATGTCATTACTTTTGCATTGAACTTACAGTGTTTAAACTTACATGTACAATCAAAAATATCATGCAATGTACATGTACATGAGTATACAATAATATTGTTACATTGTTAAAGACATAGAACCTATCAATTTGGCAATTTTTAAAAAATAGTAAAATTCACACTATTTGAAGAATACATTGTAAAACCTTTGAAGAAACTGTTAAATTTTTTAAAAAACCTGCCAGAAAGTATTCTTTTCGACGGAAAACTGATGAAAAAAACGCAGTGTCAAAAAAGAGGACAACCTAATTATAGAATGTAAACACTTGCGGGTACTGGTACACTGAGAAACAAAAAGTAACCAAACGAAACGGAGCTGCACAAAAACAATATCGGTAAAGAAGGAAACGTAAACAGTAAAATTAACAACCGAAATCTGTATTAAGAAAGGAAACGAAATCAATCGAAACTGGTAAAAAGGAAAATTGAATCAATTTTAGCCAACACCAGTCGTTTTTCTTAATTTACCGATTTTGTTTTCTCTTCGCCTCGTTTGGTTACATTTCGTTTCTCAGTTTAACAGTACCCAGTTTACCAAATGTAAATATTTATGATGGACAATACTTAATCAAAGCGAATAATTAAATTAAGATTTTTTTATAGAAAACTGCAAAACATTGAGTTTTTATGTTGGTAAAGGAAAGTTTAAGATAGTATATTTTTAATATATGTACTCTTTATTCAATGTAAAAAATTGCGAAATTGATAGGTTCTATGTCTTTAAAGTCAATAACCTTCTACAGTTATTTATAATTTTCATAGATTATCAAGATATTTTCTTGACAACAACAAATTCAAAAAAAAATCTGTCCAAGTCCATGAAGTCCAAAATGACCAGATTTGAATAAATAGGAAATAGGTGAACAACAGACCTGAAATCAAATCCCACACTATAAGACTTATACCAAACATCAAGTGGCTTTGATAAGAAGTTGCTGAGAAAACTGTTACGAAAATTTCTCCCCCCCCCCCAAACACGCCCTCCCACTGCCCACCTAACATTCAGCATTTTATAACCCAAATTTTTCACTCCGTGAAATCTGGCCAAAAAAGTATAACAAGTATTTGATACAAGAGGCTTCTGGAGCCTGAATCGCTCACCTAGTCTTTAAGTCATATTAATTAGGGTCTCTATTCTATACACTTTAATTTCTCTATCTTTAATAATTTTCAGTTTACATGTACATGTACAATGATGTATAGGGCCAAAAGGTTAAAAAGTTCTATTTTTGCCTTTACCCCATCTCCAACAATTTTCATTCTATAGGGCAATAACACTATTTAAATGATCAAACACTATTTTGAGTTTTAGAGGTTAATAACCCCTAAAGGGGTCTTCAGACTTATTCCACCAAATGAACATGCTGATGAAGACTTTGGTAAAGCTAAATTAACCAAGCAATAGCTTTTCTCTATCTGCAATATTTTTATTATATACATGTACAAATGTACATGTAGAGTAAAAAACATTAAAAAACACTATTTCCAACCTTTAAAGGGCCATAACTTCTGAGAGACTTTATAATGGCAAATTTTTGATACAGAAGAGCCTAGGATCCCTCAGATTTTTCCTATCTGTTATAGTTTCTGATTTATAAGCCAATTACATGTAATGTAAGTGATTTTACCATATGTTCTACTTTTTGAAAAATTGAAACACAACTTTTGTGTGACAATATACCCTTAGGATCAATTATACTTATGGTTTTATTTATTATATTCTGTTCAGTGGTTTCAGGGGAGAAGATTTTTTAAAAATTTTATCAGTGGAAAGACAAGGAAGGACGCCAAGTGATAGCAATAGCTCAACTTCGGTCCAGGACCAGATGCTTTAATAAGCTCAGCTCAGTCATGGTGACTAATGAAAGCAAATAATTTGGTAATTCTTACACCAACTTGACCATTAAACTTACAAATTCCACCCCAACTGTAATATCATTTCTCCGTGAATCAGGTAACACTCCAATCCATTTTACTTCACCAAATTCTGGTCCATTATCACTTAACCAGACAATTCTGTCGCTTATTCTAAGTCCACATTCTGCAATTTCTTGCTTCAAACTAGCCGTGGCTGTATTTACAGCATGACGTGAAGAAGGATCTGCTCTTATCTTGTGGAGAGGAACAAACACACCACAGTTTGGATCACATGTAAAGAATCGCTTTTTACGAAACACTCCATCACATGTGCCTTTACCCCGATGCTCCTGCAAAAAATTAACATTAATATTGAAATTTAATCTTTATAATCTAGCTCAAAAGGGGATTAACAACAAAATCTAAACAATAACTGTAGTTTGTGACAAAAGTCTGCACACTTAACATGCTTAAGTAAAATTTATTGTCTCAAATTTAAACCATTTTTTTTTAAATGTACTGGGCTTAAGAGGCTACCAAAGTCTTCTTGTATGTGTGAAGATGTCATCCCTCTCTATTTTACATGGAGGTGAAAGATCTCTATATAGCAATCAGTTGCATTTTATCAAGACAATGAAACAAAACTTTTAAAGCACATCCATTTTTACAGCCAAATTGATTAAAATTTATTTATTGTCTCCCCTTTTTAACATGTTAAACTTGCAGAATTCATGTCAATAACCTTATTCCTTTGTTTATAATGCTACATTTGTACATCACTTTTTGTTCCTCTAGAGTATAGTTTCACGCATCATGCCCGTGGAAAAAATATAATATATTTGAATTAACAGATGGAAAATTACAATTTTATATCAATTACCATTTTTAGGCAAGCGCCAGCGAAGCCTTATGGAGTCTATAGAGTAGTGATGATTTTCGCGTTTTTTTTCTGTCTAGACGGAGTGATTTTCCTGCATCCAGACTGGAATAAAATGCTTTATTTTCTATATTACTTTTCAATATTTGTTAACATGATATACACTTCTATAAATCTCAATTTTTATTGGCATTTTATATGACCGGCACAAGTTTTATTTATTCCTTTGCATCTTTCATGACGAACTTTTTAGTTAAAGGCGATAGAATATACATTATGTATTCATCTATTACTTGATTGGTTCGTATAAAAATTTCTCTCATTTGATTGGTCAATGCATGGATTCAGATTCTAGCTTCACCATTCATAAAATCAATACAAACTACACATCATTGGGACGAGTGCATTTTAATCGAAGGGGTGTTTCAATCGATACCGTTTTTACACGATACCTGTCTTGTGTGTGCAATTGTCATGATTGTGTTCATTAACTTTAAATTTGAGGGCATCTGCATGACGATCCTTTCTTCGCTCACCAAAATTAATAATTCGCAAACATTTTAAACAATATACTTTAACAGAGAATAAATCTATTATAATTCTTATATATTTCGCTTGCCTTTAAACGCTTTAGCGCTTTGATTTTATACTCTTACATACTATAATGTACATGTATATGACATATATCAGTTGTATTTAGAATGATGGTTCAAATATTTATATTAGTTTTGAGAATCCTTGAAACCCAATGCACCATTAAAACAGAAAGACATCATTTCAAATTGATATTTCTTATCATTAAGTACAAAAAATGTACATAAAACATGTAAAATAAAATTTGCTACACAAGAAATATTGTAGTCATTTACAATGTACTTGGTATAAAATTGTAAGAATTGATCAGACAAGTATACTATTGTACATATGCCTGAGGGGTGTTACATGTACATGTACTTTGCATTGCAAATACATTGTACTATCACCATTGAAATAACATTTTAAAATTCCCTTTCTACAGACATGACAGACATAATCAAAGGGGAGTGAATTTGGTTTTAAATTAATTTTTCATAACAGTTTTCAAAATGTCATTAAAATCACTTTTACAACATATACATCTGTAAACATGCATGTAACTCAAATGTACAACTGCATTGCCACTTCAAACATTCAGAATTCCCCTTTCAAAGTTTATGCACTTTAAAAAGGATATAAAATCTTTATTTTGCAGATTTAAATAAATTTTTGCATATAAGATCATATTATACTATCATGACTATCATGACTATTACTTTTCCGAATGCCACAATTTTTTTTTCTAACTTGATGTGAAGTAAGCATGTAAGCCTGCCATCCATCACCCTTTTTGCATCTTCTTCCAATAATTACAATTGCCTTGACAGATTTTTCTTTAAAAAATCTTTGTACATTTTTTTGTACATTGTACATGTTGTACATGTACCTGCAGATTTTTACCACCAATTAGAAATTTGTATTTGGTTGTTTTTTTTTAAGGAACATGAGGAATGGGGGCATTAATTGTCATAGTCAGCACAAAAATGGGTGTTTCTAAAACATGGAAATACATGTAGAATGTGGAACGGAAAATGGAACGGAAAACAAAATATGACACTTGTTATTCCCTTTATTTATCAATTAATAATTATGTTTATATTCTCTTAAAATTATAATGTCTTTTCTTTCAATACTTTTTATAGATGGTATATGTGCATATGAAACTTCATTTGAGCAAATTGGCATTTCAATTGAGCGAAAAAAATCTTTCCTTTGAGCAAATAATATGAGCGATTTTTTTTTTCACAGGCAAATTCCTTAATTACATGTACTTAATAAACTTGACACTAAAACATAAAGATACATGTACAGTGTACATGATGTAGCCAGAAAAAAGTGAATATTTAGAATATATAGGAAATCATTGAAGCGTGACCAAAGCCGGCCCCCTCTTCAGCCAGTCAGTGGGCCCCGTCTTTTCAGAATTTCTGGATCCGCCACTGATACCTGTTGAAACTACATGTAACTAAAAAAATGTAAGAATTCTGTCAATGTAAAAATCTTTCAGATATTTTTACTTTTGACACAGTTTAGTTGTGAAGATCGACCTGACTTTACCTGTATTTTTTAATTCGCTCAAATGAAATAGAAAGAATCGTGCAAATGAAAACAGGGGTCATTTTCAATTTCACTCAAATGAAATGCGCTTATTCTTCATGTATGGAAAGCCAAATTAACATATCTTCAATTCAATACGTCATTTTCGAGTTCATTGCTTTTCCGGAAAAATCCCTCAATTACACAGAAATTATCACGTGACTTTACCAGTTTGTGAGTCAAACTGGTTTGCTGCCATGTAGACTTATTCAAAAGTGATTGTGAGATCATCAAAACAATAACATCTCTATGAAAGGTAAATACTTCAATTGAATGAAGAAATATTCTTTCGTGCATAGAAATATTGTCAAAATTGAAGATTCTGTCTTTAATAAACAACAAGCAATATTTATTTTGATCTATTGCTCTTAATTGCACCGGAAGTCGTCATGCCTAGAAAAATATATAATAAAAGAACCTTTTCCGGATTCCCCAGCCATTCCGCAATAACCCGAAATTGACGTATTGTACCTATCTTCAAATAATTAAAGCAGTGTTCTCCCGAAAAATTTTTGATAGCACTGTGGTAATCAGTAAAAACATGGTTTTCTGAAAATCATAGCACTGTGGTCCTAACACATTCTATTATAAATCTTTACAAGATAGCACTGTGGTAAAAAATATAGCACAGTGGTACCACAGTGCTATATGGACCTAGGGAGAACACTGATTAAAGATATCTCCATATCAATTGAACCTATCTTCAAATGAATTATACATGTACCTAGGTGCAATTTAATTTCACCTAGGTATAATTCAATTGTACCTATCTTCAATTGAATTGAAGATATCGTTAATTCACTTGAAGATAGGTCTAATTCCAACATCTCCATAATTCATTTGAAGGTATCTTCAATTCATTTGAAGATATCTTCAATTCAATTACACCTATCTTCAATTGAATTATACCTATCTTCAATTCAATTGAAGATATCTTCAATTCAGTTGTACCTAGGCACAATTGAATTGAAGATAGGTTTAATTCAATTGAAGATAGGTTCGATCAATTGAAGATAGGTTTAATTGAATTGAAGATAGGTACAATTGAATTGAAGATAGGTACAATTGAATTGAAGATATCTTTGATTGTGCTGAATTGTACCTAGGTACAATTGAATTGAAGATAGGTATAATTGAATTGAAGATATCTATAATTGAATTGAAGATAGGTATAATTCAATTGAAGATAGGTACAAATGTATAATTCAATTGAACATATCTTCAATTATTTGAAGATACAGTACACCAAGAGACTTTCCATGACTGAACACTGACATAGACATTCCCACTCTTTTGGTGGTAAGGATTAACTTTTCACAGTAGTTGGTCTCATTAGGGGTCATAAAACCCCAGGAGGCCTAACTATTCTTGGTGAAATTTTTACCTGTACAGGATATGAGCAATAGAATTGCAATAGGTAATTTTTATGACAGGAAAACATCAATAGGATTAAAGGTCGTAAACCTTGACCAACACAGCAGTTTTATTGCCCTTTGTAGGTCTGACTTAGTGGTATCATGTCAGTGGTAGAAGGTCTAAAGGATTATGTTTTATGTCTATGTCAGTGTTCAGTCACGGAAAGTCTCTTGGTGTACTGTAGGTACAATTAATTGAATATATGTTAATTTGACGTTCCATATTCATGCTCTTTATAGCCCTATGTACATAATTTTGTACCACACAACTGTTTTC
The DNA here is from genome assembly GCA_963971305.1 of Arcuatula senhousia. Taxonomy (NCBI): domain Eukaryota; kingdom Metazoa; phylum Mollusca; class Bivalvia; order Mytilida; family Mytilidae; genus Arcuatula; species Arcuatula senhousia. The sequence goes on from OZ020306.1 coordinate 13,032,770, forward strand.
AGAAGACTTTCACACAATCTGTTACAATTTCCTTTTCAATGTATTTTGTTAATAGCTGAATGTAGTTTAGAAATATTGCCAACAAGTTTTGACACTTAAGTCTTAATGAGATACAAATTATTGAATATGGTCATGACATCATTGATGAACATTGATGAACTAACCTGTACTTCATTGTCATACATGTATGAGTGTAAACATATAAAATATGTTTGTATACATTTTTGTACAAAAACAAAAGCATAGACCTGTATATCAATGGCAGAAGTTGAATTAAGATCAAGTTCTATTAAATTTCTTGATTAAAATATAGCACTAACATAGATTTGAATATCTATGGTGCTAACAAGTGTATTTTATACTAGTGTTTATTCCCTATGCAATGGTTTGACTGTTCTTTACATCTTTTTAAGATTACTTTTTCTTAATTTGCTGTTCTATATTATACATTATATATAACTATATAATACTGTTTTAATATTAAGAGATTTTACAAACACGGAAAACAGACCCGAAATCGATCCAATTTTATAATTTATGATAAACCTTCAAAAAATGTTTTGAGGATAGTCCTTCTTACCGGGGCCAAAACCACTCCAAATTGAATTCCTTTTTGTCCAGGGAGTTCCCCTCTATACTGAAGAATACCCTGTAGTTCAGGGTGACCCTTTAAATAAACAATAACTCCATCACCGACTTTTAAATTCAGTCCTTCCTGCAGCCAATGACTGTTCATGTAAACAGCGATTCGTTCGCTGCATACTGGAATTGGTTGTAATAACTGTAGTTCAAGTCTGTCAATTTGTTTGATTTCGTCGTATCCTGGTTTACATTCCACTTCTATATTTTCTGGTTCCAGAGTTTCTAAGGTCCATACTGATACACCACTTTCTTCTCTTTCACTATCACCCACTCGAAGGAGAAGGGTACCCGCAAGAACTTCCACTCGGGAATACGATTTTCTCAGTATCCCAGACTCTTTCTTCTTCCCTATCTTTGTAGTAAGAAGTATATAGTATTCATCTTGAGGATAATCAGACATGTCCAGTCTTTTATCATCTAGTTTTGTTTATATTCTTGCCACGAAACGGAAAATCATATGCCCAAACAGAGGGAATCTCCATAGTGCTAAAAATAGAATAAAGTGCGTCTTAATCCCAACACTGAAATATGACCACGAATCACTCAAGACTTATTCATCGATTTATTAAAAGAAATTAACAAATATAGAAATTGCTTTTCAGTAGCTAAAACCTATTTTCGTTCCCAAATACTGTCTATATTTTGCCTTTAGTAATCTGTGATAATCAAATTATATTTCTATTTGTTATAATATCAATCTGTACTACTAAACCGGCTATGGTCCAAGAACACAAGCCTGAAAGAAGCAGAGGTACCAATGCCAATACCAATACCAATATCTTTATAATGTTCCAATTAAAGGTATGGTAGACTCTCCCCGTGTCTAACTCAGAAGGACAATTATTAGGGTTTATTCGTATGAGAAAGATGATACCGTTACGTATGGTTACTTTACTGGAGAAGACACCATGGGACGGTGCTTAATCTTTTAGATTCTCCCTGTGTCTTGCCCAGAAAAGCAAACAATGTCCGCTTTAAATGATTTTTGGTATATAAAATTTCACCTACAAAATTTATGAATAAAGTAACATATATATATAATTCTTTAAGTATATATGTTTTTTATCTTCACAGTTTAAAATCCAGTGGAATTTTTCCTGCACCGTTAAATTAAGAAATTTGTTACATGTTAAAGAGACGGTGTTTAGTAGTGTTTTTCTGTTATCTGCAAATTTGTTACAGACAAGTAAAAAATGGACTTCGTCTTCAACTTCTCTCGAGTCACACTGGGCACACAGCCTTTGGTGTGGAGGTATACCCTGATATCTACCTGCCTCGATATTTAGGCGATGTGCTAAGGTTCTTAGTTTTGTTAAACTCCTCCTTTGCTCAACATTTTTAATAATGGAAAGATAACTCTCATTTATGGGGTATCCAAATGTAAAAAGTCCGAAAGGGCAGAGACAAAACCAGTAAACACCAACAATAACGGGACAAAAACAGACAACATGTAAAACATGGAAACACAAAATACTGAATAGCAATCAACAAGGCAAACTCCAGTCGAAACAAGAGTGAACCCAGGTGCTCCGGAAGAGTAAGCAGTTCCTGCTTGCTAAAGCACGCCCGTCGCGTTGCCAATAGTCCATTCAGCGTGTCAAATCCGGTAAAGGAAGACAAAACAAAACCCTATGACAAACCAACATCTGCACTCATCTGAGAGATCGAAATCCCATATTTGTCTATAAGTGAATGATGTCTTCTGTAAAATTTCTTGAGTGAAGACAGCAACCGAGGAGCAACATTACCCTACGTGAACAATTGTTGCGTCAGACGTGTCTTTCTGTTAAGGAAATCGATGTTAGTCCCGCATGCTCTGGAGTATCGAATCAATTGAGATACGTAAACTCCATAAGCTTGAGCGTACGGAATGTTGCAACACAAGAAGGGAAAGTTGACGATTGGAAAGTTGAAGTCATCACGTTTGTCATAGAGCCTTGTTGAAAGTCTTCCATGAGAGTCTTGAAACAGTCTCCTATATATTGTCTTTTTCTTACATTACCGTGACCGTAACTTTTGGGGGTATGTGTGTGGGGGGACTAGGCGTGCCTTTAGTTTAATGAAACAATGGTCCAAATTGGCCAACCCCATCTTGACAACAGCGGCAGAAAATCCAGATTCTCAAGATGAACATCTCTGCGATGTTTCTGTCGAAGGAACAAATTATCGCGAGCCAAGATCGATCAACTAGAAGCACAGTTTATTTGTGGATTCGATCACAGTGACTTGATTGCTCCCAAGAGATATTTATATTGTTTGAGTCAAAGTGCCATATACGAAACTGAAAATAAAAATATAACTACTTTCACTAATTCCTAAGCTTCAATTTGATTCTCTCTTATTAAATCGCTTATCTTGTATCCATGCATAAATAATTCGTTTTATAAATGATTTTTCTTTCTAAAACACCCACATTTTCTTCTTAATTCACGTCAAAATACGACTCTAGATCTACTCAGCCCTGAAAGTTTTGTAAAATTTGTCTGACATGAAAATGAAAGTAGATGTGGATTTTCGGGAGTAGTATCCATAGTGCATATATTCCCGGGAACATGATGTTAATTAGGGCTCTTCAAATTTAAATTCTACGAAGTTCTCTTCATATTTGGAGTTGCATCTCGAAATTGACACCAAAAGAAGACATTTTCCCAGCTTTGCAACAAACGTGATGACTTCAGTGACCTATGGTCATGTTGAAGACTGCTTGCTGTTTTCCGTTGTGTTTTTTTAAATTGCTGTTTGTTTATGTTTGTTGTGTCGCGTACACTTATTCCACATCTCAATATCCTCTATTCAACATTTCAAATTGGATGGTTTTGTTATTATACATTTTGTACACTTAAGGACCAAAACATCGTGAGCCAAAACGTATCAACTGAAACCATAATTTTAAAACAATTATGAATTCAATTTAAAACTGGGCCAGAAAAACCAAGAAAGATAGGAGATGTTAGGCGACCATTGGTTTTGAAAAGAATCAATTCTTTGTAGGGCTCGATGACCACTAGGATAACATCCATTTTCAGCAACGCCGATGTTGATAAAACATGTACATCTTGCCTAACAAATATGTTGTTGTAACTGCAGACAAAGCACCGATTAACATCATTTTGTTTGCATTACAATGACTGTTTGACAGCTGAATTAGGGTTTGGTTGTTCCAGCAAAAGCATTGCATACACAGCAACAACACTGTCTTAGGAGGAAATAATTGACAATCACAAATCTGTCATTTCCTCCTTCGACTTTTTCTGTTGTTGAAAAAATCAATCCATATATATAGGATTGCAAAATTACATAAAAATCCATACAAATAGCGCATCCTTTCAGAGTCATCCAAATGTACCACTAAATCTCTTTCAGAGTCTGTTAACTTTAATACTGACGGCTATCAAATATGACCTTTAGAAATTCCCCTTTCGGCCTTTTAATTGTTGCTAAAATGATGACATTCCATATTCAAAAATTACATAAAAATCCATACAGCTATGGTCATCCAAATGTACCACAAAACCTCTTAATTTCAGTTCTGTATACTTCAATACTGACGACTATCAAATCTGGCATTCAGAAATATTTCGATTGTTGTTATTCTAGAAATGTTGTACGTCAATCAAAATGTGAATTTTCGTTAATCAAATGTGGATCTTCAAAAATCGAAAGAACTGACGGAGATTCACTTTAAATCAATATCATCATGTATCAGCATCAAAACGTTCGATTTCTCCATACTTGTATACTTTTAGTCCGCATGCACAACTCGAACTACGAAATCGAACTACGATTGGCACAGCTAACTCATTTTGTTTTCAAGAAAGAATAGAAATCGCAGGTATAAATAGTTAAACTTTTGACATTCTAATGTCGACATTCTAATGGACATTGTAAATACAATGCACCAAAGCTTTGCGATGTATCAATTAATGGATTGCTTCCGTTTGTCCAAAAACCTCTAGGGATTCATCACATTCGAACTAAAATGTACTCTATTCCCCTTTCTAAACTCAATTTTTTCCAGTCACTGACCCAAAGCCTAACATTTATAGACTCAATGCTATCGTTCTTGATATCGGTTACAACCGCTAATTCAAACCTGTCGGAGTGCCACACGAACAGTAAAGACAATCGTTCCTTTCGTCCATTTTTAGCCGGGGTAATCGCTAGCGATTAGCCACGGCTTTAGCTACGATAGCCTTTCGGTAAGCCAGCAGATGGTTTTTCCGGCAGTTTACCAAAAATCTATCAATAGAAATATCAATACACGCTTGCAATATAGTTCTTTTTCCGGATCTGTTTTTTTCGTCGCCTTACTCGCAATTATGTTATAATTTTATTCATATAGTTTTCAAATTTTGAACAAGTTTGTAAGACGCCTATCTGATGCGATAGTAATTATTGATTAATAAAGAATACAAAAGCGGATTGATATTTTGTTTATAGGAGTGTTCGCCGATCTCATTAGTGATGTCATATTCACTAATTTGCATCTCATTATAAGAGTCAAACTGGATGGCTACATAAAACATCGATGGGCAGGATAATTATCTAAAAGTTCAAATCCTGATAATAGTTTAATTTGATCAGATAAAATGATTCTGTAAACGGTTCTTTAAAGAAGAATTTATTCATATTTAAAATAATTGATTTTGAAAATAAGGCTTAAAAATGAATTTTCTGTTAAATTGTTTCTCGACCAAGTAATTTTTCATCGAAAATTTTTAATCAACCAAATTTTCGCTCTTTAGAACCACTGAATATATTTATTTTCAAGATGTACTACAAAAACCGATCTTTTTATGAAAATTGTAGAAGCAAAAGAAATTTTTAATTATCTTGAAGAAACAAACAAGGTATGGCAATTCAAAGACTTTCTTTTTAAACACAGTTTTGTTGTCTTTTTTTGCCTTGACGTCTTTCCTATTGTGATTGCGCGCCTGCAAACGAAGCTGACAGAGGAAAATAAAAACAAAATAGGAATGTTTGCCATCGGTAAGTTTGAGGTCATAGCAATACTTTGTAAGTGTGACTTCTCTGGTACTGCTTAACAGATTTCGATGAAATTTTGGATCGTTTGTCATTTCAAGTTGATAAATACAGGAGTTACAGGACAGATTTTACTTAGTTGTATTCATCTCAGATGTTTGTATCATAATAATATTTTGCGTTTCGAGTTGAAGAAAGTCTGCATGAATAGAAAGATTATTGTCAAAGTAAATTTTTAACTGTTGTAATGTGGAGGAGGAGGACATTGGCAACCTGTAGCAATCCTGTTAATTTATATGTTCTTTCCTATAGAATGAGAGAAATCAGATGCTTTTTGTAATAAACTATATAGAGTCAGAGAAAGTTGTCTGTAACGTGTTGCCCTGCATTAAAACTGATCTACCAAATACATATATAAGCTGTAGCAAATGTTATCAATTCAGTTGAACCAGTGGGTCAACAACAACAAAAGTGATAGAAACACACGTGCTTTTTAATACCTCCCGCAAACAAAGTTTGGGGGTATATAGGAAACACCCTGTGTGTCTGTCTGTCTTTCCGTCCGTCCGTCTAGCTGTCCACATAACTCGTAAGCGCTTTTCCTCCTAACCCGCTTGAAGGATTTTGCTGAAGCTTAAGATTTGGCAATCACTTAGACATGAAAAAGAAAGTAAATTTGGAAAATTTGTAGACATTCTCGGGACTTTACCAATAAATGTAACGTAATACGAAACTAAAAACGTCATTGAATTTATTTCTCTCGAGACATTTCCTTGGCGTAAAGGCTTTTAATGTCCAAGCAATTGCCAAATTTTACAAATTGCCCGAACAAAGCCCGATTTTGAGACCGAAACGCAATGAATGAAAATATATATTTGGGTGTTTTGGAAAGTAAAATCATCTGTGAAACGAATTATATAAAAAGAAATAAATGATTTATTACAAGAAAATCGAATTGAAGAAAAGAGGAGTGTTTAAAGTAGTATCTCCCTTATGTTTTTTCGTACTGCACATTCGGACTCTAACAAAATATTAATAGTAAGGAGCAAGTCCCTGTAATTTGGGGTTTGTGGACAAAAGGGGCTAAAATGGATGTAATGACAAAACGGTTGTAGAATGTTTATTATTTATTCCATTTTGAAAATTCTTTTTTATTGAATTCTTCCAAACTCCTCGCAGTTCCAGTTCCTGTCCCTAACAGTCCGTACACTAATCACTGCACCAGGCTTTCCGGATATCTTTTCAATGACCCCTTTTTGACCCCTACTCTCTAATTTAAAACCATGAAAAGTACTCGCATATATTTTCATGGCTAACTATAGCAAAATTTTGAAAATTTATTCAAATAATAAAATTTATCAAGAATCTTGATGGAATTCATACAAGCCTGTAGCAGTAGGATAATCTTGACCTATTTTTGCCGGAAAGAATAAGCCTACTGCGAAGGAGTTTGGAAGTGTTCGTTATATTTTGTCAACTTTATATGTCAATGTTTTTTTCATATATATTGCACCGTAACATTGCTACATGGGACCAAAGACAGGCCACGCCCATAAAATCAACTTTTAAAAAAAATTTTGTTCGATTTTCAAAATCTTTTCTTTTTTCATTGGAATCCTTGTGAATATCCCTTTTACATAAAAAGTAGCTTTTTGTTTTCATTTTTTGCTACATATAAACAATTTAAAATTTGTAGATTACCCCGGCTACCAGTACTTTCAGTACTTTGATTAAAAAAAGGACTAGATGCTATTAATTTAGGAAATATTCTACACCACAAATCTGTAACGGAACATATTTCTCCTTAATCCAAAGATAAAAGCATTCTCATTATATCTTATTCCTATACTTCCACCATTGCATCTAAGGTCTTCAACTATAAACTTCCAAATCAATGACATCAAAGCAAAACCACCAGACTGTATACCTGTGAAAAGTCCCCCTTCTAATATAGTCCCTCTGGCCACGTTATCACTGGTGACCTCAATATCGTGGAAAATGACTTACTTCGCGATGTTTTGGCTATAAGACCAAAGTATCGTGAGCCAAGACGAATCAACTGGAGCTATAATTTTAAAACATTTATGGATTGAGTTGAAGACTATGCCAGAAAATGGGCAAAAAAGAAAAGGAGAAATAAAGGTAATAACCAAACTACCGAACTTGAATGATCAATCTCATAGTCCAGAAAAAATGACAAAAATGAATCAGTCATACTGGAGAATTGGTGGATCGCAATGGTCCTGACTTGGTACAGGCATGTCAAACGAAATGGTGGGTTAAACCAGGTTTTATGGCGCCAAACATCCCTCTTCCATTGCGATCTTAGGATCCGGTAGTGACCATAGAACACAACATAGTTGTGAGACACAATAGGGATATTGAGGTGATCATCTCAGTACAGCAGACCAGTCAAACACTAATTAAAACAATTAACCACCATATCTTTTAACTCAATTTTGAACTTTTCTACTAGTGGCTGATAACGAAGAAAGAATTTTTTTAGGGATCGTATGAGATGTTTTTTCTTATAGCCCTACTCCAAAAGTCGGTCACGAAGAAATCTGTGTCTGATCAAAAAAATCTGTGAAATGTGTGCAAGCTCTGGCATATCGAATAAGTTGTGAAATATAAACACCGTATGCAGGGGAAGTAGGTATATTGCTCTGTAGATTAGGAAAATTAATAATTTGAAAATTAAAATCGTCTCTTTTATCGTAAATTTCTGTACTGAGATGACCACCTGGGTCAAATTCAAGGTGCAAATCCAAGAAAGATGTGAAGCAATTTGATTCGGTGGTCTCTTTAATCTCCAATTCTGGAGGATATATTGAAGGAATCCATCTACCAAATGAAGTGTTATTGACAGAAAAATAACAGCATCATTATATCTAAATGTAAGATTAAATGACCTTGCCTCTTTCATCTTCCTGTTCTTTACGAGTCCCTGAAGAAATTTAGTCTCGTAAGAGTATAAAAACAAATTGGCAAAGAGAGGAGCACAGTTTGTGCCCATTGGAATGCCGATTTGTTGTTGAAAAATCTCTCCTCCGAAGGTGACAAATATGTTGTCAATGAGGAAATCAAGCATACTGCAAACTTGTTCCAGTGTGTAACAAATTTTATCTTTGAAAGATGTTTTGGAAAAGAATGTAGAGTTATAACCCAAAACAACAAAATTCCTAGCGTTTGAAAAAGCTTTTTCGAGAAGTTTTTTTTTCAGGCGACATTTTAGTTTTTCGTGTGGCAAGGTAGTGTATAAAGTTGAAAAATCGAACGTTTTCAAAGAGTGAACCTCAGAAAATGATCTAGATTTAAAATGATCTAACAAATCTTTTGAGTTCTTCAAAATCCACATATGGTTGATTCCACTACGATTATAAATAGTGTCGCAGTATGCTTGTTGACCTTCTTTGACAGCAGACAAGATTTTTGTTAAATGGACGGACAGCTCTGTAGTTGAACATGATGAAGATCCAGCTATATACCTTTCTTTGTACGGATTTTTGTGAAGTTTAGGTATCCAGTACAAATATGGTAACTCTTTATGTTCCTCTTTCATTTGAATATTGAAAGAGGACATTTAAAGCAGTCTAATATCTAGTGGTATTCAATTATCTCCCCTGCAGAAAACAGCTAATGTGTTTTTAAATTTTTAACGATGACAACAACGATGGCGACGGCATATAAACAATCTTCAATTTTCATTTATTACGCATGGATTTGACTACTATCATATACGTTGGACATGTTATGTTATTAACGAATCTTTTCTGTTGCGTAAACAGTTGTTTATAAGGTCAACAAAAGTGCATATTTTAACAAATCGAGTGAAACTTATTGGCCGTTGGAAAAAATTAAAATGTCAACTCAACCTTTAAAAAATCACACAAGGCGTAATACCTGCAGTACATTTTCGAAACTTGTGGGAATGTTAGGTTATTACCTTTTCTTTCGACAGATATTAGTTTGAAAATTATATTTTACTGTTATCATATAACGATCCATTTGAATTCAATGTGTAACTATGAAAAACTTTCAAGGGACACAACCAAGTTCTATCTTTAATAAATTATAAACATGATAAATGGGAGGCATTCCTATTTTTAAAACGGATGACTGAATATTAAATTGGACATTTACTCCAATACAATGCAAATTTACATACTGTTGATCCCAATTTACGGATACCGGTCAAAAAGGTAAACATGTTTTATGACATAATCGAATTCAACAGGTAAATCGTGTACTTTTAAAAAGAAGGTTGTCAAGACGGACTAGAAAAATAGGTCTTTTTCTTAATTTTATTTTGGCTTTACCTCTTGCAGTACATGTCTGAAAATTTGCAGATGGGAAGATATACATTTAAACAAATAGTGTGATTTTTTTCAATTTTTTATATAAAAGTTAAAGTTGTGCGATCCATTTCAGTTTGCACCGTATGCATTTCATAAATATCCACATAATAATATGCATTAAAATGCAATCTGTTACTTTTAAAAACATTTTTTAATTCAAAAAAGTTTTTTTTATCAGCATAACTTAAAATTGGAAGAAATTTTGTACTAAAAAGAACTTTTGATTCACTTGACAACCAGGATAAACATTCGAATTGACTTTCCTATCTTTTCCGATGAAGAGCTCACATTCTATTGTTTAAATACCACCGGTTTTCGGACTGAAAGAGCTATGGTTGACTATGATTTCATCTTTGTTAAATGTAGTCCGTTTGTATGTAGCACTAGCGGAAGTATTACCATCAATGCCTAGTTCTTTTATTAGACAATCGTAATAATGTGCTTTACATACAAAAACTATATTATTGGAAGCCTTGTCTGCTTGCGTGACAAGTGAGAGCTTCACGATCTCTAAATACAGAAGAAGGCCGTGGGTTCACACATTTGCTAAGTTTGTCTATTCGGCTTCGTATAAGAGATCGGATAGTCCTTACCCAGTCCGACAGTGATTCAAGCTCTGGTTCTTGGTCCTTTTCCCTCTTTATCCAGGCTCTAGCATAGTCCTCCACAGCGTCCATGATGATCTTAAAGTTGTGATTCCAATTTATACGTTGTGGTTCCCTGAATTTATGTCCATGGGAAACCACAATACGTAATAAATCATTTTCAATTCTTAAGATCATCCGTGATGACATGACCAGATGGACCATCGATAAAGGGAGAAGCATAGCAATCACATGTCAGAGGGGACTTTAGATATTCTTCAATGTTTAGGTCCTGCAATGCCTTTTTTACTACTTATGGTTTTAGTGTAGCGGTAGGAAACAATTGGTGTTGACTGATTTTTGAAATATGGAGGAATTTGAGATGTAACTTCCTTACGATTTAAAATATTGCTGATGTTAATAGCATTTATCCCTTTGTTCTTAAATGGAATATGGAGAAATTTTCTACCCTCAGTAGTAAGAGGTTCACTTCTTACAGGTTTAAAAAGACGGAAAAGGGCAACGTCATGATGATGCTAGTAAGTCTGTAAGAAGGAGAAAATGGATCAGTACCTCCTTTTTCTAACCCGAGATCACGTAGGTCTTTAAGTTTCGTGACTCGTAGTGAATAGAGAATGGTACGAACATGATGGACTCCCAATGGTTGTTGTAGACTTGTTACCAGATCAACAAACGTGTCTGAAAGAGATCTGTTGTCAGTTTGACTGGCACCAGATCCCGGTTTGTATCGTTTATGACCATGACTACGTTTGTGTCTACCATAAGGATCAAACAGTTTCATTAAATTCACATCACTACATTGTGGGCTAGAAAGATTTCCTACTCCTTTGATGTTATCATTACATCCATAAGGCATTGCAGTACCTAAAGTTTTTATCCAGTGAAGCTCTCGTTTTTTTACGGTGAGGTGCACTAAGATTAGTACTGTTGGTGTCGTGGTAAATCTTTTCGATAAACCGGACTTTCATGTTCAACCATGCATTGGTCATGGTTAAGTTGATTAAAGTGGTTATACATAACCTGATAATCAGAATATTTGGTGTCAAACCTATGACCATTCATGCGAGAACGTAATGAATTTTTGGTTTCACCGATATACAACAGTCCACACAAAGTACACTCAATTCCGTAAATGGCATTTCCGGTAGAACAGTCCAGAGGGTCGTGAGAAAGGGTTTGGTAAACTTTACCGTTTAAGTTACTGGTAAATTCAGGAGAAATAATAAGCATATCACAGGCCTTGCAAGTTGATTTTTTACCGGTTTTAGATCTGCATGTCGAAATAGTAGGTGGTGGAGAAGATTTTAGTACGTCATTGAGTTTAATAGAACATGGTTTGATAATTTGAAATGAATCTGATGAAAATAATAGTTACCCTCTGGCTGAACAAAAGTTAAATTGGTGGTATCCTTAAGGATATTCATAGGAACAACAACTTCATTTGCTACCTTGTTCCTAGAGGTAGCAATACAAATGACAACAAAGTTCCAGACAATAAATTTTGCTACGCCTGACGCGCGTTTCGTCTATTCAAGACTCATCAGAGGCGCTCTACCAAAAATATTGAAAATGCCAAACACTGGATGAATAAAAAGGAGGACCTTGGTAATTCGGGAGACGTCCTGGAAAGAATGTGACGTTTTGTCAGAATTGGTAAAAGCTGTGAGGTCATTGGTTTTGAAAAGAATCAATTTTTTAAAAGGCTTAATGGGCACTAAGGGCACATCCATCTCGAAATTGACTCTCAAGGAAGACTTTCAACAAGGCTCTATGACAAACGTGATGACTTCAACTTTCCAATCGTCAACTTTCCCTTCTTGTGTAGCAACATTCCGTCTGCCCCAGCTCATGGAGTTTACGTATCTCAATTGATTCGTTACTCCAGAGCGTGCGGGACTTACATCGATTTCCTTAGCAGAGCGACACGTCTGGCGCAAAAATTGCTCACACAAGGTTATGTTGCTCCTCAGTTGCTGTCTTCACTCAAGAAATTTTACGGAAGACATCATGCACTTATAGACAAATATGGGATTTCGATCTCTCAGATGAGTGCAGATATTGGTTTGTCATAGGGTTTTGTTTTGTCTTCCTTTACCGGATTTGACACACTTAATTGACTGTTGGCAACGCAACGGGTGTGCTATAGCAAGCAGGAACTGCTTACTCTTCCAGAGCACCTGAGTTCACTCTAGTTTCGATTGGAGTTCGCGTTGTTGATCGACATTCAATTATTTTTGGTTTTTCAATGTTTTACATGTTGTTTGTTTTTGTCCCGTTCTTGTTGGTGTTTACTCGATTTGTCTCTGCCCTTTCGGACTTTTGACATTCAGATACCCTATTGGTATCTCTGTTTCCCCCAATTGATATACCCCTGCTTTGTCCAACTGCCCCACTCAAATCACCACTGACACATGCAGCTAATTTAACACAGTTTAAAATTAAAGAATGGAAATGCAGGTATAAATATCTGGTAGACGATTATAGAAAGACTTTAAGTCTTACTTTATCATCAATGAGTCATAGAATAAGAACAAATTTACAGAGGACCAAATAATAAACTTTCTCATGGAAAACATATTTGTTCAGCTTGATGGACGTGTTTTTCAGAAAACAACTAGGATTCCAGTGGGCATTAATTGTCCACCTTTGCTTGCTGATTTGTTTCTTCATTCACATGAAGCAAACGTCTTACAGTCACTTCCAGACAAGAAAGATCGTAGACAGCTATATTTTTAACCGCACTTTCCGTTGTATTGATGATGTCCTTTTACTTAACAAATCTCGATGTTGTGATTTTCTCCGTCAAATATACCGGTATTCCCAAAAACTTATGATAATTGACACAACACATTCTGGGAAGTCTTCTTCATATTTAGCTCTTAAATAGACACTCCGGAAAGACTTTGAACACAGCTCTCTAACAAGGTGGTGACCTATTTTTTTCAAATCGTCCACTTTTCCTTCCTGTTGAAAAAATTCGTCTGCTCTTGCTCAGGGAGTTAACATACCACAACTGAACGTTATTCTAGAGCTTGTTGTACTTGCATCGATTTCCTCATTGTAGAGCGTCTGAAATTTTTTTTAACACAGTTCACGTTGTTGGTTGCTATTCAGTTGTTTTTGTGTTAATATTGTGGTCTTTCTTCGTGCTGTTCGTTCGTGTTTACTTTTACCCTTGTTTTTCGGATTTATGATTACGCCCAGTAGGTACCTCTTTGCTTCTTTATTTGCCATCGTCAACTTTTTTATTGTGTTGCAACATTATAGACGATATTGAGATGTGGAATAAGTGTACGCGACACAACAAACATAAACAAACAGCAATTCAAAAAATCACAACGGAAAACAGCAAGCAGTCTTCAACATGACCATAGGTCACTGCTTACCGTGTTGCATTGGCCCAAGACTTATAATACAATACAAAAGTTTCAAAACCAATCCCTAAATCATCAACGAAAGACCCAATTCTTGACATAAAACAGTTAACACAGAATGACAAGGACAAACAAAGGCTTTGGCAAAGTTTCCTGGCTTAGGACAGGCACATAAAAAATGTGGCGGGGTTAAACTAGTTTTTTGGATCCAACCTTCCCCCTATTGATAAGCTTGCACAAAGCATACATATGTCTGCCCCTCGCAACTAAATCCTGCTCATAGAGCTTACATATCACAACTGAACGTTATTCCAGAGCTTGTTGAACTTACATCGATTTCCTTGGTAGAGCGTCCTCTCTGACACAAAAATTGTGAAGACAGGATGACGTTGCTCCTCGGTTGTTGTGTTAACTGAAGATATTTTACGGAAAACATCAAACGCTCATAGACAAACATTAGGATGAGTGACGTTAACAGTTGCTCCTAGGTTGTTGTCATCACTCAATAGATTTTACGAAAGGCATCATGTGCTTGTAGACAAATACGATTTCTATCTCTCAGATGAGCCCAGATGTTGGTTTGACAGCGTTTGGTAATTGTCATTCATTCCGGATTTGACCAATGCTCAATTGATCTTTGGCAACATGACGGAACACCTAATTTACTCTGGTTTCGACTCGAGATCACGTTGCTAAATGCGGTTTAGTTGTTATGTGTGTTTTTTGTTTGTTGAGTGGGTTGTTTCGTTGTGGTGATTTTTATCTATGTTTGATTACCCCTTTGGTACACCTTTGCTTCTCCTGCGAGGTATGACTTCGACTGAGGCGACGGTGGCATAACCTTTTAGGACATTTAAGAAAGCTATTAGGGTCACGGGGTATTACCCGCTATCATTTAGCGCTGGAAACCCAAATGACTCCCAAAAAGAATAAAAATTAAAGGTGTCTAATTTTTATCAAAGAAGAGGACAATTTGAGAAAATGGTAGACAACATGTCATGTGTAGGCTCTTTTTCTTAATCTCATTTCGTTGCCTTTCTTTGAGTCATCTGGTATTTGGTATACAGACACTTCGTTTGGGTTATGGTTTATACAACTGTTTCCATGTCACATGACCATAACCCCATTAACTCTGTAAACGTAGGTCTTTGGGGTGCTTAGTTTTTTATTGTGTGGAAAATATATTGCAATGAACTTGAAAAGTATACATCTAAGCAACTGATATTAAGTTTATAGATTTATTAAGATATGGTCTGTGTATTAGTTGCCGTACGCGTGTAATCTTGACCTCATTGTTACATTTCAATGTTTCTGTGATAATTAGCTACAAAATATCAAGATTAATTTTTCTTGATATCTTCTCATTTCAAGAATTTTTGGCATAGGTAAACTTTAATGAGTTTGATGTTGGTGCTTACTGTCATGGCATACTAAAGTCTCATTGTAACAATGTCGGGTTCTGCTGGATTCCAAAACGTACTGCAATATAGTCGTTTTTGCCAGTATTAAATATCTTTTTTTAGTTTTTTAGAAAATGCGACTTGAATTATGTGTTTGTTCTGTTTATTACAGCTTTAGAAATTTGAGATCCTGCAGTCAATAAGATTCTACCTAGCTTCTTGCAAATAATTCAACGCTTAGGTAAATTTTTAAGATGGTGTCAGGCAAGGATATCCAATGTCTCTTCGTTTCTTAGGAATAACAAGGTAAGAACAAGGTGTCTCACATTTTTAGTTACTTGTAATCTAAGCTTGAAATCCTGTAGTTTCGTATTAAGCTTTTTTCTAATTCAGATAATTGATATTTGTTGCAACTTGATTAACGATTTGTCTAGGCAAAATTATTTGGTTAATTATTAATTTTAGCACTCATGTTAGGATTTATGATCACTACTATTTCATAAAGACACTTTTATCATACGTATGATTTTTGTAAAGAGAACCACTTGAAATATTGGGAGAGATAATTACATTCAGTGTCATATAATTACATACAAATATGGGATCTTAAACTGATAAACTATATTATTAGCTATTATTTCAAAATTGTAATAAGAAAACAGAAAGCATAAAATAGAAAATCCAAATTTATTTGTAAATAACAGAATAAAAATATGTGGCGTTGGTTGTGATGCTTTAGGCAAATCCCTTGTTTCCACCAGCCTGGAAATATAGATAAAGTTATTTTATTAAATATTTTAATACAATTAAAAAATAATATGCAAATGTCAGGAAAATGAAAATAACTAATCAAGTAGATGTGAAATTGATGATTTCTTCTTCTTCAGGGAAATGTACAAGTTATGTGAGATAATCTAAATACGACTTCTCTAAAAATAAGCAATCGAGCAAAAATGAAACTCATGATTTTTTTCAGGAAAAAAGAACAAGATATATAAGACGATCAAGATACGACTTCTCTCATTTGGTTATTACTTTGTTACGTATTTATATTAATACAAATGACAACAAAGTTCCAGACAATCAATTTTGCTACGCCTGACGCGCGTTTCGTCTATTCAAGACTCATCAGAGGCGCTCTACCAAAAATATTGAAAATGCCAAACACTGTATGAATATGAAGAGCATAGAACAGTATGACCAAAAATACCAAACTGGGGAACTAAATTATTAGTAAGATATTCAACCTATGTCTGGGATAGGAAGAACCTTAGGGTTTAGACAATTTTGAAATTTAGACGGATAATTTAAAGCTTTGATGTATTCTCCAACTCAAAAGTGTTGGTGCCGGAGCGGGCTAACCTCGGGGAATATAATATAACATAATTGAGAATTGCTATTTGTCTCTGACTTTATACTTACAAGTGAGTTTTGGCTGCCGTCAACTACAAAAATAAAACAAAGAAACATTACTTTTGAGCAAAAATTATATTAGAATACAAGACACATTTAACATTCAGAATACTTTTTATTATATACTTTGTGAAATATAAATATTTTTAAAAATATTTTGAACAAATGGAAAAGACTTCATAAGTGTAATAAACTTAAGTACAATTCGTTGGTCCACGATGAAAGAACAAATACGGTTATTCAAATAACGTGTTCTAAGCCTGCATAATCATATTTAGCATTGGTAATCTACATGTATGTGTTTTTATCTACTAAATATAATTAAATATGTGATAATCAGGGTTTAATTCATTCTCAGTCTACTAAAGAATACTACTTTTTAAGGGTTGTAACTACGAAATAAAAACTACAAAATAAGTTAAAAGGACTACCAAAATTTATTGTAGAAGAGATGTTATCCTATCTTTCAAGTTTTGGCGAATGTGAAAATGGTTTCATGCATTTAGAAAGTAAATAATAATCCTGGAACTGAAACATAAATGAATATAGATAACGCAAAAGAACTGAGGCTACAATTAGAAAAAAGTGAGAAAGAATTCAAAGATTAATTCATAGAACAGAAATTTCTAGATCTATAGATATATCTAAGGATACCTTTATCGATTGAAGAGTCGTCCTCTTAAATTGACCAATGCACAAAAATCATTTCATAGATATGTATTAAATGCTTGAATACTTGGTTTTTTTTTAGTTTCTCGTCAGCTAGTTTAGGTTTTGTTAAAAAAAATTCCCATTTCAAAACAAACGATGTACAAAACATTTAAGTAGATAGGTAACTCCAATAATTCATTACATCGTTTTATTTGTGTACAGTTATTCAATAAAATACTGATCATAGTTTTCTTTGAAGTAATTTGATTTCTAAAAAGTTTACCAGTTACTTTTATCTAAATAAAATTGAATGATTAGCATATTTTTAAAAATATTTTATTTTAGCAATTTTACCCTCTTAAATAGATTCAAGTTCTTCCCCGGGGATTATTACCTTTTCCACCACCGACTCCGCCTCCTTGTGCCCACATATCTTGACCTCCGACTGAAATGAAGGAACATCTCACATAATTAGAGGAAATATAACATAGTTTTAACAATACAGTGTGGGGATCCTCTCATGCTTTTTGGGTTTGTTAATAGATAAGAAGTGAAATTAAGATGTTGTAGGAGAGAATCTACCCATACCCGAGTTGGCAGGAGGCGTCCATTACCTCAAAGTCCTGATCCCCAATTATCTCCTCTGGCCGCTAAAATGAAGAAATGCTAAATTGAAGAGGGGAAAAGAAAAACAAAAATAAACTTATTTTCTTTTGATTTTTTTTTCTATTAAAAAATTGTATTAAATGCAACGATTAATTTAAACTGTGGAATATTTTTTTTCATTTAAAAGTAAATGCACAACAAACGTTTTATATATGTGACTATGTTTTTGTAGTATAAAAAAGTATTAATTTTATATTACAAAATATTTGAGGTTTCTGAACAGAAATGAATTCCTTATAAGTATTTCT
Source organism: Arcuatula senhousia (assembly GCA_963971305.1). Taxonomy (NCBI): domain Eukaryota; kingdom Metazoa; phylum Mollusca; class Bivalvia; order Mytilida; family Mytilidae; genus Arcuatula; species Arcuatula senhousia. The sequence goes on from OZ020306.1 coordinate 13,051,110, forward strand.
TTTTTTATTGATTGTTTTTATGCATACTATGCATCAGTATGGTAAAAACAATTGTTTCCATGTTTTGTAAGTTAATTCATCTCTTCAAAAAGTTAAATGTAAGCATGATTATGAATAAGAAATTTTCTATCGACCGATGGTGTAATATCAATTACTAAGATAATGTATATTCAGCACATCAAAAATAAACAAATAGTTTGCATATTATATTTTTATTTTATTTTGATCAATGGGCAATTAAGACGAAAATGAAATCCCGTGTTTCTAATTAACAAGGATTAACATATAAAGTTATTATTCGTTTAAAAACATAAAACTTGAAAGGTGAACATGTTTAATTCATTAGAATTATTTCTGTTTGAGTTAAGATATATACCTTCGCCGACGCCTTAGCCCCTCATGCTTTGTCCCCCAACTAAAAGTAAAATTGATTGGTCGTACATGTATTGCTGATTAAATTGGTCGTACATGTATGGATGATTAGTTAATATGAACTATTTATAGGATAGTAGATTCAAGATTAAATAGTTTATTTGAGTCTCACAGTATAATGATCAATGGTTACATGTTTATCATTTCAATTCAGAAAAGGCGAATTTGTGTTAAGATTTCAATTTCATTCTTTTTTGTGATGGATATGATTTCATCGAAAGTGAGTTCACTCGCTGAAACCCTCAGGGGCATACCAAGAAACACATAGAATACGTCACTGATAGTTTGCAAGACAAAAATTACGCAAAAAGCCAAACACATGAACATTTTAATGTATAGAAGTAATTGAAGTGTGAATTAGCTGCTCCCTTAAAACGATCCACATAGCAAGCTTCATTACAAACTTATAATAGAACATATGTACCTCCGCCTGCTCCTTGCCCCCACATTGCTTGTCCCCCAACTAAAAAGAAATACCAATATTACCAAAAAAAATGTCTTTCATATATTTATATATATTTTTGTTTTATTTATTATTCTAAGTTCTAACACTTTTTTTTTTAACTTTTTTTCAACTGAAATATTCTTGAAAGCTAATAGAATTATTTTGAAAGAAAATAAAAGAAAACCAAGGGGCACAAACAAAAAAATACAAGACCAACTCACATGTACGGCAATCCGTTCGGAAAACGTTATCGCAGCAGCACATAAGAACACCAACAATTTAAGAGACACGTTCAAACGTTTGATCAAAAGAATCAAAGTTTAATTCAGATGCTTCACATTAACGTGAAGAATTGAAATTCAAAATAGCGAGCCTTATAACAAACTTGTATTTTGGAATAAAATTAAATGTACCTCCGCCGGCTCCCTGTCCCCACATTGCTTGTCCCCCAACTAAAAAGAAATACAATTTATTTTAATCATATTTTAGATAAAAACAATTTCATCAATCTTAATTATATCTTTTGTGAAAGTGAAAAACAGTATTCTCGATAGCTTTTACAATGACCACGAAAAAATACAATTTTTAAGAACACGCATTTTAACACACCCATACAAATATATCAGTCAACGACTTGAACTGCATGAAGGGAAATATTGAAACACTTTAGGACTTAGTATATAAATATGAAATGAGACGTGCAATATTTGAAACGCATTAGCAAATCGAAGTAATATCTCAAAACACATCACCAACAATTAAATAGAGAAACACACAAACATTTGATCAAAGAACTTGAGTGTGATTGAGCTGCTCCAAAATAAACAAATCAAAATAACAATTATTGCCAAGAACAAATTTTTATAATATTTTTATAATAATATATGTACCTCCGCCTGCTCCTTGCCCCCACATTTCTTGTCCCCCAACTAAAAATAAAATATGGTTATGAGAGAATCTTTACGGCGAAGAAATTTGCTTACTTTTATTTGAGAAAAAAAGCTAATTTTATCATATATGTTTTCTTTAATTCAAAAACATTATTATCTTATTTTAAGAACAAATGTATATTTTCGATGAAAAAAAAAAACAAGTGACACACACTAAGACGCCAGACAATAACACAAAACCCCAAACAAAAGATCAACAGCATCAACGTGAAATTGTGATAACTCGCAGAATAAATCCTACATAATAAGGTCATATTGTTCGCATGATTGTTTATAATAGTTCATTTACATAGTCTTTCTTGAAAAAAGCAATACACTAATTGATGAACTATTAAAGTTATTCAAATTAAATGGTTAGGAATCAACATCAAAAGCATTTGAAGGAGAATTTCGCCTAACAAGCCAGTTACATTTATGTTCAAGTTAAAATATATAATTCTTTGGTGAAAAAAAATGATTTGCTCCAAAACCAAATTTTAATATGTTTGTATGTGTGTGAATGTTAAAGAACATAAACATTGTATTTGTTTAAACATCTATACATATATTAGTTGACAATTAGTTAGTTAGAATAGAAGTTATGTATGTCTACCACTACCCTTCCGTTGAGAGACCCAATAAATAACCATTCTTGGGGCAGAACTTTTCAGTAAATCGACAATTTAAATCAAGAATTCAAAATATGAAAATTCATAATAATTCAAGTGTAAATTTATAAAATTCATCACGTATATTTATTTCTCCAAATCTCTCCCACGCAAATTCAACTAAATGATAATATCTACCTCCTCCTCCTTGTCCCCACATTTCTTGTCCCCCAGCTAAAAGTAAATTATTGATATTCAGACTTGACGCTTGTTTTTATAGATAGTGGCAAATCACTCTGTTATATTCGTGTCAAGTTTGAATGTTCTTTGGGTTTTTTTCTTCATATTTTTTTTTAACTTTTAATCTTTTGTTTTTATTAATTTTTTTTCAGTTACAATTTTTTTTCTGTAAAATGAACACATGGTTTTTCTTGAAATTAAACAACTTTTACCTAACAAAAATTAGCATTTAGTCATTTTTACATTAAATGTTTTTTTTTCACACCAAATCTCTCCAGTACCCATAAGGAAAATAAGTTTGAACCAAAGTTCAATAAATTGTAATATCTACCTCCTCCTCCTTGTCCCCACATTTCTTGTCCCCCAGCTAAAAGTAAATTATTGATAATCAGACTTGACGTTTGTTAGGTTTCGTAAATTTCATAAGAACACTTTGTTAGTTTGTTAAATGTTTGCATATAATTATGAAATGCCGGTTCCTAATTTTTATAATTTGATATTTACTCTTTTTTATGGTTTTATTTTCATAAACACTGTTCTAAATTGTCTTTCTATTTCAATAAAATTGTCTTTCTATTTCAATAATCACGTATATTGGTGTTTGGTCTTGTGTGAATATTCTTTTTTTAAATTACTAGAGACTTCAGTTTTGTCGTCACGTTGATCTCTGGTTAAATATCAAAGCAGTAATCTTTTTAAAAAATATAAAATCTACTAACCTCCGCCTCCTAATCCCCACATGTCTTGACCTCCATTTTAAAAATATATAAAATCTACTAACCTCCGCCTCCTAATCCCCACATGTCTATATAAAATCTACTAACCTCCGCCTCCTAATCCCCACATGTCTATATAAAATCTACTAACCTCCGCCTCCTAATCCCCACATGTCTATATAAAATCTACTAACCTCCGCCTCCTAATCCCCACATGTCTATATAAAATCTACTAACCTCCGCCTCCTAATCCCCACATGTCTATAAAATCTACTAACCTCCGCCTCCTAATCCCCACATGTCTATAAAATCTACTAACCTCCGCCTCCTAATCCCCACATGTCTATAAAATCTACTAACCTCCGCCTCCTAATCCCCACATGTCTATAAAATCTACTAACCTCCGCCTCCTAATCCCCACATGTCTATAAAATCTACTAACCTCCGCCTCCTAATCCCCACATGTCTATAAAATCTACTAACCTCCGCCTCCTAATCCCCACATGTCTTGACCTCCACTACCTATATGGATAAAAACAGCATGATATTAAGTTACCACCTTATTTAATACACTATGGTGCCAGTTGTACATGCCATTACATGATTTATGACCAGTGAAAAATGATATGGTCTTTAATGCAAGAGCAGAAAGTATTTGGAAACATTTGACAAAATGGCATTTCAGTCCTTAAATAATTAGTTCTCATCATTTTTCATGTATATATGTTAAATAATTACCAATAAAATAGTTTAAACTATATATAAAGTGTTGAATTTAGCTTGAAATAAATATCATTCATGAATCAACTATCTATTAACTAACACGCTTTAAGGAAGTTATTTGTAAATATATAAAGAACTGCCTTTTTTAATCAACTTTCTATCTTATTATATTCTGAAAGAGGCTCATAACACAGCATTCACCAGAGTGTACAAAATAAGGGTAGGAAGAATGTTCAATGATTCAATGTTTTTGAATAAACACTGACATATGTGCATTTTGATTGGAATCCTTAAAAATAAAAGTCAAAAGCGTAGTGCATTTAAGAAGTAAAAAAATCTTATTTTAAACATGTTAAGTTAAAAATGTTCCACATATTATATCAGATACTATAAAACACTGCCAAATGGGAACAGTATTTGGAAAGCAAAATTAATTTATAGAGTAACCAAATCTTATTTTTAACATTTTCAATCATATACAAGGCACAAACAACATTTCGGTACTTCAAACAATCAAATCATCGAACATTCGTACAAGAATATGGTTCTGGATAATATTACCTCCTCCAAGTCCCCATAAATCTTGAACATTATTACCAGCTACAATAAAGAACTGGTGTTACAGAAAAGAAGAAGCATTTCTTGCAAACAAGTCTATCTATCATTCGCCGATATTTTTTATAACTATCTTTGTTTATTTTTAATATCATTACATCTAATGTTTGATTTAGATTTGTAAAGTCATCGATGAATAGACTTGATGGCAATTCCAGTAGACGTAGAAATTTCAAAAAGTTATTGTATCTTCGCTACACTAGAAATTCCATTAGTTTTGCAATAATAATTGTTCCCATTTGACAAATAAACATTTTAATATTTCCAAAAGACCAAAAGTTTCAAAATTATGTATACATATGACGAAAATACTAGTTATTAAAATTTCTATTTCTTCAGTAGTTTATAGGTATTCAAACCACAACCATTTTCAGTGTTAAAGTAACTGTTAACAAAGTAAGTATTTCTTCGACTTATATTGTATTTTAGGTAATTTTATTTGTAATGAAAGTACTGAAAAAGTCGGATTTAAAATTTATGAATAGATATTATAACGAGGTTTGTAAGTATAAAGTGATTTTTTTAAAATAACAATGACAACAAAATTTTTTTAAACTAGTATGTTTTTTACAGATAGGAAATTGGAAATGTTAACTTTTAATAGAATTAAACCATTAACCTTTAGTCCGTAATAGACAAAGCCACTTCTAACAAGGATATTTGAAAATAAAAGGTATTTTCAAAAGGACCCAGTTTAAGCCAGAACCAGGAATAACAAAAAACATTCCCTAGTAAGATGTCCCAATATCACAGAAAAAATGGCTATAAATTACGTACAGATCTGGTTAAGATATTTAAAGCATAACACCATATATAGGCTAATGAGATAGGAATGAAAACACTAACCTCCTCCTTGTGCCCATGGATCAGCTCCCACTAAAATACAAATAATATCATTGTTACATTTTATACTACTTTTAAACTAAGCTATAAAACTCCAATAACAAATTTTTTTATCAAAAAGCATATATGTTAAGTCTTAAAGTTTGGTTATGTCAAAACAAACTTTTTTAGATTAAAAGCAAAATATTCTGACATGTGTTTCATATAAAACAAAAGTGCAGTTCTAAATGGTAAAAGATTATAAAAGTAAAAACTAAAATTAAATACATTGAAGCTTTGTCCATGCAAACAAATTTTCAGAGGTCAGAAACGAAAAAGCTTCCTCTTTCTCTCAGATAACTTAAAATCAAGACTTACTTCCCCAGTCTGGAGCGATACCTCCTTGGTCGAAACCTCCATTGAATCCTGGATCAACACCACCTCCCATTCCTTGGTCAAATCCTCCAGGTCCACCGAAACCTTGGTCAAATCCCTGTCCGCCTCCCATTCCACCGTCAAATCCTAATCCAGCGTCAATTCCAACACCACCAGGTCCACCGCCACCATGGCCTCCAGCACCACCAGCAAATCCTCCATCTATATATAGAAAAGGAAAAAACCCAGGTTAGTGCTGTCAAACATATTTTAACTGTACTTTTTGTTGCTTTTTTTGTCGTGGTGTTTTTTTTCTTTTTTATACCAATATTCGAATCTTTCTTCCTCGACATGTTTCAAACTTTTTGAAAACTAAGATATATGTGAACCTGTGTTGATAAGTATTTTTCCTCTCGAATGACCAATGAAAATGATATAATATAAAAAGTAATTAAAGTTAGTGATCAGTTAAAAGTTTAAGTTTAAACATATACTTACCAATAACTTGTGTTCCTAAATCAACTGGACCAGTTTGTACGGTTTGTGGGAAAACTGGAACTGCAATTCACATTTAAAATGATGTGTTAGAAATGATCTTATAATTGGTTTGATGTTTAGTGAAAAAAACTAAAGCATAACATTTTATTTAGAAATGATATAGTAAAAGGTGTAATCTGTACATGCAAGGTCAGTTTCAAATAGTTTCAATTGCCTTACTTTTTATAAACCCACTGTTATGTTCGTTGTCAGCTTCTTGAGATTTTCAATTTATACCTTCAGACCTTAATTTCATGATAGAATGGGAGGTTCGGTGTCATAAAACCTAGTTCTAATCCTAATTTATATAAATACGTGTGCCAAGTCTGGACCATTCAGGCTTTTATCATCCATTATGGAACCAATTATTTGATCAGATATTTTGATTTATTGTTTTCTTGTCACGTTTTAATTATTTTTAAAGTATTTACCTGGTTCTGGAACTGGTACTGCAAATAGAAGAAAAAACAGCCGTATAATAAATATTCACAATTAGGGAAAAAAAATACAAAAACCATTTCATTTTGGGCATTATTAGTTAATTCATATTTGGCAAATGTTGCAAATAGTTATACCAAACAAATACAAAAACATGAAATGGTTCAAAGTAACTTAAAAATAATCTTAGTAAAATGTAGGATAAAATGAATGCTAGAAATTTGTCACACTTAACAAGTGATTCGTTTTTTAAGATTTAGCATATATTTATTTGACTTATATAAACTACGTTCTTTGTATTGTACTTAGATTCTGGGTGCCACATTCTTTATAAAAGAACTAATTACCTGGGTTTGGTACAGGTTGAGCAACAGGTACAGGTACTTCGTGTGGTACTGGTACTGGTTTTTCTACAAATTGAGTCTGGACAACTGGGAATGGTTGTGGAACTACAAATATATAAACATTTCTTAGATATTGAACCTTTAGTAATTATTTAGCGCTGCATTAAATTTTGGACTTGTAGATTAGATTTTGCAAATTAAGGTGACCACAAAGCTACCGAACTGGGATAATCAATTCCATGTGTCTTAGAAGAGAAGGCAATTAAACGACAACGACTGAATGAAGAATTTGAAAATCAAAATAGCCTTTATGTTAGACATCTGAAAATCATTTTTTGTTGAATATAGTATACAATCAAGTACTTACCTTTGTGTGGTACGGGTACCTCGACCTCCTTTGTAACGTATTTGATGATTTCTTTTGGAACGTAAACTGGGACTGAAAGAAAAACAATAAATATATCATTTTGGGAAAATGTTTAACTTAAGACAAATCACATTTTACTCCGTTACCCTCTTATTTTTAAAGTGTCATAGTAATTGTATTTTATGTATTGTTTTTGAATGAAAATTAAGATTGGAATAAATCAATGCCAAAAATTTATGAAAGTATGCCCTTTATTCATTGTCAATAACTAAAAAAGTCATCCAGGTGTTGTTTTTTCTTAAAGATTTATTCTGCGGTGTCTAGAAGATCAAATATACGCTTCAATATTCTTACTTTTATTAAAGAGATAGCTTTTTATCACAATATAATAATGAACTTACATGGTTTTGGTACTGGTACTTTTTCTTTAACGACAACAGTTTTAATCATGGGTACTTTCTTAATTACTGGGTATGGCCCTGTTGACATAAAAAAAACATGTACATTAATGCAAGTGTTATCTAACATGTTTCGACTGAAATGAGAATTTCATCAAAACCCTACTATATTTTGGCAATAAAATTATGTTTCCAGTAGAATAGCACAAAAAAATAAATAAATTTGTTTTTAAGATTGTTCAATTTTTACCAAAGAATGTTGACGTTTTTGTATGGTGGTTAAACTAAGATTGGACCCTGACATTTTTATGCTCATTTAATAGTTTCACTGAGTTCACTCTCGTTTCGACTTGAGTTCGCGTTGCTGAATGCGGTTTTGTTGTTATGTTTGTGTGTGTTTTATGTTGTTATGTGGTTTGTTTTGTTGTGATGATTTTTTGTCTGCCGGTTTTGTCTTTGTCTTTACGGTTTTATGATACTGATTACCCCTTTGGTACGCCTTTGCTTCTTTCATTAATAATCCATACATGAATCTTGTCCCAGTAGCATTTTATGTATAGTCGGAATTTATATTCTCTTAACGATAAACATATCACGAATTTCTGTGTCATTCAACCTTATTTTTTTATGAACCATCTCATTAAAATAGAAAAAATAAGTCCACAAGTCGAACATTATCAGTCATATATACTTACATTTTTTGAAAACTGGGACTGAAAACATAAAAAAAATGAATTAGTAAAAGTTTATTCAATGCTAGTTTTAACTAAATATTGAGGACAATTTAAAAAAAGCGAAGTTAATATTTTATTTTTGTTTGTATTTTTTCCAACACTGTTCATAATTCACCATGATACGAACTAGTATTTTGTTTTTGTTTTTGCAACGAACATCGGAATTTTAATATCGTTCAAGTTAATGAAGTGATTTTTTTCTCTTCTTATGTTTTAAATTTAAACTTCTATAATAGGTGCAGTTAACGTTATATTCTATAAAAAACTATCATACAGACTTACATGGTTTTGGCACATAGAATGGTTTTGGGACGTAGTATGCTGTAATAAATATAAAATATAAATTACCGAAGTACTTATTATATAAGAATGCATTAAAATAACAAAACAATCATAATTTTGATAGAACAAATGCTGTTATTTTTAATTGCATTAACTTGTATCCTTTGCAATAGCTTTATGTTAACTGTTGGTAGATTTCATCTGGTGAGTCTTGAATGGACGAAACGCACGTCAGGCATAGCAAAATTTATATTTGGTAAATCTGGAACTTTTTTAAAATGGAAGATTAGCATTGATTTAGTTATCTTATGTCGAAGAAGTAGATTTTCGTTTTCATTTCTATTTTACCGAAGAAATAAATGTATACTTACGAACTGGGACTATCAATAAAAGAAAAAAATAAATGTTATAAAGAAATCATAGTTCATTCATTTTAAACAATCAAAATTAAAAAAAAAAATCTGCATTGAAGTAGTCTAAATTCCTAGATACAGTTAAAATATTTATCAACAGTTCAAAAAAAGAATATATAAAAAGATAAATATGTTTTCTTCTTCTTTTTTTGTTGTTGGTATAAGCAATAAAAGAATCTGTTAAAAAATTATTAAAACTTACATTTTTTCATGAAGTATCTTGGCGGACCATAGTCTATAAAGAAAAAATCGTACAGATACATTTGGAACTTAAGAAAACATTTGTTTTTACACAATAACTTTAGAAAAAAAAATGATCACAAAAGTTCTTTCTTTTTATTTTGATTCTTTTCTTTGAATAACATTTTTAGTTTTACCTTAATTTTCTTCTAATGTAATTTAAGATCCTTTCAAAAAAGGGAAATAGGTGACATGGCTATTTGCTTCAAAATATGGTTGCATTATTTTGTTTTACCAAATAAATGGTTATGCAAACGCTTTCAAATAATGCTGCTAGAAAATTTACATTAGTTAACAATATGATAATGCTATAAATGAATTTAATTAATTTTCTTACAAGGTACATATAAGTCAAAATTTATTTAGTTTTAATTGTCATTTAGATGTCCCTATGTTGTAAGAAGCTTTATGATTCTTCAGAAGTATTTGTAGTTGATCATATATTAGGGAACTAATATTATTAATGTCATGAAAATATAATAAAATCCTGAAAGGTCTCTCAGGTAACGTTCACCCAATACATCAATGTCATGGCGATATCGTTTCTGTCAATGCACTTTATGACCAATGCCCATAAAAAGGTCACGTGGGAAAGTTGAACTATTATTGCTCGCCATGCAAAATATATTACAGGAATGTATATATCTTTCAACATGTTCAGCAATCAAAACGAGATTTTGGAAATATCAAGAACCAGTGAATGATATTAGATAAGTCAGTGGTGCATGCACACTATTAAAGATTCTAAATATTGAAACATTAATATGAAAAATCAAATGATATATTCGCTTAATGCTTGGTTTTACCCAATAAAATATGTAAAAGAGTTCTAGCAAACGTTATATTTCTCGAGGCCGGAATAACACTTTTGATAAATTTGCCAATCTACAATAGATGATCTGTACTTTATGCAGGTGGTACACTGGTTTCTTTGCTTGCAATATATTATAAAACTTAGTAATTAAAAGTTCCTTCATCTTGCTTTTATCTTTTATAAAGCATTCTATCTTTGTAATAATATGATTGTACTTACTAGCTTCCGCTACGGCTGAAAGTAAGAAAATATATAGAATTCAATATTATTACATGCAGTCTATTAAATACATTTTACATAGTTCAATACTTTAGAATGACAAAAATCGTCGATAAAAAAGGTTATTTGCATTTATTTTAAAAACAAAGTTCTTAGCTTTTTTAATCATGTGATTAATCTTATTTGTCCTATGCTTTAACAGAGATAAATTCTCCTTTTTTCTCTCTAGCTCATTTAAATAGTTGTCAGTCGGGTGTGCTGCATGGATATCATATGACCTCCTTGTTAAAAATTACAATTCACCAAATAGGCAAAACAATTATGATATCAAAGCTAAAGTTTGAATCCGTTAAAAGTTTTTTTTGTATTTAATATTTTATAACCTTCGTCCTAGAACGTACGTAAGAATAAGAATCTTGATTAGGAGTACTACAAGGTTGTCCGTTTTCCTCTTTATTTTACTGTCATTAGAAACATAATTGTTGTTGTTTTATAGTTGTAATCACATGAATAAAGAAGACTGTTTCTAGATATTGAATTGAAATTATATCTTTTAAAATTATATGAATATTCTGTAAGATATGAATTCATAAAATTTGCGATAATCGTTTTATTAGAATTCAAGTTTATAGATTTTTATAACGAAATATCTACACCAAACCTTAAAACAAATGAAATCAAAAAGTTTCATGATAAACATCTTTGAAAAAGATATATATCAATGATCTTAGTTAAAATATTTGTCTAAATAATATAAATAAAATTATAGTTAACGTTAAGTTTCCAAAGTATTCAAAAACAAAATCCTTAAGTATAAACCTTTTAAACAAATGTTTTTAAAAATCTTGTTTAAAATATTCCACGTCTTTAAAATCCAAAAAAGTTCCATTTAAAAAAAGGTGTATAATTCAACTTTTTAAAATAAAATATCCTATAGTTTAAAATCCAAATAATTATAACTCTATAGACAATAAATATATTTCTATAACACTCACCAAAGGCGGCGAGGGCCAGTACTAGTAACTTCAACATTGTTACTTATTCCCAGTTCACGAATCCAACTAGAGACTGAACTGTAAACTGATTACTATATATTAAGACGACCCATCAATTACATCTAGTTTTATGCCCGGTCAAAGAGGAACTCATAACTTTTGACAGGTTCCCTTTTATGTTTTTATTATGATTTATACGTCTTAAATCACCATGTATATTAACCAACGAGAGAAATAAAAATTGTTTAGGTGTCAGCCCAATGACAATGGATACTTCATATGTATACCGCATTTTCGTAACGGTCACCTGGCTATGTGTACATTATTACCGGAATTGGTTTTACAATTATTGCGACTGATCTGACATGCATACTTAAGTGATTGATAAAAAATAATCTTATTAAACTGAGCATCATGACCTTTGGAAGTTAGGTCACCCACCAGCTTTAAAAGAGCCTAAGGCTTCCATTACTTTTATCATATTATTTACAAAGAAAAGGTTATTTAATAACGCATTTTCTTTAAAAAAAAAATGTTTTACCAACGTGGTAAGAAAACCCACAGAAATAAATGAAAAATCAAATATTTTTTTCTTGTTGTATAGTGGTTTTGTGATTGATTTTAATTGGTCTGTTTTATGTCGTTGGCGTAATAAAACATTGATTTTCATTAAAACAAATTATGCAATTCTAACTTTTCAAAAGCATATACAGACAATAAAGGTATTATGTATTTTTAAGTTCTGGTATCGTCAAATGTTATTTACCATACCACTAAGCTGACCATTGATAAAATGAAAGTAAATGCATTAACAATACAATTGTGAATGAAAGATTGATAAATTTGTACATGACTGTTGTTCTTGGCGAAAAACAATGCAAGTATCTAACCATTTTAATTTTTAAAAGATAAAATTACAAGAGATTTTTGTGGACAAGTGCTTAATGACCTTTTTATGTTCAGACAAATTTACATAATATATTGGTAATAATCGATTTAAGACACATCCTACATAAATTGAAGCTTATATGTTTACACTTCCGAATATTGATGAAATTTTGTCCAATTGATATTCTATAAAGTATCTAGTTTGGAAAACAATACGTTATAATAAGTGTCACAATTATTTCGTGGTTTGACACCGCCAACAGAAAAAGACTATAAATAAGGCACTATTGTATAGATTTATTATAATTAGCATATTTTATGTTTCATTCAAAGTTTACTGGCACTACTGTGAAAACGTAAATTATCAGAAAAGACAAAATTATGAATATTATTTGCTTTAATGGTCTTCTAGTTTACAAAAACCGCCCCTATTTAGTAAACGTAACCGGTGATAATTTATGTATTTTTTCTTGACTAATAGATTAAAAAGTACTTGATAATTGGGGTTATTGCGTTACGCAATTGAATTTAAATATGCTTTCTGTTTTACTTTGTTTAAAAACCAAATAATACATAAATTCACTGTACCCATTTGATATAAATGCTGATGATAAGCAGCCAACAATGGTGATTTGCTTCGATGTTATCTCTCTAGATTATGTTTTTTTTTTTCAATTGAATGTTTAATTTTTTTTCAAATATTCAACTGAATATATGAAAGCATGTGGAGAAATTATTATCGCACCGGGCTACTAACAACGAAGTTCATGGTTCGATCCTCGTCAGGGGTGAAAATTTATGAACCAGTACTCGACTTTCCTTGACACTTTTTCCAAGGATGGTTCAAGGAACGCTGCTAGTCCTTCGGAAGGGTCGAAAAGGGTTGACCAGCGTACGGGAAAATCAACATTCCATGCAAGCTAAAGACCCCTTTGTAGAATTCGATAAGAGTAGGCCCAGTGGGGGCTACAAATGTCATACTTGCAAACTGCAGAGGATTCACACAAGCACCAAGCGTGTTTACCAATACATGATAAATGGATTTGTTTAAACAAGATAAATATTTAGACAACTAATTTATCTTGCTTAACATCTCTATAACGACGAATTTTACTTGGGTGGCTATCTGAGTAAATGTCAATTAAATCAGAAAAGATTCAATTCTAATTTTCAAACTATAAGAAAAGAAAATGTAGATTTGTGGACGTACAATAGTACTACCATGGTGTCGTTATCGTTCTCTTTATTGTTCCCACAAAGAAAACCTCTAGTTCTTTAATGTTCCCACAATAAATCAAAATCTTCTTTAGTTTTTCTACAATCACTCTAGTTATCCAATTGCTTTAAAAGATTGCAGTTATGTTCCTTATCATTAAAGGATAGGTGTGATTAATTTTGGGGACCCTTTTTCTTAGAAGCTGCAAACATGACCGTGTGTTAGCAAATTTCTTGTCAGTTATGACACTCTATCAAGGAAATCATAATATTTCCTACAGTGTCTAACATAAGGAATCAGTTGTAGAACGTAAACGCCATAAGCTCAAGAGGACGGCATGTTGCTGCACAAAAAGTTTTAACTCTTCACGTTTGTCATAGAGCTTTGTAGAAAGCCTTCCTAGTGTGTCGATTTAGAGATATAAAATACAAAATATGGGGCGGACTTAATCTCAAGCTTCGGAGGAGTGAACATAGTGACCAAATCGAGCATCGTTTAGTGAATGACATCAAAAATATAACGAAAGTTAAATTAAATTATAGATAGGACAATTTTACGATCTTTTTTACCTAGAATAGAAGTCCATTTAATGTGAACGAAGAAGAATCGACAAGCAATGGCGCACAATTCATTCAATCCTTTTCCATTGGGGTGTCGATTGTCTGACGAAAAACAGCACATAAAAATTAACAAATTTGTTGTTTAAGGTAGATGGAGCATATTTTTTTGTACATCTATCATTACTTTAAAATTTATTATGCAAGCTATTCTTATTCATTTGTATTGGGCTTAATAAACAACAAAATTAAAATATACAACAAAAATTAGTGAAAAATACAGTTACTTTGCAAAATTTGATATTTTCCCATATTTTTAAGGGGAGATAATTTGTATAGAAATAATAAGGAAAAAACATATATTTAACTTTTTCAAAAATTTTGGTAGTTAACCTATTTTTGTTTTCAATATATTTGAAATTTTCCACAAAACAAAGATGTTGACAAATTCTAAGAAAAATATGTAGATTAGATTTTCTTAGATGAAGTACTTTTGAATTTTCCCTATTGCTTCTATATTAAAAGTACTAAAAAAATGCATTTGTCAAAGTAATTTTGATAGTGAGATATCCTAGAGTTGACAGTCGCCAAAATTTAAGAAAATTCTATGGATAAATTTTTAGACACTTCATCTTCCCTAAAAAGAAAGTTGGGCATTTGTATTATTTGCTCTAGTATGTAAAATGAGTCTTGGCATAATCGAATACCAGATATTTGTACGTTCAATTTTCGTTTTTTGTTGCTGTTGAAAACCTTTACGGTTAATCATCAGTGCTGAACGAGATAATACTTGTTCATATGGAATTGGGGTGTATCCAAAGTTTTTAAAGTATTTGCAGCAAACAATTTCCAATTTTTTTTAATTCTTGAGATTCCACATTTGATTGACTCTTTTATTAGAGAATCAAAAATATAAATTCTTTTTAAGGCCAGATTTTACTGTCGCTAATATTGCACTTGATGTAAACTAAACTGAAAAGGTTTAGTGGAATATTTGAAAGAACCAGCAATCAAACGTTGCTTGTTTGGGTTTTATATTAAAAATATGCAAGAAAAGAAACCTGGTGTTTTAAACAGAATAAAAATATCAATGATAAAAATAAATATATTGATAATTTCGTGTCAGACAGGTCTTACGACAAGGCATGTGATTACCCTCGGAGACCAATGGTCTACCAGTAGCCTTTATCGACCCAGTGGCTTCAAAAAAAGAATACCTGGTGTAAAAAGAGTAAATTTGTTTATGCGGAATGCGCATATTTTAAAGAGGCTCATGAATCAAAACATTTGAAGGTAAAAAAACAAAGAAGTGAGTGAAAAGTACTCAAAACCTAAACGCTCAAATAGAGAAGCAAAAACAAGCACCGAGGATCGACCATGTGGATAAAAAGAAAGCATAGCATGGTTTAGATATAACAATCGCCAATTCTTTCCTTTCACGTGTTTCACGATTATACTCAGTTTCGTTGTTTACTCTTCTCATTTTCCTCCCGCTCATTTTGACCTTTTTCTGGTGAATTGAAAAACGGAAAGAAAATGACTTTTCAAAGCTGAGCTGTACGTGCGATCAATATACCTAATGTAAATAATTTGCAGCAGTATTAAAGTTCATATCCCAAAACGGGTGTGATAACGGTTAATTTGGTTATGCTGAATATCGATATGTGAAGGAGTAACATCTCATCAGCAGCATTTTAATCAATACATTGGAAGATCAAAAACCAAAAGTATTGAATGAAAAGTACTGAAAGCCAAAAGGTTCGAACAGGGAAGCCAAAGCCAGCACCGAGGATATCGACCATGTTCAGTACAAGGAAAAAACCTGGTGTTTTAATCAATTTTGAGTTTAACAATTGGAAATTTCAATTACATAAAATATTAGAGGTTTATTCGTGTCAGATAAATCTGATTACCTGGCTTGTGATTACCCCGTGGACCTCTGGTCCGATAGCAGCGGTTATCGACCCAGTGGTTTCAAAATACAAATACCAAACGGGTATAATAATGGTTAATTTGGTTATGCTGTATATCGAATTTCAAGGAGTCACCTCTGATCAGCAGCATTAGAATCAAAACATTGGAAGGTCTAAAACAAAACCAAAAATTTCGAACATGGAAGTCCAATCCAGCACCGAGGACATCGACCATGTGAAGTACAAGGAAAGAAACCTGGTGTTTTAGACAATGTTGAGTTTAACAATAGGAAATTTCAATGACATAAAACATAAAAATTGTCGTTTAAATTGTAGGTTGTGTCGTGTACACTTATTCCACGCCTTATTATCTTCTATTGGAAGGTCAAAAACCAAAAGTATTGAATGAAAAGTAGTCAAAGCTATATAGTTCGAACAGAGAGGCCAAATCCAGCACCGAGGATATCGACCATGTGCAGTACAAGGAAAGAAACCTGGTGTTTTAAACAATTTTGAATTAAACAATCGGAAATTTCAATGACATAAAATATTAAAAGTCAATTGGTAAATTCGTGTCAGACAAGTCTGATGACCAGGCTTGTGATTTCCCTCGGGGACCTCTTGTCCACCTACCCAGTGGTTCCAAAATACAAGTACCAAAACGGGTATAATAATGGTTAATTTGGTTATTCTGTATATCAAATTTCAAGAAGTAACCTCTCATAAGCAGCATTTGAATCAAAACATTGGAAGGTAAAAAAAAAACAAAAGTATTGAATGAAAAGTACAAAAATAGTTGGAACAGAGAACGAGGATATCGACCATGTTCAGTGCAAGGAAAAAAACCTGGTGTTTTATTGTGCATTATTCATAGGCGTGATCGTCCACCAATTCCAACTGTTCAACTTTTCAAAATAACTGGCTTGGCAATTTTAGAAATTGCTTAGCCAATTGGTTGAACAGATGAAACCAATTGACAAGAAAACTAAGCAGTGCAGTGCAGAAAATTAAAATATCTTACCAACTGTTCTGTTTCAGAAATGTAATAATATTTTCAATGTGACTTGGTCATTTCAAAAACAAATAGCCAATAACAAAATGTAAAAGAATTCAAGATGTGCAAATTTAATCTTTATAAAGTTTGGTGGACGATCACGCCTATGATTAATGCACAATAAACAATTTTGAATTTAACAATCGGCAATTTCAATGACATAAGATATAAGAAGTAATTGGAAAATTCGTGTCAGACAAGACTTTATAAAAAGAAGTAAAATATTCGCATTCCAATTCGAACGGTAAAGTATATATACCTAAAAGCTAAACTCAAACTGGTGGAGTAAGAAAAGATGAAATTTTGTTGTCTTTTTTTACTTTCCTACCAGAACGAAGAATGTACCACGCAAATGTGATTTCAGGGATTTATGCATCGTAATTTTTGTTTTTAACAAATTAGTACAATTCGTCATAATAAAAATTTTGATTTGGTGAATTGAAATTAATAACCAGAAAATTGGATTTCTTAAACGTAGTTTTGTCCCTGTGATTGATAGTCTGTTAAATCTAGTGTATGTTTCGTGTACAAATGATTGTTTATTACCGGTTATTACAAATACATTATTGTTTTAATTATATGTTTATTATTCATCACTTATTTTTTACTCTCGCACTTTAACACATACATTAAATAATATTGAAAATATGAAAAAGCAAAAAAATTACATTCAAGTCAAATTGATAAAATCTTACATGACAATTACAGACTTCATAACAAATATGTACTAACTTCGACACTATCGCCCTTGTTCAATAAGGTGAAGCAAACCCTGATATTAAATGGTATATTTTCAGATTTAAAAAAATATCGACCGAGAGTCAGTTCTATACATTCTAAATGTAAAAATAAATGGTTGATTGTTACATCTCGTTTTTTTAAATAGTAGAATATGTTATCAAATTAACAAAGACATACAGTTCAAAAACATCTTCAATGCAATTATTTTGCTCTTGCTTTTCTACACAAAAAGAAGCAGAGGTACCAATAAGGCATCCGAATGTCAAAAGTCCGAAAGGACGGAGACAAAACCAGTAAACACCAACGAGAACAGGAACAAAAAAAAAACAAAAAACAAAAAACAGACAACACGGAAACACAAAAACTTCTAACGCGAACTCTAGTCGTAACGAGAGTGAACTCAGGTACTCCAGATTTACGAAACCCAAACAATGATCAAAAATCAATATACCATTTCTTTGAAAATACGATTTATTAATGCAAAATAAAATAAATATTTCATGGACTTAATTTTATATATAAGTTACGGATTATTTTTAAACCTGCCTTTACGTAAAAATAGCAATGGAAGCTAAGTAAAATGGACGTTGCTTAACGTTCAAATGCATTGTCCAGGACAAGGTGTTTTAAAAAAATGATTTCCGTCCCCCAACATGAAAGATATTGAATAAAGCTGAGAACTGGAAGTATAAACCTTAATATAGTCAAAATTTACTATCCAGTAATATGACAGAAAAATGCAATGCGCATAATGAATCTGTGAAAAATAAGGATTAAATTATATAATTCTTGAAGACTACCGGTCTGTTAATTTTGTTGAGATTGTCTATTATTTTCTTATACGACCGCATTTTTTTTGGCGATCGTATTATGTTATGGCGATGTCGTTGTCGTCGTCTGTGGACACTCTGGGTTCCGTGCGACAACTTTAAAAGTTTTGGTTGATCAGTTGTTATAAAATTTTGGTATGATGGTTGTTACCACCGAATGAAGGTTGGTATTGCACTTGAGGCTTGTGACCCCTACCGTTTTAGAAAAGGATCCAAAAGGGGCAAAATTGGAGTTTATTCTCATATATCCTACCGTTTTGGAGAATTTAGGGGTCAAAGGAGCCAAAAACGCCAATTATAAGAATTTGTCTCTACTATTTTAGTTATAGTGGACTGGCCAATTGTAAAGTTGTTTTATAATGATGCTTCTTACCTAGGGTAGGGGGAAGGTTGAGCCCAAAAAACTAGTTTAACCCCGCCACATATTATATGGGCCTGTCCTAAGCCAGGAATCTTTGACAAAGCTTTCGTTTGTACTTGTCTTTTTAATGTTTTCTGTTTCTTGTTTAAGAAGGGGGTCTATCTATGACTATTTCAGGACTGGATTTGAATTATATGCATTTTATTAAGACCATGGGCCAATTGCAGAACCGCGATCAGCGCCTACTGGCCTCGTTGAAGGCTGCTGGTGGTTGGCCATTGTGTTTTTTCTGAATTGATTTATTGTGGGCTGTGTCGCGTACACTTATTCCCATCTCATTATGTTCTACTCTAGAGAAAGTTTCCTCTTGCATTAAGAGATTGTGGCCCCTACCGTTTCAGAAAAAAGGGCTAAAAGGGGTAAAATGGATGTTCAACCTAAACTGCTGTCGAACATTTATTTTTCATATTTTGATCATTCTTTTTTCATTGTATTTCTCAATAAATTCTGTCAATTAAATGAAACTACAGTTTTGATATATCTTACATAGTTACATCGTTTCGAGGGGTCAAAAAAAGGCCCAAATCTAAAAAATCATTTTTGCCCTGCTTGCATTTTACAATCAGATTTGTAATTAATATCTCCTACTGATTTGGGGAAACGGGAGTCAAAGGGGCAAAAAGCGCCTGTGGTCAGCTATCAAACGGTTTGTAGCTTGTTGTCTGTTTCTCTATGATATGTTCAGTTTTGCAGTCTTTCTGTTCGCTAATATAGCTGTTTTCATTAAATTCCTAAGACAGAAAACCATTTATATCTAAGTTATGTAACAAAAAGACTGCATATTTTTACCATGAAATTCTTAGATAAGAGAACCATTTTTACAGTTCAGTTGAAGTTATATAACTAAAAGGTTTTATGTTATAATAATAGCTTGTTTTTAATCTAATTTGGTAAAATTTATAATTTCTGCTATATATTACTATTTGTCATACTTTACTCATTATGTAACCACACTTTTTGTCAATTTGTTTGGACTTGATGTTAACCATTCAATAATTTTGTTATTACATTATTACTCATCCAATTATCATCACAAAACTTAAACATTATACATGTAACGTCTTTAATATTTTGGTTGTAGAATAAGATTGATTCTTTATTGACAAACATTAACATAAATATGTAACTTTAATGAATAATTTCCTGTCTAAAAAACCTGATATTATAATTATTAACATGATTATTACAGATTATTGATAACATTATGATTGATGAGATAATATGTATTGTTATTTGTACATGTATTTTGCTGGACATTCTGGACAATTAACATGAATATATAAACAACCAGTTAAAATAACATCAAAGAAAACCTGTCAAATATCCATCACATAAAATTTAAGAACTTTTGTAAAATATCTTTTTGATTAAAAACTTAATCCTTGACCTCCCACTATAAAAAAGAATAAAGTTATCAGTAGGTCTATATTTTCCTTTTTTTCAATTTTAATTATATTGAACAAATAAAAATATATTTATAGTAAAGCATATTACAAAAGTAATTAACAACGAATTCTTTTCACGTGCAGATCTTTTCATAAAACTTTTCTTTTAGGTTTTTTGGGTTGGAGTATAGCCAAATATTATATGTGTGGCAACATTTCGTCCGCTCCAGCTTATGGAGTTTACGTATCTCAATTGATTCGTTACTGCTTTCATCGATTTCCTTAGCAGAGCGCTCGTCTGACGCAAAAATTGCTCACACAGGGTTATGTTGCTCCTCGGTTGCTGTCTTCACTCAAGAAATATTACGGAAGATATCATAAACTTTTAGACAAATATGGGATTTCGATCTCTCAGATGAGTGCAGATGTTGGTTTGTCATAGGGTTTTGTTTTGCATTCCTTTACCGGATTTGACACGCTGAATGGACTATTGGCAACGCAACGGGTGTGCTATAGCAAGCAGGAACTGCTTATTCTTCCGGAGCACCTTAGTTCACTCTTGTTTCGACTGGAGTTCGCGTTGTTGATTGATATTCAGTATTTTGTGTTTCCATGTTTTACATGTTGTCTGTTTTTGTCCCGTTCTTGTTGGCCGGCGTTAACTGGATTTGTCTCTGCCCTTTCGAACTTTTGACATCCGGATACACCATTGGTACCTCTGCTTCTATCAAGCATGCCAAGGCATTTTTTTAATCTTTTTTTAGAAAAAAAACGTATCATCAAATTTATGTTCACATCGGTATGAAAATATGATTAAATCTAGTGTGGCAAATGTGCACAAAAGATGTCATTACATTTCACATGGAATTCAAGCGTTGCACATCTACAAGTACATTTGCAAGTGTAATTGCGGTTTTACGAGAATGGAAAATATGAACGAATGAGCAAATCAATTTGATTTTTGGCAGTTTTCATTTAAATTAAGTATGTCAATGAGACACACCTAGTATCACAAAGATATTTAAATGACGCTTTATTCTGTTATGTGAATTATATACACCTCGCCAAAAGTTAAGCAACACCAACTTTTTTAAACCATAATCATTTTATGGCTTGAAATATTCGCATAATACAAAATGATGGAAAATCAAGAAGTAATCACTTCAATGTATAGACTCTAATTGTGTAATGGACTAAAGATGTTTTATCAGAAATGTTTGCAAGTCATGAAAATCCAACTTTTCGAAAATGGTGTAATAACTAAGATAAAATGGCGTTTAAAAAGTTTAACATTCAATATCAATTGTAGACTTATAACAACTTATCAATGCATATAATGTTTGCAAACATGACAATTTACCACTATACAAACAAAAAATAATGGTTTCAAGCTCAAGTTGCTTCCACTGTGGTCAACAAAGGGACTTAATCAGTTTTCACCATAAAAAGTATGAAAAACGCTAAAAAGCCAAAATTTTTGCAAACGTGTACGATTTTTTGTCTAAAACAAATTCTTTGTTTTTCCTAACCCTAAAACACATGTTTGAACCTAAAGGATGTCACTGAAGCATTTGAATTGTTTGAATTCCTACCAGAACATATCCGTAAAAAAGGGGGGTTGGATACTTAAAATCTGTTATTGGCATGAAAATATGCAATTCTTATGTTTTTTGTGTAAGGCAAAGCTTTACCATTGGTGTAAGTAACCACATCGATATTGATAAAATGTCAGACTTAACTTCAACTTCCGGCAATAGAAGCAAACCTTCAAAAGGTCACAATAATGCCTTTAAACGAAAATATCGAAAAACTGAAAAATATCCATTAAAAATTTCCAACTTTGAGATTTTCGGAACGGTTTTATTTGTTATGAGTACCAAAATGTCACCTTTAAAATCAATTAATGTAAAAAATCTAAAGTCAGCATTTTGTACCATGCAAAAGACATGCAAAGGTAAGCTTTCATTTCTTTACAATGTTTAGGTCTAAAACCGGAAAAAAAAACTATCCAAAAATGCTGGAGGTGATATGTTAACATCCTAATTGTTACAATAGAGCAAAAAAACATATGGTTTTAATAATCAAAACTCTCAATTTACGCAACCCAAAAGTTGTAACTGAAACAACACTTTTTGGATTGTTTGATTTGTTTGCCAATATTGAATATTCTACAAAAGCCGAAAATTGTACGATGATTGATAAGAATCAGAAAATGTTGTAAATGTGTGGAAGAAAATATAGGCCAAGTTTCAGGATATTGTTTAGAGAATTATGGACGCTGTACTAACGTGAGTACAGGTGTTGCTTAACTTATGGCGAGGTGTATATTTTACACAAAGTGGTACTAGGTCATGTAGGTGTGGCTCAAAGCTAAATAAATCGAAAATATGCAAGTATTAAAAATCTTGTGCCTAATTTCGCAAAACCACTACAGTCATTTTGGTCATCAAATAAATAACCATAGGCAATTTATCCTTGAATAGTAAATTTCAACTATTCAAAAGCATCTCTCTTTTTTATTTTCAGCTCAATTCATTAGGAGGCCAAACCATTCTATGATCGTACCTTTTCCTTTGTTTTCCAAATATTTGTATTGTCCATACAATTACAAATGATTGAACGGGTGCCTTTTTGGAACTGGAAAAACATGTTCAAACATTACCATACATTATCCTAGGTGTTAAATATTTGTTACAAGGTATCAGTGTTCATCTCCCTGGTATACTGAATTCGTGATGCTTGATAGCATAAAGCATATATCAGTGTTCATCTCCCTGGTATACTGAATTCGTGATGCTTGATAGCATAAAGCATATATCAGTGTTCATCTCCCTGGTATACTGAATTCGTGATGCTTGATAGCATAAAGCAATAATCAACTAACTACAAGGCACGAAAATAACATAACAGTCAAACGAAAAGCTTTTTACAGTAAAACTGAGAAATTTTAGGGCACGCAGGAGGCCATATATCATCAACACACATCATAACATAATCGCCAAGAAAAATTGGGAATTGGAACGATGAAAAAGGCTTCCAAAATGATACTTATTTTCCACAAATATGTTTTAAAGTCAAAAGTCAACAGATAATGTGAAATACAAGTAAAGTAAATGCTAAGAGCTATCAAAAATAAGGATGCCACATATGACCATTTCGTGAATTCAATTTATCTTATTTTAGTAAAGCTTGGTACGAAAATATTTAAATCATGTTCTGGTTTGTCAGAGTTATGATTTATTTTAGCCAAGAGACGAAGAATGTTTTGGTGTTTTCTTGTTGTCTGATGGTAACTTTTACAGCGGATAAAGGAAAGGATAACAATACCCGACTTTAAATTGCTACACCTCTATTAACCAAGGTAAACTCAAGCTTAATCCTTTTATCACAAGCCTGGTCGTCAGACTTGTCTGACACGATTTACCATAAAATTTCTAACATTTTTGTCGCTGAAATTTCCGATTGTTAAATTCAAAATTGTTTAAAACACTTTCTTTCTTTGTAATGCACATGGTCGATATCCTCTGTGCTGGATTTGGCTTCCTTGTTAGAACATTTTGGTTTTGAGTACTTTTCGTTTTCATAAGTTTTGGAATTTGACCTTCCAATGTTTTGATTTAAATGCTACTGATGGGATATTACTCCTTGAAATATCGATATATAGCATATCCAAATTAACCGTATATACCCGCGTTTTGGTATTTGTAATATTGAAATCTGCAACAATGAAAGATGATCCGTCTGGGATCAGTTAAACTTGCACCTTCATTGAAAATTATTCTACTCATGTAGATGATTTTTGCCTGAAGGGAAAAAAACTTCCAACTGAATTTTTTTTTTTGCAACTAAATAATTATTTTTTTTAATTTTATGGTTAACACCATTCTTAGACAATTATTTTGCACAACTGCTTTTGTATCAATATCATATTTGAGCTATTTTTTTTCCAATGGGAAGTTTTCAACGGGAAATAATCATACTAGATAAAATCCTTTCTATAGACAAGGGTTTTAACTGGTCAGAGATCAACTTCCATTTTTACACATTCAATAGGAGGGTTAAGCACAGGTACTCCAAAGTTCATTGATGAGTTCCTGTTCGGTTTTGGGTAACGTAACAGTTAATAATCACTGTAATTCGAAATTTCAATTCCTCCCGTTTACATTGAAATACTTTTACTTGATTTATAAGTCTCTGTACCAATGTATATGGTTATGAGACATAAAGTTGTTATTATTATTATTATAAGTCAATAAATACCACTTTATCTTCTGGGTGCTTTAAGGTAATACTATAGTAAAAAAACGGTCGGATAGAATTTTCTTAAATTTTGTCATAAGAAGTATCTAAGTGTATATGTTTTAAAAATGAAATAAAAAGAATAGGTCACTGTGCTTATTTTTGTAGAAAACTGATCAAAAACAGTCCGAATTTGGCTATTTTCATATAGGTTATATAGGTATATAGGGGAAAATGTTTTATATATATTTTTTCAAATTTCACAGGATAGATTTTTGTCAAAACATCAATTTTGGTAAGTTCTTTGAAATTAAGGCGTAAAATCATGGGGTCATCGTACCTTTTTAGCTCACCTGGCCAAAGGCCATGTGAGCTTATGCCATCACTATGCGTCCGTCGTCGTCTGTCGTCCGTTAACAATTTCAAAAATCTTCTCCTCTGAAACCACTGAACCAATTTAACAGAAACTTGGCAGGAATGATATATGACATGTTGGCAACAAACGATCCTCATTTTGAAATGCTTTGATAAAAAACATGGCCGCCGTTGCTAAAAATAGAACATAGGGGTAAAATGCAGTTTTTTGCAAGTAACTCAAAAACGGCTACAGATATCAAAATTCTGGCATAGGGTAAAAGTGATCAGCACCTCAAGATCTACCTACCCTGAAATTTTGAAGAAAATCCAACCACCCATGTAGGAGTTATTGCCCTTTTTGTGGATTTTTTGCAAATTTTGCACCTGTTTAGCTCAATATCTTGAAAACTATACAAGATGTTTGAGAAATTTAAATTGCATATTGTTAAGCACATCAAGATCTACAAAATTTGTAACAGGGTCAACGTTGTAGGACCTTTCCTTTTAGGAGTTATTGCCCTTAGAACGTCAAAATTTAGCATTTTAACAGCATTTCCTCATTACATTGAAAACGTTAACTCCTCTGACACTTTAAGTCCAAATGGAACCAAACTTGGTATAGTTGTTCATTAGCATTAGGTGTATAGAACTGATGTGGGGATTTTTGATTGGTCGTAAAACATGGCCGCTGTGGCTAAAAATAGAACAAAGGGGTAAATGGCAGTTTTTTGCAAATAACTCTAAAACGGTGACAGATTTCAAAATTTTGATTGGGAACAAAAGTGATCAGCACCTCAAGATCTACCAGCTCTGAAATTTTGAAGAAAATCCAACAACCCATGTAGGAGTTATTGCCCTTTTTGTGGATTTTTTGCAAATTTTGCACCTGTTTAGCTCAATATCTTGAAAATTATACAAGATATTTGAGAAATTTAAATTGTATATTGTCAAGCGCATCAAGATCTACAAAATTTGTAACAGGGTCAACGTTGTAGGACCTTTCCTTTGAGGAGTTATTGCCCTTGGAACGTCAAAATTGAGCATTTCAACTGCATTTCCTTATATTGAAAATGTTAACTCCTCTGACACTTTAAGTCCAAATGGAACCAAACTTGGTATTATTGTTTATTATATTATAAGGTGTATAGAACTGTTGTGGGAATTTTTGATTGGTTGTAAAACATGGCCGCTGTGGCTAAAAATAGAACATTAGGTTAAACTGCATTTTTTTGCAAATAACTCAAAAAGGGTGACAGATTTTTAGATTTTGATTGAGAACAAAAGTGATCAGCACCTTTAGATCCACCATATTGTCAGATGACCCTCTTATTAATCTTATGACCCTTTCAACGTTAAATAGATTTTGCCTTATAACCTTTACTTCAGGCACATATGTCAGGTGAGCGATTCAGGCTCCTGGGAGCCTCTTGTTTAAAAATAAATTGGAAAAACTGAATTTTCCCTACACATTTCAAACAAATTATCTCTCTTGAAAGTTATAAAATGAATATAACAGTTAGGTTTTGCATCAAACGTTTTTTTTTCTCATAATTTATCATAATAACAATATACACACAGTTAGATAGCAATGTTTTTGCCTTTGCTTAAATTTGGTAACATGCTCAGAATAGATGCTCAGTGTTATACCACTGTACTACCTTAATTGCATAACAATATATCTTTTAAGAATCCACTGAAAACATACATCTAAATAATTTTGAAATTATACTAATGATCAAATTCTGTATGCATTTCATTCTCGAAAATAAATGGGTATTGAACATGGCTTGAATAATGACAAAGTAAAATGAAGAGTTGATATTGATGTTGCTTGCATTGACTTATTACAATAAATTTATATGTGACATTGATGAAGCATCAAAGCTCATTTTATATCTTAATATAAATAGTCCATAAAACTCATGTACCTTTTACTAATTGTTTAATTATTAGTAGTACATGAAACATAGGTAAAATTATTGACTTAAAGTTCAAAATCCTTTCAATGATCCTTCAATCTCAAATTTCGTTATATTATGATGTGAATATTTACATCTCATATATCCCAAAGGAACTTGAGATAAAGGACACTACAGATTCCAGGAGTTTCGTTTCATATTTGGATTTATTTCTCGAAATTGACACACTAGAAAGGCTTTGTACAAAGATCTATGACAAACGTGATGACTTCAACTTTCCAATAGTCAACTTTCCCTTTCTGTGTAGCAATATTCCATCCGCTCCAGCATATGGGGTTTACGTATCACAATTGATTTGTTATTCTTGAGCATGTGGGGGTATAACAACTTCCTTGATAGAGCTAGACAACTGACAAACAAATTGTTAACAAAGGGGTACATTGCTCCCAGGTTGTTGTCATCACTAAAGAAATTTTACGGAAGACAGGAAGACAGCATGTGGTCGTAGAAAAATACAGGATTTCTATCTCTCAAATGAGCACTGATGTTGGTTAGACATAGAGTTTTGTAATGTCATCCATTTCGGATTTGACCAACACTTAATTGATTTTATATAGCTAGCAGGAAATGCTTACTCTTAAGGAACACCTGAGTTCACTCTCGTTTTGACTTGAGTTCAAGTTGCTGAATGCGATTTTGTTTATATGTGTTTTTTTGTTGTTGTTGAAGTGTGGTTTGTTTCGTTGTGATCTTTTTTTGTCTTTGTCTTTTCGGTATAATGATATTTGATTACCCCTTTGCTTTTTTTACAGAAGTTTTGTTGAATACACCCATTTAAGCCCTATATAGGCCTTTTTTGGAACGTTAGGGACCAGAAATCCCAAATGCAATACCATCCTTCCTTTAGTGGTTAGAAACATCATATAAAAATTTTGTTACATTCAGTCAACATTTTCTCAAGTTATTGAACAAACCCAAGTGTCCACAGACAACAACGATGCCAACATCCCCATAACATAATTCAATTGCAAAAAAATTGGGATCACATAATAAAAAAATGAACCAATATGCCTTGTAAGATTCAAGACTGATTTTCGATTCAAGTTGAATCTTTTAAAGGTTTGAAACAATGGAACTAATTAACATCAACCACGGTTTACATGGAATAAATAAGATAACTGTTTGTACATGAACAATAAGGAAAACTTGTTTCCTTTATTATATTTGAGAGAAAACATTCAAAATTTGAAATGGAAGGAAAACTCTTTCTGTTCTTTGTTTAAGAATGGGGTCTATCCGTGACTATTTCAGGGCTGGATTTGAATTATATGCATCTTATTTAGACCATGGGCCAATTGCAGAACCGCGAGCAGTGCCAAACGGCATCGTTGAAGGCTGCTGGCGGTTGTCCATTGTGGTTTTTCTAAATTGCCGTTTAATTGTGGGCTGTGTCGCGTACACTTATTCCACATCTCTTTATTTTCTATCCTAAAAATTTACCTACCACCTGGTGATCAAATTTGCACATGAAATTTTAACCAAATGGTGACCATTGCTATGAAAAGATTAAAAATATGCTCCTCTATTAAATTATTTAATAAACACTGAAATAGGCTAGTAGAAATAATCTATTGCGCTCATAGACAAATATTGGATTTCTATCTCTCAGATGTTGGTTTCTCATAGGGTTTTCTGTCTTCCTTGACCAAATTCCACATACTGAATGTACAATTTGCAGTGCAATGGGTGTGCTATAACAAGTAGAATTGCTTACTCTTCCGTAGCACCTGAGTTCAATCTCGTTACAACTTGAGTTGTTGATTTCTGTGCTGTAGTTTTTGTGTTTTTATCAAATGTTATGGTTTTTTTTCATGCTGTTCTCATTCGTGTTTACTGGTATTGTCGTTGCCCTTTCAGACTGTTGACACTCAAATATCCCAAGGGTGTTTTTATTTCTTTTATTATATTTTCTAGTTCCATGGAAAAAGATACCAGACAAAAACAAGAATAAAGGGGGTTGAAGTTTTTCTGGCACAATGAATAAAGCATGTAAAATTCTGAACTTTAAGTAAAAGAAAATAATTAACCAATTGATGATAATGAACACATAACCCTTTAAAGGGCTAAACATTAACAAAAATACACATTACTGTAGCATTATTCTTTCCTCTTTACAGTATGAAAGTTACCATGGTCTATAAATAAACACTAACTAAAAATTTGTAGAAACTTTTAAAAATTTTTATTGCACACATTTAATTTGAACAACAGATATTTTTTTGTCATTTCATTTGCATATTAATTTAAAATATAACTGTATAAAATACTTCATGAAGTAAACATTAACAAACAAGTATAAATAACCCATGAAATAAATGTTAAAAACATGCAAAATGAATAACAGTCTACTTGGTCTTTTTAGTTTCTCCATCTTGCTCTGATGGTTCATCATACGACACACCAAACTCATTAACTCTCTTCATATCTACTGGATACAACCTGAAAATCAAGAATTTGAAACATGTTTTATTGTGCTACATATAAAATTTTCAAGAATATGAAACATGTTTTATTGTGATACATAATATGAAATAGGCAGTGCCTAAATGCGAGCACAGCATAAATCTGTTCGATAAAAAACAAGACGCTCCCAGGAGCCTGAATTGCTCACCTGGTCTTGATGTCAACCCTATGAAGGACTTTGTAGAGCTAAATAAGCTGAACATTTAAGCAAGCAACAGCTTTACTCTTTCAGCAATAGTTTTCATTCTGTAGGCCAAAAACATGAAATTGTGTTATTTTAGGGAAAGTAATCCCTATAAGGGATCATCTAACAATGTTGTTGTGAAAATGAGCTGAACATATAAGCAAGCAACAGCTTTTCTCTATCTGCTAGAGGCCAAAAACACTTTTTTTTGCCTTAAAGGGGCTGTAACCCCTGTATGGGGTCATCTGACAACTTCGACCCTACGAAGATTTTAATAGAGCTAAATGAGCTGAACATTTCAGCAAGCAACAGCTTTTCTCTATCTGCAATAGTTTTCATTCTATAGGCCAAAAACACTATTTTTCGGCTTTAAGGGACTGTAACCCCTATAAGGGGTCATCTGACAACTTCAACCTTATGAAGACTTTTGTAGAGCTAAATGAGCTGAACAATTAAGCAAGCAACAGCTTTTCTCTATCTGCAATTATTTTCATTCTATAAGCCAAAAACACACTATTTTTTGCCTTTAAGGGACTGGAACCCCTATAAGGGGTCATCTGACAACTTCGACCCTATGATGACTTTTGTAGAGCTAAAAAAGCTGAACATTTAAGCAAGCAACAGCTTTTCTCTATCTGCAAAAGTTTTCATTCTATAGGCCAAAAAAACTATTTTTCACCTTTAAGGGGCTGTAATCCCTATAAGGGGTCATCTGATTTATAGGGGTCATCTGACAACTTTGACCTCATGAAGACTTTTGTAGAGCTAAATGAGCTGAACATTTATGCAAGGAACAGCTTTTCTCTATCTGCAATTATTTTCATTCTATAGGCCAATAAAAAGCTTCGCCGAGCGCAGCATGATATGACCGCAACATGTTGAACCCTGTACATTGTAGGCCTAATATGGATAGTCTATTGCTCTGGACACATGCAGCCCATGGTGGACTGACAAAGGTTTTTGACACATGCTTCTCTGATGGACTTTCGACCCAGGGGATAAAAATATAAATTTTTAATGTTGTATTCTACTCTTTAAAAGAATAATGTTCGGGGAAAAAATTAAAAATCGAACCAGAATTTTTTTTAAATTATGATTACAGCCCCAAAAATTTAGAATCGCTACCTGACAAGAATAAATTTGCAAAGAAAAAATTTCAAAATCGGACCACAAATAAAAAAGCCCCATTTGGTCCCTAATTACGTAATAGGGGGAAAAGGGGGGTCACAAAAATTAATTCTTAATTTTGTATCCACTATTTGACAAGAACAAACATGCAAAAAAAATTTTCAAAATCGGACCAGAAATAAAAAAGTTACAATTTTGGCCCCTTTTGGTCCCTAATAACGTAACAGTAAACAAGAGGCTCCCAGGAGCCTGAATCGCTCACCTGGTCTTGATGTCAACCCTATGAAGACTTTTGTATAGCTAAATGAGCTGAATGTTTATATGCATGAAAAATCTTTTCTCTATTTGCAATTGCTTTCATTCTAAATAATCAAAAAACACTAAGGGGCTATAACCCCTATAAGGGGTTATCAGACAACTTCAACCCTATGGGGACTTTTGTAGAGCTAAATGAGCTGAACATTTAAGCAAGCAACAGCTTTTCTCTATCTGCAATAGTTTTCATTTTTTTAGCCAAAAACACTATTTTTGCCTTTAAGGGTTGTAACCCCTATAGGGGTCATCTGACAACTTTGACCCTATGAAGACTTTTGTAGAGCTTAACGAGCTGAACATTTTAGCAAGCAACAGCTTTTCTCTATTTGCAATAGTTTTCATTCTATAGGCCAAAAACACTATTTTTCGCCTTATTGGGCTGTAACCCCTATAAGGGGTCATCTGACAACATTGACCCTATGGAAACTTTTGTAGGGCTAAATGAGCTGAACATTTAAGCAAGCAACAGCTTTTCTCTATTTGCAATAGTTTTCATTCTATAGGCCAAAAACACTATTTTTTGCCTTTAAGGGGCTGTAACCCCTATAAGGGGTCATCTGACAACTTCGACCCTATGGAGACTTTTGTAGAGCTAAATGAGCTGAACATTTAAGCAAGCAACAGATTTTCTCTATTTACAATAGTTTTCATTCTATAGGCCAAAAACATGCAAAAACGCTATTTTTCACCTTTAAGGGGCTGTAACCCCTATTAGGGATCATCTGACAACTTTGACCTTATGAAGACTTTTGTAGGGCTAAATGAGCTAAACATTTAAGCAAGCAAGAGCTTTTCTCTATTTGCAATAGTTTTCATTCTATAGGCCAAAAACACTTTTTTTTGCCTTTAAGAGGCTGTAACTATGACCAGTGCACAAGGCGTTGTGCACTGAAAAATCAAATATTTGAGTATTAAATCTCTCCCTTTCATTTTATTAGTTTCAATATATATTTTTGAATATTTTTAACATTATTTTCATTAAATTAATTATTTCACTTTTAAATATTTTATTCATTCAATTACTTTGCTTTTAAATTATTTTCCCACAGATAAATTCTTTTGGATTAGTGTAAATTGGAAGAGATAAAGGGCTAATCAAGTTCTATTCATTTTTGACATTAATTCTGTTTTAATCTTTTATTGTAATAAGTGTGAAATACCATTAAGGATATAAGCTATTGTCACTTAAAATTCTTATTTACTAGACAGATTAATTATTCTCTTTTTATCTAAGTATTTGGTTGTTAAGGATATATTTTGTATTATGTTTTTATTGTTAATCTGAGTTGATAGTTCTGGATTTTGTAAGGACAGTTAGAGTTTGATTTTGAAGCAAGTCAGATGTGTTTTAAAATGCTTTCTACATATTTCAACTACTAAGGACAGACTACCTCCTCTATCATGTCTAATGGATATACTGTTTTAAATGAAATTATGATTATTTGTTTATACTGTTGACTTTATTTGTAAATATTAAATGTGTTGTTATGCTGGAATAGACTTTATATACATAACTAAATGAACAATCCAGAATAGAGCTAATTCCCCCACGCACTCAACACCCATAGTGCGTGTCTGATCCGGGCAATGAGACAATGACATTAAATTCCATTCCCCATGCTCAGCGCCTCGGTCAGAGAGTGGCAGAGAACCGGGCTTTGGCAATGAGCTGCAAGTGAAGTTAAAACAGGGAAAGTGCAGGGAATCAGCAACAGAGGAAGTTGACAGAACAACGAGATCCTATGCTGTTAGAGGGTGAGTACAGCCTTGAATATCACATTGTGACACAAATCCTATTTTTGTTCTCTTATAGGTTGTTACTTTTAAGTGAATAGGCTTTTAGCACCAATCCTTGCATTTTCCTCAACTTCATTTTGTAACTCCTTAGCCAACACTTTTTTTCTAAAACCTCTCGCAATTTTTTTTTTTTATTTGATTGGTCAAAATACAATTTACTAGATACTTACTTTATTTTATAATTTTTTTTTGAACTCTTCAAGATGGCTACAAGTAAAGGTACAGCTTTCATTGCTTCAATTAAAGCAGCATTAGACAATGGAAATAAGGTTAATATTAAGTTAGGCAAAATGCACACAAATGCTTTGGTTGATACTGGTGCAAATATTTCTGTAGTTAATAGAAGTATACTCAGGAAAGCATTCAATAGGTATGACTTTCCTAGCATCTATAAGTCAGATCTTCTTAGTGTGACAGGTGTTTGTAACACAGTCCATAATATTGCAGGCAAAGTCGACCTGTCAATTGATGTAAATGGCTTACAGATGGCACATTCATTTTATGTATTAGATAATGTCTCATTTTTAGTCATATTAGGAAAAGATTTTCTTAAAGCTCATAATGCTTTTATAGATTATAGAGATGAAACAGTCAGTTTCCAAAACAGCTTAACAATGGCACCACTTTTATCAAAATCAAAGGCTCAAAAACATACAACTTTTGGGAAAACACTAAATGCTGTAACAATACGAGCGAAAACAACATGTGTGCTTCCTTTATCAGTTTCAAAGCTAAAGAACAATTCCACAGTTTTAGTTGAACCAGTACAAACACTGCACAACAAAAACATAATAGGAAGTAGAAGTTTAAGCTGTGTTCAAGACAACAAAGTAAATTATAACCTAATCAATCCAACAAACCAAGATATCACATTTAATTCTAATACAGTCATTGCAAAAATATTTTCCCATAATAGCCAACCTATTTTTAGCTTTAATGAAAATGAGAAATTGACAAAAGTCAAAACTCCTTTAGAAAAAGCAGAGGAGTTGAACATAAATATTGACAAAAAGAATTTATCGCGAGACCAATTCATACAGTTAAAAACACTAATAGGAGAAAACAGAGATGTTTTTGCAAAAGATGCGTCTGAAATTGGAAAAACTGATATGCACTATCATACAATTGTTACAACAACAGACAAACCAGTTCGAACACAAAGATATTCTCAGACACCCAAAATGCGAGCTGAAACAGAGAAACTTATAAAAGAAATGCTTAGTAATGACATTATTGAAGAATCAATGTCACCATATCAAAGCTCTGTGGTGCTTGTAAAGAAACCAAATGGTCAATACAGGTTCGCTGTGGATTACAGAAAGCTTAATGCCATTTCAGAGGTTATTTCATGGCCAATTCCAAAACTGGATGAAGTAGTCGATACAATAGCAGCTGCTGAATCAAAGATTTATAGTGTACTTGACTTGGCTTCAGGCTTTCATCAAGTACCACTAGATGAACAAACAAAACACAAGACAGCATTTATAACACACCAAGGGTCTTACCAGTTTAAAAGATTATGTTTTGGTTTGCAAAATGCACCAAGTACATTTCAGATGCTAATGACCAAAGTTTTAAAAGAACTTAACTACAAAATGCACTCATATACATTGATGACATTTTAATCTTTTCTAAGAACTTTGAAGAACATTTATACCATTTAAAATTAGTTTTTCAAAAGCTCAGACAAGCAAAACTAACGCTACAACCAGCAAAATGTCACTTTGCAGCTAAAGAGGTTAAATACTTAGGGCATGTTATCAATGAAAAAGGCATTCAGGTTGACAAAACAAAAACCTCTGCAGTTTCGGAATACCCAATACCAAAAACAGTTAAGCAACTCAGGTCATTCTTAGGAATGTGTGCTTATTACAAGAAGTTTATTAAGGACTACAGTAAGATTTGTGCACCACTACATAATCTGCTGGGCAAAAATGTACACTTTACATGGGCAAATGAGCAACAAAATGCTTTTAACAAACTAAAAGACAAGCTAACATCAGCACCAATTCTGGCATTTCCAAACTTTGAAAAACCATTTACCCTTGCTGTGGATGCTAGTGACTCGAGTATTGGATATGTCTTGGGTCAAATCAACAGCAATGGTCTGGAACACGTAATCGCCTATGGTGGAAGAGCATTAAACAAGCGTGAAAAAGCGTGGCACATCAACCACAAAGAAGGCTTAGCACTTGTTGAAGCTATCAAATCCTACAAGGCATATCTTTCCAATGCAGAGTTTACGGTTTACACAGACAACATCACAATTCGCTGGTTGGACACAAACAGAGATGCACAGGGTAGATTAGGAAGATGGGCTTTATTTCTTCAGCAGTTTAAGTTCAAAATCATGCACAGACCAGGTACACAAAACCAAAATGCAGATGGATTTTCACGAAGAATTTATCCTGAAGAAGACGAGCAAACAGAGGATGATGACTTTCCAGCCATAGGATCAATTCATGCTACTCAGAAAAGATTTACATCGGTCACATTTGAATATGCTTGGGAAAACAAACCAAAAGTTCAAGAAATATTAGTCATAGATACTCCAGCTGATAACCTAGATGAAGAGATTATGCCAAATCACCAAACTTTAAAGCAATTACAACAAAACTGTGAAGATTTTGCAGCAATCATCAACTTCAAGAAAAACAGACTGGTTCCTGAAGCATATAACCAAAGACAAGCCAACTCCTTGGTTGCTCAGGCAAATTTTTATGAAATAGGCAAGAATGGCATCCTTTTTCATATTTATAGAGAAAGAGCTAAAGGTTTAACACCAGAACAAAGTGTTGTCAGGCAGTGCATACCTAAAACACTAAGACATGACCTCATGTTATCATACCATGACTGTATTGCTGGAGGAGCACATCAGGGATTCGAAAGGAACTATGCGGCACTAAGAGCAAAGTACTATTGGCCGAATATGTATTCAGATGTTGAATCTTATATAAGGACGTGCGAAATTTGCCAACAGTCCAAAAATTCAAAGCACCAGAAGCCTGTACCATTAAGACCTCTGCCAATAAAAGATGTCTTCTCCAGGTGGCACATGGACTTTCTGGAGCTTCCAGCTACCCCAGAAAAGCACAGGTATTTACTCCTACTGGTGGACAGCTATTCAAAGTGGTGTGAAGCCTTTCCTTTAAAATCAATGGAAGCAAAAGAAGTAGCAAATGTCCTTTTCAACGAAATATTCTGTAGATATGGAGCACCAAGAACACTTGTATCGGATAGAGCCCAGAACTTTATGTCAAAACTTGTCCAAGCTCTCTGCGAGTTGTTCCAGATAACTAGACATTACACAAGCTCCTACCATCCTGAAACAAATGCTGCTTGTGAGCGTATGAATTCCTTCATAGCACAAACATTAAGAGCTTACTGCAATAAGGAACAGACAGACTGGACAAAATTTGTACCTGCAGTAATGATGGCTTACAGATCAACACCGGCAACACAGTCAACACAATTCTCACCATTCTTTCTTTTACACTCCCAAGAGATGAGGTTACCAATAGATGTGGCTTTAACACCAAAACCTAATATGGCAAGAGAACCCAGGTTACATCTAATGAGAGTTTTGGACCAGCTTAAAATATACAGAGAGGTCGCTACAGAAAATATGAGGCAAAAGCAAGTCAAATATGCAACTCAACATGATAAGAAAGCAGCGGAAACAACACTTACAACAGGAAGTCGTGTGTGGTTATACTGCAGCAGAGTACCAAAGGGCAAGTCTCCAAAATTACTACAAAAATGGGTAGGACCCTTCACAATAATATATACTGGTCCAAATAATACTTTTAAGATAAGAAGAGATTCCACTTGAGTTACAATGAAAGCACTAGTTCATGCCAAGCGGTTAAAAGAATATCATGATCCGGCAGACAGACCTGATTATTTTATACCAGAATACCAAGACATTGAACTAAACCCGGAAGAACTAGATGAACATGATACTAACTTAGTGGATATAGATGTGCAAACACAAAGTCAAGACCAGGAAGAGGTACTGGTAGATGCTAATGATCAGGAAACTCAGAATCCGACCAAAACAGTGGACAGAAACCAGGAGCCTCCCAGAACTCAGGAAGGTGAACAACATGACATTATTCAGACTCAGGTCAATAAGCATCCTCAGCAAAAATCACAAACCAATGCCAAAGAACAACAGCAAACCGAAGTAAAAACTAATTCACAACCTTTGAATCACAATAGACCAAAATCTAACAAAAAGTCACAACAGCAGTTACCTCCTTTCAAAGAGGGAGACATTGAGAAAATATATGAGTACAGTCTTTATCAAAACAAACCTATATACAAGGTCAAGATTTCTGGTCAACCAGGAACGTCGTGGCAAGATGGGTTTCGTATACCAGAAGGTTTGAAGCAAAATTTTCACAAATTGTACAATGCTAAAGGCAAGCGTAGGAAAAGACCAGATAACAACAGAAAATTCTTTGATAAAACACAGAATCAAGTAAATTCAATTTCACAAGCAACACCAAACACAAAAATAGTCAGAGTATCTGTAGATAGGGATCAAAGGGAATCAAGATATTTATTGACCAGACCAAATGGTCAACAATTTAATCGTTTGTTGATGAGTCATGAACTTCCATGTGATCTTTTTAAAGCATTTATTAAAAGTATTGAACAAGCACAAATTAGTTGCATACAATCCAAAAATCCATTAAAACAAAAACACTTTATACCGGTTTCAGAGTATGATATTAGGACAAACAAATTCACACATCATCTAACTCCAAAACATAGGGTGGTGTTACCACAAAACCAATCATCTGAAAATGGAATTCAAATGTTCAAAACTAAGTTAATAGAACATTTTGTTAAAGCAAATGGTCATGTTCCAGGTTTATATTAAAAGATGGGTTTTTTTTGTGTGTTTTTGTTTTTTTTTACACACATCATATTCATTTACAATTTTTGTTTTGTTTGGTTCAGTTCAATATTTTTCATACTGAATAGTACACCAGTTTTTTTATGTGCCACTGAAGTCAAACATCATGCAAGTACAACTCATTGTACTGCTAATATTTCTAGGGTGAAACACTGTCTTCATTGAGGTACATGATGATTCTGTACATATATCTATATTTTGGCATAAAATTTAGGCACCACATAAATGAGGGTTGGCCTCATCAACCAAACTTCATTTCTTGTGGATCTTTAAAGTAGGAGTGATGACCCTGCTTAAAAGAACATCTAAACGTTTTACAAATTATTATTTCCTACAGATAAAGCAATATAACTTAATATGACAGTGTGCAGCTCTATCATTATTATTTTTTTTAAACCCATTACACAAATCTGACAGATTTTAGTTTGTTTTTTTTACAGATCCATTTCTTAAATTTCATTTTTCTTTAGTCAGAATAAGTTATCCCATGTCTCAATAAGATTTTTTTTTATTATGTGTCACATGTGTCAAGGTTGTATCTCAATGCAGAATTCTATGATGAATATGTAGCAGACCAGTCTTCAATATACATGTCTTTGGCTTACAGTTTCCCCCGGGAAAGTTCAAATGTGTCAGTGGTTCCAAGTCTCCCCCCAGGAAACTTCAAATGTGTCAATGGTTCCAAGTTTCCCCCCGGGAAACTTCAAATGTGTCAGTGGTTCCAAGTTTCCCCCCAGGAAACTTCAAATGTGTCAATGGTTCCAAGTATTCCCCCGGGAAACTTCAAATGTGTGAGTGGTTCAGTTTCCCCCAGGAAACTTCAAATATGAGTGGTTCAGTTTCCCTCAGGAAACTTCAAATATTAGTGGTTCAATTTCCCCCAGGAAACTTCAAATATTAGTGGTTCAGTTTCCCCCAGGAAACTTCAAATATGTGTCACTTGTCCCCGCAAGGACAAGTTCAACCTGCAAAGCTTTGGCCTGTAAGCAATGCAGGTTGACAGGAGCGAAAGACGAATTATTAACAAATTGTCTTGTTCTGGCCTGTGGACAAGGCAATTAATCTGCAGTGCTTTGGCCTGTAAGTACTGCAGGTTAGAATACTAGGAGCGAAAGCCAAATCACAAATTGTTTGTTCTGGCCTGTTAACTGCAATTTGTGAAAGAATATTGCTCGACAATACTCCTCCCTGGAGTTTATAGAGTCTCCTAACCACAAGGGTGACTGTGGTAGGAGACAGTGTCTTTTAATTCCATCCGAATATGGAAGAGTCTGTAAGCAGATTTTCAATGCCATGGAGGAAATATAAAGACTTTGAAGGATACCGAACATGAGGAAGACGTTCCCATGTGATCCAAATAATATATTGTGCCACAGCAATCAAACTTTCATTCAGTTTATCAAATGTGGGATTTTTTTCAATAGGACAATGTGTTTATCAGTGATCATGTGTTTCAATCCAAAGGACACGGTGTTCATATTCAGTGAAAAATACTTCAGTCATCTATGTTCAAATATTCAATTATATTTACTTAATCATTCACTTATTAGTTTATGCTTTATCTTATTTAGTATGTTTATAATGTTTTGTTCATTATGTTTTGATATTATTGAGCATGTATTTTTTACTAATTTTTCGGAGAAAAATTTTTGTGCAGGAGGGGAGAATGTATGACCAGTGCACAAGGCGTTGTGCACTGAAAAATCAAATATTTGAGTATTAAATCTCTCCCTTTCATTTTATTAGTTTCAATATATATTTTTGAATATTTTTAACATTATTTTCATTAAATTAATTATTTCACTTTTAAATATTTTATTCATTCAATTACTTTGCTTTTAAATTATTTTCCCACAGATAAATTCTTTTGGATTAGTGTAAATTGGAAGAGATAAAGGGCTAATCAAGTTCTATTCATTTTTGACATTAATTCTGTTTTAATCTTTTATTGTAATAAGTGTGAAATACCATTAAGGATATAAGCTATTGTCACTTAAAATTCTTATTTACTAGACAGATTAATTATTCTCTTTTTATCTAAGTATTTGGTTGTTAAGGATATATTTTGTATTATGTTTTTATTGTTAATCTGAGTTGATAGTTCTGGATTTTGTAAGGACAGTTAGAGTTTGATTTTGAAGCAAGTCAGATGTGTTTTAAAATGCTTTCTACATATTTCAACTACTAAGGACAGACTACCTCCTCTATCATGTCTAATGGATATACTGTTTTAAATGAAATTATGATTATTTGTTTATACTGTTGACTTTATTTGTAAATATTAAATGTGTTGTTATGCTGGAATAGACTTTATATACATAACTAAATGAACAATCCAGAATAGAGCTAATTCCCCCACGCACTCAACACCCATAGTGCGTGTCTGATCCGGGCAATGAGACAATGACATTAAATTCCATTCCCCATGCTCAGCGCCTCGGTCAGATAACCCCTATAAGGAGTCATCTGACAACTTCGACCCTATGGAGACTTTTGTAGAGCTAAATGAGCTGAACATTTAAGCAAGCAACAGCTTTTCTCTATTTACAATAGTTTTCATTCTACAGACCAAAAACACGAATTTTTGCCTTTAAGGGGCTATAACCCCTATAAGGGGTCATCTGACAACTTTGACCCTATGGACACTTTTGTAGAACTAATTGAGCTGAACATTTAAGCAAGCAACAGCTTTTTTCTATCTGTATTAGTTTTCATTTTAGAAGCCAAAAACATGAAAAAATGCTATTTTTCACCTTCAAGGGGCCGTAACTCCTATAAGGGGTCATCTGACAACTTCGACTCAATGGTGACTTTAGTAGAGCTTTTGATGCTGAAGCAGTAGTGTGGCATCAGATTTCATCTTTCTCTTATACTTTTTGATTTACAAGCTAAAAACAGTAGTCTCACCCCCCTGGTCTATTTTTAGTAACGGTGGCCATGTTTTTTGACCAATCAAAAATCTAAACACAAATTTGGTGCAGGACACCCTAAGGATCAATCATACCAAGTTTTATTGAATTCTGTTCAGTAGTTTCAGAGGAGAAGATTTTTGAAAAATTGTTAACGGACGACGACGACGACGACGGACGCCAAGTGATGGCAATAGCTCACCTGGACCTTTGGTCCAGGTGAGCTAAAAAGGCTGAAATCGAATCCCACATTATGGGACCCCACCCTGATGCTGTCTACCAAATATCAAGTGGCTGTGATATGTAGTTGCTGAGAAAACTATTACGAAAAATTTCTTCCCCACCTGCCCGCCCAACATTCAACATTTTATAACCTGGATTTTTCACTCAATAAACTCACCATCTTTGGTATAAATAAATTACAAAAACAACATCATCTCTGAAACAGGCAAGTCTATGAGCAGTGGGCATGGTGATAATGAAGGCAAAAATATCATCTATAAATGTGTTGAAAGCCTGAAATTATAAAAGATACAAGTAAAAGGTTTGAGAGGAAAAAGATAAACATTAAATTTATGTCATTCAATACATTAAACAATATTATTGTGAAAAATGTCATCAAAATGTGAATAAATGTAGCTCATTTATTTTAAAGATATACCATACAGGTAAGAGCTGAAGGAAGACAAAATGAAAGAAAAATATCATATAAACTACATTTTTTAAATATAAGAGCTTTGTTGTTTCTAGTTTTTATACACCTTTTTCAGTTGATATTATAAAAAGTCACCAAATCATTTCTGAGAATTACCTTACCTTGTACATAAAAGCTCTCCATGGTAAATGGGCAACAGATTTTAACTGAAAAAAATATGCAGTTTGATGAATTTTTTTTTAAATAGCGTTAAAAAATCATGTCATAAATTTAATTATTTTAAGGTGTGTTACCCATTTCTAATTATTATCAACATTTTTTTTATTTAAAAGTATAAATTGGACTGAAAAATCAATGAAAAGTTCAGAAAACATTTTTTCTAATTTAATCTTTTTTCTGGTTTTAGCTTTGCTGGGTTTGTTGTTGCCATTCTTTAGCAGATTTGACCCACACTAAATTGATCATAGGCAATGCACAATGTTACAACAGACAGGACCTGCACAACAGGACATAGCATCTGAGTTCATTCTCCTTCCAAGGCCAGTTTCCCTTGCTGGTTGGAGTTGTTTAATGTGTAGTTTGTGTTGTTTATTTGTTTGTTTTTGGTGTTGCTGTCTTTTGTAACAACTGACTTCTTGACTTGTGGCATTCCATATGTCTTATATTTGCCTCTTCAAAGTAGAAGTAATTACATGTTGTACAAACCTTATAATTAACAAATAGTTGTGGTAACATGAATAAAAATCCCAATGCATAAACTCCTGCAAATGAAATCAACTCAAAATTGTTAAAATCATTGAGTAATTTTATTCAAATCAGTAAGAAAAATCATTAGAAACAAAAAGTTGTTTAATATTTGAACAATTCAGCAATATTTTACACCAAACATAAAAGATAACAAGAAATTCAATATCAGACTCGAAAACTTTTGTTTTAGAGATAAAAACAAAATGATAAGGTAGAAATAAATTGACTGGCTACAGCTTAAGCCTTTGATATATCAGTATTCAATGGTCAAAACTTAACAATTCTCTTTGCAAGTTGCTGATTATTTGTGTATCTTGTTTTTTTTGGTCATTAAACATTATTTTACTCGGGATTAAATCCACGCTTTCACAATTATCTGGTTCTCTGAAATAAATGAAAAATATAAAAGGCACATACCATTTACAAGACTTTGTATACACCATGAATACCAGCTAAAAAAATAATAAATTATAAACATTTTCATTATAATAAAAATAAATAAGTATTAAATTTTATCAAAACATTCATATGAAAGTAAAGAAAAAAGAACAAAAAGAAATAAAGTTCCATTACTCCTGTATTATTAGTTGAATCAAAATGGTATTTAAATACGATCAACTACACATCTACAAAATTTTATTAAAACAGGTTGAGCCGCCTCAGAGAAGTTGTGCTCACAGTGTTCCTATGACTTAAACTGACAAGATTCCATAAAGTCACATAACTCTTTTTAATATAATACAAATCAAAATGGTGTTCTGATATGATCAACTTTATATCATGACAAACAATCTTACAAAAAGTCATCAAAATCCCTTGAGCGGTCTCAGAGAAGTTGCTCTCATAAGAGTGTGACTGATGCATGAACAGAAGGACGAAGACCATTACTAGATCCCTCTGTTGCATTGCGGCAGTTAAACAATTTTTAATTTGTTAATCTTCGTAAAAAACTTTGATAAGAGTAAACATTTTGATGTATACTGATTTAAACTTCACAGATGGAGCCAACACCCTCTAGTTTTTTAAAGGAATTCATGAGACTTCCAAACGATAATAATCATTCAAAAATATCTCGTCCAGCCATTCATCTTCATCACAAGATAGATATGTACTCATGCTTTTCCTGTATTTCATTTTATTTAAATGAGGTTTATTTACTGTATTCATAACAGCATCACGCTACTTTGATTTGTGATATTAAGTAGACTTAAAGAAGATATGTTAAAAAATAGAAGTGGTCATTATTTAGTATGGTGATATCACTATGAAACTCTTAATGATACAAACCTTTTATGTGGAACATACAACAATGAATACACTGCCCCACCAATTACTAATGGGAGCAAAACAAAGGATAAATATTTCATTGCCTGAAGAAGAAAAGATATAATTTTTTGCTTAAAATTTTCTATTAAAAAATAATGTTTAAGATTTCTACAATTGATGAACAATAAAACAACAAACAAGCAATGTGTTCAATGTATATATATGAAACTTAAATTTGAGATGGACAGATTTTACTTTTTTACAAAATTAATAACAAAAAACATCATAGGATAATAGTTCTGTAATCCATATAGACTACAAGCCCTTTGAATACTTTTTAAAATTGACAAGTTTAAGTTCTTCTAATGATATCAATGTCTTACTTGAGAATCAAACTGCTCTGTTTCTTTCTCTTTATCTGAAGTTGAACCTAACTGTAAAAATATACAAAATATAGGCACTTAAAGGTAAAGGACAAATAAACACCAGGAGAAAAATAAAAGTTTAAAAGAAATGTATCCAAACGTACAACCTTTTTTAATGGATAAAAGAGATAAAATGGAAATTTGACAGTGGTGCAATAAACTTAAATTACTCTTATGTTTCAAAGGATTTTGACCA
Source organism: Arcuatula senhousia (assembly GCA_963971305.1). Classification (NCBI taxonomy): domain Eukaryota; kingdom Metazoa; phylum Mollusca; class Bivalvia; order Mytilida; family Mytilidae; genus Arcuatula; species Arcuatula senhousia. The sequence continues at coordinate 13,095,385 of OZ020306.1, forward strand.
GATGTTGTCAAAATATGGTGCAACATGTAAACAAACCATCTAGCTTCAATGTCCAATGGCCCATGCCCAACAAAACTTAAAAAAAACAAGAGGGGCCCAGGAGCCTGAATCGCTCACTTGACTTTTCCATATCAAAATTTAACTTGTTACTATTACCCTGTATACAAATTTTCATCGAAATCGGATCAAGTTGAAGTTTTGATGGAAAAATGGTGGCCATTTTGTAAATGGTGACAATAAAAAATGTTTGACACCAAAATTGAACTCGGCATACCAATACAATGATGACCCTGTTACCATATTTGTATATCTTAATGTGTTTAACATTATACAATTTAAATTTCTCAAATATTTTATATAATTTTCAAGATATTGAGCTTCAAAATTGCAAAATTTATCAAAAATCCAGAACTACAGGCTCCCAGGAGCCTGAATCGCTCACCTTGTATTCGATGATATTTATAAGCTGGATATTTTAACAAAGGACTGCTACTCTGTGGAATTATCAATTTTAATATTCTAAGGGAAACAACTCCTATCAACAACGGTCTTACAACTTTGACCCCATTTACATAATTTTTAGATCTTTGTATGCTTAACCATATGCAATTTAAATTTTTCAAATATCTTGAATAGTTTTCAAGATATTAGTCTAAAAAGAGAAAAATTTGAAAAAAAACCAAGAAAAAGGGCAATAACTCCTACAACCATTGTCAGACCTTCTTCAAAACTTTAAAGCAGGTAGATCTTGATGTGCTGATCATTATTACCTGAACAGAATTTTAATATCTATCACCATTTTTGAGCAATTTGCAAAAAACTGCAATTTACCCTTATGTCCTATTTATAGCCATGGCGGCCATGTTTTTTGTCCAATCAAAATTTTGAACGAAAATTTTGTAGACCACATATTACAGAACAACCCTACCAAGTTTCATTTCATTAGGCCAAGCGGTTTCAGAGAAGAAGATTTTTGAAAAGCTGAACAAAAAGCTGTGAAAATGGTCAAATTTAACAATCCAAGGGGTATAACTCCTAAAGGAACGATCCTACAACTTTTGTAGATCTTTATGTGTTTAGTCATATGCAATTTAAATTTTTGAAATATCTTGTATAGTTTTAAAGATATAGGGCAAAATAAGTAAAATTTTTGAAAAAATCAAGAAAAAGGGCAATTACTCCTACATCAGTTGTTGGATCTTCTTGAAAATTTCTAAGCATGTAGATCTTGAGGTGCTGATCACTTTTACCCTATGCCAGAATTTTTATATCTGTTACGGTTTTTGAGTAATTTTCAAAAAACTGCAATTTACCCCTATGTTCTATTTTTAGCCATGACGGCCATGTTTTTTGTAGAATCAAAAATTTGAACGATAGTTTTGTAGAGGACATACTACAGAACAACTCTACCAAGTTTCATTACATTTGACTAAGCGGTTTCAGAGAAGAAGATATTTGAAAAGTTGAACGACGGACAACAGACGAGGGACGACGGACGCCAAGTGATTGCAAAAGCTCACATTGCCTTCGGCAAGGTGAGCTAAAAAGGAAAAAGGGCAATAACTCCTACACAGGTAGTGGGATCCACTAGACAGGTAGATCTTGTCATGCTGGTCACTTATACCCTTGCCAGAATTTTGATATCTGTGACCCTTTTTGAGTAATTTGCAAAACAAGAGGCTCCCAGGAGCCTGAATCGCTCACCTGGTCTTGATGTCAACCCTATAAAGAACTTTGTATAGCTAAATAAACTGAACATTTAAGCAAGCAACAACTTTTCCTTGTCTGCTATAGTTTTCATTATATAAGCAAAAATCATCATGAACATGTAAATTTAGGGGTTGTAATCCCTGTAAGGGGTCATCTGACAACTTCAACGCTATGGAGACTTTTGTAGAGCTAAATGGCTGAACATTTAAGCAAGCAACAGCTTTTCTCTATCTAAAATACTATTTTTCGCCTTTAAGGGGCTGTAACCCCTATAAGGGTCATCTGACAACTTCGACACTATGACAACTTTTGTAGAGCTAAATGAGCTGAACATTTAAGCAAGCAACAGCTTTTCTCTATCTGCAATAGTTTTCATTCTATAGTTTTTGCCTTTAAGGGGCTGTAACCCCTATAAGGGGTCATCTGACAACTTCGACCCTATAAAGACTTTTGTAGAGCTAAATGTGCTGAACATTTAAGCAAGCAACAGCTTTTCTCTATCTGCAATAGTTTTCATTCTAGAGGCCAAAAACGCTATTTTTTGCCTTTAAGAGGCTGTTATCCCCTATAAGGGGGTCATCTGACGACTTCGACCCTATGAAGACTTTAGTAGAACTCGATGAGCTGAACATATAAGCAAGCAACAGCTTTTCTCTATCTGCAATAGTTTTCATTCTATAGGCCAAAAACACTATTTTTCACCTTTAAGGGGCTGTAACCCCTATAAGGGGTCATCTGACAACTTCGACCCAATGAAGACTTTTGTAGAGCTAAATGAGCTGAACATTTAAGCAAGCAACAGCTTTTCTCTATCTGCACTAGTTTTCATTCTAGAGGCCAAAAACACTATTTTTTGCCTTTAAGGGGCTGTAACCCCTATAAGGGGTCATCTGAGAACTTCGACCCTATGACAACTTTGGTAGAGCTAAATGAGCTGAACATTTAAGCAAGCAACAGCTTTTCCCTATCTGCAATAGTTTTCATTCTATAGGCCAAAAACACTATTTTCCGCCTAAAAGGGGCTGTAACCCCTATAAGGGGTCATGTGACAACTTCAACCCTATGACAACTTTTGTAGAGCTAAATGAGCTGAACATTAAGGCAAGCAACAGCTTTTCTTTATCTGCAATAGTTTTCATTCTATAGGCCAAAAACACTATTTTTTGCCTTTAAGGGGCTGTAACCCCTATAAGGGGTCATCTGACAACTTCGATCCTATGGAGACTTTTGTAGAGCTAAATGAGCTGAACATTTAAGCAAGCAACAGCTTTTCTCTATCTGCAATACTTTTCATTCTATTAGCCAAAAACATGAAGAAACGCTATTTTTCACCTTTAAGGGGCTGTAACCCCTATAAGGTATCATCTGACAACTTCGACCCAATGAAGACTTTTGTAGAACTTTTGATGCTGAAGCAGTAGGGTGGCATCAGATTTCATCTATCTCTTATACTTTTTGATTTACAAGCCAAAAACAGTAGTCTGACCCCCCTGGTCTATTTTTAGCCACAGCAGCCATGTTTTTTGAAGGATCAAAAATCGAAACACAACTTTTGTACAGGACATCCTAAGGATCAATCATACTAAGTTTCATTAAATTCTGTTCAGTAGTTTCAGAGGAGAAGATTTTTGAAAAATTGTTAACAGAGGACAGACGACAGACGCCAGACGACAGACGACGACGGACGCCAAGTGATTGCAATAGCTCACATGGACCTTTGGTCCAGGTGAGCTAAAAAGCTGTTTCCCCCCCCCTGTACTATTTTTAGTAACAGCAGCCATGTTTTCATCAGATCAATTTAAAATGAGGATCGTCTATAAACAACATGTCATATATCATTCCTACAAAGTTTCACGCAAATTGTTTCAGTGGTTTCCAAGAAGATTTTTGTAATTGTTTACAGACAAAGGACGATGACGCACGCATAGTGATGGCATAAGCTCACCTGGCCGAAGGCCAGGTGAGCTAATAATTAAGTCTGAGAAATTCTCAACTCATTGAGTTTCAGACCTAAGAATTTTTCTTTGTTTTGTGGCACTAAGGCCTGGTGTTCAAGGACTTACTTTACATAAATCAAACATATATCGACAAAAAATAATAACAATTGTCAGTGGGGGTTCCAGGATTTTTGAAAAGGGGGGTCTTTGGTAGAAAAGGGGGGGTCCAAAACTATAATTTGATGATTTTTGCCCAAATTTTGCATGAAAATCACAGAATTTTCCGACGAAAGGGGGAGTCAAGACCCCCTGAACCCCCCCTCTGGATCCGCCACTGACTGTATACTTTATGAAACTTACTGATATCTTTGGTTTGCCATTTATAAATTCTACTGACACTTTGAAAGCCTTCTTCACTTTCCACAGCTAAAATATACAATAATATTAATGCTTCAATAGACAGGCAGGCGTGACAATTCCTGTAAATACTTAAAAGCCATGAGAGAATGTGTGCCATGTTATGCAAATCATAGGTTTTCAGGTAAAATTTAAATAAATCTTATTAAAATATAAAGGGATGTGTCCATGACTTGACAAAAAATCATAAGGAAGGAGTAAGGACATGAGTAAAACTTAATGTCCCCCGACATGTCGTCACGGGGTCATAAAAAATGAATAACAAATTCATTACTTAATCTCTAATTTCTAGTTTTCTTGTACATTGTATTAAAAGTGATAAAGTTTTTAAAACGTCTGATCCGCTTTTAGGATAGATTGCTCTTTATATAACAGGTATAAGTACGGCAACACACATTCAAGTCAATTAAGTCATATTGACATATCATTTTTTTTTTATTTTAAACTTTTTTTCTTTTCTGTCAATATTGCAGAATTGGAAATGCTCATTTCTGATTCTATTACCTCTATAATTGCTCCTATTCCTGTAGGTATAAGAACTAATAGACTGGTTTCCTGGTCACATAGATACATAAATATGATGAAGGTAGACACACATCTCCATACAACTAAAATAAACATAAATATGATGAAGGTAGACACACATCTCCATACAACTAAAATATACATAAATATGATGAAGATAGACACACATCTTCATACAACTAAAATATACATAAATATGATGAAGGTAGACACACATCTCCATACAACTAAAATATACATAAATATGATAAAGGAAAGTAATTTTTGGATGTCTAGAGGCTTTACTGAATCTTTAGGCATTTTTCATGTAGAAATTATATGATTATAAATTTAAGTACATTTATTTTTAATTAAAATTTATTTCAATCAAAATGAAAATGCACCATATGAAAAAGGAAATATACATATGTAGATATATATATTGAAATTCTATATTCTGTTAAGATAATACCCAAACACAATCTAACTGAACTTAAGCAAAACTCTGATCTTTTAAAGTATTAATGGATTACCTGCCCTTGTTGACAGACCAACCATGGTTTTTCTGTTTCTCCAGTAACTTATATCATTTTTAAAGGCCAGGAAATCAAACAGTAACTGTAATAAAACAATACATTAGAAAGACAATCAGAGCACACGCTTGCTAAAATATTTTCTAAAAGGATATAAAAAATTAAAAAGCCTCCAAAATTCAACATTATGCAGAAAACTTATACTTTATTAATCCTCTTAGGATACATTATGTACATTGCAATGAACATCCTGTTAGACATTAATACATGTATGTGTATATAATCAATTTCAAGATAAAAACTTTTAAAAGGGTCAAGTTAGATACATCATAAAACTTTTCTTATACTGAAGGCTAATATAAATGATAAACATGCCAGATGCATTGATAAATATAACTTCATTGTCTAATTTTTTGTTGTTGTTGTTGTTGCATCTCAAGTCAAAAAATCATTATCATATGTTGTAGATTTATCTTACATTCTATTGTAATGTATAGAAAAACAGACATTTCATAAGACCAAAAAAATTAATTTCTGAAAGTAGATGACCTTTAACAATAGAACATACATGAAATGCTGAGACAGCAAAAGTCATCATGAGAAAGTAGAAATTGGTGTCAGCAAATATTCCTTTCATTTCATCTGTATCTTTCTCAGAAAAACCTGGCAAATAAAAAATACAAGTGTGGTCACTAAAAGTATGTCTCGCCTGCTGATAACAATAAAGAACTCATGAAAGTTCCACTTGGGCCTTCAGTTTTTTATATTAAAAGGAAAAATAAGGTCAGGGTCACATTGCAGGTTGAACCATGAGAATGGGGTCAGGTTCACATGGCATGATTACAGTTGTGTACACCATAATCCTAAGTGTCTGTATACCCAATAATATTCAAGTAAATAATTATTTACAAAAGTCTTACAAAAAAGTTCATGCTGCGATTGCCACCAGCATCGCCAGAAGGTAATACCTATGTCTTGCTTTAGTGATTAGTTATTTGTTGTAGGTGAGACAAAAACAAAAGAAAGTTCAACTGTTTGAAATATTAATTTAGAATATAGTTTTTAATAAATTATTTTTGTATACAAAGGTATATCACATTTTCTGGGTCAAGATTAACTTAAAGCCTTTCAAATAATCTTTTTTTTTACATTCATTCTAAATTGATAAGTATACCATAACAAGATAAGCTATTTTAACGAACAATCTGCTTGTAATTGGATCATAATTAAAACAAATCTTTGAAATTACTTACTGTGGTTTCATTATTATTTGTGGGGTATCAATTTTTCATGGTTTTTCTGGGTGGCCTTGATCCACGAATTGACAACCACAATTTAATTAAGAATCCAAAAATTGATCCTTCTTTATCCAACCACAAAAATTGGTACCCACGAAAATAAATGAATCCACAGTATTGCATTTTAAAATTAAATGAACACAAATATTTAATACTGTAATCGTGAAAATTTTTGCATAGGTTATTTTCGCTTAATTTGCGATCACAAAATATCAACACGCCAATGGATCATTCCTTCAGTAAAGAGTATAGATAATTAAAAGAAATGCACATTTATCCCCCATGCACAAGGTTCATTTTACAAAAACATGTAAATATCACACCACATAATTCCCCCGTTTACAGTACATATTGTATTTAAATCAAATCCAAATTGTTGAAAAGGGTAACATTGTCAAAGACTCTGTACCAATGTGTAGACATCATTTTTTTTAAACCTGGTCATATATTACCTACCATATGTATGAAGCTGTTTAATAGCTTGGTGCATGTGTTCCCAGAATCTAAGTTTACCAACAGATATCGGCTCATAAACAATAGTAAATGGCATTTCATGAACAGATCTATTCAATGGCTGAAAAAAAAATAATGCACATGTCAACAAATCATTTCTGAACTTAGCAAAAAATGTAAGGACCACAATGCAGTTCATAAATTTTAAATGAAAATTCTCCTTCTAAAGTTGCAGAATCTAAATCACAATATGAATTGCATTTTATAAAATAAATTCAAATCTACATTTTCATAAAATATTGAGAATATGCTTCTTTGAATGAAAATGAAGATATTTACCGTTAAATCCCTTGTACGGAAGGCTAACTCATCAATATATAGAATAGGAAGATAATCACCATCTGGAGAAGGCCTAAAAGAAATGAAGGCTAAAATCAAATACTTTCATTCTTTTAAAATGAATTTTTACTGACCTGCGTCATTGAAGATATCATTGCTACAGAGGAAATAGTAATTAGGATAAGTTATAAAAGTTTACAGTACAGGATTGTGTGCAAAACATCAGAATATATTTTTCTTTTTTTTTTCATTTTTGGATGGAATTCACAGAGTGAAAAATATGTGTTATAAAATGGTAATTGTTGGTGGTTTGTGGCAGGCAAGCAGGCAGGGAAATGATTTTTGTGACGGTTTTCTCAGCAACTACTAATCACAGCCTCTTGATATTTGGTATGCAGCATCAGCATGGGTCGGATACCATTGGATTCAAATTCAGGTCTGTCAATTACTTACTTCTTTTTAAATAAAATCTGGCCATTTTTGACTTTGATAGATTTTTAACATCATACAAAGAGAAAGTTCTGTAGCATATTTTTTTTTTAAAAGTGACCTTTACTTTGATTACTGTACATGTAATTATTCATTCTTTTAACATAAATATACCTGATGTGTTTGTATATTTCAGCAGGAATTCCTCTCCTATCAAACTGTATAATATCTGTCATAACTGATAGCTTGATTCTTTGTCGTAGGTGACTGATGGGTGTATTAGGATCAAGCTTATTCTGAAAAACAAACCAAGAAAAGTTATATTCAGTTTCTTACTATTAATATGATTGCTTTCAATAATTTTGTTTACTCCTTGCTGATAGTTTTTTAAAGTGTTTGTGATCAAAATAGAATTGTTCATTTATTAAGAGCAACAATGTTTATATGTTAATTAACAAAATTCAACTTAAAGTATTTATTGTGTTTGTTGCCTGTGTTGGTGGAGTTTTAATTCCCACAAGGTGAGCCCATTAAGCCCTATCGGTTTTGTGTACGAAATGCATCAAAGTCTAAATGGTCAGTTTGACTTTTGTCATTCATTAAATCCTAAGATTATTCTACTAGTTTAGTCTTAATTTTTTTTCTTTCAGTTTTTGGCATCCTGTTTGATATTTTTGGATTTTTAAATGTGTGCTCATCTTATTCTAGTTTATTTGGCTTTTGAACTTTTAGCATGAGCATCTCTGATGAGTCTCTAATAGATGAGACATAAGTCAGGCAGTTTGCCTTGAACTTTGTTGACATTTTTATATTACTTTAACTGATCAATTAGATTTTGAATTTGATACATTATTTAATACTCTCTTAGCTTTATGACTAGAAAAGTGATAATCAACCTTGGCCGAGTCTGTGACCAGACTGAAGAATTCTGACTGTGGCAGCTGGTATGCTGTTATCTGTGCAAACTTGTGTGTCATGTACTGTGTATTGAATGGGTCCTTCCCTTTGGGAATCAGGAAAGCATGGATGTATAGGGTCCCATTATTCCTAGTTCTGTAGGGCAGGGATATGTTGATTGTCCTGGAGAGAAAAGAAATAAGTAACTAAGTGACATTGAGATAAAGCATTTTATTGCTTTAAAAAATTATCGTTATAACTAGAATACTGACAAAGTCAGAAAGGGCCCCGCGGCAAAATGTCCAAGTGTCTTCAAATTCATACGAACTTTAATTATAACCACTAAGGCATGTTCCATGGAATGCATATGAAACTACAGATCTGTATTGTTAATAGCCTTTGAGTTTTATTGTTCACAAAGTCCAATTCTCAAAATCTGTGATTTTTGATAAAAAATGAAGTTTTTTCCAAAAATATTAATCAGATTTGCACGAAATTTTAATATGCACATCAGGACATGCTACTTAGCAGCTGAACAAAGTTTCAGAACTGTTTTGTTAACAGTTTCTGAGTTTTAGTGTTCACAAAGTCCAATTCTCAAAATCTGTGATTTTTGATAAAAAATGAAGTTTTTTCCAAAAATATTAATCAGATTTGCACGAAATTTTAATATGCACATCAGGACATGCTACTTAGCAGCTGAACAAAGTTTCAGAACTGTTTTGTTAACAGTTTCTGAGTTTTAGTGTTCACAAAGTCCAATTCTCAAAATCTGTGATTTTTGATAAAAATGAAGTTTTTTCCAAAAATATTAATCAGATTTGCACGAAATTTTAATATGCAAATCAGGACATGCTACTTAGCAGCTGAACAAAGTTTCAGAACTGTTTCGTTAACAGTTTTTGAGTTTTAGTGTTCACAAAGTCCAATTCTCAAAATCTGTGATTTTCGTTAAAAAATGAAGATTTTTTCCAAAAATATTGATCAGATTTGCATGAAATTTTAATATGCACATCATGACATGCTACTTAGCAGCTGTGCAAAGTTTCAGAACTGTATTGTTAACAGTTTTTGAGTTTTAGTGTTCACAAAGTCCAATTCTCAAAATCTGTGATTTTCGTTAAAAAATGAAGATTTTTTCCAAAAATATTAATCAGATTTGCATGAAATTTTAATATGCACATCATGACATGCTACTTAGCAGCTGTGCAAAGTTTCAGAACTGTATTGTTAACAGTTTTTGAGTTTTAGTGTTCACAAAGTCCAATTCTCAAAATCTGTGATTTTCGTTAAAAAATGAAGATTTTTTACAAAAATATTGATCAGATTTGCATGAAATTTTAATATGCACATCATGACATGCTACTTAGCAGCTGTGCAAAGTTTCAGAACTGTGGTGTTAATAGTTTTTGAGTTTTAGTGTTCACAAGAATTGTTGACGGACGGACAGACGGACGGACGGACAGACGGACAAAGTGAAAACTATAGGGCGTCCGCATCGAAGATGCGGGGCCCTAATTAATTCCTTAAGCATGCATGCAGAAGTTAGTCTTTTAAGATTGCTTACAGGATGTAATACTTTTTATTTTATCTGTAAGGGTTTTGAAAAAAAAGAACAACAAAAACACTATTGCAAAATAAAATTACTATATGGTCATTGATGAAACAAGTGTGTAAAGGAACACAAATAAGTTACTGGTACTCTGCATTTATAAATATAAATATTTCACATCATGATTTATTATTGATTGCCCTCTTGAATACTGAAGATGTGTTGCCTTTGTATTTAGAATGAAGTAAACAGAAGCAGGTAAGCAATGACCATGGATGAAAAAAATAAAACACTAGAAACTTAGCCATTCTATATGGGATGAAAATATCCTCTATTAAAGTAGCAAAGAGGCACCAATGGGGCATTCAAGTGTCAAAATTCCGAAAAAGGCAATGACGAATACAGTAAACACGAACAAAACAGCACTAAGAAACACAAAATCTGAACGGAAATCAACAAAGGAATTTGTGACACCATGTAGCAGCTGCATAGGCAAGATGATGCATAGTGACTTCCATACATGTTGCCTGTGAGAAATGCAGTTGATTTATAAATCTTACCTTTCTAATGATTCATTGATATCTATTGTAGAATTTTTCCATATCAAGTTCAGATCTGTTTCTTGAATTCCAACTCTCTTTGTAGATGTATAAACTTGGATCTTGCAAAAACAAAGCAGGAAAATTAAAGCTTATGAGTTTCTTGTGCTTATATCATAAGAATGTCAGAAACATATTATTGCAATAATAATTTCTTTGATCATTGTTAACCTAGTAAATAATATTGTTAATAGTCAAAAGCCATCTCAGTAGATATCTGACACTTTTCCATTAGGAACATGTTATAAATGTGGTAATATGTTTTTTTTTTTTGTCAATCATGTCAATTGTTTAATAATATTGTACATGTATATGTGAGTATTCTAATCATGTTTATTGATCTAGATTTTGTTGCCATAGTCAGCTTTTCAAGAATAATCATGATAAAGAACTATAACATCATGAAACTCTTATTTACATATGAAACATGAGTTGATATTCTTTTTTGTTTGTTGTCATTTTTTTCAATTAAATCTGAACTGTAATCTTATAATATTTTCAAACTTACTTCTAATTTAGGAGCTGGAATCCTTGCCATATAAGGGATATAACAATGAGGTGAATTTTTACAATGTGTTGGAGAAAAAATGGTGAATATGACCCACATAGAATGTCCAATATAAGCCAAAAATACAGCAGAGATTATCAAGGTGAATGATGGCTTCATCTTGGATCAGAGCTTTGTAGAGTGACACCTAAAGTCTGGAATCATAAAATAAAATGCATTACTGGTATACAAAATATGGCGCATACACACAGCAAGAAGTCACAACTATTGAACATGTAGCTCAATTGTTCATGTTTATTTACAAAGACAATTCAGTTTAGAGCAAAACACAGGATAGTTACCATAAAATAACCCTTACTCTGTTACTCTCCGTGAGGGTTACGATTCCCGCCCTTAGACCTCAACGGAGCACAGCGAAACCAATTTGTGGCGCTGGAGTACACACTTAAAGAGCCAATTTATTACTCACACCCTCTATTATTTGTTTAGAACATATTGTTTTATACCAAAACAGATCACCATAATAACTTTCAAATGTGTTATAACTAAGAAATTACCGTAATTAAATTTTTGATCTTGAACTTCATAAAGTTCAAGATCAGTGTGAAAGTGAAAAAATCTTTGATAAACCAAATTTGGTTTTACCATATATCTGAACATTAATTTACACACTTGATTGAGCTATCCTGAAACACATTGTCTTGGGAAACTATAGAAATAGATTAGTAAAAGTGTGAATTTAAGAAAAAATGTTTAGCTCCATTGAGGTCAATGGGCGGGAATCGTAACCCTTACGGAGAGTAAAGGAGTTAGGGTTACGTTATCGTAACTAAACACAGGACCATTCAAATTGTGCTAAGATATGTCATTATCCATACTTGAGTGATGGGGTTGCTGACCTCTTTCAAGTCATTGACATGAATGTAGATGTAGCCACCCGAATCAAATAAAATTAAGTCTCAAGAGAATGGAATCTTGGCTGATGAGAATTTAGGACAGTGAGTGGTTGCACTGGCCTTTATTGTTGTATTGTTCAAGTATTTTAAAATGGCATTGAATTTTTAGAGATATAACTTTAAAATGTGAGCATGTGAAAAAATGTCTGGCTGTTCAGTCTTCTCAATCTCATATACATTTCTTTACGTGTTCGGTGGATTAATCTCGAAATATTAAGCAGTACTAATCATTAACGAATTTTTGCTATAGCCATACTTATTCTAATTAATTAACTGTTCATGCAGTTAGTCAAAATAATCAATTTGTTCAACAGGATAAATAATAAGATCTTGCCACACAGTCCCGGAAGTAAATTAAGGGAGTACGAGCCTCAGAAATTGAAGATTTTCGGGATTCTCGGCTTTTATCCATTCAAATGCATTAAAAATTTTCCAACATGGTTTCCTAATATTTGTTCATTACTAATTAGAGAAGGTCCTAATAACCTCCTTTTGAAATTTTCTATCAATTCTAATTATTATTTCTATGTTAAAACAGAAAAAAGAATTTTCAATGTATTTCCTATGAAAAACCCAGAGAAGATTTTTTCCCGCCATATTTTTCGGTGCTTATATCTTAAAAACGGCTCCATGGTTTTGAAAACTTTTTTCATAAAGTCTAGCTATTTTGAGCTATTCTTTCCAAATTTTCTATTTTATATAACTTTTAATTACAAAAAATCTCAGGCTCGTACTCCCTTAAAATAATTTTATACTAAAATTACAGAACTATTCATCCCGGTCCGGTGACGAAATGTCAAAAGTCCCCACTTTCCAACTAAGTGAGACAATTAAAAAAATGAATTAAAATAACAATACAACAACAAAACAAATAAATGAAAAAAAAATTAAAAAAAGTAAAATTGATAAATCTTTATTTAAAAATACAAGTATCTGAAATCTGGAAAAAAAACATTTCTTCCTCCTCCGAGTGTCTCAGTTTGTGCCCCCACCTCAATTGTTTGAAGATTGCTGCACCTGCCACAAAAAAGTGATGTTGAATGTGACTACAATAAATTGTGACCCTCCCCCTCACCTGTTTGAAGATTTCTGGATCTGCCCCTATAGCTCCCCCTCACCTGTTTGAAGATTTCTGGATCTGCCACAAAAAGTGATGTTGAATGTGACTACAATAAATACAGTTTTTTAATGCCAGCAGTGTCAAAACTTTCAAATATTTACATGTATCAAAATGCAAATTGAAAGCACTTCAAGGGCGTAATTTGCATTTGTTTTCAAAATGTCTGATGTGACGGATTTATTAAATGAATTCAAATTATGGTGGTAGTGTCAAATCAACAAATTTAACTGTTCCTGTGAAATCGATTGTGTAGTAAATGGAATAAAGTATCTATTGATGGCATATCATTGCTATTTTCTTAGACAAGTTAGGCATTTTGAAAATATACCATTTCTAGATATTACTGGTAACATATGTTAAATAAATGGAACCAGTTTTAGGCTCTTTGTTCACCAAAATTCTTTTTGAAAAAATGACTTTTAAGACAATTTGTTTCCTGTATAAATTTTTCAGTCACTAGCTGTCAATGTTGACCAATTGAACACCATTTTATAAATGAAAAACAATGTAAAAGAGTATAGACAGCGGCTACGGATGTTAATAAAATATATCCGCCTTTTGTCATTTGTTAAGTTGTTATGTATTTGTCTCAGTAAAAACAAGTGTAGGATTGGTAGCATATTAAAGGCATAGTAAAGTTTTGCAATTAAAAACACCATGGAACAAAAATTCACCAACGATAATTGGTAACAGAAAAAGTGACTGAATTAACATTAGTTTCCAACACCTTTTAATTAGAGAATACTTATCAACATGATACTGACATTAAATATATTATTTTTACCCTTCAATCTCTATTGTATGTTAAAAAAGTGATGACACAGACCGTGCAGATACTAAGACTGGATCAATTTTTCGAATCTATGAATCATGCACAAAACAAAGCTCGATCGACTGAAATTTCTAAATACAAATACCAAAAGGGGTTTAAAAACAGGTAATTTGGTTATGCTGTATATGCATATTTCAATGAGTAACTCCCAACAGCAGCATTTGAATCAAATCATTTCAAGGTCAAAAACCAAAAGAATTGAACGAAAAACCAAAAATGTTCGAACAGGAAAGCCAAAATCCAGCACCAAGGATATCAACTACTAGTATGTACAGTACAAGGAAAGAAACCTGGTGTTTGAAACTATTTTGAAATTAACAATCGGAAATTTCACCGACATAAAAGTGTTAAAATTTATAAGTAAATTCGTGTAAGACAAGTTTGACGACCAGGCTTGTGATTACCCTCGGGGACCTGTAAACCGTCACTAGCGGTTATCGACCAAGTGTTTTCAAAATACAAATACCAAAAAGGATTTAAAGACGGGTAATTTGACCTAATTTGGTTATGCTGTATATGCATATTTCAAGGAGAAATTAACCTCTCATCAGCAGCATTTGAATCAAATTATTGGAATGACAAAATGACCCTGTTTATCTCCCTGGCACAAGCCCACATGTTAACCTTGTTTAAAACTTTCAATTTTGCAATTATAATGATTTTCATATTAAAGGTTTATTTTGACTTTTAATTCCCCCCTTTTGACTAGCAAGAGTCCGAGCATCGACGCAATTTGAAAATATTCAGCGTATAAACTTTGTTTTATATTATCATTTTGGCTCTTTTATTGAGGGACGATACTTTGAAATAATTATTCCCAACGGGCTTTTTAGTTAAACAAATAGTCTTAAAGAAGCATAATGAGATAGTTAAGCATTTATAAATTGATGATGGTTTACACCTGGTAACCATGACAACTTCTACAGGTATAAAGATTCCTATTGATTTTATCTACAGACGATGGCCACTTCAATTTTAGGTAGAGTTCTGTATATTATAATAATGTCATTTAAAGGGTATAAAATTAATTGATAATTAAGTAAACCCATTTTGAAATTGATTCATCTTTTTAATTTAAATAATTCGTTCGGTCTTATTTCCTTTACTTTATAATGAAAGAATAATTAAGTTACGTTTTTCATTTTCCCTCATTATTTTAAGCTCTCAGCGTACACGATGTTATAGCTATATATATGATGTCTTTATTTTTACTTTAATTATCTTTTATTTAACTGTTTCAAAAGTATCGACAAATTAATTGATTCGAAGCAGTAAATCATGGCTGGCATGTCCAATATTGCCTAGGTCTGTTATTTCTTAAGCGAAGGTGCGCCAACTGATCTCTTAAAAATCACCGAAATCCATGAAAGTATGTCAACACTAATGAGTGTTCCAAAATTATAAATGTAGAGTTCATTAGACTGATTTGTAGCTTTAATGGTCTTAATTTTCAGTGGCTTTGCTGTACCTCTTTGTGGGTGTGGCTGAGGGTGTCATTAACTGTTCGGATGACGAGGTATGAAAAGTTACAACATTAATGTTCATAAAATAGTAATAAAATCAAATCATTATTGCTTTTCGTCTAAATTTTGTTTTAACTAGTATTCTTAACTTAAAATATCAACATTTATCAACAAGATATACTTTGTATTGCTTAATAATATTTTCCAAAAGATTGTGGGTGGAACTTTATTATTAATAAACTGAATGGTTTTATCCCATAACACTCTGTTTCAGATATTTTGCCTGAAGACAGGTCAATGCATACAGAAAGAGCATGATTGTATTCCTGGACAACAAACAGCAGCAAAATGTCAACATGACGAAGTATTCTGTCTACAGTCAGGAAAATGTATCAAACAAGATTATTCTTGCAACAGGGATGAGTCTGATTGCAAACCAGATGAAATATTCTGCCTTCAAACTAGTCGCTGCATTCCAAAAGAAACCCGTTGCGACCTGCCTGTGATCTTTTTGAAGTGCCACCACGACGAAGTATTTTGTTTGTCGTCGCATACTTGTATCAAGCGAGAAGCGCCGTGCATCACAAAATCGCAACCGATACAAGATTACATTTGTCCCCAAAATACAATTAAATGTTTACAGACAGGTCTCTGCATTGATAAAAACCATGCAGAATGTCCAGAGGAAAATATGCACTCGGACAAGATTTGCAGCAGCCACGAGATATTTTGTTTGAGGTCGAGAAGGTGTGTTTTAAAAGATACACAATGCTCTTCATCATCTCAAACAAAAGAAATGACTTGTGAAAAGGACGAAGTGTTTTGTTTACAAACACAAGAATGTATTAGGAAAGCATCAACATGCGACAAGAACCATATTAGCCTTTCTATTTGCAGAGAGGACGAAGTGTTTTGCCTTCAAACGGGAAAATGTATCCAAAGACATACACTGTGTGATTCATCAATTTATGGCAGAGAAAAAAAATGTGGCGTAGGTGAAACATTTTGTCTACAAAGAGGACAATGTGTTGCAAAGACTAATGACTGTATGGATGAAATGCGCGATTCAGATCTAAGACAATGCCCTCAAGGGTTCATTAAATGTTTACAGACAGACCAATGCGTCAGAAGAGACTGTTCCAATGTACCAGTCAGTGAAAAGGCAGTCAAATGTCTACCAGATCAGACAATGTGTCTAAAGACTGGAAAATGTATGAATAAAACTGGTGTTGGTGACTGCAACGA
The DNA here is from genome assembly GCA_963971305.1 of Arcuatula senhousia. Classification (NCBI taxonomy): domain Eukaryota; kingdom Metazoa; phylum Mollusca; class Bivalvia; order Mytilida; family Mytilidae; genus Arcuatula; species Arcuatula senhousia. The sequence continues at coordinate 13,112,177 of OZ020306.1, forward strand.
GGAAAGGAAGAACACATCCGTCTTATGTACATACGGAGAAATCTTCTGTATCAAAACAGGGAAGTGCATCAAAGATGATTCTAGTTGTGTTGTGGAAGTCGAAAGAACGAATGAAACAAGCCAGGTCTGTAGCAATGGAAAAGTGTTTTGTTTAGCAACAGGTTCATGCGTAGAGAGAACAACCATATGTCAAAACATAACGCACCAAAGCAGCAACCATTGTGGGGAAAATGAAATGTTTTGTTTAAAGAGCAATCGATGTGTTGCAGTGAACAGTTGCAACTACACGAACTTGGGTTCTGGGAATTCATCAGTCAAACAACAATGCAAAGAGCATGAGACACTGTGTCTGAAGTCTGGCAGATGTTTACTGAAGAGTGACATATGCCTAGACAAGAACTCCACAACGAATGAGAGTCCATGTCCCGAAGGGTTCATGTTTTGTCTAAACACGGGTAAATGCATAAGCGATACCTGCATGGACCTCAGCAACAATACCAGGGATGGGAATTTTACAGTTGATACTACCACTGTTGATTTACATTCGCCAAATACAAGCGATTTGCATTTGATATCAACAACTAGTGGATATGACATGATAGAAAACGCAACAGCTACAACAAATGACGCCTTGACCGATGGGCGATGTCATGATGGTAAGACATTTTGTCTTCAGTCTGGAAAATGTATTGATATGGCCCATTCTTGCGAAAGGAACTCAACTGATGATTTAAGCTGCCACGAGGGATTGAAGTTTTGTCTGCACACAGGAAAATGTGTAAACGCGTCTTGCATTGAAACTACGACCTACCTCAGTAATACATCATTAGAAATTTCTACTGCTGATGACAGCACGTTGGTGGTTACTAACGATATGGATCTGATGTCCACAACAAACGTCTTTGACAATTTGGTGGAGAACGGAACAACAGATACACATTTAAATACGACAACCATTAGGAAGATGACGACTGAGATGCCACTTTTATATCGTGAACACGTCCATGTGCTCTTGCCAGAACCGTTATTTAAACACGAAAACTACCATTTGAACATTGCAGAAGTTTTCAAAGAACATAACATCACAGAAGCTACATTCAACTGCACAGAAAATGTACTTGTCAAGAATCACATTGGTAAGTCTACATTTAATACTATCCAATTATGCTCTGAATATTCTCTACTATTAAAATGAAAGTTAGAAATTAAGTACATAATTGATGTTAACTATATGAGAAAAGCCAAATGAATTTCAGGCAATACATTTGACATTTTCCCCAGATTCCACGTTCTAACCGTTTACGATATAAAATCAATTGTACATTTTGTAACCTGTCACACAACAAGTGTCCTTACTAAAATATATGATAGTATTTTCGTGCATTGTGAGGTCTAGCTATTTTTTCTAGATCGTCGCTCATGAGTCTTTTATAGACCCCATGTGAGTTATTGACAGTTTATTTTTGTTTATCGGAGCTTCTTTGTAATATTTTAGGTGACAACCATGCTGTATCTCCTATGTCCATAGTAACAAATGTTGTATTGTTGATTCAGTCAGGATCAGAAGCAAGATGTGCAGCATACTCTGAATCAGGTATTTTGGGTGCTTGCAATTAACAATAATGAAAAGAAATCTTGACCGGTGAGAATTTTCTGGTTTGTTTTCCAACCTACAAATATATGATGCAGTTATAAGGTGTGATTTCTGAATGTTTATTATGGAATTAAATTAAAACGAAAAATCAATTATGTCGGAAGAAATAAAAATCCGAAACGAGGATTCATTTGATAGTATACAATTACTGTCTTTTGATGAGGTAAATGTGTGGAGTTATTGACTTTTGAAAAAACTCTTTGTTATTTACCTCGCCCGCTGGGGCAGTTATTGTTTTATTCAATAATGCAACAAAAATCAAATATCAAATTAATGATTAAGATTACATAGTGTTACAGAATAATTTGGGGTTTTTTATGTTTTGTTTTGTTATATTTTTTTTGGGAGGGGGGTATTTCCACTTATCGAAAAAATAAAAGACATGCATGTGTATAACATTTATTCTGTTTACAATTATTGAACGAGCTGTGGCCTTTTTAGTGTTTACTCCTGGTTTAGCATTATCTTCGCTAAAGCATCATCGCTTACGAACGCAAATCTGGCTTTTTTGCTTACAATATGAACACTTTCATTGTGAAAATAAAACAGCAGACGAATTATCTGTAGATTTTATTAATATTAGTTATTCAACATAATTGAAAAAAGTCATATTGGTTATCACCGGAGGTGTTATCATTGAGTCCAAATGAATCTTAAAATTTACAGTAATGAAATGATTGCATTTTAGATTCTCCAGACACATACTTTGTACTACACATGATGATGATAGATACAAACATCATACCAGACGTAACCTTTTCTGAAGAAATGAAGGAGATAGTGGAGGATTCTAAACTGGTATCCTTCTTTGATTGGTCAGACTGGTTTAACGTCTCTTTGACAGGTAACAAAGCATATCATTCAGCTTTGAGTTTTAATATGCGGAGCTAAAAGTATGTTTAAAGGTGTACAATATTCAAATTTCATCCCATGTCACAGTGGATATAAACTAAGCAAACTGGTATATTGAAATGGTAACTTAAAAAATGTATAATGTACCCACTTACAATTTGTGACATTAAACCTGTTTTATAATAAAATCTTATCTTCACCAAGAGATTTTATTTTCTTGTCTACTTATGAGTATATGAATAAATAAATATAGCCATTTGATCAACTTCTTCTTATTCCACAGATAACATCGTGGACACATCCATGTTCAACCTTTCACATGATAAAGCAATGTCTTTCAATGATTTGTATAAAACGAAACTTCTCGCAATGTACAAAATGACGGGAATCAATGTGGAGCTGAAGCTTCACCATGTTCCGCGAAACATGTACGACATACCGATGGCATTGTTAGAAGTACATGATGGCTCAAAATGGATCCCTAAAGTTCATCATTACTCGAAAGTTAACATCATCAAGGATTTGTTTCGTATTAAATTCATTGAAACATGCAGTGGCTGTCAGATAACATTTGAGTTGAGGATACCAGGTCTACATAACAGAAACGATACCATGATATTCAAGGTATATGAACAAATGTACAATAAGTGTAACTATTATAAATAGCACTCGGGAACAAACTTGATTTCATGATTTATTAAGATTTCCTATTGTTAAATTCAAAATTGTTCAGGCATCACGCAGGTTTCTTTCCTTGTAGTGCGCATGGTCGATATCCTCGGTGCTCGATCTGATTTCCCTGTTCGAATTTTTTGGTTTTGGGAATTTTTCGTTCAATTCCTTTCAATGTGTTTTTTATTCAAATGCTTCTGATGAGAGGTTACTCCTTGAAATATAATAATACATATACAGCATAACCAAATTTACTGTTATAAAAGAAGCAGAGGTACCAATGGGGTATCCGAATGTCAAAAGTCCGAAAGGGCAGAGACAAAACCAGTAAACACCAACAAGAACGGGACAAAAATAGACAACATGTAAAACATGGAAACACAAAACAACTGAATATCAATCAACAACGCGAACTCCAGTCGAAACAAGAGTGAACTCAGGTGCTCCGGAAGAGTAAGCAGTTCCTGCTTGCTATAGCACACCCGTTGCGTTGCCAATAGTCCATTCAGCGTGTCAAATCCGGTAAAGGAAGACAAAACAACATCCTATGACAAACCAACATCTGCACTCATCTGAGAGATCGAAATCCCATATTTGTCTATAAGTGCATGATGTCTTCCGTAAAATTTCTTGAGTGAAGATAGCAACCGAGGAGCAACATAACCCTGTGTGAGCAATTTTTGCGTCAGACGTGTCGCTCTAAAACACGTTTTGGTATTTATATTTTTCAACATTAAACTATACTGAATCTTATTCTATGTTCAAAGAATGATATACACATAACGTTATTCATTTGTTTCTCATCCAGTTTATCTTTTTAACAGTAACCTGCCTCTTTCTTTAGGTAAATGACATCAACGATGCCCCACAGCTAACACCAAGAGCCATTTTAAGATTGAATGCAATTGTTGAATCGACATTTTTATACGCCTATGTACATGAAGAGGCCGAATTTAAAATTTCTGACTTCATCAACCATCTTTATACTGACGACGATGGTGACAACTTAGGCTTAGCTGTGATTGGACAGATATCAGACATGATAGGTTAGAATGTTACCAGGTCTTCTTTTAATTTCATAAGTTCAATGACCAATTTACCCTTGACTAACCGTTTCTGGGGATTCTTTCTTAAAAGGGCTCTTTTGCAACTAGAGAACAATTTTTATTTTTACTATTTCATATAGGCGTATAATACTAGATTGTGGTTCGTTCTTGAAGGTAATTCCATTCCAGTTGACAAATGTTGTCGATAAAAAGCATGTATTTTTATTCTATTGAGTTGCAGCAATGCTAAATTAGAGATAGTGAAACACAAAACTCAGACTTGGAATCTGAATCATGTGTGCACCACTCATTTTGCTTTAAATAACTAAATACTAATTATAAAGTAATGTTATATAAATGTCAACCATGTTCAACGCTTTCTTCTTAAAAGTTTTCTTTACTAAAAGAACAATCTCACCATATAAACTTAAACATCAACAAAAAACAAAGGTTTAAATTGTGTCAAAAAAACTCATTTTAATCTTAAATGATTTTATTTCAGGACATTGGGAGTACCATGATAGTACATCTTGGAATCCATTTCCAGTAATTAACAACCAAGACATTAGACAGTCACATAAGGCATCTGTAATCCTGCTTGGAGCAAACAACACTATAAGATTTTCGCCGAAAAACGGGTATAGACAGACTATTGAATCATCAATAAAATGCTAAATAAAAAAGAAAACAATGGAAACAAAGGAATAAAAACAATTCATTTTAGTTGCAAACCCACTTATACGTGTTTTTAATTCGTTCAATAACTTACAAATACAAATAACCAAATAGTGTATAAATAAAAAGTTTTATTGTGTTATTATGTTTAAATTTCGAGGAATAATTCGCACCAGCAGCAACCAAATGTACTCGTACATTAAAATTAAACGAAAAATCAAACCTGTCACCGATCATACTGATCAACTGCAGTACATGGAAAAATCATTTTCAAATATTTTAGTTTAAAGGTAATGTTTTTATATCAAGCACTTGTAATGACACAATTCTACTGTTTTGTCGTACAGTAGTCACCTTTGGACTCGTCATGAAGCCATGTCCTACACTAAGTTGATCGTTCTTGGATGGGATGGAAGTGATCTGACAAGTGAAATAAATGACACTGTCGACTTAAACATTTGCTCTGGTGTCCATGTTAAGGTAGGTATTCATTATAGAATAATTGGTTCTAACCTAGTCTGTTTTGTCCATTTTGTTGTTAGAAAATAATAAATAAATTTGATTAAAATACTGCAATTTGATTGAACCAATTTTTTTTTCATATCCCCATTTTTAACAGAAAGTGCCACCATTTTAGTTCTTTTTTCATGTTTTTTAATTGTTTTGGAAATTTATTTATAAGGAATGACTGTCATATTTTTTTTCCATTGGGGATATGGAAAAAAAGTTTTACACATTAAGTATAATCCGCGTCGCGGATTATACAATGTGCAATTTCTTTTCATACCCCAATGAAAAAAAATATGACAGTCGTTCCTTAATTAGAACGTTCTGGATTTTCTTTAAAGTTTTTATTTGATAATATAAAGAAAAAAAGCGTTTATCAATACAGTTTAGTTATGCTGTTTAAGAGTCCAAAGCAGGAAGCCAAACACAGCACCGATGATATCGACCATTTCTTATTATGAAATATCAATTACAGTTTTTATTACTAAAATCTTGCTCTGATAGCTTGCAAAAAAATTAACAAGTATTTCCCTGCTTTATTTTGTTATACATGTAAATATTTTTGTACAAATCTCACTTGTTGCACATATTATGTTTAAGATGTGTTGTCCTGGAAAAGAATCGCATTACTCTGAAGAAATCTTACCACTCTACATAAATAGAGTAGGTTGTGATGGAGTCCCATCGTCACAAATGTCCTCTGATAGCTGTGGGGTTTGCGGGGGACATGATGAATGTATCGACTGTACAGGAACAGCTAACGGAGGTAAAGTTTTCTATAATAGATATGCAAGTGTTTTTAATATCATTAATGACAAGACTGAGCTGTTTAAATGAAAAAGTCATACCTAAGAAAGTAGGACAACAACAAATTATCAACAACACAACCATTTTTCTTATGAGCACATAAGTTGCCGTCAGTTTCTCCATCTAGACAAATAAGTATGATACATGTATTATCCTATTATCTATATAAATCGTCATTAGCCACAATGGAAATTGAAGCAGTCAGCCTCGACATAAACACTGTCAAGATTTAAAATTAATGATTACTAATATAATGGCTAGAGCAAATGCATAAAATAAAACATTCTTTTAAGGAGCCACTTTTGACATGTGTGGAGAATGTACTGGTGGAGCCTCTGGTATACCATTCGGGAATGCTTTAGATTGTAATAACGAATGTGGTATCAACTACTATGAAGAGAGACTAGATATGTGTATAAAGTAAGCCTAAAATCCAAAAATGTTTACTTCTTATACATTATATAAAAATAAATCGTATCAATATTTTTATTTGATTGTCTTTTGCTGGATAACGTTATATATTTTATAGAATAAACCATCTTTTATAACTTTTTTTCTCTCTCAAATTTTCAATAAACCTGAAAAAAAGATAATACACATACTGAGTTCTGTAACTTATACTTATTCAGATATATAATTTTCTTATAAATCAAATGTATTATTTCTACCAAGTAGACGATATTGAGAGTAACAATTCTTATCAATATGCAAAATCCCTAACGAGTTTTAAGAAAAAAATATTGGACTCAATGTGCCTATATATAGTAGAAAAATCATTGAACTGGCGTTACTTTGAGTGGTTTTAGATTTCAGAACATTAACACTCTCAATAGAAAATCTTTTTTTTCCATAGAAATGGTACAGATGTTGATGGAATGCTCTCGTTATTGTCCTGTGACAAAGTGTTACACAGTGGAGCAATTATTAACAGGTAAGTTTCCCTTATGTTATCTGCAGGTCTTCAATTTAAAAAAAAAAGCATTGAAATGTAACATGTCACAAAAAATGGGTTAGCTATATTGTTCCAGATCTTAAAAGTACTCAACAACAAAGGGTAGAGTTTAAAACAAGGGTTAATGTATCAACATGTAATTTGGTAATCATCTTAAGTTAATCTTAAAATATTTTGTTTTATCTCTATTACATTTTTTTTCTTTATAATGATCTCCGTATTTCAAGTTCCGATTCCTTAATCAACAATTAATTATCATACATCTATTTAAATTTTAAGGATTTTGATTGATTGAAACATAGACATCTATCTATGATTGAAATTTGCAATTACGATTACATTTAATTTTTTTATGATACTGATTTAAAAAAAATCCCCTTGATGTTTAAGTTGTGGTTACTGTGTTTTGGGAGCCACGTCCTTACCTGCCGATTATGGCCAGGATGTCTGTGGCGTGTGTAACGGACATGGAACATCTTGCTTAGATTGTAATGGTACAGTTCATGGTACGAGGGAATTCGATATGTGTGGACAGTGCTTAGACCCAAATGATAGTCAGTTTAATACAGGTAAAGAGTACTGCTATGATTATTGTTAAATAGCCTTTGTTTTGTGTCTTTTTATCTGAAAAAGAAGCCAACAGTTTGGTTTTATACTTTGAAAATACGTTTCTTTACATAATACACGGTACAATGTTTTAGATTGTTCTTTAAAAGTCCCAAAATCATGTATATTTAGTTTTAAAGACCCAAAGAGACAACAAATATACATCTCAACATATAAATGTAATGATGCATGTATAACCATGATCTTTAGTTTTTTTAAATTTTACATTTTTTGAACCTTAGTTAATAGTTTTTAAGATAGTACAGACTATTTTTCTTTAAAATGTGTTTCTATATTTATTTCATCTTATAGGTTGCATGAAGCTGGGAATGGTCGTTCCAAGTCATGTACATAACTTTGGCCATCATGCTCTGCAAATAAAAGGAGTTCGTTTGGAACTCTTTAATGACGTGGAGTGTATGCTCTCACGAGATATGGTAATTCGGTATTTTTTTTATTTATGTTTAAAATGTATGTTTAAGATTCATTATCACATCTAAAAAATTAAAAATACTTTAAAAATTCATTGTCTGATATCAATACATGGAACTTGGAATTTCTTTGGCAATGGTGACTTCATTATATTTGTCTCGTTGTTTTGCTATGTCAGCTATTTTAAAGAGTAAACTGATTGCAAGAAATAACTTCAATTATTATTCTGTTGGGACGGTTAAAAAAAAAATATGTTTACCTTTTAAGGATGTTACTTTAAATACAACGGAGTTTAACTCTTCAACAAGTATCATTCATACAACTACACCCAACTTGGAAAATCTCCACGGGAGTTACAATATAACATGCACCTTTGATGGTACCACACAGCTTCATTTGGAGAACGGTCTTTTAATTTATCCGTATCCTGAGATTACAGAAATATCACCAAATACAATGAATATTGGTGATGTGGTTAAGGTTAGTGATTATATAATGTAAAGAAAAGTTTCAAAATTACAACTACCAAAACGCGGGTACAAACAGTTAATTTGGATATTGTATATATCGATATTTCAAGGAGTAACCTCTCATCAGTTGTATTTAAATCAAAACATTGGAAGGTCAATTTCCAGAACTGTTGTAAACGAAAAGTACTCAAAACCAAAACGTTTGAACAAGGAAGCCAAAATCCAGCACCGAGGATATCAACCATGTGCATTACAAGGAAAGTAACTTGGTGTTTTAAACAATTTTGAATTAAAAATTGTAAACTTCAACTATTAAATGTTGATATGTTAACAAATAATGATAAAATATATTAACTTTAGGCTACACTTATGACTACTTATTGTTATATTTCCTAGGACGTAGACTAATTTAACCCATTGCCAATAACATAGATATTGAACACTGCAAAAAATTAGTGTTCAATAACACAAACTTAAAAAAAGAAAACTCTTTTATTCAATGTTATATTATCATACAATATCATAATGATTTAAAATGTTGAAAAAATTGAATTTATTATTTTAAGGTTAACATTACACTTACTAACTTCCTGGATATTGGTTATGTTAAATGCGTCCTCCTGTGTCCAGCTCGTAACCCAAACCTAGGTTGTTATACCACTGGGGGAATCTCTAAAATGGACATCCCAACAACACTCTTAGACAGTAATTCTGTCCACTGTGATCTGAAGAGGATGGCTTTAATCACACAAGCCAGAGCCTACAATCTTTCTGTTATAGTTGAGAACCAGGACCATGTTCATATTGATAGGCAAGTTCCCATTGTTAATAGAGTAAACCAAAAATTATATCGTTTAAATTCAAAATTTTCATTCATGACATTAATGGTCTAAATTAATTTACACAGTTTTGAAGTATTTTGCTTAGACAAAACAAAACTCAATTATTTGCCGTTATTTCCTTATTCTTATTACCTGTGTTTTGTGTAACTACCGAAGACAAAGATAGCAAACCTGGTTTAACCGACCATTTCTTTTGAAAAGCCTGTTCCAAGTCATGGCAATATCAATTTCTCCGGTATGTCTTTCTTGTTTTGCAGTTTCTCTTTTACATTTGAGATTGATCCTCCAAGAAGCAGAGGTACCAATGGGGTATCCGAATGTCAAAAAGCCCGAAAGGGCAGAGACAAAACCAGTTAACACCAACAAGAACGGGACAAAAACAGACAACATGTAAAACATGGAAACACAAAACAACTGAATATCAATCAATAACGCGAACTCCAGTCGAAACAAGAGTGAACTCAGGTGCTCCGGAAGAGTAAGCAGTTCCTGCTTGCTATAGCACACCCGTCGCGTTGCCAATAGTCCATTCAGCGTGTCAAATCCGGTAAAGGAAGACAAAACAACACCCTATGACAAACCAACATCTGCACTCATCTGAGAGATCGTCTATAAGTGCATGATGTCTTCTTTTTGATGTTTTCTGTTCCTTGTTTAAGAAGGGGGTCTATCTGTGACTATTTCAGGGCTGGATTTGAATTATATGCATCTTATTTAGACCATGGGCCAATTGCAGAACCGCGAGCAGTGCCAAATGGCCTCGTTGAAGGCTGCTGGCGGTTGTCCATTGTGGTTTTTCTAAATTGCCGTTTAATTGTGGGCTGTGTCGCGTACACTTATTCCACATCTCTTTATTTTCTATTCCGTAAAATTTCTTGAATGAAGACAGCAACCGAGGAGCAACATAACCCTGTATGAGCAATTTTTGCGTCAGACGTGTCGCTCCGCTAAGGAAATCGATGTAAGTCCCGCACGCTCTGGAGTAACGAATCAATTGAGATACGTAAACTCCATAAGCTGCAGCGGACGGAATGTTGCTACACAAGAAGAGGAAGTTGACGATTGGAAAGTTGAAGTCATCACGTTTGTCATAGAGCCTTGTTGAAAGTCTTCCTTGAGAGTAAATTTCGAGATGTAGATCTAAATATGAAGCAGACTTCCTAGAATCCGTTGTGTCCTTTATCTCAAGCTCCTGTGGATATATGAGATGGAGAAAGTCACCAAATCGAGAATTGTTTAGTGAAAGGACATCATCAATATAACGGAACGTGAGGTTGAGAGAGCTAGTCTACGGTCTTTTTTGTCTAGAAGAGATTGCAAGAAGTCTGCTTCATATGAATGAAGAAAGCAAAGGTGCACAATTAGTGCCCATTGGAATCCCTATTGTTTGCTGAAAAACACGTCCACCAAACTGAACAAATATGTTGTCAATAAGAAAGTTGAGCATGTCGATTATTTGGTCTTCTGTAAATTTGTTCTTTTTCTTAGACTCATTGATGACAAAGTAAGTCTTGGTATAATCGACTACAAGAAATTTGTACCTGCGTTTTCCTTTCTTTTTGAAAAAGCTGCATTTAATCAGCTGTGCCAATCGCGATTTCAGTTGTTCATGTGGAATAGAAGTGTAAAGTGTGCAGAAATCGAATATTATGATGCTGTTACAAGATGAAACTGATTTAGATTTAAGAATCTCCATTAGTTCTTTCGAATTCTTCAGGATCCACATTTGATTGACACCATTTCTAGAATAACAACAATCGTAATATTTCTGGAGGCCGGATTTTAATGCCGCAAGCATTGAAGTCAACAACACTAAAAGAGGTTTAGTTGTACATTTGGATGACCCTGCAATGAAGCGCTGTTTGTATGGATTTTTATGTAATTTGGGAATCCAATACAGGGATGGAATGTCATCATTACTGCCACCAACAGAAAGGCCGAATGAGGAAATGACAGATTTGTGATTGTCAATGATTTCCTCCTTAGACAGTGTTGTAGCCTTGTATGTGGTGCTGTTGCTGGTACAACCAACCCCCAATTCAGCTGTCATACAGTCATTATAGTGTTTCTTGCACACAAAAATGATGTTATTTGGTGCTTTGTCTGCAGGTACAACAACATATTTGTCATGTAAGGTGGACAATGTTTTGGCAACATCAGCGTTGCTGAAAATGGATGTTGCCTTAGTGCTCATTGAGCCTTTCAAAGAATTGATTCTTTTCAAAACCAATGACCTCACAGCTTTTACCCATTCTGACAAAACCTCACATTCTTTCTCCTGTTCTTTTTGGCCCATTTTCTGGCATAGTCCTCAACTGAACCCATAATTGTTTTGAAATTATAGCTCCAGTTGATTCGTCTTGGCTCACGATATTTAGGTCCTTTAGCCAAAACATCGCGAAGTAAGTCATTTTCCACGATGTTGAGGTCACCAGTGATAACGTGGCCAGAGGGACCATATTTGAATGGGAACTTTTCACAGGTACAGTCTGGAGGTTTTGCTTTGAGGTCATTGATTTGGAAATTCCGCAACACTTTTTTATTGTTAAAAACCTTAGGTGCAATGGTGGAAGTGGTTTTTTTTTTCTAGTACCTTTGTTTAATGTAATTATAATTTCAAAGCAACGAATTTTTAAAATGAAGATGCATATATGCCGAAGGAATATTTTGATATTTCTCAAGGTAACAAATCCAAGAAGACAAATCAACATAAAAGAATCTGAATACACAAAACGAAGACATAAAACATATGTAATTCTTTGATTTTTTAGACTACAGTCAGTCGAGTTTATTATTCGAGCAGAAGCACCAGTTCTACAAGGAGCTTTATTCGACAAAAGTTATTGTTTTCTAAGTATCATGTTTGACACAGAAATTGCTGGACCAAACCACTGTGCACAGCTTTTTCATTCTAGCACTACAGACAAATTAGGATTCGGTAAGTTATTTTGATTCTGCTTTTTTGTCTCCTATTTTGCTTAAAAAATATGTTCTAAAAAATGAACAATAATGACATACCAACAATGTATAATGAAAGTGGAAAAAAGTATTATAATATATTTTAGTATTTATGAACGTTTAACATAAAGTTGTGTTTTAGCAAGCCATTTAAAACAATATTAAAGAAAACTATTTTTTTTAGATCCATTTTGTATTACAATGGGAAGAAGAGTGTATGTCAAGCTTGGAAAGAGCAGCACCTTACTACCTGCAGATAGTATTGAAGTCATGCCGTCAAAGATACACCGTTTTGGGGCACAAGCTGTGTATGCCAACTATGCGACTGGAAGAGTAAATGTTACAAGTGCTGCACTTCAGGTATACATTATTGTTTACTCCAACTTTATAGTCAGAGTTAATTTGAAACGAAATGTTATTTACTATAAACCAGAACTTTTTTAATAGTATAAATAATAGTATAAATTATTACGAGTTATTATGCCGGATTACAAAAAAAAACCCAATGGTTTCCGATGAACTCTCATTGTTCTTATATTCTTAAGAATATCAAAACACAAAGAACACTAAATCGGACACAGTGATAATGACCTTGATGCATAATAAAATCGTGTAAATTTAGAAATTAAAATTTGAAAAACTTTTTCATTATTGTCTTTCATGGACTAATGATTCTTTATCTCAATCAACCTCTTTCTTCTTTCTTCTCATAGATTAGTCCATACTTTACAATTAATGGACCAACATCAGTAGGTAGTTGTGATCAATTTACACTGACGTTAAAACAGAGCGACGTCGGATGCATGAAATTTAACTACAGGTGGTCTGTTGATATGATTACAGGTAGTGTAAAAAGTTCAAATTGTCACAAGTTCTTAAAAGAATGATATTTTTTTTTCATTAATTCTGAGAAGATATTTTTCCTTTTTTCTTTATCAAATCTTATGTTATATTTAAATTTTAAATTCTAAAAATTTAATGGTTTTTTATATGAAATATTTAATGTATTCTGATTTGTACTTTCCTTTAATATTTCCTATTATTTCGGAAGTCCAATAAGTACCACTGCTTCATTCATTTATCATTTTATTATGAAAGCTAAATTGTTATATCATTTCTTTTATCAGATTCCAATCAAACCATATCACAAGAGTTTCAACAATTCAAGAACAAAGTAGCATCCCTACCAAATAACCCAAGAATGCTTCAAGTATACCACAATGAGGTAAGTATCTTCAATCAGATAAAAAAAAGAAATTTCAATTTTAAATATGACTGCTCAAACATTTATTTCCTGGTATGTCCTTGCCTTTTTTTCATCATGGACATTAAGATTGATCTTTAAGTAAGGTAATTTTGTCACTACCTTATTTAAGTTGTATTCAATGGATAATTAACATTTTAAGACATAAATATAGAATATAGGACTTTTGAATCTTGAGATCGAGTTTATCACTGGTTTATGGTGAACCCGAAGGGTGAACCAATAAACCAGTGATTAACTCGATCTCAAGATTTAAAAAGTCCTATATTCTCTTTATCGGTAATCCTATGCAACAAAAAGTCATTTTTTCGTTAAAAATGGGTCTTTTAATGTTTTTTTATAAGGATCTTTTTTTGTGTGTGCACTGATAAAACACGTGCTACAATGTGCTACGTCACCGTACTGACCCAATAATTTCGGTCATGAAACAGGGTTTATCAGCGGCAAACATCAAAGGAAAAATGTAATGATTACCGATAAAGTCTATTCTTTAATAGCTTTTTAAATCTCTTTTTCAACTAATTAGGCCTGTTTGAATATACCCTATTCATAACGTTAAAACATTAAGTAAGGGAAAAAAATGTTTATTGTTCCAGATTCCAGCAGGAAACAGTGTTGAGTTTACAGTTACTATTGACGATCAATTCAACAATCAAACACATATCGTTAACCATAACGTCACCAGAAATGTTGAGCTGAATCCTGTGTCTGTGTCACTGGTTCTTCTGGGTAACCCGCTTCATGTCGACCCCTCCAGTGTGGTTAGGTTGTATGCCAAGGCAACAGTGGCAGAATGTTACAACTCTTCGGAGGTATAATTTATTTCAATAAAATGTTTTATAAATAAAAATGACAACAAAGTTCCAGAAAATAAATTTTGCTACGCCTGACACGCGTTTTGTCCACCCAAGACCCACCAGAGGTGCTGTACCAAAAATATTGAAAATGCCAAACACTATAACACTGGTTCTTCTGGGTAACCCGCTTCATGTCGACCCCTCCAGTGTGGTTAGGTTGTATGCCAAGGCAACAGTGGCAGAATGTTACAACTCTTCGGAGGTATAATTTATTTCAATAAAATGTTTTATAAATAAAAATGACAACAAAGTTCCAGAAAATAAATTTTGCTACGCCTGACACGCGTTTTGTCCACCCAAGACCCACCAGAGGTGCTGTACCAAAAATATTGAAAATGCCAAACACTATAAAATAGAACAATAAAACCAAAAATATCGAACTGGGGAACCAAATTATTACTAAGATGATCAACCTGTGTCTGGGGTAGGAAGAATCTTAGGCTTTAGACAATTTTGAAATATGATATTTTGAATAAATATTTTTATGATATTATTATTCACAGTTTTACTGAATTTTACGAATTTGTCAAGCATTTTGCATTATACATGTTTATCAAATGAACAATTATTTAATGTGTGTTTTGTTTCATTAAAACCTGTCAAAGAATGAATTAAAAGCACATTTCATACACTCCACACTATTTTGCCTGCCTTTAATATTTCTGTTTACTGAACACTGAAAGGGCACTATAATGAATCTTATAAATGGTCCAAATTTTCATTATTATATTTTGCAGGTAACCCTTAGA
Organism: Arcuatula senhousia; assembly: GCA_963971305.1. NCBI lineage: Eukaryota > Metazoa > Mollusca > Bivalvia > Mytilida > Mytilidae > Arcuatula > Arcuatula senhousia. The sequence continues at coordinate 13,127,520 of OZ020306.1, forward strand.
TACAGCTGGCAGAGTGGAACTTCTGATTTCAGTCTTTCAATATTCAATGATAAATCTGTAGCAGCAATTCGTCCAAATACACTAAGAGGTGGATTTACCTATACAGTAACAATTAATGGTAGGACTATACTGATGTGCCTATTTTAAAACTCTTGTGCATTCAATTTCATAATGATCAATTTTCTATAATTCAAAATAAGTGTGTAAATTTTTTTTGAGAAACAGCATTAATACACAAAATACTTGTGCTGCTTTTTTAAAATAATGAATAAAATGTGCATGTATTTTCTTTTTTTTCAGCCTTCCTCGAAGAAGACACCAATGCTGCAACATCTGAAACCTTAACATTTCACACATTAAGTAAGCCATTGGTGGTTATAATAGATGGTGGAGAATCCGTTGTGTTTTCATCAAACCAGGAAGTAATATTAGACGCTAGTAATTCGGAGGATCCTGACAGGACCAATCTACAACCTTTCTTTACTTGGACTTGTACATCAGTAAGTAAATAAATGCTAAATAAAAATAGTAAATATTGATATTTTGAGAGATTATGCTATGCATGCTATTCATTGATGCATTTGACTTAGAAAATTTTAGTTGCTGTCAATAATCTGTTAAAAAAGATGTCTTTCTTTTTAATTTTGCAAAAGATTGACTTCATAACTTTATTGTATCCCTATTCACTAATGCTGTATTATATTTATTCATAGGAAAATGGCTTTCCTTGTTTCTTGCAATCTGGTAATGAAACATTACTTATGGCAAATGTTTATTCTACTCTGGATAAAGTCAACATCCCTTCAAATACACTTATTGTTGGACAAAGGTAAATCAGATTTACTTCTGTTAAGGATTTAAAGTATTGAATTTTTATATATAACCAATAACATAAAGGTTTTTTTTACAAACACAAAATTTAAAGGATTTTTAAAATACGTATAATTTTAAAATTAGAGGGAAATTTCCCCCCAAAAATATAAAATGTATCAATTAAACCCAAAATTGCAAATGTGTATATACTTTTTGAATGAAACTTTCAATACTATTTATGTACCTTATCAAGACTGTTTCACTTCTGTAGGATGCTTTGGACTGTAAAAATGACAGTTTGGCAAAGATCGGGTACATATTCCACCATGGTAGAGATAGTAAATATTCTTCCACCGTCTATAAACCTGCAAGTCACAAAAGTTGTAGTGAATCCGGATGGTAAAATAAGGATTCCATGTACAATTTCAAGTAATGGACCAGTCATGGCCACATGGTCTAGTAGTTCTGGAAATGGTAGGTTCAAACTGAAATAAAGTGAACGAAAAGCTAAACTGGTGTAAGGTGTTTCTATTTATATAAAACTGTATTTTTATGTATAAAGATATTTGCCTAATTATTTGCATTATTTTACTAATTTGCAATAACTGATTACGTAATAAAAACATGGGACATAACGATACAATAAATTTATAAAAGGGATCCGGAAATAAGATTTATTCCTTATGTATAGCACTAAGTGGAATTCCTTTTCTATACTATTTTGCACTTTATATCTTAACTTCCATGGACTTGCTTAACAATGCATATTTATGCCCATAGTAAAGAAATTGTTGTTAATTTTATGATATATACAAATCATATGAAAATACAAACTGTGTTCATAAAACATTTTCATACATGTGTTATTGTCTAATTTTTATTGGATTTTTCAACATTCTACAAAGTGACACCTTATCACTATAAAAAGTTCATAATAAGCATTGAACTATGTAATAACCTACACTTGAAACACAACATCACTACCCACTTGTATAAACTGTTTTAATATTCAGGTTACGACTCTGTTGACCTCGGGGACCTTTTACACCATGATAATATTATGATGGAATCTCCAGAAGCCATTACAAACAAGGATTTCTCTCTTTTCCTGGATCTATCTAAGGACAACGTTTTGCCTGCTGGTTCAAAGTTTGTCTTCGTGGTATCGGCCTTTGCTTTGGATAACGAACAAACATCCGAAAAACATGTTGAAATCACAATAAACTCGGCTCCTACAACGGGAGATATAACAGTTAGTATTTGATCCCTTTTCGTTTCGTATGTATTTTCCAATTATGAGATTTATACATAGGAAGGTAAGTTTTTAAGTTTTTATTTGGAAAGATAAAACCTAATAATCCAAGACTTAAAAGGAAAGAAAAAACTTTGTCAAGACAAATGAATATGAAAAATGTTACCTTTGTCTAACCAATGCGCTTTGTGAATTAATCGTTTTTCTTGCATATTTAATCCCCATTGGGGATGCTCTCAAATATCACCTCTACATAGGCTCCGCAGATAAAATTTCACCCCCCTATTTTTCACATCATACCCCCAAAAATACCTGGCTGTCAAATACACCCCTTAAAAATACCTGATTGAAATTGTATGCGATATAAAAGGTCAGTTCATGTTGTAATTCATATTATTATTAATGCATATTGCATTTATTAATAAACCCGATGAGTATCGTCTGTCATAGCAGATAATAAAACATATAATTTGCAATTTCAATCTGATATTTCAATATACCACTCACAATTGAAAACCAAAAAAAGTTACTCAAGTTTGTACATCCAATAAAAATACTGTATGTTTTTGCAACCCCAAATAAATAACTTGGAAAAAATGAACCCCACAAAAATATCAAATTCAAACACTTTGACCCCAAGAAATAGTTCTAGCCCATATAAGAATATTTATGTTATACCCCCCTTTGGGATTTAATACTCCCTTAAACGAAATATCGATACAAAAACACAGTTTAATTAAATATTTTTTGTCAATCATCAAATTGCTGATGCATCGAATGACTTGAATTAAGAACAAGAGGCTCCCAGGAGCCTGAATCGCTCACCTGACATATGTGCCTGAAATACAAATGACAACAAAGTTTCAGACAATAAATTTCGCTACGTCTGACGCGCGTTTCGTCTATTCAAGACAATGAAGTAAAGGTTATTAGGCAAAATCTAATTGACATTGAATGGGTCATAAGTTTAATAAGGGGGCCGGATCTTAAGGTGCTGATCACTTTGGTTCTCAATCAAAATTCAAAAATCTGTCGCCCTTTTTGAGTTGTTAGCAAAAAAAATGCAGTTAACCTAATGTTCTATTTTTTTGCCACAGCGGCCATGTTTAACAACCAATCAAAAATCCCCACATCTGTTCTATACACTTAATGCTCATAAACAACAATACCAAGTTTGGTTCTAATTGGAATTAAAGTGTCAGAGGAGTTTATGTTTTCAATGTAATGAGGAAATGCTTTTTAATGCTTAATTTTGACATTCTAAGGGCAATAACTCCTCAAAGGAAAGGTCCTACAACGTTGACCCTGCTTAACAATGCTTAACAATATGCAATTTAAATTTCTCAAATATCTTGTATAGTTTTCAAGATATTGAGCTAAACAGGTGCAAACTTTGCAAAAAATTAACAAAAAGGGCAATAACTCCCACATGGGTTGTTAGGTTTTCTTCAAAAATTCAGAGCTGGTAGATCTTGAGGTGCTGATTACTTCTGTTCCCAATCAAAATTTTAAAATCTGTCATCGTTTTGGAGTTATTTGCAAAAAAAAACTACATTTTATCCCTATGTTCTATTTTTAGCCACGTCGGCCATGTTTTACGATGAATGAAAAATCCCCACATTAGTTCTAAGCACCGAACGCTAATGAACAACCATACCAAGTTTGGTTTCAATTGGACTTATGGTGTCAGAGGAGTTAACGTTCTACTATACTTTTTCAGTTATAGGCCAATATACCTATGTTCTATTTTAGTAACGGCGGCCATGTTTTTTGACGGATCAAAAATCCCCACGCAAGTTTTGTGCAGCCCGAGGATACCCTAATGTACCACCAGACCAAATTTTGTTTGAATCTGTTCAGTAGTTTCAGAGGAGAAGAAGTTTTAAAAAGTTTACAGACGACGACGACGACAGACGACGACGACGACGACGACGACGATGACGGACGCCAAGTGATGGCAATAGCTCACCTGGACCGAAGCTGTTGAATAATTCTTCCCTCGAACATTGTTTAAAGTTGGGTTTTGGGAAAAGCTATCTGGAGCTCTGGATCTTACTAAGATATAACTTGAATTATTCAAACATTTCGTGCTTTAGTAGATTGTTGATATCGATGAAAAAAAATAATTTAGATAAAACGTTAATTACCTAATGCTTTGTTAAAGGTCCATCCAACGAATGGTTCATCACTGGTAACAGAGTTTACCATAGACGTTGGTAATGGTTGGACAGACAATGACGGTGATAGCACTATGTTCTACTTTTACGTTAAAGAGACCGATTCCGAATGGATGCGATTAAACGCTCGAGGTCTCTCAGACGTTTACTCATTCAGTTTCAAACTGACAGAAGGTAGATAAATATGAAAAAAATAAAGACACTTCTTTTATTAAATTTAATTTCTTCCAATATAATTGCTGTTGCATTTGTAGTCCCCAGTATTGTGCTCTGTAGAAAAAATATGTGATTAGATTTGTATAATTCTTTTCTTACTTTTTGTTAGAAAGATAAAGTTTGGTATGTTGTATTGTCAATATGACTAAGTTTTGAAGAGTATATCAAACAAAAAAACATGCAAACCCCTCATATAACGAAGGAAATAAATCGAATATAAATGTTTATTTAGTTTTTGTGCGTTACAACTCTCCTCAATACGATAATGCATTTAAGGTATCTATGATGTAATGGTACAACTTTGTGACATTTTCGGGGCTTGCTCTAATGTAAAGGTGTTCAGATGCATTGACGTGTATGAGAAAACAATGACGTCGGCAGAATTAGAGGAGACCGTCTCATCTCTTACTAATATGCTGAAAGCAGGCAAGTTTAACTTAATTTAATCAGGATGAAATTAATAAATTGACATTACTTAACATGTAAAAGTTAGAATTAAATGAAAGGATCGAATCTCATAAATAGAGCGATTAACACTGAAAACGTCTCTGAAAACATTTAAAGCATTTTTTTCTTTAACAATTTTTATCATATTCACATTAATTTTCAGATTCAGATACTAGTAGTTAATAATGATCAATAATTATATCTCCCAAACACTATGTTTGGGAGATATATTGTTTTTACTCTGTTTCTTATTATTATATCTCCCAAACACTATGTTTGGGAGATATATTGTTTTTACTCTGTTTCTTATTATTATATCTCCCAAACACTATGTTTGGGAGATATATTGTTTTAACTCTGTTTCTTATTATTATTATTATTATTATTCTTTTTTTTTCTTCTTCCGACCATGAACGTGTCTCCACCACATCTCATAAAACTACTGAATGGATCTTTCTGAAATTTTGTATGGTGTTAGAATGAGTCTCAGAGGTGTGCATGCAATTTTCGAAATTTTCAAAATGGCCACCGTTTCCATGGAAACAGGGAAAGGTCATAATATAGGACATTGCGATATCTCGGTTACTTAGGTGCGCAGGGTTCTGAAATTTTGTAGGAGAAAAGAGCAAAAGGAGCTCTTTAATAATATGAAAAAAAAAAATTGAAGCGATATTTACGGTTTTCGAGTTATTCACGAAAATACGATTTTCAGGTCCAAAAATGGGAAAACTGTCAAAATGCTACGATTTCGACAAAATTTGGTATATAGGGGTTTCAAATGACGACGATTTAGAATGCAATGTCAAAGTTTATGCAAGAGTGACTATATGCGTACGTTTGGGAGATATTTTTGTGTTGGGCATCCCCAACACAGTCAGCACTAGTTATTCTTCTTTTTTTTTCTTCTTCCGGACATGAACGTGTCCGAGTGGTTTCTCAAAAACTACTCAATGGTTCTTTATGAAATTTTGTGAGGTGATAGAGTGGGTCCCAAAGGTGTGCATGCAATTTTCAAAGATTTCAAAATGGCCGCCGTTTCCATGGAAACAGGTAAAGGTCATAATATAGGACATTGCGATATCTCGGTTACCTAGGTGTGCAGGGTTCTGAAATTTTGTAGGTGAGTAAAGCAAAAGGAGCTCTTTAATAATACAAAAAAAAATTTCGGAGCGATATTTACAATTTTCGAGTTATTCACGAAAATGCGATTTTTCAGGCCCAAAAATGGAAAAATTGTCAAAATGCTACGATTTCGACAAAATTTGGTATCTAGGGATTTGAAATGATGGCGAGTTAGGATGCGATGTCAAAATTTATGCAAGAGTGACGATATGCGAACGTTTGGGAGATATTTTTGTGTTGGGCATCCCCAACACAGTCAGCACTAGTTATTATATCTCCCAAACACTATGTTTGGGAGATATATTGTTTTTACTCTGTTTCTTCTTATTATTATTATTCTTTTTTTTTCTTCCGGACATGAACGTTTCCGGACCGGTTCTCAAAAACTACTAAATGGATCTTCATGAAACTTTGTATGGTGGTAGAGGGGGTCTCAAAGGTGGGAATGCAACAATCAGAATTTTCAAAATGGCTGCCGTTTCCATGGAAACAATATAAGGTCATAATATAGGACATTGCGATATCTCGGTTACCTAGGTGCGCAGGGTTCTGAAATTTTGCAGGTTAATAGAGCAAAAGGAGCTCTTTAATAATACGAAAAAAAATTTCGAAGCGATATTTACGGTTTTCGAGTTATTCACGAAAGTGTGATTTTTCGGTCCCAAAAATGGGAAAATTGTAAAAATTCTACGATTTCGACAAAATTTGGTATCTAGGGGTTTCAAATGATGGCGAGTTAAGATGCGATGTCAAAATTTATGCAAGAGTGACAGTTTGCGTACGTTTGGGAGATATTTTTGTGTTGGGCATCCCCAACACAGTCAACACTAGTTATTATTATTCTTTTTTTTTCTTCCGGACATGAACTTGTCTGCACCACATCTCATAAAACTACTTAATGGATCTTCATGAAACTTTGTATGTTGGTAGAGGGGGTCTCAAAGTTGGGAATGCAAAAATCAGAATTTTCAAAATGGCTGCCGTTTCCATGGAAACAATGAAAGGTCATAATATAGGACATTGCGATATCTCGGTTATCTAGGTGCGCAGGGTTCTGAAATTTTGCAGCTTAATAGAGAAAAAGGAGCTCTTTAATAATACGAAAAAAAATTTTGAAGCGATATTTACGGTTTTCGAATTATTCACGAAAATGTGATTTTTCGGTCCCTAAAATGGGAAAATTGCCAAAATGCTACCATTTCAACAAAATATGGTATCTAGGGGTTTAAAATGATGGCGAAATAGGGTGCAATGTCAAAATTTATGCAAAAGTGACAGTTTGCGTACGTTTGGGAGATATTTTTGTGTTGGGCATCCCCAACACAGTCAACACTAGTTTTAATTGTATTTGCTTACAGTCAATTTCTTTCTTGTTCTGATTGAAATTTATTAATTTTAATCATTCTGGTTTAATTTTTATTTAGATGTTAATCAGGCCATCGGAATGGCTATGACATTTTCCTCATTACTGACAACTACAGATAACACCAATGCTTCTACAGCAGTATCAGCAGTTATAAACGACGTTGCTACAAGCATGATTACTTCTGTCGTAGCAAGGTGGGCTATAAATGTATATGATGTGCAACAATATTTCAAATTAAATTATTTTTGATTTATGAAATGATTAAACACTATTATAGATTTTTTTGTTGTTGTTAGAATAACTAAACGATTATAATATTACATCTCTTCATTAATACTCATAAAAGTGCCCATTCTCAACAACGTGTCTGATTCGACCAAATGTGTCCAGTGTACGCCAAATCGTGTTTATAGAACAAATAACGCCAAACAGGGTATTATTTCTGTCGCTTAAACATGTCCAGTATCAGCCTGATGCCAAAACGTGTCCAGTCTACTCATACATGTACCTTTACGTTTTGGCCATTTATATTAATCAACAATAAATATATCCATTAAAAGCTTACTCTAACCTGATATTCGGGGCGGCTCCCTGATGCTACTCTCATCGTTGAGGCAGTTCCGTGATGCCATACTAATAGTCACCACCCGGACGGCTCTCTTATGCTAGCCTGATCATCGAAGCGGCTTTCTGATCCTAACCTGATAGTCAAACCTGATAGTCAGGGCGGCTCCCTGATGTCATAATGATAGTCGCCACCCGGGCTGCTCGCTAATGCTATCCTGATAATTGAAGCGGTTTTCTTGTCCTAACCTGATAGTCGGGGCGGCTCTTGATGCTAACCTGATAGTCGAGGAGATGAAATTACAAATAACAGTTATAAAATGCTAATCCTAGCCTGATAATCGGGGTGGTTCCTGATCCTAACTTTATTGTCGAGGCGGACACTTATGCTGACCTGATAGTTGGGACGGCTCCCTGATGCTATTCTGATAGTCAAGGCTGCACCCTGGTGCTAACCTGATAGTCGGGGCGGCTCCCTGACGCTTACCTCTCCCTGGTGCTAACCTGATCGTTGAGACGACTCCCTGATTCATACCTGATAGTGGGGACCATTCATGTTATTGAAAATCAAAAACGTAACAAATATTTTTTTTCAATGTTAACCCTTATTTAAATGTCGGGGAGACTCCCAGATGTTAACTTGATGTAAAGCTTGATAGTTGTAGGATGCGTAATAAAAAAGAGAGGACACGTTTTGGGTGAAATGAACATGAAATGGACATGTTTCGTCGTGGAATTAATGTCAGACACGTTCGAATTTGGAACGAATTGGACACGGTTGGGGGTAGACTGCACACGATTTGGCGGATTAGACACGTTAAGCGGGGATTGACACGTTAGGAAGTGTCATAAATATACTTAATTCAAACCCAAGTAAACTAAAATTGAGCGTGAATTTATGTTTCAGTTATGATCCAGCAGATGCAACGTCAGTTTTGGACTCTGCAAACACTATGCTTCAGCGTCTAGGAGACACTGGAGGTCTTGGATCAACAGCTATAGCTGAAAGTCAATCTCTAGCATTTGATCTCGTTTCATTTGTTACTACCTCTTATGATCGTAAGTCTTTAGGTTTATTGGTTGCTAACTTAAATATATCGGTGATCGTAATGTAAATAAATTAAAATGATTTTATTATCTTTTATTTATTTAAGGAAGCACTTCTTGGTTTACACATTCAAACGTACAGTGTAAAAAAACTGAAAATACATACTACCTAAAATAAGATAAAAGTAATAAAACCTTGATTGAACATGGTATGTATTGCAAAGTACTGTCAAGAAAATGTACATGCTATTTGACTTGTGTTTCAGAGTCAAGACGGAGACGAAGGCGTTCTTCGTCAGTAACAGTCACGCCATTGTCCATTAATGATGTAAGTTATGTACTAAAACAATATAGTTGAACTTACAAATAAATAAAGGTAAAACGATATTACCACACACTTAGAGGATCAGTCTTAAATGCCCAAGAGAAAAGACAAAACGTGGAAGACGTACCGGAGAAATTGAAGATCGCTATTGTCCTGACTTGGTACAGTCATTTCAAAAGAAATGTTGGGTTTATCCAGGTTTTATGGCGCGCCAAACCACCTACTTCCATTGATATAAAATGAATGTATTTCATATCATACATTTATAGTCTACCCATAGAAAATTGGTACACTGCAAAAAAAAACTAGTTTAACCCCGGCACATTTTATATGTGCCTGTCCTAAGCCAGGAATCTATGTCAGAGCTTTTGTTTGTCCCTGTCAACTATCGTTTGTTCATTGTCCACAAATGGGTCCTAGGAATTTTTTTGAATCTTATGTACTGTATTCTTAGTCTTGGGCCAATGCAAGACAGCGAGCAGTGACCTCTAGTCATGTTGAAGACTGCTGGCTGTTTTCCATTTTGATTTTTTTAAATTGCCGTTTCTTTAATGTTGGTTGTGTCGCGTACACGTATTCCATATCTCTTTATCATCTATATCATAAATGTTTAAACCAACGATGTAGATTGATAACATTTAGTCTTGCAGTTACATACAATTAAAGTGGCAAACACGTTGTTGCGTAAAGTTCATTTGTGTTGTCTTTTTGTCAAAGTTACTTGACACCATACAAAAACTGTGCATTACATTACATAGGCCGAAGTAATACTAACAACTTACAGTGCAACATTTGAACCACAACAAGAAGATAGCATCACTACTAGTTCAGCAACAGACTTTCTACAAGCCTTGGACAATGTTTTTATTGGTGTATGTGCCACAGTGTCCTATGTGGAGGATCCAGTCATACTGAAGTCTAGTTTAGTGATTGCCAACATCGACAAAAGGGCAGTAGAAAATACCGCTCCAGTATCATATGAAGTTAGCTGTGATAATTGTTCCCAGATACAAAATCCTGCAAACGTAAGTATTTAAATGCATATATCAGCTTAGAATGATTTTCAAACATTGATTTAGGTAATTGAAAATTAATGTTATAAAGTCAAAAGACAGTAATAGTTACAAAAGCACAATGAGATTAAATGTAAAGACATTAAAAATATGGAATGTAAATTTGATATATGATCGCCATTAATATAACCATTATCAGTAATTGCTGTCACTCTCTTATAGAAAATACATACTAAGTAACAAGGAGTTTCTGTTTTGTTCGTCATTAGTAGTGATCCACATTTTAGGTTACCTATGGACTATCCATCCAGTCTCATTTTACACAGTGGAATTGTTCAGCGTATTTAAGCTGTTATGGTGCTTGTTTTGTAACCGCACAATTGACTAAGGACTTAATTACACCAACATCACCATCTGAAATGGCCTTAACCAATCGAGTTCGACGAAGCGATATTGTTGTTTTAAAAATAGCTAACCCAGTCGAGAATACCTTGATTAATGTTCATCGGTTACAAAGTCCGATGACATTATCTTTAACTGTACATGGAGATGTCAATACAACAGCATATAGTTTACAGGTAAATAAAATATTACCCCTGTGCGCCTTGATAGTTCAGTATACCACCCGGGTTAACCCGAGATCGTGAAATCGGTGGTTATCGTGAACTCGGTTAGGCAAAATGTAAACAAACGAGAATTAACCAATGGGAAAAGAGAAATTACGACTAAAATGTAGTCGTTAACGCGGTTAATGTTATCGTTCAACCCGGTTTGTTCCTTTTTACTGTTATCGTGAACTGCAAATTTGTATAATGTAATATGTACCAAAAGCTTCTTTCTCTTATCAAATAGTGTTAGTTTAGATGTTTGAAACCTTTGTTAGTGTAACAAATAAACTTTTTGGTCTTTGAAATTAGAAGTATCTCATTAACAAATTAAGGAAAGAAACTAAAAAGGGTAAATACAGGTAAAAATACCATAATATATAGTAAGGTTGTCAACCATATGCAATTTACCACTCTCTAATTAATTACAGCCGGTGTTTGGGAAACTTGGGGTATATACATGCGTCCGATTATTTATTTCTGACCCTGTTAAAGTACTTTATAAAGAATTATCTTACCTTTTTTATCTACTTTTCCATAACAACTTGTTTTAATTGTTTTGGTCGTGGTCCAAAATCTTGGAACTAAATATAAACGGTATGGCAAATTGCAACTTCGAATTCGGGTTTATTTTTTTAAGAAAAAAAGGTTAACAAAATCCTTAGACGGACAGACACACGGACAAAAATATATATCATTAACATAATAAACCAACAGCTTATTCAATATTGACACTATATACATGTGTAGTACAAATAAACGACCAATCAGCTTTGTTTATAAAAAAAAATAAACCATGTCAAGACATAGTGACCGTCTTTTTGTTATACAGGAAGTAGATCGAGAGTGACAGACCTAATGCTATGGGATTGCATACTTATGCTACATACCAAATATCAAAAGGCTGCGATGAGTAGTTATTGAGTTAATTGATTTTTAACTTCGTGGAATCCAGCAAAAAGAGGGACATTAGCGACCCTTTATCATATTACTGACCTTTATAATTAATTCTCAATCTTATGACAGCCGTTATGTACAGAACATTTAACATGAAAAGGGCTTCACTTGGTTCCGAATCCGTGCGGTGCACGGGAAGCGAATAGGCCCACAAAGGCACTAAGCTTGTCGGAAGAAGTCCACTAAAGAGCGCTCAGAAACGGCTGCCATTGGGTCCGTTCGCTTAGCTAAAAAACGACTGGGATATGTGCCTAAGGTAGTTGAATGGGACAGCCCTGTCATAATGAATACCGGAGTCATCATGCTATAATTCGGAAAACCTGACCGCAAACCATAGTGGGTCAAGGTGAGTGGATAGGGCCAGTGGCTGATCCAGAAATTTTGAAAGGGGAGGGCGCGCAATTAAAAAAAGTCTTTGGGACTTCTTATTTAATACCATTCCTAACCAAATTTTCCTGTAAAACGGGAGGGAGCGCGCCCGGCACGCCGTTCTTTAACCCACCTTTGATTAGTCATGCTTCTTGTCAGGGATGTCCAAAAGACTCGTAAAAGATAACTTTGACGATCGCAAAGTAATTCATCAAATATAAGCTAAATTTTCTGCCCCTAACCACCTCGCTCTTTATCCTGTGGTTTTCTAAATTAACAGTTCTTTTGTTTCCCACCCAAACCCTTTTTTCTCGCTCAGTGTGTGTCGGTTCAACAGGATTCAGTATTGTATTTTCGGCAGATAAGGGTTGCCTATGTGAACCTGGTTAAGGGTTGGCTATATCCCACTCTGTTAAGTGTTCAAACTAGTATATGACCTCATTTCAGGTAAAGTTTCTTCATTGTCAGTCACCATAGGTTAAAGTTTCAGATCATGCGATTTATTTTTATTTTATTTTTTTTTGGGGGGGGAGAGGGTTTCGTTATTTCTGGGTACATTGGCCTATTGTGCATTGGGGGTACATTAATCTTTTGAGTTGGTACATTTCCTTCTCGTTTATGGTCGTACATTAGCCCTTTCGCATGGCATACATGACCAAATATTTTTATTGAAAACCTTATGCTTTATATAGCAGAAATCCTTTTCAATGTTTATCTGAAGCTGTGCTGTCAAAACATATTTTTAATAAAAAAAAATCATGTTTTTGTTTTCTTATCGGACATGATCGGTCACTTAAATACTTTGCAAAAGTATGCTGTTAAAATCGTATACAAATAATTTAAGTGTGTAGGTCTATCACAGGTAGTAATGTGTCATATCGTACAATGTTTGGTAAGGGGATTTTGTCATGGTACGGTAAAGGGAGGTCATGGTATGTACAAGGGATTTTTTCTAAAGTATGTAAAAATACCTTTATTTTAGTATCAAATAGTGAGGAGAGCTGAAAGGAATTGAACGTCAAGATAAAGGTTTACTGTGTTAACTTTAAATCTGCTTAGTTGTGCTTATTAACCAAATTTAAATTTTGTCATGGTTTGGTAAAGGGAACAGAAAATTGTCATGGTTTATACCATTATGTCATGGTTTATCACATTCTCTTAAGTTAGGAGATCGGACAAATTATTAGGTTTTTTCTGCTGTTTTATTGTGTTTGACGACATACTGTGTTTCCGCGTTTCTTAATACGCATCTTTAACCCCCGAAAAAATCATTGGATCGTTTCTTGGAATTTATAAATCGTTACATTCAGTAATAGCATATAAAAGAAATATATTTTTATATATAATTTAAATCTTTTTAATTGCTCTAGACCGTCACTAAGCCAACAACATATACTAACCATCAGAATTACCATTGAACAATTAAATATGAATATGGTTATTGTATAAGCTTCTAAAAATAGTACAAGCTACTCCTGTATGATAATATAAAAAAAAATTTGGATGAAGCAAACGTTTCTCTAATACTATAAGCACTGCTGTTGCACTGATTAAGAATATTATGGATGAAGCAACATATTCCCTGTGATATGCAAGAAGCAGAGGTATATGTACCAATGGGGATATCCATAACTGAATGTCAATCAACAACGCGAACTCCAGTCGAAACGAGAATGAACTAAGGTGCTCCGGAAGAGTAAGCAGTTTCTGCTTGCTATAGCACACCCGTCGCGTTACCAACAGTCAATTCAGTGCGTCAAATTCGGTAAATGCAGACAAAACAAAACCCTATGACAAACCAACATCTGCACTCATCTGTTGCCCTTTGCAATAGTTCAGTTGGTAGTGAATATCATTTAAGTTATGGAATGTCCTTCTATTAATACTGAAAGGAAAAGCTTCATTGATAGGGAGTAGATAGTTTTTAGTATATATATTAGCGGCAATAAGCAAAATCATGCATTAAACCTATTGCCTAGTCAGTGTTTTCCTGTATACTTTTGTATCTATTTTGACATTATTGAGTTTCCATATTAAATCCCATATCATTTCTCGAGCGATCTAAAATTGGAGTCTCGAAATATTATGGAACATAATATGGCAATTTCTGTATAATAATAATTATATCATGATTACTCTAACATGTCTTATGAATGTCATACAAATTATACTGTTATATTTTTTTACAGGAGCGGTTGATATGTATATTTGTAGTATGCATTATTTTGGTAATATATATATATGACCGGTTTAAGGTTTAAAACATAATTGTTAGCTCATATGATTGAATAAGATTTAAAATATCATTTTTAAATATCCCTTGACCAAACCATGACCACCCTACACTAAACCATGACGTCCCTTGTACAAACCATGACAAGTGATTTTTTTTATTTTTGCGATGCATGCTTTGTAAGCGTTTAATTACGCTGAAAAATGTGTCAAAGGATTGTATGCACAGTAAATGATTGTTTTTGAGCAACATCTGGCTTTTACCTTTGCTTGGAACATAAAATAATGTTATTTTATCAATTGAACAAAACTATTTTTCCTGAATGATTTAGCGAGTATATTCCATCATTTACATGTGCCATATTTTAGTATAAATGTGTCTTGCCTTTAAAAATGCCCGAAAAGCCTTTTGTGTCCGGAAAAATCATGATTTTATTTTTGCAGACGACATTATGCAAATTTCCCTTGTACAAACCATGACGCCCTTGACTAAACCATGACAAAATCCCTTTACCAAACGTTTTACGATATGACACATTACTACCTGTGTCTATGATAATGATTTACTGGCAACGCAATAATGTTAAACTATAAGTATTTCGGTAAAACTCGTTTTAGTTTGTCATCAAAATAATGCTCGTTTGATTCAGTCCAGAAAAGCAAGAGGTGTAGGTTGTACACGGTTTTTTATTTTTTGATTTTAGATTTTTTTTTATTTTGTCACAACAATTTGTATATTATATGAATCTGCACACTCCGTTTTTAGCTCACCTGGCCAAAGGCCATGTGAGTTTATGCTATCACTATGCGTCCGTCGTCGTCTGTCGTCGTCCGTCGTCGTCCGTTAACAATTTAAAAACATCTTCTCCTCTGAAACTACTGAACCAATTTGCTTGAAACTTGGCAGGAATGATATATGGTATGTTGGTTACAAACGATCCTAAATTGATCTGATACAAAAAATGGCCGCTGTTGCTAAAAATAGACCTGGGGGTCAGACTACTGTTTTTGGCTTATAAATTAAAAAGTATAAGAGATAGATGAAATCTGATGCAATGCTACTGCTTCAGCATCTAAAGCTCTACAAAGTCTCCTTTTGGTTGAAAATGTCAGATGACCACCTTTAGGGTTTTTGGCCCCTTAAAGGTGATAAATAGACTTTTTTCGTGTTTTTGGCCTACAGAATGAAATCATGCAGATAGAGATTAGCTGTTGCTTGCTTAAATTTTCAACTCATTGAGTTCTACAAAAGTCTCCATAGGGTCGAAGTTGTCAGATGACCCCTTATAGGGGTTATAGCCCCTTAAAGTTGAAAAATAGTGTTTTTGGCCTATAGAATGAAAACTATTGCATATAGAGAAAAGCTGCTGTTTGCTTACCATTCATCTCAGTTAGGCTCTACAAAAGTCTTCATAGGGTCGACATCAAGACCAGGTGAGCGGTTCAGGCTCATGGGAGCCACTTGTTTAATTTATGGGGTGCTAACAACTAATAAGGAAATACATTTTATGTATTTTTTAATGATCATAGAGAAAATGCTTCATAAATCGTTTGTGCACAAATCCGGGAATTCCGTTCCAAAACGTTCATTGTAAACCTTTCGTTTTAGTTATCTCAACAGAATAGTGTCATTAAAACATATGCAGTAGGTTTTAAAACTAGAAGTTACCGTTGAAGGCATATGTGACCATGTTATGTTGACGATGACTTAAACCGAGTTAAACGATAACAGCTTTGATTTTTAACCGCGTTAACGACTACATTTTAGTCAAAATTTCTCTTTTCCCATTAGTCAATTCTCGTTTGTTTACATTTTGCTTAACCGAGTTCACGATAACCACCGACTTCACGATCTCAGGTTAACCGGGTGTATACATTCATTTTATAAATTGCAGTTTGTTTTCGTAGTCAAACAAAAAAGTGCCAGTTTAAAAGTAAAACTCGATCCAATGTTTGTAATAACTTTCTCGATAAAATGTGCTTAAAATAAAGTAAAACACCTCTTCCGTATAAAGCTGCTTTAAAACAAGAAAATTTTAAAGCCCTTTTAAAGTAAGGATTATCAATATTTTTTTTCTGTTTTAGTGTTTATACTGGAATGCAGACAGTTGGTCTGACATGAACTGCAGCTCAAGTGAACCTACGACAGTGGGATCATCTTATGTTGTTGAATGTTTTTGCTATTCAATGGGATATATAGCGTAAGAACAACTTTCTAAAAATGTTTTAATTTTTAAATTTTTATGTCAAATATTGGTAAAGTACTAGTTTTTTTTTCTAATAAATGTTATCATGCCGATTAAAATCTCTTTCCTGTCAATAACGTATAAGATAAGAAAAAAAAAACTATCATGGAATTCTTACATTGAATGTGTTCTATATCAGTATTTTACAATTAACTACTAAAACAAAAATGAACATAATAACACATTCTTTTGTTTTAAGCCTATTCGAAGGTCCACCCAATCTGGTAGAAGAAACAACTACTAGCACTGATTCATCAACCTCAGCAGTTAGTGAAGAAATGGCTACTACAGATCAACAGGATAGCACTACAGGTAAAATGTTCATCAAGCAGTATTTCAATGTCTGAAAGCAACAACCAAATTGTAGCACACGGTCAAGATATTTTCTTGTGTTTGTTTTTCATTTTGTTTGTTTATATTCTTGTTCTTATATTATGTACTGTAAATAAGTGTTCAGAATTATAAAATGTTAATTCATTACCAATATAACTTTACATGTAAGAGATTTGCCAAAATTTTTAAACTCTATTGGCAGTGCCACCTTCTACTGGAACAACGATGTCCATTCCACCTTTTACGTCACCTGTGAAAGTCTCCTTTATTATTGATGCGGACTATTCAGTTGTTGTTGGTCTATATCTCATGAGTTTTATATCTAGCGCCAAGCAGGAGCTTGCAACAACCATGCAGATTGACGTAGAAAGAATAAAAGACTTCACAGCCCGATCAGGTTGGTTACAAACCGACTATACCTTTTTTTCTGTTTATTTGTTAGCTTGAACGTATGGGTTTTCGTCGGTTTAATTGTCCGGTTTCTTTTGTTTGTTGAACATTAAGTTTCAATAGGCTTTTTGAAACAACACATTGGGCAAAACAAATGATTTCAAAGTGTGAAATATAATATAGATCTGACACTAAAATTTGATAAAATACCAGAAAAATCTAAGTTAAAATCAGATTTTTCCATTAAGAAATAAGTTGATTATTTTATGTACATGTATTATTACTTGGTGTTAAATCAGTATTCTCTTAAAATATCACCGACAAAATAATCTGTGTTTTCTCAGGAAGTATAGTAATAACGTTTACTGTGACAGAAGGGGCTTCTACTGATACATCTGTCGAAGATGCTGTGCGATCTTTGTATAGGTCAATAGAATCTGAAACTCTAGTTATCACTGACCAGAACGGAACACCACTGGCAATTGTAAAGTCATCATTTAGTTACCAAGAGGTTGACGATGGTAAGAATAGTCAGTTATTTATCTCGAATGTACCTACAAAAGACAAAAGACAATAAAAGAGGTGTATCCCAAAAGTATTTTGGCAAAGTTTTAGAAACTCTAAAAAGTTGCTGTCAGATTTTCCAAATCCTTAACTGTTATTTTAATTACATTTAATGCCCAAAAACTGTCAGAAATAATATACGTAAAATCTAGAGTTCTTCAGTATTTTGCTAACTTTAGATATGAACTGCCACTAGGGATTAACGGTACTTGCCTTTGATAAAGAGAATAATTTTTCATTATATTTTACATACATCCTCGGTATATTCACGATTCATCACCTTTAAAATGACCTATCAAGATTATAATTATAATATGATTGTCAATATTTTGTTTTAAGATAATTCGAATGAGGATGACGGCGGCTCTTCCACGCTGTATATAATACTAGGTTGTGTCGGTGGCCTATTGGTTGTGGCTGTTATAGTGATTGGGATATTGCTCCACAAGATGAAGAAAGATAATACAGCTGTAAGCTCATCCCCACCACCACCGTATGGGCCCAACATGCATGGTAATATTATTGGAATAAAACTTATTGGATATTTTTATGGATTTATAAATGATGACATTGAATGAATTAATTAATTAATGGTAATTAACAAGAATTTAAACAAAATGGTTAAGTAATGATAAAAAAATACATTAAGTTATGATTTAAATGGAATGCTTTTATATAATAGATTTATATAGTAAATGAACTATTGGGAGAAGGCGATGCTCTGCATAAACTCTGTGATTACACCTCATAGAAAATACTTAAATGAAGATGCAGAATAAATACTGAACAAAAATGCATTGGTCCCAGAAATAAAGGGCAAAACATGTTTTAATGGCCAAATAAGTTTGTCTCTGAGTAAAAGGTTATTAGGTAAAGACTGTTTACAGGTGTTGATGTTCCGAGGCCAGCAAGCAGTGGCAGTAAAAAACTAGTTGTGGAGGAAAAGAAGCACAATAGTAGAAGGAAAAGCAGAGATGAATTACAAAGTAAAGGATCAAACTCGACTTCCAAAAATATGTATTCAGCAGGTCAAGGATCTTCTAAGAAGGAAGTAGATATAGTGGCAATGGAAAAGGGAGTAGGCCGAGAAGGCAGTAACCTTAGTAAAGGCGCTTCCGGCATCGGAGTGAGTGGACAAAACTGGATGGAAACGGAGAAGGGAAGAATTCACCGAGTGGGTGAGTGTATGTCATTTCTAAAGAAAACAGGCTCGTTTGTTCATTTAACATTTGGAGGAGTGATTTTTCAACAAGAAATTGGCATTCCAATGGGCACAAGTTGTGCTCCTCTCCTCGCTGATCAGAGTTAGAGATTAAAGAAACTAACGGGTCCAATTGTTTCATATTATTTTTGGATTTGTATCCCGAATACGACCAGGATGGTCATCTCAGTACAAAAATTTACGATAAAAGAGACGACTTTAATTTTCAAATTATTAATTTCCCTAATCTTGAAAGCATCACACCTACTTCACCTGCTTACGGTGTTTATAATTTTCGATATGCCAGGGCTTGTACATTTTTTTTTATTCGACACCGCTTACTCCGTGACCTAATGTTAGACAAAGGTTAAAAGGAAATACGTCTGATATAGTCCCTAAGAATATTCTTCCTTCGTTATGAGCCAAGGGTGGAAAATTTCAAAATTATGTTGAACGTAAAGGTTAGTGATTGTTTTGATTAATGTTTGGCTGATTGTTGTACTGAGGTGATCAACTTATTATCCCTATCATGTCTTCCGTGTTGTGTTTTGTGTTATTACTAGGCCCTAAGACTGCAATGGAAAAGGGAGGTTTTGTTTGCCATAAAACCTGGTTTAACCCACTATTTCATGTAAAATGCCTGTACCAAGTCAGGACCATTGCGATTTATAATTTTTCAGGTTTGTCTTCCATGTTTTGTCTTTTCCCTTTGACATTGAGATTGATCCTTTTCGGTAATTGTGTTATATATTACCTTAATTCATCGAAACTCAATGCTTTGTCTTAGAAAAGTCATAACTTTAATAAAAACGGTAATAATCTACAAGATACATTCTTGTCAAAATGTGTCTCGAGACATAATACTATTGAATCATTCGAATGATTTTGATCTTTTCAATTAAAACCATTTTTTTTTATTTATTAGGTTCCTCAAAGTCTATTCCTGGTCCAGCCGTGTATATGCCGCCTATATCCGGATAGAAGCTATTGAAAATGAAGAAACTTCTAGAAAAGACATTCAAATTTAAAATATTTTATTGAAAATTATACTGTATTTGGTACCATAATTAACATCATTTCAAAAATTGAATTAAAGTCGGTTATCCCACTCCAAGCAATAATGCCACATTTGCCAGCTAGATATAATACCTCTTTGCTTGCTTAAAGAGTTTTCGTATCACAGTTGATTATTCGTTACTCCAAACTTGCGGGAATAACATCAATTTCCTTGGCGTCACGTTTGACACAAATCGCTAACACAGGGTTATGTTACTCCACGGTTGCTGTCTTCACTCAAGAAATTTTACGGTAGACACCATGCACTCGTAGACAAATATGGGATTGAGTGCAGATGTTAGTTTGTCGTGAAGTTTAGTTTTGTCTTCCTTTACCGAATTTGTCACACTGAATTGGAAATTAGCAGCACGACGGGTGTGGTATACTAGTAGCAGACAGGAACCGCTTACTCTTCCAGAGAACCTGAGTTCACTCTTGTTACGACTTGGGTTCGTATTGTTTATTTCCGTTCTGTTGATTTTGTGTTTTGTGTTTCTTCGTGCTGTTTTTGTTCGTGTTTGCCGGTTTTATCGTTGCCCTTTCAGACAATTGACACTCGAATGCTCGAATGGTTTTTTTGCTTCTTGCTCACTTTTAAATCTTTGATTACGTCATTATTTGTCTCAATACCTTGCTGGTCTTCGGATTAAGTTCTAATATATTAAGACCTTCGTTTTTTGTGGTTGTCTGTAGCACTTTATCAAGCACTCAACAACAATCGTTACTGATATCCAAATATAGAAAGAAAAGTCCCCCTCCTTGTTTTGTAAGGAGTGTTATTACTAGTATGTAATATGTTCACAATATTTTATAAGAATTGAAGCACATTGTAACGGAAAACGCTGATAATCTTCTAACATTATTCACTAATTACACCTCCAAGGTGAAGAGGAGTGATATATAACAATTGCACGTCATAAAACTTTTCTATTTGTGAGATTTTACAAGAAGTTTATAATTATTACCTATTGTAAGCAAAGAATATTTGTGCAGTTACAAAACCATCATATTTAATAGCCATTTTTGTTAAGAGCTGTCATAATTCATAACAAGTATCATTACATTATCTTAAGTATTATGGAATTGACTTTGTCTGTTACAAGCACTATTTGTGTTAGAAGTGTGTTTGTATATGTTCGATATTCCGATTCAATTTTCCCATGTTTTACTTAAATAAGAATTATGTAGACAAAATTTGATGGAGAATTAATGAAAACTGAAGACTTTCGGGATCGAGAATTTCTCGCCCGTCTTCAATTGTTGTGCTTAAACTGAAACAAATGGAGCAGGTTTTCTCTGTCTTCAAAATATTTTGTTTTTAATAACAAGTCTATGACAATGCAATAGTTATCAAATCATATTTAAGAGTCAGAAAAATGAAAAATATGTTGTTGGTTGTTTTACATTTAAAGGAAAAGGAAGATAACCACTTAAAGTGAACATCAAACCAATTGCCATCCTTAACTTTTGTGGAAATTTGTAAGCAGCATGTGAACGCAAGCATTTCATTGCTCAATGAGTATCTTAAATATTGTTCATTGTGCTAGAGGAAGACATGAAAGATATTGTGATAAACCTTTTTTCACGTTTATATATTATGCTTAATTAACATTTTTTTAAATTTAAAAGTGATCATCTGACAACTTTGACCAAATACAGAAGAACTGATGTTAAGGAGCATATGTTCTCATTCTGCAAAACTTCATTCTTTTAAGAAAGCAACTTAAAAAAGTGCTAAATTGATTATTAATTATTGAATATCTATAAGGGGTCACCTTACACCTTTCAATGATGGAGTCTTTAGTAGAAACGTTTGATATTTCAGGAACCTAAGGTTCATAACATTTTTCCAGTCTGTTTTGTAAATTGACCATCTAACAAGTTAATCAACTTCTTACCAATCACAACTTGAGAGCAACCCTGTTTTAGCAATTTTTGTGTCAGATGCGACGATCTAACACGGACGTCGATGTAAATTCCACAAGCTCTCGGATAAAGAATCAGTTGTGATAAGTAAACTCCATAAGATGGAGCGGACAGAATGTTGCTACACTAGAAGGCAAAATTGACGATTGGAAAGTTTAAGTCGTCATGTTTGTCATAGAGCTTTGTTGAAAGTCTTCCTTGAGTGTCTGTTTCGAGATCAAAATATGAAGCCGACTTCCTAGAATTCGCTGTGTCCTTTATGTAAAGGATATAATCCGTAAACAGTCCATTTGGTAAAATATTGGACAGGTCTGAGGTGCAGCCGATGACCTGTCCCATATTTTATTGAATGGACTGTTTAAGGCTTATATCTTACTTAAAACACAGTTTATGCATACAAACTTTTATATTCAAGCATAACACGATCAAAAATATGTTTTTTTTATCCGTGATGTTATATACGTTAATACTAACAGATTATTGAATATTTTAAGTGAACATTACTTTAAGTCTCCCATATCCGAATGGTAAGCGTCGTGAACTATGCTTGGAAAGACTACGGGCTCGATTCAAACTATGGACATACTAGTAACAATTTTTTATTATCGATTTAGATTTATTATTCACGTTTATCTGTGTATACAATCAGAATGATTTAAATACCTCAATTAAACACTTTTGAATCAAGCGATCGGTAGCCACAGGCCTAAAGACATAGCCCGAGGAGAGAAAGATTGTGGGTACGAATCCAGGCATATCATAAATTGTCAAAAAGTGTCGAATTTTATACTTAAAAAAAACAGAAAACAGCCCAATATTAAGACTAAACAGTACTTATCGGTAAAATAAAGTACTGCATTAACAAGGGCATGACGTCACAACTGTGTTTTAACTCAAGCTCCTAAGGATATATGAAATGGAGAATGTCACCAAATCAAGAATGGTAAAGTGAAAGGACACAATCAATATAACGGAAGGTGAAATTAAAAGATAAAGCTAGTATATGATATTTTCATTAGTGTTTCTAAGAAGTCTGCTTCGTATGAATAATGAAACAAATAAGCAAATAAAAGTACACAGTGAGTGCCCATAGAAATGCCGATAGTTTGCTGAAAAACACTTCCACCAAACCGTATTAATATGTTTTCTTAATATAAGAAAGTTGAGCATGTAGATAACTTGGTCCTTTGTTAATGTTTCCTTTTTCTCAGATACGTTGATGCGAAAGTAAGTCTTTGTATAATCGACTACCAGATATTTGTAACATTTGTGCCTGCGTTTTGCATTCTTTATAAAGCTTCTTTATTTAGCTGTGCCAATCATGATTTGAGTTTTGCATGTTGAAAAAAAGAAGCAAAGGGGCGCCGATGGGGTATTCAAGAGTCAAACGTCTACATGGGCGACGACAAATCTGGTAAACACGAACGAACAGCAAAAAGAAACAAAAAGCACCAAAAAAACACCGAATCAACCGAACGGAAGTCAACAACGCGAACTCAAGTCGTATTGAAAGTTAACAGTCCTGCTTCCTATAACACACTCGTCGCCCTGCCAATTTCAAATTCATTGTGTCAAATCCGGTTAAGGAAGACGAACAAAACCCTATGACAATTAACATCTGTGCTCATCTGAGAGATAGAAATACCACATTTGTCTATGAGCTCATAATGTCTTCCGTAAAATTTCTTGAATGAAGACAGCAATCGAGGAGCAATTTTTTCAGTCAGACGTGACGTTCTGCAAAGGAAATTGATGTAATTCCCACAAGCTCTGGAGAAACGAATCAACTGTGATACGTAAACTAGAGCGGCGAGCTGAATGTTGTCTCACAAGAATGGAAAGTGTTAGTCATCTCGTTTGTCATAGAGTTTTGTTGAAAGTTTTCCTTGAGAGTCTTTTTCAAGATGTAGATCTAGAAATGAAGCATACTTCCTAGAATCTAGGATGTCATTTATCTTAAGTTCCTGGGGATATATAAGCGGAGAAAGTAACCAAATCGAGCACTGAAAGCCAAAATGGTCAGAGTGACTAACTCAGTAGTCAAAATCTAACTGGGAGGTAGTCAAATATTTTGAAATGATAAATACATTTTACAGTAGACACAATGACAACCTTATAAGTCATGTTGACTAACTTTAATGTCAATGTTGACTATACAGTATAGCCATCGAGAGGACAGTCAATATGACTATCTAAACTTGTCACAGTGAGTATTTTGAGTTTTCAGTGAGAAAGGAGATCATCAATATAACGGAAAGTGAGGCTAAAAGAGAGATCTAGTCTACGATCTTTTTATCTAGAAGAGATTGTAAGAATTCTGCTTCATATGCATGAAGAATTAAATCAGCAAGAAAAGGTGCACAATTAGTGTCCATTGGAATCCCTATTATTGCTATAAAACACGTCCACCTCACCTAGCAAATATGTTATCTATAAGAAATAATCTGATCTTCTGTAAATTTGTTCTTTTTCTTAGACTCATTGATGACAAAGTAAGTCTTAGTAAAATCGACTACCAGATTTTTGTACTTGCGTGTTCAATCAGTTGTGCCAATCGTGATTTGAGTTGTTCGTGTGGAATAGAAGTGTAAAGTGTGGAAAATTGAAAGGTTTCGATGCTGTTGCAAGATGAAAATGATTTAGAGTTAAGAATTTTCATTTCTTTCGAATTGTTCAGGATCCACATTTGATTGACACTATTTCTAAATTTTGTGGTCAGATTTTATTGCCGTCAATCAAATGAACTAAAAAAGGTGAGCTGGTACATTTGGATGACCCAGCATAGAAGCGTTGTTGGTTTTGAAATTTGTGTAATTTAAGAATTAAATACAGGGATGGAATATCATCATTTTAGCACCAACGGAAAGGCGGAGAAAAAATTATCTGGACAGCAATGTTGCTGTGTATGTGGTGCTAATGTGAAGCGCCATATCCACCATTTAATGCCAGTTTTCGTCCGTGTCACCAGGACATATTTTGATTGATTATGTAGGCTTTGTATATATATTGAAGCGATGAGTGCTACACTACAATAACTTATTGTAGTGTGATGGTAGACCTTCGAATTCAATGTTAACAAAACAATATATCACCATCTTCAAAGCATAGTTACTGTTTTTTTTATTTAAATTATTAAGTTTTTATCAGTATAATTTCCCTGCAATATGCAATCAAAGAGTCCAGAAATGTCCCAGGAATGTCGATCTTTTTCTTAATCATACATAAATTAAAGCTAACTAGAAACATTTTGTAACAAGTGCGCTGCTAATTGGACGTAGGTCAAAATCGGTTTTCAATTAGAGAAAAGCAGACATCTATACCTGTCTGCTACTAGGGAGTAAGCAATAACCTGCACATAAACTCACCATTAACCTGTCATGTCATCTGATTAACGGAAAATTATTATATTTAAATCTAGATTCCTGCAGATTCAAAATATTTATGTGTTTGTTGTTATCGTAATTGAAATGATCAGAAAGTTTTTTCTCCTCAATACTCCGGCTATAAAAAATAAGATGTATGCTTGTCGAATAAAATTCTTTATTGATATCAGTTTATTAGATGCATTAGAGAGGGGATTTTTTTCATTCGTTTTTTAAATTGAACAACGCACAAAATAATGTCAGCTTGAAAAAGAGGACGTTGCACACAATACCAAGCTACGAAACTCAGCGACTATGCGACATTTGCCTTAAAATGGATAACTCTTTGAGGAGTTAGGCACAAAATGACGAAAGGTCTGTTGTAAATTGATGGATGCCTCTGACGTGGACAATGAGGTACTTCTAGCAATTGAAGTTGAAAACAAATAAAATGTTTGTCTGGCTGATTTTTTTATTCTGTTGGATTGAATTCAAATAAATATTTGAAATATAAATGTGTGGGGGACTGTGACGTAACTTGCATGAAATCGTTTAGTTGTAAATTTATGATATAATCATGAAATGATTTTAAAACCAAGAGATGGCTTCACATGGTGTCGTCCATTTTTTAACAACGTTGTTGACCAACGAAGTACCTAGTTGTACAAGTGAGTTAGGTGTCAAGTGCTCAGGTGCTGGGGAGAATTAATTGGTACTTATGTCCCGTCTTATAAGCTGACCACTAGAAACTCATCGCCAAGAGACGGGTTATTTATCAACTTAACGATATCCAATACACGGACAGGTGCGATGCCGTTCTTAGAACGCGTGATTAGCAGATTGCCTAGACAATAGATACTGTGGGGAGATTACGGTACAGGGTGTGAATGAGTTACTTCACACCATCACTTGAAATATTTATAAAAATGTTTTAAAATATTATTAATATCGTTTTGGAAATATGATAAATTGTCAAACACCTGCACAATTTCAAAGTAAAAACTGGAAGAAGCAAATGAACATCGTAAATCTTGCCCAATATATTTTCAGATTCTTATATATTTTTTTGGAAATTCTGAAAAAGTTAGAACTAATTAGAGTTCCAATTAATGTTATTCATTTGACTTTTGTAAAATACATTAAAAAATACATCTTAGCTGAAAATGTCATACATGTACTTTTTTTCATGGGACAAACATGATGTCGTAAACTTGAAAAATATGTTTTTTATCTAGAGCAAATTGCAAAACAGGAACAGAAAGAAACCAATGGTCACACCATTTCAAATTTCATATATGTATACGTCATGTCGCGTACACTTTTTCCACATCTCATTATCTTCTATACTCTGCAAAAAAAGTTACGCATAGATAGAAAATTCCCCGTAGGTTTAATGCAAATCGAAACAATTTCAAAACATTATTGCCGAGCTGTTCTTCAACCGATTTTCACGAAATAAATTCCTGTAAAAAGAAAACAAAATGAAGATTGTTTGATAAATTAAGACCAAAATCCTAACTTCAATGGTTTTTAAGATATTTGGAGTAGAACACGACTAATGTTTTTCACGGAACATTTTGCATTGATTTAAACGGGAAATTGAATCGTAAAATGTACACTTGAGTTCCACTTGCAATATCTTAAAAAGCAGCGATGTTACGATTTTACTCAAAATTAAACAAACAATCTCTATTTTGTTTTCTTTTTACTGGATTTTATTTCATGAAAATCGGTTGTAGAACTGCTCAGCAATAATGTTTTGAAATTGTTTCGATTTGCATCAAACCTACGGGGAATTTTCTATCTATGCGTAACTTTTTTTGAAGAGTATATATATATAATCATCTTAAACTTTTTAGAAATACGCTTGGTTATTTAAAAAAAGGTTTGCTTTTTTTCTAAAAAAACAAGCAAAAATAAAACAAACGAATTATTAATGATGGGTACTTAATTGTCCCAAGTTACAGAATATAATGACTGTATTTGAAAAAAACGGTCGGACATCATTCAGTAATTGTGCTCTTACTTTGAGTCTTTCTTTACGAAAACTTGGCAAAAGTTACAGTTATTTTGTATGCATATATTTTTTTCCATTAAAGATTTTTCCATTCACCGTCTACTGAACAGAAGTTTGCCATATAATACTTGTATTGTAAATTTGGTACAAATGAAAGCTGGTATATATAACATTATAAAAAGATAGCTTGCGTGCGTTACAATGAATTGTCATTTATTATTTTGTCTTTAGAAAACTATTTGTAATTTATCTATGAACAACCTCATGACCCCATCAGTATAAACTTTAAACGAATCTCCTCTCTTATCTTTAATATATATGAATCTGATTAGTTTTTCCTCCATACACGACTGACGTTTAATTCAGATTTTCAAATGCATTTTCTCAGTTTATAATTGTGAAATTCCTTGTGATCTACGGTCTAGTGTAAATACCGTGGATAGCGAGCGTTAATTGGTAGAAACCCCTCGACACGGGTTAAAATGCTCGGTGACGTTTTCTCGCATGGTCATTTTTATAATCAACGCGACGAGTGGACGTAATTAAAGGCTGTTTAGTTGGATGGTATTAAAGACAAGTGTTTTAGAGATGTTTAAATAAACTAAGGTACTCCGAATGGATTAACATTCCCCACACCATGTAAACATCCAGATGAAACATAAGTAATGTTTGATTAAAAGCAGGGATTTTCAGAAATGTGACAGACGGGGAAAATAAAGGACAAAAATGGTATTTTCAAGAAAGTGACCAAAAATGTGGAGAGGCATCTTGTCTGGTATATTTTTGGGTGAGTAAATTTTTAAAAAAGTAGATATGAAAAAGTATTAAAGTTTTACAAATGATATTTCTTTAAAGTTTTTAAATTCAAATAGACCTTCCAATTTAAAAACAATACAAGGCGTTTCTTTTTCATTGAAATTCAATATTTTACTAAATGTATTAATGTATATCATTTACGCTATAGAATTGCATTTCTATCTCAATATATTATTCAATCTTTTATGCATATGAAACGCCAAAAAAAAATCATTTTAGCTAATCTTTTCCTTTTTTAAAATGCATTCTCCTTAATCTCCAAATGTTAAAGTTTCTATTTTCCTAGTTTCCGCGAACAATTTAAGAAATGTTTCATCTCTCCAAGATAAATGTGGCTGGGTTGTAAATTTACATATTGGGACGAAACACTTGTCACTGTGAAAAGTAAACGTAGGTTTGCCATTTTAATACTGAAGATTAATTTTAGTAATTTTGAGGTGATAAATGGCGTTTTATTGAAGTTTGTCCAGCTTAACAATTATATCTTAGTTGGCATGCTGTATATGTAGGTGTCACATTAGAGAAATTTATTACCTGTTCAACTAAGCATTATATTGATACTAAACAAATTTGATATTAATTAATAGGGTTTTGATTGGAATTTTACAAATATGTATTCTATTTGCGTGAGGAAAGTTGAATGTCAAGTATTAAAATCAAACGAATGTCTGATACGAAACAAAGTTCAAAAATAACTTTAGAGTTACTTTGAACATGGATGTAAGTGTTTTGAAGTTTGAAAGTTTGAACATATAGAAGTACTAATACTTTTTTTTTACTTTCATGTTTTGAAGTTGTTTTATTTTTCTTTATTTTCGAGGTCAATGGTTCTATCAAATAACAACACTTGTAGTTTCTCGTATGCACCTACATTTCGAAACTTTTAGTTTATTTTCTTAACATTTACGTATGAAAGCAGTGGAATTTAAAAGCTGATGACAAATTTATCTTGTTTTTGAGCAGTCGGTGTATTTATTCTACATCGTGATAAGAAGTGAATGTTGATACTTTGTTAAGAGATAAAATCTTATTTTCTTTGTGGATTATTACGGTAGACTTCCGTTGTTATATGGTCAAATTTAATTATTTTATGAAAAGTTTGTCCTCAAATGTCATTCATTTCTAAACTGTCCGATTATAAGATTAGAATCAAATAATAAAATGGTTCAACAAACTAAAGAGCGGGATCTAATCTTGGTTTAGCCCCAAACTTTGATAAAATTGTTATTACTTTTTATGTATAAATTAACTAACGGGAAAGTTTATGAGTAAGTATAGCGTTTTTCAGTTCAAGTTCACTGCATAGGACTGCATATAGGCATACCTAAAATCAACCAGCTCCCCTCTTTTTCTTATTTTTCAAAATTTATTAATCAGATAAATTACATTTCCATGTTGCAATATCGGATCTTTTTACTTGAAATAATGAGCCAGTCTTTGGAAAAAAAAATAAATGGCGCATAATTCCGATAGAAAATGAAAAAGTTCTTATTTCCTTATTGTATATCTTTCGATGTGGATAGATGTTTATATTTTGTTTAACTTGTAGGCTTAAAATATACATAGAAAACTCTAAACATCTTAACAAGATATAGTTTTTTTTCCTATAAAGAAATAAAATCCTAGCATATATATGTTATCATCTTCTAGAAAAAAGAACTGATATAAAACATTAACCATTTGGTTGGAAGATGATCAACTATTCAATTTATACATATAATTAATTAGAAAATATCAAATTTATGAGAGAGAAAATATCATTAACGTGGATAATTAATTCATCATCAAACTTAGTAGGAAATCTATCCATCTTTTGATAAAGATACTGATAATCTTATAAATATATTATTTCAAAATTTAAGTTAAAGAAAATACCAAAAGTTGCATATAAATGTGAGCCTCATAACAACGCATATATATTATCATTTTTTTTCAAAAAAACTAACAAGCTAAAGCATGCATCTACCTTCATTTTTAGAGCAATAGGGGAGATTTGTGAGAGCATAGTTTAAGAAATTATTCAATTAATGCTTTTCGAAATGTTTGGATCTTGTACTGTGGTTAAGCTTGTGCACGTAATACATCAAATCGTTTTCTTTGGGACTTATCTAAAGTACTCCGTATAGTATTGAATAGAGGAATGCGATCCGCTGCATCTGCCCATTACCAAATAATCTT
This sequence comes from Arcuatula senhousia, assembly GCA_963971305.1. NCBI lineage: Eukaryota > Metazoa > Mollusca > Bivalvia > Mytilida > Mytilidae > Arcuatula > Arcuatula senhousia. The sequence goes on from OZ020306.1 coordinate 13,158,114, forward strand.
AATTGAAAAAAAGTATTAAAAAATCTTCCGAGATTATACAAACGGATGTACAGATAAAGAGATCAAAGACGCTCTCCTTTTACTGAAGTTTAAAACTGTATCCATTAAAAACGCCGACAAAATTAACAAATTTGCACCCAATATATTCAAACATAACTGTAAATTTTGCACCAAATTTCCTCGTCAAAATCAGATAAAATGTCTTAATGTGACACACATAAATAGAGACGTTTAAATTAGCGTGTAATTTGTCATGGGTGAATTACTGAAATATGAAAAGCGTTCCCGTGTCATATTTTATGGGAGATATAGACCATACATAGTAAATTTGAGAATTACGTGCAATAAAACATAAGCCTAATGAATACGCCCTTGTCGCGTCGACCTTGTTTGTTGATCTCTTTATTTGTTATTACACCGAGCAAATTATTATACTCTAATCTTACAACATCAAAGACATCCATGATACTAGTAACTAAACTGAGCCGTTAGCTCGAGTGTCTTGTTAGCTTCAACCGCCTATCACGATGGGCATCAAAGTATAGGGGACAGTAACTGACTTTGGCACGTCTAGCGTTGCAACTAAACAATGTTCTTGAAAGCAATCGAAATAATATAACAAACTTCCAGGCAATAAATTTTGCCGGGAAATTTTGCTTGCCTGACGCGCGTTTCGTCTATTCAAGACTCATCAAAAGAGCTCTTAAAATTCTGAAAAAGCACCAGATTTATATTTATATGAAGCGCTTTAAACCAAAAATGCTAATGTGGCTACTAAATTATGACTCTATTAACCTATGCCTACATTGGAAAATCCTTAAGAAATTTTAACAGTACTATTTTTTTTTCAAGTGTTGATACCGGATTGTGTTATAGGAACGAATTACTTATACGTTCAACAATTTATTTCTTTTTTATTTGCGAACCCAGGTAAATTACATGTCCACCTCGTCTCTACACGAGCCATATTGTCAAAAGAATGAAACAAACAGGCCTGAGTAAGCCGTGTTTTACCTACTTTAGTTAAGGATGTTTTATTTGACAGTTTTGTCAATCATTGAGAAAATAATGGCTCGTTTTAAACATAAAACCACAAAATTGATTAAAAATAACATTTAGAATTCTCATCTTCAACATTACTCAAATTAATTGCTGTAATCGTATCTGATTGGCCACACCAGTTTTCTTTATCTGTTTAATATGTTGGTCAATGTCAAAATATCAAGACAATTTATATGGAAGTTTCCGCTATGACCGTTTGTTGAAGAATTTCACCTATAGGCGGGATTTTTTTTTTCGAACAATTGCCATCTAGCAGTAGAGGGCAGGGATATCCCGTATCCTCTTTCAAAAGGCGTTGACCATAAATGTTTCCGGAATAAACAAAATACAATTTGTCCATGGTTGACATATTCGTTCACATTTTTATGTTCTTTTCTTGTCTGAATACATTGAGATTTGAATTGAATTTCAGAAATTAGACAAATTTTCTGCCTTCAAAGATATATTAGACAAACTTATAGTGCCTTGAAAGATATCTTTGCTATACAGCTATTATCATTATTTATTAATTGCTTTGGTATGCGGTTGAACTCGATTTCATACTGGTATCACGTCTATACATGTGTACTGGTACTGGGTAGGCATTAAATATTGTCATAGAATAGTAAAAATATTCTTTATGAGAAACTCTGATTTTGAAATAATGATCAAAAACTATTTAAGTTTAGAATTCAGAAATTTTGATTCTTTTATCTTTTTACAATAAATACTAGTAAGTAACAACCATTACATATTTCTGTTTGTTGTTTTTTCTTATTTTGATATTATTTGTTACATACTTTTAGCTTATTCTGTTGTTGGGACGTTTGAAGAGTTCAACACTAGAGATATAAATATCAAGTGCCCCCATGCAGAGGAAACAGAGAGATTATATCCTCCAAAGTTTCGAGGAACCTGGACTTCTGAAAGGTAAGCTTACGAGCACTCTTGAAGTCCAGAAAGAAGAAGGCAAATCCAGGGCTTAGTCGCTTTAGGTTGTACACGAAGACACACAACAATCCTTTTTGCAATAATTGAAACAGGAGTTGACAGAAAAAAAGTTTTTTTTTTAATGGGAATTTCTGTATTTTCTTATGATTATGAAAGATTTAGTTGCTAAATCAAATTGATATGGTATACATTTTTGGGTGGAACATTCATGACACAAATCACACGTATAAAAAAGGCCACGGTAAAAAAGAATTAATGAAGTTTTTATTGGCAAACTGGTTATAATGATTTTAAAAAGATAACACAATTTAATGCCAAATTCTTAAACAAATAAAAAAAAGAGGTATATTATATGAAATCTTAATTATATCGTGAACAAACAATGTCTGTATTAGTCTTTTTTCTTAATTTTGACACATTCCAAATTCAAACGGTTAAGTACGAGCGGCAATGCAAACACAGGTTAGACTTCTTTTTTTTTAAGGTTAATACTTTCGTGACCATTTGAATTAACCTTTTTATCCGAACAAATAAATATTTACATTAAGTTACAAAACAAATACAACATTCAAATTTATTCATCGGTTTTCGGTAAATTTCAATCTTTTGATTAAACTTAATTAAAAGAAAGTTCGTTTGGTAAAAAGAGCAAAGCAAATAGGTGTTCAATAAAGACTATACTATTGCTATATATGTAATGAGCCAACCATATATTTAATTTTATAATTTTTATTGTCTTTTTTGTGTGTGATTGTTTGGTTGTACATGTATAGGATTTTGAGTATGCGGTAAAACGGCACAATTTTTTTACTACATGTATGCAAACGAGTCTGCAATGCATCATTTGTCTTGAAGATGGCTGAAATAACGCCGACAGGACATAAAACAATAAACAGGCAATCAAAAACTCGTTGCCAACAAAAAAAAAACAATGAAATAAATAAGCAGAGGTACCAATGGGGTATCCGAATGTCTAAATCCGAAAGGACAAAAAAAAAAAAAAACACAAACAAGGATATGACGAAAAACCAGACAACATTTAAATCACGGAACAACATCAATTAACAACGTGAACTCAAGTCGCAATGAAAGTGAACTCGGGTGCTCCGGAAGAGTAAGCGGTTCCTGCCTGCTATAGCACAATTCAGAAAGAAAATATATTAGATATAGATACAGGTACATTGTATCTCGCTTCTTTAATTCTAAGGTGCCTTCAGCAGATAAACAAATTTTGATTCATTAAATTTTCTGAAATAATTTACTTTTCTTTGTTTTTGGTTATATGCATGTATTCAAAGTTCGTTTGTTTCACACATCAAGTGTGAATGGTACTATTAAGTGATTTCATCGGGATTTGTTTGATTTGAAGTTTCACCAAAACTAATAATTGGTATTGAATGTTTGTGTTACATTTTTTTTCAAAAATGAGACTAAGGTTTTTGTTCTGATAAATTCAACAAACATAAGAGGCAAATCAAGCAATCCAAAGAAATCCCTAATCCCTAATCTTTTCAGTCAATATTTAATAATGATAATATTTAAAAGAGTGGAAAGTATGCAAATAAGATTTTCACACTTTGGTGCTAAATACTGTGTCAACTTCATAAGTGGGAATTTCAATGCGAACATGTATATAGAAAAAAAGCAAACGTTTTTAGATTATCACTGATCGCAATGACAACATCGAACAATGGGAATTTTTCGAGTCGACACCCAGGCTTATTTAAGTGACTGATTAGGCCTATATAACTACCTATTAATCGTAACTCTAAACTGAAGAGTTACGTGTTAATGGCCCAAACAAAACTTAATAGCCCTTTAGAAAACATTTGTAAAATAAATACTTTCTGTATCAGTGTCGGAACTTATCGGAACATAAAAGGAAAGACCGATTTAGGTAGATATGGAATACGAAAAAAATGTTTTAGAAATAGAATACTTGAAGATAGGATGAAACCTAGAAAAGGAGATTAGTTTCTGCCATTTATTTTCATTGTGTAACTTTTTTCAACAATGGTGTAAAGTTACGCAAAACTATTTTAGTTTTACCGACAGTCTAGGCCAATGAATCAAAAGATCATCAATTTCCTTCATTTCAATGTTTTGCAGCAAAAGTGGAAATTTAGTAACGATAAAATAGTATTAAACCTGTGCGTGAACCTGGCGTGGCTAACAAGAGGGTCTTTTCTTTGCTCGCTCTTCCTAATACAAAGTACCAAACCAGGTGTCAATAATCGGCTAATTAGACTCTCAGGGAAAACTTTCAACAAAGCTCTATGGCAAACGTGATGACTCCAACTTTCTAGGGCATGTGGGAATTACATTGATTTCCTTGCCAGAGCGTAACGTCAGACACAAAAATTGCTATGTCCCACAGTTATTTTCGTCACTCACGAAATTTTATGGAACGAAGACATCATGAGCTCATATAAAAATATGGGATTTTTATCTCTCATTTGAATGCAGATGTTGGTTTGTCATGGGGCTTTGTTTTGTCTTCCTTTATCAGATTTGACACGATGATTGGCCTTTGGCGGCGCAACGGGTGTACAATAGCAAGCAGAAACTGTATTCTTCCGGAGCACCTGAGTTCACTTTCTTACAACTTGAGTTCGCGTTGTTGACTGCTATTCAGTTGTTTTGTGTTTCTTCGTGCTGTTCTCGTTCGTGTTCACTGGTTTTGTCTTTGCCCTCTCGGACTTTTAACATTCGAATGCCCACTAATACCTCTTTGCTTCTGTTATGCTTCTTTTATTTATGTTGCTTATGCATAATTATAGTGGTAAACTCTCAAAAGAAGCATTCAAATCAACAAAATTATGGTAGAAAACAAAAATTACATGTATTACTTTTTATTCAAAAGAAATAAAAATTAAAAATTATACTTATTCAAATTTTTTAAATATTTTTACCAATTAAACATGTAAAGACTACTAACAAGATAAAGAGTATTTTAAGTATTGCCATAAAGTAGTTAATACAATCGTGCTAAGGAGTGGATTCAAAGTCTTAAATTCAAACATTGCCACCATCATTTTGGAACGATCTCATGATATTTCTGGCGGCCATGTTGTTTTCCAGTAACTTGAGTGTATCTGTTGAATTAATGTTGTAACCTTTAGTGTCGCAATCATATGGATTAATGTTGATCTTACTTGCTGGTACCTGGTAAATCACCCTCATGTCGAATCGCCGTGGCAACTTTCTTTTTATTTCCATTTCCCGCTTCTTTTGAAGAAATTTATCGTATTGGGGTGAGCCAAATTTGGGGGTAAATCCATACTTGATGGACAGCACAAAACTCTCGTCTCCTGGTTTCTTCTTCGGTTTCAGCAAGGCATCTGGATCTCTGACTAGTTCCGAGGCAGGCATAAAGTCAGATTCGTTAGAATCGGAAATTATCCCCAGCACTCTTGTCTTTTGAAAGGACCGTGGAAGCTCTTTAATATTATCTGTGGAGTTACAAAGTCCCATTATACAAATAAAGAACTTACATTCTGCTTGACGCCTTGTTTGCAAAATATCAATGAATCGTCGTCAAAGAGAATGTAACGTCACAGACGTTTTGTTGAAAGAACTCAAAAGTTCAGATACAATTTATAAAATTATAATTGTTTGTATGTTTATAAATCAACCTGTTAACCTTGTGAATGCAATGTCTTAAGCCCCAGTCACACTGTCACGTTTCGGCACCCCGTTTTACTACGTTTCTAAGAAAAAACTATAACTAGAAGATAAAAAAGGAAATAATACAATGCTAAAATTAAGGAATGGGTATCCTAGTTTAAATAGATCTTCTTTAAGCTCAAAACCAACCACAATACCATAATGAGCTTTGGCAAATATTTTAGTATCCTAAAATAATTAGAACTTAATTACTTAAATAATATGGACACAACATTGCTGCATTGGTTTACAAGTTTAAGTTTTAATTATTTTATTGTGGCAATATTTAAGTATGGTTGGTAATAGAAGATAATGAGATGTGGAATAAGTGTACGCGACACAACCTACAATATAAACAATTTTAAAAATCCACAATGGCCAGCCAGCAGCCTTTAATGTAACCCGTGTTCGCTGCTCACTGTTTCTCAATTGGCCCCTGGATTGAAAATAAACTACGTATGATTCAAGCCTAATCATAAAGTGCAATGAAAGACCCTCTTCTTGACAAAACAAAAACAAAAACAATTAACATAAATTCGACGAAACAAACATAAGCTTATACAAAGATTCCTGGCTTAGGACAGGCGCATTTAAAATGTGTCTTTTTTCTTTCTTTATTTTGATACTAGTACATGTCATAGTTATCACTGTATCACAGCTATGCACCTGTTTTCAATAAAATTGATATACTTTCACTTATATAGAATTTCTATATTAACAAACGAGACTTTTCGAATTTAATTTAAAGATATCAGATATGCTCATCTTGTTGAGTGTTTTTGTATGCTTTAGGCAAAAACTTTAATGAAATAAGTCAAATCACTATTACTTTTAAGCATGCAATTGGCGTTTTTGTCTAATTAAAAAGTAAAATTTAATTTTACTTTATTTATTTATTTCTTGGCGTGGATAGAAATTATTTTTATTCATTGTCTTAAAATGTTTCGAGAAAAAAATTCTCATAATATGGTTTTGAAAACATTTATTGAATAAGATCTAGATAATAATTGTTCTAATCTATTAGTGTCTGGTTACTCCAGCATTATTCAAGAATCATGCTGAATTTTTATGATTCTTTTTTTTTTTCAGATGTGAAACACGCCCTGGACCCGAATTTGTCATGAGGAAGTATGTTTTTCGTCGTAAAAAATTCAAGCTTTATCAGTATTATTACTTTGATGCTTATTGTACGCGACCAAAGTATGGAATAGTTGCAGAAGGAGCGATTTACATTCAGCAGAAATCATGGATTGTCCGAGGCGGCGCCGAGGCGGAATATAGATTATACAACATAACAGTAACTCCATACAACAAACATTTTGCCAGGAAATTGGACAAGAAAATAAAACTTTATTGCAAAGCTTTAAATGGAATAGATGTTAAAAGATACAAAAAATACAAAATATTAAACTTTCCACGGCATGGTGAAAAATACAGAAATGAGAAGGATTTTGATTGCACCAATATTCTCTCTTTGTCATTCCATGAGTTACAGCTACTCAAAGTCGAGCTTAGAAAGCAGAGCAGTTATTTCAACATACACAATTCACTTCTTTTGAGCAACAGGTTTGGGTACAAAAAACGACCCGAAAAGCTCCTTTTTCTTGGAGACATACACACAGATATAAACGAACGACAGACGTACAGACCGTACAGTTACCAAACGCCTTTACTGAAAGGAAGTGTAAGTTTATGGAGTAGTTTTTCAAGATTATCATCAAAAACGACAAAATGGAGAGTTAAAAAAAAACTAATGCTGTAAAGGTCAAACACAATAAAGAAAGTCACACTTTTGGAATTTCTCATTTTCTCAGGGTAATTTTCTACTTAAAAAGAATTTTCAAATTATGACAAGAAAATGCCATCCTTTATTAGTCATTAAATGTCATCTGAAATCATATAAATGCGTCATAGCCTAGTGGTCATTCCAATGCAATTATATATGTTACACGTGTCGGTAAAATTTTCGCCGATGCTGACAAAGTCAATTTCCAATTAAGGTTATCCCTATCAACTGAAGTCCTATAAGTATTGTCTATTATCACTTTCTTTGTCTGATCTAGTTAGTCTTCAATTATCTGGTTATGAACTTGAAGACACTCATTTCAAGTACGACATCTTCTGTGCTTTGCATTTTCATTGTTCTTGTTTATATAACTGCAAAGGGTTAAGATATTGCTATGATTTCCAAAAAATTTCTTAATACCGTTTTAACACTTTTTCTGAAAAAAAAAATTATTCGTACATTGTATATGCATTGAATCTTATCTTAAATTGCATTAACCTTTGCAAATACTTTTCCATCTGTTTTTTTTTTCAGACAAGAAGATGTTCTGTCTGTCGAAAGCTTAAAAGAGCCCATGAGATGAAAGCTCCACGTCTGCGAAGAAACCGTGATAGGCCTCGAATAGTTATAGATGGATTTTGGAGCAGTGGTAGTTGTGAAACGAGATCTTATGGGCAGTTCCTCAAACGTTCTTTGGTTTTCCATGCTAATGGGGTATCATGGGAAGGCCAATACGACTTTTTCAGAGATCCCGACTGTAAGCATGGGTCGCTAACAGTATTTGTAAGTGGTGATTATACAAAGGAGAGAGAATCTCGGAAGTTAGCTGATACGTCTGACTTCAAATTTAACATTACTCAAATGAGTCTATCCCCACGTGACTTCTTCACGATGGACACTTTAAATCATGCACAGAACTTCACTTGCGGAAGTAGAGGGTCGTGGACGATCGATTCAAAACAGTCCGTTACAGAAACTAGAGGTTGTGATATGCTCGGTTTACGTGTACCGACCACCGAGTATGAAATCATAAAATTAGAAGATAGAGAGTCTGCGGATGTTCTACTGATTGGGGAGAGACCGACCGATGGGAAATCATTATCGGGACCAACTGTTCGACCAACATCTTTTCAACCGCCGTTGCGACGGTGTATAGTGGAAAGAAATAACAACGAACTTCCGGATTTTTAGAAATACCTCAATTTTATGTTTTTGTTATCATTGTATTGTTTCATTGCATATTTGAACACTTACATCTTGTAATAATTAAGGCTTGGGTGCTAAGTACTATGTGTCTGTCCGTCCCTGCTTAGAATCTAAGTTGTACACTTGATCAATATGTTGATTTTTTTCCTTGGCTAAAAATGTTAAATTTTCTTAAAAATAAGGATGGACGGACACACTTATTTCACACGGAACGGTTTCACTTCAAAAGAAGACAAAATAAGAAAAGACACACAGATACTAGATGTTGTGCGCTTTAATATCTCATAATGCATCAGTCTAATATACCTTTTTGTTAGCGGTTTGAAATTAAGGTTTTTTTTTATCTAAACTTTCTTCACTTTATTTTTGTACATGTAAGATAATGGTGTTTTAAAAAGGGAAAAGATGTACTTGCAACTAAGTGTCACAAGGCACGGTATAGATTTTTAATGTTTATTTAAAAATTAATAATTCTACACCCAAAATATTTTTGATCTAGAAAGCCTTAGTATAAAAATGTTTTGACAGTCAAGCATTTTTTACTATTCGCGTAACTCTTACATCATTCTTAATTCCTTACAGTATATGTAGTAATATACATGTAGCAGTCAACTTGAACCAGTATTTTTATCATTATGTATTAAATATTTTTTGTATTCTGTTTTCAGTAAAATAAATATTTTAGTAGTAAACTTTTTTTTATTTCATTTTTAGACGACCGCAAAAAAATTGCGGACGCATATTGGTGTGATGCTGTCACCGTTCTCTTCGTCGCCATCGTCGTTGTCGTCGTCGTCTGTTAACTTTTGTGTTTAGATGATAACTTTCGTTCTAGTTATCCGATTGCTTTGAAATTTGACAATAATGTGCCTAACCATAAAAGGATTTTGGGAGTCTCCCCATTTTTTGTTTAGAAAATGTTTTTGTTTATTCCAAAATGCTACTTTTGTGTTTGTTCCCACAATAACATTTGTTCTGGTTAACAAAATGCTGTTGAATTTTTCTTTATAATGTTTTATACCATAGAAGGATGAATGGGGTTGATTTTGGGAGCCCCCCTTTATTCGTGTAGTAATCAGGGGCCCAAAATGCGCAAAAAATTCAAATTTTTTATTTGTTTGCTCAAAAATTTTTGGTTCTTAATGGCGAATAGCTATGAAATTTGACAATAATATGTAATACGAATTAAGCCATTAGGCCATTCAGGCAAAATAGGGTTAGTGCTAAGCCCACAGAGCGATTAAATGTGTGCCCTCAGTGGCTAATACCGGGTGGCCCTCGTTCGCAGGGGTTGTCAGGTTTATAATACGGAAAGTCTCATCCCTGAACATAGTAGGCCAACATGTGTGGAGAGTGTCACGCTTCATCCACGTAAAAGATCCCTTTGTGCATGGACCGCCAAGAAGTGCATCACATAGGCTAAATGTCCTCCCCGATCCATCTCTCCCCTTTCCTGTGGTCTTCAAAATTTTTCGTTCGTTTGTTTCCCACCCCACCCCTTATATCTAATTATCATTTCATGTTCATTTTATCATCTTTTAAGCTCACCTGACCCGCGAAGGGTCATGTGAGCTATTGCCGTCACTTGTCGTCCGTCGTCCGTTTTTTTTTCTTTTTTTCAAGCGTAAACTCCTCTGACACCATAAGTCCAATTGCAACCAAACTTGATACAGTTGTTTATTAGCATTATTGATACCAAAATATCGTTTGGAGTTTTTATTTGTCAAAAAACATGGCTGCCGAGGCTAAAAATAGGACATAGCAGTAAATTGTAGTTTTTTGCAAATAACTCCAAAATGATGATAGATATCAAAATTTTGGTAGAATAAAAGTGTTCAGCATTTCAAGATCTTCCTGCCCTGAAATTGTCAAGAACACCCAACAAATGATATAGGAGTTATTGCCCCTTTTCTGGATTTTTTCTTTTTTTTTTCACTTATTTAGCCCTATATCTTGAAAACTATTCAAGCTATTTCAAAAATTCAACTTGCATATGACTACGCACATCAAGATCTACATTTCATGTAATTAGGTAAAAGCTGTAGGATCATTTCTTTTTGGAGTTATTGCCCTTAAAGCGACAAAATTTACCATTTTTCATTACTTTTCCCCTGAATTCCAAAGATTAACTTGTCTGACACCGTAAGACCAACTGCGTCTAAACGTGGCACTCTTGTCTTAAAGCATATATGCTACAATTCTCTTGTTCAGATTTTTGATTTGTCAAAAAAATTGACCGCCATGGCCAAAAATAGAACATAGGGGTAAATTGCAGTTTTTTGCTAATACATTTTTTGTAACTCAAAAATGATTACAGATATCAAAATTGTGCAAGAATCAAAGAGATCTGACTGCTGATGTCGGAGTTATTGCCCTTTTTTCTTTATTTTTGCAAAATTTTCCATTTATTTAGCCCTAAGCAAGATATTTCAGAAATTTTAATTGCATATGGTTAAACACAATAATATCTACATTATATGTGCATCTGTGTAGTTCAGGTGAGCAATTCAGGCTCCTTGGAGCTTCTTGTTCATCGCCTTTATATAACCAATATATAGTGTTACAAAGACACGCAAACTCACGACAAAAAATAAAGACAGTGTTTTAATTCTAACAGGAAAGGCTCTAAAGTTTCGGATTTACAAGGTTTTCAGTTATTAGGATCCGACCACTCAAAGAAGTAAAATGTGGATCCGTCGAAGTGTGTTTATCGCCAGCCTTTTGCCAGATATGACTTACAACGCCGGCAGTGCAAAAATTGTATTGCAACAAACAGTGTGCCTTTTATTGGGAGAAGCAGAGGTGCCAATGGGGCATCCGAATGTTAAAAGTCAAAACCAGTAAACACCAACAAAAACAGGACGAAAAAACAAACAACATATAAAACACGGAAACACAAAAACTACTGAATATCAATTCACAAAGCGAGCTGTGTAAGCAATCTCAAATTCGATGGAGGTAGTCACCAAATCGACAATTGTTCATTGAAAGGATATTATAAATATACTGTGCATTCGTTTATTTTCGTGGGTACCAATTTTCGTAGTCTGATGAAAAAAGATAAGTTTGTGGATTCATAAATTCATGGTTCCTTAATCTTCAGTATACAGATCAATGTTAAATTCCATTTTCATTGGGTATCAAATGTCGTGGATTAAGGCCACCTACGAAAACCACGAAGATTGATACCTCACGAAAAATAATGAAACCACAGTAACGGAAAGTGAGATTAAAAGGGAGAGCTAGTCTACGATCTTTTTTTTACTAGAAGTAATTGTATTTAAAAAGAAGTCTGTCTCGTATGAATGAAGAAACAAATCAGCAGGCAAAACAGCACAGTTAGTGCCCATTGGAATCCCTATTGTTTGCTGAAAAACACGTCCACAAAACTGAACAAATATGTTGTCAATGAAATGAGAAAGTTGAGCATGTCGATTACTTGGTCTTCTGCAGCTTCTTTTTCTTAGACTCATTGATGACAAAGTAAGTCTTATTATTATCAACTACCACTAAATCCAGTATTACTTGCTAATTTTTATACGACCGCAAAAAAAAATTGCGGACGTATAATGGTGTGATGCGGTCATCGTTGTTTTCGTCATCGTCCGCGTCTGCGTCGTTGGCTGTTAACTTTATGTTACTACGATGTTATGAAATTTTACAATAATTTTCTTAACCGGGATTGATTTTGGGGGTCCCCCTTCTCTGGTTTAGGAATTAGGGGCCCAAAAGGGGTCCAAAATGTCATTTTCTAGGTTTGTTTCCTCAATAACTTTTGCTCTGGTAGACCAAATGATGTGAAATTTTACAATGATGTTTAATACCATATGAGTACAATTAGGATTGATTTCCGTTTTTCGTTGAAAATGAGGTGCCCAAAAGGGACAACAAATTCAAATATTTTATTTTTTCCCACAATAACTTTGGTTCTGGTTGGCCAATTTTTATGAAATTAGACAATGATATTCCTTGCCATTAAACCATAGATGTAATTGATTTTTTGGGGGTCTCCCCTCCTTTCCAAGAGGAGAAAAAGGGGCAAAAAATACTTTTTTTTTTATTTCTGGTCTGAATTTGATTTTGATTTTTTTTTTGCAAGTTAATGTTTTGACAAATAGTGGATATAAAATGGAGGATTAATCTTTGCACCCCCCCCTGTTTCTGCTGAGAAATTAGGGACCAAAAGGGGCCAAAATTAAAACTTTTTATTCAATGCCCGTTTTCATTTTTGGGGCCAATTCTTTGTCAAGAACTGGATTAACAAAATTGAGGATTAACTTTTGTGCCCCCCCCCCATTCCAGTTATGGAGGCAGGGGCCGAAAGGGGTAATATTTTGAAATATCGATATACAGCATATCAAAATTAATCGTTTTAGACCCGTTTTTGGTATTTGTATTTTGAAACTACTAGGTTGATAACCGCTGCTAGTGGACCAGAGGTCCCCGAGGGTAATCACAAGCCTGGTCGTCGGACTTGTCTGACACGAATTTAAAATTAGATTTTAATATTTTTGTCATTGTTTCAAAATTGTTTAAAACACCAGGCTTCTTTTCTTATTCTACACATTGTCGATGCACTTACTGGATTTGGCTTCCCTGTACGAACTTTTTGGTTTTGGGTACTTTTTGTTCAATACTTTTTTTTGTTATTGATCTTACAATGTTTTGATTCCAATTCTGCTGAGGAGAAGTTGCTCCTTGAAATATCGATATAAAGCATAACCAATTAACCGTTTTATACCCATTTTTGGTATGTGTATTTATGTAACTATTTTTGTGTGTGTCTGCTTTTGGAAAACAAACTCTATTGGATTCTTTGTGAAATGTGGGTGGAAAGTCCACCAAAGAAGGCAAGTGTAAAAAAACTTTGTCAGCTTAACACAGGCTACATATAGACGATATTGAGATGTGGAATAAGTGTACGCGACACAACAAACATAAACAAACAGCAATTCAAAAAATCATAACGGAAAACAGCAAGCAGTCTTCAACATGACCATAGATCACTGCTTACCGTCTTGCATTGGCCCAAGACTTATAATACAATACAAAAGTATCAAAACCAATCCCTAAATCATCAACGAAAGACCCAATTCTTGACATAAAACAGTTAACACAGAATGACAAGGACAAACAAAGGCTTTGGCAAGGTTTCCTGGCTTAGGACAGGCACATATAAAATGTGGCGGGGTTAAACTAGTTTTTTGGATCCAACCTTCCCCCTATTGATAAGCTTGCACAAAGCATACATATAAAACACACTGTAAAACTCAATCGACAAAAGTTCAATTCAACAAGAGAGAACCTAAGACAAAATACTGTACGAAAACAACAAGACAAGGAGGAACTCTCTTGAGAACACTCGAAGTTACTGACAACTAGCTAAGAAACAATTATCGATTGATGTAAAAGAATCAAATACATCAGTTCTAAATCCGACACCCCACGTCAAAACAATGAATGATTTAGAGTTGTATCATCACGCAAAACCGACATACTTGATCGCTGTGGTGCTTATAAATGATACAGTGGATACAAAGTGAAAATTTAACGTTTTAAAGTTACTATCAAGCTATCAATATTTCTGCCAAAACATACCAAATGCAAAGATTTTACTAAAACATTGAATTCGTATCCTTTTTTTCAAAAGGTTTTTAAGCCAGTTTTTAATTTCCATAAGGTTGTTTTTGAATTTTTGTGCTTTATAAACTACATTGCTATAAAAATCAGGATGAGATATTCCTTTAACAATCAGAAATCTACGTGTACAATCAAATTTTTCGATGAGATGTCCATATTTATGTGCAAATTTTGTATAAGATTTGACTAATTTGTGGTAACGGTAATCTTGTTTTAGCAATTTTTCTGTAATAAAACGGTTTTTATCATTAAAATCAAACACATCACTGCAAATGCGAGCATACCTGACTAATTGTGAAATGTATACCCTATGTAAGCTGGAGCTAATGGTACGTCTCCTTCAAGAAACGGAAAATTAACTATTGGGAAAGAAAAGTCATCCCGTTTATCATATACTTTAGTGTGTAATCTACCATTGATAATGCTTAAGTCCAAATCTAGAAATGGACATCTACTGTCGGTTGAGTTTGCTTTATTTAGGGTTAATTCTTTAGGATATATATCATTTATTAAATTTGAAAATGTGGGGTTGTTTAGAGCAAGTATGTCATCTAAGTACCTATATGTATTGTTAAAAGTTTCGATAAGGTGGTTTTTGTTTGGGTCTTTTTGTAGCTTGGCCATAAACTGTGATTCGTAACAATATAAAAAAAGATCAGCTATGAGTGGAGCACAATTGGTTCCCATTGGAATACCAATGACTTGGCGATATATTTGTTTACCGAATGTGTCCAGATCAATTGACTATCAATATTGGGCCTCAAACGCACAGGGTTCAACATGTTGCGGTGTATCATGCTGCGCTCGGCGAAGTTTATTGGAAATGGATGCATCTTCAAACTGAACAGTTGCTACCGTATCATTTACATGTCTCTTGATATTTTGAAATTGGTCATACACTGACTTGTCCTTTAGTTCAATCTTGCGTATGCCATCACTATGCGTCCGTCGTCGTTCGTCGTCCGTTCGTAAACAATTTCAAAATCTTCTCCTATGAAACCACTGAACAAATTTGACTGAAGCTTTACAGGAATGATTTATGTTGGAAACAAACGATCCTCATTTTTAAAAGATTCGATCAAAAACATGGTCACTCTGGCAAAAAATAGAACATAGTGTAAAATTACTTAAAATTGCTTATACCTTAGTTTCTATAACAGATTAAAAATTCGTAAGGATCTTGTTCTCTTCAGAATCAAAAGCTCTACAAATGGTCTTGATATGTCGAAATTGTCAGATGACCCCGTTTAGGGGTTATGACCCTTTAAAGGTCAAACGTATCGGTTTTTTCTTCTTTACCCTTTACTGAAAAATATTGAAGATAAAAAAAGCAGTTGCCTGCTGAAAACCTTTAGTTCTTTAGCTCTACAAAAGGCTACTTTGAGTTGAAGTTGTCAGATGACTAATTATAGGGGTAATGAGCCGGTAATGGCCCTTTCAATGTTACAAAATAGCGTTTTTAGTTTTGTTTTGCCCTAATGAATGAAAACTATTGAAAATAGAGAAAAGCTGTTACTTGTGTAAACCTTCAGCTCATTGAGCTTTACAAAAGTCTCCATTGGGTTGAAGTTGTCAGATGGCCCTGTATAGGATTTATGCTCCTTTAAATATTAACAAAATTCGGAAGCAGAAGACTTCCGATTAAAAAGAGCGTTTTTTCATGTTTATGTCCAACAAATAGAAAACTATTGAAGATAGGAAAAAAGCTGTTGTTTGCCTAATCTTCCGCTAATTAAGCTCTAAGAAAACATTGGGTCGAAGTTGCCAGATTAACCTTTAAAGGGGTTTTGGCCCTTTAAAGGAAAGCGATTAATGGTCCATGCAGCCGCTTTTTTCCTACGGTGCAAATAATTTTTTTGTTTTGTTCATCCTATTCCGTTTAATTTTGACCTTTTAAGTTTGGTTTCGAAGTTTCAAGCAAGTATTTACATGTAATAGACGCAATTTGAAATTTTCCGCCTAGACCTTTATATAGAGCTCATCGAACCGTTTGATATGTTGGTTGTGTGATGTTATAAGTCTCTCGTTGTCAAAAACCATACCAAGCGCAGTTTAATTGTCTGGAAAAATCCTACTGAATATGGGCTAGTCAGAGAAAAATTTGTGCTTTAAACTCAGTCTCTGCTCGATACCTTTGGTTTTATGCCGTGTTCTTCATATTCTATAGGTAGTTGATTAGAGCGTCTCTGATGAGTCCTGTAAAAATGAAGCACATCAGACATTTGTATTATTCTTCTTCATATAAAGAAGCAAAGAGGCACCAAACAAAGGGGCATTCGAGTGTCAAAAGTCCGAAATGACACAACAAAATCGGTAAGCACAAACACGAACAGCACGAATAAACACAAAACAAAAAATCACGTTTTTTCAGAGACGCAATGCGCAATCAATGTGAAACTTTGGGAACATGTTGAGGGTGACCTGAAGTTTTGCATATTACTTTTAGAATTTTTAATCGGCCGCCATTTCTGTGGAAACAATATAAGGACATTGCAATATTCCGGCTTCCTTCTGAAATTTTGTAGGTGAATAAAGCAAAAGGTGCTATATCCAATTATACAAAAAGCGGTATTTACGGTTTTCGAATTATTTACGAAAATGTGATTTTCAGGCCTAAAAATCTTTTTTTTTAAGTGTGCTCCGAGTCAATGAAAATTTGTATCTAGACGTTTTAAATGATGCCGGTGATTGGTAATGTGATGTCAAATTTTCGAAAATGTGACATTTTCAAGATGGCCACCATTTCTTGTCGCAAAATTTGAAAGATCTCCAATTTTAATAAAATTTATTATTTTGGGTTTTTTCGACATGCTTTACATTATAGTCGCATTGGGTGTTTGTTTCGGAGACATCTTGTGACTCGCACCTAGTTGTAGATTTATTTTTTTTCTTTCTAAACAAACTTTGTCGATCATAAGTGAATGAAAATGAATTCTATAGATATCAAGATTTGGGTCTTTAATTCGTTTATTTTAGAAAATGATGAGGTGTGGAATAAGTGTACGCGACACGGCCCACATAACAAGCTGCAATTTAGAAAAACCAAAATGGACAACCGCCAGCAGCCTTCACCGAGGCCAGTAGGCGCTGCTCGATGTTCTGCGATTGGCCCATGATCTAAATAAACTGCATACAATTCAAATCCAGTCCTGAAATAGCACACTAGTAATAGTTACACTAGACATATCTAGCAGCCATCCGTTGGACTTTTTCGATTTTATCAATGTTGATCTTTGTGCAGGAGACTCATACCGTTCTACTAGCGTATTCCAGTCCTTGCTTGCTTTGATAGCACACATGTCACGTTGCCAAATCATACCTTGTGTGTATCGATTTCGAGATTTAAATCCAAATATGAAGTGACTCTCATAGAATCGTTAGTGTTCCTGGGAATATAAATGGGATGTTTATAATCACCAAATCAATGAGATGACATATAACGAAATATAAGGTTAAATGATGAAGCAGGCCTACGATCCTCTTTGCCTGGGAGTGATTGTAAGTCCGCTTCATACGAACGAAGAAACAAATCGGAAAGCAACGATGTACAATTCTTACCCATTAGGGTGCCAATTGTACGCAGAAAAACAAAAATATGCTGTCTTTAAGAAAGTTTAGCATTTCTAATATTCATTCCTTTGAAATTTGTTCTTTTTTACTAGACTCACGGATGAAAAAAATGTCTTGTGTTTCCCGTTTCTCGTTCCTTAAAAAAGTACGATTAATCAACTCTACTAAACGAGATTTTATTTGTTTATGTGGAACTGAAGTGTAACATCAAATCAAGTAAAATCAAAAGTTTTGAAGATGACCTAAAATTGAAAATTCCGTTAGGTCGTTTGAATGTTTGAGAATTCACATTTAAATGGCAACATTTTTAGAGTAACAACAATTGAGTTACCTTTGAAAGCCACATTTTAAGGCCAAATAATAAAATGTTGCTTGTTCGAATTTTTATGTAATTAGTGGGAATGCAATGCAAGGATGGAATGTCATTATTCCTATCGTCAACTGAAAAACAAAAGAAAAGAATTTACAGATTTATTATTTTCAATCAGTATGTCTTGTTTGAGTGTTATTGTTGTGTAAGTTGTGCTTTTGTTGGTACAACCAACCGCTAATCCATCTGTTCAACAGTCAATATACTGCTTTTTGCAGACCATTATAAAATGGTTTTGTTTGGTGCTTTTATGCAGGTACCACAACATATTTGCTATGAAATTTGGACAAAAGGCTGCAATTATCATGTTTGTTGATAAAAGACATTGTCTTGGTCCGGGTCTTAAATTAGTGCTCATCCAGTCACTTAAGATTTTTTTCAAAAGCAACAACCACACAGGCTTTACCCTTTCGGAAAGAACGTCACATATTCTTTTTTCTGTTCTTTTTTGTCCATTTTCTGGAATCATAGTTGTCTACTTAATCCATATATACCTTAATTGTTTTGAAATCATCGTTGATCTCTACAGGCTTACGATATTGTGGTTCGTTGGCCAGAACATCGCGCATTCGACGTTGAGTATTCAGTATAAATGACGTGCCGGGCAAGAGGGACTATATTTGATAAGAACAGTCTGATGGTTTTGCTTTGCTTTGACATGTTTCAGTGAGGTCGTTGATTTGGAAATCCCGTAAAACTTGTTTATAGTTTACTTGAAACCTTTGTTGCAATAGTATAAGCTATTCGATCGGACCCGCGGCCAGTGAATAGCACCAGGTTCTACTATTCGACCGTGTCCGGTTGAATAGCCTTTCCCTGATGGATTTGCTATTCAACCAGATTTTATCTGACTTAAAAAAAATATCATTGTGTGATAGTTGGATCGTCTTTGTTTTCATATTGAAAATAGGATCATAGTTAATTTATTGTCAAAAGTTACTTTAACGATTTATGTATTCAAATATTGAAAACTTAAATTTATTGAAAACCATTTATCCCTTTTAGATTTTCATATATTTTTTGTTGTATCCAGCTAACATACGGCGTAACTTTTGGAAATACTGATCATTGCCTTTGAAATAAGGTATTAATTACAGAAACGTTGTCTAGCAATAAAGCCTTTGTTGAGAAACAGATGAGAAATGAGCTGTATCTGATGCTGGAAAGAAAAAGGCTTTCGAAATGTTAAATTATGAATCGTGCACATGGTCAGTTTAATAGTCATTGCTCACAAATGCCCTATATTTCTTTTTCTCTTTCGAAAAATATCTAGGATATTATATTATCTTATTACTAATAACGTGACGGTACCCAAATTGCAACAACTTTGACGGTTTTTGTCTCGTATCTTTATCTGGGCACGATTGCTTAAAATTTTGGTCGGCTGTGTTTTAAGAGTAATGTTTATTGTATTTATCCATACAGAAAGAATTTTGATATTTGATACACAAATGTCATAAAACAGATTTAAAGACACTTGAGAATGACCCTAACTTTTCACTGTCATGCTCTTCATATTCATATAGTGTTTGGCATTTTCAATATTTTTGGTAGAGCGCCTCTGATGAGTCTTGAATAGACGAAACGCGCGTCAGGCGTAGCAAAATTTATTGTCTGGAACTTTGTTGTCGTGAATTCTAGTGGTTCCGTCCCCAAACATGTCCGTCCCCTAGTTGATCCGGCCCCAATCTGATCCGTCCTTAGTAGTTCCGTCCCCTAGTTGTTCCGTCCCCGGTATTATCCGGCCCCATTTTCGAGTGCAGATTATGTGAAGTGAGGATAATAAGAGAATAGTAACAGAGAAAATCGTGAAGAGTATTGTATTTTATCATAATTGTGGTCTCCTTTATACGTAGGACCTAATCATGCATACGTATGCTTTCTTTATTGTGCATGTGTCATCTATCCCAACAGCCGTCCTTATAAGCATATTTATATATTTTTTTAAAGTTGTTCTTTTATAAGGAAAAAGTTATATTTGTATTTCGAGAAACCAGTGCAATTGTAATTTAAGTCTTTTCAGTTTTTCATGAATTTTAAAATGTTCCTGATTTTTTAATGTTCTTTTTTCTCTATTGTCATAGGTGCAGTTGAACATTTTAATGTCAGCAGTGTTGTAATATTGACGAACATGACATGATGATGAATTGGGGCACTAGACCTAGGGAAAAAAGAAAATCCAGATTTTTGATTAAAATAGCAAAAAAAAATTTTTGTTTTGTTTTTCATCGGTCATACCTAAGTTAACGTTGGTGTATGTTTGAAATTAAGTACTGGTTATGTTATGTTATGTTATGTTCAATTAAATCATACTGATAAGTTGATTCAATTACGTCAAAAGGTTATATGGCTTCATTTTGTATATTTGTTTAAAGCATTCTTTAATTACCTTGATTGGTTAATTGAATTAAATGATGGGTTGTAGGTGACAGATAATGGGTAATTTCAGATGTTTAACCAAGAACTTTTAAAATGTTCCTGATTTTTTAATGTTCTTTTTTCTCTATTGTCATAGGTGCAGTTGAACATACTGTTGTAATATTGACGAACATGACATGATGATGAATTGGGGCAATAGACCTAAGGAAAAAAGAAAAGTCCAGATTTTGATTTTTGATTAAAAGCAGAAATAAAATGTTTGTTTGTTTTGTTTTTCATCGGTCATACCTAAGTATGAGTGGCCGTTCATGTCATTGGCGCGATAATATACGCGTATATATGTATATACGCGTATATTACTGCAATAAACGCGTATATTGTTGACATATACGCGTATATTGGTGTTATTTACGCGTATATTGCATTTATATACGCGTTAATATACGCGTTAATAATTTGATCTTTATAGATTATAACATGCCATTTTTCATATCAGACTTATTATCAGCCCCAGGTCATGATATTAGCCCGAGAGCCGTAGGCTCGAGGGATGATAATGACCGCGGGCTGATTTTGGTCTGATATGAAAAATGACATGTTATGATCTTTTTATCATATACTTCAATATCAGTGTGAAATATATATGGTATTTTGAAATGGCATTTGGATACAGCATCTGATTAAAATTTATATTTCGTCAATGTAAACAAAAAAAAAACCAAATGTATCTCGTAATATCGTGGTACGTAGCTACGTAGAAACGGTGACGTCACAGTTAAATATTTGGTTGGAATGACGTAATTTATACCACCGAGAAATGAAACCCACGGAGAAGTGGGAAGGGGGTATAATTCACACAAAAATTGCACTCTTTTAGATGCAGCCATAAGATTTGAAAATGTCTATAACTTAAATCGACTACGGTCAAGTCTGTAATACAATTCCGATTTTGGCGTTTGATAATAAAACGGAAGTAGTTGATAATAACCTGAACCAGTTGATAATGAAAGTGATTATCACACGGTGAAGGTGTTTTTGGAAAAAAAATCAAATTCTCTTTAAAAATTACTCTATTATCATGTTGTTAAATTTAAGCATTATTATGTCTAAGTATATGATAAAGCATTTTTATTATATACTCGTATATCTTAACAATATACGCGTATATAAACGCGTTAACATACGCGTATATATTAACAATATACGCGTATATATTAACAATATACGCGTATATATTAACAATATACGCGTATATGCGGGTGCATATTTACAATATATCAGAACCAATCAAAATTGCTGTTTTTGACTCTTTTTAATACGCTCATCAAGTTCTTGCACGTTTTATGCCTTTTTAGGACTTAGTAAGAACGTAGTACGAACTTAATCCAGTGTGACGGGGGCATTATGATACGATTTCACTACGTCCTTAAGGTTTGCACTACGTTCGCAGTACGTTTTCACTACGATTTCATATAACGGTATTTTTCGTTCAAGTTTGTAGCACGACCATAAGGAAGTTTCTACTGCGTCCCTTACACGTCCGTGCAGTTTTGCTATGTTGACAGTACGTCCTAGCGGTTTTAACGCCGTTTCTAGTAAGTTTATACTAGGTTTTCTGACAGTTCACATGAATTTGTACAAAAGGTTTTGATATGTATTTAAATAAATCGGATGTCTCTTGCCCGCCAGCAGAGGATTCTTTTATTCTGCATTTTATATACAAAGGACAAGATACTTTTTAAGATAATTTTTATACTTCGCCAATTATATTAGTCAATTATACTGCCAAAAATGTCGCGCCTCACGCCATTCATGTATATATGTTGATTCTGTATGATTTTGTTTATACCCGGCGAATATTGATGACATCTGTTTTTTGGGGGGATGGGGGTCAAGAATGGGGTTTTTCATTGACACTCTAGGATTAAGCCTGAATTATATGTAGTTTTTTCAATACAGGGCCAATTTCAAAACAGCAAGCAGCGACCGCTGGTCACATTGAAGGCTGCTGGCTGTTTTCTGTTGTGGATTTTTAAATTGTTGTTAATGTTGTAGGTTGTGTTGCGTATACTTATTCCACATCTCATCAATTTCTATCTACATAATTTACTGACTGGATCTGTACATCTACGAATGTTATATGGTGATACAAATAATTAGTTATTTTTTTAGCATTTCTATACATAGTCTAAGGATGTACAATGGAACGATATAAATTATCTTGAGTTGGGGAATGTATATGCTCTTGTCCATACTGATTTTCCATATCGTTTCGGTTTTTTGTTTAATTTTGTCTTGACTTTTTATTTTTTTCCTGAGCACAGTGGGTATCCTGAATTATTTTTCTGACAATCCTGCCTTTTGATGTCAAATTTACCCATAGCCTACACATACACTATATTACAAATCAAATGCGTGTTTCATTTTTTGGAGTATTTGTGTCGAGAAAATAAAAAAAATAAAAAAGAGCATTTAAAAAATGGGTCAAACATAGAAATGGCCGGATTTCATTTAAAAGACAGTAGAAAAACGTTAGACTTGAAATCAAATCCCATGTTATGGGAGCCAATGATGATGTTGTATACCAAATATTAAGCGCCTCTGATGAGTAGTTAGTGAGAAAACTGGTACGAAACATTAAATTGTCTATTAATAAACATTTATGTCAACAAATTAAAGTCAGTAAACAGGAAGTAGATGAGCGACAAACTTGATATCGAATCATACATTATAAAAGCCTTTGCTAATGCTGCTTACTTAATAACCCATGCACGTTAAAGAACTTTTTGTAGAGTTCGATAATTGTAGGCTGAATGAGGCAGGCTACAACTGCCACACTGGTCGGCAAACTACAAACAGGGGATGGATTCACAAAAGCATCAAGGTTGTTTTTCATTCCAGAATTAATCAATACGTTTATAAACTAAATATCAAAAGGCTTTGATTAGTAGATGCTGAGAAAAATATGATGATTACAAAAAAGTTCCCCGCCCGACCGACATTTACCATATATCCCTGGAATTTTCATTCCGCGAAATCTGGCCAATAACATCTTGCTAGTACATTGTCTTCAATACACATGCAGTATTTTTAGTGCATACATATTTTACAAAAGGCAATTCCGGGCAAATAATTAAAATTCAATGCGTGGTATATGCCCTTTTTGTCTATAAAAGACCAATAGCAGACGCTTAAGGTAAAAGTTGTACGGCAACAATACCGAAAAACAAAAACAAAATAAACATAATAACTAAACTCTTATGGTTTAGATTACACAAATGAAGCATCACATCGTGTCGACTTCAAGTGCATGGACAATTAAGAAAGTTTTTTTAAACCCCAAAAGACTTTGATATTTGTCGCCGTAAGTTTTACTATATACAAGACTAGTTCATGACTTATGGTACAGGCTGAAGAAAACCCCGAGATAACCAGGTTTTGTGGCCCTAAACTTTCCCTTTTCATTGCGAATCTGTGTGCAACATCAACACAAAACAACAAAATTGTGAAACAAAATTTATGCAATTTTCACTTTACATTAACTTAGTTTGTCAAATATAGGTGGCTAAAGGTGGGTAAATGATGCGTCCTGCAGTTTTTGTGAGATTTTTAGAGCTTATCAAAATTTAAAAAAATCAGACATCGAACGTATGCGCGGAGGTGATATTGCTGTCTTTGTTTAAAACCTGTCTCAAACTTTTTATAGACGCGTACTGCAAACGAGCTAGTCGCAGTACAGTTGCAGCAAGAACGTAGTTGGAGCGTAGTAAAGACGTGATGAACGTAGAAGACACGTAGTGAAAACGTACTGAACGTAGGGGACACGTAGTAAAAACTTGATAGTCCTAGAAGGAACTTGGTTGTAAACGTGAAGGACGTTGCACGTTCTTTGTAAAGCCCCAGTCACACTGTCACGTTTCGGCACCCCGTTTTACTACGTTTCTAAAACGTAGTGACATGGCTATAAACGTAACGAAACGTACCGACACGTAGTTGAAACCGGGTACATACGTAGAGATACCTGGACGCAAACGTGGGGTGTTCCGTTTGTATCGTTTTCACGACACAAACGTGGCGAAACGCGGCTAAATAAATAAACGTAGCAGACACGTAGTAGAACGTGGTAAAACGTTGTTAAAACGTGTTAAAACCAAGTGAAAGCGTGACGAAAACCTAGTAAAACGTAACAGAATGCCAACCACCAGGTTTTACTACGTTTTCCTAGGTATTTACTACGTTTCACGAGGTTTTATGAGGTTTTTGCACGTTTTTACGTTTAATGTTACGTTTCTCTAGGTTTTTATCACGTTTTATTACGTTTTAGTACGTATAATCACGTTTTATTACGCTTACTCTTTCATTTCGCCTAATTTTGAACCCTTGTTTTGTAAAAAAAAATCTTCATTTAGATCACATTAAAGGGAAAAAGTACTATGAAATTGGTAAATTACGGGAATTTGCTAAATGAGCATGTATACGTCGCGTATTCTGCAAGATAAGACTATGGTTGTTTCAATAAAACCAAAACCGGTACTAGAGGAAAAGAAAAACGCGTTTAATTTGGGCGAGACATTGGAAAAGTAGGAGATCCTAGTTCGGCATGTACGAACAATTTTAGAGGAACTGGGACGTGGTGATTATATATTCTTTCCTTAAAAACTGTTTGCGAGCTGACCAAGCTATGTTCCAGGAGAATGTAGTTAAAATGACGTCAGGGTTAAGAAGAAAGACAAATGTTTCAGAGAGGCAGTTGGCCTATCTCTATTGCACTTGTACTTATTGCAGCGATTTGTCAAGTTTTCTGTAACAAATTATTTTTGGAATTAAATGACTGGGATAAAATTACAAGGCGATTCTTTTCTCTTACTAGTATTTAAAGGGAATGGGGAAAAGACTGAAATAGTACTTTGCGTGAAAGTCTTAAAGCTTTTAAATATAAACAATTTGTAACAAGTATTTTGTAAGCTAATGCGCACTAGTGATATCCCGCTTCTGTTCAAAACTTTAGTATACACCCTATTATACCATATGATAAGATTGAAGGCGATATATAAAACCTCTACGACCTATAGTTTGACAACTGTGATAGGAAGTTTTCATCCATTTTCAACATGTGTAAAACCAGTTTAGCTAGGAACCTGAAATTATCATGCACCATTTGGTACTACAGTAAATGCAAAATATCATTATCTTTTATGTTTTAAAAGCAGTTGGAAAACTGAGACAAAATTGCATTTCACAGACAGACGAACGGAGGGACAATGGTAATATACTATACCATTAGTGATCATTAGTCTTTGGAGCGAAGATTTAATGTAAATGTACTAAAATATGAATGAAATCACAACTTACTTTTCTCATCAAAGCAATCGCTACCTCTTCCTGGTGAATATTATTATATATTTTTTTATTTTGAGAAAATTATGCGGTTTTCGCGGATAATTCTTCACAGCGTAGTGGCACGTGGTAAAACGTGAGAAAGCCTAGTAATACCTGACGAAACGTACCACACACGTAGCAAAACGTAGTAAAACCTAATGAAACGGCTGGTGTTAAATCTTGCCATACCTAGTAGAGAATTCTCGATAACTGACGAACGAACGTAACTTTACCTAACCCAACGAAAGGGTGATTCAAAACGTAAGCAATTTGTCAGGGAGAATTTATTGTTTAAAACTCTTAATACCCTGTTTTCTATAGAGTTTTATGCCCTTTATTTTATGAAAAAATACTATTTTAATTTCATTTCTATATTAAAAACTAGAAAAACCGTGAACAGCTGGCTTATCACAAATTAACCCCCCCCCCCCCAACTATAAAGGTCAAAATCTACCTGATCAATTTTTACAAAAAGGAGATGCACTTTACATTATATCACAAAAATTGTCTTCAAGTTTCATGAAAATCCATTGAGGAGTTAAGAAGGAGTTTCAGATAAGACATAGATGCACCTAACCTCTAAAATCAATCAGATCAAATTTTAGAATAGGAGACACACATCAATGTTTATCACATTTTTTTCTTTTTTTTTAAATATTGATGGGTTTAGGAATATGTGTATAAGGAATGGATACCCTTAGATGTAACAGATGGGCGGACGAAAAGACGGATGGAAGAACGAACGGACACTCCTATCACAATAATTCGACACTTTTCAAGTGGGTTGTATAAGTAATATAGTGAAAACCCTGCAACATTCAATGGTATTTTTTGACATTTGTTCAAACTTACAAAAAGTCACTTGATGTGAAAAAATGAACGATTTTATAAATATTAAAATAAGGTGTCAAATGAAAACATCAGTTTATATGATATTTTGGTCTGCCTCAAAGTTACAGTTTAATTAGTTACAATGTACGTTGGTTCATATGCATGTTGAGAGGACCAATCTTTTACAGCAGAATTTGAATAAAAATTAAAATGCCATACAAAATGCCGTGTTTGAAAATCATACCCTTTAATTTTCTCATATTTGCTGATATTTTTGGGTTTTCTTTGTTTAGTAAAAGCAGGCACACCATTTAAGGTAAAGTTGGCACGTTTTCTAAAGAAAGTAATTAAAAAAACCAAAATGGACATTCAAATCTCAGAGTATTAAATAAGGGAATTGCAACCAGGAGACGGAGAGCCAACTACGAAGTAACAGACTAAAAATTGAACTGTTATCAGCAACACCGATTCCCGTAAAAACGACTGAGGGAAACTCCGATGCTTTGTAGTGTTAGCAATTTCTGCTTGTTGAAGCACACCGTCGCCTTTAGAGTGAACTCGAATGTACCGAAAGGGAAGCACTTCCTGCTTATGGCAAAGGTGTATCTTGGTAATTGGAAGCAATTATTGACAACAGGTGCCAAATTGCTCACATGGGGAGTTCCGGGCTTGGAGCCCGTTCTTTCCTTAGTAGATTGTGTAACTTTCGTGAAGATTTTCAGCAAAATTGGCCTAGAACTTACTTGGAACCCCCTTTGATTCTCACTATACTACAAAAGGCGACCCCCCCCCAATTTGAAACATTTCTGGATACGCCCCTGTGTAATCGTGCTTATTTCGAATATAAAAACCTCTATTTTTCCCGACCTTGCGAGGGTTTTTAAAACCATTAAACGTGATGGAGTAGCCGTCTGAAAACGAAGCACCAAGTAAAGAAACTCCCTGAAACGATTAATGTAATCCATTATATGTAAAAGATTATATAACCTTCAAATTCTAGCGATAGCTAATATAAAACATCATTTAAATGACAAAAGAACTATTCGTAAATCTTCGGCTGTGAATTGTTCTCCGAGTAGTTACGTTTAATCTTTCTTCAAAACATTCGTAATAAAGGATCCTTAAATTGTCTCTTTCGTATGAATAGGTAAACTTACGTTCGTTTTCTTTCGTTCGTAAGTTATCGAGAATTCTCTAGTAAAACGTAGTATTAAAACGCGAGGAAACCTTGTAAAACGTAGCATATACCTCACAGGCACTTGTTTCTATTAATAATGGGGGGTCGAGTATGTATAAAAGAAGGAGCTCCTTCTTTTATACATACTCGACCCCCCATTATTAATAGAAACAAGTGCCTGTGATATACCTAGTTGAAGGTGAAGACCGAAATCTTTGACAATAAATTACATCAAAACGTGACGTTTTAAAACGTAGTAAAACGGGGAGGCCGATACGTGACAGTGTGACCACAGGCGTTTGGGTCCAGGATTTTATTTTATTATAAATATAACGTGTATATAAAAATTTTCATTTCGTCTATATACTATATATTTCCACGAGATGAAAATTTTTACATACACGTTATTTATAATAAAATAAAATCCTGGACCCAAACGCCTGTGAGTGTGACTGGGGCTTTAGAAAAGTCGTATTGAAAACCTAGGAGCAATATTTTTATCCCGTTTGCACTGCGTTCTAAGAACGTACTAGGAACTTGGTGGTCTTCGTCCCAGTGTGACGGGGGTATTAGGACTTAGTAAGAACGTAGTACGAACTTTATCCAGTGTGACGGGGGCAAAAACTTTTAAAATGTATTTTGAGGCTAGGGATACCTGATGAGGATATGTCTAGAAAAAGACCTAAACCGAAACACCTTTTGAAATAAAATATTAATCAACTATTATAACTAGTTAAATTATTCTAAATAATATGTAATACATTGGGACACAAATGGATCATTAAAATATTAATGTTCCACTTAATCAAGAGTTGCTATTTTAGTTCATCCAGGAGGTGAATAATTACTAAGAAAGAGAATAGACTTTTATATTGAAAGAAATATACATTTTTGAATTAGCATTTAATTATAACTTTATTTTTATAAGAGTCTGATATGTTTTGCCGAAGTGTGTGGATGGGTACTGGACTAATGAACCTTTATAATATTTATACAAATAAAACATATTAAGGCACTTTATTTCCAGATTACATCAAAATCTAATCTATCCAGAAATAAAGATTTTATAGCTAGTTACACATTTTCCGGGCCGGGCCCTGGACCGGGTTACAACTTTTATTAACCACCCTTTAATCAAACATAACGTCAATTTTGATTGGTTCTGATATATTGTAAATATGCATCTGCATATACGCGTATATTGTTTATATATACGCGTATGTTAACGCGTTTATATACGCGTATATTGTTAACATATACGCGTATGTAATAAGAATGTTAAATCAAATCATTAACGCGTATATATACGCGTATATAAATGCAATATACACGTAAATAACACCAATATACGCGTATATGTCAACGATATACGCGTTTATTGCAGCAATACACGCGTATATACATATATACGCGTATATTATCGCGCCAATGACATGAACGGCCACTCATAGTTAACGCGTTTATATACGCGTATATTGTTAAGATATACGAGTATATAATAAAAATGCTAGATCAAATTATTAACGCGTATATTAACGCGTATATAAATGCAATATACGCGTAAATAACACCAATAAACGCGTATATGTCAACAATATACGCGTTTATTGCAGTAATATACGCGTATATACATATATACGCGTATATTATCGCGCCAATGACATGAACGGCCACTCATATTGTAGGTGACAGATAATGGGTAATTTCAGATGTTTAATCAAGAACTATGTCCATGTATTTTAAAAAAAAAGAAAATACAAAATATTTTAATACTTTATTACAATAACAAACAAAATAATCATAAACAACAATTAATTACAGAGAGGAAACGTTCATTGTTTACACACGGTCTAATCACTGTCGGTATCGCTGCTGCCGCTATCCCCTGGGGTTGGAAAAGATGGAGTGTAGAGATATCCTACAGATCTAAGGAACACAGAGGTGGTGATCTGTTTGGCCTGGTACTGGTCCCAAAGTGTGTCTAGGCGCTGGGCTGTCTTGCGGTAGGCTGGACGCTGGTACCTGTTTACCGCCTGTTCCTCTACTAGCTGGACTGTCCTGACTACGGACTGTGCCTCCTTAATCAGTGCTGGTACTAGCTTGTAGAAGTGGAGCTGGGCACCATGGGCTTTACTGCTGAGTCTGTTATGCCAGCCTTTAATGAAAAGAAGAACATTACAAATTAAAATACAAGAAACATACAGTAAAATACGTTTGTACATTTATGCTAATGTATTTATAAAGTCTGTTCAAACAAAATTATTACAAGTATTCAACATGATCTGCGATCTATTCTATTCATAGGCAAATTTTGTATTTCATATAATTAAATGCATAAATCATTTTCATAAGTAATAAATAATTGTTAAATATACCTTCTGTGTCATTGTTGGTCCTGACAGACTGCCTGAAGACACACCACTCTTCCACTGAGTACACAGGGTTCTGGATCCAGGTCCTCTGGGCGTACCGCATAAGCCGCTGGATCTGTGGATTGTTGCATTCTTGTTGCAGCTCCTGTTAAGCTAATGGGATGTGGGCTGCTGGTAGGTATGGCAAGGAGAGTAGCTTTCTGGCGAAGATGTGTACTGCTTTGTCAGAGTCGTATGCTGTCTTTAGACCCAGCTTTGCTAAACGACGCATGACGGCTTGGCTCCAGTGGAACGAACATCCCTTGATTGTGCAGTCTGGATAAAGGGAACGGAGAGCACCCCATACTCCTAAAATAAGAAGAAAGAAAGCATGTTGTATATTTAAGTTAAGACAGAAAATAAATGGTGTTCAACTCTAAATATTAAATGCTTGTTTGTTCTCTTACGTTTTTTTTTCTTAAGACGCAGTAGAAGACTATAATGTAATGTTTACTCGTATAAGAACGCAAAATTGCTAAAAATGAAGTATAATCTAATAGTTAAAAAAATTGCATGCTTTCCACTTTGAAATGTTGTATATGAAAATAAAAAAAAACACTCAATTAAAACTCACCTTTCTCGAAATCAAGACAGAAACTCTGGACTCTCCTGTCAGGAAGCAACTGGTTCAGGTGACGGAAGACCTAAAAATTAAAAAAAAAAGTCTGAATAGAACTTTACACAAAATACATGTTATGGATATAAATATTACATCTTTTCAGTATTATATCTGTTATTGGTTGTTTATAATTAATTGTATTGCCATCAACCCCTAGGGGTATAACCGTGCTTTAATACATATATTTATTATGTTTATCTGCACCTTTTTGCTTTTTTTTATTAGTATGTCATGCACATTTATTCCACATCGCATCAACAAAAAAATTTAATATATTTATAAACTTACGGCTTTGTAGTCTTTCTTCTTGCGACGGGACATCAGAATGAACAGCAGTGGTACTTGTTTAACACTCTCTTCTTTCTGAACAAAGGCGTGGATTGAGTACAGCTGCTTGAATGGTCTCTTTACAACTTTAAAAGTGCCGTCCATATACCACCGTCTTGCTGTCCCCAACAACTCTAGCTGTTTTGGTGATGCGAACATGATATGCCGCATCTCGTCAACATGGATGTCACCAACTACAAAGTCGTTGCAGTGCAGGAAGTCAGTGTTGATCTATAAATAAAAAGAAATAACCTTAAAATTGATTTAACTCAATTAGTGTGATAACTTAAAATATTATTATATATTTTATTTATTTATTTATAATTATTACCCTTTAAACTATATTTTCCACAAAACACACAATTTTCTCTGGTCTATATTTAAAATATATATGCAACCATAATATTATTATATATTTGTTTTTATTTATTTATAATTATTACCCTTTAAACTATATTTTCCACAAAACACACAATTTTCTCTGGTCTATATTTAAAATATATATGCAACCATTATATATTATGATCTATTACATATTTATTTTAAAATGGGGACGGATCAACTATAACCATGGGGCCGGATCAACCGGGGGATCTACTGGGGACGGATCTACTAAGGACGGATCATCTTGGGGCCGGAACCACCTGCGACCGTTGTCATTTGTATTTCACATCAGGGGTACCCAAATTGCACATGGGGTAAAAAATTTACTCCTTAAGATTTCTCTTAAAAATCTTGCTTCATTATTGAAAGTGATTACTTTAATTTATTTCTATTAAAAAATCCAATCAAAAAAAGGTATGTCAAAAAAAATTAAAGGCATTTTATGACTCCTGGTCGGATTTTTTTTACAATTGCACAGTATTCTCGAATAAGGCTGTAAAATTGTGTATGTTCTTGTTTGCAGCTAAAACAACAGTATATAGACATGCAAAGTCCGTTGTAAATGAAGCATTTACATCTTTTAAATATTTTAAAACACTAAATACACACATAACTGACCTGAAAACAAAGTTAATTTGAAGTCTAAATTTAGGTCTACAGTACGTCATGTAGTGCGGACGTGATAGAAAGCACTTTTATTTTATTATTTTATTATTTTAGTTCCGGGTTGAGATCTTGGAATATTCATATGAATTTTGCTGTCTGAATAATTTGGCAACAAATGATATTTAGCAAAATGAAAAATATAAAACAATTTTCAAGATTTTCAACATCAACCAGAAGTCCTGTTTGTCGCGCGGCAATTTCCACTATCATATACAATCGTATTTTTTCTATTAGAAATGACTTTTTTATTCATATTTTTGTTGAATGCTTTAGAAAAATAATCTAATATTAATAATAGAAAAGAAAATCTAGTAATACTTAACAATCCTGTTATTTTAGAACAATTTATGTAGAGTGTTGCAATTTGGGTACCTGTTGCAATTTGGGTAGCGTTACGTTAGAGCTTTTTAGTCTAGAATTCCTTTAAAAAATATTACGCTTTAGCAAGCCAAAACAAAACAAACAAAATAAGTAAACTACTAATAAAACGAACCGAAGCAACACCCCACCCCCACCCAAAAAAAACAACAAAAAACAAACGCGGAGTTAATTCATATCCTTCTCCAGCTACAAATGCAATTTACTTTTTCAATCCGGAAGTAAGGGACAAATGCGTTCCCAAATTCAAAGTTAGATATATTTTTCGTTTTGACAGGGCATTTCCAATGGAATTATCTGAAATAGAAAAAGAAACAGAACAATATGATAAATTTGGTATTTGGCCAGCTGTATATCAGGTTTGTTTTCTCATCGCGAGCGCGAAATCATGACGATCAACTTCTCAAAAACAACACAAAAACCAAAACTGAAACCAGTCAATGTCCATTTATTTAGACATACACATGTACAAATGTAATAGTGGCACAATATCATACAAGTCAGCTTTTGATTTATTCTTTAACAGATCATGTCAAAAAGACGCCATTATAATCTGTAAAAATAAAAATTCAGCATGATTCTCAGTAATCACCTGTCATACATTGTAAATTATTCGAATCCTCTTACCCTGTGTGCTGACGAATATCTGAGTAAGTGTGAGACAGAACATTGATTGTTCATTAAATTATCAAGTCATATCCAATCAAGTGTAAAAAGGACAGATCTCAATTCTTGCTAATTAACTAGTTTTAACAGATAAAATTACAACTATTTTAGTCTTTAAAGACCTTGCTACACTCGCATAATTTTACAATTACAAATTCAGTAAAACATTCTCATCAGAGTTGTGCTTAATTTTCCCGTTTTAGAAAAAAAGAATATTTGGAAGAGTTTCAATGATGCATGTTTACATGTAGTTATGGAACAGAGTACTAGAAATGTCATTTTTATCAACAGAATACTCAATACTTACATGACTTTTAAAGTAGCACTCCACCTAAGAATCATGCAAAATTGAAGAAAAGTGATTCATTGATAAAAAGGCTACAGTGGTTTATTTTTAACAAAAGATAGTTCAAAGTATACAAAATAAGAAATAAATAACAATTTTCTCATAACTGTCTGGTCCTGGGAGAAATCTTGCCAAATTGTTACAATGTTTTCTATTGAAATTATTGACAGTTTAAAGAGTTATCTCCCTTTCTTACAATTTTCCAATGCATTCTATATATTTTTTTTCTCTCAGGACCAACGCTTGTTTGGAAAAAGAGTACAAAATATCGAATCAGGGTGCTAGTAGGAGTAACATATCAAAAATAAATTGGTGTAGGCTTTCCACCCATGAATCACTTTCTGCATGGTTCTTAAAAAAAGTGGCACTTTAAAAAATGTCATTTTTATCAACAAATTGATTGTAGTAAAACTTGGATTTGATAATCAATTCATATCAACTATTGTCAGTCAGGACTACTACTGAAAGGAGTGATTTTTTGAAAATCACCTAAATGAGACAAAAAATACTTATTTAAGTGATTTCTGAAAGGATACAAAATTACTTTGAACAGTGATTTTCTGATTATTTCTGGAAAAATTCCAGATCCCAATGAATTCAGCCATCAAAGATTAAGGAAAAATGTGGAAAAAATGCACTAAAATGGTTATAGTAGGAAAACCTCTCCTTTAACTAGTTATTCAGTCTCATCAACTTCAATAAATCATGGTTGATTAATCACAGAAAAGGGGGGTGTCATACTTACATGTATTTTTACCTTCAGGTCTAATCAGGGACATTTTAAAATTCAAAAAAATGTAGATGTTTATTTAAAATTCCTGGTCTTACTAAATCTACAAGAATCAATAATATTCAAGATACATGTACACATGTACATGTATGTCAGGGGTGTAACGATACACTTCTCTGGCAACTGGTACATATTTTGATATTCTTCTTGCATCCTGGTACATGTACATATCACAATACAAAAACTTCATCAAAGCAAAAATTTCTTAGAATATAAATTCCTGGAAATGCATATGTGCAGCAAACTTTGTGAGTTTCATTCCACAGCACTGAAAAACCCAGTTTATTTATTGAAATATTAAAGTAAAAATTAAATACATTGGCTGTCATGAGATAAAACAGAAACAATAAAATATTTAAAGCAGAACTATGATTTGGATACAGTTTTACAAGAGGACAGTATTGTTCGTAGCGTTAGCAGTTTAATCATATTGAGAATTGACCAATTGATCAAAATACCATGATTTCAGTACATATGGTGAATTGTTTCCCCCAAATGTATATTTATTAATCATGTTAATAGTTAATCAAAACTTCGAGACATTTACATATTAAGTAATTAATTTCTATTTTCTCTTCCAGGAAATCAAGATTGAAGCAGCTGAAGTTGTAGCTGAAGAAGAACTCTCTTCACAGGAAGCTAAACAACCCCAAAATAAAAACAGAAACAGATACAGAGATGTATACCCATGTAGGTGAACAACAACCAAAAAAGACCAGGAAATTATTAGATGCATGGCAGGCATGAATATAATCGGCCTTTTATTCAGATTATACTGATGCAAGATAATGGGATGTGGAATAAATGTATATTATTATGACACAACTTTATAAATCAGCAGCAATATAAGATTCCACAATGTAAAACAGCCAGCAGATTTCAATGAAACCAGTGGTCACATTTTTTGTCGGAGTTTAATTTTAGATATTTTTTATGTTTTGAAAGAAAGAAATTTGAAGTAACTCAATTTAACTGCACAAGTAATACATTCATACAGATGTACATGGTACCATATAGCGAGTTTTTTTTGCGGTTTCACATGCAGTCATGGCAGTGAAAGTTGGTAGTAAATGCCTACAATCATGGCAAAGTCTTTCTAAAAACATTGCTTAAAAAACAAAATGAAAAAAAGACAATTTACATTTCTTTCTTTTTTTGGAATGTTTATATATTCCTTGATTACATATATATGTCTGTATGTATTTTAAACATGTTGTCTATTTCTATTAGATGATCATAGTAGAGTTAAGCTACAGAAAGGAGAAACAGACTACATAAATGCCTGTCATTTACCTATTCCAGAAGCTAATAGGAACTATATACTGGCACAGGTAAACAGTTTATACATCTATACATGTACATGAATATTATGAATTGTGTTAGTACATGTAAAACACCTAAACATATGATAAAATCTAGTAAAATGGTTGAATCTTTTAAATCATCTGTAGAAGTGAAATGTTTTCTATGATTTTGGCAAGCCTTTAATAGATGTTTTATGCTATAAATTTCATAATAATGGACAAGATAGAATAAGAGCAAACATTGACCCCTTCTTAGGCATATTTTCAAACTTTTCAAAAATATACTCATGGAAAAAAGAAACTGTGCAGGCTTATGGGAAATCAATTGTACCCAAGTTTCCTCTAACCAGAAAATCGTAAAAATACAGTTATCCTCTTGGAATTTTCACTGAATGTCAAGTGGATGATGCAGATCATTTTCAGGTAAAAATCTGAAAAATTTTAATTCCAGGTTCGGAGATTTAAAAATAAATTTGTTTTACTAAAAAAAATGAAAAATCAACATTTTTAACCAAAATTTGAGCTGTTGACTTTCAACCACTAAAAGGAGTAACATTTTTTTTGTGAAAATCAGCAGATAAAACTAAATTTAAAAAATTCGGTTGTTTTTAAAGTGTGATTTTGTAAATTTCAGATTGGCACTACCTGAATTCAAACTGCAAACAAAACATCTCTTTAAAGTAGTTTATACTAGTGTATTATATGTAAATGTCAGATTTTTCGGGGGAAAATTACTATATTGATAAATTGAACATGTGCATTGAAGTATAAAACTGACAAATGTTGGAATATTTGCTAAATAATGCAAAAATAACAACATTTTTGTGAGTTTTTTAAATACTAAAGGACCTCTAGTCCACAAAAGATTATTTTAAAAAACACTAGTTTGTTTGTGCCAAATCAACAGTACAAATATTTTTGTAGGCCTGTGGTCCGCTCATAGTTTTTTTCAGCCAAAAATATTTGGAAAATTACAAGTTTTGAGCCATTTTGAGAAAAAGACAGATTTTACACCTCATGATCACGCGCTGAAAGAAATTCAGTAGCACCTTGGTTCAAAACATGTGGATTTATGAACTTTCATTTTAAAAAGAATAATAAAATGAATGTTTTAGACAATAATTTTACTTTTTAAAGGGCCATAAACAGCCCTCATCATACCTTGTCCTTTCTGCAATATATATTATAATTCAATGCTTTTATAAATCATGTAATTACTGGATATTATATATTAAGTATTATATCTCCTGCTTTATAGGAGGAGGATATATATTATAGTTTGGTTATGTCTGTTTGTCAATCTGTCACACTTTTTGTATCCACCACCCCTAAATGTTTGACAAATTTCTTTCAAATATTTTTTTATAAAATGAAGATGTGTTCTGCCTATTTATGGCCCGACCACGTATATGGATCGGACATATACATTGTAGTTTTAGCCTTGTCTGTCCGTCCGTAACACTTTGGTTAAGTTCTTGGTTAAGGTCCATTACTCGGATACTACATGTTGACAGTCAATAGTATTTCACCACTAGATGTGTCTTGGGTAACATGACACCAACTACATGTATATAAAATTAGGTCACTGTGATCTATATTTTATGCATGAACGACTTCGATTAAGTTCTTGGTTAAGGTCCATTACTTGGATACTATTTGTTGGGGATCAATGATATTTCACCACTAGATGTGTCTTGGGTAAGGTGACACCATCCACTAGAATGAGGTCACTGTGACCTATATTTTACGCATGAATGACTTTGGTTAAGTTGGTTAAGGTCCATATCTTGAATACTATATGTAAAGGGTCAATAATATTTCACTACTGGATGAGTCTTGGTAACATGGCACCACCCACCAGAAATAAGGTCACAGCGACCTATATTTTACACATGAACACTTTTGATCAATTTCTTGGTAAAGGACCATATCCCAGGTAAGTACATTGAGGGTCAATGATATTTGAAGAATGAGAGGGCCATCCTGTTGCTCATAGCTATAGACACATTTTCTGGTTTATTTTTATTTTATTGATTTGAGGAGGGACAGAATATTTGTCATTGAGCCGCTGCTCAAAGTTTTTGTATTTTTAATAGTTCAAGTATAATAAAATCCCCATCATGGTTAGTTTTGGTAGGGATATATGGTCTGTAACTTCCTGTTCTGATGATGTTGTGAGCCATTCAAACTTTTCAATTTTAATCTTCTTTTTTTTCTGAATAGACATGTACTTGACTTGAGAGGATTTTTAAGTAGTTCTAGTAACTGTCAGATGATATCTTCATTGAGTGTCAAACATGGCAGATTTCCTGTTTAACCAGAACTTCTACTTCCTTGAACATGCTTTCAGTTTTTGTTTCATATGTTATATTTGTATTGTTCATAGATATTTTCTAATATGATGTCTCAATAATATTTTTTATTTATAAGTGATAAATGGCAGTGTATTATTTAACACTAAGGGAAAAAATCAATTTTTTAAAACTTAGAGGTGTCAGACATTTTCTATTGACTTAAACATGTTAAACATGTTAAATTATGTATAAAGCTTTACTAAATAGAGAAATTGAAAATGTTTTAAAGGGTATGCCATAAAATGTAATATAATGTAATTGAAACAGAAACAGGATGAACTATAAATAAAATAGACTTTTTTGACTTTCGCTTTATTTTTTATTTTAGTAAAATCAATCCCCTTTTTGTCTTTCTATGAGTTTAGAATTTGACTTTCTGTCCAGATTGGTTTTCGGAGCAACTTTAAAACACCTTGATAGAATACCTGGAACATGAACATTACAGGTGGTCAATTAAAGGTTATGAAATAATCAGGCCCATAACTATGTACTTCTGCCTGAAAGAGGGGGGGGGGGGGTTCATATGGAATTTGAAATTAAGAGCTATGGCTAAATTTGACTAAAAATCCCCTTGGAAATTTTAATACAAAAGTTTTGATATATGAAAACAAGTTTAATCTGATCAACTCCTTGGACTTAAAAATCACAACAGACAAAGATAAAGAAAATTGGGTTGTTTTTTTTTCAAATTGCTTCCCTTGTATTTTTTTATGTTGTATATTTTTATTTATTTATTTTGGTAAGTAGAAGTTTAATTTGACCTACATATGAAATGAATTAATCGGATATCTTAAATGAATAATTTTTTCATAGATATATTTTATTTGATGTTTGTTTTAGCAAATTAAAAGATAAATAATACCTCTAGAAAAATAGTGTTTAAACTTTATAAATGAAATCTTTTTTTGATAATCTAGGTTGTGTATAAATTTCATGAAAGATCATTTCTTCTTTGAATGTAGGGCATTCCAATTGGAATGTGATTTAATAATGCTACAAGATATTATCATATACATTGTACATAGTGCTTGCATGGGAGCAATACATTTGGGCTAAAAATTCTGAAATCAAATTTACATTTTGGCTAATTAGATTTTTACCTGAACAGGTATAAAGTCTATATGCATTTGTAGATCATATATATGTTATAGGTGATAAAACTATTTTGCCCCTAAAAATGATTTCAATATGACAAATAAGTGGAAGTGCATAATACTTCTGTGTATCAGTTTTTAGCTCACCTGATCCGAAGGGTCATGTGAGTTATTGTCATAGTTAAGCGTCTGTCCGTCCCTCGTCCCTTGTCTGTTGTCCGTTAATTTTTCTTCAAAGATCTTCTTCTCTGAAACCACTGAAGGGATTGCATTGAAACTTGGTATACTTGATCTTTAGGATGTCCTTTACCAAGTTTGTGAATTATATATATGTTGACAAACCAACATGGCCGCCGTTGCTAAAAATAGAACAGGGGGGTCAGACCATTGTTTTTGGCTTATAACTCAAAAAGTATCAAAGTTGTGCCCTTTAATCATCAAAATTGACCATTTTTGCAGTTTTTGGACTTTATCTTGAAAATCGTTAGAGCTAGAGGAAAAGTTAGCATTGCAGAATTGTTAAGCTCAAATGATTTAGGGTCAATATTGTCAGATCAACCGTTTAAGAGTTATTCCCCTTTAACTGTTTTTTCCATTAATTTACACTGATTTTCAAAAATCTTCTTCTCTGAAACCACTGAAGGGATATATAGCATTCATACTTGGTATACTAGATCTTTAGGATGTCCTCTACCAAGTTTGTGAATTATATACACGTCGACCAACCAACATGGCCGCCGTTGCTAAAAATAGAACAGGGGGGGTCAGACCATTGTTTTTGGCTTATAACTCAAAAAGTATAAGCGATAGAGAAAATCCGAAGCAAACTCTCATGTTCAGCATCAAAAGCTCTACAAATCTCTCCATTGGGTCAAAATTGTGAAACGACTCCTTATAGGAGTTATTGCCCTTTAATCGTCAAAATTGACCATTTTTGCAGTTTTTGGACAATATCTTGAAAACGGTTAGAGCTAGAGGATAAGTTAGCATTGCAGAATTGTTTAGCTCATTCAGATCTTCAAAAATGATTTCAGTTTTAGCAAATAATTTAGAAAACAGTTGCAGATTTATAAAAGATCTGGCAAGGTTAAAGTATCAGCACCTCAAAAAATTTCAAGATGTGTCATGTTATGATTATATATGTATTGGATTTATTTTTTCAGGGTCAATTAGAACACAGGCTCAGGACATTTTTGATGTATTACACATTTTTTTCAGGGCCCACAAGAACATACCTAAGGTCAATTTACATATAGAACATCTTTTTGATGTATAACACATGTTTGATTTTTTTCAGGGCCCATTAGAACACACCTCAGGTCATTTTTGGCAGATGGTATGGGAACAAAACACTAAAGCAGTTGTCATGCTGAATAAAGTCATAGAGAATGGATCTGTAAGTATAATGAAAATATGCAATCTACATTTATATACACAGAGTTCTAACATTTATTTGTGATTGTATAATAAAGGACTATGATTCCTTTGCTTTTTATATATGAAAAAAAAATGTTGTGATTATTTTAATCAAGGCATTTGAAATTGAATCTTTAATAGTTTATTTCTAATCATTTCCTATTAAAATGTAATAAATATTGCTACAAAAAAGATATTGCCATTTGGAAGTGTTATTTTTGCAAACAAATAATCACTTTGATTTGGGTATTCTTTGGACTGAGGGCAGATTCAGAACTGGGGGGCCAGGCATGGCCCTACCATTTAACAGGAAAATTTGGTTAGTTACTGTATGAAACAAGAGGTCCCAGGAGATTTTTAAAAATTGTGCGCCCTTTTGTTTGAAGATTTCTGGATCTGCAATAGATATGAATCTTGTTTTTAACTAATTCACATCTGCCTATAATTCCAGTAATATCAGCATATCAGAAGCTCTTTATGGTCAATTTGCAATTGCCCCATGAAAAAATGCAAAAGGATCATATATAGACCTAAGGAACCACAGCTATTCCAGAATAGTCATGTGTGGTCCTGAAATCTGTCAATAAGCGGTTTACTGTAAATGCAAATTAAAAATATCTACAAAACCAGTTGACTTTTCAAGACAAAAAATAGCATTAATATACAATGGAAACTATTAAATGTAATGGAACCATTTTTTGCCCTGTGAAAAACCAACAATTTTTACAATGTGAAAATTAACTTGATTGTTGTTTTTAATTTGTAGAGAAAATGTCATCAATATTGGCCACTAGGTGAACATCTAGGGGATGACGATGAAGTGACCTATGATGATGTACAAATTAAAGTGACATATCTAGATGAAAAAGACTGTAAATACTATATTGTCAGGACTCTAGAAATGGAAGATCTAGAGGTAGGTTAAAGGTTAAAGGTCAAAACTAAAAATATGACATTGTCAAGGCACTAAAAATGGAAGATCTATATGGTAGGTTAAAGGTTAAAGGTTAAGACTAAAAATATGACATTGTCAGGGCTCTAGAAAAAGGAAAATCCAGAGGTAGGTTCAAGATTAAAGGTCAAGACTGAATTTACTGTATTGTCAGGATGCTAGAAATGGAAGATATAGAGGTAGATGAAAGGTTAAAGGTCATTACTGTGAACTGTAAATACCACATAGTCAGGACAATGAGCTTTGTCTACCTGATTGTCTAAATTCAAAAATGCCAAGATATAATGCATATCAAGGTTAAAATGATATCTGGAAAAATGAAATGATAATTAATTGTAAAATGTTCAGTGTTGCTATGAAAAAAGCGGAATAGTGATGAAACAACAACACACATTTACTAGAATCTTTAGTGATTTTATCCTTCAGACAAATCTTCTATATGGGGTTTACATATATTTTGTAAAAAAGATTGTTTCAAACATTGCTACTACTTAGAGTTTTTTTCCATATATATTTACATGCTGTTTTTTTTTCAGACAAATGAAACACGAGAAATACTCCATTTTAATTATGTAACTTGGCCAGATTTTGGCGTGCCATCTTCTCCGACGGCCTTTCTGAAGTTTCTGATGGCAGTGAGAGAGTCAGGGGCACTGGACCCAGATGTTGGACCAGCTGTTATACACTGTAGTGCAGGGATTGGTCGATCAGGGACGTTCTGTCTTGTT
The DNA here is from genome assembly GCA_963971305.1 of Arcuatula senhousia. Classification (NCBI taxonomy): domain Eukaryota; kingdom Metazoa; phylum Mollusca; class Bivalvia; order Mytilida; family Mytilidae; genus Arcuatula; species Arcuatula senhousia. The sequence goes on from OZ020306.1 coordinate 13,200,545, forward strand.
GATTCAGCACTCGTTGTTGTAAGTTAAGAAGAAATAAAAAATCTATATTAAGCCCAGAACAAGCTGGCAAATATCGACACAAAACACAACATAACAAATGTATATAAAGTACAATTTTTACAATTGCTGCAATTCATTTTGAGAGATTTCAGTCACTTAGGAACTTAACTGGAGTCATAGTTACATGAAATAAGAATAAAAAATATCAAAAAAGAAGAAAGTATTTCATATCACATCATTAAGTATTTTGCTTTTAAAGATTAAATAAACTTTACATGCATTTGATATGTTTCTTAAATGACATAAAGATTAAATTTACTTTAACATTACATGAATTTGATATGTTTCTTAAATGAAATATAAGTTGTCAATTATTTACTGATTTGCAGATCGAGAATCAACAACACATGAATGGAATAGATATCCGTAAGATGGTGTTGGACATGAGATATTACAGAATGGGATTGATACAAACTGCTGATCAGCTAAGGTTCTCTTATCTTGCCATATGTGAAGGAGGAAGGAAAATTCTCAATAAAGAACAGTTATCAACGATAGAGGTTCTTGATAGCTACATCGAAGAGGAGGTATATAAAGATATAGAATGTTGCATGCATTGTAGATTTAATTGTCATGGCTGAAAATTTTAAGTCAAAATATTTGTATGTAATAGTTCTTTTTATTGTGGATAGTAAATATGCTCATTTTTTTAATTTTATGGAAATGCATAAGCAAGAGAGATGATTTTTGAGGAATATTAATAATTATAAACAGTGCCTCGATTGTAAACAAGTTTTCATAAAGTACAACACTTTTTTCTCTGGTCATCCCAGCTAGGCCTTTAATGTCATAAATGTGGAATAAATGTTAAAACTCACTCACTCCAAGTTGAAAATTGTCACTTCCATGAGTTAAATTGTAATTCTTTGCTAAATGTAAACCATGGAATACTTGGTTGATTAAAATTCATAAAACAGGACTTTCAAAAAATTACTAATATAGCCATGAAATATAGTAAATACTATCAATGCAACCTGTTTGATTTAAAATGACATATTTTATTGGTGTAGTTAAACTAATATCAACACAAATAGGACACAGACAGAGCCACATCACTGCAAATTGATAGAATTTAGATTATCGGCTGATAGACCAAAATATGCTGATCAGTCAGGAAGCATAAATTAAACCATCTTGAAAGAATAAATAACTATAGAAATATGTAACAATTCAATTTATTTATTACAGAAGTCTGATGAAGAAAGCCCACCCAAACCACCATTACGTGTTGAAAGTTTACAGAACAAACGGGAACCCCCACCGCTACCCCCTAGGACTGGTTTTGAAAATACAATTGACTCTAAAGAAGGCTTAGATCCTAAAGAAAAGGAAACAGATAACAAGTAAAGTTTATTGCCAAAAGCATTTTATTCTCAATATTATAATTTTAGAAGATTTACTCAAAAATTAGAACATAGAAATGTAAGACTTCAACCAAACACACATAGTCACTCTCATCCCTCTGATTCTAAGTGGATTTTCTGGAAATTTATGCGTAACATTTTGGGACATGTATACCAATGAAAGTGGCAGTACACACAGTTTTATGGTCAGTCTGTCTGTCCCTTCATCCATTCGTCTGTCTCAAGTTTACATTTGCATTTAAGCTGATTTCTCAATATTCATAAGTCAAAAAGAAGGAGAAAAGTAACATTATGAACAATGAGGCATTTGAATCATGAAAGGGGAGACAACTCAGTTGACACAGAAGACAACACCATAATAAAACATACAGAAAAATGCAAATGATGATGAGAACTTGGTCAAAATAAGAGCAAAATCAAGGCCCGGTTTCATAAAACATCTAAAATTTGAGGATTTCCTCATCCTCATATTTGTGAACAGAATTTTTATATTAATTTTGAGGAAAACCTCAACTTTGAGGAAATATTAAAGTTGAGATGTTTTTCATGAAACCCAGGCCAGGTGCTCAAGAGAGGTGCTTAAACAGTTCCTGACCGTTGTAACATAACCATCTCCTTGTCAATTATCAAATTACTGTTTGTTGAATCTGTTAAAGGAGGACATTAATACAAAAACTCTGACACACCCACATCTTTAGTGTACTGATGTGATGTAGATATACATTAATAACAAAGTTATGAAATGTTGTACACTTAAGTTTGTTTATTTATATGTCTTCAAGTATGATTGACTTTAAAAATAAAACAAATTCCTCCATTGGGTGTGTCCTCAAAACAGAAAATTAAGTTTGTCTGCAAATATCCAATTCACCAAAGTTTAGAATTATCAACAGTTGTGATAGTGGTCCAATGAAAAGAATTTTCAAGCTTTTGTCATTCTTGATAAATGCTGATTATACAAATTTGTACATATTTTTATGTATTCTTTTTAATTTTACAGTGAAACTGAACTGAGAAGAAGAAATAGGGCAGAAAGGAAGAAAAATACAGAAGAACAAGTCAGAAAAATGAAAGATAAATTACGAAAAAGCGAACTGTCAAAGAAAAGAAATTCATATCTCAAACCGGTAGCTATAGGACTGTCTTTACTTATTGGAGGATTTCTTATTTATACATTATTCAAAAACATGGGTGTTGACAAAGGTTAATAACTAGAACAAACATACACTGTATATAGATATAGATCCCAGTTTTACTGTATTATCTGGCCTTAAAGGTCAAATCTGTTAAACATGATAATAGCAGTAATATTGTTTCATTTACTGCATTTTACTAAGTTATTTTTTAAACAGTTGTTAATTGTTAAAGAAGGTTTTTACACATGTTTGAAATGGGGAGATAGTCTTTGAAATATTGGTGTTATAGTTTAACATCAGTATATTGTAAGTAATGGTCTGTGAAAATAGTCTAAAGTATCTCTGATAGTATAAAACAGCAGTGTATTTTTAAAAATGACCTATGAGGCAATGATTTAAATTACTAAATAATGTCTGATATTTTGTTGCACTCACAAAATACTGTTTGTTAGAATTACACTTTGTGATAGAACTACTTGATTTAAGATTTTGTCAACGGAGGGCGGAAGCTATACATAATCTAAAAAAGACGTGATATGGAGTAAATAATTTTAATTTGCATAATACATGTACCAAATCATTTTTTAATGTTTTGGGCAATTAAGATATTGAAGGAAACAAACCCTAAGGACAGGCTTTTATTGCTATTCTTAAAACTTAGTACCAAAATTTAATGAATGCTAATAGAGATTCAAAGCTTTTGTACCTTTATGTGACAATATTTAACAACAAACATTCTATGTTCAAACTTCAGTGTCTTTGATTAAAAGAGGCTAATGTGACAATTTTGGTAGAATGCCTGTTCGGCTCTGAGAATTTTTAGATAGCAAAGTACAATATAAAATGGGGTCTTTAGATGCCTCTTTCTTGCTGATCTAAGGGCAGTAAAAACATTGGTCATTCAATACAACATGTTTTATTTCACAAGGTTATCTCCCCTTTAGAACAAGAAATCTCTAGACAAACACTGGTGCTTGTTAAATAGATAATATTCTTGTTATGTATATATTTTTTACAAGATTTTAAATCACGAAAAGTTTTGTTTGACTTGAAATTTGTTGTAATATTGTTCTGATGCCATTTGTTTTATATAGAATAAGTTCTGTCAAATTGGTATCAAGTTTATATAAACAAGTATAAGATCTTAGTTTATTTATTTGAAACTTCTCCTTATTTACATAACAACATGATTCCTATTTCTTGACAACACAAATGTTTAGCCAATCATGCTTGCATGTATATACAATGTCTGTAAAAATGCTCTTAATTATATAAGGACCTGGTCAACTTCTGAATAAATATTTGAATTGTAGGTGATATTATACACTTATAAATCAGAAATAAAATGAAATGTGTTTTTTTTTATTACAAACATTTTTGTCAAAGCATGTAGAATAATAGCAAAAGAAAAGAAAAAGAAAACTTACTAAAAAGTTAATTAAATAACTGTTGTTTTGGTTGTAACACTTTAATTTTAAATTTCATTCATGTTCCTAGTTTTAGATACACATATTTTGAGAGCTGATTAGTGTTTAGATTAGTAAAGGAAACATGTACAAATGTACTTGTCATTATAGAGACATTTGTTACATGTTTATCCTTATTTATTCATTTGCAAACAATATTTGTAACATTGATGCATATTTTAGATTTCTTTTTTTATGTTAGGCTTGAAAACCTTCATATTAAGGCAAAGAATCTGTCATTTGCACATTTTTGAGAAAAAAAGTATAATTCACAATATATGAAGAATATAGTTCAAAACATCTGAAGAAACAGTCAAAATTAAAATAAAGAAGGAATGTGTCCATGGGACACAGATGCCCCCGCTTGGCCCCAAACAGGTAGAAGATGTCCCTGAAAGTTGCTAAGGATGTACAGTTGGTCATATTGAACCATCCTACCAAGTTTCAAATCATACCCATGTACACTTTCTGAGAAAAGTTTTACGGAAATTTTCAAGTTGATTTTTATTTTGCCCTAGTTCCAAACAGGAAGTAGATGTTGGACAGGTCTCAAAATTGCTTAGGACGCATAGTTTGTCTGAACATTCCTACAAAGTTTCAAATCATTCTCATGTATGGTTCCTGAGAAAAGTTTGACGGAATTTTCAAAGTCATGTTAACATATTTTCACATTGGCCTAAGTCCTAAACAGGAAGTAGATGTCTGACAGGTCTCAAAATAGTTTAGGACGTATAGTTTGTCATATTGAACAATCCTACCAAGTTTCAAATCATTCTCATGTACAGTTCCTGAGAAAAGCTTGACGGAAAGGAGTAGAGCCACGAAGGCCCCAAAATGGCCCAAGAATTCAACTTTGGTATATTTGCTTTAAGTTGCTGCATTAATGTTCATTAGTCTTTATATTTCATGGATTGCAATATTTTTTCCTTCAATTATTTATCAACAATGAGAGTAGTGAGGTAAAAAATAGACTATTTTGTAAAAAATAACAATTTGTGACAGTTTTCCTTGATTTTAATGTATAAATCGATGAATATGAAATGGGCCACACCTGTTGACCAAAATTATTTTGTGATAGAAATGTGTATCATGATATTATAAATGAATAATCAAAAAATTACGATGGTCGAGGAATGTGGCCAATACTAATTTCGACAAAATATGCAGAGAAACCAGTGAAAATGTGTGAAAAATGAGGGATTTTCATATTTATGGCCTGTTTGAAGTCTCCAGGTTAAACCTGTGGTGTAAATATTTCGCTAAATCTTACAGATATGAAAAGTTTGTTCATACATTAAAGTATTTTAGTTGAATTTTTGACAAGTTATGGTAGTTGAAAAAATAGTGAATATATCGGGCCGATAAAGGGCCTTCGTGGCTCTACTCCTTTGTACGGATGGAAGGACGGACATGAGTAAAACTTGATGCCCCCCCCCCCCGACATGTCGTCGCAGGGCCATAAAAAGTTACCGAACCATATTATTTTTGAGAGAAAGCTGCACATAAAATGCAGTGTTCAGAAAGGACAAATGGATAAAACACAAAAAGATTTGGTGATGTTTCCTTAATTGGTATTTTGTACTGAAACCTGGATAACATATAATATTAAAATTGCTTGCTGTAAAGAACATGTAGAATTAGATTGGTTGATTTTATTTGGAAGCACACCTAAATTTTTCATATTGATTCTTTGTACTGCCATACACTGAAGACAGTGTACATTAATTGTACCATAATCAGGTTTTGTCTTATTACATAAACTAACCTTAACTATGTTATCATCTTTTCATTCAGTGTTGTCAATGTTGTTGCCCTATATACAAACAATTTTAGTATGTAGAATATGACTGAGAAGTGTGAAAGGCCATGTAAATTACAAATTAGCCAAAGCAGTCAATATTGAGTGAATAGCACTAATGACAAACTATTATTTCATATAAAACTTCAAAAATTTGTATTAGGTCTGTGAAATTAAGTTTTAAATTGTTTTAAATTTCAAAAAATGTGTATTTCATTCAAAGGAATGTTTGTTTTAAAGTGTTGGTTTTTTTTCAAATGTCTGACATTATCAAATAAAAATCAATATAAATAATAGGTTAAACTTTTCTAATTTTCTTTAAAAAACTATCTTGCAAAGAATACAATATCCAATGTTTATCTCAAAAATTTAATTCTTTGATTTTCTTTTTTAAAGTTCTAAAAAGTGAAAATGAAAAACCTTTATTAAAATAAATATCTGAAAATTGTGTTTGTGTATTTAATACATTGACATTCTGTTAGATAAAGGTTCTTTTGATAAGAATTATTTGTTTACCTATCAAACCTTGGTAGGTACTAGATGCTACAATTTGGCTAACCTTTTAAAACTATTACTAGCAGAGTTCCCACGCCATCCTTGAATTCAAGGAAACCTTGAAAAGTCCTTGAATTTCATTTCAATGTTAAAAAACGTGGAAAAATCCTTGAATTTTATCAAATATCCTTGAAAAACCCTGGAATTTTGTAGTTTGCAGATTTGTTGACCATTTGATAAAAAAAGGCCGAAAAATATTGGATTTTTAAAATTTTTGCAGACTATTTTAATCCTTGAAAATGACCATTGAACAAACCTTGAAAAACCCTTGAATTTTGTGTCCAAAAAATAGTGGGAACCCTGCTGACTAGAAATATAATTGACTGCTTTTGAATGCAATGATGCTATTACAAATATTCACCCTTTTATAAACAGTTTCTTTCTTGACACACCTACCTTAACGACTTCAACTAGCCATTGCATCTCCTGCAATTGATAGAACATTATTGTTAAAAGTACTTTTTGACATGAATTTCTCTCAGTTTTCTATAAAGTTACCGTACATATATGAGCTACCAGATCGATTCCAGCAGGAAAGTCAAAGCAATGTAGTCCAAAAACACCTTAAACAAACTGTCGAGAAAGAAAGAAAGAAAAAAACACCATTTAACATGGAGAGAGAAGACAGGACAAATCAGAGACAAGTTGAAAGCCTTATGGACCCTTTAACATGACAAGGAATAGTTAGAAAGATTCCTTGAGGTATGGATTTCCTATTGTTTTCACTTTGTCTGTTTATCTGCCAACAATTTTTTATTATGGACAATTTAATTGGATAATTATGAATAGAATAGTAATGAAATTCTGTAGATATTAAAGCAAAATTATACCTCATCCAATGAAGTTATGAAGTATGCAATGTTTTGACTAGTCTGTCCAAGCGTCCTTGACTCCGTCATTTATCTGAATTTCTGTAACAGATTTGTAATTAATCGTAGACTTTAGGTATTTGGTGGGATGCAGTTTCAGGTTTGTCACTCATTTTTTACCTGTAAACTAACTGTTTGGAATGGCAACAACTCTGATTTTTAGCGCACCTGACCCAAAGGTACATGTGAGTTATTGCCATTGCGACATCGTCCATCCATCGTCGTAAACTGAGGCTTGTTTAGGGTATATTGGGATATGGAATATCCACACATTTTCTTAGTGGGATACGGGATATTTGAGGCAAAACTTATTGGGATATGGGATATTTTTGTCAATTTTATTTACAGGGATATGGGATACTGGAAAAACATTTTTTGGGATACAGGATATTTGATGAAAAATTTATGGGGATATGGGATATTGGTACCCCCCTAAACAAGCCCCTAAACTTACATTTAAAAATCTTCTCCTTTGAAACTACTTAAGGGATTGTTTTGAAACTTTGCACACTTCATATATGCAATATCTTCTACCAAGATTGCACAAATGGTGACTGCCAACCTTTGAACATGACCAACGTTGTTTAAAATAGAACAAGGGAGTCAGACTTATAAAGCAAAAGGTATAAGAGATAAAGAAAATCTTATGTAACATTCCATCTTCAGCATCATTAGCTCTATACAAAACTTTTTTAGCTATAACGGGTCAAATTTTGGTATGGTAGGTGCACATAGTGATGCTGTGACCATTATAGGGATTACGACCCCTTAAATGCCAAAAACAGTGGATTGTACGTGAAAGACTGTGTACCATAGAAGATTGTACGACACGACACATTTGCTCGCTTAAATGTCCAACTTTATAGAGCTTTCCAATGGTTTCATGTCATGACGAGCTGTTTGCCATGTTATTTTTACTATTATTATTAAGTATTATAAGAGTTTACGTCAAATGGTTTTATTAAAAAAAAATAGTTGTAGTGGGCTGGTCAATTGTTACACTCTTTAGCTCACCTGCAGTTCGCGTTGTTGATTTCCGTTCGGTTGATTTTGTGTTTTGTGTTTCTTCGTGTTGTTTTTGTTCGTGTTTACCGGTTTCGTCGTTGCCCTTTTGGACTTTTGACCCTTGAATGCCCCATTGGTGCCTCTTTGCTTCCTGAACAGAAGGTCCATGTGAGCTATTATAATCTTTTGGCGTCCTTCGTCATCTGTCGTCGTTAATACTTTTCAAAACAATTTCTCCTCTTAAGCTACTGAACAGAATTTAATGAAACTTGATGTGATTGATTCTTGTGTTTCACATGGCCGTCGTTGCTAAAAATAGACCAGGGGGTCAGCTTGTTAATCAAAAAGTATAAGAGATGGAGAAAATCTGATGAAACCTATGTGCCCTTTTTTGTCCCTATGGATGAATGATTAAATTCCATTCTTGCTTACTGTAATGTGTCACATTAACCAAATTGTATTTTAGGTAACACCGAGTAATGCTTTGCACAATGAATGCTTCGGAAGCTCGCCTTGACCTTTATTTCAAATATGGATGACTACTTAAAATTTTGAAAGGATAAAATCCATTCTCGTTTATCGAAAATACTGTGTAACAAAGAGAGCTTTGTTTTAAAACTGCTGCCTGCTGGTAGTCTGGGACTGACATTCTTTGATACAATTTTAAGCAGTGACGTATTGTTAGGGTTGTTTTTTTAATTTAAATATGTCTCAAATTGTTTTAAACACCAAGGTTATATAAAATTGCATCAGATTGTAAAAAATGCTTCTTTGTATAGCATATGGTTGATACCAAGGGCGCACAGCCTCGTTGATTTTTGTTATCCATACTTGTTAGTTTGTCCGTCCGTCCGTAATAAAATTTCCCTTACTTGATGATTTTTTAAACTATTGTGGATGGAGAAAAGCTGATGTTTGCTTTAAGGTACAGCATAAGTTCTAAACGAAAGTTTCCATAGGATCGATGCTTTCAGATAATAAGGTCTTTTTAAGGTCAAATCTAGCCTTTTTCATCATTTTGACTTGAATTTTAAAAACAATTGCAAATAGGAAAAAGGATTTGGTTGCTTATTTCAAAACCCTGCCGTTTTTTAAGGCATAAGTAACAATTCAGACTCCTGGGAACCTTTCATCAGTTTTTGCACAACTTTTATTATTAATTATGGAATCTTTAATTAAGGTAGCTTTAGGTACGCGTCGGTCTTAGGTAAAATCAAATGAATAACAAAGTCCCGTAATGACATCGGTTATACATCTTTTTTTCTAAAGAGTAAAAAGAAAAGATAAGAATTAATTAAACCTATATTTTATTTTCTATCATCTCTCATCGAAAGGAAACAATTAAGAGCGTGCGGGATCATGTTTTCATTCGCTTGCACTCACTGCTTGATTAAGTTCGGAACAACATCAAAAAAAATTGACGCCACAAAATTATACCAAGACTAAAAGATATTGACGCAAATATACAAGATCTACCCAAGCATTTAAAAGCAATCTCGGTAAGATGTATCGCTTTACATATTACATACGAATTATATGGATCGAGAAGAAAGGTTTAGTGGCAAGGCAAATGAACGAGAACTTTCACATATTGTCGAAAACCTAAACAAATATTTTGAAACTGTTGTCTACAAATAACCTATAATATCATTAAAGGACGGATACAAAGAATACATGACCAAAATAACAAAGCACACTTCAAACTGAGAAAAAACACTATTTCAAAGTAGTTGCTTGTCGAAAAAAATGAAGATAGGAACGTACTTAATTGGTACAGGCTTTTCAGATGAAATAGTAGGGCTATGTTACAGAGTTATACATTTTTATGCCCCATCTACGAAAGTAAAGGGGTATATAGTGTTTTGGATTGTTCTTCCTTCCGTCCGTCCGTCCGTCCCAAATGTTTCGAGATGGGGGCACTATGTATTTTGGACATATTATTGTTAGATAATGGTCCGAAACATCCCTCATCTATTGCGATTTGAGAGTCCCGTATATTGACAGATATCAATTGTAGTGTGGCTGTGTCAACCATATCCTCTTTTCTACTAATGATTGATACCGCAAAAAATGAAGATATCGTATAAAGATCACTAAGCCAGCCACGGGTACAATGGTGTTTGGTAAAAATCAGAAAGATGGTACAAGCCATTTGGAATATTACATATAAGCTACAAAGTATACTTTTGAGTTAGAGATGTTTATTTCCAGATTAGAAAAAAAATAATTTGAAAAAGAAAATTGATTCTTTTTGGTTGTAAATTATCGTTGGTCTGGGATGACTACTGGAGTCGAAGTCGGATGTCAGGTGTAATTCTAAGAATGACGCGAAATCGGTGTTTTGAATATCTAATGCTAAAGGGTATATTGAAGGAATCCGTCTAAATACTTTATTTCTGGTATGTCTCCCTTGTTTTGTCTTTTCTCTTGGACATTGGGATTGAATCTCCAAGTTCGGTAATTTTGTTATCACCTTTATATAATGCATATAAAACAAAGCTGATGGATTTTATGGTGCTACAGATGATCCATTTTAAGCTTCATGGTCCTTTCTGGGTCACAGATTGCGTTTTTATATATTTTTATCTTGTAAAATGAAAACTGCTGCAGATTGAGCAATCCGTACTTTTGATGTACATCCTAGCTAATCTAACTTAAAAATGTGATTGATATTTAAAGGGTTACTGTTTTATAACAAATGATTGCATGAGTTGTCATATGGCGTTATGCATTAAGCCTAAAGCCGGCCTTTTTCAGGCATTATGCTCATTTCCAAGTCTTTAAGCTTAATGCCTGATACAGTTCAGGCAATTACATCAGTGATTAGGCATTAGGCTTAATGCTTGATTTTGCTCAGTTATTGCCGCTAACATATACATAATCTAATGCTGCAATGTTATAAGAATAAGAATAAGAATAAGAATAAGTTTATTAACCAAATCAAGGGCCCCATAAGAGGCATACAAAACATAAAGTACAAATAAAGATGATTGTATAAAATATCGTTAAAATAAGGTTTTTGTTATACATAAATATTTCAAATATGATATATAATATGATTGATTGTTACAAGTGTGTGTTTCAAAGTAGACTCAAATATATATAATATTATATGACACAATGACTATTCGAAAGGAATTCACAAATGCTGTTTAGTTATATATCTGAATAATTTAATTTCTACTAGATGAATACATGCTACTGCTTTTTTCAAGATTTAGGTATGCAGTAGATATTTTGCACTTCAGATATAAGGTCATTCCAGATTGACTATTTTTAATCTTGACCTGAATGCTATAGTGTTAAATTTTGCATCAAACACACAGAAGTATTAATTATTTAAATGCATATTATAAGTTTGACATTATCGATTGCCATAAATTTTTCCATCTGTAGATTTTTATTTATAAGTTTTTTAATTGCCAATTAGCGGTCTTTGAAATGTTTTAACACATGAAAATGATTTAAAATGAAAGAGCTAATTGAAGCATAATAATTGTTACTGATTGGATAAATGAAGTACGAAAAGTGTTTAGCTACATTGTTAAAGTACAATTGTAAGTGTAGGTGAAATTGAACATGAACAAAACTAATCTTCAGCTTTAACTTTATCTTCTTGGTTTTTATAGTGATTTGAACAGCATTATTGCTTCATTTTGGTAAAGTTATTCAATATGTAGCAGGCAATGGATCCGAATATTTTCCACGAGGTATCCAGACCAGCTCAATTTGGAAATGGTTCTGATCCATTGCCTGGCTACACGCTCAATAACTGTTCTATGACCTGATGCAATGTATATCTTTACAGCTACAATGTATAATAAAGATATATCCCGAAGAGTCACCTCAAATTATGAGAAAGGAATTTCACCAGGCATGTACACATATATAGCTCGGAATAGATGCAGACATTCGTGTTCAATAAATTGTCGAAGCAAATGTAAGGTCAACAAGAACATGTCAAAAAGACATAATACCCCATCTCGCAACATTTATTTTTCTGCAATCACTAAAGCATCACTAGGTGCACCGACCATACCAATATGGTGGCTTTTGCACTTGTCAGTAAGAAGGAATGGACTTAAACCATTATTCTGTAAGAGTTCATCCATGCGAAAAAATATAGGTCACATCCAGCTTCTGAAGTATGCATTGTGCTTAGCATCACTAGGTGCACCTACCATTACAATATGGTTGCTATGGCACTTGTCCGTAAGTGGGAATAGACTTAAACCATTCTTCTGTAAGTGGTCATTCATGCAGAAAATATAGGTCACATCCAGCATCCAAAGCATGCATTGTGCTTAGCATCACTAGATGCACCTACCATACTAATATAGTTGATGTGGCATTTGTCAGTAAGTGAGAATAGACTTTAACCATTCTTCTGTAAGTGATCATTCATGCAGAAAATATAGGTCATATCCAGCATCCGAAGCATGCATTGTGATTAGCATCACTAGATGCACCTACCATACCAATATAGTTGATGTGGCACTTGTCAGTATATGTGGGAATGGAATTTAACCATTTTTCTGTAAGAGGTCATCCATGCGGAAAATATAGGTCACATTCAGCATCCGAAGCATGCATTGTGCTTACCAGCACTAGGTGCACCTACTATACCAATATCATTGATTTGGCATTTGTCAGTAAGTGGGAATTTGGAAATATGGGGATTTGGGACGGATGGACGAACGGACAGACGGACGGACGAACGGACGGACGGACGGACGGACAGACGAACGGACCCGAACACAATATATCTACTTACGTAGATGGGGCATAAAAAGTCACCAGGCAATAGAAAGTCGCCGAGCAATAGAACACTTTTCAATTTGGAATGGTCAAAATTAGAAAAAAGTAATAGGAAAGGAAACTTTGATTCATTGAGTGATAAATTGAACTACTTCCTGTTTTGTGCTCGAGGCCATCCTTCTCATGTTGCCGAATTCGCACTGCTTAGATTAAAGCAACTAACTACACTAACTAACTACATTTGTCATGAGCGATCCAACCAATTTGTTCCATTTTCTTCTCAGCTCTTTTGAGTGTAATTTTTGGCTGAACATGCTTCTTTCCCCAACTGCAGTGTGCATTGCTTTCACTGGATTGAACATCACCAGTATAGAGAAAAAAACTTGATGGTTTTTTGTTTAAAATCAATTTGGCCATGACATCTTTTCAAAATATGATTGTAATCCATTTCGGTGGTTTTAAGATTACAGTACGGATACCTTTGGAGGAAAGACGGAAGGACGGAGATCGAACTTATGAGAGGGGTAAACAAAATACCTTGTCAATTCGTTGGGCGGAGCCAAAAACAAATGTAATATCCATTACATCTCGTACTTCAAAGTGTCACAATCCTGTTGAAAAAATCAAGGTTGCTACACTCGCATCAATTATACAGTGTTAATGAAGAAATTGTTTATAAAACAGTTGCTACACTTATACAATTACGTGTAATTCTTTCATTAACTTACCTATGTCGAACATGACAAGAATCGAAAAAATCTTTTTGAACATGAAGAAATATATAGACATACATGATAATTACTCATTACAAAATCCGGTAATTTACCCAAATAACAATTCAAAATAGATAGAAAGTTAATAGACATAACGGCGTACTTTACGTTAATTTTTCAATCATATGTTTTTCTCATCTTTGACAAGATCTTCTTTGCTCGTATATCATGGTTCGTTGAGACGGCATGAGTTTATCAGTCAGTAATTGTCGTAATTCATTACGCCTCACACGCGTTAGAGATACCGTAGCGATGATGAAGCGATGCTAAAATAAAACTTTCAATGGCAGCTATTAACTTTACATAACACTCAAAGATGTTGACGGGTTATAAATAAAGTGACCTTAGGTCCTGATTAGAAGATATAGAATTGATCCTTTCCTTGCTTCCTCGCTCAATTTCTCAACTGGAAATAAAAAAAAGAAAGAAATGGTTTGATAATAGAAGAAGAATCCTCAGATGAGTGTTTGGAAGAAGAATCCGATGATGAGTGGTTAGAATTAGTGTTTAGAAGAAGAACCCAATGATAAGTGTTTAGAAGAAGAACCAATGATGACTGTTTAGAAGAAGAATCCGATGATGAGTGGTTATAGAATTAGTGTTTAGAAGAAGAACCCAATGACAAGTGTTTAGAAGAAGAACCAATGATAAGTATTTAGAAGAAGAATCCGATGAGTGTTTAGAAGAAGAACCAATGATGAGTGTTTGGAAGAAGAACTCAATGATGGGTGTTTAGAAGAAGAACCCAATGATAAGTGTTTAGAAGAAGAACCAATGATGACTGTTTAGAAGAAGAATCCGATGATGAGTGGTTATAGAATTAGTGTTTAGAAGAAAAGCCCGATGCATGATGGGTGGTTAGAAGAAGAACCCAATGATGAGTGTTTAGAATGAGTGTTTAGAAGAAGAATGCAATGATGAGTGTTAAGAATGATTGTTTAGAGGAACCCAATGATGAGTGTTTAAAAGAAGAATCCGATGATGAGTGTTAAGAAGAAGAACCCGATGCATGATGAGTGTTTAGAAGAAGAACCAATGATGAGTGTTTAGAAGTAGAATCCGATGATGAGTGTTTGGTAGAAGAATCCGTTGATGAGTGTTTGGAGGAAAAACTCAATGATGAGTGTTTAGCAGAAGAATCCGATGAGTGTTTAGAATGAGTCTTTAGAAGAAGAACCAATGATGAGTGTTTGGAAGAAGAACTCAATGATGAGTGTTTAGAAGAAAAACCCGATGATGAGTGTTTTGAAAAAGAATCCGATGAGTGTTTAGAATGGGTGTTAGAAGAAGAACCAATGATGAGTGTTTGGAAGAAGAACTCAATGATGAGTGTTTAGAAGAAGAACCCAATGATGAGTGTTTTGAAAAAGAACCAATGATGAGTGTTTAGAAGAAGAACCAATGATGAGTGTTTAGAAGAAGAATCCGATGAGTGTTTAGAAGTAGAATCCGATGATGAGTGTTTAGAAGAAGAATCCGATGAGTGTTATGAAAAAGAACCAATGATGGGTGTTTAGAAGAAGAACCCAATGATAAGTGTTTAGAAGAAGAACCCAATGATAAGTGTTAAGAAGAAGAACCAATGATGACTGTTTAGAAGAAGAATCCGATGAGTGTTATGAAAAAGAACCAATGATGAGTGTTTAGAAGAAGAACCTGATGATGAGTGTTAAGAAGAAAATTCCGATGAGTTTTTAAAATTAGTGTTTACAAGAAGAGTTAAATGATGAGTGTTTGGAAAAGGGATGATGGGTGTTTAGAAGAAGAATGCAATGATGAGTGTTTAAAAGAAGAACTCAAAGAGTGTTTAGAAGAAGACTCCGATGAGTGTTTAGAATGAGTGTTTAGAAGAAGAACCAATGATGAGTTTTTGGAAGAAGAACTCAATGATGAGTGTTTAGAAGAAGAACCAGATGATGAGTGTTTAGAAGAAGAACCCGATGCATGATGGGTGTTTAGAAGAAGAACCAATGATGAGTGTTTAGAAGAAGAACCCGATGATGAGTGTTTGGAAGAAGAACTCAATGATGAGTGTTTAGAAGAAGAATCCGATGATGAGTGTTTAGAAGAAGAATCCGATGATGAGTGTTTAGAATGAGTGTTTAGAAGAAGAACCCAATGATTAGTGTTTGGAAGAAAAATCCGATGAGTGTTTAGAAGAACCAATGATGAGTGTTTGGAAGAAAAATTCGATGAGTGTTTCGAAGAAGAACCAATAATGAGTGTTTGGAAGAAGAACCAATGATGAGTGTTTTGAAGAAGAATCCGATGATGAGTGTTTAGAAGAAGAATCCAATGATGAGTGTTTAAAAGAAGAACCCTATGATGAGTGTTTAGAAGAAGAACCAATGATAAGTATTTAGAAGAAGAATCCGATGAGTGTTTAGAAGAAGAACCAATGATGAGTGTTTGGAAGAAGAACTCAATGATGGGTGTTTAGAAGAAGAACCCAATGATAAGTGTTTAGAAGAAGAACCAATGATGACTGTTTAGAAGAAGAATCCGATGATGAGTGGTTATAGAATTAGTGTTTAGAAGAAAAGCCCGATGCATGATGGGTGGTTAGAAGAAGAACCCAATGATGAGTGTTTAGAATGAGTGTTTAGAAGAAGAATGCAATGATGAGTGTTAAGAATGATTGTTTAGAGGAACCCAATGATGAGTGTTTAAAAGAAGAATCCGATGATGAGTGTTAAGAAGAAGAACCCGATGCATGATGAGTGTTTAGAAGAAGAACCAATGATGAGTGTTTAGAAGTAGAATCCGATGATGAGTGTTTGGTAGAAGAATCCGTTGATGAGTGTTTGGAGGAAAAACTCAATGATGAGTGTTTAGCAGAAGAATCCGATGAGTGTTTAGAATGAGTCTTTAGAAGAAGAACCAATGATGAGTGTTTGGAAGAAGAACTCAATGATGAGTGTTTAGAAGAAAAACCCGATGATGAGTGTTTTGAAAAAGAATCCGATGAGTGTTTAGAATGGGTGTTAGAAGAAGAACCAATGATGAGTGTTTGGAAGAAGAACTCAATGATGAGTGTTTAGAAGAAGAACCCAATGATGAGTGTTTTGAAAAAGAACCAATGATGAGTGTTTAGAAGAAGAACCAATGATGAGTGTTTAGAAGAAGAATCCGATGAGTGTTTAGAAGTAGAATCCGATGATGAGTGTTTAGAAGAAGAATCCGATGAGTGTTATGAAAAAGAACCAATGATGGGTGTTTAGAAGAAGAACCCAATGATAAGTGTTTAGAAGAAGAACCCAATGATAAGTGTTTAGAAGAAGAACCAATGATGACTGTTTAGAAGAAGAATCCGATGAGTGTTATGAAAAAGAACCAATGATGAGTGTTTAGAAGAAGAACCTGATGATGAGTGTTAAGAAGAAAATTCCGATGAGTTATTAAAATTAGTGTTTACAAGAAGAGTTAAATGATGAGTGTTTGGAAAAGGGATGATGGGTGTTTAGAAGAAGAATGCAATGATGAGTGTTTAAAAGAAGAACTCAAAGAGTGTTTAGAAGAAGACTCCGATGAGTGTTTAGAATGAGTGTTTAGAAGAAGAACCAATGATGAGTTTTTGGAAGAAGAACTCAATGATGAGTGTTTAGAAGAAGAACCAGATGATGAGTGTTTAGAAGAAGAACCCGATGCATGATGGGTGTTTAGAAGAAGAACCAATGATGAGTGTTTAGAAGAAGAACCCGATGATGAGTGTTTGGAAGAAGAACTCAATGATGAGTGTTTAGAAGAAGAATCCGATGATGAGTGTTTAGAAGAAGAATCCGATGATGAGTGTTTAGAATGAGTGTTTAGAAGAAGAACCCAATGATTAGTGTTTGGAAGAAAAATCCGATGAGTGTTTAGAAGAACCAATGATGAGTGTTTGGAAGAAAAATTCGATGAGTGTTTCGAAGAAGAACCAATAATGAGTGTTTGGAAGAAGAACCAATGATGAGTGTTTTGAAGAAGAATCCGATGATGAGTGTTTAGAAGAAGAATCCAATGATGAGTGTTTAAAAGAAGAACCCTATGATGAGTGTTTAGAAGAAGTACCCAATGATGAGTGTTTGGAAGAAAAAACAATTGATGAGTGTTTGGAAGAAGAACCCAATGATGAGTGTTTAGAAAAAGAACCCAATGATGAGTGTTTGGAAGAAGAACCCAATGGTGAGTGTTTAGAAAAAGAACCCAATGATGAGTGTTTGAAAGAAGAAACAAATGATGAGTGTTTTGAAGAAGAACTCATTGATATGTGTTTAGAAGAAGAATTCGATGAGTGTTTAGAATGAGTGTTTTGACGACGAACGCAATGATGAATGTTTAAAACATAGGAAGTAAAGGTCTTAAGTGGGGATCCTTTAACGGCCCTTTAACTTGCCCAAGAGAGATTACGACCTTGTTTGCTTGTAAGAATTTAAGAAATTATACCATTTTGCTTTTCGCACTGGTTTGGGACATGGTCCATTTTCTTCAGTTAGTTTAAGTGTTGTGTGTATATTGTTTTGGATATACATCATAGCTCTGTCACACCCTCGTGTCATTTGTAAAGTATTTATAACTGTTATCTTATTTCTTTCAAGCCTGTTTTCGTGACATTACAAATCAAAATAGAAAACTATAAAATAAATCAATGATGAAAATTTCCTTTATATGTTACGAAAAAAGCTAAGATCTGCAGATCTTGAGTCTATTAAGATTTCTTCAGTCAATGTATGACATGATTGCACCACACACATGCATTCATGATAATAGAAATGCATGAAATGAAATGCTTTCTGCATATTTTGATACCAGAGACAGTTGTTGCTCTTAAACCTGTGTCTTTTAGTGCTCTTAGCACCAGACATGCAATTACAATTATACGAATGAATTGTCTACATGTTCGATTAATTCTTATTGCCACTAAGAATTACCACAATACCTATTGCTGTTTCAGGCACTGGTTACATATGCATGTCTTTCTATATATGTCACATACTAAACGCTTATAAAATGGTTCGTGCCTGATGACCACCCCGGTACATATAGTTTGAAAACATCTCATTTCAGATATATTTATCAAGGCTGCAGAGATTCCGGTTATCTTTCAACCTTTTCAGATCCGCATCTTATTTTTCAAAACCATGCAAGCAAACTTTCATTTTGCAGATTAACCAATTGAAATCACCCGAATTTAACATGATTAATTCTCACGAAAGACGAAGATTTGGCGCCATAAAACCGGGTTTAACCGACTTTTTTCTTTTGAAATGCCTGTACCAACTCTTATATAATTTTATTAAATGTATATCCAAGCTGTTTTGGCAACATTTGGTATATGATCAACTTCCCTGGACTGGGAACCTTAGAAAATTATAATGAAATGTTATATTAACAACGGTATAACATGATAAGGTATCTGTTGATGACCAATGGTCATTCGACATCATTGTCTAAGCAATGGAGTATACTATCATGGATGAAAATTACAAACCTGTCGGCTAAACTGATAAAGGTTTATAATTTTGTTGTAACATTTGTAGCACAAAGTAGGGCGGTTTTATTGTCCGAAACTCACTGACGATGAAAAGCTTGTTAGTGCGCTTGTTTTTATGAGTTAATACCAATTGGTTTGAACATTCTTTAACAAAAAAAAATATTTTGTCTGAATTGCTAGCTTCCATTCGCATAAAAGAGGGATAAAGATTCTATCTCAGAAACTCCCTAACTCGTTAAAATACCTGTCAATTGAATTTTATTTCTTGTTTCAGAAAAAGAGAAGTTACATATCTAATGAACAAAAACAGTTGTGCTGAAATGTGAAAAATAATTGCCCTCATCTATTTCACCAAGCGTAGTATAGAGCTATTAATCTTCACCGTTAATAGACCTATATGAAGAAGACAGACAGTTGAAAGACCATCGGTAAGCCAGTAGATAAAGAGGAATTAGCACTCTACAATCAGTATATAAGAAATATTAGCTGATGAATCTAGATGATTTAGTTGATAACGTAACAGAAGCTTGTATTGTCATAATCAATGTCTTTGTAGTGGATAGTTGTGGATGATTCTGTGAATTGTAATAATATGAAGCTGAAAGGTAAGCTTGATTAATTGATACTTTTTATAACCAAATGTGAATCTGATTTATTTTGATAAAATTAAGAAGGTGAAAGCAAGGCAGTTATTATCATACAAACAAATATTATTATATATATATGATTTTTATTGAAATATTTTTGAAAATAACTTAAAGTTTTTTTACACTAAAATTTTTTTAAAGAACTTTTTTACTTTTAGTGTGATGAACTACTGAATAACATTTTCAATATAAGCAACACAATAAATCGTTTTGAGCTTTAAGAAATTTTTGGCTTTCTCAACTGGTGACAAATATTTGCTTAAAAAATCACTTGGGGATTAGGAACTGTTTAAGATAAAAGTTATAGATAAAACTGGAGAGGTAATGAAAAAGGAGCACCTTCAATTAATCAAACTTGTTAATATCTAAACATATATGAGTTTTAAAAGTTTGAAAAAAAATATTGAAAGAAATTCCAACAATGAAATTTCTTGATCCTATTTTATTTACATTCTGCATTTGATTGGTTAATCAGAGCTTACTAGAATAACATGAAATTTATCCTCTGTGTTCAATTTAAATACAAATTGTAACTTTTTATTATTTTCTTTTCATCATTGACACTAATTTAAAATGGCATTTCGGATAACGAAAGTATAAAAATAAGTTGAAACAACAAAATAAGAGATTGCATTAGAGTTCATGTAAAAAGTTTCAACATATTCAATGTTTTTGTATCTATGTATCCTTTAATCTTCTCGTTTGTTTTCTTTACACCATGAATTTGTTTAGCTCTGTTAACTTGCTGTTTTTTATCAGCAACCAAAGCTCAAAATTATTTCAACAAATATTGTTTTACATGAAATATGCGTTTTCAGCATTCTAGTATGATGTTTTTTCTGGATAAAAGTATTTCATGAAAGGATAATATGCCTCAAAAACGTAAAAGCAAGAAACATATACTGAAAATTATATGGATATCTAAAATAAACCAGTTCTTTTGATGAAAGTATTCTATAGTGTAGACAGTGCAAGAGGAATAGAAAGAGACAAATACCACAAAATAGAAATATTATATATTGAACTATGTTCGTATTTCTTTTGTCAGTTAATTCAAGCAAATTAAAACAGAAAATGCTCACACATTCAACTTTACATAAAACTGTTAATGAAGCAATCGTCTTCTTGTTGTGATCTGATTTGTACTTTCGAATTTGTTTTTAAATAAGTTTTAAATTCTTCTATGGATTATCTAGTAGCCCATATCTTTTATGGTTTGTGTGGTAGTAGTGTTATTTGGGGCCTGCTTAGTCTAATTCTGCAAAGCATTTGAATTTTGCCCTTTTCTGTACAGATATACAAATGGGACGTTTTATAGCTTTTACGTGTGTTCATTTTCGATTAGAAGTCTGTCCTGAATAGTTAAGTGTCGTTGTTTTAGTGCTGGTCAGTGTACACGTTTAACAGATATTTTTGATGCTTTAATTACACTTTTTCGCGTTTGACTCGACATAACATTTGCTCATCTGTGAGCTTTGTCCATTTCCACAGTTGACTTTTAATTTAGTTAACAGAATTGCATATCAAGTTCAGATTCAACTTAGAATTTAGAAAAAAAAGATTAACCGAGTTACTAAATAATGTTAACTGTACCAGAAATCCAAAGTTCATAACAAAAACAATATAATTAAAATCATAATATAACTTATAACCGCAAAACCAGGCCTGTAGGCCTGATATGTTGACAATTTGATTTCTAATATTGTCATCTTGTTAAAGAAAACCGATTGATCTCAGATTTCTTTGACTTTCTTTCGTATTCTAAAGGAAAAATCGTAATTAATTTCGAAACATAAAGATAACTTTTCATTGAAATTAGATATAAACTTCTAATAACCACAATAAATGGGAAAATAGCAATAGTTTAAGAGGTCGTGTGTTGTAATAAGCTTCTTAAATATCGTTATCAAATTTCTAACTCTGATTTCCCCGCGCAGTGTTATTGTTTCATAAGGAATTCTTGAGATGCAGTGGCAAAAAAACCAAAATAGTCTGAGTCTGTACACGTACCTGTGATATTGCACACGAGATAGTAATAAAAACTCAATTATTGGCTGATTTGATGCCTAATTGTTGGAAATTAATGTACAGCACCTTATTCGCTTTGTCAACTAAAATTCATTTTGTGTTTTATTTATGATACATATATATATATATATAGTGAACATTAAAGTGTCAAAAGTTTTCACCCATATGAATACACCTACAATATTATATTTTTCAAATTTTTGAATTGAAATTTTCAACAAAATATCTAACAAACAAAACTCAAGTGTAAATATAATTTCGGTTCTCTGATCGAGCTTTGATCATATTGACTCCAGCATAAGACAATTGGCTAACACAAACGAAAGGGAATTTCTGCATAGATGTTTGGAGTTTAAACAATTTTCATCTTTTTCCTCTTATCCACCAAATATCCTTTAAGTTAAGGCTAGCCCTATATGTCTGCCCTAGTACTACTACAATGATGAACATTCATTTATATATAGAATTTGATTATAATATCATGTCCCTCCATCAGTGTCAGGACTTACTTTATACTCATTTTATCTCCCTATTGATGGAAGTCTATAAAATTTATGATGTAATTAACCGTTAGTATTAATTATTCATAGAAGAATTCATTTGTCGTCAGAACTAATTACAACAAGTGAAACCTTCATGTTCTCTCCTGATATTGGCTGTAACGTCCCGGCGAAACACTCCGTCTAAAGTGTTGTACGGTGTTAGCGGGTTTTCAGTTCTTATTTTTGTAATGTGATAAAGCAATAAACAAAATATCAACCCTTTTATTTCATTCTAAGCTAGCTGTAATTAAACACAAGTTGTCTCATGATGATATACCATTTACCTATCGGGCTGAAGTGAAACAACTTTTTCACACGGATTCTCGCTATTTATGATTGACTTTAAAAGGTCATAATAAATCTTTTATTTTTCACGTTTTTTAGCTTTAATGAAAATTCTATCCGAAAAATGGGCAGGTTCAAACCGAAACAATATGTTTGAAGCAATAAGGAGCCAAGATAGAACCAACGGGTATTTTAATCTTATAAGTTAAAAAGTAAAAAAAGAATAAGTTAAAACAATACCAAAAACTTTACAAAAAACTAAGACAATAGACACCGAAGATAACAACAAACGAAGAAACACCCAACACACACGAACATGTGGATCACAGTCAGCAACGCAACATCACGTAAACACAAAAATGGAGTCAGGTGCTCCGAAAGGGTGAGCAGTTTCTGTTGCTACAGCACATCCGTCTCGTTTCCAATAATAAGTTATGAAAAAGTCAAAAGGTTAATGACGACATTAAATTAGCCTGGATAAAGAGAGAAAAGGACCAAGAACCAAAGCTTGAATTACTGTCGGACGTGGTAAGGAATATCCGATCTCTTGTACGAAGCCGAATAGACAAACTTCGCAAATGTGTCAACCCCCGGCCTTCTTCTGTATTTAGAGATCGTGAAGCTCTTAATTGTCTCTCTTCCTTACATGACAAA
Source organism: Arcuatula senhousia (assembly GCA_963971305.1). Taxonomy (NCBI): domain Eukaryota; kingdom Metazoa; phylum Mollusca; class Bivalvia; order Mytilida; family Mytilidae; genus Arcuatula; species Arcuatula senhousia. The sequence goes on from OZ020306.1 coordinate 13,223,958, forward strand.
TATGTTGTCACGCCTGTAGACAAGGCTTCCAATAATATAGTTTTTGTATGTAAAGCACATTATTACAATTGTCTAATAAAAGAACTAGGCATTGATGATAATACTTCCGCTAGTGCTACATACAAACGGACTACATTTAACAAAGATATGAAATCATAGCCAACCATAGCTCTTTTATGTCCTCTTTGAATATTCAAATGAAAGAGGAACATAAAGAGTTACCATATTTGTACTGGATACCTAAATGTCACAAAAATCCATACAAAGAAAGGTATATAGATGGATCTTCATCATGTTCAACTACAGAGCTGTCCGTCCATTCAACTAAAATCCTGTCTGCTGTCAAAGAAGGTCAACAAGCAAACTGGAATCAACCATATGTGGATTTTGAAGAACTCAAAAGATTTGTTAAATCATTTTCAATCTAGATCATTTTCTGAGGTTCACTCTTTGAAAACGTTCGATTTTTCAACTTTATACACTACCTTGCCACAGGAAAAACTTAAATGTCGCCTGAAAAAACTTCTCGAAAAAAGCTTTTTCAAATTCTAGGAATTTTGTTGTTTTGGGTTATAACTCTACATTCTTTTCCAAAACATCTTTCAAAGATAAAATTTGTTACAAACTGGAGTATGCTTGATTTCCCCACTGACAACATATTTGTTACCTTTGGAAAAGAGATTTTTCAACAACAAATCGGCATTCCTATTGGCACAAACTGTGCTCCTCTCCTCGCCGATTTGTTTTTATACTCTTACGAGACTAAATTTCTTCAGGGACTCGCAAAGAACAAGAAGATTAAAGATTAAAGAGGCAAGGTCATTTAATCTTACATTCAGATATATTGATGATGTCCTTTCTGTCAATAACACTTCATTTGGTAGATGGATTCCTTCAATATATCCTCCAGAATTGGAGATTAAAGAGACCACCGAATCAAACTGCTCGTGGAGTTTTAATTCCCCGAGGTCATCCCGCTCCGGCACCAACACTTTTGTGTTGGAGAACACATCAAAGCTTCAAACTATCCGTTAAAATTTTAAAAATTGTTTAAACCCTAAGGTTTTCATACCCCAGACATAGGTTGATCATGTTAGTAATAATTTGGTTCCCCAGTTTGGTATTTTTGGTTTTACTGTTCTATGCTCTTCATAATTATAAAGTGTTTGGCATTTTCAATATTTTTAGTAGAGCGCCTCTGATGAGTCCTGTATAGAGGAAACCCGCGTCAGGCGTAGCAAAATTTACTGTCTAGAACTTTGTTGTCATTTGTATTGCACGTCTTTCTTGGATTTGCACCAGGAATATGACCCATGCAGGTAGTAATCTCAGTACAAAAAATTACGATAAAAGAGACGATTTTAATTTTCAAATTATGAATTTTCCTAATCTACTGAGCAATATACCTACTTCCCCTGCATACGGTGCTTATATTTCACAACTTATTCGATATGCCAGTGCTTGCAAACATTTCACAGATTTTTGATCAGACACCGATTTCTTCGTGACCGACTTTTGGAGCAGGGCAATAAGAAAATACGTCTCATACGATCCCTTAAAAGATTCTTTGTTCGTTATCAGCCACTAGTAGAAAAGTTCAAAATTGAGTTAAAAGATATGTTGATTAATTGTTTTAAGTAGTAGTCCACCTAAGAATCATGCAAAATTGAAGAAAAGTGATTCATCGACAAAAAGGCTACAGTGGTTTATTTTTAATGAAAGATAGTTCAAAGTATACAAAATAAGAAATAAATAACAATTTGCTCATAACTGTCTGGTCCTGGGAGAAATCTTACCATTTTGTTACAATGGTTTCTATTGAAATTATTGACAGTTTTAAGAGTTATCTCCCTTTCTTACAATTTTCCAATGCATTCTATGTATTTTTTTTCTCCCAGGACCAACGCTTGTTTGGAAAAAGAGTACAAAATATCGAATCAGGATGCTAGTAGGAGTAACATATCAAAAATAAAGTGGTGTAGACTTTCCACCCATGAATCGCTTTTTGCATGGTTCTTATAAAAAGTGGTACTTAATTAGTGTTTGACTGGTCTGCTGTACTGAGATGATCACCTCAATATCCCTACTGCGTCTCACGACTATGTCGTGTTCTATGGTCATTACCGGATCCTAAGATCGCAATGGAAGAGGGGGGTTTGGCGCCATAAAACCTGGTTTAACCCACCATTTCGTTTGAATGCCTGTACCAAGTCAGGACCATTGCGTCTGATTCGTTTTTGTCATTTTCTCTGGACTATGAGATTAATCATTCAAGTTCGATAGTTTTGTTATTACCTTTATTCACTGAAAGGACATCACCAATTCAACGAAAAATGAAGTAAGACGAAAAGGCAAGGTCTTTTTGTATATTTTTTGAAAGCGATTATAAGAAAAAAGCAAAGAGGCACTAACGGGACACCCGAGAAGTTTACTTCACATGAAAGAAGAACGACTTCGCATGATAACGTGCATAGTTAGTGCCCACCGGAATACATATTGTCTGCTGAAGTGCTAGTCCACTTAACTTAACAATGTAGCGACTTTAAGGAAGATGGGCATTTCGATACTTGATCTTTAATAGATTTGTTCTTATGTTAAACTCAGGACATGTGCCTTTTACATAAATGATCTTGAAAAAAACTAGTAAGCTTTTCCTTCCCCTCTAAAAAATTATTTTAACCTACAACGAATACACAAAAGGAAAGATCATATACGGTTTGATGAAGTCCTCTTAAGGCTGTATAATTGTACTTTTAAATCAATTAATTCCCTCTTTTTTTAAAACAAGATAAATATATCTTTTTATGAGCTATACCAGATGCAATCATATGACAGGTCCATTATTTACGGAAAAGTCAGCTTCAATATAAGCAAAAGAGATAACCAATCATATGCCGATCTGTGTTCCACGTGATTGATTACTGTTTTCCGCTGAAACTGATGAAAGACAGATAAGGGTATTGATGGGAACACTTCTTTGCTAGATTTATATCAAATTAATTAGATCTGATTTCTGTCATTTATATTTTATGTCTGCAAAATTTTTAAACTCTCTGCACATTCTATATAATGCATTGATTATTGTCTAGAAGTTTCACGTTTGTTCAGACAACCATACTCTTATTTTAGACTTTTACTGTTCATCTTCTCAGTTTTCTTGTTATTCCCTAATTGGATTTGCATTTGAATGTGTATCGAATCTAAATAATTTGCACAATATAAATCTTTTAACTGGTTTTTGTTACTTAAAAGCCCAATTTTTTTAGGAAGATCTACTTTGCAATTTTGAGCCCCCTTACATGCAATAAGTTAATAGAGTTAATTCTTCTTCAAATACATAAAAGAAATCCCATATGCTACCAAAAGCTGCTATAAACTACCCAGTACTGTAACAATGAAACTTAACGTAGTTTTATGTAACAATTTGTCCAAATTGTTCTTAGAGCTGATATTGATGTTTAAAAACTGGTCTCAATTGGAACAGTCAAACTATCCAAAACCGCCATGGTATTTAAGGGTACAGATGTGCTGCTCAGAAATTTTATACCCAACCCAGTCATATATACGCATGCTTAAAAAAGACACCCATTCGTATAATTTTAATGCATTTAAAATTACATGGAATATGCTTAAACTTGACATATTTTATAGATGTTTTTTTCAAAATCAAAGTTTGAATGGTAAAAGATACCATAATGCATGTACAGTTAGGATCACAAAGAGACAAAACTCTTTGTCTATTGATATATGTTATTTGTGAAAAGTACACCTTATCATATTTTCCTGCTACGTTTTCGACGTTTTAATGCTACGTGTTTTCGTGATTTTGATTTTTATTTCTGTCTTTTCGTGTTTGGGAGGTTGTACGTGCTTTTTTTGGTTCTGTATTTTTGTCCCGTGTTTCGTGTTATGAGATTTTTATTACCCGTGCTTCGTTTTCTGTCTTTTTGAGGCACGTGCTTTCGTGTTTTCAATTATCCGAATTCATTTTTCTCGTGTTTCGTGTTTGGCGATTTTTATAACTCATGCTTCATTTTCAGCGTTTTTGAAGCATGTGCTTTCGTGTTGGGATCCCCCCTTTAACACCCCCCATAACTATATACAACATCTGAAATTTCCACCCTTTTCACATATTGAACACCCTAAAAAGTAGACTCTTTTGGGCCGCACAAAATATCCAAGGTCAGAGGGTTCAATAACAACAAAAAAGATGTTAAGAATTGCATTAGCATAATAGTTGCGAAGTTGGGTCATACCGTATATATTAGCAAGTCTCTTGTGGCAAAACTTTGGTTATGTGCTTCATTTCTTATCAACCTTCACATCCTAATATTTTGACACAATACATTTCGAATTCTATGAACAAGATAGATGTTTGATGCCAAACACCAGAAAGTAATATCTTTATTGCATTGTTGACTCCTTTATCGCATAAACAATACTATTCTACTACGTTTTCTACTAAAAATGTGTAAACATCTTAAAAACTGTTGATGTAGCTTTCCCAGGCTGATTGATTGTGGAATCTCAGTATCCCAGTACTTATCATATATTAAATTGTCTTGTATTTATAACAACAATTTGATATGAACTAATACCCATCAATCTTTGTTTATACCTTGTAAATAGAAGGGATGCATTATCCATCTGTTTGATGTTAAATTTTGTGATTTGATGGAATTTAGTTGTAACAACTTTCATCTGAGTCGTATTTCAGAAGGCACAGAGATATATAGTTTCATAGAGGTGTATTAAGTATCTCTGCATGGGCTAATGATTTGTTTCGTACGGGTGCTTCTGTATGGGGAAAAAGTTCAGGTGCTAAATATATGTTTTAAATCAAAATATTCATTTGGTTATTTTGAGCAATGAAAAGCTCATTGGCACAATGGTTTTCATTTATTAAAAATTACTACCACATTATTATCACATTAATTCTGCTTTTTTTCTTCATTATCATACTTTGACAAAAAGTTGACGAGAAATTTCTCAGATGTTCAACAAATATTGTGCTTGACAAATTTGGCCCAAGGAATTTACGACAAATCTAATGGACATCAGAGCACGTCTGGAATGTTGTTTGATCTTGTAAATCTGCTTTTATATTGAAATACATTGCTAGAACTAGGAAACAAAACTTTTTTACATCAACAGATGTCTTTGGAATACGCTTGTACCAGTTAAACACAATGATTTGAACAAAAAATCCGATTAGATCATCTGCAATCTAGAAGGTGTCATCTAAAAGACTTGAATGACATTTAGATTCTTATAATTGTTTCTGGAATTGCAATTGAACAGCATGTAGTAATTGGTTCCTGCTTTTATAGCGAGAAGACTATTGATGTCAAATTGTCTGAAACATCATCGACAAGTATCAAGTACAAAATTTTCCGTCTGATTCTGTAGGAGCACTGTTAACGAATCATGTCGTTTCATCGCTTCGTTTGAAAACTTTTTCATTAAAAGCCCCAAACTAATGGAGGGTTAAGTTGTTAAGTATTATTCTCTATCCCCTCTTTGGATCTTATCTTCTACAAGTGCTGATGGAATTAACATTGATGGTGATAAACATATGTTATGTTTTTATATAGAACTTATAAATCATATTATAACAATAAGTTTTGTTTGGGTGTATTTTTATAATGGTCATGTCAGACTGATGTTTTATCATCATTAGATTTTCAAACCAACCCACAATTATCATATCAAATAAATGTTTTCATTGATAAAAAAAACTAGATAAAACACAATATTAAACCACTACTACGTCTATGACTGCGATCAGTTTTGAAACTGGACTTATAATTGGTACGCTACAACGCTACCAGCTGGTGTTTGCTGTCTTGTGACCTGGCATTTTAAACAAGCTTATACATATCCCTCATATTTTCTTCAGTATGAATTTAAAAAAATAACTGAAGTCCTTACATAGTTAATGATGTTTTGTCTAGCCTGCGACGAATAGTCGCGGAAGACGAGACATAGGTATAACTTTCTGGCGGCGACTGCGGCGTAAACATTTTTTGTAAAACTTCTGTGGAAAATGAATTTCTTTAAAAATATAATAGCTAAGCATCTGATATTTGGTATACAGACAGTTCAGGTTATGGTCTACACAACTGTTACCATGCCATGTGACCCCGATCCCATTTTCATGTCCAGTGACTCTGGGAACTTAGGTCTTTTTTTTTCAGGATGAAAACTTCTTTGTAAGACTTTTGTGGAAATGAATTTCTTTAAACGTATAATAGCTAGGCATCTGATATTTGGTATACAGACATTTGAGATTATGGTCTACTCAACTGTCACCATGACGTGGGACCTTGACCCCATTTTCACGCTTCAGTTACTCTGTGAACTTAGGTCTTTTTTCAGGATGAAAACTTCTTAGTAAGACTTTTGTGGAAAATGAATTTCTTTAAAAGTATATTATCTAGGCATCTGATATTTGATATACAGACAGTTGAGATTATGGTCTACTAAACTGTTACCATGACGTGGGACCTTGACCCCATTTTCACGCTTCAGTGACTTTGTGAATTAGGTCTTTTTTCAAGCTGTAAACTTCTTTTTTAGACTTTTGTGGAAAATGAAAAGTGTATTAGCTAGGCAACTGATATTTAGGATATTGATGAATTAAATTAGGGTTTTTGCGTCCGTCACCATGTCATCTAACCTTGACCTCATTTCTAGGCCAAATGACTGCTAATATTGTTTTTTTTGTGTGTTCTGTCTTTTATGTTTAGTCTGTTTCTCAATGACTGTGTTACTAGAATCATTTTAGTTGGTCCACAGGAAAAATGTTGAGATTAAATGAATGGGTAGTTGAATAACTAGGTATTCCGATGGTGACATTCTTTAGTGTTTATGTGTTGACATGATCATATGACTTTCTCGTGTCATTATATAGTTCGGTACTACCGACCTGGAGACTGATCTAGAGTAGTGGAAGAGGAGCACATATGGGTCATTTATTGTAACAAAACTGGTCAATCACAGTTAATTTTATTTACTGTGGATTCATTTATTTTCATGGGTACTAATTTTCATGGTTTGTTAAAGAAAGGACCATTTCGTTGATTCTTAAATTCGTGGTTCTGATTCTGCAGCATAGAGCAATGTTAAATTTTCTTTTCTCTTGGTATCAAATTTCGTGGGTGAAGGCCACCCATGAAAACCACGAAAATTGATACCCAACGAAGAATTATGAAACTCCAGTATGTAACTGCTTGTTTTGTCTGCTTTTTTGTGGCCATTTAGAGATTGGTCACCCAAAATCAGCAAGTTTGTACTTTCTTAACATAAAAAATTAACATCATTCTGTCAAGAATTTTCTTTCTGTACATTATCAATATGCATTATAGTTTTTTTTGCACAAAAAAGTCAATATTGAATACTATCTGTCAAAAGCAACATAGAGAAATGTTACTTTTTAAAAATCCTTACAGATTAATTCTTAAAAAACTGTGAATCAGATTTCATTAATAAAAACTATTATCAAGGGGTGGTTTGGAAACTAAAGATAAGAGAACATCACTGTGACAATTAAGGGCATCAAAAATAGTATAATTCTTACTGATTGCTATAATACGATTTATACATTTAAGTTCGATATATAAAAAAACAAGACAAAATACACAAAATATGAGACGTTGTTACATAAATTTTGCTGTCTACACTAAGGAGCTAGATCAAGAGCAGCATCATATTTAAAACTGAATTATCAATAGGTCGGAAACTCTATAGGCAATTTTGCATTACCTATGTGAATTCGTTTCGTTCATATTATTTCTTCTTTTGCCTACAGCCAATGTTAAATTTGAAAATAACAGGTGGTTCGGCGATTTATAATGATTATCCGATACATTCATTTTTGCCTTTCGATATTTACAATGCATGATGTTAATACAAAAGATATTATCGTAAATTATTTATTAATTATTCCATGCACTCAGCTTTACAAGTGCATTAATATTGAACAATTTTGTGATTTGTACTACCATTATTTACACTAAGTACCAATAATATGAACTATTCAATAATATAACAACTCATAAAATATAATTATCATATTTATAACCATACATTTTCTCTATATTCAATTTGTAAACATGATAAAGTAACAAATTTCATTTTGAATATTTTTAGATCAACAGATAATATTTTATTGTTTAAGCAAGAACACTCCTATAAAGCAAAACAAATTTTGGATAAATTTGGTTTATTTTGTGTTTCTTATTGGTATTATGTATGGTAAGCATAACGTTATTCCTTTGACGGTGTTGCATATTATAAAGATTTAATGACACATTTGTGTTTATACTGAATATATATGTTATATCATTTTCAGGAATACCTTTTCTGCATATCGCGTGGCTGGTAGTAACATACACTTGTTTAGAAACGGGAAAAGACAGAGGTAAGAGAATTTTCCGAGAAAAACATTTAATCAATCATATATACATTATAATTAATAAGATATTTTGTGTGCAAAAAGAACTAAAGTTGATATCATAAATGGTAACGCCGTTTATGCATACGTAAAGGAGTAACCTATTATCAGTAGCATTTGAATAAAAATAAGAAAGTTCATCAAATGAAAAGCACTCCTATCAAAAAAAAAATCTAAAAGGGAAGCATTTAAGCATAACTTAAGAATACTTTAAGAATAATCCTTTTGTTTATCGACTGTGAAAAGTATCTTTTTAACCCATTATCTCGTTTTATTTTGTTTTGCTTAGTTCGAAAATATCTTTTAGAATTTCACAGCCAAATCAAACAAAATAAAATTGTAAAGTCGCCACATATCTAAATTTTCTCGACACAGATATAATATTTGCATCTGAAAATGCAATTAACATGTGTTTATTATAACATGCATCCTGATTTTAATATGTGTCATAAAACAAAATAAATATAGCTTTTATGCAACTGTGTGGTGTCTATAAGCAGAACCGAACTTTTAATTATCCACCATTATGAAATCAGATTTTATGTTTCCGCAAATTCCGCCTTTAATGCAAATGTGATGTATTATGATTAACCGAAAGCGTAAATCGTTAGATGGGAAAATATAACATAAAAATAATGCACTTTCAGAGAGAAAAATTAAAGCCACAATAAATAAAGGGGATTTAATGCGTTATTAAACAATTTAATCATTAAAACATTTTACGAATCTTTCTTAAGCTGGTAGTAATGAAAAACAAAATTTGCATTCAGTAGATTTTTGTCTCGCCTGCGAAGCAGAGCGGGACATAGGTGTTACTTTACCGGCGGCGGCGACGGCGGCGGCGACGGCGGCGTTAACTTTTTGGAAAAGTTTTATGAGCACCTCCATATCTCAAGAACTATAGGTCCTGAGTTGATGAAACTTGGTATGCATATGCCCCAGTAGTAGCTTAGCACAGTTGCATCCCCATCTTTTGACCTTGACCTTGATTTTCCGGTTGAGTGACTTTGACAATTTTCAATACATACAATAGCAATGGAAAAGTTTTGCGAGCACCTCCATATCTCAAGAACTATAGGTCCTAGGTTGATGAAACTTGGTATGCATATGCCCCAGTAGTAGCTTAGCTCAGTTGCATCCCCATCTTTTGACCTTGACCTTGATTTTCCGGTTGAGTGACTTTGACAATTTTCAATACATATGATAGCAATGGAAAAGTTTTGCGAGCACCTCCATATCTCAAGAACTATAGGTCCTAGGTTGATGAAACTTGGTATGCATATGCCCCAGTAGTAGCTTAGCTCAGTTGCATCCCCATCTTGTGACCTTGACCTTGATTTTCCGGTTGAGTGACTTTGACAATTTTCCATACATATAATAGCAATGGAAAAGTTTTGCGAGCACCTCCATATCTCAAGAACTATAGGTCCTAGGTTGATGAAACTTGGTATGCATATGCCCCAGTAGTAGCTTACCACAGTTGCATCTCCATCTTTTGACCTTGACCTTGATTTTCCGGTTGAGTGACTTTGACAATTTTCAATACATATAATACCATTGGAAAAGTTTTGCGAGCACCTCCATATCTCAAGAACTATAGGTCCTAGGTTGATGAAACTTGGTATACATATGCCCCAGTAGTAGCTTAGCACAGTTGCATCCCCATCTTTTGACCTTGACCTTGATTTTCCGGTTGAGTGACTTTAATTTTTTTTATTGCATATATTTGCAATGTTTAAGTTCTATAAACATCTTTTGATCTCAGAAACTGAAAATTCATGTAAATTCAAAATATAGTGGAAGTAAGAAAGAATAATTGTTTCTGATGGTGCCGGCAGGCGAGACATACTTTAGTGTTAACTCTTGTTAATATAAGTGTTTTCGAGTAAACACATACGGCGTAGTGTTTGTAGTTAGTGTGCACGAAACATCATCAACAACACGAAAATTTAAATAAACAATCAAAGGCCAGATTCTACAAAGAAAGGACCGTTGCAGCCACATGTATTTACCTTTTGTGCTACCTGTGTTCATTTGTTAACTTTGGCCATCAAAATTAAATTTGAACTCAATTAGACTAAGCCAGGAACTAACATATACACCCGGGCTTTATAACAACCACGATGAAATTACATCATTATTCTGATAGACACGAAAAATGACAAAAAACTCGTTTATGCAGTAATTATGTATAGTAGTGTAATATCATGACACTAATTCCTCTTATATTTACAGTAATATAATATAAACCAATAATTACTTATAATGAAAGAATTAATTAGCAGCTGCATTTCCCCTTAGTTTTGTCAGTTCATTTATAAAACAATGTCATGGAATATATCTACAAACCAGAAATAGGCACTTATTCACTTCACTGTAAATCAAGCATGGTGTACTACAGTTGTTTTAACGGTCAATCTAATAAAAGATCCTCATTTAACGTACAACTCATCAACAACAAGATCCAGAAAAGTACCAATGAATTTTTTTTGTCATATAAGATTGTTATGAACAATGTTATTTCATCAATGTTAAAATTCTGAGTACTGTATAGGCTCAATGAGTATGTAATATATAGGGTATAAGTGTCTTTAAGTTATTGACATTACAGAAGAAAGTGTTTTTATTTCCTTTTATCAAAATGACTAGATTTGTTGCTCTTTTAAATTTTCAATTCATGGTTCAAAGCGTCATCCTTTTTTTAGGTTTTTTTAATGATTACGTTGATACTTTTGCAAATCACGTCATTACTGAGAAGAAACAATCGGCATTGAGATCAACGAATCCTCTCTTCATTTTGTTGTAGTCTTTTGTAGCTCATGATTCCGTATTGATTCAAGTTAGGCGTTCTTTACGGGTGCATCTCATGGTTTATACACCAATGCAAAAACAAAAGAACAGAACCAAAGTTGTGGGTTTGTCCATGGCTTAAACTTTTGTATCTCTTTCAGAACGTACTGTCCACATCTTCAATATAATGCCTCAAATCTTATTGGTATTCAGTACTGTTACATCACAGAAATAGCTTCTCTTTTATTCCACTTTGACAAAGCCAGATGTATGTTTGCATCAGTGCAGTTGATTTGCAGTAATTTCAGATCGCTCATCTATTATCCGCCGTTTTGATGGCTTTTATATGACGTAAACATTCATTAGGCTCATTGTTTACATGCTGCATACTTTTGAATCACATTTCTCTGTCACGTGCTATCGTTGGAAGATTTATTGCATATTATGTACTTTTAGCAATTAAATCAAATTGTCATTATCAGATGTACAAACGGCATTCGAGGACACCATGTCTTAATGTATTAATTTAATTTGGTTCTGGCACATTCAGTAGCAAAACCTTCCGTTGCCTGATCGTAAACCATAGACACTTGTTGTTTCGGGACACTGGTTAAATAGTAAGCGTCAATGGAAAGATGTTTGTATTGTATACTTAAGGGGGTACCTAACACTTTGGCTAAATTTAAATTGTGTCGTTTAATATTCTTGAAAATTTGCATAGATATGAACTTTAGTCAAATGAATGTAATTTCAAAATCTTAAGAAAATCGAACCATATAAGGTTTCTTGGGAAAATTTTCATTGAACCTCATGGAGAGTTTCAACATTTCATATTTTGATCATTGAGAAGCTTGATTTCTTTCAATGAATGTGCCAGACTAAAACATTCAAGTTATTTCCCTTAGGTGTTCTGTACCCCCTTAAGCTGTGATGGATCCAGAAATGTTCAAACGGAAGGGCACGCATTTGAAAAAAAAGTCATCTGAGACCTCTTGTTCATACAGTTCCTAACCAATTTTTCGGTCAAACGGGGGGATGCGCACCCGGCACACCTGTCCTTAATCCGCCTTTGTTTAGGATATATTAACTAATAGTTACAAGCATCAATCCAATCTGAGTAGTACAGTGCTAACACACGCCTATTGTTGTACCTCTTGGAGCACATACGTTTGTAACTTTAGTAGCATTGTCTATTATACTACTTATTATTTATTTTAGATATGGTTGAAATACCACCATTGCTTTCTTTATATTAAAGTTAACTTACCATGAATACTACCTCCTTTTACAGTAAGAATTGTTCAATGTTAAACTTTTCGTTCCACTTTCAGGTGACTACGACTGTATTGAGAATAAGCAGAACATGAGGTCACACATGGAGAAAGGCGACTTTGGTTACGTCAGTTCTGCGTCATTTCCGGATAACTACACAGCGTCTGATGGTCATTCCTGTAGTGTTATCATCAAATCTTGTAGTACCTGTTATATAAAAATAGTTATAGAAAACATTACATTCCCAGAGTGCTTCTTTACTTACTCCAAACATCGACAAGTATGTATTCCAGGGTAGGTGCAAAGATTTTGTTTTACAATATTTGGATTCCAGAGGTTGGGTTCCTACAAAACAATTTTTGCCCTTTACTTGATTTTATAATTTACAATTTTACTGTTTTTCCTCTATAAGTTTTTAACAAAACTGATGGGTTTAAGTAGCACAAACGCTGTTCAAATTGGGAACATTGCACTCTTTTAAATTAGTTATACATTTTAACAAGTTTCAAAATTCTAAATTTACCAAATGAGGATACATGTTCATGCATGAGTTTAATGGACATATGCAAGAATAAATACAATTAATTGCGTCTCTTGGATAGGGATTATACTAGAGTTCTTGTCGAATTGTTTAATAATTCAAACATTATTTCAGATGTGACCATCTTCAGATACACGAACTAGATCCGCCTTACATAAGTGTAACAAGAAAAAACTACTTCAATTCAGAAGAGGGCGAGGTGTACATCTCTTTGTCATCTAATGTACAGATAAGACATTGTATGTCAAACAAAACAGGACCAGATGGCAAAAGATTTAGAGTAAGCTATGAGATCATGGGTAAGTGTTTGTTAGAATGGGTCTTCTCCAGTCGTTAATATTATTTTCGTTTATGAATATCACAAAGGTCGCTTCTATGGTCTACTGTTTTTATTCTGAACTGCTTTGGTAAGAATACTGCAAAATGTTTGCAACTCGATGTATGTGTACAACAGTCACAGCTTAGTCCGTCCTTTTGACAGGAGCTTTAATAAAATCAACCATAAACATTACAAAGGAAATGGTAACTCAAAGAGTTAAACCATGACCCAGGTCTATGATAGGTACATAATTAGCTATATAAAGTTCACCAATTAACACAAGTAAGGATAGTACAGACATTTTATTTTCAAGTTATTCCGCTTTTTCAGTGAAGAGACATTAATGAAGCTAATATGACTGAAGTATGATCAAAATGAATGATTTGAATGTACAATTGAGACAACTTGTTTAAGTTTTTATGATAATTATTTTTCTCATTTCCAAGAAAAGCTAGAAACAAAACAAGGAATGGTCACATCACCGTTTCCAACGAAGGAGCCGAGTGGGTACATCACTTCTCCTAATTTTCCGGAAGGATATGCTTTAAATGGTGAAACATTTACATATACACTACAGAATCTCGACCCTTATGGACATATCAGATTGATCTTTGATGATTGGGAGATAGCGAAAGAAAGCGAAATTCAGGTATATGGGAAACTCACTGAAGGTCAAACAACTTATGATCATAAGCACAGGAGTTAAGTAATGTCGTCATTTGGTGGATTTTACCCATATTTAATCGATCATTGGCCGGTGTGGTGCAGTAAACAGAATTGCTAACTCTTCCAGAGTACTTGATTTCACTCTTGTTGTGGCTTGAGTTCGCGTAGCTGAATGCCGTTGGTTGCAGTATGTTTTTTTGTGGTTTGTCTTTGTGATGATTTTAAGTCTATCAATTTTGTCTTTGACTCTTCAGATATATGACATTTGATTGTCCTATTTGGTACCTTTGCTTCTTCTGTTTCTACATCTATAAACCCCTTTCATGTGGTCATCGATGCGTAATTAAGGCTGCTGACTGTTCATGTACAGCTTAAGATTGCCGTTGTTTTATGGAATAGGATGTTTTGTCCTGACCATTTATTCCACATTCCAATATTACTCTTCCTTTGCTTCCCTACTGGAGACGAAGAATAATTTTGTGTAAATTTGTACATTTTTTTTTGTATTACTATTTTAACATAGTACAATGTAAATCTACTACAAAAATAATAGGGATAAAAATTGTGAAAACAATGTTGAAACAATAAAACCAAGGCAGTTTTCCAAATGACAAAATATTCAAAATGTTGTATGCATGTGTTATTTCACGTTTCAATACATTTCAAGTAAACAAAATGCCTAACTTTTTTGTTAAAATGTTTTACCAACTGTTAAGTCGACCAAAAATAAATGTTTATAAAAGTGATTAAACCATTAAAACAAAGACGAAACGAAAACACAGAATATTCTGTTTCATGAAATAGTGTATTTGTTTTATGGATGAAACTATTTGTTTGTATTGTTATGATGTGAAAGAAGTACAAAATCTAGGGGCGTGCAGTAAAGTCTGAAATGCAATGGATCCTAAAAAAGCAGTTATATATATATTTTTTTCATTCTTGATGATATATTTAACACAGTGGATATCATAATTTGTCTTTTACTAAACAAAAGGCAATCCCCCAAAACGAACGAAATAACAAAACAAACTTTATATATAGAAATTCATCTACTATTATTAAAAAAAGACTTACTTTTTGATATTTCTTTCTATTAAGATATATGACGGTCTATATGCACCCAAACCTGCTGATGTGTTTCGACGAAATAGACGACCAGTTATTGTTTCTGAATCCAGTACTTTGATAGTAGTGTTTGTCACAGGGAAAAGCAACCATAGATGTTGTCAACCCTTGGGATTCAAGGCTTCATACTTCTTTGTATCAGGTAAGGTCTTTGTTAGAGGACCTAACCTATTTAAGAGAACTACGTTATGTTTAAGTTTGGATTTCTACTTAAAAAAAACAACGATGTTAAGGTGTAACTATTACTGAAACCATAAAAATCTGTCCAACTTACAATTTCTATTTATAAAGCATGAAAAAAATTGATTCATATCATCAAATACTAGTTGTTTGCATTAACACTTGTTTTTATTATGAAGTACAATCATGCCCATAACCACGAACGATTTATACTTTGAGCCAGAAAATAATAATGAACCAATGATTTTTGCTATAAAACAGCAGGCAGAAAAATTATAATTCATGAAATTTCATTTAATTTACATAATTTCCTGATTAAGTCTCAATTGTCATGTCATATATTGAAGTGTCATTATACACACTGTTTTCTTTGAATAAAACCATTAAAATTCTGGTATCCTATGGATAATCATGATAATCAAAAATTCATTTCTTGCATAATAATGATTTTTTAAAAATTATTCTTTACACCATTTAAATCGGACTGTAGTTTAGTGCACTTAGCCTTAGAACAGCATTTGCAAATCTAATCCAAAATTGACAATCGATGATTTTTTTCTCTTCTTTTATAGAAAAATATTGGGCAGATAAACCAAATAATAGTAAGTACCATTTCATTTCATATAGAATATGCACTTGTCCATTCGATTCCTTTCGATTTTAAGAAAAACAGACTGGATTAGCATTCATCACCACCTGTCTATTTAATTTCTTACAATACCAATCGAAGATTTAAAGGGACAGACTGGATAATATATTTAGCAACTGTTCAAGTTTTTAAATCTATTGACCAATATATCTGTATCATGGATTTATACCAAACAGAGTAATAGTACTTCAAATCACACTGAGAATTAAGAGGAAGTATTACATAAGAATAAAATTGTCATAATTATTAATATAGAGCTACTCATCGGCCATAAACAAATGTTATGTCGTTTGTTCATTATCATTGAGAAATCAAAGTATATGAACATTTAAGGTAAAGTGTGAGGTATAAAACTTCATCACATTTTTATTTAAAAGTTCTATCTGACAGAAAGCATAAATTGTAATGTACATGTTGCTTGGTTCTGGACTAAATAGTCTTGAAGTGTCATAAAACAACCATTCGTTCGTTAGCTGTAAAATGTTTTTACTTATAATTGAACTCTTTGATCATTATTCAAACATACCTTTGTAGATTGCAGTGTTAAATTAGACCAGAAGCATGGTGGAATTCTAGAACTCCGTCAAATAATGACCATCACACCAGGGATATACGATTGTATTTTTATCATCAAAAAACCACCAGGACGATCTTCAGACGGGGTCTTAGTTCGACTTGTAGAAATTAAACTAGGACAAGGTACTGCAACTTACAAAGATATACTAGATTTTATTTTATTTTCAATTTTCTGGAAACGTTCTAATACTTCACAATTTTTTACAAAATGCAAGTTTTTTTTTACATGACTGTCATTCATATTGGAAATTTACGTACATATTTTCTAAAATGCTAAATCCGATATCTTATTCTGTTGAATTTCAAACTTACCAATAAAGCAGTTAATCAGTACTCAATATGAGAATGACGTTTTTGTACATCCTTGATCAAACTTTTTACTGTTGAATTTTCATTTTGCTTTAAATAATTTATCAATGACCTGGATTCTTTTTTAACATTTCTGAATATTAAAAGGTTGGGTGAAGTACGGAAACAACAGTTTAGAGATAAGAAACGGAGGGACATCACTAGAGAAAGTTATTACATCCTTTACATCTAAAAATATAACTTATGGAGCGTGGCTCAGTACGACAGATTCAGTTTATATCAGATTGAGAGGAGCACTAGAACCAGATGATAAGCTCAAGTTTATATATTCAATGGTGGATAATGCTACAGATGGTATGTTTTTAAATACAAAATGGACTAGAAGAGATGGCTTTTGAAAAGGCAATCCCAATCTCAAATATTTTTGAGATACTTGGGCTGACTACCAAATTACACCATGAAACTTTAATAAGAAAAGCAATCGTTTCATATAGAGAATTAATACAAAGAATTAAGTTTTTGATTATTGATTCATCGAAAAAGAATAGGACTACAAGTAGGTATATAAATAGGGTAAAGTATATATTACAACAATAAACTTTTACATTGATCATTAGTGGTAGAAGTTGTTTTATTGCTTTTAATTTCCTAACGTTGTAGGTGGAAAGACGAAATTCCAGGAAAGATTCTTCTGACTAGCGAAATTAAACTTTTATGTTGATCATATATGTTTTTCTTTACAAGTCGGTTGTCCGAAGCCTAAGGATTATTTATGTGGGAACTTGTACTGTATAGATAAAGACTTGATGTGTGATTCCATAGATCATTGTGGAGACAATACAGATGAGAACCCACATTTATTGTGTTCCATGTCAGGTGAGAACCCACTTTTATTGTGCTCCACGTCAGGTAATTTGTTGACCATTTTAAAAAGGATGCACATATAGATATTGCAAAAGGCTGCCAAAGCTACGAACATTGATAAAACAAAACAAAGACAAGGAAACACATTACAACAGGTTTAGGTAGAGAGATGGAATAAACAAAGTTGAGCAATGCGAAATTGCTAACTTTGAAAAACTGACGATTAAAAATGTTCTTTAGAATCTCAAAGATAAGAAACATTAATCCAACTAAGGTGCAAAAAGTCAATTATTTTGTTGAACTTGTTAGTTTGAAGATATCGATTTCATACGCAAAGAATTATGTAATGATATGTAAAAGGTTCTTGTTTTTCTCGCCCTTATATTTTCTTTTGTATCTCTCTGGTAGATTTATGGAATCGTTGGACTACGAAAAAGGACAATAAAGAAAATAAAGACGAAAGAAATAATAAAGGTTTGTTTTTTATTGATAATATCTTTTGTTTTGATTTAGTTGAAATGTCATTTCTCCCTAAGTACATTTGTGTATGTGGGTTTTTGACCTTTTTGATAAAATTGCTTTAGATGAGCATTAAAATGACTCTATTGCCACTTTGTTGTGATTTTTACTTGCAACTTCCAAGTTTAGTAAACAGCTCGACCTCAATCCGGGATCTCATTCCAGAGCATTCCAATGGGCACGAACTATAACCCTCTTCTGGCCAACTTGTTTAAATGCTCTTACGAAACTGAATTTCTTCAAAACTTCGTGAGAAGCAAGAAGATGAAGAAGCTAGATCCTTTAATCTTACTTTAAGATATATTTACGATGTCCTTTCTGTTAACAACGCTTCGTTGGTTGATGAATTCCTTCAATTTATCCTTCAGACTTAACGATTTGAGAAACCGCTTAATCTACTTGTCTCATTTGCATCTCGAATAATACTTAGGTGGTCCTCTTGGTACAGAAATATACGATTTCTATTATCAAATTCAAATAATTAAGTTTACTTTATTTGGAAACGAACTACCCAAATTACCGACATATGAAGTGTATATTTCACAACTTATTCGATGTTCCAGGGCTTGTACAAAATTTTCTGCTTTTTTATCGACATCGTTGTCACCGTGATCAAAGTTATAAGAAAAAAACGTCTCATACCGCCTATATTTTTTTTCTTTCGATATCAGCCCCAGGTAGAAAAAAAATCAAAATATTGTCAGGCGAAATGATCCATGGTTTTAATTAGTTTTGGCTGTTGTACTGAGATGATCACCTCGCTATCCCTATAATGTCTCGCAATCGACAGTTTTGTGTTTGTATTACCGGACCCTAAGGTCGCAATGGAAGAGGGAGGTTTGGCAATATAAAACTTAGGTTAACCAAGCATTTCTTTTGAAATACCTGTATACCAAGTCAGTACCATTGCTGACTTTGATTTCTCTTGTATGCCTTTGCATTGTTTTTGCGTCTTCTTGATGATTTTTTTTTGTTACCTGTATTATGCACAAAGTGTGCCATGCACAGTTATACAATGGTTTCATTTTGTATTTCATTTGTAAATCTATTTTAGTCCATGTCTATTTTAGTTAGAACAATAGATGATATCATTCGAGAGCCATCTCAGACTATCATTATAAACCATTGTTTAGACGGGTTTGAATGTAAGGACTATGACCAGTGTATACCCAGGTCTAATGTGTGTGACGGTTACATGGACTGTAAAGATCGGTCAGATGAAATCTATTGTGGTAAGTTTACCCTTGGAGAGATCAGACCAGTGTATACCCAGGTTTAACGTTTGTGACGGTTATATGGACTGTAAAGATCGGTCAGATGAAATCTATTGTGGTAAGTTTACCCTTGGAGAGATCAGACCAGTGTATACCCAGGTCTAATGTGTGTGACGGTTACATGGACTGTAAAGACCGGTCAGATGAAATCTATTGTGGTAAGTTTACCCTGGGGAGATATCAGACAAGTCTATACCAAGGTCTAACTTTTGTGACGGTTATATGGACTGTAAAGATCGGTCAGATGAAATCTATTATGGTAAGTTTACTCTGGGGAGAGATCAGACCAGTGTATACCCAGGTCTAACGTTTGTGACGGTTATATGGACTATAAAGACCGATCAGATGAAATCTATTGTGGTAAGTTTGCACTGGGGAATAATCAGACCTGTAAAGACCGGTCAGATGAAATCTATTGTGGTAAGTTTACCCTGGTGAGAGATCAGACCAGTGTATACTAAGGTCTAACGTTTGTGACGATTATATGGACTGTAAAGGTCGGTCAGATGAAATCTATTGTGGTAAGTTTACCTAAAGTATGGATCAGACCGTTGTATACCCAGGTCTAACGTTTAAGACGGTTAATATATATTTATATAGACTTAAAAACCGGGCAGATGAAATCTATTGTGTTAAGTTTACCCTGGGGAGAGATAAGACCAGTGAATACCTGGGTCTAAGATCGAACGGTCTAGATACCAAGGTCTAACGTTTGTGACGGTTATATGGACTTTAAAGACCGATCAGATGAAATCTATTGTGGTAAGTTTACACTGGGGAGATATCAGACCAGTGAATACCCAGGTCTAACGTTTGTGACGGTTATATGGACTGTAAAGGTCGGTCAGATGAAATCTATTGTGGTAAGTTTACTCTGGGGAGAGATCAGAGGTCTTTAAAAGACGGTAAGATAGACTGAACAGGCCGGTCAGATGAACTACTTTAGAGGTAAGTTTATTCTGAGGACGGATCAAACCAATGTATAACTAGGTCTAACGTTTGTGATACCTACACGGACTGTAAAGACCGATTAGATGAAATCTATTGTGGTAAGTTTACCTTTGGGAGAGATCAAATGAAATCTATTATGGTAAGTTTACCTTGGGGAGAGATCAGATGAAATCAATTGGGGCAAGTTTACCCCGGATAATAAAAAGATAGATACGAAATGCTTTAATATTTTACGATAATACTTTACACGAAAAACAGAAAGACCAAAACTGAGTTCAGAAACTTGAATCCTGGCATTCTTTACAAATCCATTGCCACAACGGAATAATTTACAAATAAAACACAAAAGGATGACATATAACAATAAACAATAGTTTAAATAAGAGGGTTAGAATTTTGAAATAACGTATATCATATAAAATAAACTGTTATTACATAATCATGGCAATGTTTTATATATTTCAGAATATTACCTTAATAGTTCTGGACATATATCTTCCATAAGTTACACTTGGTTGTCATTACCCGTTCTTCTTGCTCTTACTGTGGAACAGTGCATCTTCCCAACATAGTTATGGACATAACAGAGTGCCTTCCTTAAGACATCTCCGTCCAAATCAACAACATCCCAAAGTTATTAAAAAACGAGAATATTTTTGGTGCTCATTACTGTGAATTGTGATTATGTTATAAGCATATCTGTGATACTATTATTGACAAAAAAGGCAGGACACATACAAATGTAAGATGGATATAATTGATTTTTATTTATTTATTTTTGTACTATTTGTGTGTGGTGTTGAATGACTGATATTATGAATGGCTGAAATATACTGTTAATATATATGTATATAAATGCTACTTTAAAAAAATCATCTCTTTTATTATAAAAATATTTTAGAAAGAGTAAAGACCATTTAAAAAAAATTGAAATTATCATTGATTATGCTTGCCATTAGTTGACTCAAATTTTTTTGATTGGTTATCTGTACCTAAATTGTGCATGCTCAATTATAAAAAATAAAATTATTAAACATTTTTAAAATGGTCAAATTATGTTCCTATTTTTAAGGTATTGTAAAAATTTATGCCATTCAACAATTGAAACAATCAAATTTTTTTTAAAAATCATTAAAAAGAGAGCTCACAGGAGCCTGAATCGCTAACCTGGTCTTAAGTCATAGTGGTCTTTTCTATGATCTATATCCCCTATAAAAGGTCATCTGACATCTTCGACCCAATTGAGACTTATGTAGAGCTTTAAAAAAAGCTGAAATTTTAAGCAAACAACAGCTTCTCTACCGCAATAGTTATCGTTCTATATATAGTGCAAACACATCTATATTAAGAGCCTATGGGCTCAGCATCAGCTTTTCTCTATCTGCAATAACATTCTATCGGGCAAATACATGAAAAAACGCTATATTTATATTTACCTGTAAGGAAGAATAACCACTATAAGACTGCTACAGTTTCTGATTTATAATATAAATACCAAAATGGTTATATACAATTTGTTTATCATGCTGTATATGCATATTTCAAGGAATAACCTCTCATCAGCAGCATTTGAATCTAAACGTTTGAAGATAAAAAACGAATGTATTGAACGAAAACTACTAAAAACAAAAAGTTCGAATAGGGAAGCCAAATCCAGCACCGAAGATATCGACCATGTGCAGTACAAGGAAAGAAACCTGATGTTTTAAACAATTTTGGATTTGATGAAGGTAATAACGAAATTACCGAAATTGGAGGATCAATCTCAAATGTCCATATGATAAAATGATAACTGATATAATCTGTTCGCGAACAGTTTCCTTACACTGTACATTGTAGATGTGGTATTCGTAGTTTCGAGACTTTGTCAGGATTACTTCTCAGTTTTCTACGTGCTAACCATTGTGGCTGAATTGCTGCTGACCATTTGTCACTCCTACGTATTGCCAACGGCCTTGGCACTTTATGTAAATGAAAGAACTAACAAAATTTAGTGAGAGTCATGCATACAAAACAAAATACACGTTTATTTCATTATCTTTTTCTATACATTTATGTATGCTGATAAGTAATCTAGATTGTATATTCTTTATTACTAGTTTATCTAAAAAGAAAACATACTAATATTGAAAATATTAACCAATTGTACCTATGCTCACTTTGCCGTCTGTAAGACTTGTTAAAAAGAACGTGTTACTATATTCCTTGAAACGTAAAAGCCACGGATTTTGAATATTCATGGTGCTAGATGGAATTATTCTGATCAATTTTCCGTCACTAGAAATTTGATGAATGTTTTGAGAAGAACAGCCACAGATATATATATATTTCCCTTGCAGTCAATATCGATTCCTCTGGACCATTTTAAATTTTCATTTTCATATGAATAAATAGTTTTTGTACGATCTGAACATTTCACGGTTTCGTTGTCGGCGTAAATGAATTTTGAGTCATCAGTTGTACGAACATATAAGGTATTTCCATTGGTTGGTATTGAAGTCTCAATCTTTCCCGTAAATTGGTCGACAATCGACAAACGGTTTACACATGCTAATATAAAGCTATTATTCATGTTATTCATTTTGTCAAAGCCAAAAAAAAATGAAGTGGAAACATGAAAAGTACGTGTAATTGTCATTGAGTTTGGGTCTAAGAAATTGATGTATGGTTTATCTTTTCCAGAAATTGCGATAGCGTCATCATCAATCCCAACAAAGTCATAGGGCTCAAAACTAACGTTCGTTATGAAAGATTCCAGATATTGCTGAATTTTCAAATGTTCCTACATCCACTTGGAACAACATCTTTACATTTCCATCGTGGAAATTGAATTCCTCATAAGTCTTTTCTATTCCAAAAACTGTGCTTATAGTGCCTAAGGATTTTACGTTTTCCTTAACTTCTTGTAACTTTTGCTGTGTGTCAAAAACCATTGTTACATCTTCAAAATTCTTGACTTTAACTAGTTCTTTGAATTTGGAATAGAGTTCATTCTTTCTGGTTAGGAGTTTGTTAACTTCAACAAAACAACCAAGCTCAGAGCCATATGTGAGGGACAGCTCTAAAGTTCTTTGGCACTGCTCGATATCTGACACCAATTTAGACGACTGCTTATTGGCTTTGTCTTCTTGTCTCACTATATCTTCCTTTTGTCTGTGGACATTTTCTACCGCGAGTTTTGCCTTTTCAAATATTTTTATTTCCAGAATGAGACGATCCGTGTCATTTTGTACAGTAGCAATTAGGTTAGAGCGTCTCTCATTGGCACATGCAAGGCTTTTTCTCATGGATGATAGACTATCGTTAAGTTCTTTCAATTTTCCCGATTGATTGCAGCCAGATGCTACTTCTTGTGCTGATACAATCGATTGGCATTTCCTATGACTTTTTGATAAACATACTGTGCAACATGGAACAGAATGGTCCTTACAGTATAACTCAACAAAATACCCCATATGTTTTTCACAGTTAGGCGCAGGGGCAATTTCGACCTCCTTTCCATCTTTGATATCTTGAAGCGGCGTTACAGCATGAGATGACGTTAATCTAAACCGTTTGTGATAGGTTTCACATGATGAACATAGGGCTTCCTGACAAATAGAGCAATAGGACAATGCATTTTGGTGTTCACCTGATAATTCACATATATTGCACATCTTTTCGGTGCTTTTCAATTCCATATTAGAGAGAATTGAAACTATAAATTGGTTGGTTAGTAGTTTACTGGTATAACTGGTCGCGTCGAATGAGTTGTCCTGTACCGAAACATCTGTGTCGCATACAGGGCAAGAGAAGCGTACTGCAGATTCAGATTTTGTCATGGAGCTATCAATATGGGAAAGAATACACTTTTCACAAAAAGTATGAAGACACGGCAAGTATTTAGGTTTACTCATTGTGCTCAAACATATGCTGCATGTAGTAATTTCCTGGATTTTGTTTGAAGATGAAACGTTCATACCTGTTTGTTCGGCCATTTTGAAATGCTTTTTCACTTCCTTGTAGGTTTAAATCTTAATATATCGAGCTTAACTTTTCAATGCCAAGTAATATCTATTATAATCGATCGTTATCTTTTAAGTGTTCGTCAACTTTTCATTTGATAATTGTTGTCTTTATTAGTATGGCATAGATGGCATAATGAATTTTGTTGATCTATGAGGGGGGCTGGCAGTTTCGGTTGAGACAGATTATTTATTTTCAAAATTTTGCGGGCCAGAATATTTATTTTTCGCCGCTACGCGGCAAGAATTGTATTTTCTGCATACAATAGCTGAATTGAGCAAGGATCTTGAGACAGATTATCAAATTTCTTGCAAACAGAGGCCAGATTATTTATTTCCAACTTTTTCCAGGCCAGAATATTTATTTACAAAAACTGCCAGCCCCCCTCAAAATCAAATGGTCGTCCCCTAAATCAAAATAATTTATTTAGATTGGCCGCGTGTGCGTTGTAATAAGGGGGAGTATCTAATTAAGCGCAACCTCACTATCAATCAATCATGAATTTCGATATACTTTCATTCTTCGTCAATCTAAAATGAGTCCTTTTTAGAAAAACCAAAACCTTTTTTTCAAGCTAGTGGTACCATTTAAACTGTATTTTAGTATTAAAAATGTCACATAGAAACAGAAAACATCTAACAAGGATACGTAACATTCATTTCAGTACCTACTTGTGATGCATGTCGATGAAAAAAAAACTGTTGTGTCACAATTCATTTTTAACATAGTTCAGAATTTGATTTTTTAGTTTTAGGAATATATCTTCCATGAGTATCCCGTTTGGTTGACATTATCCGTTCTTCTCTTTGTCTTAATTTCTAAACATGGTGATGACATGGATGAACATGTGAGCGTCTCCTTTAAACAACTCTGTTCAAATTAACAGCATCCCAAGGTGGATAAAAACGAGAATATTTTTGGTGCTCATTACTCTGATTGTGATATTTGATATATGCCATTGTTATAAGCATATCTGTGATATCATATTGGCAAA
Source organism: Arcuatula senhousia (assembly GCA_963971305.1). Taxonomy (NCBI): domain Eukaryota; kingdom Metazoa; phylum Mollusca; class Bivalvia; order Mytilida; family Mytilidae; genus Arcuatula; species Arcuatula senhousia. The sequence continues at coordinate 13,249,447 of OZ020306.1, forward strand.
AAAATGCCAGGACACATGCAAAGGTAAGATGACTATAATTGAATTCTATTTATTTTTTTAAAACTTACATATATGGTTTTGAAAAGATTGCTATTATTTATATTGTGATGATACATTTTAACTTTTAAATTTGAAAAAAGGTATATAACACTTTTTAAGACTTGAAATTATAGTTTGATGTGTTTTGCATATGCTCTGAATATTTGAAATCAAAATATTAAAACATCAAACGTTATAAATGTTACAATTTCTCTGAACTAGATTTATATTTTCATAACAAGTATATATTAATCATATTTATACTTTTTGTAAGGAAAATGATACCTCTTTTTAAAGGGCAATATTAAGAAATGTTTTAATGAAATCAAATGAAAATGCATGACAAATATCAATTGCGATAAAATGTAATGATATCATACAATTATGAAAATGAGGTTACATTATGACGAGACATAAAACAAAATAAAAGGCATTATGACTTATGACCCGACCCCACTTATGTGAACAATGAAATTGTCAATGTCTTAAAACACCATTTTCGGGCATCGTTTCCTTGATGAGCTTTTTCTTACTTATGATATATACTTATCACAGTTTTAGTTTTAATGATTTTATATAGGAATTTCGCCCTCTCTCTTTTCTTGTCGACCACTGAGTGAATCTGTCTCCATATTTTTTTTCGGACACACGAATCTCACTATGTTAAGTTTATCAGCAATCATTTATCAGAGAGTAGTTTTGATGCAGCGTTTCCTTCTGAAGAGTCTACCTCAAAGTCACTTCCTTCTTTATCATCTTTTCCAACCTGAGAATAAGAGGAATAAAATTTTCTACCGTAGTCCACTGCAGAATCCCACCTTTTGTAACTTCTAATTCGCTGCTTCTTTTTCACAATTATAACTATACTAACCAACAGAGCAAGAGTGACTACGCCCACTCCAACACCCAACAAAACCCTGTTGGAAGTGTCATCGAAGAAGTCGGTAAATGTGTCCGTGTTACCGGAAATGATATTTGAACTTCCGGCAGCAGATGACGTGTCAGTTGCTTTGTTAGGATCATCACTTCCTTCTACATCAACTTTAGGTTTTGATGGTTCAGTCGGTTTTGGTGGTGGGACAGGTGCTATGAAAGCTTCATGGTGGCTTGTGACTACCCAAATAGAATCTAGAGCTGATTTATCCTTTGTAGATATCTGCTCCAAGTATAAATGTGTATTGTTGTAAACTTTTAACTTTGTAAAACTGTTTGCTCCCTTTTCTCCAAGTCGCAAGGCTGACCATGGTTCTAAAATAATTGAAAAATGTTAACAGTACAAAATCACAGGCACTTGGAGCATGGATTTCATATATGACCCCCCTTTTTTTCTAATACCCCTAACAAAATAAAATTTTAATAAACATGATTTAATTAGTCTTTTCTTGTCATTTCTTAACATACTATGTCAAAATATTGCCGTTTTATACTATCCAAAATTTTTACCCACTGGTATACATAAAGCGAAAAGGTATGCAACTCGACATTTTGAAATTTTAAAAAATTTGCTCACCACTCGGGGAAAATCCCCGTCTGTATGTGAATCTGGGGTCTTGTCGCCGGAAAATTGGACGTAAACATGTCCTAAATAGACTTATTGTTCCGCCGATGAACCGTTTGCAACAACATTCATCCGTTACGCGGTATAAAATAAACGTGTTCGACTCGGAGTCGTGTTATTCATGTCAAAATTCATAACCTAAGACGGAAGTAGAGTTAAAGGCGAGTAACTTCCGAATGGTTTACTTGAAAGGTATAGGAAAAAATCCGAGAATTGCGAATATTTTCCCGTACTTTTAAAGGCGCTTTTTAGGACAAATAAATGCAGATGTTTAAAGTTTTTGTTTTCATCACTGGATGCTATTTGGGTACATTTCTTTTCACAGAAACAAGTGCTTTCTGCGGGGCTTTCTGCCATCTGTACTCTGAGATATTAAAGCTAAATTAGTTTTCAATATTCTCAGCTGTTCTTGCATCCCATGGGATGGGACTTACTAGTAGGTAAGACAGTTGTTCAGACAAACGCCTTTCATGTTACTTCATTTAATTTCGGCTGCTTTTGGGTTTGTTTGTTTGTTTTTTATTTTTTTTATCTTGAATTTGTTGTTATTATTTATTTTTTTGTAGTCTATAGGGTATACTTAGGGTCTAGATTGGGGTATACTCACAGGACTGCCAACCTTCCCGATCATCAGGTTTTCATTTAATAAAGAATCAAGTTAAACATGACACATATCAGAGGAATTATCAAAACCCGTTTATTTTATTTCCAAAACTTGGCAGTCTTGAATTTATTACTTAAGATTTCTGGATAGGGTTTGGTTTTATATTCTTTCAATTTATCTATTATAAGCCATTTCAAATATATGATATGGTACATTGTATGTTAACAAACTTCAACAAGATCTCTTTTTTTTTTTAATATGAAGACTATTCAATACAATTTATGATAAATATCATGCCAGGACCGCAAGTTGCAGTATAAAACAGTAGAGGTCCAAGGCATCATGTATGCCCCAAAATTAATATAAAAGCCCCAATTGTAATCATATCCATGCAACATTTTCGTTGCCCATTTAGATGATGCTCAGCATAGAAAGGTAGGTCAAAAATGCCTTACCATCAATCCACCTTATATTATACTTTGATTAGTGGATAAGCCATTTACTGAGTCCAAACTCAATAAGCTTTACCGACTTAATACACAAATGTGTATGTCAAAAACTATATCACAGATTTTACAAAGATGGTTATATCATCCGTAGCTTAGTATAAGCCAGAAAGCAACAGAGACTAATGAATAGTATGCATTCCCATTGTGGATGTGCTTTATTTCTTTTTCAAATAATATTCCTTGATAAATTATCACTTCTTATGCATAATATATGTAGATAGACCGAAAATGAATTATAAGGAAACCTGCATGTTAATTATGATTTTAAATACTTACATCGCAAAATTTCAGTAGGATACATCGTGGCATCATAGCAACGTCAGAAATAAAAAAAACCCCTGAATTTAGAAAGAGTAAGACAGATGAAAGACCAAAAACTTTCTTGAATCTGTATGATGGACCTCGTTGTTGTTTGCAAATATTTGCCACACTGACAGTATAAAAAGTACTGAACAAGACATACAATTTGTACACTGAGTCGACCGACGGACCGGCAGACATTTGTTTGCAGATTAAAGAAATACTTTGATTACATCGCCATTGAGCGATAAATACGGATAACAAATTAATACCAATAAGCAATTGCTTTGTAACATTATTTAATGTTTATCAAATTTGTGAATAATTCATAAAATAAAGTACATTCAGTGTGCATTTTAGTTGTGAATTTATGATGTGCAAATATTAAAAAAAAAAAGACTAATATAAAGTTCATGCCACCAACAATAAAAGCATGCAACCAAGCCATAAGTTGATTTCGTCAAATAGTAGAATAGAAATAGAAAATAATGAGATGTGGAATAAGTGTACGCGACACAACCCACTAACTGCAATTTAAAAAAAAGGACGGGTTCACACTTAAGCCACATGAAAGATTAAAAACGAACTTTTGAAGCAACAGTAATTCACCTATAGTAATTCACTGAGAACAAGTGTCTGTATTTGCCAGTTCTCACTGCATGCAGCTCAGTAAACAATAAGACCTAAGAACTAAACTTAGGTCTAAGTACTAAACTTTAAAAGAAACTGACACCATTTTATTAACCCTATTAATAATAATAACCTGAAAAGACATAAACTTTTCTCATTCTCATTTTTCTTTCTATATGTTTTCTTTTAATGTTTAATTTGGAGAAGTTGGTAAGCCTGCCTTTGCAGTTTTCAGCCCTTTGTGTGTTAAGAGCTGGGGCTAAGTGTATAGGGGTACAACTTTATACACGTATTCGGATAAGGGTTATAAACGTATTCTGGAAAGGGTCTGCAAATTCATGTGACAACAGCTGGAAATAGGCAGGTTCGAAAGGTACTTAGAACCCCTTCCTAATCTAACTTGGTCATCCATATGAACTATGAAACATGTGGTAAAATGACATGAAATAAAGGCATTGAGAAATCTTTATTATGTTTACTTGAACTTTTTAAAATTGCCCAGGTTGAATAACCTTCACAACAAAAAAACAGACATTATAATCGTCATTACAATTTAAAATATTCAAATCACTGCATAATTAAACTATTGAACATTATCAGTTGCTAAATTTTATCTAAAACTTAATTTTTGGAATTTTTCAGCTTATTCATCATTATAAAATATTCGCAATTCTCGGATTTTTTCCTATACCTTTCAAGTAAACCATTCGGAAGTTACTCGCCTTTAACTCTACTTCCGTCTTAGGTTATGAATTTTGACATGAATAACACGACTCCGAGTCGAACACGTTTATTTTATACCGCGTAACGGATGAATGTTGTTGCAAACGGTTCATCGGCGGAACAATAAGTCTATTTAGGACATGTTTACGTCCAATTTTCCGGCGACAAGACCCCAGATTCACATACAGACGGGGATTTTCCCCGAGTGGTGAGCAAATTTTTTAAAATTTCAAAATGTCGAGTTGCATACCTTTTCGCTTTATGTATACCAGTGGGTAAAAATTTTGGATAGTATAAAACGGCAATATTTTGACATAGTATGTTAAGAAATGACAAGAAAAGACTAATTAAATCATGTTTATTAAAATTTTATTTTGTTAGGGGTATTAGAAAAAAAGGGGGGTCATATATGAAATCCATGCTCCAAGTGCCTGTGTACAAAATAGACAACTACGAGGCATTTCCTCAAAACTCAAAGTATGACTTATCCTTGTATTCTTATTACTTGCTTTGGACTGCTTTAAAAATATCATTATTGAACTTTTTAATAAATATATTCAATTTTTGTTTTTAAAGTTATAAAAATAATGTCTCGTATACGTGTATGAAAAGTTTTAAAAACCTCGCTTCAGATGGCAAGATTATTTGCCTGCCAGAAAGCTGTAATATAGATGTTATGAAAGTCAAACAATCAAGTTGGACAACGAACATCACTTCTCATCTGTTCTAATGTAAATGCTTAAGGGATACTGAGAGAATGTTTTTGTTCTAATTTGTCTGGAACTTTGTTGTCATTTGTATTTCGAACACACGTGAAGGTTAGCACTGCTGGTGGAGTTTTAATTCCCCGAGGTTAGCCCGCTCCGGCACCAACACTTTTGAGTTGGAGAAAACATCAAAGCTTTAAATTATCCGTCTAATTTTCAAAATTGTCTAAACCCTAAGGTTCTTCTTACCCCAGACATAGGTTGATTATTTTATTAGTTTGGTATTTTGGGTTTTATTGTTCTATGCTCTTCATATTCATATAGTGTTTGGCATTTTCAATATTTTTGGTAAAGCGCCTCTGATGAGTCTTGAATAGACGAAACGCGCGTCAGGCGTAGCAAAATTTATTGTCTGGAACTTTGTTGTCATTTGTATTTCGATGTAATGTTAATATTAAAATATTGACTTACGCTGGGCGAATGAGGCTGATGTATCGCCATCTAATCCAGCTGTTCCTGTAATGATCTGTATGGGAGCTTTAGGGTTAGTATAGTCTGAACCGAGGAGTTGTCCTTGGTAATGTGGGTACAGCCTCTCGTATGAAGAACCATGGGCTTGTATCACTAAATCTACTCCATATGTAAAGAATGTATTCTCAAGTCTGAAAAAAATGTATATGAATAAAATCATAAAATTTATTCACGTGGAAACAAACACAGATGAATATTAGTAAAAGCTAAGCAATACAGCAATGTCATGTATAAAATCTCTTAACTTCCAAACAGCTCCGCCACGGACTATTCCATGGATCATACAAGCATCCACAACAAGAAGACCTAAATGGAGTTCAAAATTAAACAGCCACATAACCATTACTTGATTTGAATTTTTAACTTACATTATTTGAACTAAGAGAGCGTTCAAACAAAGAAACATTCAGCAATATTTGAAAGGTAGAAAACAGATGGTTAAGTTAGAGAAGACAAAAAGAAGCTTGAATTCATATCAAAGGATTGATTTTGTTCCTTTCTAGTAGATATGAAGTATACTATAATTTGTCCAGGGCCAATTGAAAAACAGCAAGCAGCGACCACTGGTCACATTGAAGGCTGCTGGCTGTTTTCCATTGTGGATTTTTTTAAATAGTCGTTTATGTTGTATGTTGACATGTGTCCATTTATTCCACATCTCATTATCTTCTATAAGTATATTTGTTTTATTATGGTGTACACTGATTATTAAAGCGGCTTTCAAATATTCTACACTTCCCGGTATCATCTTTGGAATTTTGGTTAGAGCAATCCTCATAAATGTCACTCACCCGAGTCTATCTTTGCATTCTGATTTGAGGTATCACTTACCCGAGTCTGACTTTGGAGTCAGGTTTTGAGCAATCCTCTGAAGTATCAGAACAGTACATAGCTCTATGGCCAAAAGCAACGATCCATGGGTGAGCTGTTCTGTTCATGCTCACTGATATAAGGTCTTGAACCAGCCAATCACTCTGCTCGTTCGCATATTGTTGATTGTCCAAGAAATATACCTCCGTAGAGTAACTACAATGAAAATGAAATAAATATATGAGGAAAATGTTAACACTATCCAGTATGTAACATGTTTTAAGTTTTAAAGGTTTAAACACAGTGGTTTTAAATTAGGTTCAAGATGCTGAAACAGAAACGTTGAAGGGGATGACACTAGATAATAACTAGAGCTACGCCTTTCTTCTATTGGCATTTTGTAGAAATTAAAAATATTATCGAACTTGGACGATCAATCTGAAAAGATTAAGAAGAAAAGACAAAAAAAAGCAGACCTACCCTAAGATATTAAAGATCGCAATGGGCCTGACTAAGTACAGACATTTAATAAAGCGGCCATTGTGGTCGTTGTTGTTGTTATATGGAGAATCTGCGTCTCAATTAAAACTAGAAGTTTCAACTTTTAATAGTAAATGCCACGGTACCTACCTTATAAAGTGAACAGGTCCAATATCAAAACTGTACCACATTTTATTTAAAGGTATCGGCCACTGGGTATTAGGTGTTGAAAACCAGTTACGGTACTCAGAGAACAAGTCTCCTGACACTGTAGTTAGAAAAAGATACCAGTATATAAAAGGACACTTAGAACTTAGAATGCCATGAGTGACAACCATATATGTTGAGATTGGTATTTTTCAATCAAACAAGTTAGTGATTGATTTTACTTGAATTTACTAATTTCTATTATATTGCCATAGCTTAAAATGTTTCATATTTTGTCGAACAAACATCTTGTGTGTAAAAGAGTGCTCTCAAGGTGACGTTATTTTTTTTATTTTACAATTTTCCTATCTCATTTAATTATCAATCTCTTTTCATTCAAGTATCACCTTGTCTAAGTGTTTCCTTACATAAATAGAACTTCTGCAATATGCATACAGAAAACAATGAAAATGTCCTACAATTACTACAAACCATGAAAGCCTGGAGTTGTAAGATGTGGTACACGGGACGCCATGTTCGAGATCAAGGACATAAACAGATCACCCGACTGAAAGAACAAATGTTCACTGGTCTTAATAACCCTAAATATAGTGCCCTAAATACATGTTGAATTGTCATTTCCTGCTATAGTACTTTAGTCATGTCTTTATAATGTTCAAACAGCTGAATGCGAACGGCACACATTGTACTTAATGCTTATGATTTGACATTTCTATATTGTTTATGTTTAGTACAAAACGTGTTTCAGTGTATCAGTCCTTACGTTTTTTACCAGCATTGAACGTACCGTGTCGAGAGGTTCAAAAGGCAGCATTTAAATCCCTTGTAGCACAAGTATTTTATTATGCTTTACTATATGATAATTTGTTTTGCATTATAGGTACTGCTGATGCACTGACTATATGTATAACTTTATAGCGAATTTCCGTGTTCAGTGATTTTCTTCAAAAGTCATCTACTAGTTTATCCATTATCCAGGAATGCATGTAAAAGTACATACATGTATTTGTCAGTGCTTCTACAGTATAAACTAGCTATTAGTACAAGTATTTCTGGTACGCTTACCCTGGGAAAACAAACTTCTGTGTCATTTTCTTCAGATTCCACCTAAACAATATTAAAAAAACACAGCATGATACGATTACTTTGAAAATATAAATATCATGCAAAATCAAGGCCAGTAAGCCTATAAAACATCCTTTTTAAAACATTTTAAAAGGAAAATTTGAACATATCTCAAGTATTTTTGATTCTAATATAAATCAAGGAAAATGTAATTCTATTCCACATTTGTAACTATAAATTTAATTTGTACCTTATCATCTATGACTGAACCTTTAGAAAACTCTCCAACGTGGAGGATGGCATCATAATTTCCTGTCAGTATCTCGTGGTCCAAATACGGTAGTCTGTCAATGTCAGACCCATGATCTCCACATATCATGAACTCTGGAGATAAATTCTGAAAACACAACACATGAGATATGAAAATGTGTACATGGCACAACATTTATGAAAGAACTATAAAGTATAGCATAAAAATTGGAAAATCTGTGTTGAAAAACATTCAGCATTTGTTCAACGTTGACCAGATGTCGATGCTCCTTATGTCATATTGCCAATGATTTAGTATAAAACCGTTTATAGTTAAAAAAAAATCAGTCTGTTGATCAGTTGATTGACATCGCCAATCATTTGATGGTAGAAGCAATAAAAATAAATTGTTAATTCCAGTACAATTTCAAAACAAATTGAAAACAGCGAAATTGAACGAGATAAACCAAGGATTGTCAAACCGAAGTGAATCTATTAATTTAACTTCTTTCATTTCATTTGGGAGAGGTAGGTTTGGTGCCATAAAGCCCTGTTTAACCCAATGCCTGTACCAAGTCAGGACAATTGTGATCTTCAATTTCTTCGTTGTTTTTGTCTTGATTTGTCTTCTTGTCTTAAAAATATAATATTGACCATTTTGATATTAATATTAACTTTTATTTCAAACCAGAATCCATAAAGTCGATATGAATGATATGTACAGTAGTGCAGGCTGAAGGCACTGGCCTGTTTTTAATAGGTATTTAGACAAATATCATTTCGTGTCATGTTCAGCTGGCATACAGCGACAATGAATCACTTTTCTAAGTATTTTACCTTTTCTTCAGAAGGTGTTCTGAAGAAAAATGGTCCTGCACTAATGTTGTCACTCACAGGTCGGTAGAAGTAGGTGGTATCTGGTTGTAAATTCTAAATAAAAAAGATGTAACAAATTAAGATTTACAGAAAATGCAGGTAAATTAGACCATTTGTCAATTTAATTTGAAAACAGCAAGCTTTTGTATGTTTTGACTCCAAAGGTCCTTTCAAATACTATCTGCTTTATAAATTCAACTTGTTTTAAAATGAAGGACGATTAAACTTATCAGTTTTCTTGTCTTTTGGCAAAATAACTTAAATCAAACTATACGTTAAAACACTGGATCTCTTTCATTGTAATGCACAAGACCTATATTCTTACAAATGACTCTGGCTTCTCTTTTCAATCTTTCTAATATTTTTTTTGGTTTTCTACCTTTCAGCTATTCCGATTCATATTCTGCTAAGAAAATGCATATATACTACAGCTAACAAAAATGTTATTTTACACTTTGTAATATATTATTGGTTCTTAACGTGACTCGAACAAACCTTAAGTTGAACACGGTATATACAGGTTAGTCCGTCTACGGACATTCCGTTCTCAAAATGGGACATCTCGACATTGTCAGCCTGTTGGGACTTCCAAGGGTCCGTGCCATAACTAAGGGTAGAGTTACAGCGCTGTTCTGTAGCCCAGATGACTGTTACATCAGAGATACTGTTTCCATAAGATATATGTACATGACAGGGATGACATGGCACTGAAGAAAAACAACAAACATGAAAAACGTGTTGGTTTTAGTTGTCCCGATGCATTTAAAGGAAATAATGAAACGGACATAAAGACGACAGGTATAAAAAATTAGCTTTAAAGTCATCTGACAAAGATTCCTGGTTTAGGACAGGTGGGTGTGATATGTGGCGGTGTATATTTAATTCTGAGTGCCCAACCTTCCCCTTTCAGTGATACATTTTGACGGTTGTGATTTTGCCTATAAAACATTTTTAAATGCAGATGATTTTTGAAGATTTGTCATTTACTAGTGTAGGATAAAATATTCGTTCTATTCCATAAAATGTTGTTTTCTGTGTGTTTTATATCTGGTCACCAATAAAATAAATTCATAGTAATGGTAAATTCTTAATTGCAATATGCTGCATCTAATATTCAACAATATGTTGTTCGTTATGATACTATCATTATGACATCGATTTCCCCCTTTGGTCATTTAAACATATGTTTCCAACAAAATGTTATGCCGTTTGTTATGTTATGGTTGACATCATACATTTAATTTCAGACTTAAAAGACTTTTTGTAGGGTGGGTGGGTAATTTTAAAGGTACTGTTAGAGAAGTATCTCTAATATCTTCATTTCTAAAGAGTGATATTTATCTACTAAAAGTATTTTATTTTGTGTCCATATATGCGCATGGAAGTTATTTTTCGACTGTTCTATGTGAAAAACGTCATGTGCATTATCAGTTTATCTATATAAGACCAAATCTGCTTTATGGTTGGACATATGATTGATAAATAGGCCATTCATTTTGATAGTACATGTAACAGGTGTTTTGGTATAATTAAAATCTCAAATTAACGATATTGTAGCTTTATCATTTCAAGAAAAGGAAACATTAAAACTAAAGATGAAAAGGATCACACAGTCAAATCTTGCATTTGATGAATAGTATATCTACGATAGAGAATGTCAATTCTTTTAAAAATCATGGGAACCTGTCTTTTTATAATCAGCCGAGAGTTGTGGTATTTGCTTATATATTCAGTCATAGATTGTTCCTTGCTGAGGGTGGATTAAGACATTTTGCCCAATGATCCCATCATTGAACTAAAGTGGCTAACAATTGCCCACATTCGGTCATGCAGATTAAAAATATAATGCATATCATTCTGATAACCATTCCAATACGTTTCGACGAAATAGTTTATTTTGAACGCATAAAATAGCTACGCCACGACGGCGGATATAAACATAAGTTTTGATGAAGATTCCTGGCTTAGGACAAGCATACTAGTCATTGAAATGTAGAAGTCGGTCTTTGTAGGACAGACCTTTAATAAAGTTTAACATATCGGAAAAAGTTTGGCTCAAAAACTTTTAGACAGAAGGACAATAAGAAGTAGTTTTCAATATTAACAGCTAAATCTCCCACCCCTCAAATAGTTGCCTGGTCTTCTCTTTCACTATAGATGAGCCATTTGAAACTGATTTGGAAAGAAGTTTAATCGCACAATTTGTCGAACTTTTCCGGACTATTTTTCGAAATATAATACAGAAATCACTTAAACGCCCCGTGATTCTGTCAGTTCAAACTACATATACAAACCCTTCTTTGTTAAACTAACTTTTGATGAGAGGCCATTCTTTTAGTCTATGAATTGAAATCTTATAATTCTGTTCAGTACATGTATACTTTCTATTTTTATTACATGGCTTAGTTAAACGAATTCTTATTAATATTATGGGTTCATTCTACGTAAATACGTAAAAACCGTAAGTCCCATTGATAAGCAAGTGTTTATCTACGTGTACAAGTATTTAGAAAAAGTTTTCAAGATGAATATTAAGTCCTACCTTTAGTTTCTTGAAATTTATAAGTTGTAGAATTAGAAAATGAACACAAATAGAAAACGAATATAAGAATCCATATGACGGTATCCATGTTGTCACCAAACTATGATTCAGTCGGTGGAAACAGATGGCGGGGATAATATTGATCTGAGAACTTTGTAGTCTTCAACATGTGACATTTGAAATCATCTACATTTTGTGTATCAAATTATTTTAACGGTGATTATCTGCATTCATTTCCTTTGTCATTTGAAGGTTTAGATTAACATAACTAGCATTGCCAAGTGGTCTGATTTAGGGAACTTCTCTCACCCGTCCCAATTTACATTAGTGATTTTTTTTTGTATATATTGCGTCTATATAAAAAATAATTATTTTATAAACTCAGTAGGGTCTAAAGAAAACCAGAAGACTCTTACTAGACCGTCGCAACGCATACTTAATCTAAGACTGTATGCAAAGTTATTCAATAAAAAAATGTTCAACTCATTCAGCTCTTCAAAAGCCTTCATAGGGTCGAAGTTGTCAGATGACCCCTTATAGGAGTTATAGTCCCTTAAAGGCGAAAAAATAGTGTTTTTGGCCTATAGAATGAAAACTATAGCAGATAGAGAGAAGCTGTTGCTTGCTTAAATGTTCAGCTCATCTAGCTCTACAAAAGTCTTCATAGGGTCGAAGTTGTCAGCAACAAAATCTGAGAATAACAAAACTGTCGGACAATAAGGTGTTTACACTGGGAGAATTTTTCAACAGAATTTTTTTTCAAGCATACGGAAGGTAGCTACAATAATGTAGCTCCTTTGACATCGTTGATTTGGCGGAGCTACAATGCGGTCCCATTAATCGTAATGGAGAAAATTAAATTTCTTTCCACATTCTAATACAGCTTCAAGAAGAATCCAAATAACCAATAATACTCTGTATAATATGTGGTCATTAATAAATTTGGTTAAAAGCCATAAGTAACTATTATTTTTTTTAGAAAACCCACATTTTCAATATTTTGATCCTGAACTTCATTATAAAGTTATAAGAGACTTAAAAAAATTATAGTTTCACGAAAATGTTTTAAATTCCGTTAAATATCGGTAAATTTTAAGTGCATTTATCATTAGAATAATAAAAGCAATATTTTAGTACCAAATTTGACATCAAATGAAATGAATTGCACCCGGTGTGATTTCACTTTCGGCGTAGCAGTTGTAGCTCCGCCGATTCAAATATGTCAAAGGAACTGCATTATTATAGCTATACGGGAGGGTGCACATCATCAATTACATCAAAACGCATTATCTAAAAAAAGTCAAAATATGATAGATGAAATGTCGTGATTTCCTAAATTTCTAGATATTTTTCTTATTGTGTTATCATAGATGATGCTTGGCGCCGTACATGGTCTGTATAGTATTTCAATGCAACAACCGGTATATATAGAAAATTGAATCTTTAAATCAGTCATTTTTGTTTTGTATAAATCATTTTTGTCAGTCATTTTTCCAGCTTGTATCTATGAATTGTGTTCTACTAGAACAAAATCAGAAAATTGTCACATGATACGTAAGAGTCCCCCACTTTCCATAGATTGCTCTGAAAACATTCCGAATTTGTCTTCATAACTTGTCAACACAAAGCCTGTATACTAGTATCAGATAGGCACAATGTACTATTCTGAATCTAAAATGTACTTTTCTATGTGAGCTATTATGTATCTTTAGATAGTAATTAGACTTGAAATATTGAATGAAATAGTACAGAAAAAAGCAGAGGTACCTATGGGGTATCCGAATGCCAAAAGTCCGATAGGACAGAGACAAATCCAGTATTACCAACAAGGACGGGACAAAAACAGATAACATGTAAAACATGAAAACACAAAAATAACTGAATATCAATCAACAACGCGAACTCCAGTCGAAACTAAAGTGAGCTCAGGTGCTCCGGAAGAGTAAGCAGTTCCTGCTTGCTATAGCACACCCGTCGCGTTGCCAACAGTTAATTAAGTGTGTCAAATCCGGTAAAGGAAGACAAAACAAAACACTATGACAAACCAACATCTGCACTCATCTGAGAGATCGAAATCCCATATTTGTCTATGAGTGCATGATGTCTTCCGTAATATTTCTTGAGTGAATACAGCAACCGAGGAGCAACATAACCCTGTGTGAGCATTTTTTTGGTCAGATGTGACGCTCTGCTAAGGAAATCGATGTAAGTCCAGCACGCTCTGGAGTAACGAATCAATTGAGATACGTAAACTGGAGCGGGCGGAATGTTGCTACACAAGAAGGGAACATTGACGATTTGAAAGTTGAAGTCATCACGTTTGTCATAGAGCTTTGTTGAAAGTTTTCCTTGAGAGTCAATTTCAAGATGTAGATCTAAATATGAAGCAGACTTTCCAGAAGCCGTAGTGTCCTTAATCTCAAGATGAAGAAAGTAACCAAATCGAGAATTGTTCAGTACAGAGCATGGAATAGTAACAGATAAAAACCAAAAAAATGTCAATCATCTTTAACATATATACACCAACTCATAAAATATAATCAGTTTATCATAACCAATATTTTCTGTTTTTTAAACAGTCGTTTTGATTGTTTTAAATTTCAGAAATTATTGTTCTTTGTTGTTTAAAATTAAAAGGGAAGTAATGTTACTTTAAGGATGTATTCTGATCTATTCTGGTCATGTATTACCGCATGTATTCTGATCTATTCTGGTCATGTATTATCGCATATATGCACTACGCCACTGCACTTACCAATTACATCGGACCCCCTGTTATCGGTCTCCTTAAAATCTCGCTTGGGATTAACTTTAAAGTTTTATTGAAAATGTATGTACTATGGCTGCATTGATTTTATATAATATATGTTAACCAGTGGCGTAGCTTGCCTTTTTTGAAAGTGAGGCAAAACCGGCGAGGGGTCTGGGGACCGCTAAAGGTCCCCATGCAGTGGGTCCAGGGGGTCCAGGGGGGGCGAAGCCCCCCGGCCGAAAACGATTTCTAGCTATTTAGAGGCCACAGAATACGTCTCCTAACCATATGAAATCACAGTGTATAACCGGACAGTAAGCGATCACGGAAGTTAGTCACTGTCCGGTGGTAAAATCCTAGTTGATTAAATAAAAATGTATGATTTGGCCATGAATTTAAGCCCTTATTCAGCCGAAACTAAATTTTAAGAAAAATTGAAGCGTACAATTAGTTTACATTGTTATTTATCACTATTTAAATTATCAATATATAATGTAGATCATTTTAATTTTCGAAAAAAAGTGGTTTAATCATTGATATTTTTGACAATGGAAACTCATTGCAGTGAAAGAAACAACAAATTATTAGTGAACCACTTACATTGAAATAGTGCATTGCATCTCCATTTAAAGCTGTTTAAATAGGAAATCCTTTGGTGTCAAATTATTTGACGAAAATGGTTTGGATTGTTTATAATAATCGGATTTGTAAGAGCACTGCTCACTCCGTCTCTGTCCGACTAATTGCCACTGTACACAATCATTAATTGTTAGAAAGTTATATCTATCTGTCCGATTAATTGTTGGGTTGAATGTAGCAATAACAAGACAAATATCCTTACAGCCCCGGTATACAGCTAGAGCAAAATGATTTTAAAAAAAAACCTGGAACAAATATAAAAGGTAGCAGCTTATCCAAACAAAGTATTGCAATAAAATTGCATGAGGATTGAGATTTACTACAAAAGAACTATTTTTGTAATTTCTCTTAAGTTCAAGCAACTTATCGAACATTCATCTAAGCTGTGAATTTGTATAAAGTAATTGGAATTTTTGGAAAAATAAAGAAGGAATATGTCAATAGGACACGGATGACCCCGCTAGGCCCCAAACAGGAAGTTGATGTCTGGCAGACCTAAAAGTTGCTTAGGACATAAAGTTTGTGTTACTGAAACATCCTACTAAGTTTCAAATCATTCTGAGAAAAGCTTGACAGAAATTTTTGAAGTCATGTGCACATATTTTCACACCAGCCTAAGTCCAAAACAAGAAGTAGATGTCTTACAGGTCTAAAAATCGCTGAGGAGGTACAGTTTGTCATATTAAGCCATCCTACCAAGTTTCAAATCATTCTCATGAACGATTCCTGAGAAAAGCTTGACGAAAATTTTCACATTTGCCTAAGTCCCAACAGGAAGTAGATGTCGGACAGGTATGAAAATCACTTAGGACTTATACAGTTTGTCATACTGGACCATCCTACCAAGTTTCAAATCATTCTCATGTACGGTTCCTGAGAAAAGCTTGACGGAAATTCGTACGGACGGACGTACGGACATGAGTAAAACTTAATGCCCCCGACATGTCGTCGCGGGGGCATAAAAAGGATTATACATGTAGGTAAAATTTCAGATTTGGAAAGTTGGCTTTTCTCTTAAAATCTAGCTGACTTTTCAAACTTTGCAAATGAAAATATTTATCTAAGGTTTTATATGCATGTATATGCCGCATTTTCGTTACAAATAGTTATGATCGACAATCTGTTACTACAGAATAAAACTTTAACAAGACCAATCGATGTCTGGCCCTGCGTCGCACTGAAAATGTTAAACCCTGTACGTTCTAGGCCAAATATGGACAGTCAATATTTTTTTACACTGCATCCTATGGTGGACTTACAAAGTATTTTTGTCACATGCCAACCATTATCAAAATAATAAGACAAAAAATAGTTTCTATTTTTCCCCATTTGTCCCCTTTATTGTTGTTGTTATGCTTTATTTATTATTATTATTGTTGTTGTTTTTCATGTTGTTGTTGGTCAAGAAAAAAATGTATCCTCCATTTTTTTATCCCATATATGACAAAAATTAACGTGTAAAAAAGAATCTAAATCGGAACATAGATTAAAAGCTGCATTTTTGCCCCTTTTGGGCCCCTCGTTCCTAAACAGACAAGAAAAGGACACCCAAAAAATCAGCCGCACCCTTCCTTTTATTGTAAGTATTAAACATTACTGAAAGTTTCATAGCATTTGATGTACCGTACTAAAAGTTAATTTGGAAACAAATAAAATAGTCGCTTTTTGGCCCTTTTTGCCTTTATTTCTAAACGAAAAAAAAGGGGACACCCAAAATCAACCATGCCTTTTCTTTTATGGTTAGTAACATTACTGTAAAGTTTCATAGCATTTGGTCAACCAGAACAAAAGTTATGGTGGAAACATATAAAAAAATAGCTTTTTTACTCCCTTTATGGCCCCTAATTTCTAAACGAAAAAGATGTGACACCCAAAATCAGCCCCACCCTTCCTTTTACAGTAAGAAACATTACTGTAAAGTTTCATAGCATATGGTCAATTAGAACAATAGTAATTGTGGAAACAAATTAAAAAATCACTTTTTGGCCCTTTTTTGCCCCTAATTTCTCAACGAAATTATAGAATGACCCCAAAAGGTGAGATGCACATTTACAATATATCTGTAATCACTGTGTTTCAATTTCAAAAAATATCTATCAATTTGTTTATTTAAACATTGCTGGCTAGCGATTACTCGTTGAACTATGCATATTTACAGCGTTGCCAAATTTCCGGCTTTTATGCCACTCTGCTTTGATATTTTTCGTTGTTAGACGTTTAGAACACAACAAATCTATGAGTTATCCGTTTCATGAGTTTAAAGCTTCATGCGTTTAAAGTTTATAATTGTCTTAACTCTAAAGTTCCCCCTATCCCAAACATAGTTTGATCTTTAAAAAATCATATTTTTGGTAACATTCTTCGTATTGTGTTTGGAATTTTTTATTTTTTGGTAGAGCTCTGTTACAACGCGTCACAGAGCTCCCCTGCTGAGTCTTGAATAGACGAAACGCGCGTAAGACATAGGAAAATGTAGTGTCTGGAACTTTGTTGTAATTTTTATTTTTAATGGACTATGTGAATACAATAGAAAATAATGAGATGTGGAATAAGTGTACGCGACACAACCCACAATTTAACGGCAATTTACAAAAACCACAATGGACAACCGCCAGCAGCCTTCAACGAGGCCATTTGGCACTGCTCGCGGTTCTGCAATTGGCCCATGGTCTAAATAAAATGCATATAATTCAAATCCAACCCTGAAATAGTCACAGATAGACCCCCTTCTTAAACAAGGAACAGAAAACATCAAAAATGCAAGTACAAACGAAAGCTTTGTCAAAGATTCCTGGCTTAGGACAGGGACATGTAATATGTGGCGGGGTTAAACTAGTTTTTTGGGCGCAACCTTCCCCCTATCAATATTCCAAGACAAAGCACAAAAACTTAACATAATAAAAATCAAATCGATCAAAGTCCAATTCCACTAGAGAGAACATAAGACAAAAAACAAGAACAAACAAAAGGACGATAAAGGAACTCTCTATCGAACACTCACTGTTACTGACAGCTAGCTGAGAATCATCAATCGGCTGATGTAAAAAAATCAACTAACCAGCAATGATTAACGTATATTAAGGCAGTCCAATAAATTTACGGTGTACGATTTTTAATTGAAGAAAACAGAAAATAAATACTGTCATCTGATTTCCAGCATTAACCATAGCCAGCATAGTTCCGTTTATAAGGGAGTTTATAGATTCGAGGCTGTTAATAAACCTTTCGTGATAATCTGCAATCACAGTCGCTAAGGCTTACCAAATTTCTTAAACCAACTTAAATCATTGTTCAGCTTTTTATTATTATGATTATTAATATGAAAAATTGATTTACCAACAGTTGGCAGCTCCATTACGTCCATGATCTAGATCTAAATTGTTTGCACATCTTAACGGGACTCTTACTGTTTTGAGCACGTTGTTCGTTAATGAATACAAGTAAATGAACATTGAATGACTCAAATATCTCAGTACACTGGCTGTCCAATGTGATAAGAAAATTTGTTTCATAAGATTCCAGTCAATGGAAAGCTCCTTATGAACCATTTTGACATTTGCATTTTAAAATAAGTCATACACAATGCAAGTGACATGCAAAAAGTAGGCCCAGGGTTTTAAATGTACTCATATCTGTTAATCGCCCTTTCTTTTATCATCTTGTTGAATGGATTTCCATTTTGTTATGAACACTGCTTCATTTATTTTTTTTCGAATCCAACAGTAGAGACTATTTTGCGCTCCCACATTTATTCTGTACAATAAATAAATAAACCAAACACACAACGAAATAGATTATCATAAAAAATATGAAAATATATTCATAAGCCTTTGAATAAGCACCTGTAGAATATAAAATAGGAATGGGGAATACGTCATGTAATTTGAAATTATAACTTTTTTATTCAAACCCTGAGGATTCAAAGCAGGCAATTAATCGGACACCCACAAAAAATAAACGACCAATTAATCGGACAGTAAACGATTATGCCAAAACTACAAAACTTGATGTTTTAAACAAAATTGTTTATTTTATCTTAACTATCATTGTCAATGTAGAGAGTCTATCAACTGCCCTTTGAGATAATAATAAAAATATTAATCAAATCATTGCAGTTTGTGTGTAAATTCCAAATATGTGCTAAGCGGTGAAGGAAAAAATGTTCAAACACTGATGATCAATTGAAATTTTTTAACATTTTGAATTGTCAAGAATACAAAAAGAAACGTTGAAAAGTTCCATAAATGAGCAAGGTATAAATTCAACTTACCTTTGTTCCTAATCGATATTATAGAGTGTTCATACACACTAAAAACCACAAAAATTTTGGAGAAAAATAACATACAACTAGGATTTAACCACCGGACAGTGATCAACTTCCGTGATCGCGTACTGTCCGGTTATACACTGTGGAAATGGGTATCAAAGTCAACCTGGGTCTTGTTTTTTTTTTAACTGAACAAGTGTCTAAAGAAAACATTCCTTATATTATCTACATTGAATTTCGAAAACGTTTAAACTCTAAGGGTTTTCCTATACCAGGCCGGGCATATGTTGATCTAAGACATTCAAAATTATGATAGCAGTTGAGTATATTTTGGTTGTACATACTCATCATATTCCTGAGTTTTTGACAATTCGTAAATTGAATGCCATTACTTAAGTTCCTTTTTTTATCCGATGCCCACAACTTTGTGTCGACTACTTTATAAACTGCGTTTCGCGTTAAAGCCATGCTCCTGCTAGGTACGGTAGCGCGAGTGAGCGGGTGGGTTGGTGTTTTACGCCCTAGCAACACTATATAGGGCGATGAAAATGAAGAGAGTAATAAAATGAACATGAAATGAAAATGAAAAATATGGAGTGTGAACAGTAAATTTCGAAGTTCACAGAAAAAGGGAGAGATGGGTAGGGGCGGAAAATTTAGCCTATGTGGTGTACTACTTGACGGTCCAAGAGATCATTACGTGCATGAAGCTTACATGGCATTCTCCACACATGTTGGCCCACCTCACAGCCCCCGTGGACAAGGGCCTTCTTTTTCAGCCAGCTAGGGTACACACTTAGTCGCTCTATGGGCTGAGCACCAACACTAGGTCAGAATTCCAAGACCCTTAGTCACCTCTTAGAACAAGCTTGACTCTGTTGCGGGCCTTTTTCGTCATCCAGGCCCCACACGGGACGGGTATAATAGAACGGCACTTTGTTTTACTAATCTTTCTTATTGTTGCTTTAAAGTTTGATTTGAAGAATCATTGAACTATATCAAAACCATATGCCTCGAATTGTTTTAAGTCTAAATGCACGTTTTTCTTAGCATTTCAGAAATCACACCTTTGAACAGTTGTTTTTGTTTATTTTTGCACAAAATTTTACAAGTTTTTATAGTCATATAATATTAATTTTGCTGAATCGTACATATAATGTAAAGAAATTTTATTAAAGATGTAATTTGTTTAAAATATTGTTGCGTAGTGGACTTTTTTCTAACCCATGTTCCAAGTCGTATAATTTTTATCTATGATACTCTTTGATTAAAGGTAGCATATTTTGTATTCCGTCAATTTTATATACATATTTAAGAAAATGTTGTTCAAATCAGTTCAAAACGTTATTCTATCAACATTGCATTTTATAATAATTAAGCCATGTTAACTTGAAAGTGGACATTTTTTGAAAACGTCCCAAGTACGGGAAAATCATGGCCCTACAAGTATTTTCATTTCACCAATCCTTCATATATGTTATTGCCCATTTATGTCAAAATTGACAATGAAATTAATTTTTACGTGCCTTTAAAGTAAATATGCAAATAACTAGAACGACATAGTTTTAGATGTAGATTATTTACCTGTCACATGACTTGAATAATAAACAAAATGGTGGATCACTTCCGAGTTACCTGAGGATTTTTCTAAACCTGTGTATTAAAAGCTTTACTTATGCTGCATAAAGTATGATACTCAATGTGATGGTTGATAATTGAGATAATCAAACTTCCCCACAATACTTTATCGCACCATTTTATATATTAATGTTCAAATTTTAGAACCAAAATCTATGGAATTTGTTTCTGTCCTTTAACTCTTTCTTTTCTCTGCAGTACAGTTAGATACCCTATTATTCTTCTTCAGTTCATAACTTTATTAGTTTAAATTTTGTTATTCTAACCGCCTACGCCTCTGCGTATAAGTTATTCCGAAACATAATGGTCTATCAAGACAGTGTTTTGTACCACATAGATGTAGATGTAGCCAGATTATGTCATCACTTTTTTTTCTTGACCGTTGCATCCGCATTCGTGTTAAATTTGTGTTTACGTCTTAATAAACAAATATTTCACGATTGGCATGCACAGCTCTATCTGTTTAACTCAGGAAAAAAACAGATTTACATGTACTGACTTCGTCCTCAGTCCATATAGTTTTTCACATGTTCATTAATACTTGACATCATCAAAACTGGGAAAAAGGTTATAATTGCAATGTATACTATCAAATGAATTAGTAACAAAAATGAAATGACAATTTGCAGATTTCAATTGATCCATTCAGCAATTAAATAAACCACTTCTTTAAGGCCAAAAAAAAAAGTAGGTGAGTTTACTGTCACCCGACCCTACCTAATTTTTTACCCCCTACCCTAAATTTTTTTGAGCATTTTCCATTAAGCACTGTTAAAGTCACAAAGCTGCCCCCATAGAATCAAGGTAAAAAAAAATTATATAAAAAAAATAATTTCCTACCTACCGACCCTAATTTTTTTCAGCATGTGACAGTAAACACACATACTTTTTTGTTTGGCCTAATTATACATGTATTGGTTTTTTTGTTTTTTTTCAGATATCATAAGCAGACCATGGTTTAGCAAAAAAAAGAAGTGATTTGTGATGGAGATGTTCTTGTCTCTGGGTAAATTTATTGTTGATTTATATATGACATGAATGATGTTAAAAATGAATTAGTTGCAGTGGCGGATTCAGAAATTCTGATAAGAGGGGGCCGCTTTGGTCATGCTTCAATGATTTCCTATATATTCAACCAAATTTTTCCGCTTTAAGGGGGGGGGGGCTGGATCTGCCTAGGATATATGTTGCGTGATACTAAGGGGAATGGGTCGGCTATAGTGAAATTTGAAATAAAAAGGCAGGACGGTACTTTAATTAATGAGACAGGAGGGTGATTTTTTGCTGAAAAAATGTAAAGGTAATTTGAAAATTATAAAATGAGTATATTGCATGCCAAAAAAAATCCAGGCTTCAATTTTTGGGGAAATAAAATGACAGGATGAAAAAAATATCCATGGCCCCTCTATAAATTGAATAGTTGCTCCTTAATGTGTTTAAGCATTTAATGTACATGTAGCAATATGAGATCTAAAGTTTGGGGAACATTTTTTTTATTGTGAATTCACAATAAAAAATTTACAATGTATTTCTATTTTAGGTCTCTTGGTTTTCTTGATGACATGTCCATCGGGGACCAGGTCACAAACAGGTATCAAAATAGTAACAAAATTTGTCAAATTTTTATTGTCAATTAAGTTGAATTAACAAGATCAGTAAGTACAAATATGGAATAGAAATGAATAGTAAGATTTTTTAATGCAAAGCAAAATTTTCTTCTGATGTTGTATGAGGGTTTGATGAGGGTCGGGAAGACCTTTTCCAGGACGCCGGGATTGGCCATATTATTTAACAGGAAAACGGGAAAAGCGACTAGCGGGACACAGGAACCTGCAGTTTATTTTTCGGGATGTTGGATCGGTAGTTTTTATTATCCGGGAAAATGGGATTATAAAATTATTTTGACCGGAATTCAGGACGGGACCCCCTCCTCCCCTCCCCCTTTGATATACATTAGATATTCATGATAATTTATATTATAAAAAAAGAAAAATTGAAAATATCAGATAAAAAAAAACATCTATTTCGTACATAAAAAAATCAAGCTACATATAATTAGTAGAAGTCAAGTAAACATGAAGATAAGGCATTTAAACTGACACTCTTATTCAACAATAGAATTAAATCAAATGCCTTTTAAAAACAGTGTCAGTAAAATTGGTTAAATGGTAAGAAAAAGAAAAATCTTTTTTTTTTCTTTGTATAAAAACATTCTAATATAGACACAGAAATATCTAAAGCCATTAGATCTCTAAAAAATTCTAAATCAGGGGGTCTATCTCTAGTATTGAATGAGATGTTAAAATATGGTCAAGTAGTATTAACACCATTATTAAATAAATTATTTAATTTAGCTTTATCACACGGGGAGTACCCAACTATATGGTCTCAAGGATGCATTACCCCGTTACACAAATCTGGTTCAGTCTATGAACCTACTAATTATAGAGGAATCACTTTAAGTGACTCCATTGGAAAATTGTTTAACAAAATACTAAATCTAAGATTAGCAACCTTTTTAGAGAAGCAAAAAGTAACTAATAAAGAGCAAATAGGCTTCATGAAGAAATGCCGTACATCAGATCATATGTTTGTGCTTAAAGCACTTATACAAAAATATGTTAAAACAAACTCTAAACCTTTATATGTTTGTTTTGTTGATTTCAAACGGGCTTTTGATTCTGTGCTCCATGTCGGATTGTTATATAAATTGAAGAAGACAGGAGTTGGACATAAGTTTTATAACATCATAAAAAGTTTATATAATACTACTTTTATTTGTGTAAAATCAAATAACTTTAGATCTGACTTTTTCAAATCAGATTTAGGTGTACGCCAAGGGGATAGTTTAAGCCCCACTTTGTTTAATTTGTATGTAAATGACCTTCCAAATTATTTTGATGACACATGCGATCCAGTGTGTCTATCTCAATATCAAATAAACTGTCTTATGTATGCTGATGATGTGGTCTTATTATCATCATCTGAAAAAGGAATACAAAACTGTGTGAGAAGATTATCAAACTTTGCCACTGAGTGGAAAATGAATATTAATACAAAAAAGACCAAAATAATGGTCTTCAATAAAAGTGGCAGACTAAAAAAACATTAAAATTAAATATAATGACACTTTAATAGAAAATGTAAAACAATACACATATCTTGGTATTGTGTTTACAGCATCTGGCAACTTTGGAATTGCCAGACAAGAAATAAGTAATAAAGGAAGGAAGGCACTGTTTAAATTAAGAAAAACATTTACAGCTGATTCCCCTAGCATAAAAACATTATTACATGTATTTAATCATACTGTGAAGCCAGTCCTACTTTATGGATCAGAGATTTGGGGAATATTTTCTCAAAATAAATTTTTAAAAAATTATGATGACTTTATAAGTAAACAAATAAATAAAATCTCAGTTGAAAAAATACACACTAAATTTTGTAAATTTTCTTTAGGTGTTAGATCTAAGTCCTCAGATGAGGCATGTAGAGGAGAACTAGGAAGTTATCCTATTCTATATGATGTTTTACTTAACATGATTAAGTACTGGTTATATATTATCAACTCCAATAATCAAATATCTTTACTTCAAGATGCATATACATATTATAAAAATACTGAGAACAAGAGTCAAGAATCATGGCTGGGATGCATAAAAGAATTATTCAACTATCTAAAATTGTCACATTTATATAAGAATGCTAATAATTTAAAAGAAACTGCTATTATAAATAAAGTTAAAAAGAAGCTAAAGGAAAAGTTTCAACAAATTTGGAAAAATAATTTATTTAATGATAAAAGGAAATCTGAGCAAGGCAATAAGCTGCGCACATATAGAAAATTTAAAAATATATTTAAATTTGAACCATACTTACTACATGTCAATAAACAGGACAGACAAATACTAACTAAATTCAGAATAAGTGCCCATAACTTAGACATTGAGCGAGGCCGCTATATAAATATTAAAGCAGAGGACAGAATCTGCAGAATGTGCAAACAGGAAGTTGAGGATGAGGAACACTTTTTACTCAAGTGTTCAAAATTAAATACAATAAGAAATGATAATTTTAAACAAATAATAGATAAATATAAGAACTTTAAAACATTGAATAATGAACAAAAACTAACTTGGCTCTTGGTTTCTGAGGATAATTTTATTATATCATCAGTTGCCAAACTTATAAATAAATTATTTAAAGAAAGAGAGGTTATCCTTTCTAGGGAGGGGGCTGTTTCCCTCAATGCTTAAAATGTGTGTTATTAATTTGATTTGTCTTGTTAAATAATTAGTGAACTATTTGTTGATGTTATTAGGTATATTGTATGTCTTTTTATATGTACTCCAATCAATCAAATCATATATGTTTTGTGTTATAACTGTTTGATTATTCTGCTCAAATTTTGGGCACTGTGATTAGTTTAATAAAATTATCTTATCTTATCTTATCTTATTAGATTAGAAATAATCCATGGTTTATTGTTGATTTTAACGTGGGTATCCATTGAATTTGTTTATTTTATCCCTCAGGGCAAAAAATAAATGAAAGCAATGGCAACCCATGTAAAAATTTCCAATAAATCAAAAGCAGCCATGGATTATTTCTTACTTATAATTTCAGATTATGGTGAAATCAACATGTACTACACATCAAGGGTGACTCTACATGAAGCTGGAGACCATGGAACTGTGACATACAATGGACCAATCAACAATGATAACAAGCCAACTATTTTACGAATTCAGGCCAAACCAAGTACATATCTGACTGTCACTCCATCCTCAAACTTCACATTAGATAGATGCTCATCTGGATTCCAGATTTCTACATGTGTACCTGGGTAATTGAATTAAAGCTAAAAGTGACATTTTTTTCAGGATCATTGATGTGCCAGCTACATTGTAATATGTAAATTGAATTGAATCTTATTATGCCATTGCTATCTGTATATATGTATGTTATGCTTAAGTAAAGTTCTTGGTCAAGGTCAATGTCTTTAGGAGTTATTTGCAGCATTTAAGGGCCATACTTTATCTCAGAGACACATTTTGTACTTAATCAATTTTTCCCTTACTACAAGTAAATTAAAAACATTTTAATATATGCTTATTTTGTGTTAATAAAACTTTCAGTAACTTATTTTAACCATTGATCTTTCTGTGAATTTGAAGAAAAGGGTCACCTTGTCTCATGTCTCAGTATTCATTGTTCCTATTATTTAGGTGTTTCTATGTGTACCTGTTTGATGCCTATTACTACAACAATACACTAACTATTATTCAGGTGTTTCTATGTGTACCTGTTTGATGCCTATTACTACAACAATACACTAACTATTATTCAGGTGTTTCTATGTGTACCTGTTTGATGCCTATTACTACAACAATACACTAACTATTATTCAGGTGTTTCTATGTGTACCTGTTTGATGCCTATTACTACAACAATACACTAACTATTATTCAGGTGTTTCTATGTGTACCTGTTTGATGCCTATTACTACAACAATACACTAACTATTATTCAGGTGTTTCTATGTGTACCTGTTTGATGCCTATTACTACAACAATACACTAACTATTATTCAGGTGTTTCTATGTGTACCTGTTTGATGCCTATTACTACAACAATACATTAACCTATGTATGGAATAGTGAATGGAAGAGCTTCAACACATCATCTAGTGTCCTGTATGTCAGCGTGTGTCACTTGACAGGAACTAAACACATTGACTTCAAGCTACGCTTCAAGTCTATAGGTATTGTATTTGAAAACCCTCGGTATGTTAATTATGGTTTAGTTCCATAAGAGTTTGTATACCCTATCTACATGATCTACAACAGTAGGATGGCATATACATGTAGTGTTCATGTCCATTTGTCCATCTGTCCCAAATGTTGCAAGATGGTGCATGATGTCTTTTTGACATATTCTTGTACAATTGTTTTTGCTGCATATAAATGGTGTACATTTATAGTCCCTAAGATTTTGAACACATGTGAAATTGGATTAGACAGAAAGTGCCAAGCAAACTATTTTTAACATTGTTGGAAATTTATTTTGATTTTATAATAAATGACTCATCTGAGACACTCCTGCCAAAAGTTTAAAGGCCAAAGTAAACTTGAATTTGAAGAGCAGTGAAAGGTATATTGAAATTCAATTGGATAAATTGAACAAGAAGTCTTATGGAGGAGTAAATATTCAAGACACAACATCAAGTTATAAGTATTGAAGTTGAACAAAGTAAAGAACATTTCTGACGATAAAAATATAAAGCAACTTTAACATTTCGTAATTCTTCTCCTTCCAGAAAGAAGGTTTGTGTTTGGAGGAGATTCAGTCCATGCTAAATCCGGACAGGTTGCCTCCCCTTATTTCCCTAATTCCTACACCCAGAATGGAGAACAGACTACCTATGTATTCCACAGTAGATTTGTAGAAGATAAAGTTGTGCTAGAATTTGATGATTTTGACATTGCTCCTGGTGGATATCTTTATGTGAGTACTATATTGTAAATACTATAGTTTAAAATTAAAAATGAAAGAATATGGAATATGTGCCAGAAAGACACGATCCACATATTGAAATGATTTTGATAAGTGTACAAAGGCAAAATTTCACTGCGTGTGAAGCGTTTTTTCTGGATTAACCTTCATCAGACACGCTAGGAGTAAAAAACTTGGAAAACCAGTAGAAGTCTCTAGATTTAATCATAGACATATAACCCATAGATAAAGTTCACAAGAAATATCAAGCTGTTAGCCTTTGTCCTTTGATTGTCATATGAATAGAACTGTGACTAATTTTATTGCATTGATGTCCTATCTGTGTTATCCTATCAAGAATCACTGATTAATAGATCTTATCTGAATCACCTACTTGGTCCCAAGTTGACTTTTTTTTCTCGCGGCAAAATAGAGTTACATCCCTTTGACCATAATCTAAAATATAGCAGACGAAAGCACAGGAAAAGACAATTATTTTGGTGTTACAATGAGAAAAATCGGCCAAGAAACACAGTTTTTAGGAAGAGAAAAACAAATAATTTTAAAGAAATGAATATTTCAGGTATGTGGTTTCAACCTGTAAGCAAACAAAGTTCCTGAAGCCACCTGAAAATGAAAATATATGCATGTAAAAGCACGTAAACAAAGCTTTTTAACGATACATGCCAGTATAGGGTCAAAGCTGGTCAAATTGAGTTATTTTATTTTTTTTTCTCCTGTTTTCTATAAAATGCATAGAATTTTAATCACAAGATACATATGTTATTCACCCGACATTTGATAGTAAATGCATTTGTTTTTTTGCAATTTAAATGAGGAGGAAAGAGACAAAAAATAACAATGCACAACAATCAAACTGAGACCATCTGACAATAAACAAAAACATTTTCAATATTTTAATTCCTCACACTAATAAAAAAAATACAAAACCGACTTTTACATGATTAATATAAACCCATTAAATATACAAGTCGGTACAACTGTCTATACAAGTGATTATTAGACATCTACTTAATGTACATAACTCTTGTAATTATCGTAATAAATTTTATTATACCCCCACTCGTAAGAGAGGGGGCTATATTGCAATCACCTTGTCCGTCCGTCTGTCCGTCTGTCTGTCCGTCCGGTTCAATTTCTCTGCTTCTACAGGATGGATTGGTTTCAAATTTGGTACACAGCTTCAGCATGATGAGTTATACTATGCCTACCCTTTCCAGGTCAGTCCATCATATACTTCCTGTTTTCCAAGCCGACTTAGACTTTTTTAGGGGAAAAAAATTGGAATGTGAAATATTTTGTAACAGATTTCTCGGCTTCTACTGGATGGATTGGTTTCAAATTTGGTACACAGCTTCAGTATGATTAGTTATACCGTGCCTCCCTTTTCCAGGTCGGTCCATCATCTACTTCCTGTTTTCCGAGCTGACTTAGACTTTTTATGGTCAAAAATAGACAATTTTTCGTAACAGATTTCTCGGCTTCTAGAGAAGGGATTGATTTCAAATTTGGTTTACAGCTTTAGCATGATGAGTTGTACCGTGCCTCCCCTTTCCAGGTCAGTCGGTCATCTACTTCCTGTTTTCTGAATGGCCGAGTGGGGGTATGCTTAGCACGACTTAGTGCAACCCCTTGTTTTGTATTGGCATGAGACAACTTAAAAAATGCAACACAAAGGCAGATTTGTACTGGGCCGATGGCCCTAAATGATCAAAATGCCTCTTGCCGTCAGAATTTACTAAAGGAGAGTTGTGGAAATAATCCTGTCATATTTTTTTGGTCAGGATAGAAACAGTTAGTGCCTATGAAGAAGTCAACTTAAGTCATACAAACACTGTAAGACACAGCAGTCGTGCACTATTGACCTTTGACAATGATACAAACATCATACAGTAACATGTATGTGAAAACTGCATGCACAAAGTTTAAAAAACAATTAAACAATTATATTGCCAAGAGAAAAAAAAAATAAACCCCTACAACTTCAGGCTTGAAAACTAGATCCAATCTCATTAAAATAAGATCTTAGTTTACTCGTCCACTATGTTCCCTTCGTTCGGACGAGTGGACGAGTAAACTAAGATCTTATTTTAATGAGATTGAAACTAGATCTGACCAGCAAAAGAACGAAAAACTATCTAGATTACTTGGGAAGCAAAAACAATTCAAAAGAAAGTAAGCAGACTTTTAATCTTTAATTCGCAACTTCACTGTCTGTTATCAGATAGGTGTCAAAACAATTACAACGCTCATAGAACCTTTGATGTTGCCTTGGAACTTTGTCTATGGGTTATATGTCTATGATTTAATTAATGAATGTGCTAAGCCAGGAATCTTTTGTCAAAGGTTATTTTTGTACTTGTTGCCTTTATGTCAGTTATTCTGTGTCGTGAAGTGGGTTTTAAATCAATTATTTCAGTTATTGTTCTGGAATCCCCCTTTTTGAGTAGAGTGGGATATATGTGGAATCCCCCCCAAAAAAAATGCCTTCAAATTTTTTTGTAATTGCAAGATGGCAAGCAACAATCACAGTTCACCTTATAGGCTACTGGCTGATTTCCATTGTAGATTTTTAAGTTACTGCTGATTTATTTAGGGTTGTTCATGTACAACTATCATAAACAATCATTTCCTTAAATATTGTTTGAACTAGTGAATGGCCTTACTAATGCTGAGATAAAAAATAAAGGTGTGTGTGTTTCTGGTTTCATGCCAAAAACAGGGTAGGAAGTTACTTATGTAGGGATTTAGGGTCAGGTGAGTTGGTGTATGTTGTCATTGTCATCGTCTGTCATCTTTAACTTTTGTTCTAAAATCTTTTTCTGTGAAATTACTGAAGGGATTATTTGAAACTTTGCACACCTGATCTATAGGATGTCATCTACCAAAATTGCAAAAATGGTAACTACCAACTAAAAACATGGCTGTGATTGCTAAAAATAGAACAGGGGTGTCAGACCCCAGTTTTTGGCTTAAGAGTACAATAGATACTGTGAAAGTACTTAAATTTGCGGGTATCACTTTTCGTGGATTGGGAGTAAATTGCATTTTCGTGGATTCATGAATTCATGGTTTTAGCAATTTTCTATCAAAATCAATGTTTAATTCTCTGTTCGTTGGGAATTTAATTTCGTGGCTTGCCTGACCCACAAAAAAACACGAAAATTGGTACCCCACGAAAATTAATACTTTCACAGTAGAGAAAATCTGAAGCTACACTCCTTCTTCAGCATGAAAAGCTCTACAAAAGTCACCATTGGCTGAGGTTGTCAGTTGACCCTTATATGGGTTATAATTCAGGCTCCT
Organism: Arcuatula senhousia; assembly: GCA_963971305.1. NCBI lineage: Eukaryota > Metazoa > Mollusca > Bivalvia > Mytilida > Mytilidae > Arcuatula > Arcuatula senhousia. Next base: position 13,280,356 of record OZ020306.1, read on the forward strand.
GGGAGCCTCTTGTTATTTTCTTTTACCCTTGAGTGAATTGGGAGTAGGTAGGTTTTTGTATCAGGTAAAACTGTGCTCAGTAAAAAAAAGGTATTTAAAAAGGCTAGGGTTAGCATGAAAATCTAGATATGGAAACCAGAAACACACATGCATGTTTTTTTTTCACTTGGCCTAACCATTTAAAATGTATCCAAAATAAAATAAATAGATATTTTCTTTAAATATCTTCTTGTCTTTTTGAAAATGTCAAAATGACGAACATTTCTTTTGACAGTATTTCATACTGTCTTGATCCATATGTATACACTTTTTAAAGAGGACTATAGCATTGGTTATTTAGTTTTATTTTTAATCTATGGACCTTTCATATCTATTTTTAGTTCCACCCAACAACAGATTATCAACAGCCAATCAAGATTACAGATGATAGTCAGAGATATGTTGTGGTCTCTACAGGAAATGATCTCCAGTTTATATTTGACCATGGGTGGCCTGGAGAGGCCTACAGAAGTCACATGGGATTCAAGCTGACCTACAAATTTATATCAGGTAACTGGACTTAAAAAAAGGTCAGATAGTTAAATTTTATTCTATTGGATAGAATTAATGGCTTAAATTAAATGCTAATTATGTGAAAAGTTTACCATTAGTGACATATGTCACATTATGATGGTTTTGAAACTTTCATCCAATTTAACTACTTTCCATCCAGTTGTATAAAAATTTCTAGAGGATTTTGATTGTGATTGGTCAATTACAGTAGTAGGAGTGGTTTATAGGCCTTTTTAAGCAAGAGCATGTAGCTATTTGTAATAGCTATCGGTAAATATAAATCTAATCCAATTAGATATTAGTTATACATGCTATTTAAGATTTCTGAAATTAAACTTTTATCAATTGTAAAAGTCACCACATTATATCTATAAATTTGACATAACAAAATGTTAGGAGGATATTTGAAAAAAGTTTAAGACAAATTAAAATTCATATGTAATTAAAATAAAATATGCACTTTTTAGAAAATAAGAGAAAGAGCTTATTACATCGATTACTTGTGGATTATTTTGATTACTTGATCTTGATAGTTAAATGACAGAAGCTCGCAACAAGACTCAAGCTTAAAATTCTTTCTTTAACTTTCTCAATTGAGAAAAAAGATATTCTAGGCTAGAAGCTATATCTTAAATCAGGATTTTAAATTCAGAAACTAAAAGGTTTTATCATACATAAAGCATTTATATGTGTGATTTTGCAGAGATGAATCAGCTCACCAGCTGGTCCATGCCGGTTTAGTCCTGGTTTGCCAATTAAGTTAGATAAACAAAAAAGACAATAGGTGCACTGACCATAAAAATCTAAAGTCTATTCTATTTAAATAGGTACATAATTTATAAAAAAATAATTTTTATGCAATTTTTTGTTCAGAAAAAAAAATTAAGGCGATATTAATGTTCTTTTTTTAATATTTTGAGTTGTGTTTTTTTGCAATTAAAACAATAGACCTTAATCATTTTTGTGTTTAAATATAAAAAAAAATAAAGTAAAAAAAAAAAAGGAAACTGTTTTTATACTCGAACATCTTACAAGTTTCACAATGAGATTATTAAAGCTTTTATTTTATAATTTCAAGACAATTTAATAATTTGTTAATAGATCTATACCAAGAGTATTTTAGTGACTGTCAAGGCAATAGGCTAAATGGGTATGCATCAGATGATAATATAACCAAAGATAGTTATGATATGGCTCAATGTGCGGCCTCAATGTGAGTCTTTCACAATACAGCTGCTGTACATTTCTGTAAATATTTTCAAAATGAAGAAAAAAAATCAACTAAGCTTTATATGCATAGTTATTATGGATATAGATGTATTAAAAAATGATCGAAGATTTCTTAGAAATTTCCTTGCCCCATGTGGAATAGGGTTTATGTGGCAGTTCTGCATGGTATAATGAAAGCCGTGGTCATCAGGCTATAATTTGGAAAACCTTACTGCATACCATAGCGGTGCTTTAAGGTGGGAAAATTTCATGTTTCTTGCATGTTAAAAAATTCTGCTGCTTGCTGGACTTGATAAGAATTTGACTGTAGTATCTACTTACAAGAGGCAAAATTGTCCGGTCCTACTCATCTCTACCTTTTCTTCAAGTGACAGTCGAAACTCATATCCACCTTGTGTCCCCATTCCATCAACTTCATCATCATTTCATGTTCATTTTATCACTAACCACATGTATAATAATTATTTTTATGTATTAAGAAAATGTTAATTCAAGTATACATATATTAAATAAGTGAAATTTAAGTTCAAAGGCAGAGGTAAAAGTGTGCGACATATGCAAGTCCTTTTCATCTACCCCTTAAAATGAGATTTACAAATGTTTGAATTGGACTACCGGTATTTTAAAATCTGGTTCAGGATTCTAATTAGATGTCTCATAGTCATAAGAAAGCTTAAAAAGTAACACCCATGAGCCTAACGATTATCAATTTAGTCAGTGTTATTTACCTAATATGAAAAGATCTTAAACTTTATTCTTTTTTTTTTCAGAATAATATTTCATAAAAATATACTTAAAATAAAACCTTTCTCTTTTCTTTCAGAAATTATATCCTTGATTTTTTTTTATACAATATTCAATGAATTCTATGGTAGACTATATGCCAAACTTTTATTACTTATATGTTTTAAAATACAGGTGAAAAATCAGACTATAATATTAAGAAATAAACTATAATTGCTAAAACAACAAAACACCTTATGTTTTTATATGCCCCTAATTAAAAGTGGGCAAACCAGGATGACACCTCCATGCCATATTTTTACTAAGGACCTAAAAATCCATATCAACACATTGTGTGCACATCATAAACTCCACCGTTAAAACTAACCAGTAATCATCTACAATTATGCAAATTATTGTAAATAATTTTACAACCACTGTTAAGTTTTGAAAATTGCAAAACAGCATCAATTTATAAAACTTAAATGTAAAAAAAAAGTTCTAAAAACGTTCAGTCGACATTCAATTAATTTTTCTTAAAAAGTTCTAAAAAATTTATTGAAGCCTCCACTTGATATTGGTTCTCAACTTGTTATGAGACCTGATATGGAAAACCATGTGGAATAATCTTATCTATTTATACATGTAATAGTGCTATTTGATATATCTTTCTGTGATATTTCATAGATCTTTTAAAACAATTTTTAAGTACTCAGTAGAAGTTGAAACTTATGATTAAACTGTCTTTTATTTATTTTCAGCACATGAAACATATACACGACCTTCAACTTGTAAGTTATATTTTCAAGTTTAAAACCTTAAAAAAGTACTATATAAGAACTTTTTTGTGAGATATTTTTTTTTGTGAATTACACATTATCATTGTATACCAGTATGCCAAAAATAAGCAAAGCAAGTTTTCAATGTAAAATGCCAATAAACAAGTAGATATTTAGTGAAAATTTGACTCTGCCAACACATTCCAAAACAAAACAGTTTAACACAAAAAATAACTCATGTGTGAAAATCCTTTCTTCAGTATAATATTAACCTTTGTCTTTTGATGAGTATATGATTTTCTATAATATGAAGTTAAACAAACCTGGCTAGTTTATGACTAGTTAAACAAACATTATGTTTGTCACTTGTAGGTTGAAAGTGTGTAGAAATTATCTGTAAATGAAATGTGTCTAGAAATTCCTGTCTGTTACCTTAGAAACCCCCAAAAATCTACACAACATGTTTGTTGTAATAATGTTACAAATATTAGTTTTTGTCACATAAATGAATTTTAAGGGGAATGAAATGTCAGTATGTTATTATCAGGCATTTTACCTTACGTTGCCAAAGGCAAAAGTAGGTCTAGTAGTCAGGTCACTCTTTCTGTCCATCCGTCAATCACACTATAGGGGTGCCTCTCCTGACCCAAAGTGTCATCACTTGGCGTCCGTCTGTCATCTGTAAACTTTTTAAAATGTTAACTCCTATGACATCATAAGTCCAATTGCAACCAAACTTGGTATGGTTATTCATTAGCATTCAGTGCTTAGAACTGATGTGGGAATTTTTTATTTGTCGTATAGGGGTAAATTGCAGTTTTTTGCAAATAACTCAAAAACGGCTAAAGATATCAAAATTCTGGCATTGATAAAAGTGATCAGCATATCAAGATCTACCTACCCTAAAATTATGAAGAAAATCCAACAACCCATGTAGGAGTTATTGCCCTTTTTTGTGGATTTGTTGCAAATTTTGCACCTGTTTAGCTCAATATCTTGAAAACTATATAAGATATTTGAGAAATTTAAATTGCATATTGATAAACTCATCAAGATCTACAAAATATGTAATAGGGTCAATATTGTAGGACCTTTCCTTTTAGGAGTTATTGCCCTTAAAACGTCAACATTGAGCATTTTAACAGCATTTCCTCATTACATTGAAAACGTTAATTCCTCTGACACTTAAAGTCAAATTGGAACCAAACTTGGTATGGTTGTTCATTAGCATTGGGTGCTTAGAACTGATGTGGGGATTTTTGATAGGTCGTAAAACCTGGCCGCTGTGGCTAAAAATAGAACATAGGGGTAAATGGCAGTTTTTTGCAAATAACTCAAAAACGGTGACAGATTTTTAAATTTTGATTGAGAACAAAAGTGATCAGCACCTTAAGATCCACCAGCTCTGAAATTTGGAAGATGATCCAACAACTCATGAAAGAGTTATTGCCCTTTTATTTTAATTTTTTATGAATTTTGCACTTACAAAAATGTTTTAAGCTCAACCTTAAAATCTATATGAGATATTTAAGAAATGTGAATTGCATATTGTTAAGCACATTATGATGTACAAAATATGAAATAAGGTCAAGATTGTAATACTGTTTATTTTAGAGGTTATTCCTCTTAGAATGTTGAAGAAAAATTATTAAAAGAATATTACTCTGTACAATTATTACTACATTAAGTTAAACCATATTGTCAGATGACCCCTTTTTAAACTTATGACCCTTTCGATGTCAAATAGATTTTGCCTAATAACCTTTACTTCAGGCACATATGTCAGGTGAGTGATTCAGGCTCCTGGGAGCCTCTTGTTAAACTAGATCTTTCTGAGATTTTACACAGGGCTAAATTATGAAACGGCCAAGTGAGCTATTGCTATCACTTGGTGTCCGTCGTCTGTCCATCCTCCGTAGATCAACTTTTCAAAAATCTTCTTCTCTGACATCTTTGTGCCTAATGTAACCAAACTTGTTAGACCAACAAACCAGTGTATTTATAGCTTGTAAATATCTTTAAAGACCATGTGAGTGATTCAGGTCCTTGGTCTAGTCTGTTTAGCAATTGAGAGGTAAAATAGAAAAAAATGAAACTTTTGTCTGATTTTTAGCTCACGTGGCCTTTGGGCAGGCTCACTGTTAATTATCTGTTAACAATTTCAAAAATATTATCATCTAAAACCACTTAAACTTTGCAGGAATGACATATAATCATAGTAATTAACTTTACTTTCTATATACATTGTATTTATAATTGTTTTTCATTTAAATTTTAGATTGTGGACGATATTTTCTAACATTGGATGGAGGAGAGATTGATTTTACTCCACCACACTTTGACAAGCCTTATGACTGTGTATGGGTTGTTAAAACACAACCTGGTTATGCAGGGACATACATGAAACTCAATAGATTCTCTTCAGGTAAGACGGGACATACATGAAACTCAATAGATTCTCTTCAGGTAAGACTTTACAAGGTTAGCCACTGAGTCTTTATGGTTTTGACTCTCTCACCTTTGACTTTTTTTCCCTACCTCCTTTCATTTAAAACTTAAATGTAGGATGGTAATTTAGAAACTGAATTGTATGTGATTATTATTACTAAAAATAAACATACATGTAGCTGTAGTTGAATGTTGGGCATTTTATGATTAGGTGATGTAATAGACGATATAGAGAAGTGGAATAAGTGTACATGACACAACCAACATAAACAAACAGCAATTTAAGAAATCACAATGGAAAACAGCAAGCAGTCTTCAAACATTACTAGAGGTCACTGCTATTTTTAAGACAAAAATGATTGTTTACCCATGAAAATAAAAATATGTTTTAATCTTCAAGGTTTTGTCTCAAATTAAATGTTAAAAAAATCTCAACTTAGTTTATCATTTTGTATTTAAAGATTATGTTGGAGCTGGTAATCCCGGAGATGTGTCAGTAGAGATACGTGAAGGTCTTACCTCAGAGGGTACCGTTGTTGGAACTCTGTTTCCAACAATTGGTGGTGTATTCAGAGACTATCAACACAAAGATGGCTTCTACATTCGTCTTCGTGGAAAATTTAGTTTTTCAGTAACATTCAAAATTGGATTTAGCTCATATAATAACTTTTATTCATCAGGTAAGTGTAAATGAAAAGTTTGTTTTTATAGGTGTTTTATAATTAGTGAGAATACAGATACATTTGTAAAATTAAAAAATGCCACTTTTAAACTTTTTTTCCAATTAATATTACCTTCCTAAGATAGCAAATGTATCTTAAAATATTTTACAAGCTTAAATGAAATCAAAACGTTTATAATGTTATGAATTAAAACAATATATACATTTTTTTAATTAAAAACAAACTAGCCTCTTCATGTGGGTCAGTGGTGCCCTAAATGGCATGCAATTTTTTAAGAACAAAGCATTGAAAAGGTGCTAAATGTTCTGGAAAACAAGAGGGCTAAACTGGGCGTCAAAGGAAAATTCAGCTTATATTACAACAAACATCTTATTTCTCTACCTATCTTTTGCTTTTTTGGGAGCATATAATAAACTGTAAAAAAACTTAACATCAAGACTTTTATATTTCTATAATTACAGTCTACCATAATTTATAACAAAAATTTCGATTGGTTAATAATTACATTATAATTACATTCTACCATAATTTATAACGAAAATTTTGATTGGTTAATAATGCAGTTTTATTTCTCAATGAAACTCACTAGCATGTGCCACATTAACAACTACTTGCCCAGAGTAATTTAAAAAAGATAAACCAAGCATTTCGTGCAATTTTCTGTGCAAACATTTAATATATTTTATCAGAATGTAATTATATACATTGAATGCTTTTAATTACCATTTCAAAATTTTTCTCTAGTGTGATTTGAAAACTTAGTTAAAATTTTAAAATAAGTCAGTTGAACATGTAGAAGCCATTATCAAATATGAAACAGGACTTGTTACCAATGGGTCATCCCCACTTTGCATAATTGGGCAGCTATATTATTTATTTATTTATTATTATTACAATTCTTATATAGCGCTCCATCTATACATATATGATACTCAAAGCGCTGTACAAATTCATTTAAATAAAACAACAAAAGAAACAATGATGTATAAAGTTACAATAAAACATGTTTACATTAAAAACTATAAAATGTATCTACCATGAATGAATACATAGGTGATAGGTAACTTTAAAAAAAAAATAATAATAATTTATCAGATATCTATAAAAAATGATCGAAATAAAAAACAAATAAATAGATAAATAAAAATTTAAAAAGGATCGCAAATTAAAATATAAATAAATATTTCAATGCTTATTAAATGAAAGTGAAAATGGAAATTAAAATATTGAGTAAAAAATAATTATTGATTACCACTTTAAAAATCACAGTGAAAATGATAATGATAAAAGAAACGGGATAACTGTAGGTTAAAAGAATATTAAGAACTATTTACAATAAAATTAATGACAGAGTTAAATAATATGGTATTATATATATATCACAGTTTCAAGACGAATCACAGTTTCAGACAAATCACAGTTTCAGGCGAATCAAAGTTTTAGACCACAGTAAAAGCTTTAGTAAAAAGATAGGTTTTGAGCTTTTTCTTAAAAACATTAACAGATAAGTTAGTGTCACGCATCTGATCCGGAAGATCGTTCCAAAGAACTTTTTTGCACAAAAGGGCTAAGGATTTTGATCAAGATTGATTTTTAAGAAGGCAACTTTATTTTTAATAAGGTCTGGAAGTTAAAGAGGGCTTGAGGTAAAATTTGTAAGAACTGTTTTATTATTTAGATTACTCTACGGTAAGTTACTTTAGTTTGAAAACTTCTTTTTATCTTTGATCTTTATCTTTAATTATTATAAAGAAACTTGATTTTAATTGTTTTTGTAGTTTGGGATATTTATCTTTGAAATATTGACTTCATAATAATCTCTACTTCATTTATTATTTCCACAGGTTGTGATGAGTCAGACCATTTTAGGTGTTCTACAGGGATGTGTATTCCAAAACATTTAGCATGTGATCGTACCAAGCATTGCCGTGACGATTCAGATGAAACTTACGGCTGTGACAGTATGTATACTAGACTTGAAGATTAAAATGAACGCTAATATTTATTGGAAGGAATAATGAAATACCAACAGCATTTCAAAACAGCAATTTGATTCATTTGAAAAAAAATCAAGGGAAAATACTGTTAACCCTTTTTGGGGGTTGATTAAAATCATTGATACATGTACATGTATTTAAAATGTAATTTACATGATATTATTTTGTATACATGTACAAAAATGTAAGAAAGGTTGTAGTAAATATAAATTCACATGTATATATTCAGAACAGAACAACTTAAATTCATTTCTTATTTCTACGACCTGCCAATGAATGCTTGAAAACATATAGTTTTAATACAACCATATATGAAAAAATTCCAGACACATATGGTATGATGCTTGTTATTGGCTGTTAACTTTAGTGTTCCCACAATCACTTTATTTCTAACTTGTTTTGTCCAACTGTCTGTCACACTTCAATTTAAGCTGATTTCTGAAAATCAGTGTCTTACTTTTCTTTCATTTTTATTTTTATATTCGCAGCCCGCCTGAGCAGCAGGGAGGATCAACAGACTATGACCATCAGTGTCGTTATCCCCGTGGTCGTGTCAATATTCCTTCTGATAGTCCTGTGTGTCATGTTCATAATGATACGACGTTGTAGAAGACAGAGAGAACTGACTAACATGGTCCGTACTGAGAGTGATGACCCTGTTGTATGTACCACAGATAGACACAGAAGTGAGTAATCCACCATACGAAGGTTGCCTACACTTAAATGTGAATAAAGGTAATAATAAAACTACCGAACTTGAATGATCAATCTCATAGTCCAGAGAAAATGACAAAAACGAATCAGTCATACCGGAGAACTGGTGGATCGCAATGGTCCTGACTTGGTACAGGCATTTCAAACGAAATGGTGGGTTAAACCAGGTTTTATGGCGCCAAACCTCCCTCTTCCATTGCGATCTTAGGATCCGGTAATGACCATAGAACACAACATTGTTGTGAGACACAATAGGGATATTGAGGTGATCATCTCAGTATAGCAGACCAGTCAAACACTTATTAAAACAATTAACTATCATATCTTTTAACTCAATTTTGAACTTTTCTACTAGTGGCTGATAACGAAGAAAGAATTTTTTTAGTGATCGTATGAGACGTATTTTCTTATAGCCCTGCTTCAAAAGTCGGTCACGAAGAAACCGGTGTCTGATCAAAAAATCTGTGAAATGTGTGCAAGCTCTGGCATATCGAATAAGTTGAGAAATATAAACACCGTATGCAGGAGAAGTAGGTATATTGCTCTGTAGATTAGGAAAATTAATAATTTGAAAATTAAAATCGTCTTGTTTATCGTAAATTTTTGTACTGAGATGACCACCTGGGTCAAATTCGAGGTGCAAATCCAAGAAAGACGTGAAGCAATTAGATTCGGTGGTCTCTTTAATCTCCAATTTCAAATTAGCACCCTACAAAATTAATTTTGTTTTTTTGTGTAATTTATTGTACTTTCCTTTCTTTTAAATGTGCATTTGTTGTTTTGTAATGGGTTTAGCTCACCTGACCCAAGGTGAGCTATTGTCATCATTAGGTGTCCGTCCTCCGTCTTTTGTTGGACATCTGTCAACTTTTCTTATAAAATCTTCTTCTCTGAAACCACTGAAGAGCTCACTTTCAAACTTTGTACATTGATCTGTAGGATGCCCTTTACCAAGTTTGTGAAATTTACACATGCAGACCAACCAACATGGCTGCCGCCATTGCTAAAAAACGAACAGGGGGGTCAAACCATAGTTTTTGGCTTACAGCTCAAAAAGTATAAGAAAAAGAGAAAATCTGAAGCAAAGCCTCTTTCTTCAGCATCAACAGCTCTACAAAACTCTCCATTTAGTCGAAGTTGTGGGACGACTCCTTATTGGAGTTTTTTCCCCTCTTTTGTTGTTTTTTTGTTTTTTGCCCCTGCAACAAAAATTTCCATCAAGCTTACCGGTTTATCATAAACTGTACACGAGAATTAATAAAAATTTGGATGGGTGGTTTAATGAGATATTTTTGTCAAGTTTGCCTTTTAACCAGAGCACATCTTAAGTCTTGATAGGTCAAACACCATAAATTACACTTAATTCATTTTCATTTGATTTTGGCCAATCTATTCCATTTTTAATTGTACTGTAACAACATGTCTTGTTAATAGATATAGTTTTAAAGTCAATGGTCCATGTTTATATGGTTATTTCCTTTCCTAGGGAGAAGAAGACAACATGATTTCTACCAGAGACCACCTGATGCCCCACCGACTTATGATGAAGCCTTGATTACAGGGATACCTGTGGTAAGTGGAATTGTTCTTATTCTAAATATGAAAATTACCATGTGTTCTATAATGTAGCTTTGAATACAGGAATTCCTGTGGTAGGTCTTTGTTTACTTCTCTTTTATATGTTACTAAGTGTTTTGTAACAAGGAATGTCCACAAGTTTTTGCATTCACAAAGTTTTTAAAATTATTTAAATTTACATGCTTAAAATTCTTATTTATTCATATAAGGTAAAAATGTGTAATAATATTCATCTGCTACTATATTTTACAGCCTGATGATGATTATGAGGGACCACCTAAACCACCATCCTACCTGGAATCACTGACCACTCCTATGATCCAAGAAAATGATTTCCCATCACCGCCGTATTCATCCAGAGAAAATGTTAACGAGACTTTTTTAGATGATGATAACCAGGTTACACACAGATCCATGTTGGGACAAGCTGAATCCCAATCGTCCAGTGAACCTGGTTCGTCTACAAATAGAGGAAATCCCGATGAGAATAAGGATCAAAAAGACAGAGTTAACATGTTAAGTCAAGGTCGTCTACCAGACCTGTCTGATCTGAAAGCTGCAGTAGGAACCCAATCAATGGTTGATATTTCAAATATTGGACAAAATAAATCTTTATCTAAAGCCAGATCCGAGCAAATTTTAGCACCCCAAGATCTTGGAGTTATCAATTTAGCTTTTACGGATGACCATGATCGAAGGTCTAGGTTGTATAGAGGTCATGCAGTATCCAACCTTGACCTTCCAACTAATAGGCATGTGACTAACTCTGAAGAAGTTTCATCTAATCCAGATTTACCACCATCGTCATTGACAGATTCTGAGGAAGGACATTCAAATACTAATGGGTATAAAAATGGATATCCACCAAATAAAAGTAGAAACCAAGATAGGGACAAACAAATATCAGAAAGGGAAAATAATGCACCTAAGCATGGAAAGCAAGAACAGAAACAGTCTTCATATCATCAGAGTGCATGGGACAGATTGAAGCCTGGTAATCCTAAGAATGATCTGAAATATGGCAGATCTGCTCCAGATTATCTTGGGGATGGCCAATTACAGAAGAGGGACCATCAACCTAACAGGAATCTAAACGATGTAAGATACTACCCAAATAGAAAACAAAACATGGCAGATGAGAGGGGGAATAGGACAGATAGGTATGTTGGTGACAATGCTTACCCAAGAAAACAGAATTCTAGGTTTGACAAGTATGATCGTGATGAAAATTTACACGAGGGGAACAAAAAGAGGGGACATAACTTTGAACAAGATGAAAAACATCCAAGTTCAAACTATAGAAAAAGATCTGGAAAGGCTGTGCCTAACAATATAGGTAATAACAGACAGAAAAATTCGTTCAATGATAGAACCTTGCAAGGAAAAGGTCTGTCAAAATATCAACACAGTGGATCTAACCCTGGATTAAACTTATGTGCTGGACACACGAGTGATCTACATAGGTCTACTATGAGCCTGAATGAGAATGCTTTGAGTTTTAATAGAAGGAACTTAGAATCTGGTGCTAATTCTGAGTTGGATGATAGTTTTACTAGTGCTGGAGGCGATGGATTTGTACCGATAGTAAGCTTAAATGACATTTGTGAAGATATTTATGTGTGATGTGAGACAATTTAATTTTCTATGGCTTTTCATGTTATTGATAATAAATGAAATTGAGGTGCATTTTGAATTTTTGTAGCAAATTTTGTAAAATTTTTTCAAACTCATCTTGCCGATAAATGTTTGCTTCTAAATCATTCCAACAATTGCAATCTCCACCGATCCATGCCTTTTGTATTCTACTAGATTATAACTAGTTTTGTTGTTATAGATCTGTTACATTCCATGTGAAATAATTTCAACAAGGTCTTGAACTTCATTAGAATAGTTATTTTGGGGGTTGATATAAGTGTATTACAGATTTGCATGAAAAAAATGTCTACATGTATTGAAATACCTGTAAATTCTTTTTGGAGGAGTTTCAAGATTGGTAAAAAATACTTACCGGTATATGCATTTTTTGTTATTTTCTTAATTTTTAGATTTGTAAAATAAAGCTGTACTGTTTATTTAATGTTTGTTCAGATCTGAATCTATTTATTTCAAAACTTTATAGATAGATATAAGAACTGCTTGTTAAAATTATAACCAAGAGCTACTGCCATTTGTTCATGCATCTGTTTATTAAGTATGGGAGATTTTTCGGCTCTACGTGAAATATCAATTGAAATATGATTTTTTGGCATATTTGAGCCAAATGTAATTGAACATAAGATATTATTAGTTGTGACGTAAATTACCAACTGTTTATAGTTTTGAATATAATGTTATTTATAGATATGAAAAGTGCTTGTTATATATTGTTTTTTAGTGTTTATGTGTATATATAGTAGACATCAGCTTTGTAGGTGATAAAAACCTGTAAATTCAATTGGTTGTTATTTTCTAATATTTTTATTTTATGTATATAAACATTTTATAGTTGAAAATCATGTTTCAATAATAAACAAAATGCAATGGTTACATTTTAGGTGCTTTTTGTAATAGTCTTACATGTCTGCCGTCTGAATCTTCAATTTTTAATGTGAAGCAGTATGTGCTAGTTTTAATTTCCAAGTGTCATATTTTTTTTTCAATTTGATGCCATTAAAAACATTCATCCTTTAACATCAGGATTTTATTCTCTTTATAAAATTTTGTATTCTTTAAATAAATGACAACAGCATATTAAAGCATAATTCATTCCAGGATTAAGAAAATGTTCTTCAATATTACATGTATATAGACATGTAGAAGTATTATTTTATATTAAGCTCAAGTTATAGGTTGAGACCTAACTTATAAGCATGGCTATGTTTTTACATAGGTTTGCCATAAAAGTATTATCCATGAATTTGTATTTCTTAAAATATTTTAATATTACAGTAAACAATGATAAGTATTATGCAGGAAGTTGTATCTATCTTATGAAAAATGGTTTTAAAAAAAAAAAATGAAAAGGATTTTGTATAGATTTACAAACGTATTATATGTATTGTATCTTTTGTGTAACTGTTTATAAAGCTTTTGGTACTGACACAAAATTTATAAGGGACATAAGTTCGAATTTATTGGTAGTAAATTTACTTCATTTTGTCAAAAAAGATGACATGAAAGGAAAACATTGCATTTTTTGCATGTTTTTAAAACTGTCCATTTGTCAAAAGGTTGCTTTTTGTATCTGTTAAAATAAAATAAACTAATAAGAATATTTATAAAAAATGTTATAGTTTACGATTTCTAGCACGACTGTATAGAAAGAGTGGAAAGATAATGTGATCAATTTTGTACCATCATTAAAAGTATTTAATCCGTAAAATTAATAAATGTTTGAAGTCAATCCCGACAAAATTTTACCATTTATTGTGTAACCTATGTAATGTTGCACTTCACTTGTTAGACTATTGCTTATAACCATATGATGAATTTGAAAAATAAAAAATTGAAGGCAGAGAAAACTAAAGCATCAGTTTACTCTGTAGGGGCATAGAAGACAAATGAATTTCCCTCCCACTCTTTCTTCACAGCAAGCTTTCATTGTATAAAACAAAGTATAAAGATTTTACCATATGTAATTGTTGCTTATTTTTTAAGTTTATCCTGTTTTGCCTTTTGTGATACTTTTCCTTACATATCATATTTTATTACTTTTTGTAAGCACTTATATGCAGAATAAAACATATCAGATTTTTAACTTGTGTTCATATACTCTAACCCAGGCCATTTGAATCTGTGAAGCTATATACAAGTACATGTCCTTTTTTTAGCTCACCGGACCCGAAGGGTCATTACATGAAATGTAGACCTTGATGTGCTTAATCATATGCAATTTGAATTTTTGAAATATCTTGTACAGTTTTCAAGATATAGGACTAAATAAGTGCAAAATTTTGAAAAAATCCAGAAAAAGGGCAATAACTCCTACATAGGTTGTTGGATCGTCTTGAAAATTTCTGGGTAGGTAGATCTTAAGGTGCTGATCACTTTTACCCAAACCAGAATTTTGATATCTATGACCGTTTTTGAGTTATTTGCAAAAAACTGTATTTGACCCCCCTGTTCTATTTTTAGTAACAGCGGCCATGTTTTGACGTATCAAAAATCCCAATGCAAACTTTTTGCACAATACCCTAAGGAACAACCATATCAAGTTTGGCTGCATTTGGCCAAGCAGTTTCAGAGAAGAAGATGTTTGAAACAAGAGGCTCCCAGGAGCCTGAATCGCTCACCTGGTCTTGATGTCAACCCTATATAGAACTTTGTAGAGCTGAATAAGCTGAACATTTAAGCAAGCGACAGCTTTTCTCTATCTGCAACAATTTTCATTCTATAGGCCAAAAACACTTTTTTTGCCTTTAAGGGGCTGTAACCCAATAAAGGGTCATCTGACAACTTGGACCCTATGGAGACTTTTGTAGAGCTAAATGAGCTGAACATTTAAGCAAGCAACAGCTATTCTCTTATCTGCAATAGTTTTCATTTAATAAGCCAAAAACACTATTTTTCCCTGTTAAGGGGCTGTAACCCCTATAAGGGGTCTTCTGACAACTTCCACCCTGTGGAGACTTTTGTAGAGCTAAATGAGCTGAACATTTAAGCAAGCAACAGCTTTTCTCTATCTGCAATAGTTTTCATTCTATAGGCCAAAAACACTATTTTTTGCTGTTAAGGGGCTGTAACCCCTATAAGGGGTCATCTGACAACTTCCACCCTATGGAGACCTTTGTAGAGCTAAATGAGCTGAACATTTAAGCAAGCAACAGCTTTTCTATATCTGCTATAGTTTTTATTTTATAGGCCAATAACACTATTTTTCGCCTTTAAGGGGCTGTAACCCCTAAAAGGGGTCATCTGACAACTTCGACCCTATAGAGACTTTTGAAGAGCTAAATGAGCTGAACATTTAAGCAAGCAACAGCTTTTCTCAACTGAAATAGTTTTCATTCTATAAGCCAAACCATGAAAAAATGCTATTTTTCATCTTTAAGGGGCCATAACCCCTATAAGGGGTCATCTGACAATTTCGACCAAATGAAGACTTTTGTAGAACTTTTGATCCTGAAGCAGCGGGGTGGCATCAGATTTCATCTATCTCTTATACTTTTTAAATAACAAGCCAAAAACAATAGTCTGACCCCCCTGGTCTATTTTTAGTAACGGCGGCCATGTCTTTTTATGAATCAAAAATCGAAACACAACTTTAGAGCAGGACACCCTAAGGATCATTCATACCAAGTGATATTGAATTCTGTTCAGTAGTTTCAGAGGAGAATTATTTTGAAAAATTGTTACAGTGAGTTGTCTTTTACCTTACAGGTATTCCAATTGGAATTGCCTATTTGAATTGTCAAATAGGTATTTCAATAGGTCCATTTAAATTGAGGAATTGCTTTACAAAAAGGTAGCTCTATAGATGACCACTCATGCATTCAGATTTAACACCTGGCCAGGTAAATTACAGATGGCCAGATTTACCTGTTGTATAAACATTGTACTCTTATAAATACCTTCTGGGTTAGCTATTCAAATAATCAAATAGGTATTTCAATAGGTCCATTTAATTGAACAATTGCTATAGAACCAGAAAATTAGCTCCATAGAGTTAACACCTCTCCAGGTTTATAATCACACAGAGATTTAGTATATATTCATGTATTTTGTTGCAATTTCTATATATTGTCACTGCTGGAACAAAAATCATATAAAAAAAGTTTAAAAAGACTCTTAAATTCCCAACATAATGTGAAAATGCACAAAACGTAAGAGTAAATCCCAAAGAAATTGTGAATAACACAGTATTAACACATATATCCCAAACAAAAAATGCATTACACATGTATCCAAAATAATTATGAAATATACACTGATCATGAGAATTCGAAGTAACAATAATTTTCGAGGAACTTTTGTAAAGAACCAACTATATTCCAAATCAAATATAAATCCAAGAAAAATGTATAAAATATAATGCAGCAATACATACATCCAAATCAAATATAGATCCAAGAAAAAATGTATGAACACATGTTTGAATTATGATGAAGTATTACACGTATATCCCAAATCAAATATAGACCAAAGAAAGTATGTATGAATTATAATGAAGTAACACATATATCCCAAATCAAATATAGACCAACGAAAATATGTATGTATTGCTTTGAAGTAACACATGTATTCCAAATCATATTCGTAAAGAAAACAATAATCCAATAATGTTGTGCAGCTTAGATTAAGGATAAAAAAAATCCATGCACAAGAAACAAGTTTAAAGCTTATACCTATTCTTATATAAAAAGCATAGAGAAACTGGTCCTTAATACTACTTTAACTGAGACATTCTATTATTCTAGGTGAGGTCAGGATAGTTTATATAGAGAAACAATTGTGGATTAAAGTGTGTTATTCATAACAAGTTCATATTTTGTAATTCTGTCACTTCTTTTAACTAAATCTGGCTGTTATAAGATAATTAGCACAACTATAAAAGTGAAAGATCACTAAAACAAGATAAGCATAGAAATCCTTGCTAACCTTTTATAAAATTGGAATGATATAATCCATTTCAATAGAAAAGGATAAGAGTACAAAACAGGTAAATCAGGTTTACCTGGCCAGGTGTAAAATCTGAATGCATGACTGGTCATCCATAGAGCTACTTTCTGGAAAAGCAATTCATCAATTTAAATGGACCTATTGAAATACCTATTAGACAATTTAAATAGGTAATACCAATTTGAATACCTGTAAGGTAACAGACAATTTACTGTAACAGACTACGATGACAGACGACGACGACCACGACGACGACGGACGCCAAGTGATGGCAATAGCTCACATGGACCTTTGGTCCAGGTGAGCTAAAAAGCTAATGGACGATGGACGGACGACGGACGCCAAGTGATGGCAATAGCTCACATGACCCTTCGGGTCAGGTGAGCTAAAAACTTAAGTATTTGGTAAACAGGAAGTAGCAATTTTTCAGGCATAAAATCACTTTTCACCTTTAAGTACTATGGGATGAAGCTACATACCAAATATCAAGAAGCTGTGGCATTTAGTTGCCTGGAAAACTGCGACTGAAATTTTTGTGACGCCGCAGGACAACGACCACGACATAAGACAACGGATGGTGCCAAAGTAACCCCTATATGTCGCTTCTGCAACACGTTGCAGGCGACATAAAAAACAAAATGACACAGCTCAATAAAAATCTTGACATGAATGGTAGAAAAAATTTAAAACTCGAAACATTTTTCATATTTTACTAATATATAAATAAAAACATCAAGTTTTATCATTAGTTTCCATGTCATCAACATCATCCTCTATTCCTTCATCTGCATTTTCCTCTACATTGTCCTCATTTTCTGCCCCAATTTCCTTGTTTTCCTCTATTTCATTGTCCCCACTGTCTATATCTTGATCCTTCTCCTTGTCTGACTTGTTCTTTGCCATTGTTTTTACTACAAGAAAAAGAATCATTCAGTTTGTACCAATGGAAGGTGCCCTATATGGTCTATACTTTTTTTATCAATTAAAACACAGTACAGGTTATCTAATATTTTATTGGCTAGTTGAATTACTTCTTGTCTGTATCACATAAAATATATAAATTTGGCAATACTAGGATTGTGAGTTCCATAATAGCCGCCATTTTACCCCGATTTTACTGGAAAACTTGTACCAACTGTCAGATGAATGAAATAGGGGTAAGCTGTATGTTTCTTCAAATCCTTGGGAAATCTTTGTTTTTGTATTTCTGTAACCTGAGGAATTGACTAACAGGACTTTTTATTTAATTTTCTTCCAAATTGTCTTGAAATTTATCAGTTGACATCTTGCTTCCATTGCTCCCCATGCTATAATGTCAGATTTTACCTCAGATGACCTTTGACATATGTGCATTCTAATATCCAGAATGAATGAACTGGCATTTGGACTATAATCAATGGATTTGTGTTAATCTTCCTCATATTAAACAAACAGAACAAACGTATCACTAGAAATCTAGAGTTACTTAGTATCATTTTGATGTTAATGCCTTCAGTACTAAGTATTAAGACCACAGGGACATTTTATAATGGCAATCGTTGTGATTTTACCAATGATCAAAGTTGTTATTATAGAAATACCAAGCAAGCCAATGGTAAGTTTCAATACAAATCCATACAACTGATACCCAATGACAGTATAAGTCTACTTACAAAGTTCAGAGAGTTCCAAACCAAACAGTCTAAGATAGTGAGCTCTAAGGTTCTTAGATAGAAATGTTCTTATGGAATTCTTTCCTCTCCATCCACACACAGTTATATTACAAGAAGGTTTTGTCTCTCTGAAATAGAACAGAATCTTTTTATTCTAAAATTGTTGTAAATCAAATTAAATGAAACCAATTTTATGTTAAGCAATCTATTGCACCAAGTTTAAGGGTTTGTTGCATTTCCATTAATTATTGTATGTCAGGCATTAATGTTGGAGTTTAACGCCCATATCAAGGCACCTGGGTAATTCAGGGCAGTCAGTAATTGTGGAGGAAATCAGAGTACCCAGAGAAAACTCTCGCAAATAATTGACTTAGAAGAACATAGTTAACATGCTGTTTCTTTGGTTTCTCTTCAATTGTTGTATAATAGTTATTTGTCATGCATGTTTAATATCATGTCACTCCTTCTCAATGCTCATTACTTTATTGCCTACTTACAAAGTTCAGAGAGTTCCAAACCAAACAATCTAAGGTAGTGAGCTTATAATAATCCAACTGATCAAATTTAAAACAATGCTTAAAATCAAAATGATTATCTTTTTTTTTTTTACATTTGCATGAATTTGTGAACAAGAATTCAGAAACTTTGACTTTGATCATCTAAAAAGGCATTTTATCAAGGATCTAGAGTTCACTTTATTTAGTGTGATTTAAATGTGATACATGCACATTTAATGATAAAATGAAATAAAACGAAATTTTAATAAAGTTTTCTACATCAAGTTACAATATAATCAGCTAGACTTACCCTTCCTCTGGTTTGTAAGTCATCAGTAAACAACCAATCGCTGGAAAGATAATTTTGAAAAATTCAAAGAAATTTGCAATTTCTGTTTGAATTCACACTTGATCTTGATTACCATGAATACTGACATACATAATGGTGTTATAATTTCATATGTAAATGAAAACTATTTATACATTTTTTACTGTTAGAGCTTTAAATAACTATGATTGTGTTTGAAACATTCATTAAAACTTAATTTTTAGGCTCCTTTAAAAAAACAAGCAAATGTGTTTTCTATGATGTTGATGGACTACTTGGCACATTTTTTATTTATTTTTTTGGAGTTGCATAAATTTTTCATATAATATTTACCCCTTGTTCTTAAATACAAATTTAAAAAACAATCTGACAGCTAAAATGTAAACCTGAGATCTGACAGAAGAATCAACAGATAAATAGGGAAAAATCCTGAACCAGTGCTCAGAAGTAATATCTCACTTTCACAAACATGTCTTGGGTAAGATCAAGTTTTTTTTTCTGGGAAACAGGAAATAGATGTCTGATTGATCCAAAAGCATATCACACAATACACAATGTTCATGTGAAGCTGGTAATCAAATACTAAATAACAAACACAGGTTAAACAGAATATCCCTTCACCTTCAAAGATAGGGTTATAAATACTGTTACGTGTACATACCAGACATCATATCAAAACCTGTATAATGTCAATATCTTGAACACTTACATATTTGTTTGAGTTTCTCTCTAGCACCAGCACTCAGTGTTGTGAAGAAAGGATTATCATAAGTCATAAAAGTAATCATATCATCTCTTGTCATTTCTACAGATCTAGTTATACACTCTGAGCCTAAAACTGACAGTCCCTGGAAAAAGCAAGACCAATGATGTATGTTTGAATAAGTGCCTTTTTTCAAAATTCAAGATGAAATATTCATAAAGTTGATTCTTTTTAAGTTTACCAAAACATCTGTTGGATTACACATTCTAATCTAGTACATTGTATGTACCATTAAAAACCTGTAGCTTTTAAAATTTTTTAACTTAAACTTTTTTTTCCATAAACAGAGTCAAGTGTCTACTCAAGGGTCAATTAACCAATAGAATTACCGCATTTTAATTATATGCACAGTAAATGTAATTATTTCAGAAAAACATGCATCAGATATCATTTTACTTACATGTATATGCTTTTGAATCAGAATGTGAACATTTCAATGCATAGTGGTAATTGCCATTGTTTAAACTATGTATTGGAAAAACTTGAAAGCTCTTTTCAAACTATTCGATAAAATACATTTTATAACTGATAAAACTTGAAAATTAGGCATTTAATGTACATTCAATAAAGAATTTGGACATTAACATTTACTAGTACATGTAACAGCTTAAAAGATACTGTGAACCAGGACTTTCAGTATTTTATCACATGACAAATATTGTAATAATCGTTCACCCTAACAATAGCTTCTACAGAAGTATCAGTATTTTTCTTTTTGTAATTTTCACATTAACATTGCTAGTGCAAAAATTAAGCGGTGCCAATATGTTTGTCTTCCTTTGCATCTATTGACAATAACATTTCAGCACACATTTAAAGCTGCAGGAACTAGAATTCAGTCATCCTACTGCAAAAAAAGATGACTCAAACATTTCCCAGTAAATCATGGAATAAATGACCAAAGATACAGGCATTTTATGTACATTTTTTTTTATGGTAAAAATGTTTGCCTGTGAAATTTTCAGAGTAACATACCTCCTGAGATATTCTGAAGTCACAATCTGGAACTAGAGGTGAAGAACTCCTACCAAATATCCTCAAACCAAGGTTGATAAACTGAAAATAGTCAAAGGATTCTCATCTTTGTCACAGGAAGTTGATGTGGAATGATTAGATGATGATTTGTTAACATAATGGGCATACATTTCATTTTAATAAACAAGTTAAAAATACAATTTCTAAATAAAGCAAAATTTGTTACAATTTTACAATTTTTTCAATTCACAACAGAATTAAAAGGTCTTAAGCTCAAATTGTCGCTTATTCACCATTTTTCAATTTTTTCTTTGCAGACATGAATTTTCTAGTTTTTCAAAGACATTTTTCATCATATATTCCTAAACTTGTATTTATTGTACATCACACGTCAAATAATGTAATAATCATCCACCCTAACAGTAGCTTCTACAGAAATGCCACATAGAAACGATCTGTGTGAATAATTCTCACCCTTAGTCTGTCTGAATTTCTTTTCACAACATTTTTCAGCGCTGAAGACACAAAATATATAGTTCTCTTTTGTCCAGTCTCTGCCCTGTACATGACTTGGTCTACTGGGAAATCTTCTCTGATACCATAAAACTTCCTATAAAATTGATAACACATCCAATTGTATAAAAGAGACAAAAATATTGCGTTCAGTTTTCTATTTTTGCTTTTAAACTTTTAGTGAATTATTTTTTCATTGAAATTTGACATACTGTGGTTTCATTATTATTCGTGGAGAATCAATTTTCGTTGTTTTCGTGGGTAGCCTACAACCACGAAAATTGATATCCCACGTAAATTAATTTTAACATTGGTGTGTATGCTACAGACAAAAGAACTACAAATTTAAGATTCCACAAACTGAGACTTTTTCACCAAACCACACAAATTGGTACCAACAAAAATAAAATAATCCATAATATTCTTGGTTTACACCTTAATTTAACAATTTACTGAACTTAGAATATCATTCAGCCCCCCCCCCCAAAAAAAAACAACATCTCCACCCTATTTAAAATATAGTATAGTGAAAATTTATAAATCTGAGAGCAGATCTTAGCCCAAGGATCTTAGCTGAGCAATAATCTGTACTAACTGTATAGGTTCCCAGAACGGATCATTAGATTCCAGGAATAAGAATGGATCTTCCTTATAACCATGCATTCTCTTATGTTTTGTAGGTGGGGGTCTGAAATAATATAACAGTTGTGAATTCAAATAACAATATGCAACAATTAAGATGGTTATTTGAAGAAAAGAGATTGTTGTAGGATATAAAATTAACTTGTTTGCAAAGAATGAGCTACATGTATATAACAAAATGATTTAGTTTTTTTGTAAAAATTTTATGTGGGGAAAAAAAACTTATTTACTACTCTTTGAGAAACTATTTGTATACACTTGTATACACAGATATGTTATATTGACACAAAACTGTCACCTGTACATCCTAAAGATCTTTTTAAAGTTCTTTTCTCCATGAAACAGAAACAAGCGACTCAAACCTTACTCTTTATGTTCCTCTGCCGGTCTCTTGCCACCTGTCTTTGATTCCTCATTTGGATAATCTTTATTGTTTGCTGACTCGTCTACCTTTTCTTTTGTGTCTCCTTTCTGGTTTACTTTGTCATCTTTGTCACACTTGTTCCCTGCTTCAGTTTCCTTATTCTCTACAGCTCCAGCATCTTTGACTGGTTCTGTAGATGTATTGCACTGGTTTTCAGAACTTTCTTCACTTTTGACTGGTTCCTCCATTTTGACTTCCTGTGTTATAATCACAGGTCTCATCCAAGGTAAAATGTCAGTTTTACGTATTGCAACAATAAAAAATCCACCTGTGTTTTGATGATGGGGTAAAACTCTAACACTACAATGAAACAAAAGTTGTATGTACAGATAATAAATGAACTTATCACCAGCATGTTCAGGGTTTTAACCTATTGAAAACTAAATAATTTCAAGGGAAATTTGTTGAATGAGATACTGTGAGTGGGGAAGTATATGACCCTTCCAACAATATATGCACAGTTTATGTTGCAGAAACAGGACAAAATCATTATTGAAAGTAAATAAGTAGAAATCACATACATCATTCACACCTGCCAAAAGGGGTCAGAGTCAAAGTCTGAATGCACTGTTAACAAGTAAACACATTATGGAATATTAAGCTGACTATATACTTGTCCATCATAACATCAGTAAGCTGATATGCTACACACATATTAAGTTATTTTGTTGTTCACAAACCATAGTTCTAGATTACCCGGTAGTAGAAAACATAGATGCCTAAAAATTTGTTAACCATTTATTCCACTAAAACAAAGGTATAAGGCTGCTGTGTTAAGACACATATCAAGTTATATGTGTGTTGTTGTGTACTAACCATCTGTCAAGGTTGAAGTCCTTTGCATTTTCAGGAGGGAACATAGATGCTTCATAATGTGTAAAACCTTTGTCCCAACTGTCTTTGATATCTTTCACTTCCTCCATCTTCTTACTGTAAACCTGATATAAAACAATGATCGTCATAAAAATAACATCCCATATCAAAATATCAAATATTGTTTAATATTCATGAACATGTATGTGCTGCATTTTTAAGATGAATTAGTGGAATAAATCTAGTTTAAAAAAATATATATTTTGTTCATGTATTTATTCCAAAGGTTTCCTGAGTAATTATAGACATATAGCATTGTGTTTTAAAAAGTAACATTGACAATATTGACATAGAAGTTTAGCTCCTTGTCTTTAATATTAATGCCGCAAATTATTTACATTTCTTTATTTTTCACTTTTAATGAAAAATACTTATGAAAGATAAACACTGTTCCTATAATTCTTACTGAATACCAATTGTTACCAACCTTCCAAGAAGATAAACCCTTACAATACTTTAAGTTTGGTAGCTCTTTGCTGACATCTATTAACTCTATACAACCTGAAATATTAGTCGAAAGAAAAATTAAATAAATGGCATAACCAAGAAAAATCAACTTTTGATTTAGGACTGTAATAAAGAAACTATCCAGGAAAAATGCCATATTGATCTGTCAAATTTCTTAAATATTTTGCCCTTTTCAGATAAAATCAATTAAAGCCGGATTTTGTTTGACAGGAAGTAAGTGGGCTACAGTCCCCAAATCAAATCCCATGTTATGGGACCACTCTGTGATGCTGTATACCAAATACTAATTGGCTGTGATAAGTAGTTGCTGAGAAAACTGTTAAAAAATCTCATCCTAGCCCGCCATTCACCATTTTATATCCTGGATTTTCAGTCCGTGAAATCCTGCCAAAGTGAACAAGTGTGGCCACTAAAAGTATGTCTCGCCTGCCGGCACCATCACTAAAATCAACCACCTAAGCTTTCATTTCTTGATATAAACACAGATTGTGTCTGTATAACCAGTATCAGATGCCTAGCTATTATACTTTTCAAGCAATTAATTGTCCACACAAGTATTGCAAAAAGTTTTCTGCCTGAAAAAAAAGACCTAAGTTCACAGAGTCACTGGACCCTAAAAATGGGGTCATGGTCACATGGCATGGAGACTGTTACGTTAACCATAACCTCAACTGTCTGTATACCCAATATCAGATGCCTAGCTATTATACTTTTCCAGAATTCTTTGTCCACAAAAGTCTTACAAAAAAGTTTTCTACCTGAAAAAGACCTAAGTTTACAGAGTCACTGGAGCGTTAAAATGGGGTCAGGGTCACATGGCATGGTGACAGTTGCGTAGAGCATAACCAGAACTGTCTATATACCAAATATCAGATGCCTAGCTATTATACTTTTCAAGCAATTCATCGTCCACAAAAGTCTTACAAAAAAGTTTACAGCCTGAAAAAAGACCTAAGTTCACAGAGTCACTGGAGCGTGAAAATGGGGTCAGGGTCACACGGCATGGTGACAGTTGCATAGACCATAACCTGAACTGTCTGTATACCAAATATTAGATGCTTAGCTATTATACTTTTCCAGCAATTCATCGTCCACAAAAGTCTTACAAAAAAGTTTACAGCCTGAAAAAAGACCTAAGTTCACAGAGTCACTGGAGCGTGAAAATGGGGTCAGGGTCACACGGCATGGTAACAGTTGCATAGACCATAACCTGAACTGTCTGTATACCAAATATCAGATGCCTAGCTATTATACTTTTCAAGCAATTCATTGTCCACAAAAGTCTTACAAAAAAGTTTATGCCGCCGCCGCCGCCACCGGAAAGTAATACCTATGTCTCACCTTCCGCGACTTTTCGTCGCAGGCAAGACAAAAATGAGAACATTTTAAGGGAGCATTTTTGGAAAGAATAAGGTTTTTTTAGGGATTAATTAAGAATTTTCCTAATAGAATAAGGGCTTTTCTTAAAACCTTTTTTCACTGAAAAACCTTTAAATTCAAAATACAATTACTAAATATTACACTTATTCTGAATATTAAAAGATTAAATCTTAGTTTCTAAATCTTGAATTTCAAATGCCAAGCAAAGCAAGGCGCAAATTTTTTTTGTAGAGCTTTAAGGGGTTAGTTAGACAATCTGTTTGGACAAAAATTAGGAATTTTTAGAAAAAATAAGGGCTTTTTTAGAAATTTTTAAATTGATTTGGAAAATTAGGTCTGCCTCATTAAAAGAAGGAGAATTAAGGCCAGTTGAAAGTCAGTGTTAATAAATATACATAAACTCTATACATATCTACCTTTACATTTGTCCACAACACTAGCTATAACAGCTTCATTTTCTATAGGATTCAGAGAACATGTAGAATACACAAGTCTACCCCCTACTGCTAACAGCTCTAATCCTCGCTTCAATATCTTCATCTGAATTCTACAACACAGTAATGGGGACACTTAATATAAATGTCATTTGAAAACATTTTTTATGCCTGCAATGTCTTGTCAGTTGTAAACATGTCAGTACATACATATTTATGTACATAAGAATTTCTGAAAAAAAAAATTGTAAGTCTTAAGCAACTTTCAGACCTGTCTACCACTACTTCCTTTTAAGAACTAAGCCGATTAAAAATGACTTTGAAAATTTCCTTCAAGCTTTTATCAGAAAACATACATTGTATGGATAGAGCATCTTTCAGATCTGTATGTTGGACAACCACTTCCTGTTCAAGACTGGGTCAATATGGAAATGAGTATATAAATTTCGGTCAAGCTTTTTTGCACAGCCTATTCCACTAAACGATTCACTAAATATTTTTCAAAATCATCTTGATTTTTTTAGTTATTTTGAAAGTGAATGTTTATTTTCCATCCAGATTGACTTTATATACAGTATACAAACTTACTTGTGTAAATTGGGTCCTGTATTGGTGTTCCATTTTTTCCAGATGTCAACATTCTTTCTCAAAGTACCATCTCCACTGCAAATATTCAATTATTATCAAAATGCTTAGTCTGTACCACAGTGTATGAATAAATATTAAATGCATACATTTTTATTTCAAATATATTCAAATGGGATCTGCACTATTTTGTTTATAACCTATTTTGGTTTAATTATTTTGCATTGGGTATCAATTTTCGTGGTGTTTGTGGGTGTGGCTAACCCATGAAAATTAGTTCTCCACAAATGGTTTGTCAAAGGGTTTTATTTTTTCTTTTTTTATAGGATTTGACACACTGAATTAACAATTGGCAGCAGGACAAGTTTACTATAGCAAGCAGGAACAGCTTATTCCTCTAGAGCACCCGAGTTCACCCTTGTTATGACTTCAGTTCACATTGTTGATTTCTGTTTAGCTGATTTTGTGTTTTTTAATGTTTTGTGTTTCTTTGTGCTGTTCTTGTTCATGTTTGCGGTATTGTCTTTGCCCTTTTGGACTTTTGAAACTAAAATACCCCATTGGTGCCTCTTAGCTTCCTTCAAAAAATAAAATGTAATGACAACTATTATCAAACAATGCGCATGGCTTAATCTGGAACACAGACTGAAATCAATTTCTTTTTCAATAAAGTTTCTTTATTTTCTTGGGTAATGATAAGATTCCACAAACCTGCACGGCACATCACATAATACTCTGTCATACTGTACAAAATCTTTCAGGCCATCCTATAATGAAAAAAAGAATCTGTTTATATGAAATGAAATAAGAGATCACCAACCATGTCACACTCAATATACCTTAAACATTCAGTAAGGAGTAATTAGAAGTCATAAGGATAGACACGACATTCATCTTTGTGCTAAAGCTGTAACAAAATAGAACCCAATCTAACCAGTCACAGTCAAGGGACCTGTTACAAAAGGGGGATGAATAAACAAGGCATTTACAATTTACTCCACTCTGCTATAAGTAGTGCTATAATAGTTTTAAAATAGGGCACATCACAGATTTTGAATATCAAATTAAAATTAACTACCTTCATCATGTTCATTTAAGAGGTTCAGTCAACAAATAATTCAAGATGAACAAAGAAAACAATACCTTCCCTACAATGATATTTGGTACTACAATATTTACATATGATAAACATACCCCAATCTTGATATTTGGTACTACAATATTTACATATGACTATCCCCAATCTTGATATTTGGTACTACAATATTTACATATGATAAACATACCCCAATCTTGATATTTGGTACTACAATATTTACATATGACTATCCCCAATCTTGATATTTGGTACTACAATATTTACATATGATAAACATACCCCAATCTTGATATTTGGTACTACAATATTTACATATGACATTCCCCAATCTTGATATTTGGTACTACAATATTTTACATATGATAAACATACCCCAATCTTGATATTTGGTACTACAATATTTACATATGATAAACATACCCCAATCTTGATATTTGGTACTACAATATTTACATATGATACATACCCCAATCTTGATATTTGGTACTACAATATTTACATATGATACATACCCCAATCTTGATATTTGGTACTACAATATTTACATATGATACATACCCCAATCTTGATATTTGGTAATGTTGAAGCATCATGGTTCACAATAGCACAGCAAGGACTCTGTAATCTCTTCACCTGGTGAACCATTAAATAACACCTCTTATTGTCTACATCATTGGCTATCACATATCCATCTGGAGAAAAAGACAACAGTTTAATAAAAATAGATGAGTTAATGAACCTTGAACCATCTAGGAAGGGACAGCTAAAAGGAGAAAGGTAGGTGGGGGAATGGGGAATGGAAGGTGAGAGAAAAGCAGGTGGGGGGTAGGAGACAGATGGGCTGGGATGGGTGGGAGGAGTAAGGTAGGATGGGTGGGAAGTACAGGTTGTTTTTTGTATTGCTATGTATCATTTGACCCTTATGACTAACAGTTAAGGACTGAAAGACAATAACAAGTATGGTAAATATTGGATTAAATAGTTCTTTTAATGATAATAAATTTGCAATCCCATTACTATTATTTCATTATTTATATGATCCTATTGTTTACCTATGAAGAGAAATAATACTATTAATACCTTACCTGGCACATTATCCCCTTCAGCATGTAATGACTCAATTAATTGTGCCGTTTTAGACCCAGGGGCAGCACACATGTCCAATACCTGTAATAAATGATAGGTATTACAATGAGAACCAATGTAATTAACATTGAATGACTGGTATTTTCCATGTCGTTAAATTAATCTATGATAATTCAAATAATGGCTACAGAACATCTTATTTTAACTTTTAATTGTGAGTTAATTGTTCTATTTCTGTCTGAATAGCACACATTCAACCATTTAGAAGTATTTACTTCTTATTGTTTTTAAAATATATATTGCAAGAAACTATCAAAAAATCACAAATGGCTTGATTTGTTATACAGGAAGTAGATGACCAATTTGAAATTGAGTTCTATAATATGGGACCCAATGCTGATGCTCCATACCAAATGTCAAGAGACTTTGATAATTAGTAGCTGAGAAAAATGTTACAAATTTTTTTTCACTTCCTGACTGCAATTCACTTCTTTATAACCTGGATATTCACTCTATGAAATCTGGTAAATAAAATGAATATTCTAAAATACATTATGATTTATAATTTTTGTCAGTACCTTGTGATGAGGTTTCACATCTAAAATTAATGGTGGTATCATAGAGACTGCCTCCTGTCTACTGATGTTACCCTGAAATAGTCAAGAAACATACACACTAGGTTGTATATTGGTAACAAAATATCAACATACCAGTTCCTATTCATCATATAGATTTGTTTGACTAGTGATATACGATTACATGTAGCAAGCATAACAATTAAATAACATCTGGTTTTTAGTTTCAGTTTAAAAGTTGATATTTTGTTCTTCTGTGAATTTTTTTTTTAAATATGTTGCCATGTTAAACAATTAATGCAATTATAATTGTTCTTTACTTCAATTTGCACATCTACTATATGTATGCTAGTTCTGTGATACATCATTACAATGTACATAATGTAATCTTACACTTTCTGTTTCATTTAGTAGAAAGTCTTTTAATGATGCAAAATGTTCTTTCTTTGCAATGTCTTTTCTTGATAAATCAATCTGCCAACCAAGTTCATTCGGATACCTGGAAATAGAAAGAGAGGATTTCAGGCACATTGTAACAAATTGTGTAGCACTAGCAGTATTCAAAAATTACTTAGGTACTTTTATGATACTTAACTTTGTAAACAAAATTAATATGTTTTGTACCTAGTTGGAAGAAATGTGCCTATAAATTAAATTCGCTTGATATTATTTTTTTGCACTTTGAAATATGTATGATACCCTACTTCAGAGTTTTCAAAAGCAGCCGTCAACATCTAAAATAAGAATCAAACTGTCTTGAGTGACCACAGTTTTTATTGTACTAGAAAAATGTGTAAACCATGAAATCTAAAATCAGATGAAAGTCCATTTTTAATTTGTGGAACCATGAAAATTGATACCCACGAAAATACATGAATTCGCAGTAAAAATACATGAAATTCTATTATGTAAACTTACCAAGGTAAACTATGTACTGGACAATCTTGTCCTGTGGATACTAAATTACTGATGTATTTGTCTTTTATTATCTTCAGCATCTCCTGAGCTTCTCTAAAATATTAAAACAATCTGAATAAGATTTAAGAAACACATAATTGTAACCATTACTGGATAATTTTTTACTCTTTCTATCTTTTTGAATGGTTATGTATCAAATATTTCATTTTTACATTTTTTTGTTTGCAGGTATTCTATTGACTATTGGTCTATCAATATTTGTATGCTGTAGGTTATATTTTGAATAACATGTACACATACTCATCATGGGCTTTGTTCCCGACTGAAAATACATGTACATAATTATTACATTTGAATGAAATACAGCTATAAAGCTCTGTTCCTTTGCTATACTTTATACCATTATGTTTATATTTATATTTTGGCTTTGTGTCATGTATATTTACCTCACCTCTTACTTGACAGTGTCATGTACATATAAGGCTGGAGTCTGTTTCAATATTTGGATGTATATTACCTTATCTAGTGATACATTTACAATGTCTGTAGCATACATGTATGTCCATGTAAAACTGTAAACCAACTGAATTTCTTGACAAAATTATTTCCGGTATTGTGCCGGAGAGCAGTATTGTGGCTATTTATTCTAAGAAATTTTTGCAATTTGTGTATACATGTATATAGTACACATTTCATTACTGATTTCCATTGTCATATCTTAACCGATTTTCTGTTCATCATGCATGTCATGGGGAAATAATCATATACAAATCTTGAAATAATTTGGCTTACAGTATATACCAAAAGTTTTGAGAAGCAATCAAAACAGGTTTTCAATTGCCATTTTAACTATATAAATGATTACCCTCTAAATGCTGTAATCCTGAAAGTTGTTGGCAAGGGTTCTTTCATGGCTTCAATGAAGGCTTCCCATTCAGTTTCTGGAACAATACCCTGCAACTTATTGAAAGAAAAGAGAATAAAATCAATACCTCTGGGGAGACTAAAAATTTGAGTTGTTTTTGTAAATTTACATAAATTTACAAAATTTCAAAAATGTAACAATTCCTATTAATCTCCAGATGTTGCAATGTCGGAAACTCCCCTAATCTCCATCAAAGGAGTAGGATCACAATCTGTCATATTTTCAGATTCATTTTTCAAATAAGCCTATCGTGTCAAATACGGTAAGTCTAGAATAATTGCTATTCACAAATTTAGCACCATGGTACTCTTAAATAGACAAATACATAAAAAAAAATCTTTTCTCATCTAACATAGTATTTCAGCTATGCATGCACAAATAATTGAATAAAACAAACCAATTTCAATATTTGTGTATTTACAGGGCCAAATATATGGGTTCATGGCTCTAGTCCTATTGTGAAGCAGGAGACTTTTCACATATATTTTTAATTGCCTTTTAATCTTAATGAAGAGCACAAACATGCAACAGCAGACCCTAATAACTAATGGTTTCATCTAGAAATATACAGATATCTATGCAAACAGTTAAGTATGTAATGTAATAATTCAAAGGCTATTCAGTCATACCGGTATTGTACAAGCTTGTGTAACTTTTCACAAGTTGCATCAAACCTCTTGCAATATGTTCATTTTTCTGCAATCTCTGAACCACTGATTTGATGCCAGGGGTATATAAATTCTATGAAAATGATCTATCTGCATGAAATCATCAGTGCTGATGGTATTACTGAATTCTACATAAAGAAGCAGAAGAAAACCCTCATTAATCAACAGAAATTTACAAATCCACAATAAAGAGTACTAAATCCTTGAATACCTGGTAATATTCTTCATATTCTTTATTGCTTTTCTCTATCTTGGGATAATCAATGTGTTGGTGTGGTTTTCTTTCTCCTTTCTGCTGTAAAAATGAAAATAAAGAATTGACTTGACATGCTAGGTAAACTGATTTTGAATACTGTAACATCAAGGATATGTCAGTTACATGTAGTATCTTTCTTATCAACAGGTCTGCAGGTTAACTGAGGTTTAATAAATTGAAGTGAAACTTGTCTGGTATAAAAAAAAAAACTATTTGACATGTTACAAAGAAGTTTGTTCAAATAACACAAATTGAATAAAAAATGCAGGTTGGACAATGCAAACATTTTTATTGACAAAATTTATGAAAGGAAAGTGATAAACATCTGTGACTCTGGATCCTGTAAAGTCTTTTACAAATATAGACTACCCGGTAATAGTTATTAATAATCAGCTGAGTTATAGCACCAATGATAGGCCCAATTACTCTATGCTAAAAAAAAATCTTTAAAATAAAATTGATAATAAGCTCCCGCACAGCTAGAGCTAAATTGACTGAAATGATGCCTTTAACCTGAAGAGGTATAAGCTAGACTACAAGTCCCCATTCAATGCTAAATTATTATCATCCATTGTAATTTGTATTTTCAAAACATAAAATTTGTAATTATTGTAAATACATTTATTTTTTAATGTAAAGAATTTTTAAAACTAGGACTTTCAATGTTCAAATAAAATTTCTTCGTATTTTATTGACATCATAACTGTTAAAATAAAAAGCTACGCCGAGCACAGCATGATACGACCGCAACATGTTGAACCCTGTACGTTTTAGGCCCAATATGGATAGTTAATTGTTCTGGACACATGCAGCCCATGATGGACTGACAAAGGTTTTTGACACATGCAGCTTTTGGTGGACCTTCCACTCACAAATTAAAAGCCTATTGTCAATTGATGAGCAAAAATTTTTTTCAAAATCAGACCAAAAATAAACTAGATAATGTGTCTATGAGCCACAGGATGGCCCTCCCGTTCTTGAAATATCATTGACCCTCAATGTGTATTACCTGGGATATGGACCTTTACCAAGAAATTCATCAAAAGTGTTCATGTGTAAAATATAGGTCACTGTGACCTTATTTCTGATGGGTGGTGCAATGTACCAAGACTCATCGAGAAGTGAAATATCATTGACCCCTAACATGTAGTATTCAAGATATGGACCTTAACCAAAGTCATTCATGCGTAAAATATAGGTCACAGTGACCTCATTTCTAGTGGATGGTGTCACTTTACCCAAGACACATCTAGTGGTGAAATATCATTGACCCCCAACATCTAGTATCCAAGTTATGGACCTTAACCAAGAACTTAACCGAAGTCGTTCATGCATAAAATATAGATCACAGTGACCAAATTTTTATTGGGTGGTGTCATGTTACCCAAGACACATCTAGTGGTGAAATACCATTGACCATCAACATGTAGTATCTGAGATATGGACCTTAACCAAGAACTTAACCAAGTTCATTCATGCGTAAAATATAGGTCACAGTGACCTAATTTCTAGTGGGTGGTGTCACCTTACCTAAGACTCATCTAGTAGTGAAATATCATTGACCCCCAACATCTAGTATCCAAGTTATGGACCTTAACCAAGAACTTAACCGAAGTCATTCATGCGTAAAATATAGGTCACAGTGACCTAATTTCTAGTGGGTGGTGTCACCTTACCTAAGACACATCTAGTAGTGAAATATCATTGACCTCCAACATCTAGTATCCAAGTTATGGACCTTAACCAAGAACTTAACCGAAGTTGTTCATGCATAAAATATAGGTCACAGTGACCTTATTTCTAGTGGGTGGTGTAGCCCTACCCAAGACCCATCTGGTGGTGAAATATCGTTGACCCCCAACATCTAGTATCCGAGTAATGGACCTTAACCAAGAACTTAACCAGAGTGTTACGGACGGACGTACGGATGTACGGACGTACGGACGTACGGACGTACGGACGGACGGACGGACAAGGGTAAAACTATATGTCCGATCCACATACGTGGTCGGGCCATAAAAAGTATCGATTTTGGCCCCTAATTACGTAAAATTGGAACAAGAGGCTCCCAGGAGCCTGAATCGCTCACCTGGTCTTAATGTCAACCCTTTGAAGACTTGTGTATAGCTAAATGTGAAGACTTGTGTATAGCTAAATGAGCTGAATGTTTAAGCAATAAAAAGCTTTTCTCTATCTGCAATAGTTTTCATTCCAAAGCAAAAAACACTATTTTTCACCTTTAAAGGGCCATAACCTCTTAAAGGGGTAATCTGACAACTTCGACCCTAAAAAGACTTTTGTAGAGCTAATTACCGTAAGCTGAACATTTAAGCAAGCAACATCTTTTCTCTATCTGTAAAAGTTTTCTTTCTTTAGGCCAAAAACACTATTTTTTGCCTTTAATGGACTGTAACCCCTATAAGGGATCATCTGACAACTTCAACCCTATGGAGGCTTGTGTAGAGCTAAATGAGCTGAACATTTGAGCAAGCAACAGCTTTTCTCTATCTGCAATAGTTTTCATTCTATAGGCCAAAAACTATTTTTTGCCTTTAAGGGGCCATAACCCCTATAAGGGATCATCTGACAACTTTGACCCTATGGAGACTTAAGTAGAGCTAAATGAGCTGAACATTTAAGCAAGCAACAGCTTTTCTCTATCTGCATTAGTTTTCATTCTATAGGCCAAAAACACTTTTTTTTGCCTTTAAGGGGCTGTAACCCCTATAAGGGGTCATCCGACAACTTCGACCCTATGGTGGCTTGTGTAGAGCTAAATAAGCAGAACATTTAAGCAAGCAACAGCTTTTCTCTATCTGCAATAGTTTTCATTCTTTTGGCCAAAAACTCTATTTTTTGCCTTTAAGGGGCCATAACCCCTTTAAGGGGTCATCTGACAACTTTGACCTTATGGAGACTTTTGTAGAGCTAAATGAGCCGAACATTTAAGCAAGCAACAGCTTCTCTCTATCTGCAATAGTTTTCATTCTATAGGCCAAAAACATGAAAAAATGCTATTTTTCACCTTTAAGGGGCCGTAACTCCCATAAGGGAACATCTGACAACTTCGACTCCATGGAGACTTTTGAAGAGCTTTTGATGCTGAAGCTGCAGCGTGGCATCAGATTTCATCTATCTCTTATACTTTTTGATTTACAAGCCAAAAACAGTAGTCTGACCCCCCTGGTCTATTTTTAGCAACGGCGGCCATGTTTTTGGACGAATCAAAAATCCCCACATCAGTTTTGTGGGGGATACCCTAAAGTACCACCAGACCAAATTTGGTTTGAATCTGTGCAGCCGTTTCAGAGGAGAAGTTTGAAGAAAAGTTAACGACGACGATGACGGACGACGACGACGGAGACGCACGCCAAGTGATGGCAATAGATCACGTGGCCTTTGGCCAGGTGAGCTAAAAAATGGGGGGGCAAAAATTAATTCTCAATTTTGCATTCGCTTTTAGACAAGAACAAACATGCAAAAAATGTTCAATATCGTACCACAAATAAAAAAGTTTGGATTTCGGCCCCTAATTATGTTATAAGGGGAAAAAGAGGGGGTTACAAAATTTATTCTTAATTTTGTATCCGCTATTTGACAAGAACAAACATGCAAAAAAAAATTTCAAAATCGGACCACAAATAAAAAAGTTTTGATTTTGGCCCCTAATTATGTAATAAGGGGGAAAAGGGGGGGTCACAAAAATTTATTCTTAATTTTGTATCCGCTATTTGACAAGAACAAACATGCCCAAAAAATTTTCAAAATCAGACCACAATTAAAAAGTTTCAATTTTGGCCCCTTTTGACCCCAAATTACAAAACAGGGAAAAGGGGGGGCACGAAAATTCATCAGGTTCAATCTTTTATTGTAAGAAACATTCTTGACAAATTTCACAGTAAAAGGCCAACTAGGATTAAAGTTATAGTGGATACAAATACAATATTTGTAATTTTTTGCCCCTTTGGGCCCCTAATTTCAAAAGGAAACAAGGGGGGCCCCAAAATCAATCCCATTCATCCTTTTATGATTGCCAAATAACAAAGCAATTGGATAACAAGAACTAAAGTATTCCTGCAAACAAACATAAAAGTAGCATTTTTGGCCCCTTTTTGGCCCTTAATTTTCAAACCAAACATGGGAGGACCCCCAAAGTCGATCCCATTCATCCTTTTATGGTAAAAAAACATCATTGTCAAATTTCATAGCAATCCGATAACTAGAACTATCGAGGTAACACTAAAGTTAACAGACAACGCAGACGCGGACGACGACGACAGCATCATACCATTATATGTCCGCAATTTTTTTGCAGTTGTATAAAAAATGACAGAGGCACTGAAAATTATCATTGTAACTTTTGTGAAACTAAAAAAAAAAAAATGATAATATGTCAACCAAACAAATAATCTTATAATGAACAGTTCAGTCGATAGGAATATTCCCTGCAGTCAATGCATTAATATTGTCCACTCTGGTCTCAGTAAATGAAATTATTTTTGTTTTTTTCTTTAGCCTTTGAATTCACCAATGAAAGTACAAATTCTTTAAAGGTGTCTTCTGTCACATGTTATACAATTGTCAAGTTTTGACAAATGAGATGTCACTTGAATTTGTTGTATTTTGGTTTTAGAAAAAAATGCTTCCTTATGTCCTGTTTGCAGGTTCATTCTGTTAAATTCCTCAAATGCTTCAGCTTGTATCTAAAAATTCAGGCCATGAAAAAGTGATTGTTGTTTCCACTAACATGAGCAATTTCTTTTAGACCTGGTAGGCAAGAAAATAATTTTATTTCATTTTTCAAATGAAAATTTTTTGTAGCTAAGTGTCATAAGTGAACAAGAATAAAATATGAGTTTTCTGTACTTCATTTTCATTTCAAAAACAGAATAAAGTTAAAATATTTTAATCTATACCTTTCAACATGTTAAAAGTTTCATTGTAGAATATACAAAAAAATAGCAAATCTTATGAATTATGTTACTTTATTCATCATGTTCATAAATTTTGTAGGTGAAATTTTTTATATACATGTACCAAAATTCATTTAAATACATTGTTTGCTTTTCTGGGCAAGACACAGGGAGAATCTAAAAGATTAAGCACCGTCCCTTGGTGTCTTCTCCAGTAAAGTAACTATACATATCATCTTTCTCATACGAATCAACCCTTGTCTTTCTGGGTTAGACACGGGGAGAGCCTACCATGGCTCTTTTAAGCACCAACCCCTGGTGTCTCCCCCAAAAAGATAATGGCATACTACAACTATATCTAAAAAAAAAGTCAAATCTTGGAGTAAAACTATTTCTCCATATATTCTGTTTACACTGAAAAAATGTATTGTTCCAAATCATATACATGTATGTCAATTTTTGTCATTGCCCCTTGAGGGACCTTTAATTGGAATAAAGATATTGGTATTGGTATGATCTAGACAGGTAGGCAAGACTTTTTTTTAACTGACAATAAAATATATTGAACAGGCACCAAAAAAGGGACCTGACTGGGTTAGGGGAAACAAACAATCTTTATTTTTGCCTCAATTCTTGTTTAAATTTATGTACTAGTAAATTCTATGAGACCCATTTTACAGTTTTTTTGCAATATTAATCAAGAAAGTGCCTTAATCGGTTGAAGCTTATCAGGTTGAACCTAATTCATAATAAAAGTTTGTGAGTCCATAGTATCCTTAAAGTCTACAAGTGTAACTAAAAATGTACATGAAAAACATAACCCGTCTTCTTCTTCTTTAGGTATCCTGTTATCCATCAATTTGTGATGATCACTTACAGTCGCATGCGTGGGTAAAAATAATTTAATATGTTATAAATATAATAAATCTATCATTGTGACAACATATTTACAATTAAACCAAATAAATAAATATATTTTTTAGTTCACTACATGTATCTTCTGTATATTTAATTTTTTTAATAGATTTTAAGTATCTTTAAGATAAAACTATGTACATGTTATGACAGGTAGGTTATACTGTAAGTTGGCAGAGAACAGCAGGTGCTAGCTGTTCTCTGTAGGTGACTACTGTGGTTGATAATGCAATTATGGATGGTAATGCATTCCAATATATAACTGTATTTGGGAAAAATGAATATAAATAAATGAATCTTTTAAGTTTGTATGTGTTTAAAAGTATGGGGGTGGTTTTGATGTGAATGTTCTTGTGTTGGTTGGTATGTGAATTGTTGTTGGTACGGCCACTAGTTGATGGATGATTTTATAAAACAAGACCAGTTTAGTTTTGAGCCTACGTTGTTGAAGAGGTTGAAGGCATGTCTGTTACAATGCTTGTGTTATGGTAACAGTTACAGGCATACCGAGCTGCCCGCCTGTCAGTCTGTAACATCTCAAGTTTATTCTGCTGGTCAGCAGTGTGAAAGTCCCAGACAGAGCTAGCGTACTATAGTTTCGGTCGGACAAGTGCTTGGTATGCCTGTGATTTAGTGTTTGTATAATTTTGAAGTTTTTAAATCACGTTTTAGAAATCCGAGACTTTAGCTTGCGTTTGCAGATATACTGTTGACGTGCTGATTGCAGTGTAATTCCAAGATATTTAGCCGTCGTGGCTACATGAAAAAAACTGCATTCTAAAGTTGAATCATTTTGCTTTACCTTATTTCCACCATGCTTAAACTTTTTCCCTCGTTTGCCTGATCTGCCCATCACTATTCTACAAAGATTGGGTCTAAGAAGCTTGATTATTGTGTTGATTTGTTATATTTCTGATGTAAACAAGGACCATGTGTTGAAATTTATGTACTTCTGGTTCCTCCTTGAACTGTGAAATGAACCAGTCACTGCCCGGAAACTTCTAAAAGACTATCGACCATCCCGTGTAATAAATAAATTATACCATACAGTTCCGAGCAAAATCATGTTAAGGGGTTAAACTACCATGGTTAAATAACATTACGATAAAAAATATGGAAAATTCAAACAGTACTTTTCATAATTAAAAATCAACTAAAATGTAAAATTGTTAGCTATTAATCAGTTCGGTAGTTTTGTTTATTTCCTTTAGAACTTTGAAATAAACTTAAGCCATGGTGCATTAAATCGATCTGCGAGAAGTTAACACCAGCTTGAAAAGTAATGTCAAGAGTTTTATTTAATCCCTGTCAAGACATATTCAAGGGGGGGATTGAATTATTTATTGTTCTCATACATGTACTTCCACTGAATCAGAAGTGTCGTTTTCTCTTGGTTTGTCGGACGTTAATTTCAAAATTAAAATAAAAAAGTGTTATTTGAAGTTTTTTTTATCATAATTGACCTGATGATTGTATAAACAGTCTGCGTGGGAGTATTTAGTGAAGCTACGTATATTTTGGTACACGCTAGTGCCCTCATAAAAATAAAAATCTCTAGTTTGTTATGCCACGACGAATCCTTGAATAATAAATGGTTGCAAAATAATTTTTTTGTCTCGCCTGCGACGAGACATATTCTTCATATGTTCTTAGCATAGTTGCATTCATTAATTCTAGTTCCGTCCATTTTATCATGACTTCACTCCACTTCAATTGTTACTTAATCAAAGGACCTTTATCGTCAAACATTTACCATGCAGGTTGGAGGGGTCAGTTTAATTTGTGTAGTTTTTTTTTAAATTCAACATTTGCTTTCACGAGAGTATTAAGTATTCTTGTGGGGTTGAATTTTTTTGTGTTTTTTTCTAATGCCACCGTACAATTAAGAAAATGTTTGTGCATTTTAAAAACTACATCAACAAATAAGCTTTTTAAAACTATTTCCTTAAATTACCCTCTTTTAAAAAAACATATCCAATATTGACCTCAGTTTTCTGTTTAGGCGGCTTTTTAATTTGTTTTATTTGATTAATTTGTTTAATTTGATTAAACAAGAGTTAACACTAAAGTATGTCTCGCCTGCTCATTTGGTACCATCGGAATACTATTCATTCATAGACTTGACCCTTTTCCTATGGACCAACTAAAATGTTTCTACTGAGATAATGGAGTCAGAGTCACATGACACGGTGACAGCTGTGTAGACCATAACCTGAACTGTTTGTATACAAAATATCAGATGCCTAGCTATCATACTTTTCAATTAATTCATTTTCGACAACAAACTTGCAAAGACGTTTACGGCCAAGTTAACAAAGTCATGGAAGCGTAAAATGGGTTCAAGGTCACACGGCATCAGTGGTAACAGTTGCGTAGACCATAACCTGAACTATCTGTATGCTTAGCTATTATACTTTTCAATTAATTCATTTTCCACAAAGGTCTTACAAAGAAGTTTTAGCCTGAATTACAGAGTCACTGGAGCGTAAAAATTGGATCAGGGTCACATGGCATGGCAACAGTTGCGTAGACCATAACTTGAACTGTCTGCATACCAAATATCAGATGCCTAGCTATTATACTTTGTAAGAAATTTATTTCCCGCAAAAGTCTTACAAAGAAGTTTTAGGTCTGAAAAAATACTTAAGTTCACAGAGCAACTGGAGCGTGAAAATGGAGTCAGAGTCAAACGGCGTGGTATCAAAGGCGTAGACCATAACCTGAACTGTCTGCATACCAAATATCAGATGCCTAGCTATTATACTTTGCAAGAAATTCCTTTTCCACAAAAGTCTTACAAAGAAGTTTACCCGCCGCTGACGGAAAGTAACATCCTCCATATCCTTTCATAAATTATTTATTATAGGAGTTTGTCTTTTATGTCGTGTGGAGTTAGTAGAACAATTCCCCATGTACAAGATGTATGCTCTTTATTTTTTAGATATGGTGTACTTGTACATGAGATTGCTTCTCATGTGTACCGTTACTTTGTGTTGTGGTCTCATGTTCATTTACTCCATAGTACCGGCGCTTTGTGTTGTGGTCTCATGTTCATTTACTCCATATCCTTTCATAAATTATAAATGACCTATGCCTCGCCTTCAATAAAAAAACTAATTTGCAACCATTTATTATTCTGGGTCTGTATAGGTTCAATGTTAAACACAGTCAAACATGTTGAAGAAAATGTCAATTAGTAGTTCCATTCACGATTCTAATTCCAATAACACTCGTGAAACATAGGAGTCATGATACTCTTTAAAATTCGTTGAAAACAACTGTAAATCACAAGAAATTGCTATCTTTTTAAAAAAAGAAATATGAAAAAAAATCTTATTTATGATACAACTCTTATGATTTCACAACAAGCGTTTTACAGTTCATCATGATCTTTAGAAGAAAGGGTAGCAGCGTTTACATCAATGTCGGGGTATAAAGTCTTCCAAAACTCTACCATTTCTGTTTTATAAAAACTTCTTAAAGTTATAGGAACATCTAAATCTAGGTACATTCGTCCACGTAGATCAAAAGGTATCCATGGCATTGCGTCATCTCCGCCATATGGTGTTCTGTGAAAATATTTACATGAATTAACAAAATTGGAAAAAAAAATGTAATAAAGAAAAAAAAATCAAGCCAACATTAAGCTATCTACTGCGTATATTCCCCATTTCTTCAGGGCATGTTTTATCATAATGTACTTATAGTAAAATGTTGAATTTTTTTAGGGTTTTTATTTGCATTAATTGACTTCCAATGAAATTTTTTATGATACTTTGCTTTGTTTTTGCATACAAGTGTCGCGAAATATTTACTACAGTCATAGACTGTTGATTAAACAGACATGAAATTGAAATTCAAAATATGTGAATGGGGTGGGAAACAAAGCAGCATAACACTTTTAAGGTCACTGGTTCCAAACTAAAGAGATCGGAGGCGACAGAAAATTGAGCATATGTGGTGCACACCTTGCGGTCCAAAGGTTTTTTTTACGTGCATGAAGCCTGGCACTCTCTCCAAACGTTGGCCTGCTATAGATAGACAACTATAGCCTATCTATCCACCTACACATTGAAAGCTCTGTATAGACTGATCACTGACCCGTTGTCAAAATCTGCTGTCTGCCCTTTCTCCACCCGGGTCGCACATGGAGGTTTCAAGTAAAATATATATCATTTGCATAAAGTTTTTATTTCTTTCTGTGCTATTAACATCGTATATTTATCAGGCTCGGGCACAACATAACTTGAAAAAATACTGAAGTCTAAGAATATCTACAAATCTTTGTAATAACTATTGGAGTTAAGAATATTTTTCAGACTTCAGTATTTTCATTGTTTTGTGGCGCCAGGGCCTGATCTTACCCTCTCTTAGCAAAGTTGGTCCAATACTGTATCACCATCTTAGAAAAGTTTTTCTCAGACTCCGATAGTTCGTACTGGTCTGTTTTGAATAACCAAAGCAGGTCGTCTCCGTGTCCAGCACCTTCAAACCAAGGCGGAGGAGGTCCACCAAAAGGATCTGGACTTGTCTTCGAAAACTGGTAATGGTACGTCTTGCTTTTTTGTAAAAGGAAATGATATTCGAGCATCTTTGCAGATGGAAAATTAAACATGATATCCGACAACGAGTGGGTCGCTTTGATACTTTGGTCTTTTATGCTCTCATCCGGTCCAGCCTTATAAAAATCGCAGATCTTTTGCTTAATTTCAGGTTTGCCTCCCATAAAGGATTTCACATAAGGAGCAACAATTGCCTCACACATTGCTTTGTATGGAATGCCCTGTGTAGCGTTAAAATCGTAGTGTGCTTGCATCTCAGGAAACATTATCATGTACAACAAAGAGCCTTCGTTAGAGGTTGTACCTATAATAAAATCTAGAGAACCAAAGAATTCGGTGACATCCGATGATGTAAAACTGTCTAAACTTTTAATTGGATC
The DNA here is from genome assembly GCA_963971305.1 of Arcuatula senhousia. NCBI lineage: Eukaryota > Metazoa > Mollusca > Bivalvia > Mytilida > Mytilidae > Arcuatula > Arcuatula senhousia. The sequence continues at coordinate 13,323,488 of OZ020306.1, forward strand.
TTCCTTGAATAGTTCTCCATCTACTACAGGGTAGTTTTGCGACATGAAGAAAACTTCAGTTGCCAGTTTCTCAGGAGGAACATAGGAATAGAAATCAGACATGGAAACGAGCTCCTCTATTGGTGTTTGCCGCAAGCAGTCAACAAATTTATATTCATCGCCGAGAATACAAGACGTCTTATCTGACAAGTAAGATGCGAAGTCTTTAATAGCAGAAGGTGTACGCATTAGAGTTTTACTATGTACTCCACTTTGAGCAATAACACGTTGAAAAAGTCCTTTATTTGATGGAATTAATGATTGAAGAGATACACTGTAGCCACCAGCAGACTCTCCAAATATAGTAACAGATTTTGGATTTCCGCCGAAGGCTTTTATATTGTTATGAACCCACTGAAGTGCCAGTTTCTGGTCCCACAGGGCATAGTTACCCCTTGCAGCGGGATGATCCAATGCAAAGAAACCTAGCACACCCAATCGGTAGTTGAAGCTGACCATGATAACCTCTCCTTCCATGGCCATTCGAGTCAAATCGTCTTCGTTTCCAAAACCAACTTCAAACCCTCCACCATGTATTGACACCATAACAGACAAATTTTGAGATTTGTCAACAGTTTTGGGTACGTAAACATTTAAGAATAGACAATCTTCTGATGTTTTTGGTCTCGCCAGTTCTGGCATGAACTCTGGAACATTTTGTGGACAGGCGGCACCGAAAGACCTGGCATCGAGAGTGTTTTCCCAATTTCCAAACGGTTCTGACTTTTTGAATCTTAAACTACCCGTTGGTGGTTTGGCATACGGGATTCCCCTAAATTCGAATATGCTGTCACCGGTGTCTTCATATTTGTTCTCAATTCCTCTAATTTTCCCCGATTGTGTCTGGATTTCTTTGGTCAGTTGTTCACACTGTGTAAATGGTATGATGCATATTGATGTAGCGAGTATTAAAACAATATTGCAGTTTCTGAGACAGCCCATTTTGATCCCTGGAAAGAGAGAATGGTGGAGATTTTCAACATAATACGAGAGATATGTTTAAATATAATGTAAATCGTGTAAATATTATGTAAATACGACTACAAAAAACTTGTCTAGGTCGTGACCAATAAATTCATAAGTTTTTCAGTTTTGCATATAGTACCAAAGTAATCAAATTCGTAATACTTAGTAGGTAAACTGGCGCTGTATTTTATAGCATTCTTGCGTGCCCGGCAGTCATTAGTAAAAGCTCGACCTTAAGTGACTTCGGGACTAGTTCCCTTTCACTAATATTTGTTACAGAGTCGTTACGGTAAAAAAAAAAACCTGATCCTTTTAAACCCATAGATTGAGGGAATGGGGACAAATCCCTATAATCTGACATGGAAAGAAGCGGTCAGATCTCTGACCTGTTCCAGTAAGATATTTTTTTGCCTGTAATGACGAGTTTCTGTTCGATTATGTTACTGGGTGTTTATATTGAGTGTTTCTAGAATCACTTATTAAAACATAAGTATAACTACCTTTTCCCAGAGTTAATTGCCAGGGTATTAGTCCTCTAGTTAAGGAGGCTGTCTGATAGACAAAATCCTCATCAATGAGGGTATATATATATATACTAGGTATAGTTTTTGCCACCTCTATCTGTTTATTTTTGACTCGGTTTCAAGTAAATAAGAAAATTTTGAGTTTCCTAATAATGGGTAAAGTTTACAAATTAAATTAAAAACACTTGTAAAAAAGTTCTTACTGCAAAATATGAAGATTCTGAAGTCTTCGTGGATTAAATTTTACTCACACCTGATTACAGCAAGTTAAAGTCAGAATCAAACTTAAAAAATATTTAAAAATTGACAATTTCAATAGCCGAAAAATTCTTACTAAATTCCGTATCATAGTTTGATTACAAATAAAAAATAGAAAATACAAAGCACACCTCGTGGGCAAAGACTCTACAAAACATGCAAGGTCTAAGATGACGAGATTTTTTTTCTATTTTGACAGCCAAATAAATAATGATAAAAGAAATAGTATCTTAAGCATTATCTGCTGCAGAGGGTCATTCTACTATTGTCACGACTATAAACATCCATCATCATTTGAATTTTTATATGGGTGTATTGCCCATTAATGCTGATTTATTAAGCAATGTTTGGATGTGCAAAAATGAGGTCTTTACGTGTCAAGTGCATGCATATCACCAAAAGGTTTTGATACTTAAATAATCTTATTGTAAACCATTGATATGTGCCTTGTTTATATAAGTTCTTTGTTCTTGTGATTTGCTTTGTATTTGCTTAACCCTGTCAGGGTTTGCAAAACCGACAATTCTAGTCTGAAACAAGATAAAGTGTCTTACCTTCTTGCTGTGCACTTAAAAATCTGTACGTAGGTCATGAGTGGTCGGATTTAACGGTCCGATAGTTCACCAAACGGATTTAATTAAATATACATGCACACTATTTTTACTGGTATTTGCAGTGCTGCTATATATATATTTGTCTCTCTTATAAATTGTTCAGTTTAAATTTAGTAACCTGTGTAAAATTATTTGATAATCAATTTGGATTTTTAAATGGTTCTAAATTCTGATCTATATATACATGATTATAAATCAGCTCTTCTGTAAAATACTGCTTAACAAACTACATGACAATATCTAGAGCTTTCGCAATGTATTTAAAAAACAAACATTAGTAGTAAAACCTGAGTTGATTTATGGGTATTTAATAAACTAACCCTTTATCAAATTTAACAATGACTTGACCACACATATACAGTATTTATTTAGGGTCACTTATATTAACTAAAAAAAGTGTCTCTCATTCTTTGCTAATAGCAGAAAAGGCAGTTTATAACATGTATAATAAGAACTTATGATTTGGCTTTCGTAAAAAATAAGTGTTGGACCCAATTTAATTGTTCATTTTTTTTGTCACATTGTGAAATTAATTTGAGACAGTGAACTTGCAGACATTTTCGAAAATTATCTCAATTTCCCTTGTGCAGCAATGAATATCATGTCGACCTGCTCTGGCATATGATATTTACACTTTGTTTGCTATATGGAATATCTTATATACCTGCAGTTATATATTTGCAATGTTAATTTATTTCTAAACTGATCCTTCTTTAAGGACATGGTTTGATTTTGTTAGAAAAAATCCTTCCGAAATGGGATACAAAAACATTTATGTGGAACGTTCGTTATGAAAATAAAAAAAAACAATTTTTATTATGAATCAATATTATGTATACCTTTTGCAGACGCCACACTGTGAGACGCCAGTTAACTTTGGCATGAGGGCAATTTTGGGCTTGGTACAGTATACAAAAGTTCAATGATTAAAACATGATGAAGTTGAATAAGTTGTAACATTTATTTTACTAGCAAAAAAAAGGTAAATTACTGCCTACTCTTATAAATTGAAAATTATAAAAAAAAAAAAGAAAAAGAAAAATAATCGCCTTATCAGTTTCTGATATAGAATACGTAAAAATTGGTTTCATATATTTCTAATGGTTGAGACTCAAATAATGTCATTTTACATCAAGTTATTGACAGCAATCAAACGATATCGGGTACTGATTGGAACATGTTGGTGCTCTTTATCACATAGTTCACCAATGGTAGTTAGGTGGTTTCTTTATTTCAGACTGGTTTCCTGTTAATTTTTTACTCAAATTCGTATCAAATTATTCGGTAAACGTAACTACTGGGACCAGAAAAACACGGCCTTTGCGTCAAGATGGCAGAGTATCTTGCATCGATTTTTGGAACAGAAAAAGACAAGTATAGATTTTACGATTCTTATGCATTGCACGCCAGTTGAAATTTCCTTATTTCTAAGTGCACACTTGAATTTACGTAATTATGATTGCTTAACAATATTTTGAGGGTCGTGCAGGGTAAATCCCAATCCAACGCACTCGCCGCTTGGTAAAACGGACAATAGGATTAAATTAGATTACACCGGGATTTAAATTTTTTTGAAAACAACGAATTAGAACATTGTCCTGAATACCTGTACTCGCCTGAATTCAAATTTTCAATCTTGCTACCCAAAACATATCAAAATATAATAATCAATTCAAATACTGTGTAAGCTTTATTGCATTCATGACATAAACTGATAAATATGGTTAGCTTTTTGACTGATTCTAATACATTAAAAAATATATATGTACAGTCTGATTGGAGATGCAGCCTGATCTTGTAAGATGAACGGCTGTTAAACATTGTTAAATAAAGGTTTCTGTTAAATAAAGGTAATATTAATAACAAAATTACCGAACTTGGAGGATCAATCTCTATGTCCAAGATAAAAGACAACATTGAAGAGTGAAGACACACTGGGTTGTTATGGATGGCAATGGTCCTGATATGGTACAGGCATTTCAAATGAAATGATGGGTTAAACCAGGTTTTATGGCACCCCAAACCTCCCTCTCCCATTGCGATTTTAAGGACCAGTAGTAGCACTCAATGCAACATGGCTGTGAAGACATAATTGGGATATTAAGATGATCAATAAGCCCCATGTCTATGACAACTTTTGCAGTAAAAAAATAAATAAGAATTATCAGTCACACGGCAAGAACTGCTGTGAAAAAGGCTGAGGATCATCACAATTTTCATAGAGTAACTGTACGTGGAGTCGTACACTTTTCGTTTAATTCAAAATTAACTCTAACAAGAAATGATAATAAAAATATTTTTACATGTAAATGATACTTTATCATTGATATGTTCTTTTACGGTATAAGTCATGTTTTGGAGTTGAAGAACTATTAGATTAAAATTAAAAATCGAAGTCAAATTAATCCGCTAAATTGTAAAATTGTCTTTTCTAAAACGCCAATCGGGAATTTTTATTGGTTATTTAAACAATATATCTATTGAAAACTAAATAAAGCAATCTGTTTAACACAATTCTTAAGATATTTTTTGAAATATTTCTTGAAAAAAGTGGCAATTATAGTTATTGCTAATCCCGGCACCCTCTATTAACATAAAGAAAGAAAAACAAATAAAGCTAAAAACACCTTATTGTAAAATCTTACATCAGAAATCACTTAGACTTATTTCACTTAGTTTTTGCTAATACTTTCAAAAGTTTCAATCGTGATTTCAGTACTTATGCTCAAAATCTAAATCGGATGATTTTAAGAGGTGGACAAAAATGCTGCAAAGATGCATCGTGAATGCATACTGATAAATAAACTTACACGATATCATTCTGCTTTTTTCAGGAAGCTAAGAAGTGACAAATGTCATTGAAATGATTGTTTTTCACTCCAAATAGGACTTAGTATAAAACGAACGGAAATTTTCAAACTTTTGAGGTGTATGACTCCATGTACTACTTTCAGCAATTTTCGAAGCTTTTGTTACCTTCAAATAATAATCTGTAAAAATATTAACGATTTTATATTTTTCAAAAATATATTGAGTATTTAAAGTTCTTGTCCACCTCTATATTTTGGACAATGATTGAAACCGATTCACATTTGCCGTTGAGATTTTAAAAGTTAAAACCTTAAAAAGTGTACGACTCCACGTACAGTCACTCTATTTGTATAGATCTATGATATTGTTACATGTACATGTACTTCCTTTTCATTTTTCATGTTTTTAGATAAGTTACATGTATTTTGGTTTGTTATTTTGTAGTTGCCTTGATTATTTTCTTATTACTTTCAATTTATTTCAGAGTAAACTGTTCATTCTACTTCAAGATTGGCGCATGTCGGCATGGAGAAAGATGCTCTCGACTACACAACAAACCAACGTTCAGTCAGGTACATTAAAGGCCTGCTGACCATGAACATGCACATGTACATCTTTCACAATATGAAACAAGTTTTTTTTGTTGTTTTTTTTTTGAAGAGTTAAGGAATTAAGTTAGGCTTTTGATGCCTTATCCAGAATTACAGTCTGCGCCTATAGCCACTAGCCTGAAGCCTGTGTCTAGTAAAAATTCAATCGGGCAAGTGAAAAATTAGCAAATGTTTGTATGAACATATAGTAAAATATTACAAAAACATAAGAATTGCATGGTTTGAACTAGTAGCTGAACAAGTTTTTGGCACAGACTGGAATTGTATGAAATAGACCTTTAAAAAATGTGCAGAATCTATCATTGATATCGGAAAATACATGTCCCTATTTGCCAAAATTTTGTCATTTCACATGATATGAATAAAGTTGCACCATTTAGTGTAAACTAAGTCCAACTAACCCTGTGCTGGCATAGCCTTAGTTAAACTACATGTAACTTAGTATGTTGTATCAGGACAGGGTTAGTTTGACTTTGTTTTGCACAAAATGACACAACTTTCATTAATATATAATGACCAAATTTTGGCAAATAAATGTTATCAATAGATTCCAATATTTTTAAAATGTCTGGTATGACCAGTTTCTTATACAAATACAATATTCTACACCCACATATAACATAAACATTACAAACCTGGCCTAATTGTTTTGGACAAGGTCAGACTTTTGCCTACGTGCTGCAAATTTCTTGACAATTACATTAATTTGGTATAATTGATAAAGAAAAATATATCAACAGTCACAAAATATATAGAAAAATTGAAATATTGGGACAAATTTTAGCAGGTAGAAATAGCATGACAAGATGACCAAAAAAATTTGGCAGACTGATGATGAAATCGCCGATCATGTTTGTAGGATTTCTCAAGTCGGACATTGATAAAAAATATATCTTTACATTAATGCTTTGTTAGTTGTAAAAATCTGTAGTGTTAAACATTAATGTATATAGAATTTACATTTATATCCATTTTTACCAAAAAGGTTCTCATTCTATATTCTTTCCTGATTTATGTTACAGACTGTTGTGATGATAAATGCCTACCTTAACCCACAGAATGCAGCACTGACAGCTGACGGGTCTCACAGTATGTATAAACCAGGGAACCCTTCATTTGCATGGTCATCTTGGTGGTTTCCTCTTTAATTTTAGTAGACCATTTATGGTCAAGATCGTTTCATGATCTTAGTTATATACATGTACATGTACATAGTATATAATTTCCTTGGGGTCATGGCTTAAAATGAACTCATCGACAGATATGGCATAAAACATCATTTTTGTAATGTAGTGATAAATATGGTATTTGATTTATAAAGCTACTAAAGTTCAGAATATTTTAATGTTATTTTTAATCAAAATTATGCATAAAATGTTTTGTTAAAAGCAACTGGTATAATGTTTTAATGTTCAAAATAGTTACCAAGAATTATACAGCATTTTCTTTTTCAAAATGAAATATCTCAAAACTGTTTCTCTAATATTATTAAAAGGTATAATCTTTTTTTACAAGTAGTGATGAACATGGTTAATAGATAGAAAAAGTACATTATTCTATATCCATCATGTCCATTGAAATTGAAAAAAAAATTGCAACCAATAGAAATGGTTCATTCAATATGATTGTAAATAATTGATGTATACAAAAAATCCTTTTTGTTTGTTTTCGAAATGATTTTAGCAGCAAGCACTTATTTGTTTTTATTATCTTGTAGAAAAACAGATTGTTTATATACTTTGTTTGATGTCATTACTAATCATGCTAATACTATTAAGAAGAAGTTTTATTTTTCTATAAATGAAAATCTTCAAACAAAAACTTTCAGAATTAAACAGTTCTCTTTTTTCTTTATATCTAAAATACAAATAAACAAGATATATGTCACTCAATTTATTGTCATATTCTTTTACTTAAGCTAGTAGTGACAATAGTTTTTACTTCCATTATATGTTTTCATTTGTTCTGATACTTAAAGCTATAAAAAGTAAAACAAAATGTATGTGTAAAGTACAATTTCTGTTTTACATCCTTTTAATCTTCATTATAGTTTTTGTCTCGCCTGCAACTTTAGTCGCTGAAGGCAAGACATAGGTATTACTTTCCGGCGGCAGCGACGGCGTAAACTTTTTTGTAAGACTTTTATGGAAAATGAATAACAAGAAAAGTATAAGAGCTAGGCATCTGATATTTGTTATACAGACAGTTGGGGTTATAGTTTACGCAACTGGCACTGTGCCGTTTGACCCTGACCCCAATTTCATGGTTCAGCAACTCTGTGAACTTAGATGTTTTTTTCGAGCCAAAATACCCCTTTGTAAGACTTTGTGGAAAATGAATTACAAGAAAAGTATAATAGCTAGGCATTTGATATTTAGTATACAGACAGCTTGGGTTATGGTCTACACAACTGACACCATGTTGTGTGACCCTGGCACCATTTTCACGGTTCAGTGACTTTGTGAACTTAGATGATTTTTGGGTAAAAATGAGTTAAGTGAAAGGTATAATATTATAGCTAGGCATCTGAAATTTGTGGATTATGGTATACACAACAGATGTCACCATGTAATGTGACCTTGACCCCATTTTCATGGTTGAATGACTTAGTTAATGTTGGTCTTTTTTCATTGTTTCTCAATAACTATGATATCTAGAACACACTTCGGACATTTTTGTGATGGTTAAAGGGAATTCTGTCATCTGTCACATGACCTTGACTTTAACTTTTCTGAAGGCCCAGCTAGACCTTCAATGAGTTCTGTGATGGTGCCGATAGGTGAGACATACTTTAGTGTCAACTCTTGTTATTTAATTTTAAGGCAACTTAGCAACCCCTTCTTTATACATGCACATGTATTCTCATATTAATGTAAAAAGTTACAAGTAATTCCACTTTTTATCTTGAGTGTGGTGGTTTAAGTTTTTAAAGATTTTTTTTTTCCATTTTAAAATATTTAAATAAAAGCCCTTTCTACTAACCTTCAATCTGTGTATGAGGATGTCTTTTTATTAGTTGCGCAGGATGATGTTGAGGGACAGCAAGAATTTGATGACTTCTTCGAGGAAGTTTTTACCGAACTTGAAGATAAGGTAACTATATAACCATCTATGTTTTGTTACAGATCAGAATTGTTGCTACAATCTTATAATATGAAATCAGAAATTCGTAGTATAAAAAGAATTTTTGTACCTGGAAAATATCAATTTTAGATATACAAAAGGAGAACTTGGCTAAAAATCTTTGATGGAAATAGTAAAATGCTGATTTTGTTTATAATATTATTTTAACTCAGACTTATAAAAATAACAAAACGAGATCGATTATGAAAAATAACAAAGCATCATTGATTTTGACAAATTTCAAAATTTCAAAATATTTGATTAGGCGATAATGATTTTATATTTACAGGTTGTGGCAACAATTCTTATAACCACTTGCTTTTTAGCTCTGGACTGATCCCCCAGTCACACTTTGTGGAGTTGACATTATTGTGCATTATAATATTTCTTGCCTTATGTTTATTTTTATCAGTCCATATGGATGAAATAGAGATTCAACAGCACTATGATGAGTTCTTTGAAGAAATCTATGTAGAAATGGAGAAGGTATGGACGTCAGACCTGATAAGCATTTCAACTGTTTAATGTCAGAAGATTCCTTTAAAATTACAGTGATTTTCCTATACGGACATTGTTTTCTGAAAATATTTCCAATCTTGTTGTACTATTTAAACTTGTTCAATAGGATGAAAATCTTTTTGATTGAAAAATTTTTAAAGTCTAAAATAGTCTTTTATTTTGATACTTTTCTGTCTAGTTTTGTGTCAGTTATCTAGCAAGCTTGTGAAATATTTTCTCAGAACATCTAGTCAAGGATATTCCCTGTGATCCTTATCTAATAATTATTAACATATAGTACATGCCTTTACTCGACAACTTACAATTTCACTAACCACTTCAAAATTTTGATCAAAGTGTCCTGCAAGGCAACTAGAATTAGTTTAAAAATCTAAGGGTGGCATTGAAAAAAATTGTTTTTTTCATAGCTTAATCCTGGCATTGAAAGGCTGTTCATTGCCGATTTTTTCCATGTTTAAAAATTATATATTTTCATACTTATCATACACTAATTTTAAAGATGTTTATCAGTATCATTATTCATGAAATAAATGTGATCAGTTGCATGTAAGGCCAAAAGTTTGGAACCATCATCATTCTTCTATTGAGGCGCCTATTACTCCATGTGCTCAAAATATTCATTGATTTACCTCTATTTCAAACCATGACTTATAATGGACAGGTAATGATTAGTATCAGTAAAGTTTTGTTTTTATAATAGCTGTTGTTTGGTTTCCTTTACTGAAGCTATGTGTTGTAACTTCGTAGTCTTGTAGTTTTGTGGGCCCTTATAAAGGTATTTAAGTCTGATTTTCTGCTCTTTTAAGGTATAAAAGTCTTGATTTTCAGCCCTTTTAAGGTATTTAAGTCTTGATTTTCTGCCCTTTTTCGGTATTTAAGTCTTGATTTTTTTATACAAATTCTATTTATTCATAAGTAGAGATTCATGTTTAAAATATTTATTCCATTCTTTACTTTTTTCCTCCTTCAAATATGTATCCTCAATGTATAAATGATAAACATGGTAACCTTATCTACCCACCCACCCACCCACCCCCTAAAACAAAGAATATTGTGTTTCTTCCTTGGTTAAAATAAATTTTTTAAAGCAATGCTGTCAAACTGATACATTTAACTCAAAATATTAAATACCATTAGGTCAGTGTTGCAAATATGACCATAGTGCCTTGTAAAGGATTTGGATTTGATTTTTTCACAGTAACTGTCATGTCATGAATGCTTTTTTAAATGTGTTTATTCACTTTTCTTAATCTGTTGGTCATTCCTCATATGACATTCCTTAATCATCATAATTTTTCATTTTTTGGGACTGATCTTTTATTTTCATGATTATTTTGATTAAGTTTTATATGTTGGGAAATTTGAACATGGATAAAGGTGAGGGGAATATAAATTTTAAATTATTTTATAAGAAAAAGACATATTGACCAATAGGTTCTACTTTACTTTGTCGTTTTCTTTTCAGTATGGCGAAATTGAAGAGATGAATGTATGTGATAACTTAGGGGATCACTTAGTAGGAAATGTCTACATCAAGGTTTGTATTCACTTAGGGGATCACTTAGTAGGAAAAGTCTACATTAAGGTTTGTATTCTGTTGGGGGATTACTTAGTAGGAAATGTCTTCATCAAGGTTTGTATTCAGTTGGGGGTCACTTAGTAGGACATGTCTACATCAAGGTTTGTATTCTGTTGATTGTTAAAATATTTATAGCCAATAAAATGATTAATTACCCCAAGCTGAACAGGGACTCATCAAGGTACTTTGGAGTACCTGTACTTAATCCTCCTATTGAATGTGTTACAATGGAAGTTAATCTCTCTGATCAGTTTAAACTCACATCTATAGAGAGGAGATTATCTTGTTGTATGAAGGAAAAATTTTCCTAGTATTAAAGACTTACCTGTTGAAAATTTCATATTGAAAAAATAGCTCAAAAAGGATATTATTTATATAAAAGAAAATGTGAAAGATAAATGTCAAAGAGTTGGTTAAAGCATTAAATTCATAAAAAATATTATTTTGTTGCAACAATGGTAGATATAAGCAATTTTCTATCAGAGATAGGAGTTTTTTTCCTTCAGGTAAAAATCATCTACCTATGAGTAGTTTTCATTTTTGTCTCGCCTGCGACGAATAGTCGCGGAAGGCGAGCCATAGGTATTACTTTCCGGCGGCGGCGGCGGCGGCGGCGTCGTAAACTTTTTTGTAAGACTTTTGTGGACAATGAATTGCTTGAAAAGTATTATAGCTAGGCATCTGATATTTGGTATACAGACAGTTCAGGTTATGGTCTACGCAACTGTCACCATGCCATGTGACCCTGACCCCATTTTCACGCTCCAGTGACTTTGTGAACTTAGGTCTTTTTTCAGGCCGTAAACTTTTTTGTAAGACTTTTGTGGACAATGAATTGCTTGAAAAGTATTATAGCTAGGCATCTGATATTTGGTATACAGACAGTTCAGGTTATGGTCTACGCAACTGTCACCATGCCATGTGACCCTGACCCCATTTTCACGCTCCAGTGACTCTGTGAACTTAGGTCTTTTTTCAGGCCGTAAACTTTTTTGTAAGACTTTTGTGGACAATGAATTGCTTGAAAAGTATTATAGCTAGGCATCTGATATTTGGTATACAGACAGTTCAGGTTATGGTCTACGCAACTGTCACCATGCCATGTGACCCTGACCCCATTTTCACGCTCCAGTGACTCTGTGAACTTAGGTCTTTTTTCAGGCTGTAAACTTTTTTGTAAGACTTTTGTGGACAATGAATTGCTTGAAAAGTATAATAGCTAGGCATCTGATATTTGGTATACCGACAGTTCAGGTTATGGTCTACGCAACTGTCACCATGCCATGTGACCCTGACCCCATTTTCACGCTCCAGTGACTCTGTGAACTTAGGTCTTTTTTCAGGCCGTAAACATTTTTGTAAGACTTTTGTGGACGATGAATTGCTGGAAAAGTATATTAGCTAGGCATCTGATATTTGGTATACAGACAGTTCAGGTTATGGTCTACACAACTGTCACCATGTTTTGTAACCCTGACCCCATTTTCACGCTCCAGTGACTCTGTGAACTTAGGTCTTTTTTCAGGCCGTAAACATTTTTATACCCCCGCTTCGAAGAAGAGGGGGGTATACTGTTTTACCCTTGTCCGTCCGTCCGTTCGTTCGTCCGTCCGTCCGTAACAAAACTTCCGTCACAGTTTTCTAAGCAACTACATGAAATAGAGTTCTGATATTTTGTATACAGCTTAATCATATAGTCCCATATGGTGTATACCGATTTTATGTTCCTACGTAGTCTACTTCCTGTTTACCGAATACTTAGGTTTTAACACATAATAGACATAAATGCAAAATTTTCGTCACAGTCTCCCAAGCAACTACATGAGATAGAGGTCTGATATTTTGTATACAGCTTTATCTTATAGTCCCATATGGTGTATACCGATTTTATGTTCCTACGTAGTCTACTTCCTGTTTACCGAATACTTAGGTTTTAACACATAATAGACATAAATGCAAAATTTTCGTCACAGTTTCCCAAGCAACTACATGAGATAGAGGTCTGATATTTTGTATACAGCTTTATCTTATAGTCCCATATGGTGTATACCGATTTTATATTCCTACATAGTCTACTTCCTGTTTACCGAATACTTAGGTTTTAACACATAATAGACATAAATGCAAAATTTCCGTCACAGTTTCCCAAGCAACTACATGAGATAGAGGTCTGATATTTTGTATACAGCTTTATCCTAAAGTACCATATGGTGTATACCAATTTTATGCTCTTAGGTTGTCTACTTCCTGTTTACCGAATACTTACGTTTTAACACATAATAGACATAAATGCAAAATTTCCGTCACAGTTTCCCAAGCAACTACATGAGATAGAGTTCTGATATTTTGTATACAACTTAATCCTATAATACCATATGGTGTAAAGTGATTTTATGTTCCTAGGTCAACTACTTCCTGTTTACTGAGTATTTAAACTTGTATGCATGGCTTAGTTTTGGGAGCGGGGGTATCACTAGTGAGCATTAGCTCACAGATTTACTTGTTGTAAGAGTTTTGTGGACGATGAATTGCTGGAAAAGTATATTAGCTAGGCATCTGATATTTGGTATACAGACAGTTCAGGTTATGGTCTACACAACTGTCACCATGTTTTGTAACCCTGACCCCATTTTCACGCTCCAGTGACTCTGTGAACTTAGGTCTTTTTTCAGGCCGTAAACATTTTTGTAAGACTTTTGTGGACGATGAATTGATGGAAAAGTATATTAGTTAGGCATCTGATATTTGGTATACAGACAGTTCAGGTTATGGTCTACGCAACTGTCACCATGCCATGTGACCCTGACCCCATTTTCACGCTCCAGTGACTCTGTGAACTTAGGTCATTTTTCAGGCTGTAAACTTTTTTGTAAGACTTTTGTGGACGATGAATGGCTTGAAAAGTATAATAGGTAGGCATCTGATATTGGGTAAACAGACAGTTGCGGTTATGGACAACGCAACTGTCACCATGCCATGTGACCATGACCTCATTTTTACGCTCCAGTGACTCTGTGAACTTAGGGCTTTTTTTCAGACAGAAAATTTTTTGTAATACTTGTGTGGACAATTGATTGCTTGAATAGTATAATAACTAGGCATCTGTTTTTAGGTATACAGACACTTTTTGTGTTTATATCAAGAAATGAAAGCTTAGGTAGTTGATTTTAGTGATGGTGCCAGCAGGCGAGACATACTTTTAGTGGCCACTCTTGTTAATGAATGTGCGAGTTTAACTGGTCAAAAAGATTTACTTCTATTATTACAACATTCTATAGATAGATTAAGGACCAGTACTCCAAAGTACCTTGATGAACTCCTGTTCAGCTTGGGGGAATGGAACATTTGATTGGCTATAGTAGTTAAATTCCAGGCCTAAGGGTGAAATAAACAACCACGAAAAACCGAAGTTAACAGTTGTCAAATTTTTACAGTAATTTGTTTTGAAATTTTCCAACTGTTAAAAATTCAATATCATTATAAAAACTAGGTTTCTTCCTTGTAATGCACATGTTGATATCCTTTATTCCTTAGCCCCATTATGTCTTTTGGGCATATTCTTGTTTTAATACACATTGTACATGTTGTACATTAAAAAGAATTAATATGATGTAAGTTTCAGTCAAGCTTTAAATTTTTTTTACCAACATTGCTAAAGAAAATATCCCAAAACCTGCTTCCTATCCAATCATTTTCTAATAATACAGACATGATATTTATGTTTTTCAGTTTCGTTATGAAGAGGATGCTGAAAAGGCAGTTAATGATCTTAACAACAGATGGTTTAATGGCCGACCTATCCACGCAGAGTTATCTCCAGTCACAGACTTCAGGGAAGCATGCTGTAGACAGTATGAAATGGGGTAATCTATAAAAAACTTTAATGTTATGAAGTCATCAAATTAGAAAAGGGAAACGCAAATTTAAAAAAAATATATGATAAGTGTAATGGAAAGATTAAAAAATAAAGAATCTGAAGTACACTACAGAATTGATTTTGTTACTGATATGTTTCTTTTCTATTTATTCTTGAATTCAATTGATACACATAAAATTTTACATTTATTGGATGTGTTTGATTTTAATTGAAACTATTAAAAAAAATCAATGTAAATTTTTTATGACACTTGGAAAGTTATCTACATTTTTACTTACAAGTTTTTTTTATGTATTCTTCATTTTGATAAATATATTTAACCTACATGTAAATGATTGTTATTTGTACTTTCAGAGAATGTACACGAGGCGGCTTCTGCAACTTTATGCACTTGAAACCAATCTCCAGAGAATTAAGAAGAGAACTCTACGGTAGAAGTCGCAGGAAGAGAAGGTAGGAAACGATATTTGTTATCATTTTTCTAGGACCTTAGAGTTAACAAAGTTAATGGTAGATAGAAAATCTACTTTAGAAAATTATGAGATTTGGAATAGGTGTACGCAACACAGCCCGCATAAACAAGCGTGGTTTTTTTTCCCACTGTTTTGAAAGTATTTTCTTAAAAAGTCAATAAGTTTTTGATGCAATTGTTATTCATATAATGCTATGTTTACAGATTTATATGTTTCTAATGGTTATTACTTTCATATTTAAATAATTGATGTTATCCTTAATACTTATGTTTTGAATTTTAAGAAATATTATCAGACTAAAAATATTCCAGCATTTTTGGCTTGATTTTACAGTGAAAAATCCAGGTTATTAAATGGTGAATGTAGTGCAGGCTGAGAAGAAATTTTTGTAACAGTTTTCTCAGCAACTACTTATCACAGGCACTTTATATTTGGCATACAGCATCAGGGTGTGGTCCCATAATGTGGGATTCCATGTTGCTCATTTACTTGTGTTAAACAAAATCCAGCCATTTTTGACTTTGGCAGTTTTTTATATTTATTTGGCATGTAATAGAGATATTCAAATCTTTTTATAAATCTTATCAATGTTGTCAAATTTATGAATGTTTTTTTTTAGATCAAGGTCAAGGTCTCCCCCAACACGAAGAAGTCGTAGCAAAAGTCGTGAAAGGAGAAGGTCAAGGAGCCGAGAAGGAAGGAGGTCATCAAGGTCAAGAAGTCGTGAAAGGGGCAACAGACGTGAGAGAGATCGGCATGGACGTTATTAACATCATTTTTTCTTTTGTTTCACAGACTAAAAGAAATTGTTCATTGTTAATGATTCTGATCATCTAATTTTTCATACCTTATACATCTAAGAATAATAAAATGTTTTTAAATGTCTTTTAACTTGTTTTGAAGGAGGTAATTTCAATAACACAGAATCTTAAATCCATTACCAAATTACCAGGTAGCAGTATTTTGCAATTTTAGCTGAATATCAAATATTTTAAAGTTGAAACATCTTCGACTTCTATCAAGATTTCTGCACTATAACTTGTTGCATCAAAATGTATGTTTTACAATTTTGACCTTTATTAGAGCTTTCTTGTAATACAGTGTTCAATCTAGAATTTGGCCACAGAGGGTCATGCTGGCCAGCACAACTTACCACAGGGGGCCATAATTTGTGGCAAGGGGCCGATAATATAAAACCAATAGAAGGGATTGTTCAATGGACAAAAAGTGAGGGCTTATGTTTCAGTTTGCAGAACAAAATAAAAGCCATCCTGAAATTTACATATGACAGGATTTGATTTCGTGCTAGATTTGCTTGCTGATTGTGCAGGCTCAATAATTTCTTTGTAAGCATTCTTTGCTGCAGCACCTTTTTAGCTCACCTTGCCGAAGGCAATGTGAGCTTTTGCAATCACTTGGCGTCCGTCGTCCGTCGTTCAACTTTTAAAAAATCTTCTTCTCTGAAACCGCTTGGCCAAATGTATTGAAACTTAGTAGGGTTGTTCTGTAGTATATCCTCTACAAATTTATCGTTCCAAATTTTGATTCGACAAAAAACATGGCCGCCATGGCTAAAAATAGAACATAGGGGTAAAATGCAGTTTTTTGCAAATAACTCAAAAACGGCTACAGATATCAAAATTCTGGCATAGGGTAAAAGTGATCAGCACCTCAAGATCTACCTACCTTGAATCTTTGAAGAAAATCCAACAACCCATGTAGGAGTTATTGCCCTTTTTGTGGATTTTTTGCAAATTTTTCACCTGTTTAGCTTAATATCTTGAAAACTATATTAGATATTTGAGAAATTTAAATTGCATATTGTTAAGCACATCAAGATCTACAAAATATGTAAAAGGTCAACGTTATAGAACCTTTCCTTTTAGGAGTTATTGCCCTTAGAACGTCAAAATTGAGCATTTTAACAGCATTTCCTCATTACATTGAAAACGTTAACTCCTCTGACACTTCAAGTCCAATTGGAACCAAACTTGGTATTGTTGTTTATTAGCATTAGGTGTATAGAACTGATGTGGGGATTTTTGATTGGTCGTAAAACATGGCCGCTGTGGCTAAAAATAGAACATAGGGGTAAATGGCAGTTTTTTGCAAATAACTCAAAAACGGTGACAGATTTTAAATTTTGATTGTGAACAAAAGTGATTAGCACCTAAAGATCTACCAGCTCTGAAATTTTGAAGAAAATCCAACAACTCATATAGGAGTTATTGCCCTTTTTGTGGATTTTTGGCAAATTTTACACCTGTTTAGCTCAATATTTTGAAAACTATACAAGATATTTGAGAAATTTAAATTGCATATTGTTAAGCACATCAAGATCTACTAAATATGTAATAGGGTCAACGTTGTAGGACCTTTCCATTAAGGAGTTATTGCCCTTAGAACGTCAAAATTGAGCATTTTAACAGCATTTCCTCATTACATTGAAAACGTTAACTCCTCTGACACTTTTAGTCCAATTGAATCCAAACTTGGTATAATTGTTTATTAGCACTAGGTGTATAGAATTGATGTGGGGATTTTTGATTGGTCGTGAAACATGGCCGCTGTGGCTAAAAATAGAACATTTGGTTAAACTGCATTTTTTTGCTAATAACTCAAAAAGGGTGACAGATTTTTAGATTTTGATTGAGAACAAAAGTGATCAGCACCTTAAGATCCACCATGTTGTCAGATGACCCCCTTATTAATCTTATGACCCTTTCAACGTCAAATTGATTTTGCCTAATAACCTTTACTTCAGGCACATATATTAGGTGAGCGATTCAGGCTCCTGGGAGCCTCTTGTTCATTATGATTTCCGCTGTTGAAGTCAATTCACTGCTATGCCATTGGAGTTAAATTATAAAACATGAAGAAGTACCCTTCATAGATGCTGAAGCATGAACAACATGTCAGACAAAATCAATAATATTGACTACATGATATACACGCTTGCATAATTATTAAGTCCCCCAAACAACGTTTGGGGACTTATTGTTTTTGCACCGTTTCTTATTATTATTATTCTTCTTCTTCTTCTTCTTCTTCTTCTTCTTCTTCCGATTCTTCCACTTAGTCGTGAACTTGTCCGGAGATCCTAGAAAAAACGACTCAACATATCAAAATGAAACTTGGCAGGATGAAAGATTGGCATGAAAGGAAGCCTTGTTGACAGTCGGAATTTTCAAAATGGCCGCCGTTTCCATGGAAACAGGAAAATGGACTAAATATTGGACATTGCAATATCTTGGTAACCTAGGTGCACAGGGTTCTGAAATTTTGTAGGTTGATAGAGCAAAACATATTCTTTAATAATATGAAAAAAAAATTTGAAGCGATATTTACGGTTTTCGAGATATAAATAAAAATGTGATTTCAAGGGAGATAATCGGGTCAAAATTTTCAAAGTGCTCCGATTTTCATGAAAATTGATATTTAGGGGTTTTTTGACATGCTGAAGAGAATAGTGGCAAATACGGGTCGTTTGGGGGACTTTGTGACTTGCTTGCAATCACAGTTAATACTTGTTATATTTAACATAATAAAAAGGGTACTGAGGACCAAGTATATATTCTGTGTATTTCCAGTATATTTCAAAGGGACTTTCTTAAACTGTCGTATTTCCGGTAAATGTTGAAGGGACAAAACAATTGAAATTATGATGCACCAATAATGACCCAGGGTGTCAAACAAAAAGTGCGAAAGGCACCACGGCATGCTCTAGATTGAAAAATTTATATAACATGTTAAAATCTTGAGCAATTGGTACTCTATCGATGTTCATAGTTTCCTAAGCTGATTCAAATTGCGGTTTCCAAGAAATCTGCTTACATAAGAACACAAGGTTTCTTTCTTTTCTATGTGCATTGTCAAAATCCTGAGGATTGTGTTTGGCTTAACTTTCTAACATTTTGGGTTCCAGTACTTCTCAATTGATACATTTGTGCTTTTAATTTTTTTACCTTCCAGTTATTTTAGATGAGAGGTTGAAATTAACTTTTAATTAAGTAACAAGTATTTAATATGATAAAATGATGACTAAACTTATATGTGAACAAAGCTTGATCATGATTAAAATAATTTATTTTCTATGGTTGCACATTTACAAGTGCTTCAGTTGACATGGCATTAAGTCTTTTCCTTTCCTTTGTGTATTGAAACATTGGTACAGGTTTTATTCTGTGTGCATGAGGCCATTGGAATGCCTGCATTGCTTCTGTTTTCACTGGTTGTGGTAAATTGTAAATCCTGAAAAAGATAGAAATCAATACAGCTGTGATTGTTTGGAATAGAATGGTATGTGAAACATGAACATGAATAACACCTTATATTTAAAGTTCTGGATTCTGTTTTTTCATTGGCCGGATTTCACTAGTGAAAATCCGGGTTATAAAAAGCGGCGGGCGGCTCGTAATAATTTTCTCAGCAACTACTGTAGCATGAGCATGGGCTCCCATAACGTGGGATTGATTCGATTTCAGGTCTGTCGCTCACCTACTTCCTGTTTACCGACTTTGTTAATTTTTAACATTAATGTTCAATAATGGAAATTTTCGTAACAGTTTTCTCAGTTGGCTCGTATACGTCCTGTTAAAACGAAATCTGGCCATTTCTGTCTTTGACCCATTTTTGCTGTGCGGCTTGAAACCACATCCAAGAAAAATATTATACATTTTTACATTTAAAAATATGCATCTAATTGCATTTGTAAAATTTCCCTTCAGACACAAACAAGCTGAGTAAAACTTTTAGAATTGACCTACATACCTAGTATCTCTATTAATCACTTGAATCTTTCTCAGAAGGTCAAAGGTTACATTGATGCATGGGGCGTTTGGCTCTCCATAGTCCACGGACGTTCTACTGATTGACGGGAGCTTTTCTAAAGAATTGCAGACATTCCCTCTTGTACTGAACACTTTGATTTCATAATAGTCTTTCTTGGCACGGTCATGTATATCCTTGTTTATGGATGAGAAAGAGAAGAAATCCTGTTGATTGGAGGATGCCCAGATAATATCTCGATGTGGTGGTATTATCTGAAATGTAGAAGTATTGTTGAAACAAAAAAACAATATTTAAACGGTATAATACTTGGAATTTTTTATTTGTTGGAGATTTTTAATTTTAACATCGTTTCATAAAGTGGCGAGAGAAGCAAAGGTATGATAAACCCGAAAAGACAAAATCGTCACAGACAATAGTTACATTACTAAAAACACATATTACAACCAAACCGCAATAAGCATGTGAATTCGGGTCGAAATGCCAGTGCACTCAGGTGCTCCGAAAGAGTAAGCACTCTTCATGCTTGCTGTTTTATTGTGGAGCTAGTCGGGAAGGAAAATATCCTTTTTGGCCACTTCTCCTACGACAAAACAATCACCAACTTAGCATGATACAGTTGCACTTTGACATGATCAGAAAAGTTCAGAACGAGTTGTCTTCGTTGTTTCCTTTCAGTGTCTAGATGTTATCCACAGGCACTTGTTTTTATTAAAAAAATATTCCCTTTCCTCTTAAGAAAGGAGGAGGAGGGGGCATATTTTTTTATGATTTGAAAAATGTGAATCATATCACCTTGGCGCCTTCTGCATGTGCACAAGTGATGGTAGTTCTTCAGTTTGTTATTTTTGAACATTTTTTTTAATTATATTGGGTATACTTCAAATATTGACTTATTCAAAATACATGTCATTACTTTAACCGGGGTTCAACACTGACCTCGGCTGGATTTGGTGGTTCCTGTGGTTTTCTTAGATTTGCAGGTAATTCATTTCCAAAGTCGAGACAGTAGGTCGACTTAAGACACGACTCATCGTTTCCAAAAGAAAAATGGGAATCTTGTACTCCGGGATTTTTGTTAGAAAGCACCACATCCAGAGCCATTCCTTTCCCTAATCCTTCGACGTACGTCAACGTCGCTATTAGCAAAATTGTGCATAGTGACGTCAATGATTTGCCCTAGACGGGTTGACATATTGTGTTTTATGTTAGTTGTTCAAAGTTCAATGCAAAACAGAAAGAAGCGACCACTAGTCATATTTTGAAAACCATGGCACCTTTAATTTGACTGAAATTTTTCTGTAATCATGCATGTTGGCGGCAATGGATCAAATAAACACCTGGCCGCAATTACTTAAATTAAACATATAGGGTGATAAAATAACCCAAGTTAGAATGGCTTATAACTCCGCTTAAGAGAGACGATGGTTTAGTGGTTAACGCGTCGGGCTTCTAACACCGAGGTTCGTGCTTCGATCTTCGTCAGGGGTGAAAATTTCATGAACCAATTTTCCGACTCACTCTTGGTACCATTTGAGAGGATGGTCTCAAAGGTTGTCCCATGTAAGGGAGAGCAATACCCCATGCACGTTAAAAAAAACCCTTTTGTAGAGTTCAATAAGAGTAGGCTCATTGGGGGCCGCTACTAAGGTACACTTGCAGTCTGCTAGCTGTAGAGGGATTCACATAAGCACTAAGCTTGTTTCCAAATCCAGGATAAATTGATATGTTTAACTAAATAACAGATTGATGATCGGATCTTAGGCTCTCCCAAAGTCTCCACTTCATGACTCTTTTTACGGATAGTGGTCCTTTTAATATATAAAAAATATCTTTTTTCATATTTTTGCTATACAGACTGAAAACTATTGCAGATAGAAAACAGTTTTTGCTTTATCAAACCTTCAGTTCATTAAGCTGTACAAAAGTCTCCGTTAATAAGTTTTCAGATGATCCCTTATAGGGGTTATTGTCTTTCAAAGGTCACACATAGCATCAAAAACCTTTTGTGTATAGTGCAAATGTGGTGCGAAACATATCTTACCATAATGCCTTCTTTGTTGAGAACTTTCCAACCATTCGAAAGCCTGTCTTCGAAAGCCTGTCTTTGAATTCTCTTTTTTCATTTCACTGTGGAGGTAAGGGAGTGATCATCCGACGTTCGCTCTCCTTCCTCAGTCTTGCCATGAATTCTACAGAGGTGTGCTCGTAATCAGTAATAAAGCAAATGAGAAATATTTCCAGGACAAGTATAAACCCCAATGCCATCCCAAACATTCTCTGTGGTCTAGAAACTGTACAAAAGGCCATCTTTATACGTTGACGGTAGTAACACACTAAAACATAAATACGCCAGATGGCATATAGAAAATCTATAACTATGGCTATTATGCCCCGTATTTACAATAGTACAGAATGATTACTTTATTGATCTTTCTGATGTTGATCCGTTCGATTCTCATTTGAATATGTTAATTATTCATGTGATGAAAATAATTAAAAGTATTTCGCTTAGTTTATCATCATCTTAACCTAGACGACTACCGGTCCATAAATTAATCCGGCGATGTATAATCACTCTTGTGAAGGGGTTTTTCTTTCATTTTTGGACTGCTGAAACGAGCACAATTAAGTAAGCGTGGTCTGCGTCCCAACCATGATAACAAACAAAAGAAATAAATGTGTATGATAGATTGTAAATTGTATACCATAATCAACCAATTGGACACAATACAGTCCACATACTTAATTTTTAAAAGTAAAAAATCTTATATATTTTTCAAAAAAGAAAGAAAGTATAGATAAGTTGTTAATGTTGTTTAAAACAAATCATATATTCGTATTCGTTAAAGGTTTCTTTAACGACCTCCAAGAACTGCAATTCATAGGCTTGATTTGCCGCCCCTTTCCACCTCTCCTCTTTTCCAGTAGTTTTCAAAATTTACTGTTCCTTAATTTTCCGTTTCCCTCATAATCATTTCATGTTCATTTATAATTTTTTTTCATGTCCTTTGCTCTCATATAATAAAATATAGTATTGCTAGGGTGCAAAACACAACCCACTCACTCAAAAGTCCCATGTCACAATTAGAAAAATTGAGTACCAGTATTTAACTAAGTGAAGCAATGATAAACTGCAAAAAGGGTCCACATCAGTTAAAACTTGGCAATTTATATTAAAAATACAAATTTGATTGTTCTTTAAGCATGTTTTCCTCTGATCCATAAAGGTGTAATTTTTCGTTTAAAGAACGAATTTGATCATACATTTCTTGCAATAGTGCCATGGATATGTTAATTGACGGAAATATTCAATAAGAAAGAAAACGGATTGACAGATTTTATTGTTTCTTTTTCTATGAGAAAATTACCGTTAGAAAAACTTATACGGGGTATAAATAGTTTTAAACCTACTTCCTTAAAACCACCCCTTTTCCGTGAAAAATATGTTATTTAAAAGGAACCGTTGTAACTTTCATGTAAATTTAGGAGGAACTCTTTTTAGTTAAAACAGTAAGTAAATTATTAAATAATATTCATTTTTTTTATTATTTGTTTGAGAAAAGAGACAGGGGCAAAAAAAAAGAGGATAAAATACATGTTTCGAATACAAAATATTTTTTTCATTGTACTTTTGACGTAGTAAATTTTCAGAACAATGGGCAACCTATGAGCCATGGCTATTTTTTCAGATACACTGTAAAAATGGTGTTTAGAATTTAAACATTTTTAAAACATGTTTAGCCCTAAAGGCGTTTAGGATTGTGTTTAAAACCTAAACGCGTTTAGAAATTCAACACGTTTAGAAATTTTTGGCATAAAAAAAAGCGGGACAAAAATGTGTTTAGGATTATGTTTAGGATCTAAACACCTATTTTTACACTTTTAGGGACATTAAATTTTGGAATTGGAATTGAGGTCCTTTGCTATAGTAATCAATCTACTCCTGCATGTGAGTTGTTTTTTTTTTATAGTGTAGAAAGGAGGTTTCTTTTGACATGTTTTCGTTCTTTTCCACTAAAACGGCAAGTGGCAATCAAAGGTTTTTGAGTTCTAAATTTTACATGTAATATTGCCAATTTCAATTGTGGATTACTTGAACTGGCATAGGTTTTTGAAAATCCAAATTATGAAATAGTACGGGGAAAATATTTTTGTAACAGTTTTCGCAGCAACATGGGGTCCCATGTCGTGGGATTCGATTTCAGGTATGTCACATATTCCATTCTTGTTTGCCAGTTTAGGTAATTATTGAAATTAATTAATAGCAGAGAAGTTTCAATACGTTTTTAAGCAACCACTTATAAAAGTCTTTTTATATTTGGTATAGAGCATCAGCATGGGATCATTTATCGTGTGCTCTGATTTCAGGTCTGTCGCTCTTCTTCCAGTTCAATAAAAACCGACCACATTTGTCTTTGGCCCATTTTTATCTTATTGTATTGATATTATCTTATTTTTGTTCTTTTAAGTCTAATTTGTTTCTGCTGACAGAAACTCGGGAGACAGAACCAAAAATGTCAGGAATTTTAACGTAAGTGAACAAAAAGAAAAAAGGAAATAACTTCAGAGAAATATACTCTAGGGAAAATTCTATTTCATTTTCACTTTTCCTTTAACGTCATAAAATATTAAAATGTTTGATATATCAAATAACGACCCTCTTTCTACAGCACCGAACCACCCTCCCCCTATACACAATCGACCCCCTCAAGAAGCAATTTTAAACGTATTTAATATAGAATTAATGTTGTTGTTTTTTTTTAATCAAAACAATATAGGCTGATGGGGGAGAGTAGACAAGTTAAATCACATATACGTTATAAACAAAAACAAGTCGAAACATCTATACTTCATATTGTTACAATGATTTTATTTAAAAATGGTTAAGGGATAATATAACGTTTTTATTATATGTAACAAAAAGAAATGTATCGAGTAAACATATATATACTGATCATCAAGTGATAACTTTTTTGTACAAAGTTTGGTTGTGTAATAGAATTTAAAAAGACAAATTACCAGGCCAACTAATATAATCTTTGTGTTGATGAAAGTGGATTAGGTAGATAGATAAGAAACATCTTATTTATCTAGACATAAAGGGAGAGGGCAATTGTCTTGAAAGTGCTTTATGGATTTACCAACATTTTTATCCTAGATTATCAAGATTACCAAGATGGCGGCCGATGTAAACGGTCAAATTTTCACGGAGCCTAATATAGAGTTTATGTGTGATATTAGCCAGTCTTCTGTGTTTGAAAACATGAGAGATGAATCGGATAACAGTTCTAACAACATAAATGATAGATTCAGGGAGTATTCCCCGCAGAATAGTCAAATTATCAGAGTATTAACCGATATCGGTACACCCGGACCCTCAAATGTAAACAATGACTTTGATCCCCCGGGCTCACAAAGTTCACAACCATCTCAAACAACTGAATTTGTACCACAACAAGATCTCATAGCAAAATTGGACGAACAACTAGAAAATTTGCCCAGAGATTCATACATTGAAAAACTGATAGAACTGACAAATGATTCTGAGGATACCATAACATGGTACCGTAGTATTTTGGCTAGTAGAGTAAGAGGACTAGAGGGGTGTCCAATGGGTAAAATGTTTACACGTAAAACTACAAACGTAAGCTCATCAACACAAAAGTACGGAAAAGATTGTTACATTCTGCATATGTTTGATAATGGTGATAAGTCAATGATTGACAGTGTTTTTAGTAAAGGTGGGTCAAAATCGGTCACAGAAAATACGCAAAGAAGTAACTGTAACATTGTTGAAATGCGAGTCACATTGCAATCTGCTCTTGAACGAATATCGGAACTCGAGAAAATAGAGAAAGTACGCGTAAAACAAATTCAACGTCTAGAATCCGATAATAAGAAACTTAGAGATGATCTTTCAGTGGCAAACGAGAAAATCGACAAACAAATAGACAAAGCGGACCGCAAATTTATACAGTACGATTCTAATCATAAGTTATTTAACCAACAGGCAAAGGCAATTGGTGATTTTGATCATACTGCATATTCGGCTTTTAGCAAGAACGTTGAGAGTGAAATCGAGCGTCACAATAAACTAATTGTAAGTTTACAGAAATCTATGAATGATATTAAACTTCTATGTAAAAAATCGTATGCCGACTCTGTGTCCCCGAAGGGAACCCCCAATGAATTAAATCCGCATATATCGGGAGAAGTGAACAATACTCGAGCTGATCCTAATAGATCACTAGATCATGTTGACAAAACTAAACAATCTAACAGTAATATAGTACCCACTCGAGTTCAAAACCGTGACGTGATGTGTATTGTAAGTCAGACTACGGAGAGACATGAGGATCAAAGTGTTACAATTAACAAGTTGCGCGAACATAAAGAGAATAAAGATCTCGGCAGTGACACTCGACAAATTCCAGTTATAATTCAAGGAACGGCACTAGTCCAAGATAGAAACGAGGAAGACAGTTTTGTTGGTGTTACTAGAAGAAAGACAGCTAGATTTTACTTAGCAGGAATAGATGCTAAATCAACCACCAAAACTGGCATTTTAAACTATTTAGAAAGAAAAGGTGTCACCGTTACGTATATTAAACTATTCTTTCCAAAGGGTGACTCTCACCGTATGTCCGTGAAACTTCATGTGTTGCGAGAGAATGCAAACACCGTCAGTTCAAATGGCTTTTGGCCAAAAGGCGTATTTTGCAGAGAATGGCTAAGCAACCGAAGATGGAATGAACGTAACTCTTACGACCAAGATTATGAGAACACATCCCCATATTAAAATGTATAATACAATTATAAACATTATATCTATTTGTCTTATTACTATGGTTTTTAGATTAAATTTAGTATCCTGGAATGTCAGAGGGGTTATGTCTTCTACTGTATGTCTTAGTAATTTGCTAAGCAGTAGTAACTGTGATATTTGTGTAATCTCAGAACATAAATTAAAACCAGAGTCATTGAGTTATTTAGATAGTTTAGAACATGAATATAAATGTGTATGCAAAGCTGATAACTTACCACAAACTTATAATGCTTATCATGGTAAAGGTGGTGTTGGAATTTTATACAAGAAAACCCTTCAGTTTTCAGTTAAAGAAATTTCTGGTATAAATTCAAGCAGAATTGTTGGAATAGAATTGAAAAATATAGAAATAGGGTCAATTTTTGTATTTGGTGTATACTTACCTTCAGATGAAAATTTAGAATGGTTTAAAGATGAATTGAATGTTTTAGATATATTGTATACTCAGTATAGTAATTACGGTAATGTTGTTATAGCAGGTGACATGAACGCTAGTTGCTTTTTAAAAGATTTACCACATTGTAACAATGCAAAGTCTAAAGAATTGTTAAAGTTTATGAATAGACATTATCTCAATACTGTACATAATAATGTTAAACATTCTGGTCCTATGTATAGTTTTACAACAAAATGCACTATGCTTGATTATATTGTATTCAATAATTATTTACACAGACAACTAGTATCTTATGAAATCCTTGCTGAAGGTTCGATAAGCTCAACTTCAGACCATCTCCCTATAGTAGCCGTGTTTAGTCTAAAGTCGAACCCACACAGAATAGTAAACTCTGATATAAAGTTCCCTGCATGGCATAAGGTGACTGAACAACATATTGAACATTATCAAAAATATCTAGAAGATCCAATCTGTGAATTGATTGAAACTAACCAAGTCGATATAAACACTATGTACGAGAAGTTTGTGACAAGTTTGTTAAATGCAGCTAATAATACGATACCAAAATCCGGATATAATCCGTTTACCAAGCCATATTGGACAGACCAAGTGAAAGAAAAACACAAACATGAACGTGAAATGCGAAAACTTTGGTTACTTGACGGACAACCAAGAGGTATGGAATTTGAATCATATCGTAATTATAAGAGAGCTAAATATGACTTTAGAAGAACCCAACAAGCTGCGTTTGAACAGTATATTCAAAAGACTTATGATGACTTAAATGAAACATCCGAATGTGATATAAGGTTATTTTGGAAGACTGTGAAAAGACTTAAACCGAAGACCTCGCGAATTTATCCTGAAATTGTTTTTGAAAATAAGTCAAACGATACTCCAGAAACTGTTGCAAATGCTTTTGCTGAATACTTTTCAAAAATGTACAAAACAAGTGACGATAAGCGCTTTGACGAACACCATAAAAAGAACATTGAGAACGTTTATAGTGAACTATTAGATAGTACCTCAAACAATGATAGAAGACTTCCTGGAGGTGATATTACGGAACAGGAAATTCGTGATATATATAAAACTTTAAAACGACGAAAAGCCAGTGGTCACGATAAACTACAATATGAGCATTTATTGTATGGGGGCGATACTGTTGTTAAATGTCTCACGAAAATCTTTAACCTTGTGGTGTATAAAGGACAAATTCCCGCAAGCTGGAGATTTGGACTAATAGTACCGTTATATAAAGGGAACAATAAACCAAAAGTGTCACCAGACAGTTATCGACCGATCAGTCTTCTGCCATGCTTGTTAAAATTGTTTGAACATATTATTAAATCTAGACTTTCGTTGTATGTTTTAAACCCCAGTATCTTTCCAAATAAACAACAGCAGGGATTTCAAAGATACCTTGGTTGTCTAAATGCATCATTTAATCTTAATGAAACTATTTACCATAATTTAGAACTTGGTAGTAATGTTTGTATAGCTTTTTTAGATAGCCGTAAGGCATTTGATACGGTATGGAGAAAAGGGTTGATGGTTAAACTGTTTGAGTTAGGAGCAACAGGAAATATTTGGAATTTAATAAATGAGTGTTATACAGATACTAAAAGTGCTGTTATAGTTAATCAAAGTCAATCTATGTATTTTTCTGTTGAAGAGGGTGTCCGCCAAGGCGGTGTATTGTCAGGTTTGTTATATCTTGTGTTTATAAATGACTTAATTGTTAGTCTTGAAAATGCAAATAGAAACATGGGTATCTTGAGTATAACTTCTTGTGCACCTTCATTGGCTGATGACATAGCGTGTATTAGCACATCTCCACTGCAATTGCAAAAAATGCTTGATATTTGTGTTAATTATTCTGATAAGTGGCGATTTTGTTTCAACGCCGACAAATCATGCATTCTACAATTTACTGTAAATTCAAAGGACCGCCTTTTAAATTATTTATGGAACATTGGTGATGACCTTATTCCAAAAGCAGAAACATACTGTCATCTTGGAATCGAAATTAACTCTAAATTGAAGTCGATCGATAGAACTGTGAATGCGTGCAGAAAAGCGAGAAATGCATACTTTGCACTGAATGGGATATCCTCACAATTTACAAACCCGTCAATATTTGTGAAACTTTATAAAACTGTTGTTCTGCCAACGGCCCTCTATGGTTGTGAAATGTGGAATGACTTGAAATCATCTGATTGGTTGACATTAAACAAATTTCAACACTTCATTGCCAAGCATATTTTGAATCTCCGGACACTAACCAGATCTGATATTTGTCAAAGTATACTTGGGTTGCACCCTATTGATGCTTATGTCGATAAAAAGAAGTTACTGTTCCTAAATAAACTTTCTGTTATGGACGAAAATTATCTGTCTAAACGGATTTATATGATACGTTTGTTTTCCTTTATGATAGACAAAAGACGTCAACACTATGGTTTCATTCCAGATATTATAGACATTCTTTTCAAGTATGGGCTTTCTAGATATATTTTGGACTATATGTTAGATGGTTATTTTCCTGAAAAAGATGCATGGAAAAAAATTGTAAATACCGCAATTTTGGAAAAACACACTTCTGATTGGCGTGGCCGAATTAGTAATGACAGTGATTTTTCTAGATTTAGAAACTTGCATCATAGTGTCCAGTTGGCGTACTTCTGGAAACACTCACAAACATTTACCGAAATAAGACGATCTTACTTTATAACGAAACTTTGGGCTGAAATACCGTACTCTTCTTATGGTATATGTGCGTATTGTGATCGAATCTTTGAAGATGTTTACATTCACGCATGTCTCATTTGTCCGTCAACTTGGCTTCTCCAGGATGTTTGGTGGGATATTATTATTGACAATTATCCGCTGGATTTGTTTATAGAACTAGACAATTATGATCCCGAGGAACAATTTCAAGTCCTGCTGGGGAAGGAACCGAGCACAACACTAAGTGATGAGCAATTGGTAGACTTTACAAAATTGTGTCATGCTCATGTAACCCAGTGTTTGGCTAAGTACAACAGAGAAATTCGATAAAATGTGCTAATGCTCGCTATTTGTTCAGTTTTATTTATTTATTTATTTATTTATTTATTATTTTTATTATTTTTTCCCCCATTATGAAAGGTTACAATTAATTTGTACTTTAGCTACTAAATGCATAATTTACATTTATTATTTTCTTATGATATGATTGTGTTATATACCTGTCTACTGAATGCATAATTTATATTTATGATTTTCTTATTATATGATTGTGTTATACATGTATACACCTGTGTACTGAATGCATAATTTATATTTATTATTTTCTTATGATATGATTGTGTTATACATGTAATATATACCTGTCTACTGAATTGCATAATTTATATTTATTATTTTCTTATGATATGATTGTATTATATGTTGTATAAATATATTCATTGAATCTCTGTAAAGAGGAAATAAAGAATGAATGAATGAATCTTAACCTAGACGACTACCGGTCCATAAATTAATCCGGCGATGTATAATCACTCTTGTGAAGGGGTTTTTCTTTCATTTTTGGACTGCTGAAACGAGCACAATTAAGTAAGCGTGGTCTGCGTCCCAACCATGATAACAAACAAAAGAAATAAATGTGTATGATAGATTGTAAATTGTATACCATAATCAACCAATTGGACACAATACAGTCCACATACTTAATTTTTAAAAGTAAAAAATCTTATATATTTTTCAAAAAAGAAAGAAAGTATAGATAAGTTGTTAATGTTGTTTAAAACAAATCATATATTCGTATTCGTTAAAGGTTTCTTTAACGACCTCCAAGAACTGCAATTCATAGGCTTGATTTGCCGCCCCTTTCCACCTCTCCTCTTTTCCAGTAGTTTTCAAAATTTACTGTTCCTTAATTTTCCGTTTCCCTCATAATCATTTCATGTTCATTTATAATTTTTTTTCATGTCCTTTGCTCTCATATAATAAAATATAGTATTGCTAGGGTGCAAAACACAACCCACTCACTCAAAAGTCCCATGTCACAATTAGAAAAATTGAGTACCAGTATTTAACTAAGTGAAGCAATGATAAACTGCAAAAAGGGTCCACATCAGTTAAAACTTGGCAATTTATATTAAAAATACAAATTTGATTGTTCTTTAAGCATGTTTTCCTCTGATCCATAAAGGTGTAATTTTTCGTTTAAAGAACGAATTTGATCATACATTTCTTGCAATAGTGCCATGGATATGTTAATTGACGGAAATATTCAATAAGAAAGAAAACGGATTGACAGATTTTATTGTTTCTTTTTCTATGAGAAAATTACCGTTAGAAAAACTTATACGGGGTATAAATAGTTTTAAACCTACTTCCTTAAAACCACCCCTTTTCCGTGAAAAATATGTTATTTAAAAGGAACCGTTGTAACTTTCATGTAAATTTAGGAGGAACTCTTTTTAGTTAAAACAGTAAGTAAATTATTAAATAATATTCATTTTTTTTATTATTTGTTTGAGAAAAGAGACAGGGGCAAAAAAAAAGAGGATAAAATACATGTTTCGAATACAAAATATTTTTTTCATTGTACTTTTGACGTAGTAAATTTTCAGAACAATGGGCAACCTATGAGCCATGGCTATTTTTTCAGATACACTGTAAAAATGGTGTTTAGAATTTAAACATTTTTAAAACATGTTTAGCCCTAAAGGCGTTTAGGATTGTGTTTAAAACCTAAACGCGTTTAGAAATTCAACACGTTTAGAAATTTTTGGCATAAAAAAAAGCGGGACAAAAATGTGTTTAGGATTATGTTTAGGATCTAAACACCTATTTTTACACTTTTAGGGACATTAAATTTTGGAATTGGAATTGAGGTCCTTTGCTATAGTAATCAATCTACTCCTGCATGTGAGTTGTTTTTTTTTTATAGTGTAGAAAGGAGGTTTCTTTTGACATGTTTTCGTTCTTTTCCACTAAAACGGCAAGTGGCAATCAAAGGTTTTTGAGTTCTAAATTTTACATGTAATATTGCCAATTTCAATTGTGGATTACTTGAACTGGCATAGGTTTTTGAAAATCCAAATTATGAAATAGTACGGGGAAAATATTTTTGTAACAGTTTTCGCAGCAACATGGGGTCCCATGTCGTGGGATTCGATTTCAGGTATGTCACATATTCCATTCTTGTTTGCCAGTTTAGGTAATTATTGAAATTAATTAATAGCAGAGAAGTTTCAATACGTTTTTAAGCAACCACTTATAAAAGTCTTTTTATATTTGGTATAGAGCATCAGCATGGGATCATTTATCGTGTGCTCTGATTTCAGGTCTGTCGCTCTTCTTCCAGTTCAATAAAAACCGACCACATTTGTCTTTGGCCCATTTTTATCTTATTGTATTGATATTATCTTATTTTTGTTCTTTTAAGTCTAATTTGTTTCTGCTGACAGAAACTCGGGAGACAGAACCAAAAATGTCAGGAATTTTAACGTAAGTGAACAAAAAGAAAAAAGGAAATAACTTCAGAGAAATATACTCTAGGGAAAATTCTATTTCATTTTCACTTTTCCTTTAACGTCATAAAATATTAAAATGTTTGATATATCAAATAACGACCCTCTTTCTACAGCACCGAACCACCCTCCCCCTATACACAATCGACCCCCTCAAGAAGCAATTTTAAACGTATTTAATATAGAATTAATGTTGTTGTTTTTTTTTAATCAAAACAATATAGGCTGATGGGGGAGAGTAGACAAGTTAAATCACATATACGTTATAAACAAAAACAAGTCGAAACATCTATACTTCATATTGTTACAATGATTTTATTTAAAAATGGTTAAGGGATAATATAACGTTTTTATTATATGTAACAAAAAGAAATGTATCGAGTAAACATATATATACTGATCATCAAGTGATAACTTTTTTGTACAAAGTTTGGTTGTGTAATAGAATTTAAAAAGACAAATTACCAGGCCAACTAATATAATCTTTGTGTTGATGAAAGTGGATTAGGTAGATAGATAAGAAACATCTTATTTATCTAGACATAAAGGGAGAGGGCAATTGTCTTGAAAGTGCTTTATGGATTTACCAACATTTTTATCCTAAATTACCAGAAAAAGACCCTAAACAGACATAATTTTGGAGGGCCCAAAGAAACACTATATT
Source organism: Arcuatula senhousia (assembly GCA_963971305.1). NCBI lineage: Eukaryota > Metazoa > Mollusca > Bivalvia > Mytilida > Mytilidae > Arcuatula > Arcuatula senhousia. The sequence continues at coordinate 13,357,082 of OZ020306.1, forward strand.
CTTTGTGTTACAACTTGCTCAAAAATTCATACGATTTTTTTCATTATAACATTACATAATTTTCACAATTCAACGATATGATTTGTATATTTGTCGCTAAATACAGTCTAAAAATTTTAAATCCCCACATGTCATAAGATCGGAATTTTTCAAAAGATGCAAACTTAAAGGGACTATGGCATGATTGTATTCATTTTTATGCAATTCCATTGTGCAAACAAATTCACCAGGGCTCTTCAAATTTCTTCGTTACGATAAATGTTTATAGATCTTTATACTAGTACTGTCCGAAAAGAAGACAATGTTCAATATTAATTTGTAAAAACGAATGCTAAATATTTCATAAATGATATTTTTTTTACACTTGTGTTACTTAGTTTTATTACATTATTCTTTGTAAAATAGAAAACTTTTACTTCTATATAACTATGTTTTAACCCTTTTTCAGGATGCCCAACACAGATGATTGGGGCTGTTTTGAGTGGTTGTGCTGTCTGCTCCTCGGAGTTTTGCTTTTACCATTTTTCCTAGTAGTCTTTGTAAATAATTCACTTGTTCATAAATTACATATGTTTTACAAGTTTGATTGCGATGAAAACAAAAATCCATTTAATTATGATTTTGAACAAGATGAAAACACAGGCGTTTGGGTCAAGGATTTTATTTTATTATAAATAACGTATATATAAAAATTTTCCTCTCGTCTCTATTTCCGTGCAAATAGTTATATAGCGAGGTACAGATTTTTTATACACACAATAAATAAGAATAAAATCCTGGGCCCAAACGCCTGTGGATGAAAAAATACATTTTAATTTTGAACACGATGAAATAACTATATTTTACGACATGGGATTTCGCTTTACATGGGCTAGCAACTATTTTCAATAAATGCTAAAGGAAAATCAAGACAAAACTTCTCCCTTTTCGTCACCATTTAAAAATATTGGAGATCAACTTTTAACCGGCAATGACAAAGACTTAGACACGATATATTGACCGCTAAGTTATGATGAAAAAAATTATCATGCAAATGACGATAGACAAATCATGAACAAATACAGAAACCGACAATATGGTAAGGGGGTACAGAACACCTAAGGGAAATAACTCTTGAATATCAGTTACACGTTTTAATCAGGCACATTTTCTCAAAGAAATCAAGCTTCTAAGTGATCAAAATTAGAAATTTTGAAACTCAATTATGTATGGCACGCCGTAAACACTTCAATGAGAAAATCTAAGTTTAAGTCATTTAATCCTAGTTTAACTGAGCTTAATCTAGGATTAATTAAGTAACATGTTAGTTACAGAAAAACCTTGATTTTTTTAACTTAAACTAAGATCAACTCGAAACTATCATTAAGTTCAGAAAATCTCGGTTTAACTGAGTTTTAATAGAAAAACTTAGTTTTTCTTGAAAACTTTTAGAAAATCCTAATTTTTCTCAACTTAATGATAGATACTTCAGTTAATCCTAGATTAAGATAAAGTAATATCAGTCGAGTGTATCGAGCATTTTGATTGGCCAACAGATAACCCATATTTTCTGGGAGGAATGTTGATTGGCCAGAACATAACCCATATTTTCTGGGAACTTAATCTTAGATAAAGCTAGTTAAATGTTAATTTCAGAAAAACATAGACTTTCTTTACTAAAACTTCAATTTCCTCAAAACTCAATTTAAGCCGAGAAAAACCTAGATTAACTGAAAAATACGAGAAAATCTTAGTTTTAGCAGTTTTGTGTTAGAAAAACTCGGTTTTTCTCAACTTAGGTCAGTTAATCCTAGATTAAGCTCAGTTAATCTAGGATTAAGTAACTTAATCTGGGTTTTTCTTATCATTGTTGTTGTGGCGTGCCATAATTATGTTCAATGAAAATTTTACCAGAAAACCTATGGTTTAATTTTCTTAAGATTTTGTAATTGCATTTATATTATCAAATTATACATTTTAGCAAATTTTAAGGAAAATTAAACGACTCAATTTTATTTTAGAATAAGTGTTCTGTACCCCCTTAAACAATAGTTTTTGGCTGATCATGTATTATTAAGATGGTTTCCCAAAGAACTACATGTATTGGTATCTTAAAACTAGTCGCGCGTCGGGCGTAGCAAAATGTATTGCCTGAAACTTTGTTGTAACCATTATCATATTTTTAAAGAATCATTGAAACATTACGACGGTTTTTCTAAGGTTTTCTAAGGACTTTCGAATTTATCTTTATTCGCATCTGACCGTTTTTTTCTCAATATGTTAGAGTCCGGCTTGTAGTTTACAATAAAAAATGGGACTTTCCCACCTGTATGTAATTAGGTTTGTCAGTTACCTGCCCAAGGTCGGTACTCTGGTTTCCTCCACCATTAAAACTGACCGCCCATTATGACCAAAAGGGCGTTAAATCTTATAACACACTCATTAGATGCATAAAAAATATAAATTTCTGACGTTTTGTATGGTAACTTTATGCTTTTCCATTTAAGCTCATTGCTTGTTGCCTGTCAATGTGCACAGACAATTCTGTAGGTGGCGGATAGATCATGGCTTGATAAAGTAACACCAAGGCTGGTATGTAAGTTTCATTGTAATAATTGCAACTTTTGAGTTTTTTTGTTATGGAATTCAAATGAGACCATCTTAATTTGAGTGGACACCAGAAAACGTACAAGCACTAACAGCAAAACACATGTACATTTTCAAATAATGGTATAAAAAAAACAAGACTAAGAAGATTCTAAAATATGCCAGTTGATTGAATAAAGACAAGTCGCTTCCTTTGATCAAAACTATGCTAGGTATGGGTTCTATCTTAGCCAAAAATAAATTGCATTGTTTTGCTTTTACCTAAAAAGTTAAAAATGAGATGTCGAGTTAATGTTAATGTTAATGTTCACAGAATGTTTGGGGATCCCCCTTTTTTCATTTAGAAGTTAGGGGCCCGAAAAGGGGTAAAAAAATGCAACTTTTTTTATTTCTGGTCCGATTTTGATGATGTCAATTTTACCAAACTATCAGCAAATGACTGCTAAGTCGTTTTCATTTATATATTGATGATTTATTCGAGTATTTCTTTTCAGAAAAATCCTGTGATAATGATGAAATGATGTGATACTACATATCCATATATAAACAATTAATATTTCTTCTTTACTATTCACGCACATCTTCACTTAAAATAAACATAGCTGTGTAATGCACTTCTAATTCTTATCTGAGGTAAATATACATATGTAAATATCTTTAAGCTTAAATTTGCTTTTATTTTCTTACTTGAAATAAAAACAACCAAATAAACAATATTGTTATTTGTTGATTTTGACATCTTGTTCTATATGTTTGTTTTGTACTGAGTGCACTTGAGGCTCAAGTATATTTGCTTTCCACTTTTTGACTATGGAGCTTTCTGACGAGGCGATACACGCCTATGACTCAGTCTGAAGTTCTTGTTTGAAATTTGTTATAATTCTATTATGAGGGCGAGGTCTCCTTGACCGGGTATAGAATGTATACTACTAAATCGGCATGGTAAGAGTGGGCAAGAAAATTTGGACAGAAGTACCACTTTTTATAAGAATCATGCAAAGAGCGATTTCATGGTGGAAAGCCTTAGGCTACACCAATTTATTTTTGATGTGTTACTCCTACTAGCACCCTGCTTTGATCTTTTGCGCTCTTTTCACGTTTTGCCTATTCAGCTTTTGACGTTTTTTTATATTGAAGAAGATATGCGCCTATGACGCTGTCTAGAATCCCTAGCTTGAAATTTGTTGTAATTCTCATTTAATGAGGCCGAGGTCTCCTTGTTTCTGCTGAAATTTGAAATTCATCCATGTTATTAATTATTAAAATTAAAAAAAAAATACTCTGAAAGTAGTAATAATCCGGCACAAGCAAGCATCAGTTTTATATAATCAATATGCTGCTGTTCGATACCTTTTCGTTAAATATCGTACTTTACTGTTCAAAGACAAGACCTCCACGCCGAGTAAATTAATGTTTCCTTGTGGCAAAGCACGGACAGTCTGGGGCTAAATTGGAGCAAATCCAAACATTACAGAAATAGTTTCTTGAAATCCAGTCAGGATAATAACCATGATTTCAAGTGCTTTTAACATGTTCATGAGAGTGACATGCACGCTTAATATGCTTGACTTTCTATGCCTTCCTCTGCGTTTATTGTGGTTGCGAAAACATAACTCATAGCTAGTAAAGAAATCTAGTCCTACAAGTCGGATGACTTTTATCTGAAATCAAATAGCCATAACAATCACATACATACAAATTTATTAAATAGGATCAGAAAAATCTCTATATGTTTCATACTTCATATATGAATTTTACATTCGGGTGGTTCTTCATTTCATCCCTGTAAAGTTGGTCAAATGTTTCGTTCTGTGCTACTGTGAACCAATGTTTCCAATCGCCGACTTTTCCTGCAAGAGAAAAGTAATGCTCGCTCGAAAATGCGAAAGAGTAAAACAAGCTTCACTGTTAATTTTGTTTTAAAGATTTTTGTTCAAATTTTTAGCACTGTTTCTTTTATTAAATTATTTCAAGATTTATAAGTTGATTTGGTGTCATCCATATTTACTGCATATCCCTTCGTTGTGTTTTTTTTTTGTACCTTGTTTGAAAAATAGCAGCACTGTTAAGAACGAAAACTATAGGTATCAAAAGAGATTATACACTCCCTAAAAGGTTAGTTAGCTAGATTAGCTATTGCTTTACTCCTAAGCTGCACGATAACGGGTCCCGCTCTTATCGAGACCTGCAGAGGGGTTCTTTAACGTGCGAGAATTTTATTTCCAACACGGTGCATCACAGTAATATGGTTTGCGGTCAGGTTTTCCGCATTATAGCCTGACAACCCGGCAATCATTTTGAAAGGGCTGCCCCAATCAACCACCTAGGGCACACATCCCAGTCGTTTTTAGTTAGGCAAATACTCGCGGTCTGACCCGATGTCAGGTTTCTGGGCGCTCTCTAGTGGACTTTTACTGACAAGCTTAGTGCTGCTGCGGGCCTATTCGCTACCCGGAACATTAACATTTACATTTTTTTTAATTAAAATTACATTATTAATACATAAAAAACATATCTTATAACTCGTCTTATATTCTATCTTTCCTATACATAGTGGATGTGTTGTCGGGCGTAGCTTGTTTACTCTCGTCAAACTGGTGAATCTTCAGCAAATCAAACGTACACTTCTCTGCAACCTCCTTTATAAACTCGTCTGATCTCTCTAAATTTAGAAAGTCTGCAATACGTCTTGCTTCTTTAATAGGATTCTAAATTGTTATAAAGTAAAAAACTAATACAATTTGCGGTTGTTCCCGCTTTTTACAACAGTTAAGTGCGGTTCTTCCCGCTTTTTACAACAGTTAAGTGACCTGCAGTCGCACTAACTGTACCATAAAAAATTAGACGCCATACATATTAGACTAAATGTTTGAACGATTTTTAAACCGTCTAGATTTCTTGACGACTGCTTATATATCTGATACAAAGAACTCATTTTTACTTTTCTTCTGAAATTGAGAAATAAAACAGTATGATCATGTGTGTAGATGCTTGAAGTTGTTTTTGTGTCTTCAACATGATTGCAGATCATCGTAGATATTCTTTGAAATAAGCTACTTGTCTTGATCTGGTAACTACCACCGTTAGTCAAAGCACTCTATTCTCAGGATAGATAGATGTGGTGCACATCCCGGCATGGTGTATATGGTGCATATATTCATAGTGAGATACGGATACGAATAAAGTGTACATTTGTATATAGAGGGTATATATTTCGGGGTATACATAAAGTGTAAAGCATTTTGTAAAGTTACTATGCAAGCAGAATATATATATATATATATACAGTACTCACTAAGGTCACGTCTTCATATAACACTTGTAAAATGTTAACATTGCTGTTTTGTTGTATCGTGTGAAAATCTTTGGTATAAGTAAACCAGCCTCCAAAGAGTCTATCTAAAATATATTTAAAAATCTTCATTTAAAGTTTATATCCCTTGTTTTTGTTATTTTCTAGATAAAAAAAAATAGGGAAAAAAAACCACAAAAAATCAAAAACAACCCCCCCCCCCAATAAAAAAAACAAACAAAACAAAGACAACAAAAATCAAACATATGAGAGACACCTGCTCTAAGCCATACAGCCTTGAAATGAGAGAACAAAACATGACGTGCTGTACAATAAAAAAGAAAAGAAATTAAAAGTATTATAAAAAAGAAGCCATCATAGTGTCACTCAAGTTGGACGTTTATTCTACTATTTCTCAGCCTACCAAAAATGAATTGGCTTTGGAATTTTGTAGCTAGTAAAAAAATATAAAAATGTCTACCTTTAAGGACGTGGTCATTAAAGAACTCATCCCAAGACCAGTTTGGAACTCCAGATTTTCCTCGTAAGAAATTAAATTGTGAAACAGCTCTGTCTTTTGGGTTTCTGTTTACATAGATAATCTTGTAGCCATTCTCGATGTGTTTCTTGGGTAAATATCGAGGGAGAAGATGTGTATGTAGAAGTCGTGGTTTAGACAGCCGATCTGCTGTGTCTATGTCCATCCAGAATTCTATATTACATTGCCCGATTGATTCCTTCAAGTTATACTCGGTCTTGTTGGCGATAAGCATAGATGTGATTTCAAATACCCAATGGCTGCCTACAAAATAAATGTAAACGACAACAAACAACATCAAACACTAGCTTTATTTCAAAAACAATAAGGTAAGACTAGATAGACATTGTCAAGGATCCCATACGTTTATCACAATTTCTTTAAGTAAAAAATAATAAGTAACAATGGTTCAGTCCATAAAACTGCACTGTATACGTTAAGAGTTTTAAAAGTCGTTTAAATTTGGTCAAGGCAAAATGCCTCGTAAGGCATCAATTAGGTGTTCCATAAAACATGATATTGGATGTGATGAGATGCCACAATGGTACATTATCTTATTTAAACATGATTTTTCAAATATGTGACGAATTTTTATTAATGAAGTCAATCAAAACGCCTTAAAATCTCTGTAGTTTAAGTCCAAAGTATTACCAAATAAGCTTAAACATATTCCGAGGATATCATGATTCGTTTAATTAAATGCACTTTGTTGGTGTTTGTATTTTGTCTCTCTCGCTTTGTCTAGAATTATGTTGAATGCACTCAGAACCTGACATCAAGTCAGGCAGCTTTAGTGCGACTGGGATGTGGGTCTCAGATGATTGAATGGAGTAGCCCTGCCATCTTGTATGTAAAGAACTGCGGGCTTTAATTGCAAATTGAGATGAAGTTTGAAGAAATTGTCACTTTCCACGCAGGTTAAAGAACACTGTTGCTAGTAACGGTAAGAGAAGGATCTGTAGGATCGCCTGCAGTAGGTTAAATTGTCCGATATAACCCTCTTCTCTTTCTCAGTGGCACTTCTAAAGACCGTGTGTCCCACCTTTTGCACTTCATAATCATTCTATTTTTTGAACAGCTTGATCACCTTTTGATGTCCTGATCAATTATAAAGCAGAATTAATTATGCTTTTTGGGTTAAAGAAATAACTTATTAAACCGACTATTAGAACAAGGTTATTGGAAAATTCGTCTCATACGATCTCTTAAAAAATCTTCCTTCTTTATCAGCTATTGGACAGGAGGAAAATTTCAAAATTAAGTAAGACGCATCGTCGGAAACACAAGGGTGATTAAGTAGGAGGTAGGACGAAATCTCCCGTGGATTTCCGACGATGTGTAAGACGAAATGGTTATGGTTTTGTTTTGATTAGTGTTTGGCTGGCTATTGTAAATGAGATGATCTACTCAATATCCCTATTATGTCTTTACAACCGTGTTATGTTTTATGTATCTATCGAACCCAAGGCTATGGAAGAGGGAAGTTTGGCGCGATCATCAATTTCCTAGGTGTCTCCTTTGTTTTATCTTTTCTCATGGACATTTGTTCTGTAATTTTGTTTCAACCTTTATTTATCAACTTCACTGTTTACGTTATTTAAAAAATGCCCAGTGGTGGTTTTAAAAACGTATAGTACCTGTTTTCATTGCTGTACACAAAAATACATCATCCTCGTATGAATCAAAGTCTCTGATTCTCTCCATACGCTTCCCAATGCCATTCATTGATCCGGGATACGTCATACCTTCGTATTCAGTAAACGGGAAAACAATGACGTTTGATCGAGGTTTGTACTCACTAAAACATGATTGTATTAATTTGACACACATCGGATCAAATTGGCAAAACGACGGTATATGCTATAGCAAGCAGGATTAACCGCTAACTCTTACAGAGAACCCCGACAATTGCTCAAGTATACTATGTTATTTTTTAGCTTTTTGTGATGTTATTATTGCTACCACTAGACACTTGAAGCAGCAAAGTCTCTTTTTCTTGATTTTATTTGGATATTTATTTGTATTCCTTTTTGTCATTTCTACTCGAATGTTTTTCTTCGATTCTAATTCGTTAATTCAAAATATTATCGCCTTTTACGTTAGGTACATACTACTTTTAACGTAAATTGATATACGTACGTTACACATATGGACTTGGAAAATTACCGCTTGTTATGTGCTCAGGTTATCTGAGTTGGGTCGCGTACACTTATTCCACATATCATTATTTTCTACGCAATGCTTTTTGAAAATGGTGTCCTTCATACCTTTATTTCTGATCTTCTTCTTACTCTTCCGGAGCACCTAGCTTCACTCTTGTTACGACTTCAGTTCGCGTTTTGTTGATTTCCGTTCGGTTGATTTTGTGTTTTGTGTTTCTTCGTGCTGTTCTTGTTCGTGTTTACTGGTTTCGTCGTTGCCCTTTCGGACTTTTGACACTCGAATGCCCCCGTTAGTGCCGTTTTGCTTCTTTTAATGCGAATAGACCACACAAAAAATTCACCGCTCATTTTTACCTGGAAGTACCTAATTAATTTTCAAGTCACTGTGTTTCAAGTTTAGCAATAAATTCGAAAATCAATGTCATCCCCTGTCCGCGGTATATATATGTATTTGCTTCATGGTAAAAATGTATTTTAAGCTAGAAAAATACAGAAGATAGAATGTTTGTCATTAAAATTATGCGATGAGTTGAAATGTTCGATATTCGGAGTAGGAATATCGATTTCCGGTTTTATTTAACAGCGGGTTTAAGCACTATGTTGGTCAAATTTTTTTTTTTGAAATGGCAACAAAATGTAGGAACATAAGTTGACGCTTTGCTTGTCCGGGTCATATACTATCTATTTTCAGATTTTTTTTCTATTTTTTACTTGGCATTCAAGGACTTCCATCAGTCCATGTTTTATTAAGATTCACATAAATCATCTTTTTTTTTGTCGACTGGAATCAGAATGGAACTTCAAAGTACTCGATACCAATTACGTTACTTAGTAACTAAGATTTATAATTGTTCAGCAAGTCGTTTTGTGTCAAAACACGTGTTGTATAAGTTATTTATATAAATAATTCAATTTTAAAGACTTGCTCCTATAACTATGTTAATTAAATAATATTATATACATACCTTTTTTCATTAGACATTTTTCGTTTTTTGTATAATCTTGCTTGACGTATGATTCAAGGTTAATGTGTCCTGTAAACAGAACAAAAATACTCGAGTATGTCTGACCGTTTTGCACAATCGGAAAACATTAATTCCACTGCAAATTCCCTTATATTTTCATCATATTTATCAACTGTTTTGATACAATCAAACTTGAACTCAAACCCAAAGAAAATTATAAATCCGCTCAACTGAAAATCCAAGATAAAGTTCAGAAAATAAGGAATCCAATGTAACAGTCTAGATGCAAAAACATATCAAATGTTATATAATACATAAAAGCAATGTATGCGTATGGTTTGTTTATACCATACACCTACCATACACATACATTGCTTTTATATGTATAAAATTGTCAAAGTCACTCAATCGAAAACAAAAGATAGGAGTGCATCTGTGCTAAGATAGTTTCACTTGATACTGTTTACGCCACGGCCACCATCTCTGGTAAAGTAAAAACCCATGTCCCTCACTGCTTCGGTGCCAATACAAAAATCTAGGCATGTCGTGGCCTGTTGTCAAATGATCAGTATTTCAAAGTCAAAATTACAAGTAATGACTTAACGATTTTGAAAAGGAGATACATAAAAAAGAAAAAAAAATCAGATTCATTCAGTATATACACTTCTGTAATGAATATAACAGGAATGATAAAATTAGCATATAAGCATATAACACGATAATACAGTGAGACAATCAACGCTCAAACTTTCTCAGTACAAATTAACATTATAAAACTTTCTCAATCAAAAGCTCTGAAAAAAAAAACTGATTCTAGTTTACACAAACATGACATGCACTCATCCTTTTAACAAAAAAAAATCTTTACCTCGAAAAACACCGAATAAGTCACAGAGAATGACTGACAGAAAGAATCGAAATTAGATATGATGCAGCCACACTGACATGTCTCAAATGCAAAACTTTTCTCCTCTTGAATATAAAATTCTATACTAGTTGAACAATACATTATTCACAGTCACATTATTAACCATATGTGATGCATAAACGCATTTTGAGAGAAAAAAAAGTTTTCATGCATGGTTTTGTAATCTATTGAGCAAGTTAGTGTTTTGTAAATAAACGCCTTAGCAATATTCATAAACAACATAAGGGTAATGGATAATTTACATGATTGGGTGGGGTGAAAAAAAAAGGAAATTTGAAGATCGCCGATACGGCAAGAGGTTTGTAGGAGCGGTAATTTTTGCCTATGTTGTGCGCTTCATGGCTGTACAAGCATAAAAGAAGCGTGGCACTCTTCACAGACGTTGGTCCATCATGGTCAATACTCGCTGACGATTGTTATCCTGTTAACCTCCTAGGATATACACCTTGTGGAGTTGTGGGTTAAGTTCTCACCTGCCGTCAGAGTCCTATAAAGCACTAGTCGCCTTTTACATGATGGCATATTATTTGATCCGACACCACTGTCTCCGTGACCAATGTTTATACCAAGGTTATAACAAAAAAAAAACGTCTCATACGATCTTCCTGCGTTATCAGACACTCGGGTCGTAAAATTCAAAATTATGTTAAATGAAATGTTAAGTGATTGTCTTGATGGGTCTATGGCTGATTGTTTTCATTGAGACGATCTCCTCAATACCCTTTATTATGTCTTATAACCGTGTCCTGTTTGTGTTACTTCCGGACCTTAAGACCGCAATGGAAGAGGTTTGGCGCCATTATATCTGCATTGAACCTGTTTTAACCCACCCCTATTCTTTTGCAAGTTAGTGTTTTGTAAATAAACGCCTTAGCAATATTCATAAACAACATGAGGGTAATGGATAATTTACATGATTGGGTGGGGTGAAAAAAAAGGAAATTTGAAGATCGCCGATACGGCAAGAGGTTTGTAGGCGCGGTAATTTTTGCCTATGTTGTGCGCTTCATGGCTGTACAAGCAAAAAGAAGCGTGGCACTCTTCACAGACGTTGGTCCATCATGGTCAATACTCGCTGACGATTGTTATCCTATTAACCTCCTAGGATATACACCTTGTGGAGTAGCAAGTCAGGACCATTGCGATCTTCATTTTCCAAATAGATTTGCCTTGTGTTTTGTTGTTTTTTTGTCTTGGACATTGAGATTGATCCTTCGGTACTTTTATTATTATCTTTATTTCATAATAAATTCAATTCAAACGAGTGACCCCTGTATTTCTTTTCTGAAAAATAAATATTAGTAGTACAAGTAAAAAACATGCTTTAGCAGTTGAACGATACATTTTATTAAAAATTGTAGGAAGTTGATGTACAGTGTGACAAAGAGTGTATCAACATGCTCTAGCTAAGCATCATTTATTATTGCCCTAACCATAGGAACGAGAAAATAAATTAATCTCGGTAGAAGTTCCTGTCCTGGATTAACACTATAGTAATTAAAATGCATTGATGTTATTAAACTTTCGAATTAACCTGACATAATATTTGGAATTAGAATACAGAACAGCGTGTCAAATTCTCTAGCACCAATCAGACTTGCCCTAACCATATGAAGGAGAAACACATTCTGAACCAATCTTGGTAGAATCCTAACGATAGCTACCGCGTGCATGAGAAAATAATTATAAAGGTGGTCACGTTGAATTTGATGGTTGTAGATTTTTAAATTGACGTTGGTATGTTTAGTTTGTATAGTGTACACTTATTCCACATCTCATTACCGTCTTGTCAATTACCGAACTTTGAGGCTTCTAATGGGGGCTCGGCAAAGACCTCGTCCATGGGCGATTGAAAGGGTAGAAATACATACATAAATCGTGCAAATAGATTAATTAACAATAATCTTCCTTCGTTATCAGACACTCGGATGGTAAAATTCAAAATTATGTTAAATGAAATGTACAATGCGATGTGTTAAATGAAATCTACAGACTGCAAATGAATAGGAATGGGTTTAAACAGGTTCAATGCAGGTATAATGGCGCCAAAACTCTTCCATTTCGGTCTCAAGGTCCGGAAGTAGCACAAACACAACACGATTATAAGACATATTAAGGATATTGAGGAGATCATATTTGAATGTTTTAACAAACACATCATTTGAAAACATTAACACTAACAGACGTTATTGAATAATCAACGTCAACCGGTTTTTACAATAAATAAAAAGAACAAATTTACAGAAGATCAAATAATCGACATGCTCAACTTTCTTATTGACAACATATTTGTTCAGTTTGGTGGACGTGTTTTTCAGCAAACAATAGGGATTCCAATGGGCACTAATTGTGCACCTTTGCTTGCTGATTTGTTTCTTCATTCATATGAAGCAGACTTCTTGCAATCTCTTCTAGACAAAAAAGACCGTAGACTAGCTCTCTCTTTCAACCTCACGTTCCGTTATATTGATGATGTCCTTTCACTAAACAATTCCCGATTTGGTGACTTTCTCCATCTCATATATCCACAGGAGCTTGAGATAAAGGACACAACGGATTCTAGGAAGTCTGCTTCATATTTAGATCTACATCTCGAAATTGACTCTCAAGGAAGACTTTCAACAAGGCTTTATGACAAACGTGACGACTTCAACTTTCCAATCGTCAACTTCCCCTTCTTGTGTAGCAACATTCCGTCCGCTCCAGCTTATGGAGTTTACGTATCTCAATTGATTCGTTACTTCAGAGCGTGCGGGACTTACATCGATTTCCTTAGCAGAGCGACACGTCTGACACAAAAATTGCTCACACAGGGTTATGTAGACAAATATGGGATTTCGATCTCTCAGATGGGTGCTGATGTTGGTTTGTCATAGGGTGTTGATTTGTCTTCCTTTACCGGATTTGACACGCTGAGTGGACTTTTGGCAACGCGACGGGTGTGCTATAGCAAGCAGGAACTACTTACTCTTCCGGAGCACCTGAGTTCACTCTTGTTTCGACTGGAGTTCGCGTTGTTGATTGATATTTAGTTGTTTTGTGTTTCCATGTTTTACATGTTGTCTGTTTTTGTCCTGTTCTTGTTGGTGTTTACTGGTTTTGTCTCTGCCCTTTCAGACTTTTGACATTCGGATACCCCATTGGTACCTCTGCTTCTTTCATAGATTATCAGAAAAATATTACCCGATCGACATTCATGTTCTATGACCAATATGATAATAAAATTTTATCAATTTATTAAAATTTTAGAAATCCAAACGTTTTATGAAATTGTTAAAAAAATTCCACCACACGCTTACGCCCGATATTTTTATTCCTAGCTCTGCATTTATTGTGTCCGCGGGCACAGTCTGTCAGTGTCATATCAGTTTATTGGTATTTATCTGTACTCATAACCATACCAATCAAAAATAAATTAAAGATAACCAGGACCATGAAAAGTTAATGTTTTTTTTACTTCATAAATGAATTTTACATTCGGGTAGTTCTTCATTTCATCCCTGTAAAGTTGGTCAAATGTTTCGTTCTGTGCTACTGTGAACCAATGTTTCCAATCGCCGACTTCTCCTGCAAAACAAAAGCAATGCTACAAAGAGGGGTACTGAATATTTAGTGTTTAAGAACGTTCAAAATAATAGCACTGTTCAATGATTTAAATTCTTATACCTAATTTCTTCTTTTTTTAAAATGCTCAGGAATAACCACACTGTTCAGAGTGGAATCAGGACGAATAAAGAAGACATTTGAGGTATATATATATAATTCAAACCAGTTCTACTAGTATCTTACATTGGAAGATCACAGGAGAAGAGTTCTATGTAAGTTGGTTACGGTATAAAGGTGTTCCACTCTCAAGAAAACTGAACGAACCGCATTTTTAATCGTATCATTAGACAAAAACCTTACAAAAACTATTTCTATGTGAATCATTTGGGTGACTACGTAGCTACCTTTCCTATACATAGTGGATGTGTTGTCAGACGTAGCTTGTCTACTCTCGTCATACTGGTGAATCTTCAGCAAATTAAACGTACACTTCTCTGCAACCTCTTTTATAAACTCGTCTGATCTCTCTAAATTTAAAAAGTCTGCAATACTTCTTGTTTCTTTAATAGGATTCTAAATTGTTACAGAGTAAAAAAAAATGTCTTGGTATTAAACTAATGAAATTTGCGGTTGTTCTCGCTTTTTTCAACAGTTAAGTGACCTGCAGTCGCACAAACTGTACTGTTGAAAATTAGACGCTATACAAATTAGACTATATGTTTGAAAAATTTTTCAAACCGTCTAGATTTTTTGATGATTGCTTATATCTGAAATATAGAACACATTTTACTTTTATTCTGAAAAGAAAACTTAATTTGAGAATTAAAACAGCATGATGATGTGCGTAGATACTTTCAGGTGTTTTTGTGTCTTCAACATTAGGCCAGATTTACGGAAGACATCGTATGCTCGTAGACAAAATACAGGATTACTTGTCTGTAATGCATGCTTTTCTATGAAATAAGCTACTTGTCTTGTTCTTGTTACTACAACTCTGGAAGCATTCTTTCATGGGAAGCCACCAGCTGTCTTTCATGTTGTACGAATGTATGTTGAAAGATGTTAACAATTTAGATTTAAAAGTTTTGTTTATGTCAAGGATCGGTCCTGTGGTAATTTGCATATTAATCTTGAGAAAATGTGTTCAGGATCGGACTTCTGTCGAATTTTGGTTAAGGATCGGTCTTCCTAATGTAGAAACATTTTCACATTTAAATACGAGAGATGTACACGAAACAGACCGTTTCTGAGCTTTATTTATTGTCAAATTTGAGAAGAAATTGTTAACCCGGAACGTATCCAGAAATGTTTGAAAAGAAGGGGTCTGCCTATAGTGTACTAAGGAAGAAAAGGAGAGGTTACAGGATGATTTTGCTGTATATCTGCACAAGAATTACATGAATTTCCGTGAAAAGGGTTTCCACCATAGAACCCGCGACATAAACCACAAACTAGTTAAAGCAGCCACGCTGCATATCCCCGCGCTCTGGTGATTGATAGTATAACGGCAAATAATTGAAAGAAATAAACTATGACTATAATGAGCATTACTTGTACTATCTAATGTATATGTATTGATATGAGACTTTACCCTGGTAGTTGGAGTGAAAGTAATTTAAAGAATTATGCGTGACGAAGGAATAATGTGCCCTTAGGCTACATATGCAGCCCAGTCCCTAGGGCCATTATCAAAATTCTGAAACCTTCGGCAGAATCTACACCCACAGTGCAACTACTGACCCAAGTTTCAGTTCCGTATTCCAAATAACCTGGGAGAAGTTGCGTGACGAAGGAATAATATGCCCTTAGGCTACCTTACAGCCCAGCCCCTAGGGGCATTATCAAAATTCCGAAACCTTCGACAGAATCTGCATCCATAGTGCAACTACTGAGTCGAGTTTCAGTTCTGTATTCCAAATAACCTAGGAGGAGTGCGTGATGAAGGAATGATTAGCCTTTAGGCTACCCACATGTGGTATATAGGGGGATTTTTTATTTTTTTACTGTACACCAGCCCCTGTGGGCTACCTATGCAGCCCAGCCTCTTGGGTCATTATCGAAATTCCGAAACCTTTGGCGGAATCTACATTCATAGTGCAACTACTGGGCACAGTCTCAGTTTTTTATTCCAAATAACATAGGAGGAGTTGCGTGACGAAGGAATTATGTGTCCTTAGGACACCTTTGCAGCCCAGCCCCTAAGGGCATTATTCCGAATTCCGAAACCTTCGGCCAGTCTCCACCCAAAGTGCAATCAATGACCCAAGTTTCATCTTTCTGCTCCTAGTGGTTACAGATATTATCCCATAGACATTAACGCCATACGTATGCACGTGCGTACATCGAACAGCAATAATCGATCTGAAGGGAAACAATAATGAGACGCACATGCAATTCAATGGAAAATAACTGGTTTTTAATGAATCACTTTTATTTTTAACATATTCTCTCAACACAAATTTGGCTAGGGCCATGCACGTTTCTGTGCATGTTCTGTTGAGCACAGGACTAGACTTGTTGGCCACATATCTTACCTTTACCTTCTATTATAAGTTTTTTGAAATGCTTTTCATTCATAATTATGTAAAAACCTAGTTTCTGATAGAAAAAAAATCTACAATTGGCACTCTTGCGCTATGTACTGATATTTTATCAAGACACAATTGAAAGTAAGATAAGGAAAGAAAAGCCATGAAACAAACATTTCATTTGATGATAATCTATTTAGACCAAAATACATGTAGTGTAATTTAAGTTATTGGTAATAATTTTAAAACAGGTTATAGCTTACATCGTACCCAGGATTGCTATAAGAAGAAATGGACTTTTACCATTCTTCTGTTAGTGCGGTAATCCATACGGAAAACATATGTCACGGCCAATATCCTAAGTAAGCATTGTGCTAAGCATCATAAGTTGCATTTACCTTACCAATAAATGATGTGGCACTTGTCTGTAAGTGGTAATGAACTTTAACTACTAGTAAAACGAAAAATGATACATGACAGCCAGCGCCCGAAGCATGCTTTGTGCTCAGCATCACTAGGTGAAACTACCATACCAATATGGTTGATGTGGCAATTGTCTATAAGCAAGAATGGACCTTGACCACCTTCGGTAAGTTGATGCGGACTCCGACACTCGGTGTATCACATGAATCCCCCCCATGCGTCGTGTTCGTTAGCTAACATTATAAACGATATTTGAAATCATTGAATTATGAATACATAATTTTTCTGTAATTCTTTTATTTTTGTTTTCAATGTGTATGAACAGATCGAGTCAACTTGATACAGTTTGACTTTTTTATCAATCAAACAATGATCTGAAAGAGTAAATTTCTGATGGGGGTCTGAGTCATGGTATGGAAAAATCAAATTTTAGATATCACAGTTCACGAGAAAAATTATTCCTGTAGTCACAATTCACGAAAAATTTAAAATGAACCGGTCATGCAAAAATACCCTCATTAATTCATTCGTAGATGTGCCTGGGCAGATTTTTTTGGCAAGGAGTTGAACCGTATTTGCATCTTATCATTGATGACCTTCGTCAGTGGCCTCAATTCCAATTACTTTTCATATTGGACAATAAATAAAGCCCAGATACTGTCTATTTAGAACATATCTCTTGTATTAACATGTTTCTACATTGGAAGACCGATCCTGAACCAAAATTCGACAGAAGTCCGATCCTGAACACAATTTCTCAAGATTAATATGCAAATTACAACAGGACCGATCCTTGACATAAACAAAACTTTTAAATCTAAGTTGTGAACATCTTTCAACATATATTCGATATATTCGTACAACATGAAAGACAGTTTGTGGCATCCCATTAAAGAATGCTTCCAGAGTTGCGTTTTGGTAAGTTAAGCCCATAGTTTTGTGCAAAATTACCGATTTCAGGAGAAATGCCCGCTTCGATTTTCATTTCAGATGTTTACTCGCCTTTGGGAGTCTTATAAGGAAATTCATTCATGCTTTTTTCCATCGGTCTTTTATATGTAGTAGACAATTCTATTACCTTCTTTCGAAGATATGAAAAATTTTGTAAAGTGCTGTAGATTTCATATAATACCACTGAAAAGAAACCCCTCTGATTTTACCCAACGAAGTGTCTGCCCTCTTGAAATGACCGATCCTTCTCACGTACACGACAGTGATATTCGGGGTATACATATAGTTACCATACATGCAGAATATAAACAGTACTCACAAGGGTCACGTCTTCATACAACACTTGTAAAATGTTCACATTGCTGTTTTGTTGTATCGTGTGAAAATCTTTGGTATAAGTAA
The DNA here is from genome assembly GCA_963971305.1 of Arcuatula senhousia. Classification (NCBI taxonomy): domain Eukaryota; kingdom Metazoa; phylum Mollusca; class Bivalvia; order Mytilida; family Mytilidae; genus Arcuatula; species Arcuatula senhousia. Next base: position 13,375,403 of record OZ020306.1, read on the forward strand.
ACCAGCCCCCAAAAAGTGTATCTAAAATATATTTTAAATCTTCATTTACGAAACACGGATGAAAATTTAAAACAAATTTTTAAATTTTTGTTCAAGGTTATATCATCAAAAAGTGTATATCCCTTGTTTTTGTTATTTTCAGGGTGAAAAAAGGGAAAATAAAAAAATAAAAAACACCCCCCAAAAATCAAACAACAATCAAACAAACGAGAGACACCTGCTGTAAACCATACAGCCTTGAAAAAAGTGAACAAACCATGACGTTCTGTGCAATTAAAAAGAAAAGAAATTAAAAGTGTAATAAAAAAAATGGCTTTGGAATTTTGTAGCTATAAAAGGATACATAAAAAATGGATCCTAACTACCTTTAAGGACATGGTCATTAAAGAACTCATCCCAAGACCAGTTTGGTACTCCAAATTTTCCTCGTAAGAAATTAAATTGTGAAACAGCTCTGTCTTTTGGGTTTCTGTTCACGTAGATAATCTTGTAGCCATTATCCACGTGTTTCTTGGGTAAATATCGAGGAAGAAGATGTGTGTGTAGAAGTCGTGGTTTGGACAGCTGGTCTGCTGTGTCTATGTCCATCCAAAATTCTATATTACATTGCCCGATTGATTCCTTCAAGTTATACTCGGTCTTGTTAGCGATTAGCATAGATGTGATTTCAAATACCCAATGGCTGCCTACAAAATTTATGTAAACGACAACAAACAACATCAAATACTGACTTTATTTCATAGACAATAAGGTAAGGCTATATAGGCATTGTCAAGGATCCTATACGTTTATCACAATTTCTTTAAGTAAATAATATATTAAGTAACAATGGTTCAGTCCATAAAACTGTACTGTATACGTGTGTTAAGAGTTTTAAAAGTCGTTTGAATTTGGTCAAGGCAAAATGCATCGTGAGGCATCAATTAAGTGTTCCATAAAACATTATATTGGATGTGACGAGATGCTACAATGGTACATTATCGTATTAAAACATGATTTTTGAGATATGTGACGAATTTTTATTAATGAGGTCAATCAAAATGCCTTGAAATCTCTGTAGTTTAAGTCCAAAGTACGACCAAATAAGCTTAAAGATATTCCGAGGATATCATGATTCGTTTAATTAAATGCACTTTGTTGGTGTTTGTATTTTGTCTCCCTCGCTTTGTCTTGCACCCAGAACCTGACATCAAGTCAGGCAGCCTTGCCCTTATATGATTAGTGCGACTGGGATGTTGGTCTCATATGGTTGAATGGATTAGCCCTGCCATCTTGCATGTAAAGACCTGCGGGCTTTAATTGCAAATTGTGATGAAGTTTGAAGAAATTGTCACTTTCCACCCAGGTTAAAGAACACTGTTGCTGGTAACGGTAAGAGAAGGATATGTATGATCGTCTGCATTAGGTTAAATTGTCCGATATAACCCTCTTCTCTTTCTCAGTGGCAGTCAAACCTCGTTTCTTCGAAAGACCGTGTGTCCCACCTTTTGCACTTCATAATCATTCTATTTTTTGAACAGCTTGATCACCTTTTGATGTCCTGATCAATTATAAAGCAGAATTGATTATGCTTTTTGGGTTAAAGAAATAACTTATTAAACCGACTATTAGAACAAGGTTATTGGAAAATTCGTCTCATACGATCTCTTAAAAAATCTTCCTTCTTTATCAGCTATTGGACAGGAGGAAAATTTCAAAATTAAGTAAGACGCATCGTCGGAAACACAAGGGTGATTAAGTAGGAGGTAGGACGAAATCTCCCGTGGATTTCCGACGATGTGTAAGACGAAATGGTTATGGTTTTGTTTTGATTAGTGTTTGGCTGGCTATTGTAAATGAGATGATCTACTCAATATCCCTATTATGTCTTTACAACCGTGTTATGTTTAATGTATCTATCGAACCCAATGCAATGGAAGAGGGAAGTTTGGCGCGATCATCAATTTCCTAGATGTCTCCTTTGTTTTATCTTTTCTCATGGACATTTGTTCTGTTATTTTGTTACAACCTTTATTTATCAACTTCACTGTTTACGTTATTTTAAAAATGCTTATACCGCTGTAACAGTGGTGGTTTTAAAAACGTATAGTACCTGTTTTCATTGCTGTACACAAAAATACATCATCCTCGTATGAATCAAAGTCTCTGATTCTTTCCATACGCTTCCCAATGCCATGCATTGATCCGGGATACGTCATACCTTCGTATTCAGTAAACGGGAAAACAATGACGTTTGATCGAGGTTTGTACTCACTAAAACATGATTGTATTAATTTGACACACATCGGATCAAATTGGCAAAACGACGGTATATGCTATAGCAAGCAGGATTAACCGCTAACTCTTACAGAGAACCCCGACAATTGCTCAAGTATACTATGTTTTTTTTTTAGCTTTTTGTGATGTTTTTATTGCTACCACTAGACACTTGAAGCAGTAAGGACTTTTTTTCTTGATTTTGTTTGGATATTTATTTGTGTTCCTTTTTGTCATTTCTACTCGAATGTTTTTCTTCGATTCTAAATCGTTGATTCCAAATATTATCGTCTTTTACGTTAGGTACATACTACTTTTAACGTAAATTGATATACGTACGTTACACATATGGACTTGGAAAATTACCGCTTGTTACGTGATCAGGTTATCTGATATGGGTCGCGTACACTTATTCCACATATCATTATTTTCTATTGTCAATGCTTTTTGAAAATGGTGTCCTTCATACCTTTATTTCTGATCTTCTTCTTACTCTTCCGGAGCACCTAGCTTCACTCTTGTTACGACTTCAGTTCGCGTTTTGTTGATTTCCATTCAGTTGATTTTGTGTTTTGTGTTTCTTCGTGCTGTTCTTGTTCGTGTTTACTGGTTTTGTGGTTGTCCTTTCGGACTTTTGACACTCGAATGCCCCGTTAGTGCCTTTTTGCTTCTTTAAATGCGAAAAGACCAATTTTTTTTTACCGCTTATTTTCACCTGGAAGTACCTAATAAATTTTCAAGTCACTGTGTTTCCAGTTTAGCAATAAATTCGAAAATCAATGTCATCCCCTGTCCGCGGTAGATATATGTATTTGCTTCATGGTAAAAATGTATTTAAATACTTTAAGCTAGAAAAATACAGAGGATAGAATCATTAAAATTCCGCGATGAGTTGAAATGTTCGATATTTTCGGTCACTTTAACAACATTATATATTCTAAGTAGGAATATCGATTTTCGGTTTTAGTTAACAGCGGGTCTTTAAGCACTATGTCCGGAATATATACTATCTATTTTCAGATTTTTTTTCTTTTATTTTTACTTCAAGGACTTCCATCAGTCCATGTTTTATTAAGATTCACACAAATCATCTTTTTCTTTGTCTACTGGAATCAGAATGGAACTTCAAAGTACGTTAACTAGAAACTAAGATTTATAATTGTTCAGCAAGTCGTTTTGTGTCAAAGCACGTGTTGTATAAGTTATTTATATAAATAATTCTATTTTAAAGACTTGCTCGGAGCCTCCTATAGCTATGTTAATTAAATAATACTATATATACATACCTTTTTTCGTTTTTTGTATAATCTAGCTTGACGTATAATATAAGGTTAATGTGTCCTGTAAACAGAACAAAAATACTCGAGTATGTCTGACTGTTTTGCACAATCGGAAAACATTATTTCCACTGCCAATTGCCTTATATTTTCATCATATATTTATCAATTAACTGTTTTGATACAATCACACTTGAACTCAAACCCAAAGAAAATTATAAATCCGCTCAACTGAAAATCCAAGATAAAGTTAAGAAAATAAGGAATCCAATGTAACAGTCTAGATGCAAAAAACATATCGTTTTATATTACATAAAAGCAATGTATGTGTATGGTATGTACCATACACATATCATACACATACATTGCTTTTATATGTATAAAATTGTCAAAGTCACTCAATCGAAAACAAAAGATAGGAATGCATCTGTGCTAAGCTACTACACACCTAGTTTGACTTGATAATGTTTAACCCATGTCCCACACTGCTTCGGTGCCAATACAAAAATCTAGGCATGCTGTGACCTGTTGTCAAATGACCAGTATTTCAAAGTCAAAATACATAAAAAGAAAAAAACCAGATTCATTCAGTATATAGTTATACGTCTGTTATGAATATAACAGGAATGATAAAATAAGCACAGGGATATTTAAAACATGATGATGTAGTGAGACAATCAACGCTCAAACTTTCTCAGTACAAATTATCATTATAAAACTTTCTCAATCAAAAGCTCTGAAAAATGATTCTAGTTTACACAAACATGACATGACAAAAAAAATCTTACCTCGAAAAACCGGAATAAGTCTCAGAGAATGACTGACAACCAGAATCGAGATTAGATATGACATGTCTCACTTTTCTCCACTTGAATATTAATTCTATACTACGGTATTATTCACAGTCACATAGCACACTGCATTTGAACTCAGTGGTGATGCATAAACGCATTTTTTAAGAGAAAAAGTTTTCATGGTTTTGTTTTCTATTGAGCAAGTCGGTGTTTTGAAAATAAACGCCTTAGCAATATTTATATATTTAAATGTAACATAAGAGTAATGGATCAAATTCACATGATTGGGTGGGGTGAAAAAAAGCTAATTTGAAGATCGCCGATACGGCAAGAGGTTTGTAGGCGCGGTAATTTTTGCCTATGTTGTGCGCTTCACGGCTGTACAAGCATTCAAGAAGCGTGGCACTCTTCACAGACGTAATTAAGGGATCAGACAAGTCAATTCTCGCTGACGATTTCTATCCTGTTAACCTCCTAGGATATACACCTTGAAGAGTTGTGGGTTGAGTTCTCACCTGCCGTCAGAATCCTATAAGGCACTAGTCGCCTTTTACATGATGGTATATTATTTGATCCGACACCACTGTCTCCATGACCAACTTTTATACCAAGATTATAAGAAAAAAACGTCTCATACGATCTTAAGAAAATCTTCCTTCGTTATCAAACACTCGGGTCGTAAAATTCAAAATTATGTTAAATGAAATGTTTAGTGATTGTCTTGATTGGTCTATGGCTGGTTGTTTTTATTGAGATGATCTCCTCAATACCCTTATTATGTCTTATAACTGTGTCGTGTTCGTGTTACTTCGAACCGGACATTAAGACCGCAATGGAAAAGGTTTGGCACCATTATACCTGCATTTTTTGCAATGTCTGTAGCAAGTCAGGACCACTGCGATCTTTAATTTCCCAAATAGATTTGCCCTGTTTATTTTTTTGTCTTGGACATTAAGATTGATCCTTCGGTACTTTAATTACTATTATTTCATAATAAATTCAATTCAAATGAGTATTTCTTTTCAGTAAAAAAAATATTAGTAGCACAAGTAAAAAACATGCTTTAGCAGTTGAACGATACATTTTATTAAAAATTGTAGGGAGTTGATGTACAGTGTGACAAAGAGTGTATCAGCATGCTCTAGCACCATTTATTATTGCTCTATCCATAGGAACAAGAAAAAAATTAATTAATCTCGGTAGAAGTTCCTGTCCTGGATTAACACTGTAGTAATTAAAATGATAAAAGGTGTTGTACAGTGGCTAGTTAAAAGGTAAACAAAACAAAAGTTTAGAACTAAAGGTAAAACCACATTTAAAAGGTAAAATCCAAACAAGAAAGTCACAATAAAAGGTAAAAATTAATAAAAAAAAAAACTAAAAGATGCCCAAATTTTCGGACTACAAGTCCTTCCTCGGGGGCTAAAAGAATGAGAAAGATGTGGACACATCAGCTGACCAGAACCGAATGGCGAGTGTAGACCCAAGGCATACCACCTGCGGAGACCTGACATTATATTTGGAATAAGAATACAGAACAGCGTGTCAAATGCTCTAGCACCATTCATACCTGCCCTAACCATAGGAAGGAGAAACAAAATCTGATCCAATCTTGGTAGAATCCTAACGTTAGCTGCCACGTGCATGAGAAAATAATTATAAAGGAAAACTCGCGAGTAGTGACCAGTGGTCACGTTGAATTTTGATGGTTGTTGATTTTTTAATTGACGTTGGTATGTATAGGTTGTATGGTGTACACTTATTCCACATCTCATTACCTTCTTATCAATTACCCAACTTTGAGGCTTCTAATGGTCGCAGTCTTGTATTGTTTTTCCCATAGACTTCTATAGTAAACCTGAGATTTTTGGAATTTTTTAAAAAATAGTTAAAATGATTCAATACAACTTTTGCTATATTTTTTCAATAAAGGAAGTGTCAGAAAACATTTTAAAGGGTGGGCCGAAAAAAAGTCGCACGAAGATAAGAAAACCACAGTTGGTTGAACTAAAAATAGTTTTTTTCCTACTTTCACTTTAACTTCCATTTCAAAAATACCCCCCTTTTAATGAGAACTTTTTTATTTAATAATGCAATTTTTACATTTCAAAAAGTTAGTGATGTCAAAGTTTGGTGTCTTACCTTCAATTTAAGCCAAAAGTTAGAAAAAATGCATGAAGAGTAATGCTGCAAACGACTCAGGGAAAAGGCACTATATTTTAATAGCCTCCATGTTTTGACGTCCACCCGCGCAAGAACTTTTAATACAAGACTGGTACCTATTAGGATCAAAGATGATTTAATATTTCTAAATAAACTTGTTTTTCTGTTTCTTTATACATTTTCCAATCAAATTAAGAAAAAAACATAGCAAAAATGCTTTCATTGATTTTTTTATTACAATTTTTAAAAAGGGTACCCTCTTCAAGGTTTTGGCCAGTTTTCTCTATATTGACTTAAAGTGAACACTTTAATGTTCTTTCCTTGTGAGGTTATATTCCAATAGAATATTTGAGTTGAAGTGATGCCAATACTACCTTAGCAATGGATTGAGTGCAAAAATATTCATTTATTGACAGTTTTTAGTTCTTGAAGTAGAAAAAACTATGTTAGGAACCCCCTTTTTTACTACAAAGACAACTTGGAGCCTCTTGTTTATCCAAATATAAGAAGGATACCTATCAAGTGTTTGAAACTGACAAAATTGGCAAGATTATTGTAACAAAAATTATAAATGTGGAATAAATTACATTATTTGGAATACAATTGGATTTTATATACCAATTTAGGGATTTTTCAGGTAAAATTGGTGCCCCAGGCATACATAAATGACCCATTATTTTAAGGAATTCAGATACTAGGCTGATGAAACTTGAGTTGTTACATGGGAAGAAGGTGTAGAAGACAGAAATCACCAACATAGTGTGCAAGGTTATCAGACTTGAAGAGAAAGTGGTCTGATTTACTATAAAATTGCAGTTTTTAACCTACCGCACACAAAAAGTCAAAATTTTGCACATCACAAAACACCATAAAGAAAAAAATACTGAATTTGTTTGGAGTTTCTTTGCTGAAATCAGTCATAAAGTCTATCTAGAACATTTTCACACAATTTGTTTGGTTAGAAAGTCAATATGTTTAAAATCAGAACAGTTCCCATATGTGTGGAGAGGTAAAGAAAGCCTTCATTTCTTAGTTTGGACTGAACATATGCAAAGTGCTGAAAAAGTTACACCGGATAAAATATGGCAGTTTAAATTGAATATTAGCAGTGCAATAAAGTCATTCTTACTAAAGATAAAGAATATAGACATTTAAATCCACTGATTCTCATAAAAGAGACAAATTCTATTTTAATGTCCAAATTTGGTCAAAAAGTACTATTATAGCAAAAACTGAAGGGTAGCTGAAACAAATTAAGCAAAAAGTAAAAAAAAATCTTTATAAAGTGTTCAAAGACATGGTTTTCTTTAGAATAAAACAGATAATAAGCACTTATTTAATATTCAACTTTACTGTAAAACCCAGTAATCAGGATCAAAGATGATTTAATATTTCTAAATAAACTTGTTTTTCTGTTTCTTTATACATTTTCCAATCAAATTAAGAAAAAAACATAGCAAAAATGCTTTCATTGATTTTTTTATTACAATTTTTAAAAAGGGTACCCTCTTCAAGGTTTTGGCCAGTTTTCTCTATATTGACTTAAAGTGAACACTTTAATGTTCTTTCCTTGTGAGGTTATATTCCAATAGAATATTTGAGTTGAAGTGATGCCAATACTACCTTAGCAATGGATTGAGTGCAAAAATATTCATTTATTGACAGTTTTTAGTTCTTGAAGTAGAAAAAACTATGTTAGGAACCCCCTTTTTTACTACAAAGACAACTTGGAGCCTCTTGTTTATCCAAATATAAGAAGGATACCTATCAAGTGTTTGAAACTGACAAAATTGGCAAGATTATTGTAACAAAAATTATAAATGTGGAATAAATTACATTATTTGGAATACAATTGGATTTTATATACCAATTTAGGGATTTTTCAGGTAAAATTGGTGCCCCAGGCATACATAAATGACCCATTATTTTAAGGAATTCAGATACTAGGCTGATGAAACTTGAGTTGTTACATGGGAAGAAGGTGTAGAAGACAGAAATCACCAACATAGTGTGCAAGGTTATCAGACTTGAAGAGAAAGTGGTCTGATTTACTATAAAATTGCAGTTTTTAACCTACCGCACACAAAAAGTCAAAATTTTGCACATCACAAAACACCATAAAGAAAAAAATACTGAATTTGTTTGGAGTTTCTTTGCTGAAATCAGTCATAAAGTCTATCTAGAACATTTTCACACAATTTGTTTGGTTAGAAAGTCAATATGTTTAAAATCAGAACAGTTCCCATATGTGTGGAGAGGTAAAGAAAGCCTTCATTTCTTAGTTTGGACTGAACATATGCAAAGTGCTGAAAAAGTTACACCGGATAAAATATGGCAGTTTAAATTGAATATTAGCAGTGCAATAAAGTCATTCTTACTAAAGATAAAGAATATAGACATTTAAATCCACTGATTCTCATAAAAGAGACAAATTCTATTTTAATGTCCAAATTTGGTCAAAAAGTACTATTATAGCAAAAACTGAAGGGTAGCTGAAACAAATTAAGCAAAAAGTAAAAAAAAATCTTTATAAAGTGTTCAAAGACATGGTTTTCTTTAGAATAAAACAGATAATAAGCACTTATTTAATATTCAACTTTACTGTAAAACCCAGTAATCAGGTCGCAGTCTTGTATTGTTTTTCCCATAGACTTCTATAGTAAACCTGAGATTTTTGGAATTTTTTAAAAAATAGTTAAAATGATTCAATACAACTTTTGCTATATTTTTTCAATAAAGGAAGTGTCAGAAAACATTTTAAAGGGTGGGCCGAAAAAAAGTCGCACGAAGATAAGAAAACCACAGTTGGTTGAACTAAAAATAGTTTTTTTCCTACTTTCACTTTAACTTCCATTTCAAAAATACCCCCCTTTTAATGAGAACTTTTTTATTTAATAATGCAATTTTTACATTTCAAAAAGTTAGTGATGTCAAAGTTTGGTGTCTTACCTTCAATTTAAGCCAAAAGTTAGAAAAAATGCATGAAGAGTAATGCTGCAAACGACTCAGGGAAAAGGCACTATATTTTAATAGCCTCCATGTTTTGACGTCCACCCGCGCAAGAACTTTTAATACAAGACTGGTACCTATTAGGATCAAAGATGATTTAATATTTCTAAATAAACTTGTTTTTCTGTTTCTTTATACATTTTCCAATCAAATTAAGAAAAAAACATAGCAAAAATGCTTTCATTGATTTTTTTATTACAATTTTTAAAAAGGGTACCCTCTTCAAGGTTTTGGCCAGTTTTCTCTATATTGACTTAAAGTGAACACTTTAATGTTCTTTCCTTGTGAGGTTATATTCCAATAGAATATTTGAGTTGAAGTGATGCCAATACTACCTTAGCAATGGATTGAGTGCAAAAATATTCATTTATTGACAGTTTTTAGTTCTTGAAGTAGAAAAAACTATGTTAGGAACCCCCTTTTTTACTACAAAGACAACTTGGAGCCTCTTGTTTATCCAAATATAAGAAGGATACCTATCAAGTGTTTGAAACTGACAAAATTGGCAAGATTATTGTAACAAAAATTATAAATGTGGAATAAATTACATTATTTGGAATACAATTGGATTTTATATACCAATTTAGGGATTTTTCAGGTAAAATTGGTGCCCCAGGCATACATAAATGACCCATTATTTTAAGGAATTCAGATACTAGGCTGATGAAACTTGAGTTGTTACATGGGAAGAAGGTGTAGAAGACAGAAATCACCAACATAGTGTGCAAGGTTATCAGACTTGAAGAGAAAGTGGTCTGATTTACTATAAAATTGCAGTTTTTAACCTACCGCACACAAAAAGTCAAAATTTTGCACATCACAAAACACCATAAAGAAAAAAATACTGAATTTGTTTGGAGTTTCTTTGCTGAAATCAGTCATAAAGTCTATCTAGAACATTTTCACACAATTTGTTTGGTTAGAAAGTCAATATGTTTAAAATCAGAACAGTTCCCATATGTGTGGAGAGGTAAAGAAAGCCTTCATTTCTTAGTTTGGACTGAACATATGCAAAGTGCTGAAAAAGTTACACCGGATAAAATATGGCAGTTTAAATTGAATATTAGCAGTGCAATAAAGTCATTCTTACTAAAGATAAAGAATATAGACATTTAAATCCACTGATTCTCATAAAAGAGACAAATTCTATTTTAATGTCCAAATTTGGTCAAAAAGTACTATTATAGCAAAAACTGAAGGGTAGCTGAAACAAATTAAGCAAAAAGTAAAAAAAAATCTTTATAAAGTGTTCAAAGACATGGTTTTCTTTAGAATAAAACAGATAATAAGCACTTATTTAATATTCAACTTTACTGTAAAACCCAGTAATCAGGTCGCAGTCTTGTATTGTTTTTCCCATAGACTTCTATAGTAAACCTGAGATTTTTGGAATTTTTTAAAAAATAGTTAAAATGATTCAATACAACTTTTGCTATATTTTTTCAATAAAGGAAGTGTCAGAAAACATTTTAAAGGGTGGGCCGAAAAAAAGTCGCACGAAGATAAGAAAACCACAGTTGGTTGAACTAAAAATAGTTTTTTTCCTACTTTCACTTTAACTTCCATTTCAAAAATACCCCCCTTTTAATGAGAACTTTTTTATTTAATAATGCAATTTTTACATTTCAAAAAGTTAGTGATGTCAAAGTTTGGTGTCTTACCTTCAATTTAAGCCAAAAGTTAGAAAAAATGCATGAAGAGTAATGCTGCAAACGACTCAGGGAAAAGGCACTATATTTTAATAGCCTCCATGTTTTGACGTCCACCCGCGCAAGAACTTTTAATACAAGACTGGTACCTATTAGGATCAAAGATGATTTAATATTTCTAAATAAACTTGTTTTTCTGTTTCTTTATACATTTTCCAATCAAATTAAGAAAAAAACATAGCAAAAATGCTTTCATTGATTTTTTTATTACAATTTTTAAAAAGGGTACCCTCTTCAAGGTTTTGGCCAGTTTTCTCTATATTGACTTAAAGTGAACACTTTAATGTTCTTTCCTTGTGAGGTTATATTCCAATAGAATATTTGAGTTGAAGTGATGCCAATACTACCTTAGCAATGGATTGAGTGCAAAAATATTCATTTATTGACAGTTTTTAGTTCTTGAAGTAGAAAAAACTATGTTAGGAACCCCCTTTTTTACTACAAAGACAACTTGGAGCCTCTTGTTTATCCAAATATAAGAAGGATACCTATCAAGTGTTTGAAACTGACAAAATTGGCAAGATTATTGTAACAAAAATTATAAATGTGGAATAAATTACATTATTTGGAATACAATTGGATTTTATATACCAATTTAGGGATTTTTCAGGTAAAATTGGTGCCCCAGGCATACATAAATGACCCATTATTTTAAGGAATTCAGATACTAGGCTGATGAAACTTGAGTTGTTACATGGGAAGAAGGTGTAGAAGACAGAAATCACCAACATAGTGTGCAAGGTTATCAGACTTGAAGAGAAAGTGGTCTGATTTACTATAAAATTGCAGTTTTTAACCTACCGCACACAAAAAGTCAAAATTTTGCACATCACAAAACACCATAAAGAAAAAAATACTGAATTTGTTTGGAGTTTCTTTGCTGAAATCAGTCATAAAGTCTATCTAGAACATTTTCACACAATTTGTTTGGTTAGAAAGTCAATATGTTTAAAATCAGAACAGTTCCCATATGTGTGGAGAGGTAAAGAAAGCCTTCATTTCTTAGTTTGGACTGAACATATGCAAAGTGCTGAAAAAGTTACACCGGATAAAATATGGCAGTTTAAATTGAATATTAGCAGTGCAATAAAGTCATTCTTACTAAAGATAAAGAATATAGACATTTAAATCCACTGATTCTCATAAAAGAGACAAATTCTATTTTAATGTCCAAATTTGGTCAAAAAGTACTATTATAGCAAAAACTGAAGGGTAGCTGAAACAAATTAAGCAAAAAGTAAAAAAAAATCTTTATAAAGTGTTCAAAGACATGGTTTTCTTTAGAATAAAACAGATAATAAGCACTTATTTAATATTCAACTTTACTGTAAAACCCAGTAATCAGGTCGCAGTCTTGTATTGTTTTTCCCATAGACTTCTATAGTAAACCTGAGATTTTTGGAATTTTTTAAAAAATAGTTAAAATGATTCAATACAACTTTTGCTATATTTTTTCAATAAAGGAAGTGTCAGAAAACATTTTAAAGGGTGGGCCGAAAAAAAGTCGCACGAAGATAAGAAAACCACAGTTGGTTGAACTAAAAATAGTTTTTTTCCTACTTTCACTTTAACTTCCATTTCAAAAATACCCCCCTTTTAATGAGAACTTTTTTATTTAATAATGCAATTTTTACATTTCAAAAAGTTAGTGATGTCAAAGTTTGGTGTCTTACCTTCAATTTAAGCCAAAAGTTAGAAAAAATGCATGAAGAGTAATGCTGCAAACGACTCAGGGAAAAGGCACTATATTTTAATAGCCTCCATGTTTTGACGTCCACCCGCGCAAGAACTTTTAATACAAGACTGGTACCTATTAGGATCAAAGATGATTTAATATTTCTAAATAAACTTGTTTTTCTGTTTCTTTATACATTTTCCAATCAAATTAAGAAAAAAACATAGCAAAAATGCTTTCATTGATTTTTTTATTACAATTTTTAAAAAGGGTACCCTCTTCAAGGTTTTGGCCAGTTTTCTCTATATTGACTTAAAGTGAACACTTTAATGTTCTTTCCTTGTGAGGTTATATTCCAATAGAATATTTGAGTTGAAGTGATGCCAATACTACCTTAGCAATGGATTGAGTGCAAAAATATTCATTTATTGACAGTTTTTAGTTCTTGAAGTAGAAAAAACTATGTTAGGAACCCCCTTTTTTACTACAAAGACAACTTGGAGCCTCTTGTTTATCCAAATATAAGAAGGATACCTATCAAGTGTTTGAAACTGACAAAATTGGCAAGATTATTGTAACAAAAATTATAAATGTGGAATAAATTACATTATTTGGAATACAATTGGATTTTATATACCAATTTAGGGATTTTTCAGGTAAAATTGGTGCCCCAGGCATACATAAATGACCCATTATTTTAAGGAATTCAGATACTAGGCTGATGAAACTTGAGTTGTTACATGGGAAGAAGGTGTAGAAGACAGAAATCACCAACATAGTGTGCAAGGTTATCAGACTTGAAGAGAAAGTGGTCTGATTTACTATAAAATTGCAGTTTTTAACCTACCGCACACAAAAAGTCAAAATTTTGCACATCACAAAACACCATAAAGAAAAAAATACTGAATTTGTTTGGAGTTTCTTTGCTGAAATCAGTCATAAAGTCTATCTAGAACATTTTCACACAATTTGTTTGGTTAGAAAGTCAATATGTTTAAAATCAGAACAGTTCCCATATGTGTGGAGAGGTAAAGAAAGCCTTCATTTCTTAGTTTGGACTGAACATATGCAAAGTGCTGAAAAAGTTACACCGGATAAAATATGGCAGTTTAAATTGAATATTAGCAGTGCAATAAAGTCATTCTTACTAAAGATAAAGAATATAGACATTTAAATCCACTGATTCTCATAAAAGAGACAAATTCTATTTTAATGTCCAAATTTGGTCAAAAAGTACTATTATAGCAAAAACTGAAGGGTAGCTGAAACAAATTAAGCAAAAAGTAAAAAAAAATCTTTATAAAGTGTTCAAAGACATGGTTTTCTTTAGAATAAAACAGATAATAAGCACTTATTTAATATTCAACTTTACTGTAAAACCCAGTAATCAGGTCGCAGTCTTGTATTGTTTTTCCCATAGACTTCTATAGTAAACCTGAGATTTTTGGAATTTTTTAAAAAATAGTTAAAATGATTCAATACAACTTTTGCTATATTTTTTCAATAAAGGAAGTGTCAGAAAACATTTTAAAGGGTGGGGCGAAAAAAAGTCGCACGAAGATAAGAAAACCACAGTTGGTTGAACTAAAAATAGTTTTTTTCCTACTTTCACTTTAACTTCCATTTCAAAAATACCCCCCTTTTAATGAGAACTTTTTTATTTAATAATGCAATTTTTACATTTCAAAAAGTTAGTGATGTCAAAGTTTGGTGTCTTACCTTCAATTTAAGCCAAAAGTTAGAAAAAATGCATGAAGAGTAATGCTGCAAACGACTCAGGGAAAAGGCACTATATTTTAATAGCCTCCATGTTTTGACGTCCACCCGCGCAAGAACTTTTAATACAAGACTGGTACCTATTAGGATCAAAGATGATTTAATATTTCTAAATAAACTTGTTTTTCTGTTTCTTTATACATTTTCCAATCAAATTAAGAAAAAAACATAGCAAAAATGCTTTCATTGATTTTTTTATTACAATTTTTAAAAAGGGTACCCTCTTCAAGGTTTTGGCCAGTTTTCTCTATATTGACTTAAAGTGAACACTTTAATGTTCTTTCCTTGTGAGGTTATATTCCAATAGAATATTTGAGTTGAAGTGATGCCAATACTACCTTAGCAATGGATTGAGTGCAAAAATATTCATTTATTGACAGTTTTTAGTTCTTGAAGTAGAAAAAACTATGTTAGGAACCCCCTTTTTTACTACAAAGACAACTTGGAGCCTCTTGTTTATCCAAATATAAGAAGGATACCTATCAAGTGTTTGAAACTGACAAAATTGGCAAGATTATTGTAACAAAAATTATAAATGTGGAATAAATTACATTATTTGGAATACAATTGGATTTTATATACCAATTTAGGGATTTTTCAGGTAAAATTGGTGCCCCAGGCATACATAAATGACCCATTATTTTAAGGAATTCAGATACTAGGCTGATGAAACTTGAGTTGTTACATGGGAAGAAGGTGTAGAAGACAGAAATCACCAACATAGTGTGCAAGGTTATCAGACTTGAAGAGAAAGTGGTCTGATTTACTATAAAATTGCAGTTTTTAACCTACCGCACACAAAAAGTCAAAATTTTGCACATCACAAAACACCATAAAGAAAAAAATACTGAATTTGTTTGGAGTTTCTTTGCTGAAATCAGTCATAAAGTCTATCTAGAACATTTTCACACAATTTGTTTGGTTAGAAAGTCAATATGTTTAAAATCAGAACAGTTCCCATATGTGTGGAGAGGTAAAGAAAGCCTTCATTTCTTAGTTTGGACTGAACATATGCAAAGTGCTGAAAAAGTTACACCGGATAAAATATGGCAGTTTAAATTGAATATTAGCAGTGCAATAAAGTCATTCTTACTAAAGATAAAGAATATAGACATTTAAATCCACTGATTCTCATAAAAGAGACAAATTCTATTTTAATGTCCAAATTTGGTCAAAAAGTACTATTATAGCAAAAACTGAAGGGTAGCTGAAACAAATTAAGCAAAAAGTAAAAAAAAATCTTTATAAAGTGTTCAAAGACATGGTTTTCTTTAGAATAAAACAGATAATAAGCACTTATTTAATATTCAACTTTACTGTAAAACCCAGTAATCAGGTCGCAGTCTTGTATTGTTTTTCCCATAGACTTCTATAGTAAACCTGAGATTTTTGGAATTTTTTAAAAAATAGTTAAAATGATTCAATACAACTTTTGCTATATTTTTTCAATAAAGGAAGTGTCAGAAAACATTTTAAAGGGTGGGGCGAAAAAAAGTCGCACGAAGATAAGAAAACCACAGTTGGTTGAACTAAAAATAGTTTTTTTCCTACTTTCACTTTAACTTCCATTTCAAAAATACCCCCCTTTTAATGAGAACTTTTTTATTTAATAATGCAATTTTTACATTTCAAAAAGTTAGTGATGTCAAAGTTTGGTGTCTTACCTTCAATTTAAGCCAAAAGTTAGAAAAAATGCATGAAGAGTAATGCTGCAAACGACTCAGGGAAAAGGCACTATATTTTAATAGCCTCCATGTTTTGACGTCCACCCGCGCAAGAACTTTTAATACAAGACTGGTACCTATTAGGATCAAAGATGATTTAATATTTCTAAATAAACTTGTTTTTCTGTTTCTTTATACATTTTCCAATCAAATTAAGAAAAAAACATAGCAAAAATGCTTTCATTGATTTTTTTATTACAATTTTTAAAAAGGGTACCCTCTTCAAGGTTTTGGCCAGTTTTCTCTATATTGACTTAAAGTGAACACTTTAATGTTCTTTCCTTGTGAGGTTATATTCCAATAGAATATTTGAGTTGAAGTGATGCCAATACTACCTTAGCAATGGATTGAGTGCAAAAATATTCATTTATTGACAGTTTTTAGTTCTTGAAGTAGAAAAAACTATGTTAGGAACCCCCTTTTTTACTACAAAGACAACTTGGAGCCTCTTGTTTATCCAAATATAAGAAGGATACCTATCAAGTGTTTGAAACTGACAAAATTGGCAAGATTATTGTAACAAAAATTATAAATGTGGAATAAATTACATTATTTGGAATACAATTGGATTTTATATACCAATTTAGGGATTTTTCAGGTAAAATTGGTGCCCCAGGCATACATAAATGACCCATTATTTTAAGGAATTCAGATACTAGGCTGATGAAACTTGAGTTGTTACATGGGAAGAAGGTGTAGAAGACAGAAATCACCAACATAGTGTGCAAGGTTATCAGACTTGAAGAGAAAGTGGTCTGATTTACTATAAAATTGCAGTTTTTAACCTACCGCACACAAAAAGTCAAAATTTTGCACATCACAAAACACCATAAAGAAAAAAATACTGAATTTGTTTGGAGTTTCTTTGCTGAAATCAGTCATAAAGTCTATCTAGAACATTTTCACACAATTTGTTTGGTTAGAAAGTCAATATGTTTAAAATCAGAACAGTTCCCATATGTGTGGAGAGGTAAAGAAAGCCTTCATTTCTTAGTTTGGACTGAACATATGCAAAGTGCTGAAAAAGTTACACCGGATAAAATATGGCAGTTTAAATTGAATATTAGCAGTGCAATAAAGTCATTCTTACTAAAGATAAAGAATATAGACATTTAAATCCACTGATTCTCATAAAAGAGACAAATTCTATTTTAATGTCCAAATTTGGTCAAAAAGTACTATTATAGCAAAAACTGAAGGGTAGCTGAAACAAATTAAGCAAAAAGTAAAAAAAAATCTTTATAAAGTGTTCAAAGACATGGTTTTCTTTAGAATAAAACAGATAATAAGCACTTATTTAATATTCAACTTTACTGTAAAACCCAGTAATCAGGTCGCAGTCTTGTATTGTTTTTCCCATAGACTTCTATAGTAAACCTGAGATTTTTGGAATTTTTTAAAAAATAGTTAAAATGATTCAATACAACTTTTGCTATATTTTTTCAATAAAGGAAGTGTCAGAAAACATTTTAAAGGGTGGGCCGAAAAAAAGTCGCACGAAGATAAGAAAACCACAGTTGGTTGAACTAAAAATAGTTTTTTTCCTACTTTCACTTTAACTTCCATTTCAAAAATACCCCCCTTTTAATGAGAACTTTTTTATTTAATAATGCAATTTTTACATTTCAAAAAGTTAGTGATGTCAAAGTTTGGTGTCTTACCTTCAATTTAAGCCAAAAGTTAGAAAAAATGCATGAAGAGTAATGCTGCAAACGACTCAGGGAAAAGGCACTATATTTTAATAGCCTCCATGTTTTGACGTCCACCCGCGCAAGAACTTTTAATACAAGACTGGTACCTATTAGGATCAAAGATGATTTAATATTTCTAAATAAACTTGTTTTTCTGTTTCTTTATACATTTTCCAATCAAATTAAGAAAAAAACATAGCAAAAATGCTTTCATTGATTTTTTTATTACAATTTTTAAAAAGGGTACCCTCTTCAAGGTTTTGGCCAGTTTTCTCTATATTGACTTAAAGTGAACACTTTAATGTTCTTTCCTTGTGAGGTTATATTCCAATAGAATATTTGAGTTGAAGTGATGCCAATACTACCTTAGCAATGGATTGAGTGCAAAAATATTCATTTATTGACAGTTTTTAGTTCTTGAAGTAGAAAAAACTATGTTAGGAACCCCCTTTTTTACTACAAAGACAACTTGGAGCCTCTTGTTTATCCAAATATAAGAAGGATACCTATCAAGTGTTTGAAACTGACAAAATTGGCAAGATTATTGTAACAAAAATTATAAATGTGGAATAAATTACATTATTTGGAATACAATTGGATTTTATATACCAATTTAGGGATTTTTCAGGTAAAATTGGTGCCCCAGGCATACATAAATGACCCATTATTTTAAGGAATTCAGATACTAGGCTGATGAAACTTGAGTTGTTACATGGGAAGAAGGTGTAGAAGACAGAAATCACCAACATAGTGTGCAAGGTTATCAGACTTGAAGAGAAAGTGGTCTGATTTACTATAAAATTGCAGTTTTTAACCTACCGCACACAAAAAGTCAAAATTTTGCACATCACAAAACACCATAAAGAAAAAAATACTGAATTTGTTTGGAGTTTCTTTGCTGAAATCAGTCATAAAGTCTATCTAGAACATTTTCACACAATTTGTTTGGTTAGAAAGTCAATATGTTTAAAATCAGAACAGTTCCCATATGTGTGGAGAGGTAAAGAAAGCCTTCATTTCTTAGTTTGGACTGAACATATGCAATGTGCTGAAAAAGTTACACCGGATAAAATATGGCAGTTTAAATTGAATATTAGCAGTGCAATAAAGTCATTCTTACTAAAGATAAAGAATATAGACATTTAAATCCACTGATTCTCATAAAAGAGACAAATTCTATTTTAATGTCCAAATTTGGTCAAAAAGTACTATTATAGCAAAAACTGAAGGGTAGCTGAAACAAATTAAGCAAAAAGTAAAAAAAAATCTTTATAAAGTGTTCAAAGACATGGTTTTCTTTAGAATAAAACAGATAATGAGCACTTATTTAATATTCAACTTTACTGTAAAACCCAGTAATCAGGTCGCAGTCTTGTATTGTTTTTCCCATAGACTTCTATAGTAAACCTGAGATTTTTGGAATTTTTTAAAAAATAGTTAAAATGATTCAATACAACTTTTGCTATATTTTTTCAATAAAGGAAGTGTCAGAAAACATTTTAAAGGGTGGGCCGAAAAAAAGTCGCACGAAGATAAGAAAACCACAGTTGGTTGAACTAAAAATAGTTTTTTTCCTACTTTCACTTTAACTTCCATTTCAAAAATACCCCCCTTTTAATGAGAACTTTTTTATTTAATAATGCAATTTTTACATTTCAAAAAGTTAGTGATGTCAAAGTTTGGTGTCTTACCTTCAATTTAAGCCAAAAGTTAGAAAAAATGCATGAAGAGTAATGCTGCAAACGACTCAGGGAAAAGGCACTATATTTTAATAGCCTCCATGTTTTGACGTCCACCCGCGCAAGAACTTTTAATACAAGACTGGTACCTATTAGGATCAAAGATGATTTAATATTTCTAAATAAACTTGTTTTTCTGTTTCTTTATACATTTTCCAATCAAATTAAGAAAAAAACATAGCAAAAATGCTTTCATTGATTTTTTTATTACAATTTTTAAAAAGGGTACCCTCTTCAAGGTTTTGGCCAGTTTTCTCTATATTGACTTAAAGTGAACACTTTAATGTTCTTTCCTTGTGAGGTTATATTCCAATAGAATATTTGAGTTGAAGTGATGCCAATACTACCTTAGCAATGGATTGAGTGCAAAAATATTCATTTATTGACAGTTTTTAGTTCTTGAAGTAGAAAAAACTATGTTAGGAACCCCCTTTTTTACTACAAAGACAACTTGGAGCCTCTTGTTTATCCAAATATAAGAAGGATACCTATCAAGTGTTTGAAACTGACAAAATTGGCAAGATTATTGTAACAAAAATTATAAATGTGGAATAAATTACATTATTTGGAATACAATTGGATTTTATATACCAATTTAGGGATTTTTCAGGTAAAATTGGTGCCCCAGGCATACATAAATGACCCATTATTTTAAGGAATTCAGATACTAGGCTGATGAAACTTGAGTTGTTACATGGGAAGAAGGTGTAGAAGACAGAAATCACCAACATAGTGTGCAAGGTTATCAGACTTGAAGAGAAAGTGGTCTGATTTACTATAAAATTGCAGTTTTTAACCTACCGCACACAAAAAGTCAAAATTTTGCACATCACAAAACACCATAAAGAAAAAAATACTGAATTTGTTTGGAGTTTCTTTGCTGAAATCAGTCATAAAGTCTATCTAGAACATTTTCACACAATTTGTTTGGTTAGAAAGTCAATATGTTTAAAATCAGAACAGTTCCCATATGTGTGGAGAGGTAAAGAAAGCCTTCATTTCTTAGTTTGGACTGAACATATGCAAAGTGCTGAAAAAGTTACACCGGATAAAATATGGCAGTTTAAATTGAATATTAGCAGTGCAATAAAGTCATTCTTACTAAAGATAAAGAATATAGACATTTAAATCCACTGATTCTCATAAAAGAGACAAATTCTATTTTAATGTCCAAATTTGGTCAAAAAGTACTATTATAGCAAAAACTGAAGGGTAGCTGAAACAAATTAAGCAAAAAGTAAAAAAAAATCTTTATAAAGTGTTCAAAGACATGGTTTTCTTTAGAATAAAACAGATAATAAGCACTTATTTAATATTCAACTTTACTGTAAAACCCAGTAATCAGGTCGCAGTCTTGTATTGTTTTTCCCATAGACTTCTATAGTAAACCTGAGATTTTTGGAATTTTTTAAAAAATAGTTAAAATGATTCAATACAACTTTTGCTATATTTTTTCAATAAAGGAAGTGTCAGAAAACATTTTAAAGGGTGGGCCGAAAAAAAGTCGCACGAAGATAAGAAAACCACAGTTGGTTGAACTAAAAATAGTTTTTTTCCTACTTTCACTTTAACTTCCATTTCAAAAATACCCCCCTTTTAATGAGAACTTTTTTATTTAATAATGCAATTTTTACATTTCAAAAAGTTAGTGATGTCAAAGTTTGGTGTCTTACCTTCAATTTAAGCCAAAAGTTAGAAAAAATGCATGAAGAGTAATGCTGCAAACGACTCAGGGAAAAGGCACTATATTTTAATAGCCTCCATGTTTTGACGTCCACCCGCGCAAGAACTTTTAATACAAGACTGGTACCTATTAGGATCAAAGATGATTTAATATTTCTAAATAAACTTGTTTTTCTGTTTCTTTATACATTTTCCAATCAAATTAAGAAAAAAACATAGCAAAAATGCTTTCATTGATTTTTTTATTACAATTTTTAAAAAGGGTACCCTCTTCAAGGTTTTGGCCAGTTTTCTCTATATTGACTTAAAGTGAACACTTTAATGTTCTTTCCTTGTGAGGTTATATTCCAATAGAATATTTGAGTTGAAGTGATGCCAATACTACCTTAGCAATGGATTGAGTGCAAAAATATTCATTTATTGACAGTTTTTAGTTCTTGAAGTAGAAAAAACTATGTTAGGAACCCCCTTTTTTACTACAAAGACAACTTGGAGCCTCTTGTTTATCCAAATATAAGAAGGATACCTATCAAGTGTTTGAAACTGACAAAATTGGCAAGATTATTGTAACAAAAATTATAAATGTGGAATAAATTACATTATTTGGAATACAATTGGATTTTATATACCAATTTAGGGATTTTTCAGGTAAAATTGGTGCCCCAGGCATACATAAATGACCCATTATTTTAAGGAATTCAGATACTAGGCTGATGAAACTTGAGTTGTTACATGGGAAGAAGGTGTAGAAGACAGAAATCACCAACATAGTGTGCAAGGTTATCAGACTTGAAGAGAAAGTGGTCTGATTTACTATAAAATTGCAGTTTTTAACCTACCGCACACAAAAAGTCAAAATTTTGCACATCACAAAACACCATAAAGAAAAAAATACTGAATTTGTTTGGAGTTTCTTTGCTGAAATCAGTCATAAAGTCTATCTAGAACATTTTCACACAATTTGTTTGGTTAGAAAGTCAATATGTTTAAAATCAGAACAGTTCCCATATGTGTGGAGAGGTAAAGAAAGCCTTCATTTCTTAGTTTGGACTGAACATATGCAAAGTGCTGAAAAAGTTACACCGGATAAAATATGGCAGTTTAAATTGAATATTAGCAGTGCAATAAAGTCATTCTTACTAAAGATAAAGAATATAGACATTTAAATCCACTGATTCTCATAAAAGAGACAAATTCTATTTTAATGTCCAAATTTGGTCAAAAAGTACTATTATAGCAAAAACTGAAGGGTAGCTGAAACAAATTAAGCAAAAAGTAAAAAAAAATCTTTATAAAGTGTTCAAAGACATGGTTTTCTTTAGAATAAAACAGATAATAAGCACTTATTTAATATTCAACTTTACTGTAAAACCCAGTAATCAGGTCGCAGTCTTGTATTGTTTTTCCCATAGACTTCTATAGTAAACCTGAGATTTTTGGAATTTTTTAAAAAATAGTTAAAATGATTCAATACAACTTTTGCTATATTTTTTCAATAAAGGAAGTGTCAGAAAACATTTTAAAGGGTGGGGCGAAAAAAAGTCGCACGAAGATAAGAAAACCACAGTTGGTTGAACTAAAAATAGTTTTTTTCCTACTTTCACTTTAACTTCCATTTCAAAAATACCCCCCTTTTAATGAGAACTTTTTTATTTAATAATGCAATTTTTACATTTCAAAAAGTTAGTGATGTCAAAGTTTGGTGTCTTACCTTCAATTTAAGCCAAAAGTTAGAAAAAATGCATGAAGAGTAATGCTGCAAACGACTCAGGGAAAAGGCACTATATTTTAATAGCCTCCATGTTTTGACGTCCACCCGCGCAAGAACTTTTAATACAAGACTGGTACCTATTAGGATCAAAGATGATTTAATATTTCTAAATAAACTTGTTTTTCTGTTTCTTTATACATTTTCCAATCAAATTAAGAAAAAAACATAGCAAAAATGCTTTCATTGATTTTTTTATTACAATTTTTAAAAAGGGTACCCTCTTCAAGGTTTTGGCCAGTTTTCTCTATATTGACTTAAAGTGAACACTTTAATGTTCTTTCCTTGTGAGGTTATATTCCAATAGAATATTTGAGTTGAAGTGATGCCAATACTACCTTAGCAATGGATTGAGTGCAAAAATATTCATTTATTGACAGTTTTTAGTTCTTGAAGTAGAAAAAACTATGTTAGGAACCCCCTTTTTTACTACAAAGACAACTTGGAGCCTCTTGTTTATCCAAATATAAGAAGGATACCTATCAAGTGTTTGAAACTGACAAAATTGGCAAGATTATTGTAACAAAAATTATAAATGTGGAATAAATTACATTATTTGGAATACAATTGGATTTTATATACCAATTTAGGGATTTTTCAGGTAAAATTGGTGCCCCAGGCATACATAAATGACCCATTATTTTAAGGAATTCAGATACTAGGCTGATGAAACTTGAGTTGTTACATGGGAAGAAGGTGTAGAAGACAGAAATCACCAACATAGTGTGCAAGGTTATCAGACTTGAAGAGAAAGTGGTCTGATTTACTATAAAATTGCAGTTTTTAACCTACCGCACACAAAAAGTCAAAATTTTGCACATCACAAAACACCATAAAGAAAAAAATACTGAATTTGTTTGGAGTTTCTTTGCTGAAATCAGTCATAAAGTCTATCTAGAACATTTTCACACAATTTGTTTGGTTAGAAAGTCAATATGTTTAAAATCAGAACAGTTCCCATATGTGTGGAGAGGTAAAGAAAGCCTTCATTTCTTAGTTTGGACTGAACATATGCAATGTGCTGAAAAAGTTACACCGGATAAAATATGGCAGTTTAAATTGAATATTAGCAGTGCAATAAAGTCATTCTTACTAAAGATAAAGAATATAGACATTTAAATCCACTGATTCTCATAAAAGAGACAAATTCTATTTTAATGTCCAAATTTGGTCAAAAAGTACTATTATAGCAAAAACTGAAGGGTAGCTGAAACAAATTAAGCAAAAAGTAAAAAAAAATCTTTATAAAGTGTTCAAAGACATGGTTTTCTTTAGAATAAAACAGATAATAAGCACTTATTTAATATTCAACTTTACTGTAAAACCCAGTAATCAGGATCAAAGATGATTTAATATTTCTAAATAAACTTGTTTTTCTGTTTCTTTATACATTTTCCAATCAAATTAAGAAAAAAACATAGCAAAAATGCTTTCATTGATTTTTTTATTACAATTTTTAAAAAGGGTACCCTCTTCAAGGTTTTGGCCAGTTTTCTCTATATTGACTTAAAGTGAACACTTTAATGTTCTTTCCTTGTGAGGTTATATTCCAATAGAATATTTGAGTTGAAGTGATGCCAATACTACCTTAGCAATGGATTGAGTGCAAAAATATTCATTTATTGACAGTTTTTAGTTCTTGAAGTAGAAAAAACTATGTTAGGAACCCCCTTTTTTACTACAAAGACAACTTGGAGCCTCTTGTTTATCCAAATATAAGAAGGATACCTATCAAGTGTTTGAAACTGACAAAATTGGCAAGATTATTGTAACAAAAATTATAAATGTGGAATAAATTACATTATTTGGAATACAATTGGATTTTATATACCAATTTAGGGATTTTTCAGGTAAAATTGGTGCCCCAGGCATACATAAATGACCCATTATTTTAAGGAATTCAGATACTAGGCTGATGAAACTTGAGTTGTTACATGGGAAGAAGGTGTAGAAGACAGAAATCACCAACATAGTGTGCAAGGTTATCAGACTTGAAGAGAAAGTGGTCTGATTTACTATAAAATTGCAGTTTTTAACCTACCGCACACAAAAAGTCAAAATTTTGCACATCACAAAACACCATAAAGAAAAAAATACTGAATTTGTTTGGAGTTTCTTTGCTGAAATCAGTCATAAAGTCTATCTAGAACATTTTCACACAATTTGTTTGGTTAGAAAGTCAATATGTTTAAAATCAGAACAGTTCCCATATGTGTGGAGAGGTAAAGAAAGCCTTCATTTCTTAGTTTGGACTGAACATATGCAAAGTGCTGAAAAAGTTACACCGGATAAAATATGGCAGTTTAAATTGAATATTAGCAGTGCAATAAAGTCATTCTTACTAAAGATAAAGAATATAGACATTTAAATCCACTGATTCTCATAAAAGAGACAAATTCTATTTTAATGTCCAAATTTGGTCAAAAAGTACTATTATAGCAAAAACTGAAGGGTAGCTGAAACAAATTAAGCAAAAAGTAAAAAAAAATCTTTATAAAGTGTTCAAAGACATGGTTTTCTTTAGAATAAAACAGATAATAAGCACTTATTTAATATTCAACTTTACTGTAAAACCCAGTAATCAGGTCGCAGTCTTGTATTGTTTTTCCCATAGACTTCTATAGTAAACCTGAGATTTTTGGAATTTTTTAAAAAATAGTTAAAATGATTCAATACAACTTTTGCTATATTTTTTCAATAAAGGAAGTGTCAGAAAACATTTTAAAGGGTGGGGCGAAAAAAAGTCGCACGAAGATAAGAAAACCACAGTTGGTTGAACTAAAAATAGTTTTTTTCCTACTTTCACTTTAACTTCCATTTCAAAAATACCCCCCTTTTAATGAGAACTTTTTTATTTAATAATGCAATTTTTACATTTCAAAAAGTTAGTGATGTCAAAGTTTGGTGTCTTACCTTCAATTTAAGCCAAAAGTTAGAAAAAATGCATGAAGAGTAATGCTGCAAACGACTCAGGGAAAAGGCACTATATTTTAATAGCCTCCATGTTTTGACGTCCACCCGCGCAAGAACTTTTAATACAAGACTGGTACCTATTAGGATCAAAGATGATTTAATATTTCTAAATAAACTTGTTTTTCTGTTTCTTTATACATTTTCCAATCAAATTAAGAAAAAAACATAGCAAAAATGCTTTCATTGATTTTTTTATTACAATTTTTAAAAAGGGTACCCTCTTCAAGGTTTTGGCCAGTTTTCTCTATATTGACTTAAAGTGAACACTTTAATGTTCTTTCCTTGTGAGGTTATATTCCAATAGAATATTTGAGTTGAAGTGATGCCAATACTACCTTAGCAATGGATTGAGTGCAAAAATATTCATTTATTGACAGTTTTTAGTTCTTGAAGTAGAAAAAACTATGTTAGGAACCCCCTTTTTTACTACAAAGACAACTTGGAGCCTCTTGTTTATCCAAATATAAGAAGGATACCTATCAAGTGTTTGAAACTGACAAAATTGGCAAGATTATTGTAACAAAAATTATAAATGTGGAATAAATTACATTATTTGGAATACAATTGGATTTTATATACCAATTTAGGGATTTTTCAGGTAAAATTGGTGCCCCAGGCATACATAAATGACCCATTATTTTAAGGAATTCAGATACTAGGCTGATGAAACTTGAGTTGTTACATGGGAAGAAGGTGTAGAAGACAGAAATCACCAACATAGTGTGCAAGGTTATCAGACTTGAAGAGAAAGTGGTCTGATTTACTATAAAATTGCAGTTTTTAACCTACCGCACACAAAAAGTCAAAATTTTGCACATCACAAAACACCATAAAGAAAAAAATACTGAATTTGTTTGGAGTTTCTTTGCTGAAATCAGTCATAAAGTCTATCTAGAACATTTTCACACAATTTGTTTGGTTAGAAAGTCAATATGTTTAAAATCAGAACAGTTCCCATATGTGTGGAGAGGTAAAGAAAGCCTTCATTTCTTAGTTTGGACTGAACATATGCAAAGTGCTGAAAAAGTTACACCGGATAAAATATGGCAGTTTAAATTGAATATTAGCAGTGCAATAAAGTCATTCTTACTAAAGATAAAGAATATAGACATTTAAATCCACTGATTCTCATAAAAGAGACAAATTCTATTTTAATGTCCAAATTTGGTCAAAAAGTACTATTATAGCAAAAACTGAAGGGTAGCTGAAACAAATTAAGCAAAAAGTAAAAAAAAATCTTTATAAAGTGTTCAAAGACATGGTTTTCTTTAGAATAAAACAGATAATAAGCACTTATTTAATATTCAACTTTACTGTAAAACCCAGTAATCAGGTCGCAGTCTTGTATTGTTTTTCCCATAGACTTCTATAGTAAACCTGAGATTTTTGGAATTTTTTAAAAAATAGTTAAAATGATTCAATACAACTTTTGCTATATTTTTTCAATAAAGGAAGTGTCAGAAAACATTTTAAAGGGTGGGGCGAAAAAAAGTCGCACGAAGATAAGAAAACCACAGTTGGTTGAACTAAAAATAGTTTTTTTCCTACTTTCACTTTAACTTCCATTTCAAAAATACCCCCCTTTTAATGAGAACTTTTTTATTTAATAATGCAATTTTTACATTTCAAAAAGTTAGTGATGTCAAAGTTTGGTGTCTTACCTTCAATTTAAGCCAAAAGTTAGAAAAAATGCATGAAGAGTAATGCTGCAAACGACTCAGGGAAAAGGCACTATATTTTAATAGCCTCCATGTTTTGACGTCCACCCGCGCAAGAACTTTTAATACAAGACTGGTACCTATTAGGATCAAAGATGATTTAATATTTCTAAATAAACTTGTTTTTCTGTTTCTTTATACATTTTCCAATCAAATTAAGAAAAAAACATAGCAAAAATGCTTTCATTGATTTTTTTATTACAATTTTTAAAAAGGGTACCGGTACCCTCTTCAAGGTTTTGGCCAGTTTTCTCTATATTGACTTAAAGTGAACACTTTAATGTTCTTTCCTTGTGAGGTTATATTCCAATAGAATATTTGAGTTGAAGTGATGCCAATACTACCTTAGCAATGGATTGAGTGCAAAAATATTCATTTATTGACAGTTTTTAGTTCTTGAAGTAGAAAAAACTATGTTAGGAACCCCCTTTTTTACTACAAAGACAACTTGGAGCCTCTTGTTTATCCAAATATAAGAAGGATACCTATCAAGTGTTTGAAACTGACAAAATTGGCAAGATTATTGTAACAAAAATTATAAATGTGGAATAAATTACATTATTTGGAATACAATTGGATTTTATATACCAATTTAGGGATTTTTCAGGTAAAATTGGTGCCCCAGGCATACATAAATGACCCATTATTTTAAGGAATTCAGATACTAGGCTGATGAAACTTGAGTTGTTACATGGGAAGAAGGTGTAGAAGACAGAAATCACCAACATAGTGTGCAAGGTTATCAGACTTGAAGAGAAAGTGGTCTGATTTACTATAAAATTGCAGTTTTTAACCTACCGCACACAAAAAGTCAAAATTTTGCACATCACAAAACACCATAAAGAAAAAAATACTGAATTTGTTTGGAGTTTCTTTGCTGAAATCAGTCATAAAGTCTATCTAGAACATTTTCACACAATTTGTTTGGTTAGAAAGTCAATATGTTTAAAATCAGAACAGTTCCCATATGTGTGGAGAGGTAAAGAAAGCCTTCATTTCTTAGTTTGGACTGAACATATGCAATGTGCTGAAAAAGTTACACCGGATAAAATATGGCAGTTTAAATTGAATATTAGCAGTGCAATAAAGTCATTCTTACTAAAGATAAAGAATATAGACATTTAAATCCACTGATTCTCATAAAAGAGACAAATTCTATTTTAATGTCCAAATTTGGTCAAAAAGTACTATTATAGCAAAAACTGAAGGGTAGCTGAAACAAATTAAGCAAAAAGTAAAAAAAAATCTTTATAAAGTGTTCAAAGACATGGTTTTCTTTAGAATAAAACAGATAATGAGCACTTATTTAATATTCAACTTTACTGTAAAACCCAGTAATCAGGTCGCAGTCTTGTATTGTTTTTCCCATAGACTTCTATAGTAAACCTGAGATTTTTGGAATTTTTTAAAAAATAGTTAAAATGATTCAATACAACTTTTGCTATATTTTTTCAATAAAGGAAGTGTCAGAAAACATTTTAAAGGGTGGGCCGAAAAAAAGTCGCACGAAGATAAGAAAACCACAGTTGGTTGAACTAAAAATAGTTTTTTTCCTACTTTCACTTTAACTTCCATTTCAAAAATACCCCCCTTTTAATGAGAACTTTTTTATTTAATAATGCAATTTTTACATTTCAAAAAGTTAGTGATGTCAAAGTTTGGTGTCTTACCTTCAATTTAAGCCAAAAGTTAGAAAAAATGCATGAAGAGTAATGCTGCAAACGACTCAGGGAAAAGGCACTATATTTTAATAGCCTCCATGTTTTGACGTCCACCCGCGCAAGAACTTTTAATACAAGACTGGTACCTATTAGGATCAAAGATGATTTAATATTTCTAAATAAACTTGTTTTTCTGTTTCTTTATACATTTTCCAATCAAATTAAGAAAAAAACATAGCAAAAATGCTTTCATTGATTTTTTTATTACAATTTTTAAAAAGGGTACCCTCTTCAAGGTTTTGGCCAGTTTTCTCTATATTGACTTAAAGTGAACACTTTAATGTTCTTTCCTTGTGAGGTTATATTCCAATAGAATATTTGAGTTGAAGTGATGCCAATACTACCTTAGCAATGGATTGAGTGCAAAAATATTCATTTATTGACAGTTTTTAGTTCTTGAAGTAGAAAAAACTATGTTAGGAACCCCCTTTTTTACTACAAAGACAACTTGGAGCCTCTTGTTTATCCAAATATAAGAAGGATACCTATCAAGTGTTTGAAACTGACAAAATTGGCAAGATTATTGTAACAAAAATTATAAATGTGGAATAAATTACATTATTTGGAATACAATTGGATTTTATATACCAATTTAGGGATTTTTCAGGTAAAATTGGTGCCCCAGGCATACATAAATGACCCATTATTTTAAGGAATTCAGATACTAGGCTGATGAAACTTGAGTTGTTACATGGGAAGAAGGTGTAGAAGACAGAAATCACCAACATAGTGTGCAAGGTTATCAGACTTGAAGAGAAAGTGGTCTGATTTACTATAAAATTGCAGTTTTTAACCTACCGCACACAAAAAGTCAAAATTTTGCACATCACAAAACACCATAAAGAAAAAAATACTGAATTTGTTTGGAGTTTCTTTGCTGAAATCAGTCATAAAGTCTATCTAGAACATTTTCACACAATTTGTTTGGTTAGAAAGTCAATATGTTTAAAATCAGAACAGTTCCCATATGTGTGGAGAGGTAAAGAAAGCCTTCATTTCTTAGTTTGGACTGAACATATGCAAAGTGCTGAAAAAGTTACACCGGATAAAATATGGCAGTTTAAATTGAATATTAGCAGTGCAATAAAGTCATTCTTACTAAAGATAAAGAATATAGACATTTAAATCCACTGATTCTCATAAAAGAGACAAATTCTATTTTAATGTCCAAATTTGGTCAAAAAGTACTATTATAGCAAAAACTGAAGGGTAGCTGAAACAAATTAAGCAAAAAGTAAAAAAAAATCTTTATAAAGTGTTCAAAGACATGGTTTTCTTTAGAATAAAACAGATAATAAGCACTTATTTAATATTCAACTTTACTGTAAAACCCAGTAATCAGGTCGCAGTCTTGTATTGTTTTTCCCATAGACTTCTATAGTAAACCTGAGATTTTTGGAATTTTTTAAAAAATAGTTAAAATGATTCAATACAACTTTTGCTATATTTTTTCAATAAAGGAAGTGTCAGAAAACATTTTAAAGGGTGGGGCGAAAAAAAGTCGCACGAAGATAAGAAAACCACAGTTGGTTGAACTAAAAATAGTTTTTTTCCTACTTTCACTTTAACTTCCATTTCAAAAATACCCCCCTTTTAATGAGAACTTTTTTATTTAATAATGCAATTTTTACATTTCAAAAAGTTAGTGATGTCAAAGTTTGGTGTCTTACCTTCAATTTAAGCCAAAAGTTAGAAAAAATGCATGAAGAGTAATGCTGCAAACGACTCAGGGAAAAGGCACTATATTTTAATAGCCTCCATGTTTTGACGTCCACCCGCGCAAGAACTTTTAATACAAGACTGGTACCTATTAGGATCAAAGATGATTTAATATTTCTAAATAAACTTGTTTTTCTGTTTCTTTATACATTTTCCAATCAAATTAAGAAAAAAACATAGCAAAAATGCTTTCATTGATTTTTTTATTACAATTTTTAAAAAGGGTACCCTCTTCAAGGTTTTGGCCAGTTTTCTCTATATTGACTTAAAGTGAACACTTTAATGTTCTTTCCTTGTGAGGTTATATTCCAATAGAATATTTGAGTTGAAGTGATGCCAATACTACCTTAGCAATGGATTGAGTGCAAAAATATTCATTTATTGACAGTTTTTAGTTCTTGAAGTAGAAAAAACTATGTTAGGAACCCCCTTTTTTACTACAAAGACAACTTGGAGCCTCTTGTTTATCCAAATATAAGAAGGATACCTATCAAGTGTTTGAAACTGACAAAATTGGCAAGATTATTGTAACAAAAATTATAAATGTGGAATAAATTACATTATTTGGAATACAATTGGATTTTATATACCAATTTAGGGATTTTTCAGGTAAAATTGGTGCCCCAGGCATACATAAATGACCCATTATTTTAAGGAATTCAGATACTAGGCTGATGAAACTTGAGTTGTTACATGGGAAGAAGGTGTAGAAGACAGAAATCACCAACATAGTGTGCAAGGTTATCAGACTTGAAGAGAAAGTGGTCTGATTTACTATAAAATTGCAGTTTTTAACCTACCGCACACAAAAAGTCAAAATTTTGCACATCACAAAACACCATAAAGAAAAAAATACTGAATTTGTTTGGAGTTTCTTTGCTGAAATCAGTCATAAAGTCTATCTAGAACATTTTCACACAATTTGTTTGGTTAGAAAGTCAATATGTTTAAAATCAGAACAGTTCCCATATGTGTGGAGAGGTAAAGAAAGCCTTCATTTCTTAGTTTGGACTGAACATATGCAATGTGCTGAAAAAGTTACACCGGATAAAATATGGCAGTTTAAATTGAATATTAGCAGTGCAATAAAGTCATTCTTACTAAAGATAAAGAATATAGACATTTAAATCCACTGATTCTCATAAAAGAGACAAATTCTATTTTAATGTCCAAATTTGGTCAAAAAGTACTATTATAGCAAAAACTGAAGGGTAGCTGAAACAAATTAAGCAAAAAGTAAAAAAAAATCTTTATAAAGTGTTCAAAGACATGGTTTTCTTTAGAATAAAACAGATAATAAGCACTTATTTAATATTCAACTTTACTGTAAAACCCAGTAATCAGGTCGCAGTCTTGTATTGTTTTTCCCATAGACTTCTATAGTAAACCTGAGATTTTTGGAATTTTTTAAAAAATAGTTAAAATGATTCAATACAACTTTTGCTATATTTTTTCAATAAAGGAAGTGTCAGAAAACATTTTAAAGGGTGGGCCGAAAAAAAGTCGCACGAAGATAAGAAAACCACAGTTGGTTGAACTAAAAATAGTTTTTTTCCTACTTTCACTTTAACTTCCATTTCAAAAATACCCCCCTTTTAATGAGAACTTTTTTATTTAATAATGCAATTTTTACATTTCAAAAAGTTAGTGATGTCAAAGTTTGGTGTCTTACCTTCAATTTAAGCCAAAAGTTAGAAAAAATGCATGAAGAGTAATGCTGCAAACGACTCAGGGAAAAGGCACTATATTTTAATAGCCTCCATGTTTTGACGTCCACCCGCGCAAGAACTTTTAATACAAGACTGGTACCTATTAGGATCAAAGATGATTTAATATTTCTAAATAAACTTGTTTTTCTGTTTCTTTATACATTTTCCAATCAAATTAAGAAAAAAACATAGCAAAAATGCTTTCATTGATTTTTTTATTACAATTTTTAAAAAGGGTACCCTCTTCAAGGTTTTGGCCAGTTTTCTCTATATTGACTTAAAGTGAACACTTTAATGTTCTTTCCTTGTGAGGTTATATTCCAATAGAATATTTGAGTTGAAGTGATGCCAATACTACCTTAGCAATGGATTGAGTGCAAAAATATTCATTTATTGACAGTTTTTAGTTCTTGAAGTAGAAAAAACTATGTTAGGAACCCCCTTTTTTACTACAAAGACAACTTGGAGCCTCTTGTTTATCCAAATATAAGAAGGATACCTATCAAGTGTTTGAAACTGACAAAATTGGCAAGATTATTGTAACAAAAATTATAAATGTGGAATAAATTACATTATTTGGAATACAATTGGATTTTATATACCAATTTAGGGATTTTTCAGGTAAAATTGGTGCCCCAGGCATACATAAATGACCCATTATTTTAAGGAATTCAGATACTAGGCTGATGAAACTTGAGTTGTTACATGGGAAGAAGGTGTAGAAGACAGAAATCACCAACATAGTGTGCAAGGTTATCAGACTTGAAGAGAAAGTGGTCTGATTTACTATAAAATTGCAGTTTTTAACCTACCGCACACAAAAAGTCAAAATTTTGCACATCACAAAACACCATAAAGAAAAAAATACTGAATTTGTTTGGAGTTTCTTTGCTGAAATCAGTCATAAAGTCTATCTAGAACATTTTCACACAATTTGTTTGGTTAGAAAGTCAATATGTTTAAAATCAGAACAGTTCCCATATGTGTGGAGAGGTAAAGAAAGCCTTCATTTCTTAGTTTGGACTGAACATATGCAAAGTGCTGAAAAAGTTACACCGGATAAAATATGGCAGTTTAAATTGAATATTAGCAGTGCAATAAAGTCATTCTTACTAAAGATAAAGAATATAGACATTTAAATCCACTGATTCTCATAAAAGAGACAAATTCTATTTTAATGTCCAAATTTGGTCAAAAAGTACTATTATAGCAAAAACTGAAGGGTAGCTG
Organism: Arcuatula senhousia; assembly: GCA_963971305.1. Classification (NCBI taxonomy): domain Eukaryota; kingdom Metazoa; phylum Mollusca; class Bivalvia; order Mytilida; family Mytilidae; genus Arcuatula; species Arcuatula senhousia. Next base: position 13,409,737 of record OZ020306.1, read on the forward strand.
AAACAAATTAAGCAAAAAGTAAAAAAAAATCTTTATAAAGTGTTCAAAGACATGGTTTTCTTTAGAATAAAACAGATAATAAGCACTTATTTAATATTCAACTTTACTGTAAAACCCAGTAATCAGGTCGCAGTCTTGTATTGTTTTTCCCATAGACTTCTATAGTAAACCTGAGATTTTTGGAATTTTTTAAAAAATAGTTAAAATGATTCAATACAACTTTTGCTATATTTTTTCAATAAAGGAAGTGTCAGAAAACATTTTAAAGGGTGGGGCGAAAAAAAGTCGCACGAAGATAAGAAAACCACAGTTGGTTGAACTAAAAATAGTTTTTTTCCTACTTTCACTTTAACTTCCATTTCAAAAATACCCCCCTTTTAATGAGAACTTTTTTATTTAATAATGCAATTTTTACATTTCAAAAAGTTAGTGATGTCAAAGTTTGGTGTCTTACCTTCAATTTAAGCCAAAAGTTAGAAAAAATGCATGAAGAGTAATGCTGCAAACGACTCAGGGAAAAGGCACTATATTTTAATAGCCTCCATGTTTTGACGTCCACCCGCGCAAGAACTTTTAATACAAGACTGGTACCTATTAGGATCAAAGATGATTTAATATTTCTAAATAAACTTGTTTTTCTGTTTCTTTATACATTTTCCAATCAAATTAAGAAAAAAACATAGCAAAAATGCTTTCATTGATTTTTTTATTACAATTTTTAAAAAGGGTACCCTCTTCAAGGTTTTGGCCAGTTTTCTCTATATTGACTTAAAGTGAACACTTTAATGTTCTTTCCTTGTGAGGTTATATTCCAATAGAATATTTGAGTTGAAGTGATGCCAATACTACCTTAGCAATGGATTGAGTGCAAAAATATTCATTTATTGACAGTTTTTAGTTCTTGAAGTAGAAAAAACTATGTTAGGAACCCCCTTTTTTACTACAAAGACAACTTGGAGCCTCTTGTTTATCCAAATATAAGAAGGATACCTATCAAGTGTTTGAAACTGACAAAATTGGCAAGATTATTGTAACAAAAATTATAAATGTGGAATAAATTACATTATTTGGAATACAATTGGATTTTATATACCAATTTAGGGATTTTTCAGGTAAAATTGGTGCCCCAGGCATACATAAATGACCCATTATTTTAAGGAATTCAGATACTAGGCTGATGAAACTTGAGTTGTTACATGGGAAGAAGGTGTAGAAGACAGAAATCACCAACATAGTGTGCAAGGTTATCAGACTTGAAGAGAAAGTGGTCTGATTTACTATAAAATTGCAGTTTTTAACCTACCGCACACAAAAAGTCAAAATTTTGCACATCACAAAACACCATAAAGAAAAAAATACTGAATTTGTTTGGAGTTTCTTTGCTGAAATCAGTCATAAAGTCTATCTAGAACATTTTCACACAATTTGTTTGGTTAGAAAGTCAATATGTTTAAAATCAGAACAGTTCCCATATGTGTGGAGAGGTAAAGAAAGCCTTCATTTCTTAGTTTGGACTGAACATATGCAATGTGCTGAAAAAGTTACACCGGATAAAATATGGCAGTTTAAATTGAATATTAGCAGTGCAATAAAGTCATTCTTACTAAAGATAAAGAATATAGACATTTAAATCCACTGATTCTCATAAAAGAGACAAATTCTATTTTAATGTCCAAATTTGGTCAAAAAGTACTATTATAGCAAAAACTGAAGGGTAGCTGAAACAAATTAAGCAAAAAGTAAAAAAAAATCTTTATAAAGTGTTCAAAGACATGGTTTTCTTTAGAATAAAACAGATAATAAGCACTTATTTAATATTCAACTTTACTGTAAAACCCAGTAATCAGGTCGCAGTCTTGTATTGTTTTTCCCATAGACTTCTATAGTAAACCTGAGATTTTTGGAATTTTTTAAAAAATAGTTAAAATGATTCAATACAACTTTTGCTATATTTTTTCAATAAAGGAAGTGTCAGAAAACATTTTAAAGGGTGGGGCGAAAAAAAGTCGCACGAAGATAAGAAAACCACAGTTGGTTGAACTAAAAATAGTTTTTTTCCTACTTTCACTTTAACTTCCATTTCAAAAATACCCCCCTTTTAATGAGAACTTTTTTATTTAATAATGCAATTTTTACATTTCAAAAAGTTAGTGATGTCAAAGTTTGGTGTCTTACCTTCAATTTAAGCCAAAAGTTAGAAAAAATGCATGAAGAGTAATGCTGCAAACGACTCAGGGAAAAGGCACTATATTTTAATAGCCTCCATGTTTTGACGTCCACCCGCGCAAGAACTTTTAATACAAGACTGGTACCTATTAGGATCAAAGATGATTTAATATTTCTAAATAAACTTGTTTTTCTGTTTCTTTATACATTTTCCAATCAAATTAAGAAAAAAACATAGCAAAAATGCTTTCATTGATTTTTTTATTACAATTTTTAAAAAGGGTACCCTCTTCAAGGTTTTGGCCAGTTTTCTCTATATTGACTTAAAGTGAACACTTTAATGTTCTTTCCTTGTGAGGTTATATTCCAATAGAATATTTGAGTTGAAGTGATGCCAATACTACCTTAGCAATGGATTGAGTGCAAAAATATTCATTTATTGACAGTTTTTAGTTCTTGAAGTAGAAAAAACTATGTTAGGAACCCCCTTTTTTACTACAAAGACAACTTGGAGCCTCTTGTTTATCCAAATATAAGAAGGATACCTATCAAGTGTTTGAAACTGACAAAATTGGCAAGATTATTGTAACAAAAATTATAAATGTGGAATAAATTACATTATTTGGAATACAATTGGATTTTATATACCAATTTAGGGATTTTTCAGGTAAAATTGGTGCCCCAGGCATACATAAATGACCCATTATTTTAAGGAATTCAGATACTAGGCTGATGAAACTTGAGTTGTTACATGGGAAGAAGGTGTAGAAGACAGAAATCACCAACATAGTGTGCAAGGTTATCAGACTTGAAGAGAAAGTGGTCTGATTTACTATAAAATTGCAGTTTTTAACCTACCGCACACAAAAAGTCAAAATTTTGCACATCACAAAACACCATAAAGAAAAAAATACTGAATTTGTTTGGAGTTTCTTTGCTGAAATCAGTCATAAAGTCTATCTAGAACATTTTCACACAATTTGTTTGGTTAGAAAGTCAATATGTTTAAAATCAGAACAGTTCCCATATGTGTGGAGAGGTAAAGAAAGCCTTCATTTCTTAGTTTGGACTGAACATATGCAATGTGCTGAAAAAGTTACACCGGATAAAATATGGCAGTTTAAATTGAATATTAGCAGTGCAATAAAGTCATTCTTACTAAAGATAAAGAATATAGACATTTAAATCCACTGATTCTCATAAAAGAGACAAATTCTATTTTAATGTCCAAATTTGGTCAAAAAGTACTATTATAGCAAAAACTGAAGGGTAGCTGAAACAAATTAAGCAAAAAGTAAAAAAAAATCTTTATAAAGTGTTCAAAGACATGGTTTTCTTTAGAATAAAACAGATAATAAGCACTTATTTAATATTCAACTTTACTGTAAAACCCAGTAATCAGGTCGCAGTCTTGTATTGTTTTTCCCATAGACTTCTATAGTAAACCTGAGATTTTTGGAATTTTTTAAAAAATAGTTAAAATGATTCAATACAACTTTTGCTATATTTTTTCAATAAAGGAAGTGTCAGAAAACATTTTAAAGGGTGGGCCGAAAAAAAGTCGCACGAAGATAAGAAAACCACAGTTGGTTGAACTAAAAATAGTTTTTTTCCTACTTTCACTTTAACTTCCATTTCAAAAATACCCCCCTTTTAATGAGAACTTTTTTATTTAATAATGCAATTTTTACATTTCAAAAAGTTAGTGATGTCAAAGTTTGGTGTCTTACCTTCAATTTAAGCCAAAAGTTAGAAAAAATGCATGAAGAGTAATGCTGCAAACGACTCAGGGAAAAGGCACTATATTTTAATAGCCTCCATGTTTTGACGTCCACCCGCGCAAGAACTTTTAATACAAGACTGGTACCTATTAGGATCAAAGATGATTTAATATTTCTAAATAAACTTGTTTTTCTGTTTCTTTATACATTTTCCAATCAAATTAAGAAAAAAACATAGCAAAAATGCTTTCATTGATTTTTTTATTACAATTTTTAAAAAGGGTACCCTCTTCAAGGTTTTGGCCAGTTTTCTCTATATTGACTTAAAGTGAACACTTTAATGTTCTTTCCTTGTGAGGTTATATTCCAATAGAATATTTGAGTTGAAGTGATGCCAATACTACCTTAGCAATGGATTGAGTGCAAAAATATTCATTTATTGACAGTTTTTAGTTCTTGAAGTAGAAAAAACTATGTTAGGAACCCCCTTTTTTACTACAAAGACAACTTGGAGCCTCTTGTTTATCCAAATATAAGAAGGATACCTATCAAGTGTTTGAAACTGACAAAATTGGCAAGATTATTGTAACAAAAATTATAAATGTGGAATAAATTACATTATTTGGAATACAATTGGATTTTATATACCAATTTAGGGATTTTTCAGGTAAAATTGGTGCCCCAGGCATACATAAATGACCCATTATTTTAAGGAATTCAGATACTAGGCTGATGAAACTTGAGTTGTTACATGGGAAGAAGGTGTAGAAGACAGAAATCACCAACATAGTGTGCAAGGTTATCAGACTTGAAGAGAAAGTGGTCTGATTTACTATAAAATTGCAGTTTTTAACCTACCGCACACAAAAAGTCAAAATTTTGCACATCACAAAACACCATAAAGAAAAAAATACTGAATTTGTTTGGAGTTTCTTTGCTGAAATCAGTCATAAAGTCTATCTAGAACATTTTCACACAATTTGTTTGGTTAGAAAGTCAATATGTTTAAAATCAGAACAGTTCCCATATGTGTGGAGAGGTAAAGAAAGCCTTCATTTCTTAGTTTGGACTGAACATATGCAATGTGCTGAAAAAGTTACACCGGATAAAATATGGCAGTTTAAATTGAATATTAGCAGTGCAATAAAGTCATTCTTACTAAAGATAAAGAATATAGACATTTAAATCCACTGATTCTCATAAAAGAGACAAATTCTATTTTAATGTCCAAATTTGGTCAAAAAGTACTATTATAGCAAAAACTGAAGGGTAGCTGAAACAAATTAAGCAAAAAGTAAAAAAAAATCTTTATAAAGTGTTCAAAGACATGGTTTTCTTTAGAATAAAACAGATAATAAGCACTTATTTAATATTCAACTTTACTGTAAAACCCAGTAATCAGGTCGCAGTCTTGTATTGTTTTTCCCATAGACTTCTATAGTAAACCTGAGATTTTTGGAATTTTTTAAAAAATAGTTAAAATGATTCAATACAACTTTTGCTATATTTTTTCAATAAAGGAAGTGTCAGAAAACATTTTAAAGGGTGGGCCGAAAAAAAGTCGCACGAAGATAAGAAAACCACAGTTGGTTGAACTAAAAATAGTTTTTTTCCTACTTTCACTTTAACTTCCATTTCAAAAATACCCCCCTTTTAATGAGAACTTTTTTATTTAATAATGCAATTTTTACATTTCAAAAAGTTAGTGATGTCAAAGTTTGGTGTCTTACCTTCAATTTAAGCCAAAAGTTAGAAAAAATGCATGAAGAGTAATGCTGCAAACGACTCAGGGAAAAGGCACTATATTTTAATAGCCTCCATGTTTTGAGGTCCACCCGCGCAAGAACTTTTAATACAAGACTGGTACCTATTAGGATCAAAGATGATTTAATATTTCTAAATAAACTTGTTTTTCTGTTTCTTTATACATTTTCCAATCAAATTAAGAAAAAAACATAGCAAAAATGCTTTCATTGATTTTTTTATTACAATTTTTAAAAAGGGTACCCTCTTCAAGGTTTTGGCCAGTTTTCTCTATATTGACTTAAAGTGAACACTTTAATGTTCTTTCCTTGTGAGGTTATATTCCAATAGAATATTTGAGTTGAAGTGATGCCAATACTACCTTAGCAATGGATTGAGTGCAAAAATATTCATTTATTGACAGTTTTTAGTTCTTGAAGTAGAAAAAACTATGTTAGGAACCCCCTTTTTTACTACAAAGACAACTTGGAGCCTCTTGTTTATCCAAATATAAGAAGGATACCTATCAAGTGTTTGAAACTGACAAAATTGGCAAGATTATTGTAACAAAAATTATAAATGTGGAATAAATTACATTATTTGGAATACAATTGGATTTTATATACCAATTTAGGGATTTTTCAGGTAAAATTGGTGCCCCAGGCATACATAAATGACCCATTATTTTAAGGAATTCAGATACTAGGCTGATGAAACTTGAGTTGTTACATGGGAAGAAGGTGTAGAAGACAGAAATCACCAACATAGTGTGCAAGGTTATCAGACTTGAAGAGAAAGTGGTCTGATTTACTATAAAATTGCAGTTTTTAACCTACCGCACACAAAAAGTCAAAATTTTGCACATCACAAAACACCATAAAGAAAAAAATACTGAATTTGTTTGGAGTTTCTTTGCTGAAATCAGTCATAAAGTCTATCTAGAACATTTTCACACAATTTGTTTGGTTAGAAAGTCAATATGTTTAAAATCAGAACAGTTCCCATATGTGTGGAGAGGTAAAGAAAGCCTTCATTTCTTAGTTTGGACTGAACATATGCAATGTGCTGAAAAAGTTACACCGGATAAAATATGGCAGTTTAAATTGAATATTAGCAGTGCAATAAAGTCATTCTTACTAAAGATAAAGAATATAGACATTTAAATCCACTGATTCTCATAAAAGAGACAAATTCTATTTTAATGTCCAAATTTGGTCAAAAAGTACTATTATAGCAAAAACTGAAGGGTAGCTGAAACAAATTAAGCAAAAAGTAAAAAAAAATCTTTATAAAGTGTTCAAAGACATGGTTTTCTTTAGAATAAAACAGATAATAAGCACTTATTTAATATTCAACTTTACTGTAAAACCCAGTAATCAGGTCGCAGTCTTGTATTGTTTTTCCCATAGACTTCTATAGTAAACCTGAGATTTTTGGAATTTTTTAAAAAATAGTTAAAATGATTCAATACAACTTTTGCTATATTTTTTCAATAAAGGAAGTGTCAGAAAACATTTTAAAGGGTGGGCCGAAAAAAAGTCGCACGAAGATAAGAAAACCACAGTTGGTTGAACTAAAAATAGTTTTTTTCCTACTTTCACTTTAACTTCCATTTCAAAAATACCCCCCTTTTAATGAGAACTTTTTTATTTAATAATGCAATTTTTACATTTCAAAAAGTTAGTGATGTCAAAGTTTGGTGTCTTACCTTCAATTTAAGCCAAAAGTTAGAAAAAATGCATGAAGAGTAATGCTGCAAACGACTCAGGGAAAAGGCACTATATTTTAATAGCCTCCATGTTTTGACGTCCACCCGCGCAAGAACTTTTAATACAAGACTGGTACCTATTAGGATCAAAGATGATTTAATATTTCTAAATAAACTTGTTTTTCTGTTTCTTTATACATTTTCCAATCAAATTAAGAAAAAAACATAGCAAAAATGCTTTCATTGATTTTTTTATTACAATTTTTAAAAAGGGTACCCTCTTCAAGGTTTTGGCCAGTTTTCTCTATATTGACTTAAAGTGAACACTTTAATGTTCTTTCCTTGTGAGGTTATATTCCAATAGAATATTTGAGTTGAAGTGATGCCAATACTACCTTAGCAATGGATTGAGTGCAAAAATATTCATTTATTGACAGTTTTTAGTTCTTGAAGTAGAAAAAACTATGTTAGGAACCCCCTTTTTTACTACAAAGACAACTTGGAGCCTCTTGTTTATCCAAATATAAGAAGGATACCTATCAAGTGTTTGAAACTGACAAAATTGGCAAGATTATTGTAACAAAAATTATAAATGTGGAATAAATTACATTATTTGGAATACAATTGGATTTTATATACCAATTTAGGGATTTTTCAGGTAAAATTGGTGCCCCAGGCATACATAAATGACCCATTATTTTAAGGAATTCAGATACTAGGCTGATGAAACTTGAGTTGTTACATGGGAAGAAGGTGTAGAAGACAGAAATCACCAACATAGTGTGCAAGGTTATCAGACTTGAAGAGAAAGTGGTCTGATTTACTATAAAATTGCAGTTTTTAACCTACCGCACACAAAAAGTCAAAATTTTGCACATCACAAAACACCATAAAGAAAAAAATACTGAATTTGTTTGGAGTTTCTTTGCTGAAATCAGTCATAAAGTCTATCTAGAACATTTTCACACAATTTGTTTGGTTAGAAAGTCAATATGTTTAAAATCAGAACAGTTCCCATATGTGTGGAGAGGTAAAGAAAGCCTTCATTTCTTAGTTTGGACTGAACATATGCAATGTGCTGAAAAAGTTACACCGGATAAAATATGGCAGTTTAAATTGAATATTAGCAGTGCAATAAAGTCATTCTTACTAAAGATAAAGAATATAGACATTTAAATCCACTGATTCTCATAAAAGAGACAAATTCTATTTTAATGTCCAAATTTGGTCAAAAAGTACTATTATAGCAAAAACTGAAGGGTAGCTGAAACAAATTAAGCAAAAAGTAAAAAAAAATCTTTATAAAGTGTTCAAAGACATGGTTTTCTTTAGAATAAAACAGATAATAAGCACTTATTTAATATTCAACTTTACTGTAAAACCCAGTAATCAGGTCGCAGTCTTGTATTGTTTTTCCCATAGACTTCTATAGTAAACCTGAGATTTTTGGAATTTTTTAAAAAATAGTTAAAATGATTCAATACAACTTTTGCTATATTTTTTCAATAAAGGAAGTGTCAGAAAACATTTTAAAGGGTGGGCCGAAAAAAAGTCGCACGAAGATAAGAAAACCACAGTTGGTTGAACTAAAAATAGTTTTTTTCCTACTTTCACTTTAACTTCCATTTCAAAAATACCCCCCTTTTAATGAGAACTTTTTTATTTAATAATGCAATTTTTACATTTCAAAAAGTTAGTGATGTCAAAGTTTGGTGTCTTACCTTCAATTTAAGCCAAAAGTTAGAAAAAATGCATGAAGAGTAATGCTGCAAACGACTCAGGGAAAAGGCACTATATTTTAATAGCCTCCATGTTTTGACGTCCACCCGCGCAAGAACTTTTAATACAAGACTGGTACCTATTAGGATCAAAGATGATTTAATATTTCTAAATAAACTTGTTTTTCTGTTTCTTTATACATTTTCCAATCAAATTAAGAAAAAAACATAGCAAAAATGCTTTCATTGATTTTTTTATTACAATTTTTAAAAAGGGTACCCTCTTCAAGGTTTTGGCCAGTTTTCTCTATATTGACTTAAAGTGAACACTTTAATGTTCTTTCCTTGTGAGGTTATATTCCAATAGAATATTTGAGTTGAAGTGATGCCAATACTACCTTAGCAATGGATTGAGTGCAAAAATATTCATTTATTGACAGTTTTTAGTTCTTGAAGTAGAAAAAACTATGTTAGGAACCCCCTTTTTTACTACAAAGACAACTTGGAGCCTCTTGTTTATCCAAATATAAGAAGGATACCTATCAAGTGTTTGAAACTGACAAAATTGGCAAGATTATTGTAACAAAAATTATAAATGTGGAATAAATTACATTATTTGGAATACAATTGGATTTTATATACCAATTTAGGGATTTTTCAGGTAAAATTGGTGCCCCAGGCATACATAAATGACCCATTATTTTAAGGAATTCAGATACTAGGCTGATGAAACTTGAGTTGTTACATGGGAAGAAGGTGTAGAAGACAGAAATCACCAACATAGTGTGCAAGGTTATCAGACTTGAAGAGAAAGTGGTCTGATTTACTATAAAATTGCAGTTTTTAACCTACCGCACACAAAAAGTCAAAATTTTGCACATCACAAAACACCATAAAGAAAAAAATACTGAATTTGTTTGGAGTTTCTTTGCTGAAATCAGTCATAAAGTCTATCTAGAACATTTTCACACAATTTGTTTGGTTAGAAAGTCAATATGTTTAAAATCAGAACAGTTCCCATATGTGTGGAGAGGTAAAGAAAGCCTTCATTTCTTAGTTTGGACTGAACATATGCAATGTGCTGAAAAAGTTACACCGGATAAAATATGGCAGTTTAAATTGAATATTAGCAGTGCAATAAAGTCATTCTTACTAAAGATAAAGAATATAGACATTTAAATCCACTGATTCTCATAAAAGAGACAAATTCTATTTTAATGTCCAAATTTGGTCAAAAAGTACTATTATAGCAAAAACTGAAGGGTAGCTGAAACAAATTAAGCAAAAAGTAAAAAAAAATCTTTATAAAGTGTTCAAAGACATGGTTTTCTTTAGAATAAAACAGATAATAAGCACTTATTTAATATTCAACTTTACTGTAAAACCCAGTAATCAGGTCGCAGTCTTGTATTGTTTTTCCCATAGACTTCTATAGTAAACCTGAGATTTTTGGAATTTTTTAAAAAATAGTTAAAATGATTCAATACAACTTTTGCTATATTTTTTCAATAAAGGAAGTGTCAGAAAACATTTTAAAGGGTGGGCCGAAAAAAAGTCGCACGAAGATAAGAAAACCACAGTTGGTTGAACTAAAAATAGTTTTTTTCCTACTTTCACTTTAACTTCCATTTCAAAAATACCCCCCTTTTAATGAGAACTTTTTTATTTAATAATGCAATTTTTACATTTCAAAAAGTTAGTGATGTCAAAGTTTGGTGTCTTACCTTCAATTTAAGCCAAAAGTTAGAAAAAATGCATGAAGAGTAATGCTGCAAACGACTCAGGGAAAAGGCACTATATTTTAATAGCCTCCATGTTTTGACGTCCACCCGCGCAAGAACTTTTAATACAAGACTGGTACCTATTAGGATCAAAGATGATTTAATATTTCTAAATAAACTTGTTTTTCTGTTTCTTTATACATTTTCCAATCAAATTAAGAAAAAAACATAGCAAAAATGCTTTCATTGATTTTTTTATTACAATTTTTAAAAAGGGTACCCTCTTCAAGGTTTTGGCCAGTTTTCTCTATATTGACTTAAAGTGAACACTTTAATGTTCTTTCCTTGTGAGGTTATATTCCAATAGAATATTTGAGTTGAAGTGATGCCAATACTACCTTAGCAATGGATTGAGTGCAAAAATATTCATTTATTGACAGTTTTTAGTTCTTGAAGTAGAAAAAACTATGTTAGGAACCCCCTTTTTTACTACAAAGACAACTTGGAGCCTCTTGTTTATCCAAATATAAGAAGGATACCTATCAAGTGTTTGAAACTGACAAAATTGGCAAGATTATTGTAACAAAAATTATAAATGTGGAATAAATTACATTATTTGGAATACAATTGGATTTTATATACCAATTTAGGGATTTTTCAGGTAAAATTGGTGCCCCAGGCATACATAAATGACCCATTATTTTAAGGAATTCAGATACTAGGCTGATGAAACTTGAGTTGTTACATGGGAAGAAGGTGTAGAAGACAGAAATCACCAACATAGTGTGCAAGGTTATCAGACTTGAAGAGAAAGTGGTCTGATTTACTATAAAATTGCAGTTTTTAACCTACCGCACACAAAAAGTCAAAATTTTGCACATCACAAAACACCATAAAGAAAAAAATACTGAATTTGTTTGGAGTTTCTTTGCTGAAATCAGTCATAAAGTCTATCTAGAACATTTTCACACAATTTGTTTGGTTAGAAAGTCAATATGTTTAAAATCAGAACAGTTCCCATATGTGTGGAGAGGTAAAGAAAGCCTTCATTTCTTAGTTTGGACTGAACATATGCAATGTGCTGAAAAAGTTACACCGGATAAAATATGGCAGTTTAAATTGAATATTAGCAGTGCAATAAAGTCATTCTTACTAAAGATAAAGAATATAGACATTTAAATCCACTGATTCTCATAAAAGAGACAAATTCTATTTTAATGTCCAAATTTGGTCAAAAAGTACTATTATAGCAAAAACTGAAGGGTAGCTGAAACAAATTAAGCAAAAAGTAAAAAAAAATCTTTATAAAGTGTTCAAAGACATGGTTTTCTTTAGAATAAAACAGATAATAAGCACTTATTTAATATTCAACTTTACTGTAAAACCCAGTAATCAGGTCGCAGTCTTGTATTGTTTTTCCCATAGACTTCTATAGTAAACCTGAGATTTTTGGAATTTTTTAAAAAATAGTTAAAATGATTCAATACAACTTTTGCTATATTTTTTCAATAAAGGAAGTGTCAGAAAACATTTTAAAGGGTGGGCCGAAAAAAAGTCGCACGAAGATAAGAAAACCACAGTTGGTTGAACTAAAAATAGTTTTTTTCCTACTTTCACTTTAACTTCCATTTCAAAAATACCCCCCTTTTAATGAGAACTTTTTTATTTAATAATGCAATTTTTACATTTCAAAAAGTTAGTGATGTCAAAGTTTGGTGTCTTACCTTCAATTTAAGCCAAAAGTTAGAAAAAATGCATGAAGAGTAATGCTGCAAACGACTCAGGGAAAAGGCACTATATTTTAATAGCCTCCATGTTTTGACGTCCACCCGCGCAAGAACTTTTAATACAAGACTGGTACCTATTAGGATCAAAGATGATTTAATATTTCTAAATAAACTTGTTTTTCTGTTTCTTTATACATTTTCCAATCAAATTAAGAAAAAAACATAGCAAAAATGCTTTCATTGATTTTTTTATTACAATTTTTAAAAAGGGTACCCTCTTCAAGGTTTTGGCCAGTTTTCTCTATATTGACTTAAAGTGAACACTTTAATGTTCTTTCCTTGTGAGGTTATATTCCAATAGAATATTTGAGTTGAAGTGATGCCAATACTACCTTAGCAATGGATTGAGTGCAAAAATATTCATTTATTGACAGTTTTTAGTTCTTGAAGTAGAAAAAACTATGTTAGGAACCCCCTTTTTTACTACAAAGACAACTTGGAGCCTCTTGTTTATCCAAATATAAGAAGGATACCTATCAAGTGTTTGAAACTGACAAAATTGGCAAGATTATTGTAACAAAAATTATAAATGTGGAATAAATTACATTATTTGGAATACAATTGGATTTTATATACCAATTTAGGGATTTTTCAGGTAAAATTGGTGCCCCAGGCATACATAAATGACCCATTATTTTAAGGAATTCAGATACTAGGCTGATGAAACTTGAGTTGTTACATGGGAAGAAGGTGTAGAAGACAGAAATCACCAACATAGTGTGCAAGGTTATCAGACTTGAAGAGAAAGTGGTCTGATTTACTATAAAATTGCAGTTTTTAACCTACCGCACACAAAAAGTCAAAATTTTGCACATCACAAAACACCATAAAGAAAAAAATACTGAATTTGTTTGGAGTTTCTTTGCTGAAATCAGTCATAAAGTCTATCTAGAACATTTTCACACAATTTGTTTGGTTAGAAAGTCAATATGTTTAAAATCAGAACAGTTCCCATATGTGTGGAGAGGTAAAGAAAGCCTTCATTTCTTAGTTTGGACTGAACATATGCAATGTGCTGAAAAAGTTACACCGGATAAAATATGGCAGTTTAAATTGAATATTAGCAGTGCAATAAAGTCATTCTTACTAAAGATAAAGAATATAGACATTTAAATCCACTGATTCTCATAAAAGAGACAAATTCTATTTTAATGTCCAAATTTGGTCAAAAAGTACTATTATAGCAAAAACTGAAGGGTAGCTGAAACAAATTAAGCAAAAAGTAAAAAAAAATCTTTATAAAGTGTTCAAAGACATGGTTTTCTTTAGAATAAAACAGATAATAAGCACTTATTTAATATTCAACTTTACTGTAAAACCCAGTAATCAGGTCGCAGTCTTGTATTGTTTTTCCCATAGACTTCTATAGTAAACCTGAGATTTTTGGAATTTTTTAAAAAATAGTTAAAATGATTCAATACAACTTTTGCTATATTTTTTCAATAAAGGAAGTGTCAGAAAACATTTTAAAGGGTGGGCCGAAAAAAAGTCGCACGAAGATAAGAAAACCACAGTTGGTTGAACTAAAAATAGTTTTTTTCCTACTTTCACTTTAACTTCCATTTCAAAAATACCCCCCTTTTAATGAGAACTTTTTTATTTAATAATGCAATTTTTACATTTCAAAAAGTTAGTGATGTCAAAGTTTGGTGTCTTACCTTCAATTTAAGCCAAAAGTTAGAAAAAATGCATGAAGAGTAATGCTGCAAACGACTCAGGGAAAAGGCACTATATTTTAATAGCCTCCATGTTTTGACGTCCACCCGCGCAAGAACTTTTAATACAAGACTGGTACCTATTAGGATCAAAGATGATTTAATATTTCTAAATAAACTTGTTTTTCTGTTTCTTTATACATTTTCCAATCAAATTAAGAAAAAAACATAGCAAAAATGCTTTCATTGATTTTTTTATTACAATTTTTAAAAAGGGTACCCTCTTCAAGGTTTTGGCCAGTTTTCTCTATATTGACTTAAAGTGAACACTTTAATGTTCTTTCCTTGTGAGGTTATATTCCAATAGAATATTTGAGTTGAAGTGATGCCAATACTACCTTAGCAATGGATTGAGTGCAAAAATATTCATTTATTGACAGTTTTTAGTTCTTGAAGTAGAAAAAACTATGTTAGGAACCCCCTTTTTTACTACAAAGACAACTTGGAGCCTCTTGTTTATCCAAATATAAGAAGGATACCTATCAAGTGTTTGAAACTGACAAAATTGGCAAGATTATTGTAACAAAAATTATAAATGTGGAATAAATTACATTATTTGGAATACAATTGGATTTTATATACCAATTTAGGGATTTTTCAGGTAAAATTGGTGCCCCAGGCATACATAAATGACCCATTATTTTAAGGAATTCAGATACTAGGCTGATGAAACTTGAGTTGTTACATGGGAAGAAGGTGTAGAAGACAGAAATCACCAACATAGTGTGCAAGGTTATCAGACTTGAAGAGAAAGTGGTCTGATTTACTATAAAATTGCAGTTTTTAACCTACCGCACACAAAAAGTCAAAATTTTGCACATCACAAAACACCATAAAGAAAAAAATACTGAATTTGTTTGGAGTTTCTTTGCTGAAATCAGTCATAAAGTCTATCTAGAACATTTTCACACAATTTGTTTGGTTAGAAAGTCAATATGTTTAAAATCAGAACAGTTCCCATATGTGTGGAGAGGTAAAGAAAGCCTTCATTTCTTAGTTTGGACTGAACATATGCAATGTGCTGAAAAAGTTACACCGGATAAAATATGGCAGTTTAAATTGAATATTAGCAGTGCAATAAAGTCATTCTTACTAAAGATAAAGAATATAGACATTTAAATCCACTGATTCTCATAAAAGAGACAAATTCTATTTTAATGTCCAAATTTGGTCAAAAAGTACTATTATAGCAAAAACTGAAGGGTAGCTGAAACAAATTAAGCAAAAAGTAAAAAAAAATCTTTATAAAGTGTTCAAAGACATGGTTTTCTTTAGAATAAAACAGATAATAAGCACTTATTTAATATTCAACTTTACTGTAAAACCCAGTAATCAGGTCGCAGTCTTGTATTGTTTTTCCCATAGACTTCTATAGTAAACCTGAGATTTTTGGAATTTTTTAAAAAATAGTTAAAATGATTCAATACAACTTTTGCTATATTTTTTCAATAAAGGAAGTGTCAGAAAACATTTTAAAGGGTGGGCCGAAAAAAAGTCGCACGAAGATAAGAAAACCACAGTTGGTTGAACTAAAAATAGTTTTTTTCCTACTTTCACTTTAACTTCCATTTCAAAAATACCCCCCTTTTAATGAGAACTTTTTTATTTAATAATGCAATTTTTACATTTCAAAAAGTTAGTGATGTCAAAGTTTGGTGTCTTACCTTCAATTTAAGCCAAAAGTTAGAAAAAATGCATGAAGAGTAATGCTGCAAACGACTCAGGGAAAAGGCACTATATTTTAATAGCCTCCATGTTTTGACGTCCACCCGCGCAAGAACTTTTAATACAAGACTGGTACCTATTAGGATCAAAGATGATTTAATATTCCATGGGCGATTGAAAGGGTAAAAAGACATTAATCGCGCAAATAGATTAATTTACAATCATCTTCCTTCGTTATCAGACATTCGGGTGGTAAAATTCAAAATTATGTTAAATGAAATGTACAATGTGTTGTGTTAAATGAAATCTACAAACTGCAAAAGAATAGGGGTGGGTTAAAACAGGTTCAATGCAGGTATAATGGCGCCAAAACTCTTCCATTGCGGTCTCGAGGTCCGGAAGAAATACAAACGGTCGAGTCTAGTTCAGATCTCTCAAAAGGAGGTAATCGGAAGGCCTCGGATTTCTTCGCCTGTTAAGATACGTTTCTGTCCCCTACAATTTTTACCCCTGATTTTAGTAACACGTGTTATTTTTGCAATTTTTACTTCTTTACTTCTTTACTCCACGTCCAGTTTTGACTTGTACACTACAGTGTGGTAAGAATTATAATGTTACATGGTATATCGCAATATAGATATCTTTGATATTTGTCCCGTTCATGAACGGCCCACAAACGATAAATGAAGGACGCTCTGCCTCTGGACTCTGGGTATAAATCTCTTTTGCCGTTTAGGGATCTTGTTTTCAGGTATTCAGATATATATTTTTTTCTAAGTCTCCAAATACAAGATCCCAAAATATATTAAACCGATTTTGGGGGTTTAAAGTTTTATGCGAGAAATTTGGTAAAAAATGCAAATGCAAAGGCGGCAAACAAAAGATCAAAGAAAAATGTTGTCAATTTGTCCCAAAATGTGTGAGGGTCACGCAAATCGTGTGAGACTTGACCGGCTGGATGGACACAATAAGTAATAAGTTTACATAATAGAAAAAATTTTTGTCACTATAGTGGCATTTAAAAAAGCTGATTGGGAAGGCAGGGGGCAATGGACCATTGGCGTATTAAAAATTAAATGGCCCCCTTTCATTTAAAAAAATTATATAGAATATTAGAAATGTTAATATCTGTACTAGACTACTGTACATGACTACTGGACATGTCCGGTAAAGGAGAACAATACCTTCTGAATCATTGGAATCATCAGGAACATTATAAAACAAGTGTTTATTTAATGTTCCTGGAATCATTAAATAACAAACAATGGTTTCATGAAAAAAAAAAAACAATTGAAACTTGAAACTATTAATTTGGTTAATAGAATTATTGTTTTAAAATATATTCTGAACTTTATTATTAAGGTTCAATTTAATATACTTATGTGTCAACTGTCAACATTTGTATAAACAACACCTAAACATTATTTTATCCCACATTGTTACAGATATTAGAAGAAAGATGCCATCATATACAGTAGTTCAAAGTCTCAAGGATGTAGAAGAGAAAATTCATGAATTTGAGGTTGAAACAATATCTTCATTCACAATTTACAAGAGGAATAAAGGATTTTCAACTATAGATGATCTAGGTGCCTTTAATATTTATTTTTGTTTTTCATAAAATTACATAAATTAAGTTGAAGTAATATACATGGTCTACATATTTCTGACCATCTCATATGAGTATCTCCACACGTTATAGGCATGACCACTCATACAGTCCTAATGATAGTAATGCAGCTATTCAATTTACAACCTTAGTCCTTTCATTTTGACAATTTGAAAAAGTACAAAATTCACATTATATAAGAAATATTGTGTAAAACCACTCGTGATAAATTATAATTTCTAAAATCATACCAATAAGTGTTTTTTTTTTTTTTTAAAACAAAACAATAAAACAAATGCATTGTCAAAAAGGAGGACAAACTCATTTTAAAATGGAACACTGGTAGGTGTTGTTATATTACCTATATAAGGTGTTTTGTACTTGATTATTTGTGGTAGCATATATGTACATGTATATAGATATTGCATTTTGTTAGACGGATTTTACAAAGTGAAAAATATTGATTTTGAAATAGTAAATGTTCGACCTTAGAGCTTCTTTAAACTGGTATTAAGTTTCATTATGTCATCCTGCAACATGTTGCAAAGTGACATCTTGGAGTCACTTAGGCACTATCCATTGTCTTTGTTGTCCTGTGTCCTTGGTGTCACAAAAAATTTTGTCTGTTTTTCTCGGGTAGGCAAAGCAAAATTTATTGTCTGTAACTTTGTTGTAATTGTTATTTCTAACATCCGTGATGGTTAGCTCTGCTGGTGGAGTTTTGAATTCCCCTAGGTTAATCGGCTCTGGCATCAACTTTTGTGTTGACGAATACACCAACATGACCAAAGCTATAAACTATCCGTTTAAATTTCAAATCCATCTAAAACCCTAAGTTTCTTTCCTACCTACCCCAGACATAGGTTGATCTTTGTCATATTTGGTGTCCCATTTCAATATTCTTTTGGTTTATTGCTCAATGCTCTTCATGATTTGGATATAATGTTTGGCTATTTCAATATTTTGGTAGAGCGCCTCTGATGAGTCTTCAATAGTCGAAACACATGTCAGGCGTAGCAAAATTTATTGTCTGGAACTTTGTTGTAAATTTTATTTATTACTACGTGTACATACAACAGGCTCTTGATATATGGCAAGAAACTTTGTCCTACTGTACTGTAAGGTATTAAAGCAATTTCAAGCCTAAAATTTAACAAGAAGTAAAGTTTTTTCACATTGTTTGACAGTTTTCTCAGCAACTACATGCCTTAGTCTCTTGATGTTTGGCTTGTAGATTTGTACTATAGTACTCTCTTTAATGATTTACATTTTGCTTTCTGACAAATCCTACAACCCTAAATAATAAGTGACAGCTTAGCTCAGAGGTGAATTACAAAATTATTTGCCCTGCAGATGAATTCTCTATTTAAAACAAACTGATAATTGATCAAAATCTAGCTAGGAAATAAATCATTATTTATGCTCTCCTATACCATGAACATGAAAGAAGTGGATTACAATCTATATGTCTTACTAAGGCAATGGAAAAACATGCAATATACTTAAAGTTGTACAATTTTTTGACAGACATTTTGTTTGAATACTTTTGCCAGATCTTAAAGCTCATCGTGTTTATTGGGAAGATAGCTACAATGATGAAGGGAAGAAAATGGAAATGTGTGACAACTGTCCCTTCATTGTCATAGGCCAAGAAATTAGAGAGTGCCACAATGGTCCAGACAGAAACCTAAAAAAGAAGATTCAGTTCAAGAATGAACAGGTAATAGAGCATTAATCAAGCAATAGCATACATGTACGTATTTGATTAAATTCATGGCAACCTTCGTTACAATTGGGCCATTACCCCCCCCACCCCCCACCCAACCCCCCCCAAAAAAAATATCTGAAAATAGGCTTTTTCTGAAGGTTGTGATTCATTTCTTCTTCAAAATGTTCAAAATTTCTTCTGAAAGGGCACATTTTCAAGGTAATATGCCAGTTTAAGCTTAAGATAGACACAAAACATTCTGAGAGGTCAAAATTTGTATGTCTGAGGGATGTAAAAAGCCCCAAATTTCCTTTTATGGGTCTGTTTTTGAAGGTCAACTTCCATATCCCCTTTTCAAGTATTATATTCAATGGTCTATTAAAAAAGTATAAATATTCTTCTTTTAGCTTCTGATTTGAGATACACATCTGAAATTTAGTATATTAAATGATTAAATCTTCAAGACATTTAGTAAATTTTAGATGGAGGGTCATTAAAACTATTACATGTATATTAAGCAAAAAACCCAAAACAAATCAAAGGTACAAGAGATTTCTCTGCCTTTTTTTTCAAAGTTTTTTCATTTAGGCCATTTTTCCTTAACTTTGAAATAATAATTAAATTTTGACTAAAATTTGTACATAAATTTAGTCTTTATTATACGACCGCAATAAATTTGTGGTCGTATAATGGTATGATGCTGTCGTTGTCGGCGTCGTTGTCTGTTAACTTTTAAGGTTTCCACGATAACTAAAGTTCTAGTTTTTCGATTGACTTCAAACTTGGCAGTTTTGTTCCTTACTATAAAAGGATGGATGGGATTGATTTTAGGGGTCCCCCCTTTTTAGCTCACCTGGACCGAAGTTCCATGTGAGCTATTACCATCACTTGGCGTCCGTCGTCGTCGTCTGTCGTCGTCGTCTGTCGTCGTCGTCTGTTAACAATTTTTCAAAAATCTTCTCCTCTGAAACTACCAAACAGAATTTAATGAAACTTGGTATGAATGATCCTTAGGGTGTCCTGCACCAAACTTGTGTTTTGATTTTTGATCCGTTCAAAAACATGGCTGCCGTTACTAAAAATAGACTAGGGGGGTCAGACTACTGTTTTTGGCTTATAAATCAAAAAGTATAAGAGATAGAGGAAATCTGAGGCCACGCTACTGATTCAGCATCAAAAGCTCTACAAAAGTCTTCATTTGGTCAAAGTTGTCAGATGACCCCTTATAAGGGTTACGGCCCCTTAAAGGTGAAAAATAGCATTTTTTCATGTTTTGGCCTACAGAATGAAAACTATTGCAGATAAAGATTAGCTGTTGCTTGCTAAAATGTTCAGCTCATTTAGCTCTACAAAAGTCTCCATAGGGTCGAAGTTGTCAGATGACACCTTATAGGGGTTACGGCCCCTTAAAGGTGAAAAATAGCCATTTTTCATGTTTTTGGCCTACAGAATGAAAACTATTGCAGATAGAGATTAGCTGTTGCTTGCTTAAATGTTTAGCTCATTTAGCTCTACAGAAGTCTCATTAGGATGGAAGTTGTCAGATAACCCCTTATCATGCTTATAGGGGTAACAACCCCTGAAAAATGGCATTTTTTCATGTTTTTGGCCTACAGAATGAAAACTATTGCACATAGAGATTAGCTGTTGCTTGCTTAAATGTTCAGCTCATTGAGCTCTACAAAATTTTCTATAGGGTCGAAGTTGTCAGATGACCTCTTATAGGGGTTACGGCCCCTGAAAAATAGCGATTTTTCATGTTTTTGTCCTACAGAATGAAAACTATCGCAGAAAGAGATTAGCTGTTGCTTGCTTAAATGTTCAGCTCATTTAGCTCTACAAAATTCTCCATAGGGTCGAAGTTGTCAGATGACTTCTTATAGGGGTTACGGCCCCTGAAAAATAGCGATTTTTCATGTTTTTGGCCTACAGAATGAAAACTAGTGCAGATAGAGATTAGCTGTTGCTTGCTTAAATGTTCAGCTCATTTAGCTCTACAAAATTCTCCATTTGGTCAAAGTTGTAAGATGACCCCTTATAGGGGTTACGGCCCCTGAAAAATAGCCATTTTTCATGTTTTTGGCCTACAGAATGAAAACTATTGCAGATAGAGATTAGCTGTTGCTTGCTTAAATGTTCAGCTCATTTAGCTCTACAAAATTCTCCATAGGGTCGAAGTTGTCAGATGACCCCTTATAGGGGTTACGGCCCCTGAAAAAAGCGATTTTTCATGTTTTTGGACTACAGAATGAAAACTATTGCAGATAGAGATTAGCTGTTGCTTGCTTAAATGTTCAGCTCATTGAGCTCTACAAAATTCTCCAAAAGGGTCGAAGTTGTCAGATGATCCCTTATAGGGGTTATGGCCCCTTATAGGTGAAAAATGGTGTTTTTGGCCTATAGAATGAAAACTATTGCAGGTAGAGAAAAGCTGTTGCTTGCTTAAATGTTCAGCTCATTTAGCTCTACAAAAGTATAGGGTCAACATCAAGACCAGGTGAGCGATTCAGGCTCCTGGGAGCCTCTTGTTTCGTTTAGTGCTAGTTAGCCAATTGCTATGAAATTTGTCAAGGGTTGTCCTTACCATAAAAGAGCAGGCCTGATCAAATTTTGTGACCCCCCCTTTTTCACCCGTTACAAAATAAGGGTTCAAAAGGGGTCGAAATCGAAATTTTTTATTTTTGGATCTCCTTTTGAAAAAAAAATTCTGTTTAAAATGTGAACAGAAAGTCCACCAAAAGCTGCATGTGTCAAAAACCTTTGTCAGTCCACCAAGGGCTGCATGTGTCCAGAGCAATTGACTATCCATATTGGGCCTAAAACGTACAGGGTTCAACATGTTGCAGTCGTATCCTGCTGCGCTCGGCAAAGCTTTTTGTTTTTAATTTGTTTTATGAAATTATGAGAAGAAAATAGTGGTTACATGATTGGATGGATTTGAATGGATAATACTAAGAATTACTTATTTGCTGAACAACTTTATAAAATGCTTGATATTTTGATGACAAAATTAAATTTTAAAAAAAGATATGCATATTTAACTTAAGACAGATAGATTTTTCAGTTTATTTATTCTAGTTTATTTGTAGGAGCAAAGTTCCCAGTCTGACCACAATTACAACCAGAAAGGGAGAATCCTAATACAAAATAGCAAAAAAATGGAATGCCCAGCCAGAATTGTGGTTAAAAGAATTTTGAGGTTTCCTGATTTTAAGGTTAATAAATTGTAAATAACTACTTGTACACAGATTGTGCTGTTAACAAATTACCCCTGAAATATTTACATGCCATTTTAACATCAGGGTTCCTACGCCATCCTTGAATTTAAGGAAACCTGGAAAAGTCCTTGAATTTCATTTCAATGTTCAAAAACCTGGAAAAATCCTTGAATTTTATCAAATATCCTTGAAAAACCCTGGAATTTTGTAATATGCAGATTTGTTGACTGTTTGATAAAAAAAGGCCGAAAAATATTGGATTTTTAAAAATTTTGCGGACTATTTTAATACTTGAAAATGACCTCAATACCCTTGAAAAGTCCTTGTAAAACCCTTGAATTTTGTGTCCAAAAAATAGTGGGAACCCTGTAACATGTTTAACCAATATCTGTCTGTGCTGCATCTGATCAATAACATTTTATCTTACATGGGTCTTTCAAAACTTGTCAAAAAATAATGTGGTCATGGTCATGGTCAATGGATTGTAGACTTTTTAGAAACATTGCATCATATATACTTTGTACCATTGTTATCTACATATGACATTTAGCAATTAATTATCACAGGAACAAATGTATAGAATTTTTGGTTTTTTTTAAGCTTGTCTACATATGCCATAATTTTTTTCTGTCTTTTTTATGTGGCGTGTCGTATTTGAAGAAATGATTTGCACCAAACTGGTTTTCATGGTTTAAACATGTTAAAGTTTCCCAGTTTGGTATTCTAAAGATGCATAAGAATTTTTGGTTGACCAGTCAGAACTATTTTGTAGATCCAGATTCCCACGGCATGGAAAAAGAAGGAGACTTCTAAGGCATTAAGGAAAGTCATTCTAGATTCTGATGTCAACAAAGTGGATGAATACCATATAATGTTTCCAAAAAATGAAGAGCATAAGTTTCATCTTCAAGGAGAGGTGAATATAATTTTGGCTTTGACCAATTTTTATGACTGCAAAGAATTTGTGGAAGTATTACTGTGCATTTATTTGTTTTCGTGGGTACCATTTTTCATAATTTGATGAAAACAAATTAGTTCATGGAATCTTCAATTCATGGTTCAGGGATCTGCAGCATACAGCATGGGTCATACATGTAGTTGTCCTTTAAAACCTATATTTCCTAAAAAAATTAGCCATATCCTATATAGTCCTATATTGGGGTCTTTTGTCCTATAAATCCTATAAAATTGAATTTTCTGTGTTAAAGCTGTTAATTCACATCAAAATCATCGCGAAAATAAGTCTATAAAAAATTTTCAAGTCTCGCTTCGCTTGGCTTCTTCTTCACTAATTTCTCAGCAAACACCCCCTGATCTTTTTAAAATAGGTATCTCATGAAAAAATGCAGCATTTTTACATTGGCAAGTATCTTGCATGACTATTTAGTGATAAGGTGTGAAAAAGTTGGGTTAAAATTGATGAACTGTTCTCTGTTTCTGAAAATTTTGTACTTAAATGGTCTTATTGTAGCTAAATAAGATTTACTTTTCATGGATAAAGACCATCCATGTAAACCACGAAAATTGATACCCCACTAACAATAATAATGAAACCACAATATGCTAATAGCTATTTATAGAAAAACAGGACTAAAATTTTTTTCATGAAAAAGAATTTTGTATAGCATTAGTTTGAAGCCACCATAGAGCATGCACAATAGATATGTTTGAAAAATATAAAGGGGTTGTCTGTGGAAGAACTAAAGAGGTCCTAGAAACATTGTCCTATCTTGGGACTTGGTGTCCTTAATTCCTTATATATCAATGTGTAAAGTCTAGAACAAAAAAATGTTTTTCATTCCAATAGTTGAAAAAAATTCTTCCAGTAGGGCTGATCTTTCTGGGTAGGTGGTAAAAAGGAACATAAACATTTTTTTTTTATTAAGACAGCATATTTCAGCTACATTTTAGAAACCCTCTGTTACACCATACATAAATGCATGGTGATAACTAAGCTAATAATTAATTTTGTATACTCTATGTTTATTACTAAAACTAGCACATAATAAAATCATTGAATGACCAGATTATTAGGGTAACTTATAACATTTTATTCTTGTATCAGATCACATACATACATATGTGATTCATTTATAATTCAGTTCGCTGGTCTGTCTCTACCAGTCGGTGATGAGGTGAAAGCTAAGATAAAGGAACTTGCTGGTAATGGGGTCACCAAGGTCTCAGAAATGAAAAGACATCTGAAAATGCATACAAAGACTCTGAGAATTGATGTTGCAACCCCCAATCGCCGATATAACCCCACTGACAAAGACATCAGAAATCATATGGATGCCTTTAAAAGACAGTTCCGGTAAGATTTTTCCTCTGACAAGTTTCACAAAGTTAAATATTTTCAAAAACTTTTCTAGATACATGTATCTATATAAGATATGCTTTACTTAAAAAATGGTTGATATACAATTATATGAGGGTGTATATCTGTTATACACCTGTACTCCTTCTACAACATTAAATAGATTTTTAGCACTTGGCATCCGTTGTCGTCATCATTAAAGACATTATTTTTTATTTAAATATCTTCTCTGAAACTACTGAAAGGATTGCCTTGAAACTTTGCACACTTAATATCTTGTATGTCCTCCAACAAGATTGCACAAATGGTGATTATTGACCAAAAAAAAACATGGTGGTTGTTACTAAAAATAGAACATGGGGTCTGACCACAGTTTTTGGCTTATAAATTAAAGTATAAGAGACTGGAGACAGATGAAATCTGATTCCTCCCTACTGCTTCAGTTCCAAAAGGTCTACTAAAGTCTCCATTTGATAAAAGTTGTCAGATGACCCCTTATAGGGGTTACAGTCCATTTAAGGTGAAAAATAGTGGTGTTTTTTTTCCATGTTTTTGGCTTATATCTAATGAAAACTATAACAGATAGAGAAAAGCTCTTGCTTAAATGATCAGCTCGTTTAGCTCTACAAAAGTCTTCTTAGGGTCAAAGTTGTCAGATGACCTCTTATAGGGGTTACAGCCCCTTGAAGGTGAAAATTATTGTTTTTTTTTTGTCATACAGAATGAAAACTGTAGAAGATAGACAAAAGCTGTTGCTAGCTTAAATGTTGAGGTCATTCAGTTCTACAAAAGTCTCTATTGGGTCAAAGTTGGCAAATGACTCCTTATAGGATCCCTAAAACAACAATTTTTCATATGTTTTTTGCCTGCAGAATGAAAACTATAGCAGATAGAGAAAATATGTTGCTTACTTAAACATTCAGCTCATTTACCTCTACAAAAATCTTCATAGGGTTGACATCAAGACCAGATGAGCAATTCAGGCTCCTAGGAGCCTTTTGTTATTAAACATTGACACTTAGATTCAGCAATGACAGGGGTAAGATCTATTATCCATAACTCCTTTTACAATAGTCAATATGACCTTCAAATAATTGTTTAGCATAAATGTTCAACCTTAAAATTTTTAGTGCATCAGATGTTATAGTATGCATCTTGCCACAGTAATACCATGTCAGACTATATTTGTTTTTCAGATTTTCAAAGGATGACCAAGTTAATCTTCAGACATTGGTTGAAAAATGGAGAGAAGAGCATCCAGAAGATAATTTCTTTCTAAGAACTTGCTTGAGGTTTATATATTTGGGTCATTTTAATTTACTTTGATTAATATTGGTCGAAAAAGAGGTCAACAAACCTTATGAAGATGATTGGGTTGTCAGATGGGAAATGCAACAAGTTATGGATGGATAATCGAAAAAAAACATTACATGCAATAACATCACACTTTTAGGGGAAATGTAACACAATTGGCAAAATGGCTAGAACTGTGACCTGTATGGTGCTAAAAGAAATTTGAGAAAAAACGATTTTACATGTTTCATATCTTCGGTGTATGATAAAATGTCTTTTAGAGTTCTTTTTATGCCCCCACAATGTCAGGGGGGCATTAAGTTTACTCATTTCGGTATACCCGTTCATATGAATATCCTTTAAGCTTTTCTTGGAAACTGTACATCAGAATAAATTGGAAGGATAGTTCTGAACAAACAATATGCCTGAGGGACTTGTAGATCTCTCAGACTTTAACCTCTTATTTGAGGCCAAACCAATAATATGGAAAGTCCTTCAAGCTTGTCTCACAAAAGCCACATTCGAATGATTTGAAATTTGATAGAATACTTAGATTTTTCTCTTATAGTGAACATGAATGCAAAATTATCATCACAAATTGCTCATCAACTACAAGAGATAGAGGTCTGATATTTTGCATATAGCTTTATCCTATAGTCCCATATGTTGTACATGTGCATATCCGTTCTATGTTCTTTGGTCAACAACTTCCTTTTTACAGAGTAATAAAACTTTTACGCAAGGCATAATTTGGGGGAAATGGGGTATTACTAGTGAGCATTAGCTCACAGATTTACTTGTTTTATTTTTTGCTTCCTCTTTTCAGATAGAGCATTCACCTGAATACTTTTTTTCTGTAGCCAAAATATCATTTTAATGTTGTTTTTTTTATCCTGGAAATTATCAAAAGCTAATGTTGTAAAGGTAAACTTATGCTTTTTTTACAGTCATATCCTTCTTATTTTTTTCTTGAGCAAGGCCAATTAGAATAATATGAGTGTTTCTGATTTCCCTGCATATCCTGTTGTATTGAAAATTTTTGATAAAGTTCTGTAAAACTTTAAATCCTCCTTTCCATATGTTGAAAGTTTAAAAAATATATGTTTGCCTGCATACATGTATCTATTTTGTTTGACTTAAAAACCTGAAACATGCATATTTATTTACTTGGCCTTATGTTATCTTATATTTAGTATCTATGCTAATTGTAGCAGTCTAATACAACCATCATCATAACAGTGTTTTCCCCAAACATTGCAGTAACACTATGGTTGCTGTTAGCAGTAAAATGACTGTGGTTCTAATACATTTATTATACATTTACATGTAAATTTTCACAAAATAATACTGATACCACAGTGCTGTATTGGTCTGGGGAGAACACTGACATTATTACTATTTATGATCTCCATTTAAACTATATCACCATTATCGCAATCTATGTCTTCCATTTAAACTATCTACTTGTATATCACCATTATCACACTTTATGTATCTATATCACCATTATCACACTTTATGTATCTATATCACCATTATCACACTTTATGTATCTATATCACCATTATCACACTTTATGTCCTATTTTATTGATTGCTGACAAAAATGTTCTTGTTGGAAACCTAATGTATGCTTAGCTTACATGTTTCTAGTCATCTATGGGTTTCTTAAATTAGAACTTTGTTATTCATCAAGATGTCTAGAATAGCATCCAACTATTTATTCTCTGCACCATCTTTTGTGTTGTGTTATTTTCTCACCTGACATTTACGGTACATGTTTATATGGTTTAGGTGAAACAGTTTCTGATGCTATTACTTCTAAATAATTACTGGTAGTCTTTTTCTTTGAAAAAAAAACTTCATAGTACACATTATATTACTAACTGTATTCATTCACTAATTATTATTTTATGCTTATAAATTGAATAAATATTTGTAATTCATAAAACAGTTGCAATGCTTTTATAAAAAATATCTTTTTTAGCTCACCTGACCCGAAGGGTCATGTGAGCTATTGTCATCACTTGGCGTCCGTCGTCCGTCCGTCGTCCGTCGTCCGTCGTCCGTCGTCCGTCCGTAAACTTTTTAAAACGTTAACTCCTCTGACACCATAAGTCCAATTGAAACCAAACTTGGTATGGTTGTTCATTAGCATTCGGTGCTTAGAACTGATGTGGGGATTTTTGATTCGTCGTAAAACATGGCCGCCGTGGCTAAAAATAGAACATAGGGGTAAAATGCAGTTTTTTGCAAATAACTCAAAAACGGCTACAGATATCAAAATTCTGGCATAGGGTAAAAGTGATCAGCACCTCAAGATCTACCTACCCTGAAATTTTGAAGAAAATCCAACAACCCATGTAGGAGTTATTGCCCTTTTTAGCTCACCTGACCCGAAGGGTCATGTGAGCTATTGTCATCACTTGGCGTCCGTCGTCCGTCCGTCGTCCGTCGTCCGTAAACTTTTTAAAACGTTAACTCCTCTGACACCATAAGTCCAATTGCAACCAAACTTGGTATGGTTGTTCATTAGCATTCGGTGCTTAGAACTGATGTGGGGATTTTTGATTCGTCGTAAAACATGGCCGCCATGGCTAAAAATAGAACATAGGGGTAAAATGCAGTTTTTTGCAAATTACTCAAAAACGGCTACAGATATCAAAATTCTGGCATAGTGTAAAAGTGATCAGTACCTCAAGATCTACCTACCCTGAAATTTTGAAGAAAATCCAACGACCCATGTAGGAGTTATTGCCCTTTTTGTGGATTTTTTGCAAATTTTGCACCTGTTTAGCTCAATATCTTGAAAACTATACTAGATATTTGAGAATTTTAAATTGCATATTGTTAAGCACATCAAGATCTACAAAATATGTAATAGGGTCAACGTTGTAGGACCTTTCCTTTTAGGAGTTATTGCCCTTAGAACGTCAAAATTTAGCATTTAAACAGCATTTCCTCATTACATTGAAAACGTTAACTCCTCTGACACTTTAAGTCCAAATGGAACCAAACTTGGTATAGTTGTTTATTAGCATAAGGTGTATAGAACTGATGTGGGGATTTTTGATTGGTCGTAAAACATGGCCGCTGTGGCTAAAAATAGAACATAGGGGTAAATGGCAGTTTTTTGCAAATAACTCTATAACGGTGACAGATTTCAAAATTTTGATTGAAAACAAAAGTGATCAGCACCTCAAGATCTACCAGCTCTGAAATTTTGAAGAAAATCCAACAACCAATGTAGGAGTTATTGCCCTTTTTAGCTCACCTGACCCGAAGGGTCATGTGAGCTATTGTCATCACTTGGCGTCCGTCGTCCGTCCGTCGTCCGTCGTCCGTAAACTTTTTAAAACGTTAACTCCTCTGACACCATAAGTCCAATTGAACCCAAACTTGGTATGGTTGTTCATTAGCATTCGGTGCTTAGAACTGATGTGGGGATTTTTGATTCGTCGTAAAACATGGCCGCCGTGGCTAAAAATAGAACATAGGGGTAAAATGCAGTTTTTTGCAAATAACTCAAAAACGGCTACAGATATCAAAATTCTGGCATAGGGTAAAAGTGATCAGCACCTCAAGATCTACCTACCCTGAAATTTTGAAGAAAATCCAACGACCCATGTAGGAGTTATTGCCCTTTTTGTGGATTTTTTGCAAATTTTGCACCTGTTTAGCTCAATATCTTGAAAACTATACAAGATATTTAAGAAATTTAAATTGCATATTGTTAAGCACATCAAGATCTACAAAATATGTAATAGGGTCAACGTTGTAGAACCTTTCCTTTTAGGAGTTATAGCCCTTAGAACGTCAAAATTGAGCATTTTAACAGCATTTCCTCATTACATTGAAAACGTTAACTCCTCTGACAGTTCAAGTCCAATCGGTACCAAACTTGGTATAGTTGTTTATTAGCATTAGGTGTATAGAACTGATGTGGGGATTTTTGATTGGTTGTAAAATATGGCCGCTGTGGCTAAAAATAGAACATAGGGGTATATGGCAGTTTTTTGCAAATAACTCAAAAACGGTGACAGATTTTACAATTTTGATTGGGAACAAATGTGATCAGCACCTGAAGATCTACCAGCTCTGAAATTTTGAAGAAAATCCAATGACCCATGTAGGAGTTATTGCCCTTTTTGTGGATTTTTGGCAAATTTTGCACCTGTTTAGCTCAATATCTTGACAACTTTACAAGATATTCGAGAAATTTAAATTGCATATTGTTAAGCACATCAAGATCTACAAAATATGTAATAGGGTCAACGTTGTAGGACCTTTCCTTTTAGGAGTTATTGCCCTTAGAACATCAAAATTTAGCTTTTAAAAAGCATTTCCTCATTACATTGAAAACGTTAACTCCTCTGACAGTTCAAGTCAAATTGGAACCAAACTTTGTATTGTTGTTTATTAGCATAAGGTGTATAGAATTGATGTGGGGATTTTTGATTGGTTGTAAAACATGGCCGCTGTGGCTAGAAATAGAACATTAGGTTAAACTGCATTTTTTTGCTAATAACTCAAAAAGGGTGACAGATTTTTAGATTTTGATTGAGAACAAAAGTGATCAGCACATTAAGATCCACCATATTGTCAGATGACCCCCTTATTGAACTTATGACCCTTTCAACGTCAAATAGATTTTGTCTAAAAACCTTTACTTCAGGCACATATATCAGGTGAGCGATTCAGGCTCCTGGGAGCCTCTTGTTGTGGATTTTTTGCAAATTTTGCACCTGTTTAGCTCAATATCTTGAAAACTATACTAGATATTTGAGAAATTTAAATTGCATGTTGTTAAGCACATCAAGATCTACAAAATATGTAATAGGGTCAACGTTGTAGGACCTTTCCTTTTAGGAGTTATTGCCCTTAGAATGTCAAAATTTAGCATTTTAACAGCTTTTCCTCATTACATTGAAAACGTTAACTCCTCTGACACTTTAAGTCCAATTGGAACCAACCTTGGTATAGTTGTTTATTAGCATTAGGTGTATAGAACTGATGTGGGGATTTTTGATTGGTCGTAAAACATGGCCGCTGTGGCTAAAAATAGAACATAGGGGTAAATAGCAGTTTTTTGCAAATAACTCTAAAACAGTGACAGATTACAAAATTTTGATTGGGAACAAAAGTGATCAGCACCTCAAGATCTACCAGCTCTGAAATTTTGAAGAAAATCCAACAACCCATGTAGGAGTTATTGCCCTTTTTGTGGATTTTTTGCAAATTTTGCACCTGTTTAGCTCAATATCTTAAAAACTATACAAGATATTTGAGAAATTTAAATTGCATATTGTTAAGCGCATATAGATCTACAAAATTTGTAACAGGGTCAATGTTGTAGGACCTTTCCTTTGAGGAGTTATTGCCCATGGAACGTCAAAATTGAGATTTTAACTGCATTTCCTTATATTGAAAATGTTAACTCCTCTGACACTTTAAGTCCAAATGGAACCAAACTTGGCATTATTGTTTATTATTATTAGGTGTATAGAACTGTTGTGGGGATTTTTGATTGGTTGTAAAACATGGCCGCTGTGGCTAAAAATAGAACATTAGGTTAAACTGCATTTTTTTGCAAATAACTCAAAAAGGGTGACAGATTTTTAGATTTTGATTGAGAACAAAACTGATCAGCACCTTTAGATCCACCATATTGTCAGATGACCCCCTTATTAATCTTATGACCCTTTCAACGTTAATAGATTTTGCCTTATAACCTTTACTTCAGGCACATATGTCAGGTGAGCGATTCAGGCTCCTGGGAGCCTCTTGTTTAAAATTAAGTGTATGAATAATCTTAATTGTACCTGTAATTGAATATACTCAAATGTTATTATTTCTATTTTATTTCAGTCGACCAGATGATAAATCACCTGATGAGCAGTTCATGTTTGTGCATCAGAGTCATCACCAGAAAAGATTACTTGGTCTTTATGGTAAAGAGATATGTTTGCTTGATGCAACATATGGAACCTCCAAATATGATCTTCCACTGTTCTTTATATGTGTCAATACTAATGTCGGATATATAAATGTAGCTACATTTATTATAGCCAATGAAAAGTCAGACACTATAAAAGAAGCCTTGGAGTTCATACGCCATTGGAATCAAGAATGGGAGCCACCATACTTTATGACTGATAATGATGCCAGCGAAATAGCAGCTCTGGAAGAAGTCTTTCCAAGTATTTATTTTGTGAATGATAATGGTAGAAGAAAACATTATCAAAGCAAACAAAAAAGAAGCTTAAGTTGAATTATTTTGCAATTTATTGTTATACACTACATGTCTTTATCTTATAATCAGCATGAGCTGCATTTATAATTCTATCATTTCCTGCCGTAAACATTGTCATTTCAATGCATGCATTGAAATTCAGTCCTCCAAAATGTATTTCAAAAACCGATATAAGAGCATACAATTGAAGCACATGGAAGCTTTCTACGACCTCCACACAGCACTAAAGCCAAACTCTGAAATATTGAATACGGAATACATGTATATGCCAGAAACACACAATCCACATATTGACATGATTTTGATAGTAACAGTAAACATGGCACATTTTATAAACTTATCACTGTCATGACATATGTATATTTTTTTAATATTTTTAATTAAATTTGTAGATATCCAGTGGTGGTAAGGTTGATAAAACATATTTGTATAACTATACATGTTTATTTGGTGTACTGCTTTTTATACTGTAGTGGTCATTATTGGTGTTGGTTTTAGCAATGATGTTCAGTTAATTTGTACACTTTAATATAAGGTTACAATTAAAATCATAAATTTCTAAACTCATTGATTGTATTATACCAGTTTGGGGGGTTTATAGGAATCACACTGTCTGTCTGTCTGTCCCGTCTGTCCAAATACCTCGTAAGCGCAGCTCATAAACTGCTTTATGGTTTTTGATAAAACTTTACATGAAGGATGTTCACAATATGGAGATGTGCATGAAGAATTTTATTTGCTGTTGGATATCATTCAAGGGAGATAATTGGACTTAGACGTTTTAGACTTGTTGTTTAATAGGTGACCTTGTAAGTGCAGCTACTCCTATACTGCTTAAAGGATTCTGATGAAACTTTACATGACACCATATTAAGATGTGCACGAAGAATTTTCGTTACTGTCAGTAATCATTCTAAGAGATAATTGGACTTTGACTTTTTTAATAGCCTTTGGGGGGGTATCCTTGGTGAGCATGCTAGCAGTATTACTTGTATTGAAATGTGATAAAGCTGAATCTCCTATCCCAATATTTTAACAACATTCTATAGGACTTTCAGATAGAGTGTTTAAATCTTTCAAACTGGGAATTTATTCTTGTAGAATTGAAATGAATGGGTATCCATAATATTAATATATGATTCAGTTGCTATCAACCTGAAGAAATGTTATATTCGCCAAACCGTAGGTGAGGTGGATGTACATTTTTTAGCGTTGATTGGTACATAAAATCAATCATCACAGTATGTTTCCTAAATTCAAATATGTCACAATAATGTTTTGAACCATTTATTTCAAACTAATAGGATCATTTTGTATTAAAGATTTATTCCTATTTTTAAAAAAATCATTGTAAACATTTAAAACTAGGAGAAAAATATAATCCAATTTATATATGTAGGTTTACTTTCATTTCTTTTTTTTAGACTAAAGCCATGTACTATCAAATCAGATTGACAGTTTTTCTATTTTTAAGCTTAAACCATATACTATCAAATTATACATTCCATTGTTCTATTTTAAGACTAAGAGTTTAATATTGCAACATAAGATGACTACAAAATTAATAACCTTTTTGGCCAATCAAATAATAGTAAATTTCTACTCATGTAATAATAAATAATATTGCCTGTGTCTTAATATTTTGTGAGATATCATAACTCATTCATGTCATTCATTAACATAAAAATGATGCTCCCAGGCTTAATATCACACTGTGTTGCATAGTGGTTTTAAAGAAGACAATAGTTATTCAATGATAAGTAAAACCTTGTCTAAATAAAGATAAAACCAAACAAAATTAAATTGAAAGGTAAAAAGTCAAAAGAAATATTTTTTAAATAGGATGTCTATTATATTTATTGAAAAATAATAACCAATGATAACTATAGTTGTACATATTTTCTGAATTAGAAACTTGCTTTATCAAATTTTCTTAGCTTTCAAATGTAGAGACATCAATAAATTGTGATTTGTAGTAATAAATAAAAACTTGTATAATTTCATGTTTAGGGACCAGTTTTTAATTTGTAATAGTGCTTAAGATAAGTTTGTGACTTAAATTTTACTATAGATACCACTAACATTATCCAGCAAGTGTTGGGTTTTTTTTAGGCTGTCAGGTGTACTTATGTGAGTTTCATAGAGAACAGGCATGGGACAGATGGCTCAAGAAACAATAAAATGGTTGTTCTGAATCAAAAGATGAATTACTTAAAATGTGATTTGTTATAAGTTTTAGCTCTTTTTTTGTTGTTTGGTCACTAAGGCTGTTTACGTCATCTACAAAGTACAGTGCAAATGTTTGTCACACTTTAATAATTTTACTAGTTTTTAACATCTAGGGTATTCATAAGAGATCCCTGAAGCAATTTGTGTTCTTTTGCAAAGATTGTATAAATCTAAACATTGAGTTATTGATTTGTAAATGTATGTTGAACTGGTGTTCCATGTGAAAACTCTTGACTACTTAATCCCTCGAAAATTCTACCATACTTAAATTTGGTCATACCCAATTGATCAAATGTATCAGCTGAGAAGAATTGTTGAATAGATCTGAAGTTCTTAGTCCAAATTCGATGCCTGTCCATTCAGGTTTTCTCCACCAGTAAAACAGAATGCGTTATATTACCCGTGTGTTAAAGGGCAGTTAACATTACTAAACAAAAATAACAAAAATAGTTTCAATAATTTGTTTTAGAAGTAACAGTCTAATTTTAAGACATTTAACATGTAGCAAATGTACTGACATACATGTTAAGACTAAAAAATATTATTATATGTTTGGTAAATTTCTAATAATTTGATTGGTCTTTTACGGTACCATGATTATTAATTCTGGATGTTTTCCTGCAATGTATTTATTCAGAGGAAAACAATTGTATTGTTACATGTTTGTGACGTCATCCAGGTAAACCAAAACTGTATTAAACAATTGCGCCCTTTCAGGAAACAACTATTCATTTCATGATTACAATTCTAGATGTTTCCCTCTATTGGGGACCACAATGGTATATTGGATATTACTATAAATCTACAACTAACATGAATAACCAATATACATGTAACACTTTTATATGATGGTAATAAAAATTATACCGTTATACCAGTTGTATATCTTGTCTCAAGATTATACTGATGAATATATAACATATTTAATATTATTTTATTCAGGTTTAGATCACTTGCTGACTCTCGAATATTAGATGAGTATTACGAAAATGTTTTACAACTAACTACTCATCCATTATGGCAAGGCAATGAAAAATGAAAGACTTCGAAATTGGTTTGAGCCAAGATGGCTTGGTCACAAAGAGGTATAATAACTGACCATTTGATGGGCAAGGGTATCTTTGGTAGCATAACACAACCCACTAAGAATTAGGTCATTGTGACCTACATTTTACACTTAGCGACTCAGTTAAATTCTTAGTTTAGGTCCATATCTTGGATACTGTATGCAGTAGGGTAATGATATTTTACCAGCAGATGTGGTTTTGGTAGCATGACTGATGTTTATACCCCCCGCAAACAAAGTTTGGGGGGTATATAGGAAACACCCTGTCTGCCTGTCCGTCTGTCTGTCTGTCTGTCCGTCTGTCTGTTTACATTACTTGTAAGCGCTTCTCCTCCTAAACCTCTTGAAGGATTTTGCTGAAACTTAAAATGAAGGAAGTACATCTATGTAGATGTGCATGAAGAATTTTCATTGCAATCAGATGTCATTCAGGGGAGATAATTGGACTTAGACTTTTTAAATACATTATTCAATGGGAGACCCCGTAAGCGCAACTCCTCCTAAACCACTTGAAGAATATTGATGAAACTTTACTTGAAGGAAGTACATCATATGTAGATGTGCATGAAGAATTTTCATCGCAATCAGATGTCATTCAGGGGAGATAATTGGGCTTAGACTTTTTAAATACATTATTCAATGGGAGACCTTGTAAGCACAACTCCTCCTTAACCAATTGAAAGATTTTGATGAAACTTTACATGAAGGAGGTACATTATATATAGATGTGCATGAAGAATTTTCATCGCAATCAGACATTCAGGGGAGATAATTGGACTTAGTTTTTTTTAATACATTATTCAATTGGAGACCCCATAAGCACAACTCCTCCTAAACAGCTTGATGGATTTTGATGAAATTTTACATGAAGGAAGTACATCATCTGTAGATGTGCATGAAGAATTTGTAACGCTCTCATTTATCATTGAGGGAAGATAACTGGACTTGAATTTTTTTTTACAGTACAGAGTCCAATATGAAGCGGGGGGTATCCTTTTGTGAGCTTGCTTGTTTTATGACAGGACGGCCATCCATGGCTTACAGACACACCCTTTAGTTCTGAATAAGGTTGGCCGTGCTACAATTTTGGTGAAATTTCAAATTTAATTTTGTGAACAAAACTAATGTGCTGTATGGTCACTTTAAAAATTTGGAGATTTGGCATGGCCCCTTCTAAATGACCTTGTAATAAAAACATGAAGCTAATACAGCTCTACTTAAATGAATTAATAAATTATCTTAATTTACTGTTACTCCTATAATTTGTTCACCCAACATCAGAATTGAAACGTAAGTCAAAACAAATTTTGTTGCATTGGGTAAAAGCAAAATGTTTCATCATAAATTTTTTTGTTGGAAGTCATGACTGAATGAAATTTGAAAAAAAAAATGTTATCTCAATCCAACTGTCATACAACATGATTAATAGAATAGACTGAAGTTACTTTGTTTTGAAGATAATTTCTCACTATTCTGATTTATTAATTGCAGAGGTGGGTCAGGTTGTTCAAAGAAAATCTTTTTAACATAAAAGTGACAACTACAAATGGCTTGGAACGTCAGCATCTCAAGTTGAAGAAGATGTATCTAGCTGATACCAGTGATAAATCTTTGTCAAACCTGCTCACAATAATTATTCAGAGGTTTAACCCAGACAGTTATGAAAGGTTTGTTACCTTTAAAAATATTTTGGAAATTATATTGCCTTATGGAATCAGCGGCATGTAGCTTACAAACCAGGTGAGCGATTCAGTCTCTTGTGAGCGTCTGGTTTTGTTGTCTTGTCTGCGAAGCAGAGAGGGAAATTAGTGATTTAATTACATATAAAGTTTTGTCCTACAATGAAGAGACTTTTTTAAAAGGCATCTACATAAAGCTATACCTTTACTTTGTATTAGTCATGTTAGTAAAGGATATTTATCTGTCAATCTGTCTGTCTACATCATTACTTTTGTATCAACATTACATATATAGCAAGCAGTATGTTATAATATTTTTGTTTTAGATACATACAGAATAACATCAGATGCTTGCAAGGATACAGAGCATATGCAGATTTTATACCAAAGTTTCTGCACAACAGACCAAAAAAATTTATCAGCCATTGTCTTTCCAGAATGCCACCAGCTGTAACTGAAATTCCACAAGAAAATTTTTCTCGTGTTGGAGAAAGGGAATTCAATGTGCAGAGTGTAGATACGAATAATGTCTACTTTATTAATTTAGGCAAACCAGAATGCTCCTGCTTTGATTTTCAAAAACACCACCTTCCCTGCAAGCACATGCTAGCTGCTATTGTCCTTTTTCCTAATCTAAACTGGAGTGATTTACCTGACAACTTTACAGGTGCCAGCAATTTTAATTTAGACCCATGCATCTTTGTTAATTGTGCTACATCTTCTAATGATGCAGCTACATCAAATATTACGCTTCCATCTACTAGAAAATCTTCAAAGCGTTCTAAATGTGTAGAACTTATTAAAAAATTGGAAACATCAATATACAATATCAATGAGGATGATTTAGACAGTATATATCAAAAACTAGAAATCCTTGAAAAGGAATTTAAGCCGCTTGTTCCTACTGAACATGGATTACCTGTTCGATCAATTCCTGCTAAAAAGAACAAGCCTAGAACAACATTCCGTGGGAATCAGAACATTTCATTAACTGAAATGAATGAAGGTATTATTTTACATGCATATTTTAGTATATAGAAGAGATATATATCAGGAAGAATCTTTTAACAATTTTAGGTGGTGAATAGGCCAGCATCAGTGCTAAGCTTGTCGATTAAATTCTACTAAAGAGCTCTCAGAAATCTAATGTTAGATAAGGTAGTTTGCCTACAAAGTGACTGGGTTGCGTGCCCCAGATGAACAGTTTATGACTGTTTTTAGACCAACAACTAAAGACATCTGTTATACAAGTTTTGACTTACTTCAGTTATGAGTCAGCTATCACAATATCCACACAAACTTTAATTTTTTATATTGCAAACAAGACAATTTATTTGCTTCCAAATTTTTTTATTGTCAGCCATGTCCAAAATGGCTGTCATTTACTCGCCAAAAATAAATGCTGAAAATGTGCACATATAACAAATTTTTCAATCCTAGAGGGAAGTTCTTGTGATTGATATTCTGAGCAGGGGTGTTAATATGCAAGTTTTTTCTATTTTAAAAAGTAGAATTGGCATGCATTCCAGAGATGCCAGGAATGTCACACAAAATTCTTCAAAGTTGCCTGGGCAAATTCATTTCACAGCCCTTGATACTGGCATGTAGCTTTATCTATGATGTCAATTAATTTTATGTCTGTTACACAACTACTTCCTGTTTGTCAAATATTTGCATGCCATTCTGGAAAGCTGCCATTCTATTATATTCTACAGTACTTAATCATGAAAACAATAATTATAACAGACAGGGTGTTTCCTATATACCCCCCCAAACTTTGTTTGCGGGGGTATATAGGAAACACCCTGTCTGTCTGTCTATCTGTCTGTCCGTCTGTCTGTCTGTCCGTCCGTCAGTCCATAAAACCTGTCAGCGCTTCTCCTCCTAAACCGCATGAAGGATTTTGCTGAAACTTAAAATGAAGGAAGTACATCATTATGTAGATGTGCATGAAGAATTTTCATCGCACTCTGAAATCATTCAGGGGAGATAATTGGACTTTGACTTTTTAAATACATTATTCAATGGGAGACCCAGTAAGCGCAACTCCTCCTAAACCGCTTGATGGATTTTGATGAAACTTAACATGAAGGAAATACATCATCTGTAGATGTGCATGAAGAATTTTCATTGCACTCTGACATTATTCAGGGGAGATAATTGGACTTAAGACTTTTTCATTCAATGGGAGACCCCGTAAGCACAACTCCTCCTAAACAGCTTTATGGATTTTGATGAAACTTTACATGAAGGAACTACATCATCTGTAGATGTGCATGAAGAATTTGTATTGCTCTTCGTTATCATTGAGGGGAGATAACTGGACTTGAGATTTGAATCCAATATGAAGCGGGTGGTATCCTTTTGTGAGCTTGCTCATAGTATTACTTGTTATGACCTTTTTTGTAAAACTGTATTATTACAATGTTTGCTTTTTTTAGTATCATCAAATTTTATGGATGTGAAAAAAAGTTTGTTCAAGCTTTCAAATGTAGAGATTGATGAAATACAAGGTGGGTTGTAAATAAGTTAGAGTAAAGATTTGGGTATGGTAAATCAGAAAGGTAATAACAAAATTTCTGAATTTGCAGATTAATAATGTTCATAAAAAAGACAAGAATTCCATGTCGTGCTTTTCCGAATCAAATTATATTGGCTTTCCCTAAAGTTTTTTTCTGGAAAAATATTTTTGCACACTTTATGGGGAAATATTAATATTATACCCCCACTCGTAAGAGAGGGGGCTATATTGCAATCACCTTGTCCGTCCGTCCATCCGTCCGTCTGTCCGTCCGTCTGTCCGTCTGTCCGTCCGGTTCAATTTCTCTGCTTCTACTGGATGGATTGGTTTCAAATTTGGTACACAGCTTCAGCATGATGAGTTATACTATGCCTACCCTTTCCAGGTCAGTCCATCATCTACTTCCTGTTTTCCAAGCCGACTTAGACTTTTTTAGGGGAAAAAAAAATTGAAATGTGAAATTTTTCGTAACAGATTTCTCGGCTTCTACTGGATAGATTGGTTTCAAATTTGGTACACAGCTTCAGCATGATGAGTTATACCGTGCCTTCCCTTTCCAGGTCAGTCTATCATCTACTTCCTGTTTTT
Source organism: Arcuatula senhousia (assembly GCA_963971305.1). Classification (NCBI taxonomy): domain Eukaryota; kingdom Metazoa; phylum Mollusca; class Bivalvia; order Mytilida; family Mytilidae; genus Arcuatula; species Arcuatula senhousia. The sequence continues at coordinate 13,450,161 of OZ020306.1, forward strand.
CGAGCCGACTTAGACTTTTTAGGGTAAAAAATTTGAAAAGTGAAATTTTTCGTAACAGATTTCATGGCGTCTACTGGATGGATTGGTTTCAAATTTGGTACACAGCTTCAGCATGATTGGTTATACCGTGCCTCCCCTTTCCAGGTCAGTCCATCATCTACTTCCTGTTTTCTGAGCTGACTTAGACTTTTTATGGGTCAAAAATAGACAATTTTTCGTAACAGATTTCTCGGCTTCTAGAGAAGGGATTTATTTAAAATTTGGTATACAGCTTAAGCATGATAAGTTGTATCGTGTCTCCCCTTTCCAGGTCAGTCCGTCATCTACTTCCTGTTTTCTGAATGGCCGAGTGGGGGTATGCTTAGCACGACTCAGTGCAACCACTTGTTTAAAAACTGTCATGAGAAAGGAAATTTTAAGAAATGCATGCTTTTGCACAAAAGGTGATAGCATCATCCATTTCTTTTTTCTTAATTTTTGCATGATTGGGCAAAAAAAAAATAATTGTTGGTTTCCCCTAACCCTGCTGGGTCTGGTTTTTTTTGTGCCTGGTCAATAATTTTTTTTGGCCATTTTCAAAAAAAAAAAATTCTTCTCTAATCCACATTTATGCCCTTCAGAACCAGGAAACCAAAAAGAAAGATAAGAACTGTTTTACAAGCCTTTTTACAAGTTGTATAACACTAATTGATATTAACAGTTTTTTTTTTTTTAAGTTGCTGATTCCGTGCAGACAATATGGAAACAGACACAAGAGAGTGGTTACATTGTTGCCAAAGTAAATGGCACGAACATTACTGACACAGACATCAGGTCACTTAATTACAATTGCTGGTTGACAGATCTGGTAAGCTCATAGATCTTAATAAAAGGGCACATAAACTTGACAGTGCTTATTATAAAAGAACTGGAGCCACAAACCCCCATATTTGCCCCTAAATTGAGTCATTTTCAAACATTTGGAGAGTGGGGGTATCTTACTTGTTTTGATATTTAAGTATCTACAGGGCCAAATATGGGGTTCATGGCTCTAGTCCTTTACTCGTTATGTACACATGTATAACAAATTGGAATTTCAAATTTAGCCACATAGTCATTCATTTTTTCTTAAAAAATGGTTTATGGTTTTAAGAGGTACATGAAAGTGGAATTTTAGTAAGTAAGAAATATATACATGTATATCTTAATTACAGGAGAAACTGTATTTCAACATGAAAATATTTATTTATATTTATAGGTGATTGATGCATACCTAGGGTGCCTGTCTCAATGGGAAAATGATAAAGGAGGAAATGTATACTGCATCCCCCAGTTCACAATGACAAAAATTTTGGAAGGAGACTGCAACTTTGAAACTACATTACGTAGTGTAAGTTTTAATACTTATCCCATGCAACATAAATTATCTTTACCTTGGATATACATGTAATTTAAATAGAAATAAAACCAACTGCATTAATGCATGCTATTCAACAAAACGAAGTAAAAAAAAAACAAAATAAATAGCATTAAAAATGTAAATATAAGAATGGAATGTGTTTTGATGTTTTCTGGTTTATATGTCAATGAAACTTCAAAAAGAGTCAATTCTTAAATATGTGTAAAACTACATAAATTAAAAGATGAAGTTGGGTCAGGTTAGAAGGCACTTTTGTCAGATTCCACCACATCAGTATAAAGCATTACTTTACAGATTACTTGTTATAGGTTCAACTGCTGAAATACAATAAATTGATTGGAGCTTATCACCAAAATAGAAATCACTGGACTCTTTTGGTATGTATGGCACACATTAAAGGTTACTTTAAAAACTTACACAGTGACAGATGCGGGCCTATGCTCATCCATTTGCAAGAAATAAATAAATAAAAATAGATGATAGCCTGTTTTGTATATGTTTCTGGAAAAAAAAGAGTAAATGCTGACAATGTTTATCTTCCATTTCAAGAAAGATAAATACACTTGAATTAAAAACGAAAGTATATTGAATATGGGCCAGAAAGACATGATCCACATATTTAATGATTTTATTACATACAAAGAACAATAATTCAATGTGTGTGAAGAACTTTTCTGGATTAACATTCATCAGACACTAGGGGTTAATAATTGGAATACCGGATTTGACAAAAACAAAATACCAAAAGCCAAAAAATATAACAACAATGACTTAATGAGATAAATTGATCAACTATTGTATTCACTTACAAATTCCATATTTTCGTAATTAGTGAGTTATCTCCCATTTACAAGAGTTGTCCTCCATTACGGTAGGTATATTACATAGCAATGAATGGGAAAAATAAGGTTTTTATTTTTTCTAAATTATTCAAAGGGCTTAGCAGACCCAGTTAGGCCTGGAAAACATGTTTAATACCTTTTTGAACATAACTATATTAAACTTTAAGAAATTTTTTGACAAAACAAAAAATAAATGCAGAAAAAAACTTATATTTCCCCACAGTAACTAGTGTAAAATACCTTCTAAAAAGAGAAGATAACTCTGCAATGGGAGATAACTCACTATATACAAAAATAGGCAATATGTAAAGGCTGAACTAATCTGTAAGACACAAGTCTCCAATGGATTTGTATCGATAAAAAATATATGCCTTTCTGTGAATAGTATATTTTTTGGAAAAACCTGTAGGTTTCAATTTCAGTTGCTGTCATGAATGCTGATGACCTTTTATCTAAATAGAATTATAGCAGTATTTCAAAGAGCAAGCCTTGATTTGAGAATGTAAATTACAAGCATCTGGTTTGTTTTGTTTAAAACTTAAATCAGGATTTTATTTCCTCATCACTGTTAATAACTGATTAGGAATTTGTGTGACTTATTAAGTAAATGAGTTACATCTTTTTCTTTAGGTTGTCGAACCAGATGAAGGCAGTTTGTATTTTTACAACTCCATGGGGGAGACTGAACAGCAGCAAATGATGATTCTGAATAACTGGAGGTTTATTTTGTTCAAATAATGTAGAACAATCTCTTTCAGAAATTGCATGCCTGGGAAAAACTGACTTATTAGCTTGTGCTTTTTTAACTGGACAGTGTCAGCTTAATCTCTTATCTTCAACTACTATGAAGGTAACCTGGATTGTAATGAAACTACACAGAATATTTGTTAGAATTAAAATTTTATTTGAGAGCTGCAGTTTTCTAGTTAGGGCCCTGCATCACAGATGTGGACGACGCCTTATAGTTTTCACTTTGTCCCTCTGTCTTTCCGTCAGTCCATCCGTCTGTCTGTCCGTCAACAATTCTGAAACTCAAAAACAATGAACAATACAGTTCTGACATTTTGTACAGCTGCTAAGTAGCAGGTCATGATATGCATATTAAAATTTTGTGCAAATCTCTTTAATATTTTTGGAAAATAAACTTCATTTTTGATCGACTCAGATTTTGGGAATTACATTGTGAACAATAAAACTCAAATGCTATTAACACAACATTACATCTCAGAGCTCAGAAGTTTCATACTCATTCTATGGAGCATGCCATAGTGGTTATAATCAAATTTTGTATGATTTCATAAAACACTTAGATTTTTGCTGTGGGGTCCTTTCTGACTGTCAGTATTCTAGTTTTCCCTAGGGCTGTTCCATTATAATTGACAAAGAACAGGGTGTCCAAAACAAAGTGTGTCCCCTCTTCTCTTGTAAATTTTAATGGAACAGCTTTTGTATTTAGGTTGTTTTATTAGCATGTTAAACAACTGTGTATTACCTTAGTAAAAATGGTATTGACATAATTATTTTAGAATCTTCATTGAGAATAGAATAGCTGGAGGCCAAGAAGAAGCATTAAATGTAGAATGGAATATTAGAAGTAAAATCCATTCTAAACAGAATGATAGCCATAGTTGTGGAATTTACACTCTAATAGTATGTATTCTCATCTAGTTGTAAAGTCATAAGGCACCAGTGAAATAGTTTACTTGAAGAAGACAATGAGAAAAGAGATTTTTTCTAAATAAAATGCTCTTTTTGATGAATAAATAAAGCTAAGTTTGAGTAAATTTTTATATATAAAGGATGTAAAATTGTTTTCTTATCTTGAATGTCTAAAACTAGGGTTGATGTTGACATTTAATGCCTTACAAGTTTAAACTCTTGCCTTTCTTGTTATATAAAAAGCCTATCTGAATTACAGTACTCATATTGTATTTTTACAGCATTCTATCACTTAAAACATTTGCCAGAAGCTATTGGTGCCTCCATTAATGTGTACATGAATGGGAGTCCCAAAGCCAATGTGTACACCTCCAGTACAGTCAGCAGAACTTTAAATCTGATGGCTGTTAAAAGGAATGAGGAAAAACATTTAACATTCCTTCCAATAGTAGAAGGTTTATTTTTTGATGACCGGGAAAGACGTCTCCTAGATGAGTGTGGCTGTCAAGGTCTGTGTCAGGGTGGGAATGCACCTCTAATTAAGTGTTTGAAATGCCTGCAGTCCTACCACTCTACATGCATTACATACAGTACTGCAATAGACAGAACCTTTCAATGTGGCTGTCATGTCAAAAGACCATATAAACCGAAGAGGTAAAAGCTAAATATAAACAAAATTCAAACTTTTTTTCCACTTCTTGGTTTTATTGAAATCTATTGTTAAAATTAATACTTTCAATATTTGTTCAGTAAGTAAACATCTCTGTTGTTTTCTGGGTTTCTTTATTGGATTGAGGAAAGGAAACAACAGAAGGTTTACATTTAAGTAAAAACTGAGATAACAAGTACATGTATGTATAACAAGAGGCTCCCAGGAGCCTGAATGGCTCACCTGGTCTTGATGTCTACCCTATAAAGACTTTTGTAGAGCTGGATGAACTGAACATTTAAGCAAGCAACAGCTAATCTCTATCTGCTATAGATTTCATTCTGTAGACCAAAAACTTAAAAAATAAAAAAAATAAAAACGTTATTTAAGGGGCCATAACCCCTATAAGGGTCATCTGACAACTTCGACCCTATGGAGACTTTTGTGGAGCTAATGAAGCTGAACATTTAAGCAAACAACAGCTTTTCTATATCTGCAATTGTTTTCATTCTATAGGCCAAAAACATGAAAAAAGGATATTTTTGACTTTTAAGGGGTCGTAACTCATATAATTGGTCATCTAACAACTTTGATTAAATGGAGACTTTGTAGAGCTTATGATGCTGAAGCAGAAGGGTGGCATCGGATTTCATCTTTCTCTTATACTTTTTGATCTATAAGCCAAAAACTAATGACGACGGCCGCCAAGTGATGGTAATAGCTCACATGGATCTTCGGTCCAGGTGAACTAAAACTACAGACTTCATGAATTAACTTTAAACTCCAACTGCTACATTGATTTGCAATCATCAGTAATATTTTGACAAAGTGTTAAAAATATACTACTTTCTGTCCAATTCCCAGTTAAAATTTTATTGCTAATCTGTCGCAAATATAATAACATGTAGAAAATAATAAATTGCTGACAAAACTCAACGTATAAGTTTTTAATTGTCAAGTGACAAAAAAAAATCATAGTTCCAGACAATCAATTTTGCTACCCTGACCTTTGATTCATCTATCCACGACTCAACAGAAGTGCCCTATCCAAAATATTGAAAGCACTATGCTTGCTTTGAAATTAAACCTAGTGTGCCCTATGTACTTTAAAAAGATGTTCACTTTGGGCAGAACAAGGTAATATTCCTTTCCTAGGTAGGATTGTTGATCAACCTATGAAAGTTAATAATTTCTCATTGTAGTACTATATTCTATACAGATGAAGATTCATTTTTTAACGAATTGAAGAAGGTTAATTTAAAGGTTTGTATTTTCATGCCTCCTTCTACTATCTGTGTTATGATGGGTTGATCTGAAATTGTACTATTCAGACATACAAGTTTCTGTCAAGCTTTTCTTAGAAACCATACAGGGGAATGATTTGAAACTTGTTAGGATGGTACAGTATGATTAAATATACGTCTTATTAAGCGAATAAAGTGACTTTCAGGCCTGTCATTCTTAAACTTTTATTTAGAGCCAGCATGGGCATCTGTGTCTTGTGAACACATTCTTTCTTTATTAACTCATAGAACATTACATACATGTATAAACGAAGATATATAGAAGAAAAAAATACTGAAATTCAAGTCAGTTATTAACTTTACCAGTAAAACTTCAATTTAGATACATCATAATTATATTTATACCATCAACTGAAAATAATTAGCACAAAAACATATACATGTAGTTACCATTGGGCTCGTTCAACATTTCTTCCTGGGGCACCATGGGTATGTAATTATACCCCCGCTTCATCCGTCCGTTAGTCCTTAACAAAAACTTTCGTCACAGTTTTCTCAGGAACTACAAGAGATAGAGGTCTGATATTTTGTATATAGCTTTATCCTAAAGGATGTATAGTGATGTTATGTTCTTAGGTCAACTACTTCCTGTTTACCAAATACTTTGATTTTTACACACAGTGAACCTGAATGCAAAATTTTCGTCAAAGTTTTCTCAGCAACTACAAGAGATTGAGGTATGATATTTGGCATATAGCTTTATCCTATAGTCAAAATTTTCGTTCAAGTTTTCTCAGCAACTACAAGAGATTGAGGTATGATATTTGGCATATAGCTTTATCCTATAGTCCCATATGATGTATAGCGATTTTATGTTCCTATGTCAACTACTTCCTGTTTACCGGATACTTTGATTTTTACACATAGTGAACCTGAAGGCAAAATTTTCGTCAAAGTTTTCTCAGCAACTACAAAAGATAGAGGTCTGATATTTAGTGTATAGCTTTATCCTATAGTCTCATGTGGTGTATAGTGATTTTATGTTCTTAGGTCAACTACTTATCGAATACTTTGATTTTTAAGCATAGTGAACCTGAATGCAAAATTTTCGTCTAAGTTTTCTCAGCAACTAAAAAAGATAGAGGTCTGATATTTTACATATAGCTTTATCCTATAGTCCCATATGGTGTATAGTGATTTTATGTTCTTAGGTCAACTACTTATCGAATACTTTGATTTTTAAGCATAGTGAACCTGAATGCAAAATTTTCGTCAAAGTTTTCTCAGCAACTACAAAAGATAGAGGTCTGATATTTAGTGTATAGCTTTATCCTATAGTCTCATGTGGTGTATAGTGATTTTATGTTCTTAGGTCAACTACTTATCGAATACTTTGATTTTTAAGCATAGTGAACCTGAATGCAAAATTTTCGTCTAAGTTTTCTCAGCAACTAAAAAAGATAGAGGTCTGATATTTTACATATAGCTTTATCCTATAGTCCCATATGGTGTATAGAGATTTTATGTTCCTAAGTCAATAACGTTTTGTTAACCGAGTATGTTAACTTGTATGCAATGCATAATTTGGGGAGTGGGGGTCTCACAGATATATTTGTTTTTCTAGGGGAATCAAAATTATACAGAACATGAAGGTCTATAGAATTGTATACATTCAGAACATTTCGGTAATCTGGTTCTGACATACATTTGTAAATATATCTTTTTTTAAAATCTTGTCAGAAATTACTGAGCAAAATTATTTATGAACCTCAATATGATTTGATCTAATGGTGTCATGCCCATGTTATGGTTATCCTTACTGAGAATAATCATGATGATGAATACTTTTATTTCTTATTTTGTATGTTTCAGAGCTTGGGCCAAGATATTTCAACAAAGAAAATACCTTCCTTTAGGTGGAATGAATTTAATTCCACCAATTCCAAAACAGTACAGAAATTGAAAGATTTCAACTGTCAACAATGGAGATTACCTGTGGACACGGTAAACTAAATTAAGATAGTCTGAAATACATATTAATACAATGCATTTGACTGTTTATAAAAAAAAACACAAAAAAAACCATGTGTTTAACATGGTTAGATATACATGTTATATTATTTTGCTTTCTTCAAAACAAAAGAAATTAATGAGAATGTCAGTTGTTAATTCAATAAATATTCCCAGAACTATAGTACAGAACTTAAACAAACAGATTTTATAAATACTGTATGTAATATAAAAAATCAATGAATCAATATTCCAGACTCTGAAGACCGGTTTTAATTTATAAATTTACAACCTAATGTATCTGTACTGTAAGTTATGTGTTTGAATATGTGTTCTCTGTCTTTCATGTAAAAGAATAAAAACTTAGGCTTAACTGTTTATTTCATTTATAGCTTACTAAGCTGACATATCTGATCCAAGAATGTATGAACTCTGACCTTCACACAGTAATAGATGTGTTTTTACCTGAGGTAAATCTTCTTTCAATTCAATTATATTAAACTATTGTGTCTTTCATTTGGATTGTGAAGATCACAATAGGCAATAACACTCCAAGAGCCAACTTTATCTAAAACTTTTGATAATAGTCTAATATTAGTTTTCCATTTTATCAAATGGCCATTAAGACTAAAATTAGATATTTATAATATTTGAATTTAGTAAAATGAGTGATTTTACCTTTGCACCATTCATGCATCTCTTAAAATGCAAAGTTTAATGAAAACTAAAGAGATAACTCAAGTCAAAACTGAATCTAAAAAATTTACAATGAGTTTAAAGGTAGACAAAGAGCTTAAAACTGGTGACCCCATAGGTTTGGTTTTTTTTAATATGTAGCTGGAAACCATAATGTAAGGATTTTTTATAAGGCATGATTTTATGTCAATATTTTATCGCTTTCTATATAATTTATTAGTTCGTTTTTTTATTTTGTGCCATACTTTTTCCAGGTCATGGTGCATTTCGTGGTCATGAGGGAAGGCCTGAACCGTTACCAGGCAGAGCTGTTTCTGCAGTTTGACCTGTCAAAAGTTGTAGATTTCCTAGAAGAGGATTAAATTTGCCTAATTACTGTGGTTTCATAATTATTCGTGGGATATCAGTTTTCGTGGGTAGTCTTGAACCACAAAATTTTATATCCCAAGAAAAGGAAATTTAACATTGATTTAATATATGCCGCAGACTAGAGAACCACAAATTTAAGAATTCACGAACTGATACTTTTTCACCAAACCATGAAAATTGGTACCCACGAAAATAAATGAATCGACAGTATTTTTATACTCCCCCTTTCTAGAAGAGAGGGTATACTGTTTTACCCTTGCCTGTCCAGTCGTTACTAAAAATTAATAGTCCCAGTTTTATCAAGAACAACAAGAGATAAAGGTCTGATATTTTGCACACAGCTTCATCCTATAGTACCATATGGTGTATAGGGATTTTATGTTCCTAGGTCAATCAAATACTTAAGATTTTTACACATTGTGAACATGAATGCAAAATTTTTTTCACAGTTTTCTGAACAACTTAAGGAGATAGAAGTCTGATATTTGGCATATAGGTTTATTCTATTGTACCATATATTGTATAGCAATAGTTTGTTCTTAGGACAACTACTTCCTGTTTACTGAATAATTAATTTTTTTTCACATATTGAACATTAATGCAGCTAATGAGGTATTACCATCACATGGCGTTTGTCATCGTTGTCATTAACTTTTCTTTCAAAGTATTCTCCTCTGAAACCACTGAAGGGATTGCTTTGAAACTTTGCACACTTCATCTATGGGATGTCCTCTACCAGGATTGCACAAATAATGACCACTGTCCAAACAACATGGCAGCCATTACTAAAAATAGACCGGGGGGTCAGACTACTGTTTTTGGCTTGTAAATCAAAAAGTATAAGAGATTGATGAAATCTGATGCCACGCTACTGCTTCAGCATCAAAAGTTCTACAAAAGTCTCCATAGGGTCGAAGTTGACAGATAACCCCTTATAGGGGTTAGGGCCCCTTAAAGGTGAAAAATAGACTTTTTTCATGTTTCTGGCCTACAGAATGAAAACTATAGCAGATAGAGATTACCTGTTGCTTGCTTAAATGTTCAACTTATTTAGCTCTCTAAAAGTCTCCATAGGGTCAAAGTTGTCAGATGACCCCTTATAGAGGTTACGGCCCGTTCAAGTTGACAAATTGTGTTTTTGGCCTATAGAATGAAAACTATTGCAGATAGAGAAAAGCTGTTGCTTGCTTAAATGTTCAGCTCATTAAACTCTACAAAAGTCTTCATAGGGTCAAAGTTGTCAGGTGACCCATTATATTGATTATGGCTCCTTAAAGGTGGAAATATGTTTTTTGCTTATAAAATGAAAACTATCGCAGATTTATAGCTCTAGAAAAGCTGTTGCTTGCTAAACATTCAGCTCTAAAAATGTCTTTATAGGGTCGACATCAAGACCAGGTGAGCGATTCAGGCTCCTGGGAGCCTCTTGTTTTTGTTGTTGTTATTTAAAAACCTTAGATTCTGTAATTATTGTAGGACTTGAAAGTAATATTGGAGAAATTAAAGGATAGTTATAGCCCATTAGCTTATTCAATAGGTACATTGTCATTTGAAACCGTTGTTATTATAAATTCAATTTTATGTAACCCTATTTAGTACTTTTATTGTTCTTCAATTTTTTTTTTCAAAACAATTTCGTATTTTTTTTCAAAACTATTGTTAGTTATTTTAAAGACCCACATTATGATAAGTATATCTAACTTTTTAGAATGTTTTACTGTAAACTAAAGATTGTATTCATTTTTGTTCAGACTTTTATTTTGAAATTTCTGATTGTTAAATTCAAAATTGTTTAAAGTTTTAGTGCCATTTTTCTTTCCTTGTACTGTACATGGTCTTTAGTTCTGGATTTAACATCAGGTTGGTTTGGTGAAGTGTATGCTTTATGGCAATGTCTTTTGGCCTTTCTACAGCACTACTGGTTTTCCTTCAAACTTCATTTCATGTACAATCTTTAGTGAACAACAGTGTTTTCCTTTTAAGCTTAGTGTTTTTCTATTGAATTTTGTAATCTAAATTTTGGTTTAGTGAACTTTATGCTTTAATATTTTTTTACTGTAAACTAAGGATTGTATTTTTTGTCCAAACTTTATCCCTTCAAACAAAGTTTTGGTGTGGGTGTATATAGGAATCAACCTGTCTGTCCACATACCTTCTAGAGCAACTCCTAAACTGCTTTACAGATTTTGACCAAACTTTACATAAAGGATGAACACCATATGGAGATGTGCATGAAGTTTTTTTCATTTAAGGGAGGTTTTTGGAATTAGGGCTAATTTAGTTCACAAAACTTAGTGGGTGTTCAAAGGGAGACCTCGTAAGCTTAACTCCTCCTAAACTGCTTAATAGATTTTGATGAAACTTTATATCAAGGATATGCACTAAATAGAGATGCATGAAGAATTCTGTTGCTGTCAGATATCATGCAGGGGAGATAATTGGACTTGGACTTATAGCGGGGTGAATCATTTGTGAGCTTTCCCATAATTTCCATTTCTTGTACAATTGTAAGTGAACTGTAACATCTAATACAGTATTTAGTATTTTTTTCTTGTGAACTAAAGATTGTTTTTTTTTTTTTTTCAAATTCTTGGTTTTTGTTAATCTCCAGTGAACCACAGTGTTTACATTTTTATGCTTAGTGTTTTTTCTATTGTATTTATGGATTGTATTTTTTATTCAAATTTTGCCTTTTATGTCGCATGCAACGTGTTGCAAAGCGACATATAGGAGTCACTTTGGCACTATCTGTCTTCCTGTGTCCTGCGGCGTCACAAAAACTTTCCTCAGTTTTCTCAGCGACTACATGTCACAGCCTCTTAATATTTGGCATGTAGCTTTGTCCTATGGTACTATAAAGTGTAAAGTTATTTTATGTAAGAAAAAGTCTTACTTCCTGATGTAAAGTAATTTTATGTCAGAAAAATTCTTACTTCCTGATTACTGAGAACTTTAAGTTTTTACATATATTACCTATATATAATCATCATGATTGCTATTCCATATGATTTCATGGCAAGTGGTTCACAGGGGTGGACAATGCTTGGCATGTTGTCAGGAAACCATTTTACTTTGACCTATTTGTTATAGCTGTACATATATTTTTAACCTTTAAATGCAATATGGCTACTCCAATAAAGTGTTTTTAAGTGATTGGTTAATTACTAGGTTTTTTATTGCTCAAACTAATGGTAATCTTTAAGTAGATGAAAGGAGAAGTTATATTCCTCTTATTAATCAACCCCTTTTGTATTGCCAAGTTTCATCTTGTTTGGTAAATGCACATCAATGCACGTCAAATTAAAATGTGTGTTTTCATTTTCTCACCTTTTAAAAGATTTTTACAGATATTTCTTTGTCGACACAGTTAAGTGCTATAACTGCAACCCTTCAAATTTCAGAAATCGGTTCAGTCCATTAGGCTCTATGTGAAAAAAGTCTTGACTGACTGGAAGAGAAAATATACAACCACCTGAAGTGAAAATTTAGATATTTTTTTTCAAAATTCTAGAACTTGAATTATATATTTTTCTTTTTGAAGCAGATGCCCAGTTACTTTGATTCATAAATTTGAAAATAATTTTTTTATTTGGAGTAGCTAAATAATAAATGTATGTGGAATGTTTATGTATTTTGCATGTGGCTATCTCAATTTTAGTGCTGTTATTATACCCCCCGCAAACAAAGTTTTGGGGGGTATATAGGAATCACCCTGTCTGTCTGTCCGTCTGTCCGTCTGTCCACATACCTCGTAAGCGCAACTCCTCCTAAACCCCTTGATGGATTTTGATGAAACTTTACACAAAGGATGTACACCATATGGAGATGTGCATGAAGAATTTTGGTTGCTATCAGATATCATTCAAGGGAGATAATTGGACTTAGACTTTTTAAACTTGGTGTTCAATGGGAGACCTCGTAAGCGCAACTCCTCCTAAACCGCTAGATGGATTTTGATGACACTTTACATGAAGGATGTACACTATATGGAGATGTGCATGAAGAATTTTGGTTGCTGTCGGATATCATTCAAGGGAGATAATTGGACTTTGACTTTTTAAACTTGGTGTTGAATGGGAGACCTCGTAAGCGCAACTTCTCCTAAACCGCTTGATGGATTTTGATGAAACTTTACACAAATGATGTACACCATATGGAGATATGCATGAAGAATTTTGGTTGCTGTCAGATATCATTCAAGGGAGATAATCGGACTTAGACTTTTTAAACTTGGTGTTAAATGGGAGACCTCGTAAGCGCAACTCCTCCTAAACCGCTTGATGGATTTTGATGGCATTTTACATGAAGGATGTACAATATATGGAGATGTGCATGAAGAATTTTGGTTGCTGTCGGATATAATTCAAGGGAGATAATTGGACTTAGAATTGTTAAAGCGGGGGGTATCCTCCGTGAGCTCGCTCACAGTATTCCTTGTTCATCTAGTTAGTTTAGTTTAGTTTTACATGTTTATTAATTTTTAATATGCAGTTGCATTGTTTGAATATATACGCTAATATGCTTTGGGTATTTTTTGTTTTTTGATTATTGCCGTACAACTGATTGTTTTTATACTCTCCTAAACCGCTTGACAGATTTTGGTGAAACTTTAGATGAAGGATGTACAGAGATATGCATGAAGAATTTTGCTTGCTGTCTGACATCATTCAAGGGAGATAATTAGATGGGAGACCTCTAATGGATTTTGATGAAAATTTATATGAAGGATGTGCACTAAATGGGGATATGCATGAAGAATTTCTGTTGCTATCAGATATCATGCAGGGGAGATAATTGGACTTCAACTTATTTAAGGGCCCGGGTGGGGGTATCCTTCGTTGGCTTGCTCACAGTATTCCTTGTTATAATTTATTTAGGATATCTAGTCCTGTTACAGCTTATGTTACACTGTACTTAATTGAAGGTCTGTGATAAACTTTCCATGGTTGGTGCGAGAAATTCCGATTAATTAAGATGGTGCTTTAAATGGGTCATGTAGGGAAAATCTTTATTTTTATTAAGTTTGATCCCCGAAATTTAGTCCTTATTTGTTTGTAGATTTCCATATGTACATTTTGGATGTATATACATGTACTTATTTGTGCATATTTTCAACATGAAGGGCTACCACGCTTCATTAAAAATGTGCTTAGGTCCACGCTTTTACACACCAATAAAACTCAAAAATATGGCATTCAATGTATAAGTGCATGTCAGTTGAGTGGTTGTGATGCATGTATGTTAATCCTGACAGATGTTTTTTTTTCCTACCCATGCTGGCTTTTGGGTGTTGTTGTGTCTTTTGTCTTGTCTTTAAAAGCCAGGAGCAAAACTCTAGTTTAAATTTTGTGTTCATCCTGAAGTAACAGCAATTAGTTAGAAATATTTAGAGGTAATAAAGTGTATCAGTATATATTTGCCAAAATATTTTTTTCATTTTCTCTTATTTGTTGATGGGAGTATTAAAATTTGTTATTAAGATAAGTTGAAATTCAGATTTTGATCAATGTATGTTTTGAGATGGGGTAACTAAAATAAAGGTCATTCTGGTTCGATTATTTAATGCTAGTAGTATTTTCAAAAAATCCATTAATTTTAGACATCATAATTTATAAGAATGTACATGTATTATTATTTTTACATTTTATTACCATATTTTATAATTTTTGGTAATATTTAGTACTTTTTGGCTAACATGAGTTCTGCTCAAGGTTCATTACGAGGATGTACATAATCAAATATCTTGTTTATCATATTTGGGCATATTTTATTTCATTTAAGCTTTTATCTTCTGAACTAAAACATGCTCGTAGTGGGTCGCTAGGGGGCGCTGTACATATGTATAGTGAATCCACCAATAAAACCGGTGGACGTGTTCTCATAGCCTAATTTTAAAAATATTCTTATGTAAATATTTGTACTTCCAGTATTCTGTGTATCATTTCAGTTGACAGAAAAAAGTTCTAGTAGGTTTGAAGTTCTACTTTTTGTCACTTTGAATTTTTATTTTTTCCTCTACATTTTGAAATTTCAAAGCATTACTCTTTCGGGAAGTTGAGTATTTTTTTTATTTTTTTTAATTTTTTTTAGACTGACTTCTTCCATCTTGAAGTAGCTTTCATTGTTTGTTTTCTTACTTGTCATAATATAAATCATGTTACTAAAACAAACAATTTCGGCAGAGATTATTTAGTAATCATATAATATCATCATTATTAAGAAAAGATTACTAAATCACATAAATTTGATGATTTTTTACTGGTTTAAAAAAATCAAAAACGTGTCTGATCCTGTCATGTGTAAAATGAATTGAAAGTCCAGTATTTGGTTGTAAGGATTTAATTTTCATCCAAACTTTTAGGTTTTTGTACAATCTTTAGTGAACTATAGTGTTTACATTTTATACTTAGTAACTTTTACTGTAAACTAAAGATTGTTTTTTTTTCTTCCATACTTTCAGGGGTATTTTGTACAACTTTAAGTGAAACACATCACTAACATTTTATACTAAGCATTTTTCTACTGTAAACTAAGAATTGTATTTGATTTTGTCAAAATTCTTGGCTTTTTTGTACAAATTAAAGTGAACCACTATGTTGTTTAGCTCACCAAGGATTGTATTTTTTTAACTCATGTGAACTATCGTCATTGTTAGCAGTTTGTCGTCCGTCCTCAACTTTCTTTTAAAGATCTTCTCTAAAACCACCAAGATGGCTGCCAAAGCTAAAAATAAAACCATTGTTTTGGTCTTAAACGTGGAAAAAGTATAAGCGTGAAACAGAAATTCAAAGAAATCTTCCTTCTTTGGCATTAAAAGTTCTATAAATCTCTTTCTTGAATTGAAATTGTGGAATGACTCCTCCTACATTATAATCAACCATATTTTTTTTTTTTTTGCAGTTTTTGGTCTATATCTTAAAAACCATTAGTGCTAGTTAGATTACATAATTGTTAAGCTCATGAAGACATACAAAATGATTCAAAGTTATCAGATGACCTGTTTAAGATCTTTAGATCTTTCGAATTTCCTCTACCAGTTATGTGAAAATTGTGCAAACTTAAGCAAAAAAGTGCAGGTGAACGATTCAGGCTCCTGGGAGCTTCTATTTTGCAATCTTTTGTGAATCAAAGTGATAGTAATTTAATCTTTTAATTAGTTTGACAGGTTTCTATGTCAGTGTATTTATCTGAAAGACTGAAATTTTTGTTCAATAATAAATAATTAAGTAATTATTGTTTTGTTATTACAAGGTGCCAGATAAAAAATATATTAAACATGTCTGAAATTTTTATTGTATAGTAATTTTTAAAAAGAAAGACTATGGAATATGTGCCAGAAAGACATGATTAACATACTGACATGATTTTCATGAAATGATTAAATTGAAAAGCAAAATTTCACTGTGTGTGAAGGCTTTTCTGGATTAACCTTCTTTATATTTGTAACAATTATAATCAATAGAAAAAATAGTTTCCAGAATTATGCAATAAAAATATAAAAAAATGGGAAAATATATGAATCAGTATTTTCCTACCATTAAGCCTGTCTAAACCTCATACACATCACAAGAAAAAAAATGTTGTAAAATATCTTCTTGATATGTTTTACAAAGACAGCATATAATGCATCCATGGATCTGGTCTATATAAATGATGCATATAAACCTGCATTAAGTATCTTGTGGTCACATATACGTTAGAACATACAATGGGAAAAATATATGAATTATCATTTTTATGAATTACATGTAACAATTTCCTATCCTAATTAGTCCACCTCGTACACAACACACAAAAATATATCTTATTATACAAAAATACTTTATAATGCATCCAACAAGCATAGGTATTTTGACACATAAAACAATGTAGGTGGTTGTATTTTTGTACAATAGGATAATCCTACAAGCCTTTTTCATCCTATCAGATTTTTCCTTTTATTTTTGGTAATAAAACTTTCTGGATCAACAATTGAAGTACAATATTCATAAGGACCTTCCCCCCCCCATATCAGATTGTCACAGTTTTGTTCTAATAATATACAAAACTCTCTGAATCAATAATTGATTAATTGTCAAGGAAGCAAACAGACACCAATGTCCAACAGAGCAAAATCAAATATGAAAATAAATTAATAAAAAAAAGTCTGAGAACAGCAAAGACACATAGGATAGCATCCTTTAATATGCCTATACGGCACTATTACAAACCTACCTGATCCAATAGGACAGTGTATGATATGCCCCACACGGCTCTGTTACAAACCTACTCAGTTTAAAGGATCTGGTCACAAAAGACAGTGTATACTATGCCATATACGGCTCTTTAATAACCCTACCTTCAAGGGATGTGGCCACAAAAGACAGCGTTAAATATGCTTTATGCGGCTTTGTTACAAATCTACCTACAATGGTTCACAAAGGACAGCGTATAATATGCCGTATACGGCTCTGTTACAAACCTACCTTTAAGGCATATAGTCCAGTTCAAGAATGAAAACATAAATAAAGGTAAGAAGAAAACTACCGAACTTGAATGATCAAACTCATTGTCTAGAGAAAATGACAAAAACGAATCAGTCATACCGGAGAATTGGTGGATCGCAATAAAAAGAAACAAAATGTGCTGTAGCAAGCATATCTTCTACCGCTACGATAGAAACTGATGAATGACGGGGATGAAAATCGAGAAATTTCATTAAAATCACAAGAGATATTATATATCATTTTCCTTGCATATAAACTCCAGTTCTACTCAAAAAAGAAACATATGTTGTGTTGAAGCAATCATATCTTCTACCGCTATTATAGAAACTCCACGAATAATAGGGATGCAAATCGAGAAATTCCTTCAATATCACAAGAGATATCATTTTCCTACCCTATAATCTCCGGTTCTATAGCATAAAAACACATAGAAACAAATGTTGTGTTGTAGCAAGCATATCTTCTACCGTTACAGTAAAAACTATATGGATGACGGTGTGAAAATCAAGAAATTCCATTATAATCACAAGAGATATCATTTTCCTACCCTATAAACTACAGTTCTACAAACAAACAAAAAACAAAACAAAAATGTTGTGTTGTAGTAAGCATATCTTCTACCGCTATTATACAAACTGCACGAATTATAGGGATGAAAATCGAGAAATTTCATCAAAATCACAAGAGTTAGCATTTTCCTACCCAATATACCTCAGCTCTAGCATGAAAACACAAAAAGAAACAAATGTTGTGTTGTAGCAAGCATATCTACCGTTACAATAGAAACTACATGAATAACGGGGGTGAAAATCGAGAAATTCCATTAAAATCACAAGAAATATCATTTTCCTACCCTTTTATCTCCAGTGCTCGCATGAAAAAACAAAAAGAAACAAAAATTGTGTTGTAGCAAGCATATCTTCTACCGTTACAATAGAAACTACATGAATAACGGGGTGAAAATCGAGAAATTCCATTAAAATCACAAGAGATAGCATTTTCCTACCCAATATACCCCAGCTCCAGCATGAAAACGCAAACAGGAACAAAAATTGTGTTGTAGTAAGCATATCTTCTACCGCTACAATAGAAACTACATGGATGACGGGGATGAAAATCGAGAAATTCCATTAAAATCACAAGAGGTAGCATTGTCCTACCCAATATACCTCAGCTCTAGCATGAAAACACAAAAAGAAACAAATGTTGTGTTGTAGCAAGCATATCTTCTACCGCAACAATAGAAACTACATGGATGACGGGGTGAAAATCGAGAAATTCCATTAAAATCACAAGAGATAGCATTGTCCTACCAAATATACCCCAGCTCTAGCCTGAAAACACAAACAGGAACAAAAATTGTGTTGTAGCAAGCATATCTTCTACCGCTACAATAGAAACTACATGGATGACGGGGGTGAAAATCGAGAAAATCCATTAAAATCATAAAAGATAGCATTTTCCTACCCAATATACCCCAGCTCTAGCATGAAAACACAAAAAGAAACAAATGTTGTGTTGTAGCAAGCATATCTTCTACCGTTACAATAGAAACTACATGAATAACGGGGGTGAAAATCGAGAAATTCCATTAAAATCATAAAATAGCATTTTCCTACCCAATATACCCCAGCTCTAGCATGAAAACACAAAAAGAAACAAATGTTGTGTTGTAGTAAGCATATCTTCTACCGTTACAATAGAAACTACATGAATAACGGGGGTAAAAATCGAGAAAATCCATTAAAATCACAAGAGATAGCATTTTCCTACCCAATATACCCCAGCTCCAGCATGAAAACACAAACAGGAACAAAAATTATGTTGTAGCAAGCATATCTTCTACCGCTACAATAGAAACTACATGAATAACGGGGGTAAAAATCGAGAAAATCCATTAAAATCACAAGAGGTAGCATTTTCCTACCCAATATACCCCAGCTCTAGCATGAAAACACAAAAAGAAACAAATGTTGTGTTGTAGCAAGCATATCTTCTACCGTTACAATAGAAACTACATGAATAACGGGGGTGAAAATCGAGAAATTCCATTAAAATCACAAGAGATAGCATTTTCCTACCATTTTATCTCCAGTGCTCGCACGAAAAAACAAAAAGAAACAAAAATTGTGTTGTAGCAAGCATATCTTCTATCGTTACAATAGAAACTACATGAATAACGGGGTGAAAATCGAGAAAATCCATTAAAATCACAAGAGATAGCATTGTCCTACCCAATATGCCCCAGCTCTAGCATGAAAACACAAAAAGAAACAAATGTTGTGTTGTAGCAAGCATATCTTCTACCGCTACAATAGAAACTACATGAATAACGGGGGTGAAAATCGAGAAAATCCATTAAAATCATAAAAGATAGCATTTTCCTACCCAATATACCCCAGCTCTAGCATGAAAACACAAAAAGAAACAAATGTTGTGTTGTAGCAAGCATATCTTCTACCGTTACAATTGAAACTACATGAATAACGGGGGTGAAAATCGAGAAATTCCATTAAAATCACAAGAAATATCATTTTCCTACCCTTTTATCTCCAGTGCTCGCATGAAAAAACAAAAAGAAACAAAAATTGTGTTGTAGCAAGCATATCTTCTACCGCTACAATAGAAACTACATGAATAACGGGGGTGAAAATCGAGAAAATCCATTAAAATCACAAGAGGTAGCATTGTCCTACCCAATATACCCCAGCTCTAGCATGAAAACACAAAAAGAAACAAATGTTGTGTTGTAGCAAGCATATCTTCTACCGTTACAATAGAAACTACATGAAACGGGGGTGAAAATCTAGAAAATCCATTAAAATCGTAAAAGATAGCATTGTCCTACCCAATATACCCCAGCTCTAGCATGAAAACACAAAAAGAAACAAATGTTGTGTTGTAGCAAGCATATCGTCTACCGTTACAATAGAAACTACATGAATAACGGGGGTGAAAATCGAGAAATTCCATTAAAATCACAAGAGATAGCATTGTCCTACCCAATATACCCCAGCTCTAGCATGAAAACACAAAAAGAAACCAATGTTGTGTTGTAGCAAGCATATCTTCTACCGTTACAATAGAAACTACATGAATAACGGGGGTAAAAATCGAGAAATTCCATTAAAATCACAAGAGATAGCATTTTCCTACCATTTTATCTCCAGTGCTCGCATGAAAAAACAAAAAGAAACAAAAATTGTGTTGTAGCAAGCATATCTTCTACCGTTACAATAGAAACTACATGAATAACGGGGTTAAAATCGAGAAAATCCATTAAAATCACAAGAGATAGCATTGTCCTACCCAATATACCCCAGCTCTAGCATGAAAACAAATACAGGAACAAAAATTGTGTTGTAGTAAGCATATCTTCTACCGCTACAATAGAAACTACATGGATGACGGGGGTGAAAATCGAGAAAATCCATTAAAATCACAAGAGGTAGCATTGTCCTACCCAATATACCTCAGCTCTAGCATGAAAACACAATAAGAAACAAAAATTGTGTTGTAGCAAGCATATCTTCTACCGCTATTATAGAAACTACATGGATGACGGGGGTGAAAATCGAGAAATTCCATTTAAATCACAATAGATAGCATTTTCCTACCCTATAAACTCCAGTTCTACCTAAAAAGAAACAAAAATTGCGTTTTAGCAAGCATATCTTCTACCGCTACAATAGAAACTACATGGATGACGGAGGCGAAAATCGAGAAAATCCATCAAAATCACATTAGATAGCATTTTCCTACCCAATATACCCCAGCTCTAGCATGAAAACAGAAAAAGAAACAAAAATTTGTGTTGTAGCAAGCATATCTTTTACCGTAACACACGAGACTATATGGATGACGGGGGTGAAAATCGAGAAAATCCATTAAAATCACAAGAGATAGCATTTTTCTACCATATAAACTTCAGTTCTAGTGTGAATACACAAAAAGAAACAAAAATTATGTTGGAAGCAAGCATACCTTTTACTGCTATTATATAAACTGCGCAAATAATAGGGATGAAAATCAAGAAATTCAATTACTAAATCGAGATGTCATATTCGTATACCCTATAAACTCTATAGTTCTAGCATGAAAACACAAAAAGAAACAAATGTATTGAAGCAAGCATATATCTTCTATCGCTACAATAGAAACTACATGGATGAAGAGGGTGAAATTCGGAACATCGAATGAAAATCATAAGAGAAAGCATTTTCCTACCCTATAAACTCCAGTTCTAGCATGAAAATACAAAAAGATATTAATGTTGTATTGAAGCAAGCATATCTTCTACCGCTATAATAGAAACTACATGGACGAAGGGGGTGAAATTCGGAACATCGAATGAAAATCACAAGAGATAGCATTTTCCTACCCTATCAACGCCAGTTTTAGCATGAAAACACAAAAAGAAACAAATGTTGAGTTGAAGCAAGCATATCTCTTCTACCGCTATAATATAAGCTACATGTATCATGATGTATGATGGGGGTGAAAATCGAGAAATTCAAAATCAAAATCTTGAGATATCGTTTTCCTACCCTATATCACCATTCTAGCTTGAAAACACAAAAAGAAACAAACATTATGTTGAAGCCAGCATATCTTCGAGAAATTTCATTAAAACCACAACAGACAGCATTATAAACTCCAGCTCTAGCATAAAAACACTAACAGAAACCAATGTTGTGTTATAGCAAGCATATCTTCTACCGTTACAATAGAAACTACATGAATAACGGGGGTGAAAATCGAGAAATTCCATTAAAATCACAAGAGATATCATTTTCCTACCCTATAATCTCCGAACGGTTCTAGCTTGAAAACACAAAAAGAAACAAACATTTTATTTTTCTTTCCTATAAACCCCAGTTCCAGTTATATTCGGGTTCTATAGAATGAAAACACGAAAAGAAACTGTGTTGTAGCCAGCATATCTTCTACCACTACAATAGAAACTACAGGACTGATGTCAAGGGTGAATATTGACAAATTTCATGAAAATCACAAGGTGCAGCATTTTCCTACTCTTTATATTCGGGTTCTAAGCATGAAAACACATTACGAAACTGAGAAATTGTGTTGTTTTTATATGGCTGTGTTACAAAACTACCTTCATGGGGTCTGGTCACATAGCACAGCGTATAAGCCCTATACGGCTTTGTTACAAACCTATCGTCAAGGGATCTGGTCACATAGCACAGCGTACACGCCCTATGCGGCTCTATTAGAAACCTACCTTCAAGGTGTCTGGACATATAGCACAGCGTATATAAGCCCTATACGGCTCTATTACAAACATATCTTCAATGGATCCGTTCATAAAAACAGCGAATAATATGCCCTACACGGCCCTGTTACAAACCGTCCTTCAAGGGATCTGGCAAAAAAGAGTGTATTATCTGCCCTATACGGCTCTGTTACAAACCATATCTTCTAGGGATTTGGTCGCAAAAGACAGTGTATAATATGCCCGACCCCGGAAGCCCCCCCCCCCTTTGTATGTCTGGATCTGCAGTAGTGTTTCTGATTTTATTAAAACATTTTCATTACACCGAGTATAAAACAATGCTACCAATACCACAAGTAAAATTTTCCACATGTATCGGTACCTTGTTTAGAAATTTGAACATGTCAATTTCTGAAAGTAAAAGGAATATCCCATCCTGAATTTTATGGCAATGTTGGTCTATAAATCACACAAATAAAAAAAAATATACCTTGGAATTAAATTGGCTTCAAAATCTAATATCTGCTTGTTTTTTACACCAATTGATAGTTGCTTCTTAGCTTTAGTTGTCAGTAACTGAGAGTGTTCCTCTTTTTTGTTGTCTTTGTCTCAGGTCCATTCTTGATGAATTTTACTTCGATTTGATTTGCATTATTTTGTACATTGTTGGAATTTATCAACAGGGGGAAGGTTGTGCCCAGAAAACAACATGTTGTTACCCTACGACATTCATTTGTGCCTATCTTATCTGACAAGATATTTTGTTTGTCTATGTTGTTCTTTATTTAAGGAAGGGGTCTTTCTCTGAAAATTTCAGGACTGTAGGTAAATTGTATGTATCTTTTTGTAACCTTGGGCCTGCATGTAGGCTTTGTTGAAGGCAGCTGGCTGTTTTTCCTTGACTTGTGGTTTCTAAATTTCCGCTGATTATGTGGGTTGTGTCCGTACATTTTTCCACATCCTATTATTTTCTATTTCAAGGGACACAAGATTTTACTGCTAAGATCTACAAACAATAATGGTCATCCAACATTTTATCATTTCAGTGGAGACTTTTGTAGAGTTTAATGAGCTGAAGGTTTAAGCAAGCAAGCAAGCAAGCAGCAACTTTTCTTATCACTTTTTATTCTAAACACTATTCGACATTAAGCACACCATACATTCGACTAACCATTTTGATGAAATGAACATTATGACTCAATGAAGTGAGCTCATAGAAAAAAAAGATACTAGTAGTGTGTGAACACAGGTTGATTTTTAAATATTTAATATTTAATATTTTAAAATGACATTACATATTTATTTTCAAACGAAATTCAGACATGAAAATGCCAAAGGCCATAACAATATAAATCTTAGTCTAATAAAATTTTCTTGGATAGATGAGCGGGCAAGAAAATTTTATTTGATCAAATATACTGCAAATTTTAAAAGAAATTTACCAAATTTTAACAATTTGTCCAAAAAATCAAATAACAGGGGGCTGAAAAAATTTGGGTGGGTGAGAATCTTAACAATTTAAATAAATCGAAAATATTTTATAAATCAATATACAACATGATTATCCAAAAATAAAGCTTATTTAGTTATTTTTCAACTTGTTAAGTGCTCTGACATTTCATAGTGTCAGTACTTCACCAAAATGATGATTTAGATGTAGGGTGTGATTAAATAATAACTAATATATTCTTACAGTATGGATACATTCATACCTAACCAGAAGACAAACTATGCCAAGATACTACTGGGGAATATTATGATTCTGTGAAAGCAAATTAAAGAACACCATTATCATAATGTCTTTGTTCATGTTGTATATTTATTGTTAAATCAGTGTAACATTTGCCCAGAAATGGGCCCAGTCACTGGTTAATAAAATTATTGTTATTCTTTATGCATACCAAGTTTTATCAACCTAGAACATTATATTAAACCTTATTAACTTTTTTGCTGTTTTTCATTGTGGTTTCTAAATTTCCTCTGATTATGTGGGTTGTGTCGCATCTCATTATTTTCTATTGCTATCAAAAATAATCAATCACTGCAACCTAAAATGGCAAAGTAACACCAATGTTTTGCGAGCAACACAAAAACCAATAAACTAAGGAGATAAAAACCTGACAATTAATCAACACACATGTACATATATTTGAATCTTCATGAAAACTTGTATACATGTATTTTTAAATTTCTCTTTAAATGTTTTATGTATACTCATGTTGCCCCCTTGATTGGAAAATAAAATATGTTCTATGTTCTATGTATTCTCAATCATTCCTATTAAAAGTGAAATGATTTAGTTTGTACAACAAAATGCCTTTGTTTACATTCTTCATTATTATGCTATTTGTTTATTTTATGTGGGTTGTGTCGCGTACACTGATTCCACATCCCATTATTTTCTATTAAGAACTGGATTTTTATCTTCTGAATTTTATTTTGACTTTGTGCCATTCACAAAACAGTGAAGTGTCTACTAGCCTTGTTGAAGGCTACTTTTTTTCATTGTGGTCTTAAAAAAAGAATAAACTTTCACTAAAACTTGTTTCCAAGTATGCATATCCTTGAAAAGTTCACAGGTCCACAACTGCCACAAACAGTTTTTTTAATAACAGGACGGAACAACAAATCACATACATCTATTATGTATACATGACTTCATTGTGGTTTGCTTTCTAAATTTCCGCTTATTAAGAGGGTTGTGTCGTGTACACTTATTCCACAACTCATTACTTTTCTATTGAATAGACATGCATGGAATAGCAAAAACAAAACAGGAAGTAGCCTGCTGACTGAGCTGGAAAGGGGGAGACACGGTACAATTCATCATACTAAAGATGTTTAAATTTGAAATTTGAAATCAATCCCTTTGGCAGAAGCTGAGAAATCTGTTATCATGGTTATGAAAAAAACTTCCCATTGTTGACCCTTGAAAAAGTCTAAGTCGGCTCGGAAAACAGGAAGTAGTCCGCAGACTGACCTGGAAAGAGCAGGCATGGTAAGACTCATCATGCTGAAGCTGTGTACCAAATTTGAAATCAATCCCTTCAGTAGAAGCTGAGAAATTGTATCAGATGGACAAGGTGATTGCAATATACAAAATGTACTAGCCTCCTCTCTTAGGAGTGGAGGTATAATTACTCAAAGTATTAACAAGAAATACTGGATAACCCCGCTTTAAAAAAAGTCTAAGTCCAATTATCTCACTTGAATGAAATCCGACAGCAACAGAAATTCCTCATTCACATCTCCATACAATGTACATCCTTCATGTAAAGGGTCATCAAAATCCATCAAGCAGTTTAGGAGGGGTTGTGCTTACGAGGTCTCACATTGAACAACATGTTTTAAAAAGTCTAAGTCCAATTATTTCCCTTGAATGATATCCAATAGCAACCAAAATTCTTCATGCACATCTCCATATGGTGGACATGCTTTGTGTAAAGTTTCATCAAAATCCATCAAGGGGTTTAGGAGGAGTTGTGCTTACGAGGTATGTGGATAGACGGACAGACAGAGTGATTCCTATATACCCCCAAACATTGTTTGCAGGGGGTATAATAAAAGCACTTTACTAAAAATTATGTGCTTCTGTTTATGATTTTATAAGCTAATTAAAATACAAGAACACATGAACTATATATTATTTCAAAAATGTACTTGCAACTTTCAACAACAGTATACACAAAGTCTGACAAAACTTTTTGATATTACAGGTTGACAAGATATAACACAATTTCAAAATTCACAATAATATCTTTTGAAGATCATGAACATGGTAATATTATAATATGAACATAAAATGATTTGCATTTTGAAAAAAAACAATCCTGCATTCATTCATTGCAAAACTCATGAATGGGTAAAGGTTTATGATATTTTAAAACATTTTTTTTCTTCTGTATTATTCAAGCAGTATTTGACATCTATTTCCTTCAGTTACTGAACCGTCTACATTTGTAAAACATCTTTACATGAATACATCTGTACATCATCCACAGTCTGCCTGAAAAAAAGATACATGTATATGTAGATTATGATGAAATATATTTTTTTTATAAAAACAAGTTGGTCCAGGAGAGCTAAAATGAATACGAATTCAATGTTTAAATAAAATTTTAATTTACATTTCATGATTTGGTATATTTTGGTAGAAATTAATATTGACAGCTTCACTTAGTTAAAAGTAACTTATGTACATTGTATACATGTATAATCTTTTGTGTTATATGAATATCTAAGTCTTAGGTCAATGCAAAACACACTGCTCCCCATTTTTCATTGGTCATGTTGAAGACTGCTGACTGTTCCTTTTTTTTGAAATTCCTGTTTATGTTTTTTGTTGTTGCGTAGACACTTATTCCTCATCTCAATATGGTCCATTACATGTATAAAACTATGACAGGTATAATGATCCAATACATATTCTGTCTGATTCATGCTTCACCTACTTTACTGGCAAAGTTACATGTACCTATTGAATTAGCTAATCCAATAGGTACATGGTCATTCAAAACAGCTGTAAATTGTCCACAACTTCACCGATAGGTCAAGACTGATTCTACAAGGACACTGCAACATCACAGTGCTGTTTTAATATTAGGATGGAAGTAGTTATGTACTTGAGATAGTCTAGGCCACCCCTGTTTTTGAAAATTTTAAAAACCGCTACCAGTACCCCCCACTGGGAAAATTTCAGAAAATGTAAAAATTTGTACTTGCATCGGTTGAGCGCATCCCTGTTTTTTTTTTCATACCCCAGTATACCCCCCCTCATGGATATAACCCCCCTGCAAAAAAGTTGGGAGAAGACAGAAAATAAAATGGGGAGAGTGGACATGTGGATAAGAGAGGTACTGAAGAGGTACTGAAAAAAGAGGTACTGAAAAAAAGAGGTACTGAAAAAAAGAGGTACTGAAAAAAAGAGGTACTGAAAAAAAAAGATACTGAAAAAAGAGGTACAAAAAAAAGGTACTGAAAAAAAACAATGTTGGCGGGAAATTTAAAAACTTAAAACTCAGTGATCTGTAACTCTTGTTTGTAAAAACTTCCTTTAATTTCTTCACCTTTCAAATCGTTTATTCTATAGGTAACAGGATTTGTATTTAAAACTTTTTCAATGACAAATATTTCTCTAGTCCAACGAGTAGTATAGCCCTTTTCGAATTTACCTTTCTTTTTTGTTATTCTTACTCTATCACCTACTTTGAATTTGGGTTTTGTTATTTTATCTTCCTTTTCCGAATATAAATTTTGACGTACCGTTAATTCATTTTCCAATTTACTCGCTGCAACGGGTGTTATTTTAATTGAAGAATGTACCGTATTATTATAATTTTTAACCAATTTATCTAATATATCGTAATATTTTAAAGTGTCATTGGCAGTAAAGTATTTATACATATGCTGTTTCATTGTTCCTATCCAGCGTTCCACCACACTAGATTTTTCTTCATTCTCAGTTGAATATAACTTTATGTTATTGTCTTTTAACAATTCTTTTACTTGTCGATTATAAAATTCTGATCCTTTATCCGACCAAATATACATTGGTTTTCTTTCTTTGAATAATGTTTTAAAAGCTTCGCTGACCGTTGCTCCTGTTTTGTTTTTCAAAGGGATTAACCAACCATATTTACTAAAAACATCTATAACTGCTAATAAATATTTATAGTGTTTATTTTGTTTTGAATATGGTTGCATATCAATCAAATCAACTGCCCATGTTTGGTCTATTGAATGAACATAAACACGTCTTTTAGGAAACGATTTTACAACTCTATGGTGCAATTCATCTGCCAATTTATTTGTAAGATTTTTTTTTGACATTTTTTAAGCAACTAAAAAAGTTTTCTTTAAAAATGATGGAAGGAAAAATCTGCACAAGGTGTAAAGAATGTAAATCATTTTGTGAATATCATAAAGATGGAAGAATGCGTCTTGGCGTTAAATCCGCTTGTAAACAATGTAATAAACCAAAACAAAGATTACATTATCAAGAAAATAAAGAAAAATATAAAAAAGCTTATCAAGAGTTTATGATTAGAAATCCTAATTATCAACATGAATATTACTTAAAAAATAAAAAATATACCTAATTAAAATTGTTTTTATTAAAAATGATCCCAAAAAAATCGTTTAAAGATCTTATAACTGAAACCACCATTGATGATATAGAAGAAACTGATATAACTAAATACATAGAATCACTAAAAGATAAAATACTTATTAATCAATTTCCTCTAAAAATAAAAATAATAATAACGAGTGAATTTACAACTCCCATGGCATTTGATATTATAGAAAGTCATTATTCCCATCCCGTTGAAGTTGTCCTAACGCAAAACAATTTATCTGTATTTTACAATAATTTAATAGATGATTTTAAAGCTTGGGTAGATGAATTTCAAGAAAGAGGATCTGGTTTTGTTTTCGATGGTATCAAAAGTGTAAAAGTAAAACAATATAAATATGAACATCAAAGAGCTTCGTCTTATATTCCCCTTCAATTTAAATCAAGTAATATTATCAACGTTCAAAATAAAAACGATAATAAGTGTTTTCTTTGGTCAATATTAGCAAGTTTATTTCCAGCTAATGAACATAAACAAAGAGTAACTAAATATAAAGAATATGAAAACGAAATTAACATGAAAGGAATTGAATATCCTGTTTCTATAAAAGATATCTCAAAAGTGGAGAAACAAAATTATCTAAGTATAAATGTATTTGCTTTAAAAAATCAAACAAATAAACAATCTTTGTATCCTGTTCGTATTTCAAACGTGGAAAGCCAAAACTTAATTGATCTCTTATATATTGAAAGTGATGAAAACACTCACTATTGTTTGATTAAAAATTTAGATAGTTTTATGTGTGATAAACATAATCATAAATCCTTCACATGTAGAAATTGTTTGCAAGGATTTCAAAGGCAAGAAACTCTAATAAAACACAAAAAAATATGTTATGATAATGAACATTGTAAAACCATTATGCCAAAACCAGGGAAAAACATTCTTGAATTTAAAAATCATCATTTCAAGAATAGATTACCATTTGTTTTATATTGTGATTTTGAAGCAAATAATATTCCAATTCAATCATGCGGTTCTGATCCTAATAAATCATATATTAAACAAATAAGCAAACAAGAAGTAAACAGTTATGGTATATATGTTCATTCCGATTACCCAGAAATATTTAAATCACAATACTTTTCTTATGTTGGTGATGATGCAGTAGAAAAATATGTGGAAAAAGTAATAGGAATATTCAAAGAAATAACTTATAAAATGTATCTTAATGAAAAGAAAACACCAACATTAAATATTCATGAAGAAGAAGAATTCCAAAATGCAACAAAATGTTACATATGTGGACATGAATTTAAAGAAAATAATAAAATCAGAGAACATAATCATCTTTCAGGTAAATACAGAGGAGCATCGTGTCAATCTTGTAATACAAAAGAAGGTAAAGCAACAAAATTAATACCTGTGTTCTTTCATAATGGATCAAATTACGATTTCCACTTTTTAATTGAAGAATTAATGAAGTATGAAGATGAATATAATAAAGTAAAACTTCTTTCTAAAAGCTCAGAAAATTATATTGCCATTGACTATGGATCACATTATAAAAAATTAAGATTCCTAGATTCATATAGATTTATGTTAAAAGGTTTGTCGGATATTGCAAAATCAATGAATAAATTTCCCATTTTAGAAAAAGAGTTTGATGGGAATACAAATCTTTTAAAACAAAAAGGATATTATCCATATGAATACATTAGTTCATATGAGAAATTAAAAGAAAAAGAATTACCACCAATAGAAAAATTTTATTCAACATTAAACCAAAAAACAATAACAGAAGAAGAGTATAAACATACACAAAAAGTTTGGAAACATTATAATTGTAAAACTTTAAAAGATTATCATAATTTATATCTTAAAACAGATGTTCTTATCTTGGCTGATGCATTTGAAAAATTTAGAAAATTCTTTTTGGAAAATCATGAAATTGACCCATGTTACTGTTATTCCGCTCCTGGTTTGACATGGCAATGTGGATTAAAATATACAGGGGTAAAATTGGAATTGATAATTGATGTTGATATGTTACAAATGTTTGAGAAAGGAATAAGAGGAGGATTTTCCGGAGTTTTAGGACCAAGACACGTAAAAGCATTTAATAAATATACTTCAAATTATGATAATGGAAAAAGAATATTGGATGAATATGAAATGGAAGAATGTATAAAAATAATAAAAAATGGAGGAAATTTAAATGAATTTTTAATAGAAAAATATTTATTATATCTTGATGCAAATAATTTATATGGTTGGGCAATGTCTCAAAAGTTACCAACTGGTGATTTTAAATGGGAAGAAGATCCTAATTATTATAAAAATATTCCAAAAGGAAGAGGATGTATAATCGAATGTGATTTGAAATATACAAAAAAATGTAAAAAGAAAACATACAAATATCCTTTAGCGCCGGAAAAGATGAAAATAAAAAAGGAAGAATTATCCCCTTATCAATTAAAATTATTAGGAAATAAACCATTGGGTAATGAAGAAAAATTATTTTTAACATTGAAAGATAAAGAAAAATATATAATTCACGACAGCATTTTGAAAAAATACATTAAACTTGGGATGAAGGTAATAAAAGTTCACAGAACAATTTCGTTTAAAGAATCAGACTGGTTAGCAAAATACATAAATTTCAATACAGAACAAAGAACCAAAGCAAAATCAGATTTTGAAAAAGATCTTTGGAAATTGATGAACAACAGTTTCTACGGTAAAACGCTGGAAAACATCAGAGGAAGAAGCGAAATTAAATTATTGACGGAAAGGGAAGAAGTTAAAAAATATATAAAAAAACCAAATTTTAAAGACTCAATTATATTTAATGATAACTTTGTTGCAATTGAAAACAACGTCACCTCTATTAAATTTAATAAACCTATTTATTTGGGACAAACTATATTGGATTACTCAAAACAATTAATGTACGAGTTTTATTATAATATTGTTAATAAATTATGGAAAGATAATGAAGTGGTTGCATCTGATACCGATAGTATGTTTTTGAATATTAAAGCCGAAGATGTTTACGAGGATATGAAAAACATATTAGACGAATTAGATACGTCCGGATATCCAAAGGATCACTCCTTATATTCAGAAACAAATAAAAAGGTAATTGGTAAATTTAAAGATGAACTAAACGGGAAAATTATGAATGAAATAGTTTTCTTAAAAAGTAAAGCATATTCTTATACATTAACGGATTTAAGTGAAGAAAAAAAATTAAAAGGAATTGGAAAAACTACAATAACTAAAGATATTAAATTTGACGATTATAAAGATTGTCTATTTAACAACAAGACTAAAATGAATAAAATGTGTACACTAAACTCTAGCAAACACAAAATGTATGTTAATGAAGTAAATAAAATAAGTATGTCTCCGTTCGACGACAAAAGATATATTTTAGATAATGGAATTGACACTCGTCCTTTTGGATTTTTATCCTAACTTCCATGCAACAAATCCAGTTAATGCCATACCACCAACAACAAATGCAATCTCTCTATTTTTCTGGTCATCCGATGGAGTATAAAAATCATTTAATGTAGGTTTGTCTGGTAACTGAGATAATTGTTTATTTGTGACACGATAGTATAGTTTCATTGCCTGGTCAACATCTTCAAAAGTCTGAACCGCGTGATGTTCCTTTTGTAATTGTTCATTAATAAAATCTAATCTTTGTATTCTTTTTTTATTCCATTCCGCTTGTGCTTTTTCCAATTTTTCTATAGCTTTATCATGTCTGATTTTCTCTTCGTTTGCATTACTACCCATATGCGAAAATAAATAATTACTCCCCGAAAATGCAAAAGCGTTTGTTATTGCCCCACCAAGCATCATTGCTAAAGCGCTTGCCATTTTATAATCATTGTTTTAAAGAGGTTCGCTCACTTCATTATATCAGCGGGTATGATACCTTGTTTAACCAACATATCTTTAGTTGCCATTGCGAGCAGTATATCAACGGTTAACATTGCAACATCATGCATATTGAAATCCACTTTTGGTGCCGATCTTTTTAATACCTTTCTACCTAATTCCGCATATCCAATTGTTAATAACGTTTCCACTCCCGCATGATATAACATATTTACAATTTCTTTTCCGTCTTTTGATGCTGCCATTTTAATATAATAAATTTAGTTAAATTCAAAAGGGTCAATTTCTTTTTTTTCTTTTTTTGATTCCTTTTTACACTCCATGGTTTTTTCTGGTTTTTTATTTTTATTATGAATATACCACCCCAATCCAACAATACCTATTGGAAAAAGTACAAATCCATAATTTAATAAATTTATTGAATGTTCTGGACAAGGAGGAAGACAAATTTCTTTTGGTTCATCTGTTTCTGAATCTTTTGTTATTTGTTTGATTTTTAAATTTTCTATTTTCATTTTTTCTAATTCTTTTTTTCTTAATTCTGCATTTCTTGTTCTTACTTCTGCACCCCTTTTACCGGCTGCAACCCTTTTTGGGTTTTTCTTTTTTTCTTCTTTGTTTTCTGGTTGTTCGATATTTTCATTCATCATTTTCTATGTCATTATTTGAAGGCGCTTCGTTTTCTGAATCTTTTTTAAATTCTATATGTTTTGCCGTTGTTAACATTGCGGTAAAAGGGGCAAGATACATTCCAAATTTATAATACAATTCACAACATGCACTATTTAAAGCGTTATTAACAAAAGGGTCTTCCTCTAAATCTTGTATTAGTTTTGGAGGATCAACAACTTTAAAATATTTTGATACACCCAAGACATACAAATTTATAAAACAGTTTCCCAAAGTCTTTGTCATACTAGACCCTAATCTTGCTTCATATTTACAGTATAGTTTGTTTATTTGTTCCGTTGTCATTCTGTCGATATCTGATATTTGTAGTTCTCTTCCAATATATTGTTTACTTTTTCCACCGACAACAATAGCCGATAATCTCTCACGTTTTTTATCTTGTGAGAAACCATCAACATCCAAGTTTTCCCCCTCAATTTGATCACCTAAAAATTCTTCAGCATTCATTTTATATGTTGAAAAAAAAGAATTTCTAAATTTTAAAAATTTAAATACGAAATATCCAACCAATGATAAGACAGCCATGTTTGTTGTAATTGTTAGAATTTCTAGAAGCATTGCTTTTTTTTAATGCTTATTTTTGCCTAATTTCTTAAGCATTACCCAAGCAATACCTAAGCATTTCTTAAGCATTACTTGAGCATTACTTAGTCAAGTAACCAATAATCGGTAGGTTGATCTGTCCTTAATATTAATTTACGATGCTTTTTTTTCTTAAGTTCTTCCTTTATTCTTTGCCTTTCTTCCAAAGTTGGGATGACGTCATTTTCTCTTAAACAATTGTCGTAACTATCCCTGTCTTTTGTGTAAAACATACATAACCATTTTGTTTGTTCTCTCAGATCTTTTAAGACAGAGTTGTATCTCTGAGAAATGACCCACACCGATTGTTCCGCGTGTCTTCCTGAAAATGCAAGCTCGGACAACATATCTTTTTTCTTTGTTAGTTCTTTTGTTGCACTGCAATCATCAATAATATATAACGTTGGATGACCGGCATATTTATTAAAAAAAAATCTCAAAAGCTCCTGTAACTTTTCTTCTTCTTTTACTATTGGATTAACGATGATTAGATTTTTTGTTTTTGGTTTTTTAACGTCACCAATCCATTCACGATTTTTGTATGCTTTGTTCCATTGAATGGTTGGGCAAAGTACAACTATATGTTCAAACACTTTATTATATTCTTTTTCTAATAAATCAAGAACAAATTCAGTCTTTCCACATCCTGTTTGACCGCAGATTATTGCACAATGGGGATATTTTGGCATTTCCATTTTTTAAGGAACTGAAAGGGCTTCGCCCACTAATAATTAACTTCTTTAAATCTTCCATCTTCAAAATTAATTTGTGCATCTTGTATAACAAACAGATAAACATTTATTGATTTGTCTGCTCCTGAAGTTTTGGTTATTTGTATGGTAACGCCTTCAGAAGTGTTTTCGATTCTTCTGCCCGAACCGTGTAATGCATTATCATCCGTTGAACGTAAATCCAACCATAATGCATAATTAGTCGTTAAATATTTTTCCAATGTTGTATATGATAAATTTAGATTTTTTGCAATCAGGTTTGTTTCTTTATCCCTTTTTGAATTTAAACCAAAGAATTTATTTATTTCATCCCACTGTTGATATGCTTTCATTCCTTGACTATAAAGTTGATTTGGAACCCCTTCAATTGTCATTTCTACTTTTGTTATGTTAGGATTATAAAAAGTTTCAGTGCTTGTCCTATCAGGATCTTCAAAAAGCATTAGAATTCCTTTCATGCTTCTGGCCGGAACATTTAAATTAATATTCCACAATGTATCGGATTTGTTTTTGGTTATTTTTCTATGTCTCAGTATTCTATCGTACAAAATAACCATCTTACCGTCAACTTGTTGCCTTATCTGTCTTGCCAATTCAGCATCAGTAACCATATCAAATTCTAAACAAATGTTTTTGACTTTATAACTTGCAGATGCATCCGACGATTTGATAACATCACCATAACTATTAAATGTAAGTTCATATTCAAGTCTATCACCAAGACCCGCTTGATAAAAAGGCATATGAGTTTCTAAAAGTTCAAAATCAAGTGGGATACAAAATCTTGAACCATATGCAGTTGCAATGGCCTCATCTCCCACGTCTGACCCTTTATCATCTGCACCAACCCTATGTTTTAACATGTTTGCCTCACCGATACCTTGATATGCCATATTTACACGTTCAGATGCAGATTTCCATAAATCAGTATAGCAATAATAGATGTCACTATCATCAATTGACATAATTTCATTTCCGCTAATACGAATTGTTGTTTTTTTAACTATTGCCCTTCCTATGTTTTGATATATAGTTGCATTGTCGTCTGTGGATTGGATTTCTATTTCGAATGCTAATCTGGTTGTTCCGGGAACAATAACATCATTGTTGCCTAGATTTGGGAATCTCACTAATAACTGTTGATTTTGATCAATAGTTGAAGGATTATTGGTTATCACCACACTTTGGCGAATACCTTTTACACCGCGGGGTTCTCTTGTTTTTCTGTAGGGATTTAATTTGTTTCCGTATGCCGACATTTTTAAAGAAAAAAATTTGTTATAAAAATAATTCAATTGTTAATGATATTACAATGTCTACACTTGATGCATTTTCCCATGGGACTGACAAAGCATCCGATATTAATGGTTTAGCGTCAATAACAAAATTTATTGCATCTCCAGCTTCAACTTTTAAAGGGATGTAAAACGTTTCAAAATTACCATAAATATTTGCGTCATAATTCAGTTTATATTTTAATGAATCATTAAGATTTATGGTAATGTATATAGAATCCGCGGTTGGTGCAGCATTTCTTGCACTCATTCCTAGAATTTGTCCGGGATAGGCCATTATATATTCAACTTCACTTCCATTTTCACCAAAACCAATTTTTCTACTTTTGCCAACATCCCCCTTATATGCTGTATTAATACTTATTATTTTTCTATCTGGTATATTTTGAACTTTTTCATATAAAATAGTATTATTGAGATTTATTATTTTCATTGAATTCTTAATATCATTCAATTCTGATTCGGGAAATTTTTTTTTATTAAAACCAAATATACTCATTTTATAAGCTCCAAAATGCAAACCACAGGTAATTTATTATTTATCTTATTATTATTCTCATCTCTAATTTCTAATTTAAATTCTGTTATAACATCGTTTACCAAGCATTTATATTCCGGATTTTCAAATCTAACTGTTATAACATCCCCGAACTCTTTATTTTCAACAGGAATAACCGTTAATAAAGTACTAGGCTTTCCATCAAAATAATTATGAGAAGTACTTACTTGCTCCAAATGTAAATACAATGATTTGTGAATAGCAAAATCTATGGGTTTATTTCCTACGTGCGTTTGATTGGCTTCAAATATTTGTTTATGTCTGAATCCCAACATCTGTTTCAATCCTTTACTTATTTTTAAATCAGTTGGTGTTGTCAATGATGCAAACCCATTTGTTTCATTTACTTCTATTGTAATATTCGCTTTTTGAAATTCATCTTTAAGTTTTTGAAACCCATAACATCCATCTGTAATTTTTATGGTTTTTCTTTCTTCAACTTTTCGTATTTGTTCATCTAAAACATTATACCAACCTAAATTATATGTTATGGATTTTAAACCGATTTGTTTATTTCCATTTCTATTATCAATGCCTTCACTTAGATTTATTATATTATTAATATTTGATATAGTGTGATACATTTTTTAAGATAAAAAATGACTAAAATAACAGTAGAATTTAAATATAATCCCAATGCAGAGCATGACACTCGTCCAAATAATAAGGTAAAGAAAAGTTTGAATCTTATCAAACAAACAATATTTGTTAATCAAAAAGATAGCTTTGAAGTCATTTTCCCTGATTTATTTAAAAATTATCAAAATCCACCAATACACACCAACGAACCATGGAATACATGGATTCATTCCTCATTTGATTGGTGGCAATGTCAGCTAAACTTTGCCGTCTGGTGTGCCACTGCAGGATGTGGGGTTTCTTTTGTTGATCATATTCAAAATACCACAAATCTTACCAGGTCGGTTTATATGTTTCATTTGTATTATTGTACGGCTAGAATCTTAAAAGAACTTAAATCCCCTTTACCAAGTGACCCGGCATTTTGTTATTACAAAAACCCATATTCTAAAGCTGCTTATGAACGATTATGTAATGAGTTTAATGTTTCTCCAAGAACAGATTGGAGACAGAAAATGGAAAAAGCATGGCAAGGATTGGGATACTTTACCCAGTATTATAAACCAGGTGGAGAATATAGATATCATCACAAAAGTGAAGGACCTTTTTTTAATGTTATGGATAAATTATATCATTCACAGGATATAAGTATGGCTTGGACAACATTTATACCAAACATATCAAAGGGTTTTACAAAAGCTGGAATAGAACGAATTAATGAAAGTATTAGAACTTATGTGTGGGCTTTATTAGGTGCACAATCTCAAACAAAAGTAGAAATATTAAAAGTAGGAACAGGATTTGATGCACAAAAACAATTTTTAGCAAATGTACAAGATGTTATTAACAGTCCTATCGATTTGCCCACTCAGATATCAAATTATCAAAATGTTTTAAAATATGCAAGAAGTAAAGTTGATTACGCTTATGGACTTGGTTTATACATGTCTCCCAGCGATATGGTTTTACAAATTGGTACTATCGTTGGTTATAATAATAAAATTGTAATTGCAACAGAAAACCAAACGCTCGGCTTGAACGACGATTTGAATAATAAAAATTTTGATCCTGTTGATTCTAACCCAAAAAAGTCAGAACCAAAAATACCGGAACCAATAACAATAAAACAAGTTCAAATACATGACGATCACGAAGATCATAAAAAGGCAATAATATTTGGAAGTATTGTATTGGGTATTACAGCGCTTAATTTATTTTCTTAAATATTCCCTGGCGGCGGTATATAATAAACCAACAACCAAAACAAGTAAAGCCCATAAGTTGTTTGCAAACCAATTTACTACGTCTTTTGTTGTGGACAATAACCAAGATACGATTGAACCTATAATACCTGGTAATGCAGCTCCTAATTTTCCTGCAAGAAAAGATAATAGTTTTCCAAGATTTTTTAACTGTTTCTTTATCCAGTCTTGTACACCGCCTTCCGATGGCGTTGGGGGAGGAGGTGAAGGGGAAGTAGATCCACCAGTAAATGTTTCGACAATAACACCGATAATCATTCCAAAAGCGGTTAAGATACTAACCAGGGTGATGCCTTGTTCTCTTAATAAAGTCCTTATTCTTTCGCCTAATGTTTTGTCTTCGTTTAATACTTTACGTATTGTCTCTTTGATTCTATTTACCTGACTACGTAATTTTTCTTTATTGATATTAATTACTTCTAGTCTTGAACTTCTCTCATATTCCAAATCTCTAATTCTACTACTTATTCTTTTTATTTGGAATTCGTCATTGTCGTCTTTGGCTTGTTCTAATTTGGTATTTTCTTTTGCTAACTCTTTATTTGTTTCGTTTAGTTTTGCTAATTCGTTTGCAATCTCTTCTTTTACTGTGGTCATTGCGCTGATTACGCCATCCATCTCTCTTTTTGTCATGTCTGTTTGTGTTTCTTCATTTATAAAAGATATTCCTTGTTCATCAAATGAAGTTTCTATTTCTTTCACATATGTTTCTGCATTACTTGCTCTTTCCAATAATTCTTGTCCTTCTTGTTGTGTGGATATTTCTTGTAATGGAATATTTTCTATGGTATTATTAAGTTCACGAATTGGTCCTTTATTTAACATTCTTTGAAACTCCGCTCTACCTTCTCTTATTCTATCAGATATTTTAAAATCATTTACACCTAAAACATCTCTGATAAAATTAATGCCATGTTGTTTTTGAAGAGTGCTAAATTTATAAAATTTTAATAAACCGTTTTGGTAATATGTCAATGCAATTTCCTTAGCATTTTCATCTTTTACATATAACAGTAGTCTTCCATCATTATCTTTCCTGATAAAAAAATCTTTATAATTTTTATCTGAATATGTTTCACGATTTTCTTCATAAAATCTTTTCATCATTGTTTTTGTAGTTTCTTTTTCACGAATTTTAGCGTCATTTTCTGATAAATATCTTAACACTTCATATTCCTTATTTATTGACTTTTGAAATTCTTCGTCATTTTGAAAAGACGTTTCTTCTTCTTCTTCATTATAATCATCTTCAAATGCGGGGTTATCAAACTCAAAACCTCCTTCAGCCATTTTTTTAAAAAGAATTTAATTCATATTTTGGTGGAGGATCATTTACTATAGTTATTTTATTGAAGAAAATAAGCGAGCAAGTCGAGCGGTTACCCTTTAAATATTTTCCATTTTTTTTTTAAATTCACTTTTTACTCTAGATTCTATGTCTTCTATTAATTTCTTTTTTTCATCATCATTCATTTTTTCACGTGTGTATTTTGTACGTATTTTTTCTTTCATTTCATTGTATTTTTCCAATTCGTTTAAAACCGATTTGAACTCGTTCTCGCTTATTTGTCCATCGGTTAGTGATTTTGATATCAAATCTTTTATGCTGTTTAACTTGCATTCTGCCATTGTTTTAATTTCGTAATGTTTTTTTGATTTTGTTGTTAACTTTCTTCTAGCAAATTTAACCAATCCTCCTACACTCCCGCATACAATAGCTGCAATTTGTAATGGAAGTAAAAAAGGAAAAGCTATTCCAACACCGGCTAAACCAACAGATGCAGTTATTAGACTTGTGTCGACACCATCGGTGGCATTTACCCCTCGTTTATATTTTTTGTATAGTGATTTGCGTTTATCTCTCTCATTTATTAGTGTTTTTTCTATTTCTGTTATTTTTTGTAGTCTGTAATTTTGTCCATCTTCTATGGGTAATTCGGGATATAATTCCGGAGCTGTGGGTTGCTTCATTTTTAAAGTGTAATTTTGAGATTTTTATTTCTTTTAGGACCTGTTTTGAATTTAACATATTAGAAAACTACCCCGGTTATGCATAACCGTTTATAAATATAGCATTGACGGAATATATACATGATCATGTATGATCACCCATATGGAATAAGAAAATCTTAAACAAATATACTATATTTAAAAATCATTTTTTTTTCAATGTACACGTCAATAACTAGTCTAACATTAAGAAAATCTATATAATACACCTATGCAATAGATCAAGTAAGTTTGAAAAATATTCCATTAATAGTTAGTCAAAACAAAACATTATCCGTAGCAACGGTGCTACTGCGGTGTCGCCGTTACCATGTTATGAATTAGGGTAGTAAAACGATACAAAATATATAATCGGTTCTAAGCGAAAAAATAATCCTTAGCAACGGCGCTACTGCGGTGTCACTGTTGCCATGTTATGAATTTCAGGTTTTAAAAAGGACTGTACATGATAAGCAAGGAAAAGTAACGGTGTGTCTCCTTACTGCGTCGGCAGATTTGTGGCCGCTGAAGGTCCTGGTTCTGGACACAATATGTCCTGAGACGATGTCATTTCTTGCATGGGGTACAAAACTGGATCTTGTTTCCAAAATGAACCCATCTCTGGACTGCTCTCAAACAAGGCCACAAGTTCTTTCTTTAGCCTGTAGATTTCGGTGAAAGACAGCCCAACACTATAGAGTTTATAGTATCCCCCCAACGATTTAGCACAATCCCTCAACCTTCGTGAGTAAGAAGGGTGAATTCCAACATTGTCAAGGAGCCACTTACTCCATGTAATTTTGGTAATCCCTTGGATACGGAGTTGAAAGAATTTGTTGAAAACAGCGTCGAGCAAGAGTCCGTATTGAAGGTAAAAAAACAGAGTCTGCGCATTTTGGCGTTTGATATTCTTAAATCCGTCTTTTAGTTTTGAAATCGCTTCGCCTTCAGTTGTAATATTCCCAATTTCAAACATAAACACATCTCTGTTTACCAACATCTTTGTATCTACAATGTGTTTTACCAGATATTCGTGAAGTTCTTCGGGACTCCGTTTTTTCGCTCCCTTTGCTTTTTTTTTCAAGATCACTCCATTTAAATCACTCTTTGGTTTTTTAGGGGGAATTTTATCAGTAGGTCCACCCACTATAACATTGTTTAAAAAATTAATCATATGCACATAAAAAGTCTGGTGCTCTAAAATAATTGCATGTTGTTCATCTGTCCATGAGTAATTTTGCGTAGCATCCATATTTTGAAAATATGATTAAATTGACGAAATCCCAATAAAATATTACAACGATATCCGTTCGCAATCCAAATTTCAGAATGAATAAACACCTACAGACAATTTACCTACATGTTATGACAACGTTATCCAAGCAACATGCAAACACACTCTTGACAACCATGTAAATATTTTCCAATGATCTATTTAGTGTATTCAAAAGCTATGTAGCATTAAAAAGAGCTTTAAATAATAAATATACTTACAAAATCAATGCGGGAATTTAACATAAATATTGACAGAATTTATTTCGCACTACCTTGTAATTCATTAGAACCATTTTGCAATTTTGGATGCCCCAAGGCGTGATATTTTTTTTACTGTACTCCAAGGGATTTTTTTTTCGGTGAACTTCTGACCTCTTCAAAATGTTTTCATTTTGGAATTCGGGACTTTTTTTCTCTATTCAGCACCCATTCAGTACCTCTTTTTTTTCAGTACCTCTTTTTTTTCAAGTACCTCTTTTTTTTGCAGTACCTCTTTTTTTTCAGTACCTCTTTCAGTACCTCTCAATTTTTTTTTCATCTTTCTTATCCCCCATTTTATTTTCTGTCTCCTCCCAACTTTTTTGCAGGGGGGTTATATCCATGAGGGGGGGTATACTGGGGTATGAAAAAAAAAACAGGGATGCGCTCAACCGATGCAAGTACAAATTTTTACATTTTCTGAAATTTTCCCAGTGGGGGGTACTGGTAGCGGTTTTTAAAATTTTCAAAAACAGGGGTGGCCTAGACTATCTCAAGTACATAACTACTGATGGAAGTTAAATTTCTGAATCTGTTCATTTCAGGAGAGTACTATGATACAGTAGATTTTTAGTTCAAACATATTTATTGAACCTGGATTGGGAACATTATACATAATGTAGCTTAACATATGCCTGTTTAATGCAGTTTGCTAGTGTGCTCTTTGTTGTGGCCCCCATTGAGTCTACTCTTACCGACCTCAACAAATGTGACTTTAACGTGCACAGGGTATTGCTGTCCCTAAACACATGTACAGATCAACCCTAATTTCGTTCCTCGAGTCCATTCTCCCAAATGATGTCAAGGCCAAGGGATAGTCTGAAAATCAGTCCATGAAATTCTCACCGCAGACGAGGATCATACCAAGAACCTCGTAGTTAGCAGCACAACTCATTTTCCACTACACCACTGGCTAGATTT
Organism: Arcuatula senhousia; assembly: GCA_963971305.1. Classification (NCBI taxonomy): domain Eukaryota; kingdom Metazoa; phylum Mollusca; class Bivalvia; order Mytilida; family Mytilidae; genus Arcuatula; species Arcuatula senhousia. The sequence goes on from OZ020306.1 coordinate 13,492,878, forward strand.
ATCAATTATGTTCATGGGTACACGACATTGGCAGATACAAAGCCAACCATCATCATCCACTCCTAACAAGGCCAACATAAACAGACCAAATTTTGATGATATACCAAAAATACATCGTACCCATTCTGATTCATGTACTTTATCATCGCATGGAAATAGTATACCATCTGACCCAGAATCATCTCTAATGTCAGAAATTCATGAACAACAATCATCAACAGGAAACACCCAACAACAAGAATCATCAATAATAAATCCATCAAATAACCTAAATATCCTAGTTATCAACTTTCAGAGTATACGGAATAAGAAAACCGACCTGTACAATATTATATCCTGCTTAGAACCAGATATTATTATCGGAGACGAAACTCACCTCGACCCCAACTTCTTAGACCCTGAAATTCTACCATATGGCATTCCATCTGAACACCAATATAAAGTGTTTAGGAAAGACAGGAAAGAATTAATCGAAAAAGGAGGTGGTGGGGTAATCGTAATGGTTAAACCAATATACGAGTGTGAGGAGTGCCCAGACCTAGACACAGATTGTGAAATTAAATGGGTAAAACTAACATCACCGAAGAAAGACTCAATACTAGCAGGTGCATTCTACATAGAGCCAAAATCAAGGATAGACACACTGGAACAACTAGACATATCAATATCTAAAGCAACCAACTCCAGCAAATACAACAAATGCAAAATCTTTATTGGAGGTGACTTCAACTTAGGGGATATTGATTGGAGTGATGGAGGCAGTGTGCCCACAGGAGCAAGAGACAAACAACACTGTGACAAACTCATTTCCATCCTCAACTGTCATGGACTCGAGCAAGTAAATCAACTAGAAACAAGACAGGGGCGCTTACTAGATCTTTTAATAACATCTCATCCTAACCTCGTTCAAAAATGCCATACATGCCCGCCAATTGGTCTCAGCGACCATGATATATTATCAGTGAAAACCCTCATTAGACCAGGGAAGCCAAACAAAACCTCAAGAACAGTGTACAACTATAAAAAGGCAAACTGGAACTCAGCAAACACAGATATGTCAGAACTCCACAAAAACTTTTTTGAAACCGAAAGAAGTAGTACATCAGTAGAAGAAGATTGGCAAGATTTTAAAACCATAATATTTAGAGTAATGGATGACAACATTCCAAAGAAAACCATAAAGAAGAAATGTGACTTGCCATACATGAACAGACAAATAAAGCAGATGATACGAAAGAAAGAACGCATGTACAAACAAGCACAACGGAATGGACCAAATAGCCAGCAAGCAACAGATTTTAAAAACTACAGAAAAACGGTCAGGAACACCATTCATTCAGCCTATCATCGATATTTAAATAACATGTTAGACCCAGAAAAAGACACCACCTCTAAGACCTTCTGGAAGTATATAAAGTCAAGGAAGCAAGACACCATGAACATCGGAACACTAAAGGCACATGGAAAAATAGCTGATACACCAGTAGAAAAGGCAAACATGCTAAACAACCAATTCACCTCAGTCTTCACCAAGGAAAACCTGCACAACATCCCAGATATGGGCCCTTCACCATTTACTGCCATGCCTAATATAGAAATATCATGCAATGGAGTCACAAAGTGCATAGACAGACTTAACGAGAAGAAAGCCAGCGGACCAGATTTGATACCCATAAGATTTCTCAAGCAGATGAAAGAACATGTAGCACCATTATTAACCTCCATCTTCCAAAAGTCAATCAACACTGGCGACATACCCACTGACTGGAAAAATGCGAACATCGTCCCAATATATAAGAAAGGTGATCGAACCAAACCAGAAAATTACCGTCCAGTGTCATTAACAGCTGTAATATCAAAGATGTTGGAACACATAATCGTCTCCCAAATCATGGACCATCTTGACACCCAGAATATCCTGCACCAAAACCAGCATGGATTCCGCGCCAAAAGATCGTGCGAGGCACAACTTATTATGACTACTGACGACATTGCCAAAGAACTGAACAACGGAAAACAGGTGGATATGGCAATACTCGATTTTTCTAAGGCCTTCGATAAAGTCCCTCACCACCGACTATCGATGAAGCTACATCACTATGGTATACAAGGCACCACCCAGAGATGGATTGAAAATTTTCTGAGCGACAGGAAACAGCAGGTTGTGATTGACAACGCAACATCAGACACCAGTCAAGTAACCTCAGGAGTCCCACAAGGGACGGTGCTAGGTCCTTCTCTCTTCCTCATATACATCAACAACATAGCAGACGATATAGCCTCAACCATCAGGCTCTTTGCTGATGACTGCGTACTATATAGAACAGTAAACAACGCTGATGATAACTCCACCTTACAGAAAGATCTCGATAATTTAGTACGATGGAGCGACTTATGGCAAATGGAGTTCAATGTTAAAAAGTGTGCGATTATGCAGTTCACAACATCGACGAGGAAAAAACCAGCCGACTACACCATGAGAGGAGAATCGCTCGATATAGTCCACCATCACCCATACTTAGGAGTGGAACTTAGCGATACCCTGAAGTACCATCTACACATAGACAAGATATGCAAGAAGGCATCAAGCACACTTGGATTCATCAAGAGAAATCTAAGACACTGTCCCCAAAAGGTAAAAGAGAGAGCATACCAAAGCTTAGTTAGACCAAAGCTGGAATATTCATCAACAATATGGAATCCACAACAGACCACCCAAATTAAGCAAATAGAACAGGTACAAAGGAATGCAGCAAGATTCGTCACCAACAAACCATATAACCCAACCAAACCTGACAGCGTTACAACAATACTCCAAACTCTAAACTGGGCATCCCTTGAACAACGAAGAAGAAACTCTGATGTCATATTGATGTACAAGATAACTCACTCACTCCTGGCGGTTCCGACTATTTACCACCCTGTTTCGGCCACAGCAAGAAGTGCCAGCCTGAGACGCAGCAACACACACAAGTTCCTACCATACCATTGTAGAAACAACACATACCAACATTCTTTTTTTCCAAGAACTATTATATACTGGAATATGTTGCCGAACTCCATCATCCAGCTGCAGACAGTGGAAGACTTTAAGTCATCCATCCAGTCGAGCGCACCATGGACAACCACCAACTAGACTCAACCCACATTGTACAGTGTAGAATACATGTTAGGATTTTAACTGATTGATGTACAGAATATTACTCTTTTTTTGGTTTTTTACCTGCACCATGACACTATGCGCATGTTCTTTTAAAGTTTCCTCGGCTAGATGTCCAATTTGGATTTTCCGAGTATCAGAGTTGAAGTTGAAAGGAGGGAGGGTCAACCCCTTTTCCTCCGAATATTATTAAAAACTTTTATACAGATTTTCAGCAAAATTAGGATTCCTAAAATAAGTTTGTAACCCTTTAACCCCCAACCCCCATTGATCCACATAACCACCTTTTGGCTTTTGAAAACAATAGCGGATCCATAGGGGGGGTCCGACCCCCGGAACCCCCATTTCCTCAGTATTTTTAAATTTGCGTGTAGAATTTCAGCAAAATTTGTCTGGAACCCCCTCCCCCTTTTGGTCACAGTTCACAGTATGTGGAACCCCCCCTCTTTCGACAAATTCTGTATACGCCCCTGGAAAATGTTTTGTCCACCCCCGCTCGGTCACGTTGACGTAGAGAAGATATTTCTTGTGACTTGTGTACAATATGACCATTACTATCTTAATACTTACTTTGATACTTATCTGATTCTATTTCTCAACAAAATTTTCAACTGGTTAACCTCATAACTATGGAATTTAATATATTCTTTGTCGTTCATCCCGCCATTACCTCCACATGGTCAACACTCCGTATTCCGATCCTGTTTGCGTTTTACTTTCCTAGTTAGAGAGGTTCCTAACGTACCTCCCTTCAAAGTATCTGAATTAGCATTAACGAATACAAACACAAAACGGTTATAAGACATAATAAGAGTATTGAGGAGATCATTTTTGAATGTTAAACAAACATATCATTTGAATAGACGTTATTGAACAATCAACGTCAACCGGTTTTACAATAAATAGATTATCAGAAAAATATTACCCCGATTGACATTCATATTCTATGACCAATGATAATAAAATTTTATCAATTTATTAAAATTTTAGAAATCCAAACGTTATATGAAATTATTAAAAAATTCCACTGAGAATAATAAACATGAAAAGACCACACGCTTACGCCCGATATTTTTATTCCCAGCTCTGCATTAATTGTGTCCGCGAGCACAGTGTCATATCAGTTTAATGGTATTTATCTGTACTCATAACCATAACAATCAAAAATAAATTAAAGATAATCAGGACCATAAATAGGTAATGTTTTTTTTATGCTTCATATATGAAATTTACATTCGAGTAGTTCTTCATTTTATCCCTGTAAAGTTGGTCAAATGTTTCGTTCTGTGCTACTGTGAACCAATGTTTCCAATCGCCGACTTCTCCTGCAAAACAAAAGCAATGCTACAAAGAGGGGTACTGAATGTTTAGTGTTTAAGAACGTTCAAAATAATAGTACTGTTCAATGATTTAAAATCTTATACAATGAGTTTTACTCCCAATTCCTTCTTTTTCTAATTGCATACTGCTCAGGAATAGCAACACTGTCCAGAGTGGAATCAGGACGAATAAAGAAGACATTTCCTCAACTCATGACAGGTATATATATATAATTCAAAACCATTTCTACTAGTATTTCACAATGAAGATTACAGGGGAAGTGTTCTTGCTAAGTTAGGTAAGGTATAAAGGTGTTTAAAAATTTAAAATTGTCTAAACCCTAAGATTCTTCCTACCCCAGACATATGTTCATCATCTTAGTGATAATTGAATTCCCCAGTTTCATTTTTGTTTTTGTTTTACTGTTTTATGCTCTTCATAATCATATCGTGTTTGACATTTTCAATATTTTTGGTAGGGCGACTCTGATGAGTCTTGAATAGACGAAACGCGCGTCAGGCGTAGCAAAATTTATTGTCTGGAACTTTGTTGTCATTTGTATTTCGAACACCCGTGAAGGTTAGCACTGTTGGTGGAGTTTAAATTCCCCGAGGTTAGCCCGCTCCGGCACCAACACTTTTGTGTTGGAGAACACATCAAAGCTTTTAATTATCCGTTGTCTAAACCCTAAGATTCTTCCTACCCAAGACATAGGTTCACCATCTTAGTGATAATTTAATTCCCCAGTTTCGTATTTTTGGTTTTACCGTTTTAATGCTCTTCATAATCATATAGTGTTTGGAATTTTCAATATTTTTGGTAGAGCGCCTTTGAAGAGTCTTGAATAGACGAAACGCGCGTCAGGCGTAGCAAAATTTATTGTTTGGAACTTTGTTGTCATTTGTATTTCCACTCTCAAGAAAACTGATCAAACCATTTTTAATCGTATATATTTATTCCTTTTAAACTTTTAAGGACAAAAACCTTACAAAAACTATATCTATGTGAACTCATCTTATTTGGGTGACTACGTAGCTACCTTTCCTATACATAGTGGATGTGTTGTCGGATGTAGCTTGTCTACTCTCGTCATACTGATAAATCTTCAGCAAATCAAACGTACACTTCTCTGCAACTTCTTTTATAAACTCGTCTGATCTGTTTAAATTAAGAAAGTCTGCAATACGTCCTGTTTCTTTAATAGGATTCTAAATTTAATAAAGAAACAATGTCTTGGTATAAAACTGTAACAATAGGCGATGGATTCAGGCATTTCTGAATCAGGTTTAATGGTGTAAATTTACCTCTTCCATTCACGCAGTGGTCAATATGATCTAGCAGTAACACAAAAATTTAAAAAAATTAAAATAAACGATACAGAAATTTACAAATTAAGGTATAAAATTACAGAATAGAGAAAAATAAGCAAAAAAAAAATAACAGAATACAGAATTAAGGACTCCCACCATCCACACCCTCATAGACAAATATAAGATAAGTACAGGTGTGGGTTTGACGTACAGATTTTGTATTGTCCCCTTCAATTTGCACTGAATTATCGTTGACAACGCGGCAAGTGTGTTGTAAATAAGCAGCAGGACATGTAGCTGCTATTACAATCCGTAATACCTATATTCACTCTGATGGTAGTTTCAATTGTTTTTTTTTTCTGCGTGTTTGTGATTTTGTTTTGTATCGACTGGTTTTGACTTTGCTTTTTCCGACTGCTGACATTCGAATGTCCCATTGATGCATTTGACTTATTTGCAACTTTAGTGTGTATTTACATGCGTGCTTATTGTTTCATGTCTACGACAAGAAAGTTGTAAGTCTTTGATTTTCTTATTGCATGTGTCTATATATATGGAGAAAATATATGCATTGTACATGTACTCACAAGGATCACGTCTTCATACAAAATTTGTAAAATGTTAACATTGCTGTTTTGTTGTATCGTGTGGAAATCTTTGGTATAAGTAAACCAGCCCCCAAAGAGTGTATCTAGAATAGATCTAAAATTGTCATTTACCCAAGCGCAAAAAAGTCAACAGGCTCATGCCCAATTCTACTTTTTAAGATTGAATTTTTTTTGTACTACATTTGCAGGTATTATAGTGGTTTCTAATTTATATCATTGCTTTATGTGATAAACATAATACACAAATTTGAAAGCGCTTGATTTTTTTTAATTGGAGAACCTGAATCTTGTAATTCTATGCATGGCAGTGAATATAAACCGAAATATATCATACCCAAATAAGATTACATTGAACATGTACAATTCAATAGAAGAAAATGAGATGTGGAATAAGTGTACGCGACACAAGTCTTCAAGGCACAACGGCCGTTGATTAATCATATAACTTTATAAGCAATTAAAACTTTAATCTTAACTACCTGTAAGGACATAGTCGTTAAAGAACTCATCCCAAGACCAGTTAGGTACTCCAGATTTTCCTCGTAAGAAATTAAATTGTGAAACAGCTCTGTCTTTTGGGTTTCTATTCACGTAGATAATCTTGAAGCCATTATCCACGTGTTTCTTGGGTAAATATCGAGGGAGAAGATGTGTGTGTAGAAGTCGTGGGTTGGACAGCCGATCTGCTGTGTTTATGTCCATCCAGCATTCAATATTACATTGCCCGATTGATTCTTTCAAGTTATACTCGGTCTTGTTGACGATTAGCATAGATGTTATTTCAAATACCCAATGGCTGCCTAAAAAGTATACATATATGTCAATGATAGACATATTTAAAGGTTTAAAATATTCTTTGTTTGCTCTGACGTCCCAATTTCGGCTTTTTCCAGAGAACTTGAGACCATGGGACAATTTGAATGACTTCTTGTCTTTGTCAAATCTAAAGTCTGTACCTGTAGCCCGCTTCATATCGGTTGTAATCATGTCCGAAAGGGGTTCATGATATGGGATGCTTGCTGTTTTTCAATTGTCCCTTGATTTAGGTTGATTGTATTGCGTACACGTATTCCAACTATCATGCATTATCGCCCACTTTTTTTATTTTACTTATTTCTTCAAAATAGCAACATACTTATTTGAAAATATTTGACGAACTTTAATTTAGCTTCTTAATTTGAACGTGTTGAAAGAAGCAAATTTGGCATCCGAATGTCAAAAGTCCAAAATCTAAGAGACAAAACCAGTAAACACCAACGGGAACGGGACAAAAATAAACAGACAACATGTAAAACACGGAAACACAAAAAAAACCTACTGAATATCAATTAACAATGCAAACTCAAGTCGTAACGAGAGTGAACGCACAGGAAGAGTCGCGTTGCAAACATTCAATTTAGTGTATTATCATCATCATCATCATCATCTTTATCATTATCCAATCACTCATCTGCGAGATCGAAATCCCATATTTGTCTTTAAGCACATGATAAAAAATTTTTGAGTGAAGACTGAAACCGAGGAGCAATATAACCCTGTGTGAGTAATTTATGTGTCGAAATCGATGTTAGTCCCGCAAGCTCTGGAATAATGAATCAAATGTGATACGTAAACCCCATACGCTGGAGCAGACGGAATGTTGCTACACAAGAAGGGTATTTTGGCGATTGGAAAGTTGAAGTCTTCACGTTTGTCAAAGAGCTTTGTTGAAAGTTACTCCTTGAGAGTCTTTTTCAAGATGTAGATCTTAATATGAAACAGACTTCCTGGAATCTGCAGTGTCTCAAGTTCCTGAGGATATTTAGGATGGAGAAAGTCATCAAATCAAAAATTGTTCATTGAAAGGACATCATCAATAACACGGAAAGTGAGATTAAAGAGAGAGCTAGTCTACGATCTTTTTTGTCAGGAAGTGACCGCAGGAAGTCAGCTTTATATGAATGAAGAAACTACTAGTAACCGGCAAGCAAGTGTGCACAATAAGTGCACATTTGAATCCCTATTGTTAGCTGAAAACACGTCCACCAAATTGAACAAATATGTTGTCAATGAGAAAGTTGAGCATGTCAATTATTTGGTCTTCTAAAAATTTGTTTTTTTTTAATTACACTCATTAAAAAAGCTGCGTTTAATGAGTTGTGCACATCACGGTTTCAGCTGTTTATGTGAAATAGAAGTGTAAAGTGTGGAGAAATCGAAAGTTTTGATGCTGTCACAAGATAAAACTGATTCAGAGTTAAGAATCACAATCCGTTCTTCCGAATTCTTCAGGGCCCACTTTTGATTGACACCATTTCTAGAATAACAACAATCGTAATAATTCTGGTGGCCGGATTTTTTTTGTCGTAAGTATTGAAGTCAACAGAACTGAAAGAGTTTGATGACCCTGCAATGAAGTGCTGTTTGTATGGATTTGTATGTAATTTAGGAATCCAATACAGGGATGGAATGTCATCATTATTGGCACCAACAGAAAGGCCGAAATGACAGATTTGTGATTGTCAATAATTTTCTCCTTAAAAATTGGTATTTCTGTGTATGTTGTGTTATTGCTGGTACAACCAACCCATAATTCAGCTGTCAAACAGTCAATATAGTGTTTCTTGCACACAACGAATGATGTTATTTAGTGCTTTGTCTGCAAGTACAACATATTTGTCATGTAAGGTTGACAATATTTTAGCAACATCAGGGTTGCTGAAAAGGGATGTTACCCTAGTGCTCATAAAGTCTTTCAAAGAATTCCAATGGCCTCACAGCTTTAACCCATTCGGACAAAATGTCAATTTCTTTCTCTTGTTCTTTCTTGGTCCATTTTCGGGCAAAGTCTTCAACTGAATCCATTATTGTTTTAAAATTATGGCTCCAGTTGATTCGTCTTTGCTCACGATATTTAGGTCCTTTCGCCAAAACATCGCGAAGTAAGTCATTTTCCACGATGTTGAGGTCATCAGTGACAGTGGCCAGATGGACTAAAATTGAATTGGGACTTTTCGCAGGAACAGTGGTTTTGCTTTGAGGTCATTGATTTGGAAATCAGACCTTAGGTGAAATGGTGGAAGTATAGGAATAAGAGATAATGGGAATACTTTTTATCTTTGAAGTAATGAGGAATATGTTCCATAACAGATTGGCGGTGTAGAATTTTTCCTAAATTAATAGCATCTAACCGCTTGTTTAAAAATGGAAGTGATGGAAAGGCACGATTATCTTTACTGAAAACTCGTATGAAACTCCGAGAGATTTGAATAAGCGGGTGTAATCGATATCAAGAACGATAGCTTGTAGTTGAAGACCGAAGTATTACTGATAAAGATAAAACAATATTCCTAGGGTATTCATGTCACGATTCTTTTAATAAGTATATTCATAATATGAGAACTTTGTTTGCAATCGTGAATCTAGAGCCAGGAATCTTTGACAAAGCTTTTGTTTGTATTTGTCGTTTTGGTGTATTCTGTTTCTTGCTTAAACTGGGGTCTATCTTTGACTATTTCATAACTGGATTTAAATTTTATGCATTTTATTTAGATCTTGGGCCAACTGCAGAACCACAAGCAGCACCTACTGGCCTTTTTAGGGCTGCTGGTGGTGGTTGTCCATTGTGTTCTTTTTTTTAAATTCCATTTGTTATGTGAGCTGCGTCACGTACACTTATTCCACATCTCATTTTTTTTCTATCTCTCGCACTATTTTAAGTAATGATGAACGCGCATTAACTGCATGTTAACGAGCAACCAGAGCCTGACGTCAGATCAAGCCGCTGTCCTAGGCCTCAGGTGGTTGAATAAGGTAGCCTTGTCATTTTCAATGTCAGGATCTTTAGGCTTTAAACCTTACCGCAAATCACAGTGTTGTGAAAAATGTCACGCTCCTCATACGTTTAAGAACACTGCTGCAGATATCGGTAAGAGTAGGACCCGAGTAATTTATAAAATATTTATACAGACGTATAATAAAATTTATAGAATATATGTACCTGTTTTCATTGCTGTACACAGTAATACATCATCCTCGTACGAATCAAAGTCTCTGATTCTCTCAAGACGCTTCCCAATGTCACCGTGGAGGCCCTTTATCATTCCAAGATACGTCATTCCATCATGTTCAGTAAATGGAAAAATATTGACATTCGTTCGAGGTTTGTACTCACTAAAATAAGATGTGCCTTATACATCAGAACAGTTAACGATCTGATATTAATACAGACCAAAATATTATCATAAAACAGTTATGATTCTACTCGGATGAAAGAAGGCTGACAAGTGGGCCTTCCACTTATTCCGGTCGCTTCTCTCCTGACACTCTGCTTCTACGTATCTCCCGTTTACGCTCAATTGTTGCAATGAATGCTCTTGGTTAATTGTTTGGATATTCATACGTCATGACTGTCTTCTTTTGGTCGTTTCCCATTTATTTTTTTTCTCTTCGTGCAAAACTTAAGGACATTAAAGATAGAATAGTTTATTCAAAAATGCTGAGAGGTACATTTATATAATTTATAAAAAAAAAATCATTACATTAGACACACCAACACACAAACTTTAAAGATAGAATAGTTTATTTAGAAATGCTGAGAGGTACATTTATATAATTTATAAAAAAAATCATTACATTAGACACACCAACACACAAACTTTTGTCTACATGCATGATCCAAAGGACCTTAGGTTTGTGGATCCTGAAGAATTCGAAAGAACTGATGGAGATTCTTAACTCTAAATCAGTTTCATCTTGTAACAGCATCAAAACATTCGATTTCTCCACACTTTACACTTCTATTCCACATGAACAACTGAAATCGCGATTGGCACAGCTGATTAAACGCAGCTTTTTCAAAAAGAATGGAAAACGCAGGTACAAATTTCTTGTAGTCGATTATACCAAGACTTACTTTGTCATCAATGAGTCTAAGAAAAAGAACAAATTTACAGAAGACCAAATAATCGACATGCTCAACTTTCTTATTGACAACATATTTATTCAGTTTGGTGTACGTGTTTTTCAGCAAACAATAGGGATTCCAATGGGCACTAATTGTGCACCTTTGCTTGCTGATTTGTTTCTTCATTCATATGAAGCAGACTTCTTACAATCTCTTCTAAAAAAAAAGACCATAGACTAGCTCTCTCTTTCAACCTCACGTTCCGTTATATTGATGATGTCCTTTCACTAAACAATTCTCGATTTGGTGACTTTCTCCATCTCATATATCCCCAGGAGCTTGAGATAAAGGACACAACGGATTCTAGGAAGTCTGCTTCATATTTAGATCTACATCTAGAAATTGACTCACAAGGAAGACTTTCAACAAGGCTCTATGACAAACGTGATGACTTCAACTTTCCAATCGTCAACCTTCCCTTCTTGTGTAGCAACGTTCCGTCCGCTCCAGCTTATGGAGTTTACGTATCTCAATTGATTCGTTACTACAGAGCGTGCGGGACTTACATCGATTTCCTTAGCAGAGCGACACGTCTGACGCAAAAATTGCTCACACAGGGTTATGTTGCTCCTCGGTTGCTGTCTTCACTCAAGAAATTTTACGGAAGACATCATGCACTTATAGACAAATATGGGATTTCGATCTCTCAGATGAGTGCAGATGTTGGTTTGTCATAGGGTGTTGTTTGTCTTCCTTTACCGGATTTGACACGCTGAATGGACTATTGGCAACGCGACGGGTGTGCTATAGAAAGCAGGAACTGCTTACTCTTCCGGAGCACCTGAGTCCACTCTTGTTTCGACTGGAGTTCGCGTTGTTGATTGATATTCAGTTATTTTGTGTTCCCATGTTTTACATGTTGTCTGTTTTTGTCCCGTTCCTGTTGGTGTTTACTGGTTTTGTCTCTGCCCTTTCGGACTTTTGATATTCGGATATCCCATTGGTACCTCTGCTTCTTTAAAATTTCATCATATGACCAACCGCGTGTAGAAACTTAAGGTCCTTTGAATCATGTATAATGTAGTGGTACAAGTTCAATCTAAAAACAAGCTCCTAGATATGGATAATTTTGTATATGCTACATACCTTTTTCCTTAGACATCGTCTTTCTAAGTACAACACACCTTATAGAACAGCTTAGGCTAAATTGACCTGTAAACAAAAAATATAGGAACTGATGTAGTCAAGTTTGGGCCGGTCAAGTGACCTGTATTAAAAAATCGAGAAACAAAAATAAAACATAAAAATCCATAGTCCGAAAAGAATGATGAAATGAACATGAAAGGAATGATAAAATAAACATAATGATGAATTTGGAAAGCGGGAAAAGCCTATGACTTCTAATGATGTTTGTTTGTTTTATGTCCAGTCAACGATATTTAAGTCATAACCAGGACTAGAACTTATTGAAACATCAAATTGACTTGTGTAGATCCACACAGGAAACAGCACCCATATCACACACCCATGTATGTCATGCAAAAAGGACAGATGTACGACCACAAACCAGAAGGAAAACGAACCAACTCACAAAACAGACCAATGTACCCTCAACGCACCATAGGCTAATGCACCCAGAAAGTGAGTCAGTGACGAAACTCTTCCCCAAAATCTCGCACAATCTGGAACCCTTACCTATGGTGACTGACAATGAAACCCCTACCCGAATTGCGGCCATACTAGTTGGAACACCTACCTGTGTGGAATATAGCCAACCCTTACCCAATTTCACACAATCCACCCTTATCTGTAGAAAATGCAATGATGACTTCTGTTTGAACCTACATACATTTAGAGAGAAAAATGGGGGTGGAATGGGAAACAAAGGAACTGTAAATTTTTAAGACCACTGGAAAAGGGGAGAGGTGGGTAGGGGCGAAAAATTTAGCCTATGTGGTGCACTACTTGGCGGTCCGGACTTCTATTGAAGCTGTATCATGCAGCAGTGTTTTTTCCAATTAGATTTGTGATCAAGTTTTTGCTGACTGTATTGTGGCCTGACGATGTCGGCCAGCAAGATATGACACACATCCCGAGATGGCCAACGCGCTTCGTATTCTTCCATTTGCTCCAATAACAAGCTTATTGCTCTTTTGCCTAGTGGTTTTCAAAAGGAACTATGAATAATTAAAATAAAATTAACTACAACAGTCTATAGCTGTTAACAAATTAATTGAGAAAAGGACCCAAAGCAATGGGGAAACATCTTGAAACAGTGATTTACTATCCAGACCATGATATATAGTACTTTTAACCAGACTAATTATCCCGTTTGAATTGCTGTTTAAGGTTTTCGACTCTATTGACTCTGTTGTAAGAAGACCTAAACAAAATAGTTAAATTTGGATTCAATGAAAAAAAAACATTGCATAGATTCATTTTTTACCCCAACAAAATCTTACCTCGAAAATACCCCCAAATAGGACTGATATTCAGACTTGATATTGGTTATAATTCCGCCTGTGTGATCTTGCAAGGGTCTAAAATGTTAACTCACACTTGTGGTCTTCCTTTACATTAGTTATATCCTAAATGTACATTACATTAATTTTACACCTTCATTCTAAAACACGTCCGTTACACTTCACTTTATACAGTGCATTTGATGATATAATAATAGGGTTTATTGCCTCTTCAATAAACCAATTTAATTATTGGGAATTGACTTATCTTAACCGGAATTTGTTCGTTATTTGTCCGTACTTGTACCGTCTTTTCTAATATTACCCATAGGTCCATATTTTAATCTCGTCTGCAACACGTACATGCCATTTGGGCAAATTTTAAAATATTTCAATCCGTGAAAATCGAAAACATCCTTGATCAAAAAGGCAATGAAGCCCCAGAAAAGGAACCGGCAGTCCCCAAACAAGTTCAAACAGGGCCCAGGAGCATCAAAGAAATCTCGAAATTCATCGGATGGAGGGAAGTCTAACACAACCCAGTCTAGAGAACCGGACAACAGGACTCGAAAATCCAAAAAGTCGTCAAATGCAAAAACTGTAACACTTGAAAATATTCCATCGACAAGCGCTGCATCCAGATCTTGCACCTTTTCCGTTTCCCATGGCCCAGTGATAAACATTATGGCAGAGGCCGAGCCAGATCAGATATCGGTGCAGTCGCATCCTTCTCCAAATGTTCCCTTAGAGACACCTACCCAAGCGACGAACACAGCCAGTAGCGGGCACAATGCTTCGCCATTCGTATCAACCCTAAATAACACGCAGGGTAGGTTTATTCAATTTCAAGATAACACAACACCTAATAACGGCTTTCATTTACAAGAAACCCAGCCTCATGAAGTTGTTAAAAGCGTGTTTGATCCAATTTCCTATACTGTCCCCCTTAAACTCAAAGAAAAAATTTGGAATGGGGAGTTTATAGAATTGGGTATTTTGCTTAAAACTAATTTAAGCTCCTCAGACGACTATGCTATGGAAGGTAGTCTCGAAGTAAAAAGGGGTGCTTTAGCAGTTGTTCGTAAAAGGCATAGCACTATCAAAAACATCCATCAGTGGACATCAGCCTTTATGATCTACACAAGTGTTATACTTGAAAGAATGCCTGATAAAGCCACTGAACTTATTAAATATATGCATAATATAAGAACTGCCGAAAATAGAGGCTGTACAGGAGGTTGGGTTTACTATGATGAGCAGTTTCGTCTTAAAAAAGCCAGATTTCCATCGTCTTCTTGGGGGGTCATTGATATGGAACTTTGGATGTTATGCATAAGCACACCTAACACACAATCTACGAATTATAGCCCTATATACCAGACTGACTTGTAAGTTTTTCAACAAAGGGTTAGTTCGTAATTTCAAGAAAAATTACAAATATCAACACACATGTTAAAATTGAAATTGTAGTCACCCTGTTTTTCATTGCAAAAAATAGTTGACAAAGAACGTTTGATTGTTTGCTCGTTACACATAATGTTCCCTATATATATATATATATATATATATTTTGATAGTTTATAGCACAGGTTTATTTTTACAGGTCTTAAACGGCTGTATCCGTTTGGAAGTTCTCCTATTCATGTAAATTGAGTTTGAGAGTCACTACTAAATTACCCAAATCCGCCCGGAGGCAGCTGCCAAACTTTTAAGTGCCTGTGGGTTAGAGAAAAGTTTCAAATTACTAGTACAATGCTTGTGACCTAGATTGCAATTGAATTAAATACAAGAGATCCGGTTGGAGAGTTATCTTCCATCGGAAGGAAGAACTTGATAAAGAAATCAGTTTTGGAGGGGTAGTGGGTTCATTTAATTTCCCGCCTCTCCCTACATTAGGGTATCACCTATTTATATAGTGTCCCAAATCCAGTTCAGAATAATGAATGATACACATTTTTTTTTATCATTTCCATTAAATGATTCAGTTAATAGTTATAGACACAGGGATCAATATTCCGTTTCTTACTCTAGTATTGATGATGCTATCAAAATGAAACAAAATCTTGGGGAAACTCGCTTCCATTTAAATGCGGTATCAAATCCGCTTTTAGACTGCTTCGCTTGTCACCAAGCGAGTTCGATTTAACCGGTTTACCGGTTTTAAGTTTGAGAACGAATTTACATCCAAACACTTGGGCCTAACAGAAAGGGCTAGTTCGCTACGACGTACTCACTTATACATATGATATTGGAAACGATATTTATCTTATTAACATTCAAGGTGCATTAAAAACATTTTTTTTTCTGTCTCCAGATGTTAACTTTTTCCCTGGTTTAAAAGATAAATTTGAGATGGGTGAATGGGTATAGACCCACTCATGTGCGGGTTCTGGCAAGATAAGGGGGTCCCGATCCTTCCGGAAATGTACGACGGATCATATCAATATTCTTTCCCGTGATACCGCTGGAAGATGTAGTTAAGACTATCTCATGTCACCATGAGTTGCCAGCTCTGAACTGTCACCAGTTTGAGCTTACCAGTAAAATGATATATAAATAATGTCATTGTCATTGTATGTAGTTTTAAATTGCCTCCTCTGAATTATAATTTACCAGAGGGGATGGGATGTGACCCGTCGTATTGGAATGCGTGACCTCGTCCTTTCTTGGTTGTTTTGATTTTTAACAAGAAGGACATTCGCATCCTCTGTTACCAGTGGTGCACAGATTTGCCCGTTAACAATTTGGTAATCTGTTTATCTTGCCAGGGCTCCTCAAATTTTTCGACTGTGGCCGTTTATTCCATTTATTTGTTGCTTACCTATGTGTGGCCATTTTTCTAATGATTCAATAATTAATAGGGTTTATTGCCTCTTCAATAAACCAATTTAATTATTGGGAATTGACTTATCTTAACCGGAATTTGTTCGTTATTTGTCCGTACTTGTACCGTCTTTTCTAATATTACCCATAGGTCCATATTTTAATCTCGTCTGCAACACGTACATGCCATTTGGGCAAATTTTAAAATACCCACCTCCTACCCCCATTTTTTCACCCCCTTTAAATTATGATAAAACATATTTTGCTGCTGTTTTCTAATATTTTGCAGGCCGATATGGTTTAGTACTGTAGCTGACTGGAGCGAAACTTGAACTTTTACGGATAGAACAGTGATGATTGCGGTGAACTGTCCATCATGATCAAAGACTAATACTGTGAAGATCCCGGCATCTTACACACAAAATTATTATACTCAACATAAGGAAGCAGTCAACTGTGATGTTAAAAAATTGCCACACGAGTCAACATTTTACTTGTATGGATGGATTTAAGTCAGTTTAGAAAGATATATGTATATAGACGTTAAAGTTTACTATGTTTTATTTTATTTTTGTCTGTTTGATATGAAATTTAATAAAAATATTGTCACAGTTTGGTTTGGCGGGTTCTGGCAAGATAAGGGGGTCCCGATCCTTCCGGAAATGTACGACGGATCATATCAATATTCTTTCCCGTGATACCGCTGGAAGATGTAGTTAAGACTATCTCATGTCACCATGAGTTGCCAGCTCTGAACTGTCACCAGTTTGAGCTTACCAGTAAAATGATATATAAATAATGTCATTGTCATTGTATGTAGTTTTAAATTGCCTCCTCTGAATTATAATTTACCAGAGGGGATGGGATGTGACCCGTCGTATTGGAATGCGTGACCTCGTCCTTTCTTGGTTGTTTTGATTTTTAACAAGAAGGACATTCGCATCCTCTGTTACCAGTGGTGCACAGATTTGCCCGTTAACAATTTGGTAATCTGTTTATCTTGCCAGGGCTCCTCAAATTTTTCGACTGTGGCCGTTTATTCCATTTATTTGTTGCTTACCTATGTGTGGCCATTTTTCTAATGATTCAATAATTAATATACTCATAGACAAAATAAACGTTACATATTTGAATACCTCAGGAAATTTGTAAAATTATATAAAACTGTATAATGATTGACAGAAATTAAAAGAAATGACCGAATGTTATCCGACAAAGAAAAATGAATTTCGAATTGACTTTAATTTTAAGCATCAGACATTCAAAGATGAAAACGTGAAAATCCAAATTCACAATTCTGGTTGACTCGTAACTTGTGAAAATGTGAAATGACCAAGAGAATTATCAGGGTACCTTTAAATCATTTTTTTTCTGAAAATAAGTGTAATGGAAATGAGATTTTAATGAATTCTTGTTGATTTGAATAATCACTTGCGGTTGCGGTTGGATATCTTTAAATCCCCAATAACCGGAAACACTTTTGTATCCGAATAATTTTTTTTGTTACGAATCTACCAAATACTAAAGACAAAACGAACGGAATAAAATTTGTCTTCCAAATCATCTCTTCGGATGAAAATTAACATTCACACTCCCCGTCTGACCATATCAACTTTCTAACATTTGTGTTTTTCTTTCAATTCAATACACAAGGGGACATTCAATTTGAACTTTCAGACACAAACAAATAAATTTTCGATACAAATTTTCAAATTCATTGGTTTTTAAGAAAATCAATATGGCGGCTTTTTTTCACCATTTTCAACAAATTTCCCATGATAAACCTCGGTAAGGATACGTTTTTTAACAATAAGACAAATAAATTACCAAAATTTTAATGTGTCTGTTTGGCATTAATTTTCGGGGTGTAACGTTTCTTTTGTCCATGAGTATATTTACTGTATACCATTAACGTACCTATTAAATGCATATCTGTTCATTAAAGTTGTATTTATGATGAAATTTATACTAGTTGCATAAGCTCTATTTATGTGGACTATCAATTTATTATTTTGGAACAATTTACATAAGTAATATTTTCTCTTTAATTTAAATGTAAGATTTAATTCTTAAGTACTACTTTTTCTAAGAGAAAATCAGGCAGATACCATTAATAGGGTGGCACATCGATAATAAATACACAAAAAAAAATTCAACAGAATTAGGTAAAGCAACCCCAGTAAACTGTGTTTTGACCACTAAATTTTTCAGTCTATCTTGGGTTTAGGAGATATTACCAGTCAAAATTTAGTTAGATTGTAGAGTGAAAAGTACGGGAAAACTTCCCGCCAGTCAAAAAATATCTAGGCATCCAAATACATATTAAGATGTAAAAACTGCATTGGGTTTGTTTTTATGGTAAAATGAATGCATCTATACCCTAAAATCTGAAATTGGAAATTTATATTGATGTGCCACCCCCTGCCTGATCCTTATGTGGAATAGTACTTAATTCTCAACCGCTGCTGTTGGATCAGAGGTCCCCGAGGGTAATCACAAGTCCGGTCGTCAGACTTGTCTGACACGATTTACCATAAAATTTCTAATATATTTGTCGCTGAAATTTCCTATTTTTGAATTCAAAATTGTTTGAAACACCAGGTTTCTTTCCTTGTAATGCACATGGTCGATATCCTCGGTGCTGGATTTGGCTTCCTTGTTCGAACGTTTTGGTTTTGAGTACTTTTCGTTTTCAACAGTTTTGGAATTTGACCTTCCAATGTTTTGATTCAAATGCTACTGATGAGAGGTTACTCCTTGAAATATCGATATATAGCATATTCAAATTAACCGTTTTAACCCGCGTTTTGGTATTTGTAATTTTGAAACCACTGGGTGATAACCGCTGCTGGTGGATCAGAGGTCCCCGAGGGTAATCACAAGTCCGGTCGTCAGACTTGTCTGACACGATTTACCATAAAATTTCTAATATATTAGTCGCTGAAATTTCCTATTTTGAAATTCATTTTTTTTTAAACACCAGGTTTCTTTCCTTGTAATGCACATGGTCGATATCCTCGGTGCTGGATTTGGCTTCCTCGTTCGAACGTTTTGGTTTTGAGTACTTTTCGTTTTCAACAGTTTTGGAATTTGACCTTCCAATGTTTTGATTCAAATGCTACTGATGAGAGGTTACTCCTTGAAATATCGATATATAGCATATTCAAATTAAACGTTTTAACCCGCGTTTTGGTATTTGTAATTCTGACTGATTTATATAGTTTGAATAATATAATTTTTTTCTACACCAAGATTCTTCCACCAGTAATATATGGTTAGATATTGAAAGCTAATTGGTCCTGTTTCTTGTTGTTTCTTTCAGTTTGTTTAGCTGCTTACCAATAGGGTGCAATAGAGCTAACTGAAAGTGTCCATCATAACATCAACTTAACCAAAGTAAAATTCAAGTTAATAGCTACTATAGATATCATAGAATCAATTGCGACTAAACCAGTTTCCAACGATTTATGCTTTATAGAGCATATCAATGATCTGTAGCGAAGAATTATGGTATTGCAATGATTTGCTTAAGAGTTGCGATGGGATGTTTAGAGGTTTTGCGAAATCTAGTTTGCGTATAGTATAATGTGAAGGTTTGCAGGTTTACCAAAGTATTGTCCAAGAATTGCTTAGTTTTGAACACCATTTCAATCGCTGAAAGCATGAAGATGATTTCCCAAAACCTTGTGGTAGTTTGTAAACGACAGTTTTTACTCCTAATGTGTTTGATACTATCATTCTTCTGGCTAGAGCGCCTCTGATGAGTCTTGAAAAGGCGTAGACAAAATTGCCTGATTCTTTGTTAATTTTTTTATCATTGTATTTTAAAGAATTATTGAAACATGACGACACTTTTTCCAAGGCTTCCTAAATCTAAATCAATCTTGGTAGAATCATATCCATAGCTGCTGCACTAGAAATCATCGTAGAGCAGCGACCACTGGTCAAGATGAAGGTTGCTGGCTGTAATTTATTGTAGATTTTTATATTGCCATAGTGTAGGTTCCACATCTCATAACCACCAATGGTCGGTGGTTTTTTCCGGGTACTCCGGTTTCCTCCACCATAAAAACTGACCGCCCTACATGGCCCAGGTGCGTCGATAAAGGGCATTAAACACACACACACACACACACGCACACTCACACACATAACCAGCAACCGTTGACGTTTCTTAATTGGGCTCAGCAAGGAGTCCATCATTTGGCGACCGAAAGTGCAAAAGACAGAGTCATATTAGAATGAAAAACACACATCTTTTTAAACAAAATAACAGATGTAAACGAACAATCAGCGTCAACCCGTTTTACAATAACTAGATTCTTAGAAAACAAAAATCAAAACCCCGAGATTCATATTTTTGTGACAAGTGATCTTTTTTCTATTAACTTATTTTAAAAGTCCAACCTTTATATAAAATTGCTTAAAGAAATTTCACTGAAAATAATGAGCAAACTTATCGCGGAGAATGCCTGACAAACTGACTTTCTATTGATTATAATGCTGCTAGTGTGACCTTGTGGGTGTCTTAAAAATGGTTTCTCCTCTTTAATAGTATTGTAACTGTTGTATTCGACATTTTGCACCTTTATTCATAAACACGCCACTATCAGTCACACTTCATACTGCATTCGATAATCAAATTCAAATTAATTAACCCTTTACGCCCAATGAAGGGCCAAAGACTACAAACAATAAATTGGAAAAATACAACAAAGTACAATAAATGCATATACCAATGAGACTCATATGTCTCCTGTCCTCAGTGCCATTGACTGTTTTAAAAAAAGGATCCCAGGAAATTCACTTGTTGGCTATTAGTTGGGTTTAAAATTAAATTTAGCTTTCCTTTGTTTTGTAAGAATCAATGTCAATTTATAAAAGTCAAAAAGCTTTATTTAAAGTCGATTTAGCATAACAGTACAAACACAAGCTCTAATGAGCTTTTATGCCGACATTACATATATATATAAACAAGACATACACATTACATAAGACACAATAAAACATTTATAACACAAAGCATGTATAAGCACATAATCATAATCAAAAAATATTTTCCTGCAGTTTTCGTTGATTTAACAATTAAAAAGAAAGTGAGTCTCATCTTCTTTGTATTTTCTTCTTTCTCCCAGATTCTATAGCTAACTGGTGGTCACTTAACCGTAATTTACATATAAATTTTCTGTGCTCAGTATTATATGTTAACAAATATGGTTCTAAATTATAATTTTATTTTTTTTAAAGTTTGTAGCTTGCTATTTTGGTCCAAGTTTTAATCTTGTCTTCAAATATATTTTTATATCAATTTTCAACCACCTCATATAATAGTATTTCTTTTTTGCTAGCGCTGTCTGTATTTTTGTTTTCTTAAATTCAGACTGTGATAGACATGATAGATTGTACCATTTTCTGATATGATTTATATAGCTATACCAGGTATAAATACTCTTGGAGTCTAATTCTTTAGAAATACAACAACACTCTTTTCTGGTCTGCTGTACTGAGATGATCACCTCAATATCCCTATTGTGTCTCACAACTATGTTGTGTTCTATGGTCATTAACGGATCCTAAGATCGCAATGGAAGAGGGAGGTTTGGCGCCATAAAACCTGGTTTAACCCACCATTTCATTTGAAATGCCTGTACCAAGTCAGGACCATTGGGATCCACCAATTCTCCGGTATGACTGATTCGTTTTGGTCATTTTCTCTGGATTATGAGATTGATCATTCAAGTTCGGTAGTTTTGTTATTACCTTTATTTAGTACTATTTGATTTAAATTTGTGTTATTTAATCTATCTTCACACACAAAAAAAAGATTCTATCTTGATAAAGCTGTCCACTGGGTATTCTACATGCTATATTACTGGTACATTTTTTTTTACAAAACTTAGTATGTACTTTATCTACTATAATGGATTTATTTAAAAAAAAGTATCCATGTATGCACTACCATTTATCGTATTTTGGGAGATAAAAGAAGTGTCAAACTTAGATAAATATTTAGTAAATTGGCGTTTTACGCCCTAGCAACACAATATTCGTTACATAAGGGCGATGGACATAAAAAGGATAAAATGAATATGAAATGATGAGAAATATAGGATTGGATTGAAAAACAAAGAAACAGTACATAATACCCAGATGGACAGGGCCGGAAATCTAAGCCTATGTAGTGCATGGCTTGACGGTTCACCGCATGAAGCGTGACACTCTCTATACACAAGCTGGCCCACCATGGTCAGTGCTAGTCCGAGATTGCTCTGGCGTCCTTGGCATTTTTCCAGCAAGCTGGTGCCGTGGGACGTCAGAGATCCTTCCATATCAAAAACACGGGATTTAACACAACAATTTTGTTGTGCACTTCCGAGATAAATTAAGCAACGTTGTCATCATATTTGCATATATATTTTGGCTCTTATTTTTTTCTTATTTTACTGGATTATATATCAGGTATAGTTTCTAGTGGCGATAAACTTCAAAATATAAATTTAGTCTTGTTTTACATCTCCCATTTTACAAATGACTGATGTAAGAGATATTTTAACATTTCATCCCGTGTTTTTTGATATGGAAGGACCTCAGAGCAATCTCGGACTAAGTCAGTGCATGGTCAGGCTTTCCGTATTATGACCCCGGATTATGGCCAGTCTGACAAGTCAACATCTGCAGACAAGGACCACCTAGAGTCCATACCGAAATATCGACTGAGCACTTGTCCTATATGTCTCTGAGAATCCTACTTGGCACTAAGTCGACTTTTACTGTAACAAGCTATGACCTGGTGGGAATTCATTTGCAACCGGGTCCCGCACCATGAAACTTTTTTAAATATCATTTTGAACTTGCATTAATTTGACCTACTAGTATTTATTAATTTCGCGACTTATTTGCTTTTTAATACATAAATATGCACTATAAAATTTGACCCCGGAAGCTAGTTTAAATAGTTCTCACAGTTCAGTTTGTCTTTTTTATCATATTTATCGTACACTTTTCAATAGCTAAAAGTCACCCAGTCACTTATTTTGACCAACTTTGTCATTTGACACCGTCAGGAATAAGATTATCTGACATGCATTAGTATCTAATTAGTCATTTTGTATACAACAGTAATGCGGTGTACAATCAATAACACCGGTACAGTTTTACTCAAGGTCATTGCCTTTGTCAATAATAAACAGCTGATCATAGCTTCCTGTGTGAATGATCATGTTTAGGTTCTTTGTTCGAAATAATGCAAATAATGGAGCCTCAATAATGGTAAGCTTTCTATGTCATGTATGTTAGTTTTTTCTTTTTTAATATCGCGCATTTTAACATAATCAAAAAAATATATTAATTAAGCATGTGGTATTTATGTAACTAGATATGATTACGTTTAGCCCTGATTTATCAAACATGTCAAAGGTCCGGTTACATAGCATTAGTGAAAATCGACCGATTTCGTTAAATATTCTTTCCAACTGTCTTCAATTCTACCGATAGATGTCTTCTGTAAATAACAAACAGCTCAGTATCCATCAGATTGTATATAAATCATACGAATTAGATCATAATGGATACCATCACCAAAAAAAAACAAAAAACAAATATCTAACAAAACGACGGATATCTGAAGAATAATGCTTATATCTTTATTCTCAAACAGCCAATGTATTTTCTGATGCCATCATGGTTCTCTCATTATTGTTCTATGCTCTTCATATCCATATGCAGTGTCTCTGGTAATGAGTGGAGAGTAAACAAAACACGCGTCAGGTATAGCAAAATGTACTGAAAGGAATTCGGATGTCATTTTGTTTTTTAACAACTTTGGTGGGTTTTAAATTCCACGTGGTAATATTTTTTTGTGATTAAGAATTCATTCAAGCTTGAAAATTGGCATCCCTCTAAGACTCTTCCTACTCCAGGAATAGGTTGACCATCGGTATTATCTATATCTTGGTCTTATTTTCTATGCTCTTTATATTAATGTGTAGTTATTGGCGTTTTTAAATTTAAATTAGAGAACTCCTTTAACGACCATTGAATAGATAAAACGCGTGTCAGGCGTAGCAAAATTCATTGCACATGGAACTTCGTTGTCATTCAGATTTTATAACAAATCATAGCGAGCATAGCTCGCAAGCGGGCACGAAGTGCCCGCTCGAGCGGAGAGCTCTACAGTATTTGTTTCCGCGAGAAATTTGCTAATGCTGATTTAGATTTTTTATGGTCCGGAAAGGGTTATTATTTTTACAGGTCCGGAGTGAATGCTTAATTAATTTATAAGAAAAGAAATAATGCTTAAAAAATATGAATAAAAACTATATATGAAAAAGAGTGTGAAAAAGATTGTTAGATATGGAAAAACTTGTTTACCAAATAAACTTATGAATTTTGTCATTTTACACATTTTTATTTTTTCACATATTTTCAGGCTATGCTCGCATTTAGGCAAAGCCTACTCCATATTATTAAAAAAAGATTTAAACCAAACTCACTAGATTTTCGTTGTAAAACACCTGGGATTTTAAAGGTCAATAAACTTTTTACATCTGCCATACACAGGGGCAAACCTAATACAAAAAGGTAACACCTCAAACTGTGAGATATAAAAAAAGTCACTGTGTCAAATACAAGTAATCCGCTGAATGTTTTATAAAATGGTGATTTCTCCCTATTTAGTCATTGTCAGTTCGAAAATCAATTGGAATGAATTGAAAAGGATATAATCAACTTAAACTTGTTAAAGTCAATGTTTGTAAATTGAAAATATTGATACACTGCAAGTAACAATAAGGTAAATATACTTCAATATAATGCTAATACCACGTGATAAACTTTTTTTTAAAGAACAGTGCAATTTTTTCTTATGGTTGCATATAGTTTGATAAATAATTTGATTTATTATTATACTGTTAAAATGTCCTTGAGATAAGAGTTTTTTGATAATATTTTGCGTTTTAAAATGGAAAAGGGACAAATCATCGTTTACTTTGTGCGATAAAAAGCTCCTTCTATGGTAAGCTTTGTTTTTCAACGCATTATTATCTAGAATAACCCTATATTTGTTTCACAAGTTGACATATGTATGTAACATAATATGCCTTGTTTATCTCAAGTTCATGAGTTGAATAATTATTTACAATCTAAAACTGGTGCTTTTGAGGTTAGCTTATGCATTTTTTTTTTTAATTTGTTGCTCATTTTGAGCTCGAGTGAATCATTATTTTTAATATTGAAACAAGCAGACACGTCCATATATCTTTAGTTCATAATGCATGTTTTTATTTACACGTTAGAAAATTAGATCCAAACAACGACGCTTATTAGTATTCATATGTTTTCAACGAATATGATAAAATTCACACTTTTAACAGGTCTATTACACAATGTGAGTGAATGTAAAGCCAAACCAGACATGATTTACTGCAACTAATCTCTTGCAAATTCGAGTCATAAGGTAGGTTTTAAGCTTTCTTAAGTTATCATCATGCATGTGTCAAATATTGACCTTATTTATCATATTCAAGGAAAAGCTAAGTAAGTTCTAGATACTAGTGTATTAAATTTGATAACATGTTTAGCATAGCTCATATATGTTTCTAAATCTACACGTTTGAAACTAGTCCACATAAGAGAGGAATCTGTAGTCTGCTCATATCTAAATTTTTGGTGTAGAATAGGATGCATTCAAATTCAAATAAGATTAAAAAACACCATTCAATCAAAACACGTTTTTACTTGAAAATCGAAATGCTGCTGCAGTTTTCTGTAAGATTGATCAATTGGTTCTTTAATATTTAAGCAATGTGACAGGTCAAAATGTTTTTTTTTTTACCTGGATAGTTTCTTACAGTCCTTTTTGTGCCAGTGAAACTATGCACAGTGTTCGTTTTTTGGATGGTCTGGTACTGACAAAACATTTCTTCTAGTTTAGGGTCATTCGTTTTGTACAGGTAATTTATCATCAGACAAACACCATATACAAACCGTTTTATCAATGTAATATAACTGAAGCGAACGAACAGCTGTTTATTACTTTAAAGCAATATCATAATGCGTCAATTATTTTTATATACATATAAATTTTAGCACAAATGGCGGAAAAAAATATTGACAACGACGACGATGCTGGCAGCGATTCTGAGGTCCCCCTGCCCCCGGACGGCGGATGGGGTTGGGTCGTTACGCTTTCATCCTTCATGATAAGTTTCCTTGTCGACGGTGTTTGCTTCACATTTGGACTATTTCTTCCATCATTCCTGGACCATTTTCAAGGCAGCAAGGGCAAAACAGCTCTCCTGGGATCGGTCATGAATGGCATGTACTTATCTTTTGGTAAGTAAAATCATCCATGCAGTTGTGCATATTTGCATACTTTACATGACGAAACAACCTCGTTGACTTATAAAAGTTACAAATTATGATGACGCGATCAAATTATACCTACATCTATTTGTCATTCTTTAAAACTTAACAGAAACAATTTGATTTATACAATCCACAAGATATTTGTTTTAAATTATCTTCGGCTTGAGGCTAGATGTAATTATTTTCAAATTGGTTCCATCGACCATCCATTTAATTGTATTAAATCCATACATGTCCCTGGGTGTTGTTATATACATATATATCTAATATAAAGATTCTAAAGATATTTGTGTTATACCTATTGAACCCATACACCTCATAATAAATAATGAGTATTATCTTTCATTTTGCAATCATCACAAGGACAAAGAAAAGCAAACAAGTGAAATAGTAATGGGACAATGAATAGTAATTCATTTTGAAGTGCAAGGAAAATAAGAAAGTACAATTTCCTATTTCTATCGACCTTTAGAAGATTAACCATGATATTACCAAGATTTTACTAGAACATGGCCCCTCTACAACTTGGACCCTATATTAAAAAAAAAATCCAAATAATTTCAAGGGTGTATGGGTTCAAGGGCAATTTATGCAATGTACCTCCTTCATGTTAAGTTTCAACAATATTTTTTTTCAATTTTAAACGATTTAGATAGAGAGTCTCAAATGTGGAAAAAAATTGTCTTCTCAGTCTATACTTGATATCCGGAAGTAAAGATAAAAATTATCACCAGTTTCCACTTTGAAGAGGTTCAGCTCTTAATAGATTGTTGTTTGTTTTAAAGAAAAAAGGAAGGCCCCTATTTGAATGATACCTAATTAATTTAAGTTTCCTTTCAAATCCGATAAGCGGTTTTGAAGTTGTGCTTATATGAGAACTGTTGACAGATGGACAGTCGGAAAGATTTTTGTCTCGCCTGAAAAGTGGAGCGAGACATAGGTGTTGCTTTACTGGCGTGGTGGCGTTAACTTTAACTTTTAAAAGTTAACTTTCAATGTTAAAAGTTTTATGAACACCTCCTTATTTCAACAACTTTAAGTTGATGACACTTGGTATACTGAGTATATATAATAGCCGCAAAAGTAGCTTTGTACAGCTGCATCTCTATGCTTTACCTTTGATTTTTTTGGTTGAGGGTTGAGTGACTTTGACAATTGTCAATGCAATATTCAATAGAAATGTTACAATTGTACGAGCACCACTATATCTAGAGAACTATTACACGAGTGGTTGCTGCTCGCTGTTTTGCAAATGGCCCTCTAGATTAAAACTTTAATACTTAGGATTCAAACCCAATCCTAAAATGTCAAAGAAACACCCCCCCTTCTTGACAAGGAACAATTAACATTTAGTTGACGGGAGCAAACATCAGCTTTAATAGATTAAGATCCCTGGTTTAGGACAAGAACATATAAAATGTGGTGGAGTTAAGCTAGTTTTTGGGGGACCCAACCTTCATCCTATTTGAAGTTTGAATTCAAATAACTTAAATACCCAAACGCTTCTTACTATAATGTTTTTGTTTTCTATTCCATTGACTGTTTCTATCGAAAAGTCTGCTAGGTATATCTTTGTACATATTAACACACTGATCATTTGTATCATTTATTGGCTTCCTGTAGGTCCTATTTCCAGCGCCTTTGTCAAAATGTTTGGAGCCCGTAAAGTAGCAGTCATTGGAAGCATCACGGCAGCGGCAGGGTTGTTTTTATGCACATTTTCACCCAATCTTGACCTCATGATTTTCCTTTATGGAGGAATAGCAGGCAAGTATTAGTTTAAAAAGAAAGACAATTGATAACCAATCAACGATATTTCGGTCAATTGGATTAAAATACCAGAAAATAATATAAAAAAAGTACCAAGTCGGTCAGTTTATGCGTTTTTCTTATTGGAAGCATTTGAATTAAAGTGAAAATAATTGAAAAAGAAGTACCCATACCCAACAATTTATTAGTATAAATCGTGTAAGTGAA
The DNA here is from genome assembly GCA_963971305.1 of Arcuatula senhousia. NCBI lineage: Eukaryota > Metazoa > Mollusca > Bivalvia > Mytilida > Mytilidae > Arcuatula > Arcuatula senhousia. The sequence goes on from OZ020306.1 coordinate 13,521,788, forward strand.
TGGCAGATGACAGTTGAAACTCATTTGTATTTATTAAGTAACAAACTAGCTCTCTGAATTTTGTAGGTGGTGGTTTCGGATTGGCATATTTGCCTGCCATAATAATGGTTGGATACTATTTCGAGAAGAAGCGGGCTTTTGCTACAGGGATTGCAGTATGTGGATCGGGAATAGGTGGCTTTGTTTTCGCTCCTCTCTGTGTGTATTTAATAGACAATTACTCATGGAAAGGAGCTCTTTGGATAATATCAGGGATTGTTTTGAATGGTGTTCTATTTTGCTGTTTTTACCGACCGCTGCCAAAGCGGAAGCCAAGTCACAAGGCCAATGGAATTTGTGAAAACGGGTACAGCGAATTTTTGTTGACTGACAAAATAAAAAAGGATCTAGAGACTGATTATCCAATTTACCGTTGTAAATCCGTAGAGATTTCAACACCGGACAGGAAAACCAACAAACTAGAATGTATAACACGACTAGCGAAAAGTCAGGATATTTGTGCTCTAAGTAGAATCAAACATGAACATAAACACTCCGAGGTGCTTAATCCTCTAGCCAGAAAAGATATTTTCTACAGCGGAAGCCTTCAACATATACCTGAATACAGAGCAGCTCGGAGTGAAAAGGAATATGTGAAGTCAATGACTATCAAAGAAACCAAAGAGACCTCGAACATTTGTTTACAAGTTCTCAGGACGATCGTTACCTCATTTGATTTTTCATTATTACGAAGTCCCACGTTTGTTGTCTATGGAATTTCTTGCTTTCTCTGTATGTTTGGTAAGTAACTAATTCTTATCAGACATGGGTTCATACGTATACTCATTTCTGATTGGTCGAAACGTCATTGCCAGATCCGTTCATACTTTCATGAACGCCTCTGCCTCGTTTCCAATGTAAACAAATATGGTGGCGAAGACGTCGTCCTAAAAAACGAATTGTTTCCAAATTTATTTATTTTTTTAAAAGGTATAAATTTGAAGAATTATAAGGATTGAACACCTATTTTCGGTCGTTCATGCATGTATGAACGGATCTTTTCACTCACAAACTGTAACATGAACGGCCTTCGGCCATTCATTCAGTTTGTGAGATCCGAGATTCGTTCATTATTCTTCAAATTTATACCTTTTTTAAAAAAAGAAAAATAAATAAATTCGGAAACAATTCGTTATTTAGGACGACGTCATCGCCACCATATTTGTTTACATTGGAAACGAGGCAGAGGCGTTCATGAAAGTATGAACGGATCTGGCAATGGCGTTTCGACCAATCAGAAATGAGTATACGCATGAACGCATGTCTGATAAGAATTATACATGCATGAACGACCGAAAATAGGTGTTCAATCCTATAGTCAAGGTCGTTCAGAAAAAAAACCCAGAAAACTATACATGTACATCTTTCCTGTATACAAGAATTCGAAATTTTGAACTTACACTATTGTTTAAGCAATGAACCAAACATTTCAGGAATGGTTGTTTGCTATTTCTACCTTCATTTCAACAGAACTTACACATATCCAAAACAGTTTTAATTTGTTTACAAAATTAGGTTTTTGTCTGTAAAAAATTTCTTAGGTATTTATTAACAGACAGTTCTAGATGTCTCGAGTGACTAAGTGCCATAGACTTTTTAGGATTAGATCTAAAAGTTTTATTTTTGAATATTGAGGACAGATCTAAATCTGATTCATTGGATTTCTATACTTATATTTTTCAGGTTTTTTCATCCCATTCAATTTTCTGCCTGACTATGCCAAGGAAGTAGGACTCACACCTGGGGAACAGGCATTATTGATATCTCTGATTGGAATAGCCAATACTATAGCTCGGATCTTAGTGGGGTTCGTCTCTGACCGACCTTGGGCCGACTGTCTGCTCATTAACAATATTGCATTGATCATAGCCGGTGGAACTACTGCATTTGTGCCATTTTATAGAGATTATGGGATATTGATTGCGTATTCAATACTGTTCGGTGTTGGTATAGGTAAGTTCAATGTGTTACAAATTCAAATAATTATGAATGAGGTCTAAACATTTTTATACCTTACTAATTGTTGTTAAAAAGTTTTTGGTATGAAAATGAAATGACACGGCTTGAAGACTTTACTAGACACGGCTTGTGATCTTTACTAGGGGGACAAAATGTAAATGTAAAAGCACAAACAAGATTTATGTCAACTCTAATCATGCTAATGATTAAAATACAGGCCAACTAGATATGCTTGTTCTTGTGCCACACACATGTAAACCATATTTTAAAAACCCATTGACATAAAATGATTTCATGCTTAAGCATCTGCAATCACTCTGTTTAGTAAAAATGAATTAATGATTTTAAAAAGTATATCCTAAAATTGTGCAGACAAAGGTTTTATAATTCACCTCTATCCTTTATTCTAATGACTGTGTCAAAATAGTAATTTATACTTTTTAGCTGCATTTGTATCACTTCGATCTATAATTATGGTAGAACTGATGGGGATAGAGAAATTGTCGAGCTCATTTGGGCTGGTTGTGTTATGTCAGGGCATGTCTTCATTCCTTGGACCACCAGTAACAGGTATGATAATATATACGAACATCTAAGCTCACATATTTATGACACTATAGAGATGGAAAGGTGAGCTGCAAAGATAAATGGTCAACAGTGATAGTCAACAGTGATGAAAAGCATCTTATATCAGAAAATCCAGCATGGTGGTAGCTGGATTCGAACCAATACTTTGGTCATCCATGGCAACACCTCCTGCACCGTTTCCGGCGCCTTAGAACATTGGACCATCACGGTTTTGCACCTTCCACCTTTACAACTCACCTTATACCATCTCTACATTGTCATATAATACATAATACAAACAGAGCTGTTGCAACACTATATTGCTCAAAAATTTATCCCTGGCTATATTGTGGCAGACTAAAGGATGAAGCATTAAACCCGTTATGCATTGTCCTGAAGCTTTCACACAATCTTTGACATAATATATGCATGCATGCTGAATTTGATCATTTTTGTCTCGCCTGCGAAGCAGAGCGGGACATAAGTGTTACTTTACCGGCGGCGGAAAAGTTTTATGAGCACCTCCATATCTCAAGAACTATAAGTCCTAGGTTGATGAAACTTGGTATGCATATGCCCCAGTAGTAGCTTAGCACAGTTGCATCCCCATCTTTTGACCTTGACCTTAATTTTCCGGTTGAATGACTTTGACAATTTTCAATACATATAATAGCAATGGAAAAGTTTTGCGAGCACCTCCATATCTCAAGAACTATAGGTCCTAGGTTGATGAAACTTGGTATGCATATGCCCCAGTAGTAGCTTAGCACAGTTGCATCCCCATCTTTTGACCTTGACCTTGATTTTTCGGTTGAGTGACTTTGACAATTTTCAATACATATAATAGCAATGGAAAAGTTTTGCGAGCACCTCCATATCTCAAGAACTATAGGTCCTTGGTTGATGAAACTTGGTATGCATATCCCCCAGTAGTAGCTTAGCACAGTTGCATCCCCATCTTTTGACCTTGACCTTGATTTCTCAGTTGAGTGACTTTGACAATTTTCAATACATATAATATTAATGGAAAAGTTTTGCGAGCACCTCCATATCTAAAGAACTGTAAGTCCTAGGTTGATGAAACTTGGTATGCATATGCCTCAGTAGTAGATTAGCACAGTTACATCCTCATCTTTTGACCTTGGCCTTGATTTTCCGGTTGAGTGACTTTGATTATTTTTATTGCATATATTTGCAATGTTTAACTTCTATAAACATTTTTTGATCCCAGAAACTGAAAATCCATGTAAATTCAAAATATAGTGGAAGTAAGAAAGAATAATTGTTTCTGATGGTGCCGGCAGGCGAGACATACTTTAGTGTTTACTCTTGTTAATGTTTTATGCTTTCCATATTTTCATTTGTGGAAATTAGAATATAATAGAACAACACTTAAATTCTACTTATTTCATCAACTTCGTCAAGTATCTGTATAAGGCATGACATTCATTTGATTAATTATACATATGGAAGTAAAAGCCGAATACTAGAACCTAAAAACATTTGCATCATTCATATGGAAAAATGTGGATAACCAGAAAAAATAATTTGCGATTGTGATATCATATCATATGTCCTCTATTTGCTATAACAAATTTTAATGTCTGTAACCTCAAACCCCTGTTTAATCTGTGCAACATGTATTTAAGGTTAATTTTCCAATTAAATTTGTTTTTACAGGGTCATTGGCTGATTCTTCCGGTAATTACAGTATTACATTTTATATAGCTGGTGCATCGTTAGCAATGGCTGGAATAATTTGCATTCCATTACGCAGAATCTCAAAGTGGGAAAAACTCAAAAATCGAAAAGCTCAGGAGTTTAACGGCGAAACCAATGTTAGGGAAGAGAACTCAGTTCTTATTGAAAGGTGTTGAAGTTTTCTTTTTATGTAGCGATTGATCTCAAAGAGTGGGTGGACTGTTTTATGTTATAATCAAATTGGTGCTTTAAAAGTTGAATTTTAATGTGATTGCCAGTATGTACAGCTATACATGGATTGATTAAACTGTTTTCTACTGTCAATCTGTTTCCTTTATCATGCAGAGAAACAATCAAACATCTATGATCTAATGAAAAGAAATCGATAGTAAGCTTAATAGAAACGAAAAAGATAATGCAAAACATGGATTGATATCAACACAATATTTCTAATAAAATTTTACAAATATGTATGCTTTGATGGACAGAATATAACAACGGAATCGACAAAATACCTAATGCCGAAGATTGCGATTCCACAAAACAAGAAAAACATATTTAACAAACTGAACCTATCAATGAAGTGTGGTTCATGGTTATAAATGAATAGTTTTTGTAGCTTTTTGCATTTGGCACTCAATTTTATTCAGTTTCATACTGTGCTTTTCAAATTCTGCTAGTATATTGGGTATAATTATTCTGCTAGGGTGTAGAAACACTGGGGAACACCTCTAAAAAGCTGTCGTTTAAGATGAGACTTTAACGCTGTTCTATCTTACCTTCAATCCCTAGGTTTGGGAGAAGCGGAGGTACCAATGGGGCATCCGGATGTCAAAGTTCGAAAGGGCAGAGACAAAACCAGTAAACACAAACAAGGACAGGACAAAAAAAAACAGATAACATATCAAAGAAGCAAAAACATCACAACGAAACAAACCACAAATCATAAAATACGAAAGCCTATTGAGACCAATTTCGTTGTAAGAAGTTTTTTTTATTCCTCGTAATAACGAGAAAATAGTCGTGATAACGAGAAAGGAAAGTCGTAATAACGAGAAATGAAACTCGTAATAACGAGAAACCAAAGTCGTAATAACGAGAAATGAAAGTCGTAACGAGAAATGAAAGTCGTAATAACGAGAAGTAAAAGTCGTTATAACGAGAAATAAAAGTCGTTATAACGAGAAACAAGTCGTAATTACGAGAATTGTAAATTATTAAAGATTTTAAGATGGGTCTCGACGCACTTGTTTCCGACATGTAGGAGGCGCTTGGGAATTCTCATATGGAGTCGCATTGTGTCCTCGGTATCACAGTTTCTTAGTTATATTATAATAAAGGTGCTAATAATCTCGAGGACCTAATGTCAGTCGCTCTTGGTAGTCCGAAGGATTTGTTCTTGAAAATCATAATGTTGATGAAGACCTTTTTGAAGGTGGCCTTTGTTCCACCTGTTCTCAAGTTGGCACAGACAAGGATAAGGATGTACAATTGGTAGAGAACAGTCTCTTCGAGGGCAATAATGTGAAATACAAGAACTAACGAAGCTACCTCAACAAGCTTATGTCAGTAACAAGCTCTGTAACAACCTTTTTTGCAATAAACTCCATGTTTTGAAATAAAAAGATCTTTGTTTTTTATGCAATTACTATTTCAACAGGATAATTGAATGAGCCAACAATCCTTATAATATGTTTGGAAACGCATTGGTCTTTTTTAACTATGCTTTTCGTCATTGAAACCTGTGTCGACCTTATCTGCTAGTAATAAAGAAAACCGGTTCTGTCAGCTTATAACTTTGCTTCTAAATAAACCAAATATGCATTCAATTAAAAGAAAGGTGGTATAAAGCATAGGGGTTCGAGTTTAAGACTGAAATTTTATGAACATTGTCCTTTGTCTCATCAGGTCCTGTTTATATTTCACACTACCATAAGGGAGAAGTTGTTGTTTTCAGGGGGTTCATTCCATGCTTCAGTAGTGGTTCAAGACACCTTTCTTGTTCCAAGCCTTCATTTTCATCTTTTCTTGCTGACCAAATTACAAGGTGGCATGCGACCTCTCCATCCCGACAAGCGACTTATTATTCCTTCGGGAATAATGGAAAATGATATTGGATCTTAAAGACGGCCTGCCTATTTTACTATTCCTTTTGTTAACGCCTTCCGAAAGTATCTTCGGTTAGTATATGGAGAGATTTGACCAATTTCGATGTTCTTCTTTTGGTCATTCTGCATCCCCTCTGTTAACCCAGACTTTTTAAACTAATTTAATTTTGAATTCAGATTCTCTCCTTATTAAACGATTCTCACCTGTGTCGTCTACAGCTGGTTTATCGGAAACAAAGTACCAAAAAGGATGTTAATAGAACTGTTTACTTCGTTTCGTTTTGCTGTATATTCATATTTCATAAAGAATTTATATGGAAGACATGTGCTAAAGGACAAATATGGAATTCCTATCTCTAAGACGAGTACAGATGTTGTCATAGGGTATTTGTCCTCCTTTGCTTGATTTTACAGATTGATAGACCGATAGCAACGCAACGGTTGTGTTGCAACAAGCAGAAACCGCTTACTCTTCTGGAGCATCTCATTCTCTCTCTTTAAGACTTGATCTTGCGTTGTTGTTTTCTAGTCAGATGTTTTGTGTGCTATTGTGGTGTCTGTTTCTTTGTGTTGTTCTTGTTCGTGTTAAGTGATTTTGTCTTTGTCCTATCGAATTTTGGCATTGGTACCTCTCTGTTTCTTTCAAATAGTTACCGCTTACCAGCAGAAACGAATCAAAATAATTGGAAGGCCGAAAACCAGAAGTGTCGAAAGAGACGTACTACCCAAAAATTTGAACAGGACTTGGTGGATTTCTGGTCTGTCAGCAGGTTATTGAACAATTGTTTTAAAATCCTAATGTCCTGTGCACGTTATAATGGTCTTCTTGTCAGAAAAGAATCTGACACTTCTAAAAATTCATCTAGAGTTGCTTCATGTACATGCAAATCTACTCTCGGACAGAGGGGGGTTTCTTCAGTAGCATCAAGACACAACTCTTTAACTTTTCCGGCACAGTCTACAGAGAGACTATGATGTCAAATGGTCAATTGTCGGTATTATGTGAAGTGACATGAAATTTGACCAGATCGACAGCTAGCCATTTATGTATTGTTTTGCAGTTAGGGATCTAAATAAGGCAACTTCTTACACCACTTATATTTCTGAGGGTTCAAAATGCAGAAATGCTTCATCGTTTTAGACATTTAAAACAAGAGTTACTCAATTTCAATAACAAACTCGTTGCGCATCCTCCAAGATAAAAACAGGCAACCATAATAAATGTGTACTTGTAGGACCCTGATGCGTCATAAATAGCACCTACAATAAAAAAAAAAGAAACAAAGAATCAAAAACCTTATTTTTAATAGAACTTAATAATTGTACACACACAAGCCAGAAATCTGGTATGGTAGCATTGTCATATTTTGCAAAAGAGGAGGTAAAATTGCTCGGACTTTAATTCTCTAATCCCATCCTAAATTCACCCTGCTAAATTAATTACCATAATGCTGATTTTGTAATAATAAAATTAATAACAAAATGCATGTTTCCGTTCTTGATTCTTATGTTTATATGAAATATGTTTCGCATTTAGTTTCTTTTGTTTTTTTTTCTTTTTCTTAAATTGCAAACTTATAGCTGTTTACCGAATTTCTTGTAAGCACCCCTAAGAGTTATGATAACAAGATCGAGTTGGTGAAAAATAAAAACTTTGATACCTGCAATAGGCGGTGCCGGAATAGAAGAGACTCCCTGAAAGAACGATACCCAACCATAAGCATGTGATAAATACTGTATCCCTACGAAATCAACGATTACAATTGTCCTCATGCCTGTAAAAATACCTGAAAGAACAAAAATCTATTTTTGTCATGAATATATACAAATGATGAATTGTTGGTTACATACAGAAATATAAAATCCTTGCTGATATAATTTAATTTTGAACGTTCAAGCCGATATAATTCGTGTTCACCGTGATCATGTTGGGTGCGAGTACTTTTGGTTTTCGACCTTCTTAGTTGGTTTAATTCAAATGCTTCTAATGTCAGAGAGGTTAAATAAGATGTTTCTCTTTGAAATTTGCATGAAAGCATTACTAAATTTACCGTTTAATTGAATGAGAGGTTACTCTTTGAAATATGCAGATAAAGTATTACTCAATTTACCGTTTTATTGAATGAGATGTTACTCTTTGAAATATGCAGATAAAGCATTACTAAATACACCATTTTATTGAACGCGAGGTTACTCTTTGAAATATACATACACAGCATAACCAAAATTTAATGTGTTATTGATATCCACTATGGTACATTGTATTTTGTAATAAAATGGTTTTATTTCATGCATTTTAAATGATTTATGCATAACTTCTCAATGAAGTAGACATTTCATGCAATAAACGTAATAACAAAACTACCGAACTTGAATGATCAATCTCATAGTCCAGAGAAAATGACAAAAACGAATCAGTCATACCGGAGAATGAGTGGATCGCAATGGTCCTGACTTGGTACAGGCATTTCAAACGAAATGGTGGGTTAAACCATGTTTTATGGCGCCAAACCTCCCTCTTCCATTGCGATCTTAGGATCCGGTAATGACCATAGAACACAACATAGTTGTGAGACACAATAGGGATATTGAGGTGATCATCTCAGTACAGCAGACCAGTCAAACACTAATTAAAACAATTAACTACCATATCTTTTAACTCAATTTTGAACTTTTCTACAAGTGGCTGATAACGTAGAAAGAATTTTTTAGGGATCGTATGAGACGTATTTTCTTATAGCCCTGCTCCAAAAGTCGACCACGAATAAATCGGTGTCTGATAAAAAAATCTGTGAAATGTGTGCAAGCTCTGGCATATCGAATAAGTTGTGAAAAATAAACACCGTATGCAGGGGAAGTAGGTATATTGCTATGTAGATTAGGAAAATTAATAATTTGAAAATTAAAATCGTCTCGTTTATCGTAAATTTTTATCCTGAGATGACCATCTGGGTCAAATTCGAGGTGCAAATCCAAGAAAGACGTGAAGCAATTTGATTCGGTGGTCTCTTTAATCTCCAATTCTGGAGGATATATTGAAGGAATACATCTACCAAATGAAGTGTTATTGACAGAAAGGACATGGTCAATATATCTGAATGTAAGATTAAATGGCCTTGCATCTTTCATCTTCTTGTTCTTTACGAGTCCCTGAAGAAATTCAGTCTCGTAAGAGTATAAAAACAAATCGGCGAGGAGAGGAGCATAGTTTGTAGCAATGTTATGGCTAAAACTATCACTGAAGATAATATATTCACAATAAAGTCGTAATTTAATGACAAGTTAGGTACAAATAACATACCTACACATAATCCAGAAACGACCGAGTATATGGCAATTTGCCAAAACGTAACACAAAGTGGTAAAACAAATGTTCCTATGGTAACAACAACAAAGGCAGTGAAGTACAGTGTGATACTTCTTACGTGGAGAAAATCTACGATGAAACCGGACATGAAACGTCCCAAGGTGTTGGTTACTCCTATGATGGACACCAGTAGTGCACTCATGGCCTTGGGTATTCCGTTGGAGAATGCAAAGTCGGGAATGTAGAGTGTACAGATGTATTGGACTGGAGAAAGAAAACGAATGTTATTAAATTTAGAACAAACACATTAAAGTCATATTCATATCAATTTATAGTTTTAATTCTACCATGTCAGATGCTTTTTCATCGCAATGATTCTGAAAATTATCAGGATGCTAAGACTGCTACGAGACCTGCTCAAATTCACACATAACAAGTTTAAAAGTTAAAGTATCATTTTCGAAGTGAAAAGCATCATGATGAAATTGCAATGTATCATTTTTAAAGAAGAAAAAATCATGATGAAAGTGCAATGTAACATCATGGGAGTAAAACGAATCATATATCCATGGGTATATACAAGAGAAAGTGCCACGATTGTAATAAAAAACATCAGCTTTTGTAGTGAGATAACTTATGTTCTTATGTTTATCTTTGTCTCACTGTATATAACCACAAAAGCTGATGTTTGTTTTTTTTTTTTACTTTTATACTAAGTATACTTCATGATATCTTCCTTGAACATACATGTACTGGTCAAATAGGACCAAATAAGCATCAATTTAAAAAAAACCAACATGTTAATAGAGTCAAGAATTTACAATGCTTTGACTTTTTAAGAATTATTTTTAGGCTATACAGCTTCAAAATAAGGGTAACTATAATAGTCTTCATGTGGCTAACCTTTGCAAATGTCATATGGAACGATGCCATATTCGACAAACGTCTCTACAAACAGTTGAACTATGACTTACCTGACCAAGAAACCATGACAAACAAGACAATGATGAATTGTGGGTTTTTTAAAACATGTAGGTTTTGTTTATATCGGGTTTTCTCTGTTACGTTTTCCCCGGAAGCAAGATGAATAGTGTCACATGATATTTGCATAAAACCACTGCTATATACGTCTTTTCTAGACAAACCATTGCTCAAACAACTTTCGGGATGTTTTTGTTTAACACATTCTAAACTTTGTGTCTTAGTTCTTGAATCAGCACTGAAAGCCTCATTGGAATTTATCTGTGGAAGCGAATGATACACATTTTCGGATATAATTTTGGAAAGAACTGGTGGCTTTAAAGGCTTTTGGTTTTGATATGTCTCCTCTTGTATTATGCAATCTTCCAATTTGAACACTTCGACAGCATGTAATGGTCTGAATAGAGAACCACTTACAGCACAGTGTAAATAAACTGCTGACATAAGCAAAATTGTGTCCCGCCAGTTCAAAAACTGAAGGAGTATTTCTACGACGAACGGATAGGCGAACATCCCAAATCCTGCACCGCTCATGGCTATTCCGGTGGCTATCGCTCGTCTTTTGTCGAAGTATCTACCAACAGCAACAACAGCAGCCATAAAAGTTATCCCCATACTTATTCCTAAAACATTACTTATAAATACTTTGATATGTTATGACCAATAAAAACACAGATTTATTAGATTTGAAACTTTGAGGTGCATTCTTTTGTTAAAATGTAGTTAAAACAAACATTTGTAAAAGGGCGATAGGTAAGAAATTGTAAGCAGACAATGTATTCTACCGAACTTTGATATTTTGCTTTGGGTATCTGTAATATGGATGTGTCAGTCTGTGGTTATTTATATGTGATTTGCAGTTTTTATTTGTATAAGTTAATTTCTGAATCACTGTCAGAAAAAAGTCTGGATCATTGCAATCTTCACTTTCTCCAGTTAGTTTTTTTCGTTGTTTTTTTCCCCCATACATTTGAGATTGATCATCCCAGTTCAGTAGTTGTGTTACTACTTTGATTTTCTCCCAGAAAAATAAATATTCAAGTTAATCTCTTATTTCTCTCGTCCACTTTTTTCATACCTCCAAATATACCATAGGAAATGATCAAAACATAAATGTTAGGAGCAAAGGCCGAGACTGTAAAGGCACAGAATCCTATGAGTGTGCCACCGATGGTGACTTGTCTGTAGGAGAACTTCTCTAAAAGGATTCCAACGAGGGGACCTACGTAATAAGAAAAGTAATGTTTCAACAGGTCTAATTCATAGATTTGAAGTAAATACTGTACAGTAAAACCATGACTCTGTTGTTTGATTTTATGTCTATATTTTAAAACTTCCATCTGATATGATAGAGAGTTAAAACTGCTCGTAAGAAACGTGAATTGTGAAAACAATCTTGATTGTAAGTGATGATTATTCTTTTGTTTATAAATATATACAGAAATAAGATTTAAATACGTTTTATAATCAAAACATTCATAGAAATTAGATTATTCTTCCACCAGGCATAGATGAGTCTTATATTTTTGAGTTTGCCATCCTGTTGAATACATTTTAGATTAATGCTTTTCATATCCTAGCTTCATATGCGTCTGTACTTTTGGCGCTAGCGCTTCTGACGAGTCTTTAAAAGACAAATCACTTGTCATGTGCAGTCAGCTGTCTAAAAAATTGCTGTTACTATGTATTCAAAATGTGTTTTTAAAAGTTTTGTATAAATGAAATGATTTTAAAAAAAACCAATGAACAAGTTTTTAAAGTGTTGATATTCATTGAACGCCAGTGTTATTAACGTCCAAGAAAGTAGAAATATAATTACTTACCTATAAGGTAACATACACCAAATGATAACGACGCTACCCACGTCGTGCTTGATTTTGAAGCATTGAATTCGCTTTGTATCGGTAAGATGATGACACCAAAGGCGGCCGTTGTTCCTTCTACTATGAATGCTACAATGAAGGTCCCAAGACATACCACCCAGCCCCATCCGCCATCAGGGATGATTTCTGTCGAAGATGTCATGGCTAACTTCATTCACTGTGACTTCATTCTAGAATCCATAATATTGAATAAAATTTAATCCTAATATACAAATTTAAACATGGTTATCAACTAAATATAACAAGCTAACTATACATACATATGTACTGTACATGTATTAATTATAAAAAAATCGAGTCAGAACGAATAAGTGATTATAAATTGTAAGTGCAACCTTTTCCGTTATTTTTCACTTATAAATAAAATGTACAACTACAAGGAGATATAGCCATTTGTTTAGATCGAATCTCACCAAAGTTCTATTTATATAGTGTTCAATTGAAGTTATGAAAAAAGCTGAATTAAAAATGATCAGACATTGATTATGGCAGACATCTTACCTTGACTAACAGAACCTTAACATTAGTTTGCTTTATCGGATTGCCCGGAAGCATTCATGAATGTATTTGTATTTTAAACGAGGCTAAAATAACTTGTCTACATAATATGTGTATTTGATTTAAAATGTATTAAGAGTTTGGTGGTACAAATATGGTTCAATCATGTATACAGTGAGTGCTAAAGTAGGTTAATGTCAAAATATAAACGAATGATATCAGATCGACTGGAGCAATCCAGTTTAACGAGAACACACGATTGCTTTTGGAACATATTTTATCTTACATGTATATAAAAGTTGTAAAGGAATCTCACAACAATTGCATTAGAACAAGTGAATATGTTAGCTGGACAAGGGTGTAGGTAATCATCGAGTTCGAGTTCGAGTTCGAGTCAGAGTTAAAGTTCGAGTTAGAGTTCGAGTTACCATTCGAGTTCGAGTTAGAGTTCGAGTTAAAGTTCGAGTTATTTTTCGAGTTCGAGTTAAATTTTGAGCTAACTCGAAACAATAATTTTCATAGACATAGTCGAGTTACGACTCGAGTTAGAGTTCGAGTTCGAGTTAGAGTTCGAGTTACAAATCGAGTTCGAGTTAGAGTTCCGACGTAAAGAAAACCTATTTTTAGCAAACTACAAAATAAAGAAACGGCAATTTAAAAGATCACAACGGAAAACAGAAAGCAGTCTTCAACATGACTAGAGGTTACCGCTTGCCGTCTTGCATTGACCCAAGACCAAAAATACAATGCATAAGATTTAAAACCAATCCCTAAACAAACTAGAAAAACTGTTAGTCGTGGCTTACTAATAAATACCCCGCTACCTCTTTCCTAAAAACAGATCAAATTTTAAACTAGGGGTGCAAATCTACACTATTTCACGAAGATGGTGTGAAAGTTTCACTGACATCCATTGATGGGTTTGGGAGAAGATGCGGATAGCTGAATAGCGAATTCCATGTTTCGCTTCCCCAAAATCAGTTTGATCAAATTTTTAAAGAGGTGATATCTGCATTACGTCACACAGATTGTGTGAAAGTTTCATGAAAATTCATCAAGGAGTTTAGGAGGAGTTGTGATAAGAGATGGGTACCCTAAAGTGTAAGGAAGGCAGGACGGACGGACGGACGGACGGACGGACGGGACGATGAACAGACACCTCTATCACTATATACGCCCCATTTTTTCAAGAGGGGGTATAATGATAAACGAAAGACTCAATTCTGGACATAGAACAATAACTAATTTGTAACTCTAACTCGAACTCGATTTCTAACTCGAACTCTAACTCGAACTCGAACTCTAACTCGAGTCGTAACTCGACTATGTCTATCAAAATTACTGTTTCGAGTTAGCTCAAAATTTAACTCGAACTCGAAAAATAACTCGAACTTTAACTCGAACTCTAACTCGAACTCGAATGGTAACTCGAACTCGAACTCGATGATTACCTACACCCGCTGGAGAACTCTTTCAATGGCAGTCTCGTTGTTAAATTTATATATATACATGTTTGTGGTAGTGTTATTTCGTTGATAAAAATATGCGAAACCCCAGCACATTAAAGAAGTATATCGTACAAAATCCACCACTTTTTTTAGCTCACAAAAATATGCGAAACCCCAGCACGTTAAAGAAGTATATCGTACAAAATCCACCACTTTTTTTAGCTCTCAGGGTCAGGTGAGCTATTGTCATCATTAGGCGTCCGTCGTCCGTCGTCCGTTAACTTTTCTTTAAAGATCTTCTTCCCTGAAACCACTGAAGGGATTGCTTTCAAACTTTGAACATTTGATCTTTAGGATGTCCTCTACCAAGTTTGTGAAATTTGTGCATGCCGACCGACCAACATGGCCGCAATTGCTAAAAATAGAACAGGGGGGTCAGACCATAGTTTTTAGCTTATATCTCAAAAAGTATGAGATAGAGAAAATCCAAGCAACCTTCCTTATTCAGCATCAAAAGCTCTACGAAACTCTCCATTGAGTCAAAGCTGTGGGACGACTCCTTATAGGAGTTATTCCCCTTTATTCGTCAAAATTTACAATTTTCACAGTTTTTGAACCATATCGTAAAAAAACGGTAAGAGCTAGAGGAAAAGTTAGCATTACAAAATTGTTAAGCTTATTAAGAGCTTCAAAAATGATTTCAGGGACAAAATTGTCAGATCAACCGTTTAAGAGTTATCCCCCTTTAACTTTTTTTTCTATCAATTTTAACTGATTTTTTTAAATCTTCTTTTCTGAAACCACTGAAGGGATTGCTTTGAAACTTTGTACACTTGATCTTTAGGATGTCCTCTATCAAGTTTGTAAAATTTATGCATACTGACCAACCAACATGGCCGCCGTTACTAAAAATAGAACAGGGGGTCAAACCATAGGTTTTGGCTTATAGCTAAAAAAGTATAGGAGATAGAGAAAATCTGAAACGACCTCCTCTTCAGAATCAACAGCTCTACAAAACTCTCCATTGAGTCGAAATTGTGGGACGACTCCTTATTGGAGTTATTTCCCCTTAATTGTCAAAATTGACAATTTTCACAGTTTTTGAACTATATCTTGAAAACGGTAAGAGCTAGAGGAAAAGCTAGCATTACAAAATTGTTCAGCTAATTGAGATCTACAAAAATGATTTTCAGGGTCAAAATTGTCAGATCAACCGTTTAAGAGTTATCCCCCTTTAACTGATTTTTCAATCATTTTTTACTGATTTTTAAAAATCTTCTTCTCTGAAACCACTAATCGGATTGCTTTGAAACTTTGTACACTTGATCTTTAGGATATACTCTACCAAGTTTGTGAAATTTGTGAACGATGACCAACCAACATGGCTGCCGTTACTAAAAATAAAACAGGGGGTCAGACCATAGTTTTTAGCTTATAGCTCTAAAAGTATAAGAGATAGAGAAAATCCGAAACAACTTTTCTTCTTCAGCATCTAAAGCTCTACAAAACTCTTCAATGTGTCAAAGTTATGGGATGACTCTTTATAGGAGTTATTTCCCCTTAATCGTCAAAATGGACCATTTTCACAGTTTTTGGACTTAAGAATTGCAAAATTGTTTAGCTCATTAAGATCTACAAAAATGATTTCAGGGTCAAAATTGTCATATCATCCTTTTAATAGTTATCCCCCTTTAAGTGTTTTCAATCAATTTTAACTTGGTTTTTTTTCAAATGGAAAACTTTGTAACTTTGTATTCTTGATCTTAAAAGTGTTTTCTATCCTAACTAGTTTCTTTAATGTTACTTACCAAGTACATGTAGACCATGTTGCACACTAGGTAAGAGGCTTTAGCATGAGAGATCAGGTGAGCGATTCAGGCTCCATGGGAGCCTCTAGTTTAAACCTTCATGAAATTATAGGCAGAAACCACTTACTCTTCCGGAGCACATTAGTTTACTCTTGTTAAAACTTTAGTTCAATTTGTTGATTGCCGTTCAGTTGATTTTATGTTATGTGTTTCTTCGTGCTGTTCTTGCTCGTGGATAGCGGTTTTGTCGTTGCCCTTTCGGACTTTTGACACTCGAATGCCCCATTGGTGCCTCTTTGCTTCTTCCTAGTACATTTGAACCAGTGTTATATAAAACTCACATGATAAAACTATGTCTTGGTTAGTCTACATTTTAGTATCGGTCATATTTAGTTTGAGAGTGCAAGATATGATAATTTTACAAAGGTACATATAAAAGGTCACTCATTTTTTTATTAATATTTACCACGAGCGATCGACTTATTATGTCGTGCTCTCAACTTTTTATGTCGTGCTTTTAACTTATTGTGTCGTGCTCTTGACTTTTTATCCTAAGCGCTGCTCTTATCAATTTTGAAAAAGGAGATACGCATCTTCTTTTTATCATAAAGATTATGCGAATGTTTCATGAAACTGCGCAAAGAGATTTAAAGGAGTAGAGGATAAAAGATGGGTTGCCCGTTGTCACTTAATAGTTAAGTTCATGTTTTTTGCAAAGGGAACCCCTAAAAATCAGTTCGATAAAATTTTCAAATGGAAAGTGCTGATCTACCGACTGTGTGAAAGTTTCACGAAAATACATTCAGGGGTAATTCATGAAGAGTACCATAGTGGACACGAGATTGGTACCCAGATGTTTAACGGAAGAACGGACGGACACACACACCTATCACTATATACCCCACACCTTTATAGACGTAACTCAAATCACATAATACACAAGCGCAGGCTTTCAGGATGGAGCAACGCTCGCACCTCACTGCAAGGTTAGAACGGGCCAAAGTACCAGTTTGAGGGAAAATATGAAATTGTAAAATTACAGAAGCAATATAATTAAGAATATTTACCCTTGGTGTAGATCCTCAACAGTACTGCTACTAAATATTGAAATCCATTGCTAAACGAAATGCTTTACGTATATAGATTACACCACAAAGTTCGTTAAGCAACGTTGTTTCGGTGTATGCATAGTGAAAACAAAAACATTTCATTATAGCAAAATAAGCTAAAAAATGTATGCTTCAATAGCCATGAACTGACCCAATTTTTATAACCTTTTTAGAATTTTAAACGTATTTAACAAATGGGAGAATTTTTCAAATATGTCAATTTGAAAGTTTTGTTGCATATCAAAACTTTCGACAGATCCAAGAATTTGTGGTCTTGGAAGAAAAAATAAATTCACCTTATCACCTAGTCTTTTCAATCCCTAGACGAGTCTTTTGATCTCGTAAAAAGATTACAAATACTATAGACATAAACCAAAACCATGATTGTAAGCTGTGAAAACGGAAGCAAGGAGGGGCTCTGTAACAATTGAGCCTACTCCATTATCAGATTCATAGTTTAGGCAGGTTAAGCAGGAGACATGTCAGAAGAAAAGCACTATGGGTGTACAGTGTAAAGCCTTCTTCGACGATCAGCGGCCATATCCACATTGGCAAGTAGGGATTTCCTGGAGTTTTTGCGTTCCCAAGGTAAAACAGATCATACTAGCGATTGAAGATGTCCACTTTATCCCTTGGACCTGAATGCGTTTTCTCATATTGTTATCTGGGAATATTGACAGGGGAGGTTGGGCCCTAAAAACTAGTTTGACCCCGCCACATTTTATATATGCCTGTCTTAAGTCTGGAATCTTTGATAAAGCTTTTGTTTGTACTGGTCTTTTTGATGTTTTCTGTTCCTTGTTTAAGAAGGGAGTCATCTGTGACTATTTCAAGACTGTTTTATTTAGACCATGGGCAAATTGCAGAACGGCGATCAGCGCCTTCTGGGCGCGTTGAAGGCTGTTTGCGGTTTTCCATAGATGTTTTTCTCAATTACTGCTTGTTATGTGTCGTGTACACTTTTTCCACATCTTTTTCAAATACGAATAGAAGTGGTGAACCACGTCAGCTTAGAGAATACCAAAATCATACAGCTAGGCAGAGACTGTAACCTTCCAAAAATTGGTTGGAACGACGAATTATCTAGATATAAACAATCGGCAGTTACTAAAGATCAGTAATGAATAATTAGACGTACATGAAATCCATATATGGGGACAACAGCAATGTTTCACCGCTGAAAATATGGGTTTACTAAACGATCGTTGTTGGAATAAATAGATTTTGTATACTTAACTGGATTTCTGTTATTCTCGTTAGCTCTTTGAATACCGGTTGTTGGTAGTAATTGTCGATTGTTCTATATTTATTGATAATTCGTCGTTCCAATCAATTTTTGGAAGGTCACAGCCTCTTTTGGAAGGTTACAGCCTCTTTTGGAAGGTTACAGTCTCTTTTGGAAGGTTACAGTGTCTACCTAGCTGTATGATTTTGGTCCTCTGTAAGCTGACGTGGTTCTTGACTTCTATTCGTGTGTGAAATGAGTAGAAAAGTTCTCTTCCTTTTCTGATTTCTAAGCTTTTCTGTAGTATCTAAAGTAATATTAAGGGAAAACTTCTGGCGATATTATTGACCATGACTTTGTATTTCAAACTATGCCGTCGTTTATTCATGACATTGGCTAACTAAAAAAATTATTTCCCTTTAAGCTCACCTGGCCAAAGGCCAGGTGAGCTTATGCCATCACTATGCGTCTGTCGTCGTCCTTTCTCTGTCATCCGTCGTCCGTCGTCGTCTATCGTCCGTTAACAATTTCAAAAATCTTCTTCTCTGAAACTACTGGACCAATTTAACTGAAACTTTGCAGGAATGATATATGAATTGTTGGGAACAAATGAAAATGATTCAATAAAAAGCATGGCTGATGTTACTAAAAATAGAATATAGGGTAAAATAACTTTAAATGGCTTATAACTCAGCAACCATAACAGATAGGGAAAATATGAAATTGTCAGATGACCCTTGATATGGGTTATGGCCCTTTTAAGGAAAAAAGTAACGTTTTTTCATGTTTTTGTCCCATAGAATGAAAACTATTGAAGATAGAGAAAAGCTGTTGCTTGCTTAAATTTTCAGCTCATTTAGTTCTACAAAAGTCTCTATAGGGTCGAAGTTGTCAGATGACCCCTTATTGGGGTTACAGTCCCTTAAAGGCAAAACAAAATAGTGTTTTTGGCCTATAGAATGAAAATTATTGCAGATGAAGAAAAGTTTTTGATTGCTTAAATGTTCAGCTCATTTAGCTCTATAAAAGTCTCCATAGGGTCGAAGTTGTCAGATGACCCCTTATAGGGATAACAGCTCCTTAAAGGCGAAAAATAGTGTTTTTCGCTATAGTATGAAAACTTTTGCAGGGGAAAGGCAGTTGCTTGCTTAAATGTTCAGCTCATTTAGCTGTACAAAAGTCTTCATAGGATTGAAATTGTTAGATTATCCCTTATAGAGGTTACAGCTCCTTAAAGGCGAAAAATAGTGTTTTTGGCCTATAGAATGAAAATAATTGCAGATAGAGAAAAGCTTTTGCTTGCTTAAATGTTCAGCTCATTTACATGTAGCTCTACAAAAGTCTCCATAGGGTCAAAGTTGTCAGATGACCCTCTTATAGGGGGTTACAGCCCCCTAAAGGCGAAAAATAGTGTTTTTTGCCCATATAATGAAAACTATTGCAGATAAAGAAAAGCTGTTGCTTGCTTAAATTTTCAGCTCATTTAGCTCTACAAAAGTCTCCAGAGGGTCGAAATTGTCAGAGGGGTTACAGACCCTTAAAGGCGAAAAATAGTGTCTTTGGTCTATAGAATAAAAAACTATTGCAGATAGAGAAAAGTTGTTGCTTTGCTTAAATGTTCAGCTCATTAAGCTCCACAAAAGTCTCTTTTGGGTCAAAGTTGTCAGATGACCCCTTAGTTTAAACATATTTTATTTGAAACAATTTCAAAAGGGAATCGGACACATGTACAAAGTATTTATGAAGTCCTCTCCCGATAACAATACAAGACAGAAATAGTTATGGACATGCACGTTCAAATATAAATATGATTGTGATAAAGTAACAACAACAAAAATAATTAAGAAATAAAGTAAAAAGGTAAAAGAAAATCACGAGTCATGCTGACCCCTTATAGGGTTATGGTCCTTTACTGGTGAAAAATATGTTTTTTTTCTCTATAAAATGAAAACCATTGCAAATGGAGAAAAGCTGTTGCTTGCTTAAATGTTCAGCTCAATTAGCTCTACAAAAGTCTCCAGAGAATCAAAGATTAAAGGGGTAGTGGCCCTTTACAGGTGAAAAAGTGGTTTTTTTTTCCTATAGAATGAAAGCTATTGCAGATAGAGAAAAGCTGTTGCTTGCTTAAACATGCAGCTCTTTACAAAGGATCCACATAAGTCTGCATTGGATCTCATTTGTCAGATGACCCTTTAAAGAAAACACCCTTATGGCTTAGGGACCAGGTGAGCGATTCAGGCTCCTGGGAGCCTCTTGTTTGATTGACTAGCAGTTGTTGTGGCTTTGGTGTGCCAACTTGTGATACTGCTGTTTATTGTGTTGGGTGTGAACTCGAGTAAAAAGGAAAGAAGTGAAGAACCACGTCAGCTTAGAGAAGACCAAAATCTTTCAGCTAGGTAGAAACTGTAACCTTCCAAAAAGGATTGGAACGATCCATGTCTGTTGCCAATAATCAATTAGCGTAGCTCAAATGAATAATTTTTTAACAGAGAGAACCCCCTTTTTTCTCTAAGAACACATGATTATGATGATATCTTCCGTAGCATTTCTTGAGTGACGACTTATCGAGGAGCAATACAACTCTGTGTAAGCTATTTGTAGGTCAAACAAGGAAATTATAATATATCCCACAAGCAAAAAAGCTAGCGAATCCTAAAATGGAGCATTTGGAATATTGTCAAACTAAAGGGGAAGTTAATGAAGGGATAGTTAAAGGCATCTCGCGTGTTATAGAGCTTTGTACAGCCTACCTTAAATTCATGTTCAAATTACTAAATTGAGGATTGTTTAGAAAATGGATATCATAAAATAGGATGTCGATTGTTTGTTAAAAAATGTACAAAATGCTTTCAATGAGATTTGTTTGCTCTTCTGTATACATTTGTTCCTTCCATTGACTTACATTGACTGAATATTTCTTCACTTTAGAAACAAGGTTAATAGCAATCTTTTAATTTCTGATTTTTATATTCATAAATACTCTCTTCGACTTCCTTTTTGCTTCAAGTAATGTCAACCATTTATCTATAATAGATATTCAAAGAGTCTTTAGACTGAGTTTGCTCCCCTTTTGTGAATTGGCCTTGAGGTTTTCTTTTGGTACATTTGATTGTTTTCCATCAAATATTTCTGATAATGCTTCTGCTTACGAGATTTTTAATGCATATTGGACACGTCTTCTTGTAATGTTTTAGTGACATCTTTTATCTTTGAATTCACGAGATTATAGGCGACTTCAAGTAGTGTTGAGCTTTGTTTAATTTAAAACAGAAAAAAAAATAAACAGATAGGTTTAAAATTAGTTTATTGCAAAATCTTCATCATCAACCTTTACTATAAAAGTTTTCTGTTGTTGCACATTTCTTGACACACAGATCAGAATTATACACATCATAACTGCTACAACATAATACAGTCCCGCTAACAGAAACGGATAAACGTACGAATTGGAAACATCATATAACAAACCTGAAAAAGATGTAAAATAAGAAGCATTGTACATTTTAATTAATAGTCGTAATTCTCATTTATATTTATATAAAAATTGAAACAATATCACAAGTGTTTTCTGTGACAGACTAGCGATTCTTCTATGTAAAGAAGCATCAGAGGCGCTGGTGTTAAAGTCATCAGTATTACATGTTGTGTTTGTCTTTATAAATAGGTTACTTTATTATTGACTATCTACATATTAAAATCTATTCTTCCAGAAACCCTGTGACGATTTTGGTCTTGCGATGTTCGCGCTCATGTTTGAAATAGAGCGCTGCTATTTTTGTTTGCTTGCGTTTTTTTTTGTTTGTAATATGGTAGTTTTAATTGTTTGTATGATTGTAGATCATTTATATATTCCTTTAATTCTCTCAAAGTTTTCATACTCTTGATTAATAATTTCCAATAAATATAAATTTGTTTTATACCTGCTAAAGGTGGATTTAAGGTAAATGCAATTCCCTGGAAGAATGCAATGATACCAAATGCCTGTGTCAACTGGTCTATACCGAGGATGTCAGCTATCAAAATGGTCCTTAAACACACTGATGTCCCTGTAAACATAAAGTTTCAAATTACATCTAAATAGAGACAGCTATTTCAAAACAATCAGAATATAGATGATATTTCTATAAACATGTAATAAAAGAGATGGCACATGCATTAGCAGCTGGTCAATATGAAGTACTGCTATCAGATCTTGGAAAAGAGGTGATAAAAGTCCTGTAAGAATTCAACTAAAAGGTACAATTCGTTTCCTTTTTCTATGTCAAGTACATATATATATCTTTCTTTTTAATATGAATAACACCAAAATAAGCCCTCGAAATTGGGTGGAATGACTTCCATCATCCCATAATGAGGTTGATGTTATTTGATAAAGTAGGGGACACACCGGTTTAAGGAGATATAGTCCCCTTACAAGACTTTACATGTAACCTACTTCAGCCTGAAAATACCACTGACGATCTACAAATTTTCTCCTTATAATTTGATAAAGCTTTATCTAATACTGGCTTCCTACTCAAGATTGCTTTGTTTCTATTATAAACATTCAATAATTCACCAAGTCATAACTTGATCGGGTTTTTACAGAAAAAAAATATATATCTTCTAAAACTAAATCATTGTACATTCTCGTTTGTTATGAATAGCGTTTACACACAGAACTGTTTACCCTTCCGAAGCACCAGCTGTAGTTCACTCTCGATATGAGGTTAATTGTTGCAGGTTGTTATATGTTTGTGTTCTAGTTATGAGAATGATTTTTTTTTGCCCTGTCTTACTTTCAACATTCGAATGGCACTTTTTTGCTGTATTCATATCCAATTGAACCATGAGGTAAAATTTTACCCCATGTATTTACTCTAAGTCATTAAGCGTTATGTGAAATTCAATTATGACCATTATGAATAGTATTTGTAAAATATCCATGTTAATGTTTTAAAGATCATAACAGCATACAGATAATTTTGCTGACATGTTGTGTCTGATTTCACCTGAGCTGAGCCCGAAACTTACCACTACCCATACACCTGTTGTCCCGGTGATCTAGGTAGCGAACCTGATAAAAATAAAAATATTAAGTGGCAACAGAGTCCCTATACTATTATATAACATACCCAGTAACGACGAAGCCAGTGGGTATAAACAAAATAACCAGGTTATATAAACTATGCGCGAAGTACTGTATAATTTTATTGTACCAGTTTCCAATTTTAACAACAGAACAAACTAAATAAATTAAGCCATCCTTGACATTACTCTATGGCAGATCAAGGAAAGTGTTTCGGGGGTAGGAAAAGCTTTCAAATGATTTTTAAAAAAATTTCTGGGATATTTTCGACAAAATTGGTATGGACCCGCCCCTTTTCGTCCTTGGTGGTCAGTATGTGGAACCCAACTCCACCCCCTCCAGTCTTGCCCCCAGTTACTGGTATGATGACCAAGTCTTCATGGATGATACCTTGAAAGTGATTTGATACACGTTTTGAAATGCCCTGTATGATTTTATGATGTAAAATTCTCAAACTTATAAAAAGCTTTGTCTTTGCAAGGATATTTCTAATGTGCATTGTGAATTTTGTAACATGCACATGTCATCTTAAAGAAAAAAGTCTGACTTATAAACTGTTAAGAGTCCAAATCAATGGCACAATCTTATATTAGACCAAAACAATAACAATTAGACTTTTAACGTTAAAGAGGAATGAAATGTTAATGGTGTATTGTTAAACGAATAAAGAATAATGTCACAAAATTAACAGACATGACATAAAAAGCAATAGAGCAAAGAGTACAAAATCGAGGACACCCCCATGCATACTCTTATATATATATAATTGAAATATTGACCTAAGTATTCCTCCTGGGTATTCCAAGCCTATTACTCAAAGGTATATTTTTTTTTTTTTTTTTTGTAAATTACCCGGTATGACGCTAAATTGTATTTGCATGAAGAACATCTATATTCTGTATAGAATAAAATAACTGTAATATGTGAATTATAATAAAATGTAGGTAAATTATATGTATGCAATATAAGTTCATTATTAATAATAAAAAATATATTGGAATGCAAAGAAACTATATACTTAATAAAAAAAAATCAATAATTATGCAATAGATATTATAACCAAGGCAAGCCAGTGAAACACCTATGCATGTGTAGAAATAATAGTTTATATCATTGCCTTACCCATGCATAGACCAAAGCCGACAGCACACGCAGCCAATAAGGAAAAACTGTCGCACCATGGCAAGGAAATATTGGCAACAGCACCCAGACAGAGAGCAACTATGTACAAGTATAGACTCTTTATTCGGAAGACATCGACTATGAAACCTGCTACGATCCGAACAACAGTGTTTGTCACACCGATTATTGAAATCAACATGGCTGCCTGGTTCCTTGGCAAACCCTTAGAAACTGCCATGTCCGGTAGATATGTCATTGTTATTGCCTGGGCTGAAAAAAAAATCGGTAAAGTTACGATAATGACAAAAAGCTTATATAACGCTGATTTCATGTGTCACGAAATATAGACGTAAGGAGAAACTGCTCTCTTCTTTTGATTTTATAGAGAATCAAGCGGGAACTGCTCACCGATTTAGAATACAAGAACTTTCACTCGTTTTATATACTAGTAGATAACTTGAACCTCCTGCTTCATTTCAAGGTATCAATAACGTGTCACACTTTGGTTTTTAGCTGCAATGCAATTGTATTTTTAAGTTATAGATTCAAGGTATAAAGTTTTTTAGATAATGATTATGGTAGGGTACAGCTGAAAACTGGAACTGTATTATGTTTGACAGTATGACTCCAAGTCTTTGTATTGCAAATAACTTACTCTCTACAAGTTGACAGGCTATTACTTACCAGTCCACAAAATCATGCAGATTAACAGCAGTAAGAAAGCTGGCTGCCTACAAACTAGAAAACAACTGAAAAGCACTCTTTTGTTGCTATCACAGACTCCTGTCTCCAAAATGGACGATAAATCGTCTGTACTAATGTCTTTTTCGATACACTGCATATCAGTGTGGGAGGTTGGTAGGTTAGTTATGCTGCCACTATAGAATACGTCACTTCTAAGGTTAGGGGATAAAAAGTTATGAGATTCAGATTTATGTGGTTTTCCTACAGCCTCTTGGATGTTATGAGCACTATGATATTGTCTGTGGTCATTAAATTTTATTTTTTCCACCACTGTTAAGTGACTCTTATGGATATTAGAAGCAGAATTGTATAACTTGTTCTGATTAAGTTCTATACCCTGTAAAGTTTTATTCTTTATCATGCTTTCCTTTTCGTTTGCTTCTTCTTCTATTGAATGTTCCTCTATGCATTTACATGATGACCTTCTAGTAAAAGTTTTTGCCAGTGGTCTGAAAACGGCTCCACAGACAGCAGCGTTCAAACAAAGGGCTGCTATAATTAGCAATGTATTTCTCCAATCATAAACACTAAGCAAGGTTTCAGTTAAGTAAGGATACACGATTACTCCTAGTCCACTTCCGCTTGTTGCAATGCCAGTTGCTATTGCTCTCTTTTTGGTAAAATACAAACCGACTGCAACTATTGATGAAATAAAAAACAAACAGATTCCAATACCTGTAAAAAAAGAAGTTTCAATAAAGGTATAACATTGTGATGGTAACCAATCCTAAAGCTTCAGTGTCATAATTGTGTCTGATGTTTTTAAAAAGGGACCAAAAATTGTACGTTTCGCATGGAGTCTTCAAATTACTTTGAATAATGATAATTCGCATTTGTTGCCAAAAATCATCACCAATTTAAAAAGAAATAAGATGACTGTAGAATGGAATAATTAATAAATTTGAATAATTACACACGAACATTTCTAAACTAAACAAAAACACCACTGTTCTATCTTCTTCTAAAAGTTCTTTTTTTATGTTCAAACAATCAAAGCCAAAAATCGATAAATACTAACCATTTTGTATTATACAAACTCACCACATATAACACCGTATGTTAAGATAAGGACTGCAAGATTAGGCGAAAATGCCCCAGCAAGTGCCCCAAGGAAAGCTATTATTCCACCTGCTATAGTCACTGACCTGACGGAATATCGGGCGATGAAGTAACTCACTACAGGCCCTAAAATACATTTGATCAGATTTATTTATTTTTAAAAAGAAAAATACTTTCCATTTACTGTTGTGAATATGCTAGTGTTAAAAAGACCATTCTTACATTAAATTTGTTTTGTCAGGGCGACAATGATAAAACAGTGTAAACTGATTGAAAAAGCAAGTATTTTGTTTTGCATTTGCTGTTTTTACTTTTTTATATCTTTTTTTTTCTTTTCTCTTTTCAACTTCATTGTTTGTCGATATTTATTGCAAATGGCACGGAAAGAATAAGCAACATTTCAGGTTTATCAAGTTTTGACACGAATATTAGCAACTTCTTGTAGGTATTTGGCATGATTTTAAATATACTACACACTTTAAATTAAAACATTTAAAGTATAATCATTTCGCTCAGTTCGTCAGGAATCGAAAATTTTCAAGTACTTTAACAAGTATTTGTACTGATGAAACTAAAAAAAAAGTTTTACTTTTTATGACAGTTGAACTGTCTTCGCTGTTAGCTCTAAGCCTACATAAACAAACAGCTATTTAAAAAATCCAGCAAACAACCTTCAATGGACCAATGGTTGCTGCTCGTAGTTTTGCAAATGACCTATTAAAATTGATAACGATACAAAACCAATCCTAAAAATGTCAAAGAAAGAACCCTTTCTTGATAGAAAAGGGTTGGTGTATGCTATCAATTGGTTAAAGATACTCATATAATATAAACTATACTAGATTGATGTTAATATGATGTTTGTAACAAGTATCGCACGGGCCCAAGAAAAGAACAAAGAAAACCCGCTAGAGGGTTTTACTTCGACTTACGACGCTGTCAGTTTCGCGGTCTATAAACCTTCACATTATTTCGCTTGACCGAAGAATTCATCCTATGGCTTATTTGGATTGCTACCATAAATAAGAGGAAATAACATGATTTTCCATGTAAAAATAAAATGTCCTGACTATTCTAAAAGCTTTGTTTACTTTGGCCTTGAGGTGTTGTTATGTACTAGTAAAATTTCACTTCTTTTCACTTACCCATCATCATACTCAGTCCAAGCTGTGTCGAACTGACCCAAGATGTTGCGGATTTTGTCTCTTGAAAGTAATCCAGGAATGCAAGTATCTGCACACCGGAGGAGAACATCGTTCCATCAGATATAAAATTGGCGAAAAATGTTCCGATGCATACGATCCATCCCCACCCACCGTCAGGAGCCACATCCTCTATGGTGTTTTCCTGCTTGCGTTCTTTAATTCCCTTGGATAAAATTTGTGTCATAGTCTTCTATTACACCATATCTGTACGAAAGATGCATGAATGATTACAACTTTTAAACACTTATTTCTAATTTATTCCTAAATAATGTATTGCCGTTTCAATGAATTATATAATGTAATATTTTGCATTTCACATTTTAAAATAATTAAGTTGTTTTCGATGGTGTTTACGTCATTTACTTGTAAAATGCACACAATATGTTGTTACTGTTTACAACGATAAAAATAAAAATCGTAGAGGATACATGTACATCTTGATAAATGACTAATTTTAACCTCATTTGTTTTAGTATTTTAATAACATTCTCGTCTGATCGAGTATTGATTGTAGCAATATATAGCGAATCGTTGAACCCCCCTTTTCATGTTCCACCTAAATCAAGTAGTTTTTTTTCTTTTTTTGTTATATAACTTTAATTCTTTTTTTAGAGAGAGATAGAGAGAGAAAGAGAGAGAGAGAGAGTAACGCTGTACATCCAATCTGCAGGCAAGTATCGCGTTGGGAAGAGCTCTAGGCTTTGCTTCAAAAACAGCAGCCCAAATTGGTTCAACATGCAGATGATTTATAAACACGTGTCAAAAATTGAAAAATAAAATTACTTTTTTTTCGAGAAAAGTATAATCCGACTCAGGGAACATATACAGTAACAGAAAGAAAATGGCTCATTGGAACCGCTGCAGATGGACTTATAACCCAAATTAAATTATGACCCGTCGAAAATTTGTTTATGTCCATAATTTAACTGAATTTCAAGAAGAAAACAACGTCTAGTCTAGCTACAATCTGACTAAAAACATTTTCATACATGTTCTTTTATCGATGTGCATAAACTAACTCATCTACATTCTTGGTACAGTCAACGACCGTTGATAAGTAACAGTGTAACGAGGTGATTACTTACTTCAGCTAACAATCTGATTAAAATATCCGTAAGTTTTTATAATAATTTAAACCTTAATAATATTTTAAACACTGTCGACATAACCTCTGAGGACATTTCTCAAGAAAAATAAAACATAGTTAAATGGTTTCAGTAAAAAGATTTGTGTTTCGATACGTTACACCCCAGTTCTATTGTTTAAAGTCAAAACTTTAATTTTCAGAAACTTTCTTTGTGTGAATAACTCTTTTGTTGTAAGAACAATGGCAAAAACAGGGAATTCCAGATACCCCTGCTTTTGCTCTTGTGAACACGCCTCATGTTCATAGAACAAAAGAGCTACTTAAGCAAAGAAGCTTCTGTAATAGCCAGTCCAGACAAATGCCAGAACTCTTTATAAGTTCTGATTAAAACGTAGCAAGATGATAAAATATAAATAAATAAACAATACAAAACAAGAATATATCCAAAAGACACAATGCCCATCTCGCAACATTTTGGACGGATGGACAAACTGACGGACGAATCCGAACACTATAATCCCTTTCTTTCGTAGATTGGTATAAAAATGGTTCAAAGACAGAAATGACCGGATTTCGTTATAAGGGAAGTAGGTAGGCCATGGGAAATAGACCAAAAATTAAATCCAAAATAGATCAAAAATTAAATCCAACGGCATGATACCAATGCTGATTCTGAATACCAAATATCAAAAGGGTGTGATAATAGGGTGATGAGAAAGTTAAAAATTAAAAATTAAAGTTTTAGGTTTAAAGTCTTTTTCTACGCTAGGCATATTCAAACGACTTTACACTTTAACCCCGATCACTGAATTGCAAGTCGGCAGTTAACATACGGCGCCCAAAGCAGCCACAGCACATTGGCTTACAACCCTCACAGGTACTCATTCACAGCTGAGTGAACTGGAACAAGTGAAGTAAAGTATCTTGCTCAAGGATACACCACAATAATACGGGTAGTGACGGGAGTCGAACTCGCAACCCTTTGGCCGAGAAAACTGTTACAAAAATTTGCTATCATTGACCATTGATGTAAAAAATTAAGAAAATAAGCAAACATGCAAACAGGAAGTATATAGTGTCTCCATCGGTCCTCCAGTCCTCACAGAAACAATTTACCTCATGGTATAACTACATAATTAAGATTGATATGGCTTTCATAAACCAATTCTACTCGAACTCGAGATGATTCTTTTTCAACTTTTTATCCTGAACTCCTATACAAGTGAGCCGTTTGCCAGCAGTCAAAAATTTAACATGTACTAATAAATAGCGACTGACTTCAAAATAGATCAACTATAAAAATTCACATTTAGAAACCATTTCAAGCATCGCCCTTTTAAAAAATCAAGGTTTTTAGGCTAATTCATGTATATCTTGTCGATAACAGACAAGTATCTGCTTGACCTTAAATAAAGTTGTTTTTATACTTGATATTCGAAGAGGCGAAATTATGATACATTGTACATTCATCCCTCTAAAATCATTCAATATGGTATTATTTGCGTTGTTATGAGTCCGATTTTCAGGGCAGGTTACACATTAACTTCTCAGACAAAATACCGGTATTTTGATAAGATGTGACAAATAAGTTTGTCTTTCCTTTCAAGTGAAATGTAAAGATTAAATCTTTGCCGTGCACTTTAGCCTGGCAGCAGCCACAAAATACAATAAAAATCTAATTGCGGAGGGTATCCCATATTTAAAAAATGTGGATAGGCGTACTGAACATCGACTGGATTTTTCCGGCAATTATTTAATAACAACCAACTCATTTCACATTTAGATAAAAAGACATATGAGACAAGACACATTAATATTTTGAATTCAAAGAAAAAATTACGAAATATGAAATTTGAAAAAATAGACAACGAATAAAAGAAGCCGAAATCATTCACTTATGATAGTAAAAAAAAATGTAAACAATTTGTATTTAAAATGTTTTATGTGCTATGAGTATCACTTAGAATTTATTTTTGAATGAATGGCTTTTATAAAAGTTTCATTTGTTAGTCAGAACTTAGTTTTAAATGATAAAAAATATTATTTTTATATATACATGGAATAAGGTAGTTTCTATGATTAAATGTATGCTTCAAATTCCAAAGTTATTATCACCATGATTAAATCGTTGTAAAAGTTTTCAGAATCATGCGTGCATTTATGTATTTTATATAAATTCCATTTGTTTTAATCTTTTTTTTCATACCAAGGAAGTTCTAGAATCACAACTTGCACGAATATAACTTACCTTCATTTTCAACAAAATCTATCCAACTTTTTAATCATGCTTATAAATGCTGTTGTAGTAAAACAGAAGCGGTTCTAACCAATTGCAACAACTTACAGTTAAGCAGACCTTGAGATTCCTGGCATGTAAAAGTAATATAGATGTAGGTGAGCTAAGTATGAGAACGTTATGTCAATTAAATGAAAATACAACCACAATTGCTTTAATGTTATATACGTACTTCAAAGTTACTGTACTCTAATCACGTGTTCTGATGGTTACATTGTGTACCTGTAATAAATATCAGAATCAGCAGGAACTTTATTATAACCAGCGTTTATGATATTTTCGTGATGAATTTTGAGATTCATCAATATAAAATAAGATGAAATGATAGTGTGGATTATTTTTTAATGAAAATCTCTCTGCTGACATAAGGTTTTTTAAACTTCGGCATATTTAAGTATTTATGTGAAAAATGTCTAACAGTCGATTTAAAATATATAAATATTTGCATAACTATCTAAATGTTTTTCATTTTTAAAATTCAATCTATAAATTTGTTCATGCAGTTGATACAAACATATCTTGTTAAGTTTTGTCTGATTGTAGTAGTTTATAGTTAGCACTCAGAGTATAATTAGTCTTCTTACTTGAGTTCAAGCGAATTGTTTGTATATTTCAGTGGGTGATCACTCCATACTGCTTCTAAAAAGACCCTAACAAGAGCCCATTAAATATGCCTATTGTAAATTGTTATTTTGTGCTTTGTTATAATAAGGTAAAAATTTAGCACAAAAAAACTAATTTTACCCCCACCACATGTTATATGTCCTTGTCTTGGGTCAGGAATCTTTAGTTACGATTTATTTTGATTCTTACGCATTCTGTTTTAGTCTGGTGACGAATCAAAACAGCCAGCAGGTACCACTGGTCACATTGAGGACAGCTGGCTGGTGTTTTTGTTTCTTTTGTACATTCTTTTTTTATTTTGTCGTTTATTAATGAAGATTGCCTAGCGTACACTTACATATATTTCACGTCTTATTACCTTCATGAAAGGTGCCCCCCCCTTCTGGAATATTCATATATACAGCTAACTAAATTATACTGACTTAATTTTTAATTTTTCTCTTTTATGGTTATTCATTTATTGATATTAAGATCTGACATCCGGTATCTATGCATTGTATGCAATCTTATATTTTTTTTATACGCCAAAAGATCAAATTATCTAAACAATCCTTACCGTGGCATCACTTGATTGGGGTTATTTTTTTTCTGGGGGGGAAATTACAACCATTCAGCCATTATAAGAATACACTAAAAAATGTTCGTTGAGGTAAAAAAAATATATATACTTACAGCTCAATATAATAGAGAAAAGTATTGAATGGTTGATTATGAAATAATTGTAAATGATTTGAATTAAACATTTTTGAAATGTGTTTTGTACTACTAAGGAATCTTGACATATGTGAACGGCCCGAACGTCTCCGTCATTATAAAGAGGACAGTGCCAAGCTCAAAGCACGATAATAGATACTTTCAGCAAAGGCCATCGAAACTTCTGCTTTTTAACCCCTTTTCACGTAAGCCATCTTCCAGCTGCAGTTTTTTTTTCTTTCCGACGCTGTCCCCTGTTGTTTCGTTTAACCTTGTTATGTCCTGAATTTTTGTCAACGAAATTCATAACATGGAATAAATTTGCATAATTTGTATAACTGTTATCTTGACAAAATAATTAAACTGTTTTTAAAAAATATTATATTCACGCGGAAAGAGATTTTTAAATCATTAACCACAAAATGAAACCGTATAAAATGTAATTTTACGCTTTAAATCAATTTTGCTTATGAATTTTTAAAAAAACCTCATAACTGAGGGACCTTTTTTGACTAGTTTCAGAACTCCTTTAACGGCTTACAGGCTTTAATTCGCACAATGACGAAAAAAAGAAAGTTTAACGATAAGAATGAGAAAAGGAACATGTCTAGAAAATTATCCTTTTAAACGAACAACTTTAAATAACCTTTCACAGAGCATTTACTTGCAATATTATCTTTTTCAAATCTAAGGTAGTATACATGTTTATGTCAATCTGTATTTGATTATATCGTAAAAGTAGGACGCAAAAATGAATGTTAACAATTATAAGGGATTAAAATAAACATTGTGTCTAAAAGCTACGGATGGCCCGTCCGTTTTTTTAAATATTATTAACTCCGAACACGTATTACCCGAGATATGGACCGCAACAAAGAAATTAACTAAAGCCGTTCATGCATAAAATATAGGTCGCAGTGATCGAATTTCTAATGGATGGTGTTGAAACAGACACATCTAGTGGTGAAATATCATTGACTCCATACATGTTACAGTTGAGATATGAACCTTATCAAAGAAATTAACCAAAATCGTTCATGCATAAAATAAAGGCCACAGTGACCTTATTTCTAGTGTCGTGCTACTCAAGACACATCTAAATCCTTAACGGTCTTTTTTGTCGGGCGGCGATGTTGCGCTCATAAGGATACATTTATACAGCTTCTATAAGCAAGCAACAGCTTTTCAGAAAGAGAAGGGATGTTGCCAATATACATTAATTACAAATGATTATTTTGCATCAGTTGATACATTGATTTTTCAAAACTTTTGTAAGACAATTATCATAAAAAGGTAGATTTTGTTGTTATTTTTTCCGCTTTGAATTAAAAAATAAACACTTTAAAATTCTTTTACAAAACAAAGGGGTTCATGGACAGGTGATGAAACGAAAAAAAAATATAATATATACCTCGAATAGACTAACACCTTCTTCAAAATATCTGTAACATGTTTATGACACAAGAACCATATAAAGACACTCAGGTTTAGGTTCTAGATGTAATTACCATATTAGCTTATGTCTCACCTTAGCAACAGCTTAACAAAAGTCCTCACAATATTTCGTATATACATGGAAACTTAATGAAACATCTATTGATTTAAGCTACAGAGATTGTTTGTCATGCTACAGTAACTTTATTGATAAAAGTCATATAATTTGTCTTTTCTGCTTGATAAAAGATACATTATGCATGGAATCAGTATTTTTTTACAGCAGAAAGTTCAATGCACCTAAACACATGACTTTAGAAAGATATTATTGACAATCTAAAAGAATTATTTAAGGTATCTATTTTGCCAGTAAACTTATTTATAATTTAAGCTGTATCAACTCACAAGACTGGTAGTTTAAATGTATGTTGGTTGATGTAAAATATTTGCAATTAAAAAAAATAGAATTTCCTTCATTAATTTACATACTATAGGATTCGAAAACTATAGACTATATCTAATAGTAATGAACTGTAAAATAATTTTAAAGAAATATTGTAAAGACAAGGACGTCACTCGAATCGCCAATCTGACTTCAATGTCTTAATTTTATGCTACATGTATAAAGCAAAAACAATTTTTATAATATGTCCGTTACGGCAGTAAGAGGAGATCTGAACATTTCGATCTGTAAAGCTCGACAAGGTAAATATTTAATTCGGCTTGCAAAAGTCATATGCTCATGAATAATTGTACAAACAATTGTTGCAATTGTCTTACGGATTAAAAGACGTTAAAAATACAAATTACAACAAAGTTCCAGACAAAAAAGTTGATGGATGGATCAGCGACAGACGTCATGCAGACGATATGCGAACGGACAGACGACGGACGCCAAGGGATGGATGGTCTGGTGAACTTGAAAGGTTTCCAAGAGAAAGTATATGGAAAGACTGATAGTTACCAATCTGTCAAGTATGTCCATAGTGAGGTCCATAGATTCTGCCATCGAACAGACACTGTTACAAAGTCGCAGAAGCCAAAAGACGTAGTTACAAAAACATTGCATTGTGTATTTAAATCGCCATGATGCTCAATGCATGATTTGTAATACTGAATAAGAAATGGAGTGTGGATCCGGAGCAGATGGCTTCCCTTTTTCACCCCTAACCGCCTATCTATTTTTCAAGTTGCATTCACTGAATATTTAATCTCATCTTTTGGCTTTTATTTTCTTCTATTTGATATTCTTGTTCATTGTTATTTTCGCCCTTATTAAAAGACACAAGCACTAAGCAAAAAACAGCAATCAGTCAACAAAGCAGGACACAGAAATAAAACTTACCGTTAACTATTATGTTAAATCCAAAGTTATAAGAGGAACCGATGCGTAGAAATAAATTTTATTAAATTCTAAATTTACTTTTACTAACCTTTCATCATATTAGCACTTTAAATCCTACATGTATGTTTCACCTTGTTTTCTTTGACATGGTTTAACAAACTTCCATTGAAAAGAGCATGTCGTTCTTTTTAATTGATAAACATTCAAATTTGATTTCAAAACATATGAGCATTAAAATACATACATGGCATACATGATGTTTTTATGGCTTTATTCCTTGATCCGTAACAGTCAAGGATCAATACTAATAACGTTATAGCTTATTAAAAATTAAAAGTAATAATCATAACAACACCTGCAAGTATGAAAACGTTGACCGGGCAAAACATCTATATACTTTTATAATGTATTGTGTAGATGTCAAAAGTACAACAAATCCCAGGCTAAAATGCTTCAATGCTACTGACTCTGATTTCATTATTTTTATGACTTTTCAGTATTTAAACTTTGTAGCAATAATCTCTGGCTTGATAGCTATAAAGATTCCTGGTTTTGCTTCAATGTGGATCAAGCCGAATACGCCTTCGGTTGGTACCATGCATCTCTTCATTTCAGTATGTTTCACATTTATAAACGAATTAAACATAATATTTGTCCTTTTCCGCATTTCTTAGTTTCCATCAAAAGGGGGATCTTTTGGACAAGTTCGTAGTTTTACTTCTTTATTACATAAGCACCTTATTCAAAATTCATAGATATTAACAATATTTTTATAATGCACGAATCTTACTTTTATGTTTATCTGGGTGATAAATACTTTTCCACCTTTAAAAGAACATTTACTTACATGTTACAGTGTTTGGCGTATAGTATTATAAATATAAAAGGTTTTGTGGGGTGTAAAATATGTTAAAAATTAAGTTGAAACCCGTCTTGACAGAGACTTTATAAACGAGTTTATTTAAAAATGCTCTACATTATTGAGTTCAAGGTCTGCATGGTTTTTAAGCTGAATTTTTCCCTGCCACCTATGAAGTCTGCTTGCTTAGTCATGAAGCTTTTTAACTGATTCGATCCATTTTCAACAACCCTGATGATGACAAGATATTGACCACCTTACATCGCCAGTATCTTGTCGTTACTGCAGTTAAGCAATACTATTTATAAAAAAAACCATTTACTATTTAACCGCTGAATTAAGGACTGACTTTGATTCCCCGGGCACAATAAAAATCTCTACTGCAAAGTTGATAAAATGTAGTTTCCAGAGGGGGGAGGGGGGTTGAAGTCAATGTTTGTCGCATGCATTTCAGACTGGTAGTTTCTAATACTTAAATTTATAATTATATTTGTAGTTTTTGAATCTGACAAAACAAAATAAGAAAACACGAGAGAAGCAAATAATCAATAAAAAACTTTCTTAACTTGTAATCGACAAAATATCCCGACAATCGGCATCCTATGGGCACTTATGGTGCACCAATATGTATTGACCAAGGTTTAGTTTGGAATGTTTGACTTTGTGTGATAAATTCACTGATATGTCGGTTTAGAATACTTAGTATCGTAAAATGTATAAATTACGTGCTCACTTATTTTTGGGGATAAGCGCAAGTTTTGTTTTTGGGGTTAGTCGATGACATTTTCTGAGTTGCGACTAAATCCAAAATTTTGGGGATAGTCGCCCTACATACGTATATGTCTGACAAATAAATAGCCATGCTTGCCTTATTTTTTCTATTCAAAATACAAAACAAAGATGAAAACGTTTTAACCTTGAATGTGATCTTAAAATTTTCATTATATTGTTATAATAACTCTTCCACTTATTTTGGGTTATTCACGTGATACTGTCACCCTATAAAGAGTCATCTTCACAGGCCAAGGGTTACGATCCGCTTACACTTATCTTTGTAACCCTTAGCTTACGAAGATGATAAAGAGTCGGTGCATGAAATCCGTTGACTTAGTCACAAGGCTTAATTTTTATTACTACGTCTTGTGGTGTCCTGCTTCCTGTAAAAAACGATTTCCATCACAGTTCTCCACTACAGTACGCAACTACATGTACAATGTACTTTTCACAGCCTCTTGATATTGTCGACATTCATCGTTAACTGCATTATACTATGCTTGTACCTCATGAAACATCTACTTCCTGTTTACCAAAAAGCTTTAAATCTTATTAATAATAGATTCAAGTACAAAATGTTTGTCTCATTTTTTCAAGCAACTTCATGCCACAGCCTCTTGATTTGATTTGAACATATTTTATTCATGAAAATAAACATGAAAAGACTAAGCCTATACTATGCCACAGCCCCTTAGTGTATATTTGTAATGTAGGATTATCACATTGTTTCATACGGTATAATGCGATTTTGTTCGTAATTTCCGGTTTTCCGAAAACTTCAAGGTATGAAAAATAATTGACTTAGTACGCAATTTTCGTCTTATATTTCGAGCAACTACAATGTATGTATATGTTAGCGGCAATAAGCAAAATCAGGCATTAAGCCTATTTCCTAGGCAATAAGCTAATGCATAGTCATTTACTAATTGCCTAAATGTTTTAGGCATTAGGCTTATTTCCTGAAATCATAATTGCCAAATTCTATCTATATCCTAGGCAATAACAAAATAAAGAAAGTTCTGAAAGATAATTTAGACATTACCATTTTAATGAAGTTTTTTTTAGATTTTTCTATACTATCTAGAAAACTTTAACATTAGAAAGCATATGTAACTGGAGAGCATGAATTACTTCACAAAATCGACATGTCCTAACCGGGAATCGATCGAACCCGAGACCTCAGGGTTTATAGTCAAGGGCTCTACCTCTATAACAAAGAAGTACTTCCCTTGTTCAGGGATAAAGGCTGGCTATTTAAATCTACTAGGAAGGGGAGAGACCCCGTTACACATAAAATTGGTCCCATACAAAATATTGCCCAAGGTAACTCATTGCTATTACAACCAATTTGCGTCTGTCGTCCGTCTGTTAAAATCAAACAAAAATATGTCCATAAGACATACTGTCCCATCTCGCAACAATTGGGGTGGACGAAATAACAGACCCAAACACTATATATGCCCCTACTTTGGTAGATAAAAAAATCTGCATCTCAGAAACCACTTTATTAAGTGTTACAAAACTTCGTTTAATTGTTGGTAAAGGTTCCTAGTCTTTAAGCTTTTTGCCTGGTTCAATTCAGGCAGCCTTAGTGACTAGGTAATAGCTTATTGCCTAGGCATTAGACTTAATGCCTGATTTTGCTTATTACCGCTAACATATACTAGTACATGCCAAAGCTTCTACATAGAAAATAATGAGATGTGGAATAAGTGTACGCGACACAGCTCACATAACAAGCGGTATGAATTTAGAAAAAAAAACAATTATTTTGACAACGGTGAGTTGCCTTCAACAAATCTTTATTTATAATTTCAAGAGTGCTGAACTTTATTATATTTAATGTTGTGGTTATGTTTATTTCAGTGTTGATTGAAAATTATTGCAGATTTAGAAAATATTTAAAGTAAAATAAAGTCCAATAGCTTTTGTAATCAAAATATGTAGCTGTTTTATAACAAATGTGTGAGTTTTCATATAGCTTTAGGCAATAAGCCTAATACCAGCCCCTATTTTGCAGGCATTAGGCTTATTTCCTAGTCTTTAAGCTTATTGTAGTCGTTTCCTATCTTTATCGTTTAGATTCAAATATCTCGTTGGTATAATTTTATATATTTCCGTTTATATTTCGAGAAGATCGGACATAATCGATTCCGTCATCTATAAATATCGTATTATTGTCAAGATTATCAGATTGCTACATGACACAATGACAGTATATGTCTTACCGGTATTGGACTCTTCTCTATAAATATTGGCCCCGATATCCCTACCTATATGTGTTCGGTTTACGCAACCATTGCAATTGCAAGCCTTAAATGAATATTAGTCCAATGGAATGATTTGTCAAAAACGGTCTAAAGATTTAAATATCATGCAAAGAGTTTTGAAATCCTTAAAATTCTTTTTGAATTTAAATGCATTAAGGTTCACCATCATTCGAAAAGCAAACAATTCGAGTATCTTGAATCTTTACAAAAATTCCAAAGGTTTATCGTAAATAAATTTACATAGAATAAAACTAAAATTTATGGATTCGTTGGTTATAAAATACCAGGGGGGTAAGGACATCGGCTTCGTTAAAGCAAACGAATTTGCCCAGCACGTCCAAGGGGGGAAATGTACATTTAATACGTTGGTTAAATGGTTACAGTTTGATGAGTTCATACAGTTGAGCGATTCAGGATCCTGGGAGCCTCGTGTTTTTTCCAAATATTTTGGTTTTCAACTTGGAAGCAATAATTGAATTATCTGTAATACAGGTTCAGATTTAGACCAGAGGTTGCTTCCCGCTGTTTGACCTCATTTTAGTGTTATATTTTTATTTTGGAGGAAAAAATCTCTGTACTTAATATTGTATGCCCGAATTTCTTTGAAAACAGAAATGTCAAGATAAAAGGCAAATAATAAATAACTAATAAGAAGTAAACTTGAATGGAAAAAAAAGAATGAAAAACAGATGTACTTGCAACAAAAAACAAAATCCCTGGGATACTAAAGTAGGAATTTTGTGAGCGAGTTTACAAAAGGATACAACCACTCGCTTGATATTTAACTCCCTGTCTTCTCTGAATGATATCGGAGAGCAGTGAAATTATCTCATGCACATCTCCAAAATGTACTTCGTGTAAAGTTTCATTGGAATCCACCAACTGAAGCCGTTTAATTGAAGTAATTGTGCTAACGTGATATATAGACATACGGACACTGTGATTCCTTTAATTTACATATATCTTTATTTGCAAAATACACCCATATGGGTCAATGCAAAAACAAAAAAACATGTAAAATACAAAACATATACAGAAGACAACAGAGTATACAGTACATTAACATATGGAGTCATAGTTTTAAGAACATTTTGACCAATGTGGACCCTATTTTCGTAGTACCAATGACTGCTTTATAAAGTCGCATACAATTGGAATCAGTTCTATATCGGGATTCAAAATTCGTTGCATATGTATAATTTTATTATTTAAGTCGATGTTTTGATTTAGATTTAATTTATTTAACATAGTTTGTCTTAATTGTTTGTTAATGTTACAATACAGAAGAAAATGATATTCATCTTCAACAACTTCACATACAGAGCAGGCTAAGCATAGTCTATTTTCTCTTTTAATATTTCTGCATCTTCCTAATTTTATATTTGATTTGTGGTCGCTGACTCTTAATTGTGTTATTAGTTGTCTGTTTTTAAAACTTGTTCCTTTTAATAAATATTTTTCTAAACCAAATTCAGTCTTTAATTGTTTGTATAAAAATAATTTAGAATCATCAGTCAAGCTGGCTAATTTCTGCATTATTATATATTTGTAGTTATCTTCTATTTTTTGTTTAAAATTACTTTTTAAGTTATTTTTAATTTTCATAACGGGTTTGTCCAAATTTTCAAATTCTGTGATATCTAATTCACACTCCCAAAACATTCTTGTTAGGAGATATAATAATAAGCTCAAGCTAACTAGTTTTATTTTGATCGCTCTAGATATAGGACTACATGTTCTTTATTATTTTCGATTAGTCTTAAATCAACAGTCCCCTGGACCACACATTTACAAAGTTTACAATATCACCTCCACAATGGTGTTTATGATCATCTTTCTAGCTCCTAGAGCAACACAGGTGGATGTTATTCTTGTACGCCCTAAACAGGGACCACGCTTTTGATTTAAGGCTGACAAGGATTATGATAAATTTAGAAGTTAGAATGTGTAATACGTAGAACCGGAGCTATCCAATTGCAAATATTCGTAGTTAAAGATTGAAATGGCTCTATATCTTTGTTTGATGAAAATTACGGATAGGAAAGAATGGTCACTGTAAAATATTTACGGAATCTAAATACTTGTTTCACATGTACGTGTTTTTTCCCTGTTTTGTTAAATCATTTTTTATGCATTATTTCTATCTGAAAACTATTTTTGAGAGGAAAACCTTAGTTAGATCCTTACAGTTACTTATGCTTTTATTGAAATAAAAATGACAACAAAGTTCCAGACAATAAATTTTGCTACGCATGACGCGCGTTTCGTCTAGACTCATCAGAGGCGCTCTACAAAAAAAATATTGAAAATGCCAAACACTCTATATGATTATGAAGAGCATAGATCAATGAAATTCAAAATACCAAACTGGGGAACAAAATTATTACTAAGATGATCAACCTGTGTCTGGGGTAGGAAGAACCTTAGGGTTTAGACAATTTTTAGGATTTAAACGGATATTTTAAAGCTTTGATGTGTTCTCCAACACAAAAGTGTTGGTGCCGGAGCGGGCTAACCTCGGGGAATTAAAACTTCACCAGCAGTGCTAACCTTCACGGGTGTTCGAAATAAAAATGACAACAAAGTGCCAGACAATAAATTTTGCTACGCCTGACGCGCGTTTCGTCTATTCAAGACTCATCAGAGGCGCTCTACCAAAACTATTGAAAATGCCAAACATTATAATAAAACCAAAAAAATACCAATCTGGGGAACCAAATTATTAGTAAGATGATCAACCTATGTCTAGGGTAGGAAGAACCTTAGGGTTTAGACAATTTTGAAATTTAAACGGATAATTCAATACTTTGTTGTGTTCTCCAACACAAAAATGTTGGTGCCGGAGCGGGCTTACCTCGGGGAATTAAAACTCCACCAGCAGTGTTAACCTTCACGGGTGTACGAAATAAAAATGACAACAAAGTTCCAGACAAGAATAGGTTTAAATAAACTACAGCTCAGCATCTTTATCATTTTCTTTTATAATCTAGTTCTGAGTCGAACAAAGGTTAACTAAATAGTACGAAAAGATATCAAAAGTACATAATAACTAAAAAATGAAACAGACATTTAAAACAAAGTATGGATATGTCGTGTACAAGTTGCAACTTTGTACATGTTGCAACGTTATAATAACATGTAAACTGTCCCTACTATATAAAACACGCTACTCAGTCAATACAGAAAAAGTCGGCCAATACAGGAAAAAAGTCGGCCAATATCGATTTTACTGATATTGGCCGCGGCCAATACAGACATTCGGAAAGTATCAAGATTTATGTTATAGATTTATGTTATAAAGAGTAGGTAAAAACCTGAGACATTCAATAGTCGTCTGTTTACAATCATGGCCACATCAGGCAAAAAAAGAGAAAAAAATACAAATGCTATTGAAATGCGTGATGCTCTGGTGGAGGACATATTTAGGTATGAAGAGTTGGCGGAGATGGAAGCAAATGAGATATATAAAACTATTTGCTGGCATATTGTAAGATAATTTGCATATGCAATCACCTTGTCCGTCTGTCTGTTCATCCGTCTACTGAAGGGATTTTTTTTTCAAATTTGGTACACAGCTTAAGCATGATGAGTTGTACTGTGCCTCGCCTTTCCATGTCAGTTGGCCTACTACTTCCAGTTCCTGTTTTCCGATACAACTAATCAACTTAGACTGTATAAAGGGTCTATTAAAAATGGAATCGTTCTGATTGTTTGTGATTCAATGTATTGGTAGTATATTTTTTTGCCTTGTAACCTTAATAAACTTATACATTCTTACATAAGTATAAACAAATGCATAAAACACAAGAAAAATCCACAAGACTGACTATATTTGGACAATGCTAGACTTGTACATGTATATGCATGAAATTCTAGAAAATACTGGGTGGTTATTAATCAATCTGTATTGGCCTTATGTATTTGGTTCGGCTGTGCCTCAAAGAGAATTTTGGTGTTAATTAATAAAGACAACATTGCGGGTTAATTTTTGTATTGACCTTGTTATTGGTCCTCGGCCAGCTATATTGGCCTTCGGCTGCGCCTCAGGCCAATACAGCAAGCCTTGGACCAATAACAAGGCCAATACAAAAATTAACCCGCAATATTATCATAGTACAGATTGTATAAGTAAAGAAAAATACTGAATGCTTCTACATTATAAGACATGACTTATATTTTGTATTATAAATGAGAATGGAATATAAAAGAAAAAGTATGTTATGAAGTTCACAATTACGTCTATAAGATAAAACAAATTTTACGAACTTCCATTTT
This sequence comes from Arcuatula senhousia, assembly GCA_963971305.1. NCBI lineage: Eukaryota > Metazoa > Mollusca > Bivalvia > Mytilida > Mytilidae > Arcuatula > Arcuatula senhousia. The sequence goes on from OZ020306.1 coordinate 13,565,276, forward strand.
ATAATGATGGCAATATAAGTTCCCAGAGTCCGAGGTCTTGATTACAACAACAACACTTTAATGCTTTTGTTTGGCACTTTAATTTTATTATTCATTAAACATTTAGGTGAATATTTCTTAAAGATGACATGCAAAATGTCCACAAAAAGTGTAAAATCTCATGTCCTCTTTGGAATTACATGTACTTGATAAATGACAACCATGGCATATTTTGTCTTAACTTGTACAATTTATCTGAACATGTTGCAACATGTACAATATTGCAACTTGTTCACAACATATACATAGGATTTTTTTACCACTTTTGGCAGACATATAAACTTCATTCTCCCTTCCTACTGCGATTTGCAAAAGACTATCAGAATCTTTTTATAGATACATATGTAATTACATTGTGCATATTGAAATCATCCCTATCACTCTTCTCTTCTAAAGTAAAAGTTTATTGATAACAATCATGGTCATCCAATCTATATTTCGGTAAGAAACTAGAAAATGTATATATAAATCAGATAGCGCTCTCGTTCTTAAAATATCATTGACCCCAACGTATATTACCTCGAATATGGACATAAACCAAGAATGAATCCAAAGTCGTTCAAACGTAAAATATAGGTCACAGTGACCAACTCAACTTTCTAGTGGGTAGTGTAGCGCTAACCAAGACACATCTAGTATGGAAATAATATCTGAGTTATTGGCCGTACCAAAGTCGTTCATACGAAATATAGGTAACAGTGACATACTTTCTAGTGGGTGATGTAGCAATACCAAAAACACATCATGTGGTGAAATATCATTGACCCCAACGTCTAGCATCCGAGTTATGGACCTTAAGCAAGAACTTAACCAAAGTCGTTCATGTGTAAAATATAGGTCACAATGACCTTCTTTCTAATGGCTGATGGAGCGCTAAGAAAGACACATCTAGTGCTGAAATATTATTGGTGTCCAACATCTAGTATCTGAGTTATGGACCTTAACCAAAGTGTTACCGACGTACGGACGGACAAGTGTAAAACTATATGTCCAATATGTCAACATACGTGGTCAGGCCATAAAAACATCCCAAACACAAACAAGACATGCATCACAAAGCTGAAAACACTGATCAAATAATTATCCATTTACTAGTATGTAATTTCATGTTATGCTTTAAGCCTTAGGATGTAGGTAATAATTGATTAGAGCTGAAGGTTAAAGCAACAGTTAAAGCAATCAACAGTTTTTTCTCCATCTGCAACGTTATCATTCTATAGGCCAAAAAAACACACAAAGAAACATTATTTTTTACCTTGAAAGGGGCATAATCCCTTTCATGGGTCATTTGATAACTTAGACCAAACAATTAGTTTCGTAGAGCTCAATGAGCTGAAGGTTTAAGTAAGCAACCGTTTTTCATTCTATAGGCCAAAAAAAAACAAACCCAACAAAAAATACTACTACTATGTATCACTTTTAAGGGCACAACCCCTATGAGGGGTTATCTGTCAATTCGACCCAATGAGGACTTCCAATATACACCTATGTTACAAGTCTAAGTTACACCCACCAAAATGGCTATCCATAGTAAAAACATAGAAAAGCATTTAAAAACCAATGCCTGGTATAAGGTAGACACCATGGAATAACCACAAAAAGTTTCTTTGGGACTTTAAAAGTGAAAACTATTGCAGATAGAAACACGAGGCTCCTAGGAACCTGAATTGCTCACCTGGTCCTTAATTATACGGAACAAGGGGTCATCTGACATCAGAGAAGCAATGTTATCTTACTAGTTTTGGAAACATTTACCCGATGGATTGAAACATCTTTAAGATTACAAAATAAATTTTTGTCAGACATAGATAACAACCAAGTTCAACATGCCACCCCATTTCAATTTTAGATTAAATCATTGCACAGGCATTTAAATTTCGTATTACACAAAACAGATATTGTGCAACAGACAGATAGAATGACCAGACTCTTATACCTGCTTTTGCATTTGGTGATTCTGACTAAGTTAAGTGACATCTGGTTTACATGACAGAAGACAACAACAACTATCAAGTAATGACAATTACTTGCATGCTCCTCCAACACTTCCGGTCAGGTCAGCTCAAACTTGATATGGCAAATGATGACTTAAGTTTAGAGAGGACACCTGAGCCCAAAAATAATGCCAAATTTAAAACGTCCAATTTTTTTATATATTGATATAAGGTATATACTTTTTCTTGTGTAAAAATATTGGACCCTCTTTCCAGGCTTGTTTTAAAATTTAGGTTTAAAGGTTTCCCAAATTACTATAGATTATATAGGAAAGGCCAAATCTTGTCTCAGAAAAAAATCTACGAATTTAATTTCTATTTTTATTTGATCAAAGTTAATGTTATACAATATATAAGTTTGATGTTATTAATGACATTTTCACTTGTTTTTTTTGCATTTTTAGATATTTTTGTCACATGACATGTGTCCTCATTACCCTTAGTCAACCTTTGAACAAAATTATGGATAATAGAAGAGCAACAACCCTCATCTAACAAAATATTTTATTTCTCAGAAAAATTCAACAAATATACATGTATTATATTCATTTGACATTCTTTAATATCTCTTAATCTTAACAATTTATTCTATCATTTTCATTAAAACAATTCTTGAACACAATTTCAATATAAATACTATTAAAATTAAATAATAAAAAAAGACCAATTAGGTCAAGCTTCAGTGTTTTCTTCAGGATTCTGTTTTAAAAGACTAATAATATGCAAATACACGTGCATATATTATTAACTTGCATTGATTTACAAATGTATATTTTTACATTGATGTATAAGCTTTTCAAAGGATCTGGCTATAATCTTAAAATTCATTTATAACTTAAAATTGAATAATTTTATTAACTTAGGGCATATCAAAATATTTTTCTCTTTCTAATTATTTCCTTTAAGAGAATACAGTTTAATAAAGGGGAATAATGCAGTAACAAAATTTGTCAATATTAAAAAATTTATTTTTTTTATCATATTTACAAGTCAACATGTTACATGAAAGACAACTATTACGGTTCGTCAATATAACACTTTATATGGGATATTATTTGAAAGCTTCATTACTCACTTAAATAACTGTTATATTTTTTTAAATTTTCATTCAATATCACAAAATTATTACTCAAATCACAAAACCATGGCATACTAAAACTATCCCACTCTCAAAATTCACTGACAAATTAACCAGTTGTGGATGTAAAAATTGTAAACAATTACAGATATGTTCTTATTGAGAGATACACCATTAAAATAATTTAACTAAACAAACAAAGAAATTCTATACAATTACTACAAAAAACAAGAGGCTCCCAGGAGCCTGAATCGCTCACCTGGTCTTAATGTCAACCCTTTGAAGACTTTTGTATAGCTAAATGAGCTGAATGTTTAAGCAATAAAAAGCTTTTCTCTATCTGCAATAGTTTTCATTCCAAAGCAAAAAACACTATTTTTCACCTTTAAAGGGCCATAACCCCTTAAAGGGGTCATCTGACAACTTCGACCCTAAAAAGACTTTTGTAGAGCTAATTAAGCTGAACATTTAAGCAAGCAACATCTTTTCTCTATCTGCAAAAATTTTCTTTTTTTAGGCCAAAAACACTATTTTTTGCCTTTAAGGGGCCGTAACCACTATAAGGGGTCATCTGGCAACTTTGACCCTATGGAAACTTTTGTAGAGCTAAATGAGCTGAACATTTAAGCAAGCAACAACTTTTCTCTATCTGCAATAGTTTTCATTCCATAGGCCAAAAACACTATTTTTTGCCTTTAAGGGGCTGTAACCCCTATAGGGGGTCATCTGACAACTTCGACCATATGGACCCTTGTGTAGAGCTAAATGAGCTGAACATTTAAGCAAGCAACAGCTTTTCTCTATCTGCAATAGTTTTCATTCTATAGGCCAAAAACTCTATTTTTTGCCTTTAAGGGGCCATAACCCCTATAAGGGGTCATCTGACAACTTTGACCCTATGGAGACTTTTGTAGAGCTAAATGAGCTGAACATTGAAGCAAGCAACAGCTTTTCTCTATCTGCAATAGTTTTCATTCTATAGACCAACAAGAGGCTCCCAGGAGCCTGAATCGCTCACCTGACATATGTGCCTGAAGTAAAGGTTATAAGGCAAAATCTATTTAACGTTGAAAGGGTCATAAGATTAATAAGGGGGTCATCTGACAATATGGTGGATCTAAAGGTGCTGATCACGTTTTAAAAGTTAACGTTTTCAATGTAATGAGGAAATGCTGTTAAAATGCTAAATTTTGACGTTCTAAGGGCAATAACTCCTAAAAGGAAAGGTCCTACAATGTTGACCCTATTACATATTTTGTAGATCTTGATGTGCTTAACAATATGCAATTTAAATTTCCCAAATATCTAGTATAGTTTTCAAGATATTGAGCTAAACAGGTGCAAAATTTGCAAAAAATCCACAAAAAGGGCAATAACTCCTACATGGGTTGTTGGATTTTCTTCAAAATTTCAGAGCTGGTAGATCTTAAGGTGCTGATCACTTTTGTTCCCAATCAAAATTTTGTAATCTGTTACCATTTTAGAGTTATTTGCAAAAAACTGCCATTTACCTCTATGTTCTATTTTTAGCCACAGCAGCCATGTTTTACGACCAATCAAAAATCCCCACATCAGTTCTATACACCAAATGCTAATAAACAACTATACCAAGTTTGGTTCCATTTTGACTTAAAGTGTCAGAGGAGTTAACGTTTTCAATGTAATGAGGATATGCTGTTAAAATGCTAAATTTTGACGTTCTAAGGGCAATAACTCCTAAAAGGAAAGGTCCTACAACGTTGACCCTGTTACATATTTTGTAGATCTTGATGTGCTTAACAATATACAATTTAAATTTCTCAAATATCTAGTATAGTTTTCAAGATATTGAGCTAAACAGGTGCAAAATTTGCAAAAAATCCACAAAAAGGGCAATAACTCCTACATGGGTCGTTGGATTTTCTTCAAAATTTCAGGGTAGGTAGATCTTGAGGTGCTGATCACTTTTACCCTGCCAGAATTTTGATATCTGTAGCCGTTTTTGAGTTATTTGCAAAAAACTGCATTTTACCCCTATGTTCTATTTTTAGCCATGGCGGCCATGTTTTACGACGAATCAAAAATCCCCACATCAGTTCTAAGCACCGAATGCTAATGAACAATCATACCAAGTTTGGTTGCAATTGGACTTATGGTGTCAGAGGAGTTAACGTTTTAAAAAGTTTACGGACGACGGACGACGGACGACGGACGGACGACGGACGACGGACGGACGACGGACGCCAAGTGATGACAATAGCTCACATGACCCTTCGGGTCAGGTGAGCTAAAAACACTATTTTTTGCCTTTAAGGGGCCGTAACCCCTATAAGGGGTCATCTGACTACTACGACCCTATGGAGGCTTGTGTAGAGCTAAATGAGCTGAACATTTAAGCAAGCAACAGCTTTTCTCCATCTGCAATAGTTTTCATTCTATAGGCCAAAAACTCTATTTTTTGCCTTTAAGGGGCCATAACCCCAATAAGGGGTCATCTAACAACTTTGACCTTATGGAGACTTTTGTAGAGCTAAATGAGCTGAACATTTAAGCAAGCAACAGCTTCTCTCTATCTGCAATAGTTTTCATTCCATAGGCCAAAAACATGAAAAAATGCTATTTTTCACCTTTAAGGGGCCGTAACTCCCATAAGGGGTCATCTGACAACTTCGACTCAATGAAGACTTTAGTAGAGCTTTTGATGCTGAAGCAGTAGCGTGGCATCAGATTTCATCTATCTCTTATACTTTTTGATTTACAAGCCAAAAACAGAAGTCTGACCCCCCTCGTCTATTTTTAGCAAGGGCGGCCATGTTTTTCGACGAATCAAAAATCCCCACATCAGTTCTGTGGGGAATACCCTAAAGTACCACCAGACCAAATTTGGTTTGAATCTGTGCAGCCGTTTCAGAGGAGAAGAAGTTTGAAGAAAAGTTAACGACGACGACGACGACGACGACGACGGACGACGACGACGGACGCCAAGTGATGGCAATAGCTCACATGGCCTTTGGCCAGGTGAGCTAAAAACAACAACTCAGAAATGTAGACAAACTTTGAAAAAATACCAACAAATATAAATATTCAATTTTAAGAGTTTTAAGATAAGTTTGAAATGCTACATGTATATTGCATTAATCCTAAGGGCTGTTCCAGCAAAACATACATGGGACAGGGGGAAGGCAAATTTAAATTGCCGCTATGGGTGGGCTTTAAAAGTTTGTGCAAACTCAATGAAAATATTGTGAGTTTAAAAATTAAATTCTATGGGTGGCTCCCCTTTCAAAGAAGTGCCTTCCCCCCGTCCCATGTATGTTTTGCTGGAACAGCCCTAATCATACTTATTCATCTTTGTAATTTCCCGAAGGATTTATAAATAAAGATCAAACAACAAATAAAACATTCACTAAAATAACATTTAGCACCTAACAATACAAAAACCACATAAAATAATTTACATGAAATATAGTCACAGCATATATAACATTTTCTTTAGATAGCTACATGTATATCAAATTCTTTTGAACTTTTTTATTGGGGGGGTCCTTTATCTGTAATCATTTGAAATTACACCACAAATCAAGATAAAACTTGAATACAGTGTAACATTTATTTTAGCATGCAATATTCTTTATAAATCTGCTTACTAGTTTAGTTTGAACACACTTTTTACCATACATGTTTATAAAGTATAATATTTCGTTCTGACAGCATGAGTTACTCTTTCTTTCATTGCTAGTTGAGTATAAACATACTTTTTACCATATATAGTTCATATTCAAGAAATACAAAACATACTTCATACCATCTCCATTTAACAGTATCCCAACTTGACCAAAGTAAAACTCATCAATTCATATTATTGTCCAATCTATATATAAAACTCATTGCCTATAGACATATCACATTTTTTTATAAATTTAACCAAATATTTCCATTATATTCTCCCTTTAGCTGTATCTTCTCAACAACTTTTCTGACAAACACTTTGTGATGTCTGTCCATCATTTTCCACAGCTTTTATCAATTCTTTCTTCTTCTTTTCCTCCATGACAGCATTTGCTGTGTCTGCTTTTGCCTTTTTAAGTATTGCAGCTCCCTCTGGTGTTAAAACCTTATTGGCTAACTCTTTGCCTGCTTCCATGGCAACTGTGAATGCATCCTGTGGAGCATCTGGGTGTCCAACTATAGACACATAGGTTTTTACAACATTTTCTGTGCATAACTGTTAAAACAAAAACAAAAATCACATGAAATAATCTTACATAATAATACAATAATTCATGCAAGTACATGAAATCAAATATTGGCACAAACAGAGGCAAAATACCTGTAGTTGAAAAATCCTTTCCCCAAAACATTCCATTTTTGTCATAAAATCAGCTCAAAAGGAAATGTGCACATCTGCAAAGTGACCTCATTTGTTTGTTATGACTGAGGTAAAATTTCAGAGATCCTGTAAAAGGACTTTTAGTTTTAAATTACACAATACAGGTACATCTGTAATGTGAGGGGGTGGACAGATCAAGAATGAAGTGATCCCAGAAATAAAGTCATCTCTAATTGTTCAGGTAATAAACATGATGCCTGGCCCTGCTTAGCATTGCAGTATGTTGAGCCATGTATGTTAGTGAACAGATATGGATTAACGATGGATTTTTACACCTGTATCCATTTAATTTCACAAAAATCCTGTGTGTATCCATTTGCTGTAACCACAGTGTTTAATTTCACAAAAATCCAGTGTAAGGTTCAAATGTATCATTGTGAAAATTAATTTTAAACAGAATTTATGGTTTTTATAATAAAATTATAAACAAAATTAAACCTGAGTATGACAAGTATTGTTACACATGTTTAAGGGATACCTGGACTTACACACACTTATGTTCTGCAACAACATCATTGGGATATAATTATTAGAGATGTTACCTTTTTCTTTGGGGGCTCTTTTTCATTCGACAGATCTTTGGTAACACTGTCCTGAACACACTGCTTTCCATCTATACTGAATACACCTCCAGTAATGCTCAACTGCTCAAATAAAAAATATAATTACTATAATAAATTAAAGGCAAATACATTTTAAATGCTATATAATTACATGTATTATAAAAATTTATGAAGTTGTTCATGGTCTTAATATTTTTCATATCATTATTTTATCCTTCATGCATGCAATCCACAACTCTGTTGTTCCTCAAAGTAAAACATGGGGTGATAAATCTTAATTACTATTTCAATGAATTATTTTTTTGTTCTAGTTGATCGATCAAAATCCATAATGGCTTCAACCAAGGTGAATTATTTTTGCTAGTTTCTAACAATGTTACTAGAGTGAAATACAGGACATCAAAATGTTGGCTAGTGCATAACAGTAAAAAACAGATTATTGTTTTCTTTAATTTCTTGATCTACACTTGCTGCAGAGGCTCAAGCTGGGACCCCCCCCCCTGCCTACAATATCTATTATTACCTTGTCATCACTGATTTCTGTATTGATGGCAACTGGAACACTACAGCCGCCTTCCTAAAATTAAAAGTCTTGTATTATATCTAATATATAATGAGATGAACTTAGAGACTTTAGAGGAAAAGGCACCATATATGCCATATCTAAACTAATTTATATTGCAATTGACTTTTAGTGCTGTATAATGTGTAACACCAATGACAAAATATTCTACTACAGGTAAAATGTGTGGTTTAAATTCTATCAGAAGTTATAAACAAAACTGAATTATCTTTCTTTGATAAGCTTTCATATTAGTTAGGTACATGTACTCAGAGGCTGCTGGCTGTTTTTCCATAATGTGGATTTTTTAAATTATCCTTAATATTACAGATTATTTTGTGTACACTTGTTCCACATCTAATAATCTGCTGTGTAGAATTGCAAAATTTTTAAATGATTAAAAGCAACACTTCTGGTATGAAGAATGCATTTAATTCAACATGTATAGGGGACAAGTTACCCACACTCATCTGATCACTGTATAACTAACAGTTTATGTGACATTGAAATAAATGTTTCTCATCCTTCATTTTAATAATTTCTTATTAGATTTACTTAAACAAGAGTTGAAGACTTGCTCATTTTAAAATACATATAACTTTCAAATAAACTTTTTCTGTTGTACTCTAGTTTTGAATAGTATTGTGTTGCATAATACAATTGTGAGGTACTCTCTTGTAACTTGAAAAGTCCAAAGAAAGGGCTACATCCAATACATTACCAGGGTTCTAAGGAATGATCTTTCTGCAATACAAGCCATAGCTGTGTCTCTGTCATGGATATTAGATAAAAGATCAAGAGTTTCTGTATCGTCCCCTCGGCACTCAACTGCCATGGCTCCCTGGCTCACAGCATACATACACATGTCAGAGGGAAGAACCTATAAAACATATATATGATTGATACATGGTTACAAGAAATGAATGAAGGCAATGTTAACCTTGCAGTTTTTGTTGATTTTAAAAAGGCTTTTGATGTTGTTGATCATAACGTTCTATGCAGAAAGCTTGAAGCATATAGGTTTTCCTCAGATTCTGTCAATTTTTTCAAGTCATACTTATCTTCCAGGACTCAACAAGTAAAATTATGTAATGTTTTCTCAAGTAAGCAAGAAGTTAAATTTGGTGTCCCCCAAGGATCCATATTAGGCCCCCTACTGTTTGTATTATTCATAAACGATTTACCTCTATATCTGGATTAATGTATGGCTGACCTTTATGCAGATGATACAACCCTACATTTAGCTGGAAAGAACACCCAAACCTTGCAAATTGAGATGCAAAAAGAATTAAATGTGATAGAAAATTGGTGTAAAGAAAATAATATGTATATAAATTCTAATAAATCAAAATGTATGGTTATTGGGACAAAACAGAAATTGTCAAGTCAAAATCTTCAACCTGAACTAAAACTTTTTTCACAACATCTTATGAATTCATCCTGTGAAAAAGTTTTGGGGGTAAAAATAGATGAAAACCTTCACTGGAAAGAACAGATTGATGCTGTTTGTAAAAGCATTTCATCTAGAATCTTCTTATTATCAAAAATCAAGTCATACCTTACTTTAGAAGCACGAAAAACTTTTTATAATGGATATATTTTGCCTCTTATTGATTACTGCTGTGTTGTTTGGGGAAGTTGTAATAATGAAAGTCTAGAAAGAATATTAAAATTACAAAAAAGAGCTGCAAGAATAATACTTAATGTTGATCCACTTGCACCATCTGAGCCTCTTTTCAAACAACTTGGCATAATGACAATATATTCAAGAATTAAGTATCACAAGTATTTACTACTTCATAAATTATTAAAAGGGGAGGGTCCAGAGTACTTAATCAATAAATTTGAATATTTATCACAGAACAATCCTTATGTCTTAAGAAATGTTTCAGGAGGTCATCTTGTTATCCCTAAACCTAAAGCTGAATTTTACAAACAATCTTTTAAGTATTCAGGATCTTTGTTATGGAATAAACTTCCTAATGATATTAAAAACACACATAACACCCTCCATTTTAAGTATGATGTTAAAAAGTATCTGTTTGAAGGAAATGGTAGAAACGTAGCATAAGTCATGATTGTTATTAATTCATTTATGTATTCAATATCATGCTTTTATGTTTGTAATCATATTGTGTTTATCATTTTGTTTTATTTTGTTTGCATGAGGGCCTCAGGGAAGATTAGTTGTATTACTAACTGTGTTACCCTCTTTAAATAAAGACTTTATTATTATTATTATTATTATAAAACACGATTAACAACAATGCTAGGACACCTTATAACATGGATGGTTAAATGATATTTGGCAGAATGTTCTTTTATATCTTATATGAAATGTTAGTGTTCAAAAATACACAAGTGTGTGTGTGTGTTAGTGCTTTAATGCCTTTTTTCAATGCACCTGAGAAATGAAGGGCGGTCTGTTTTAATGGTGGAGCATCTGAAGGAAACCATTAGTCTTGTGCAGATAAATGACAAACTTAATTACATACAGGTGGGGAAGTCCAGTTTTTGTAAATAACAGGCCCCTCAAAGATACATGAAGATCTTTTTAATAATTCATATGAATTCATATTTTATTTGAGGTATCATTTATAGAATCTGTCTTATTTGCAACACAGTATAATGCTCTGCAACAGAATTGTAAAAAAGATAACATTCACCAAGTTTTTTTTTTTTGGAAGAGAATACCCCCTAACAACATTTGTCCTGGAAAAAGTATAACCTTTATATAAACTGATTAACCCACCTGTGAGATTCTGTCACCCCAGCCCATCCTTAGGTAAAGACTGACTAACCCACCTGTGAGATTCTGTCACCCCAGCCCATCCTTAGGTAAAGACTGACTAACCCACCTGTGAGATTCTGTCACCCCAGCCCATCCTTAGGTAAAGACTGATTAACCCACCTGTGAGATTCTGTCACCCCAGCCCATCCTTAGGTAAAGACTGATTAACCCACCTGTGAGATTCTGTCACCCCAGCCCATCCTTAGGTAAAGACTGATTAACCCACCTGAGAGATTCTGTCACCCCAGCCCATCCTTAGGTAAAGACTGACTAACCCACCTGTGAGATTCTGTCACCCCAGCCCATCCTTAGGTAAAGACTGATTAACCCACCTGAGAGATTCTGTCACCCCAGCCCATCCTTAGGTAAAGACTGACTAACCCACCTGTGAGATTCTGTCACCCCAGCCCATCCTTAGGTAAAGACTGATTAACCCACCTGTGAGATTCTGTCACCCCAGCCCATCCTTAGGTAAAGACTGATTAACCCACCTGTGAGATTCGGTCACCCCAGCCCATCCTTACAAGTCCAGCTTCGGCCAGAATAATGGCATCATATTTACTGTCCTCGTCCAGCTTCCGTAGACGCGTGTTCAAGTTACCTCTCTAAATCATTTGTTAAGGAAATTCAAAAATTCAAAAGTTCCATGTTTTGTCAATTTTTAAGACTGACATGATTGAAATTCTTTTTCAAAATAAACATGTACGTACACTGAAACATTGCTATCATGACAGAAAATTTGTGTTCATCAAAACTAACTACAATCAAATTAAGTACATGTAATACATGTAATAATTTTAAATGAAAATACTGCAAAACATCAAAAGATATGATGTTGACCCTGTTAACTATGTTAGTTAGGACGGGTGTTGTCAAACTGTTTGAAAGTGTTGAATTGGCTGCTGGCTCACACACATTTATGCATTATGTTCTATGTTTTCAGTGTATGATTTTTCAAGTTTAAAGTTTTTTAAAATCTCTAAAATTATGCAGTATATTAATTTCTACATGAAGGATACAATGCTCTCAAATGTAAAACCTGGATACTTTCTCTGTAACTGAGATGCTCTCCTCAAAGAACTGGTTCCAATAACACTGTAAATAAAGGAAGAGAAAAGAATATGACATTAGCATGGAATAGAAAATGATTAACATAAAAAAACAACTAAAAACTAAAACCTGTTTTTTTCATTTACTTATTTCGAAGATACATTTAAGGTATAAAATGGAAGATAAAATCTCAGAAAAGCTTGAAATGATTGATGGTTTGTTTGGGTAATGCTTTTTGAATGCACCATACTGGTCAGTTCTATTTAAGAAGGAATCTGCCAACTATTGACTGTAATTTAAGACGATTATAATGTATCTTTTACTGGAAAAAATTGTCAAAATCGTCATTATTTAAAGAGCTTTCTTAAGGAAATAACTGATGAAGTATGCACTCAGTATCTCTCCATGATACAATGTAAATTTAAGCTCATACTGGGTACTATTTGATATACACATTTGTAACATACCAGCCATTGTGTAAATCTTGAATCTGTTTGCCTTTATGTTTTGGATGCATAACAACAGCATCATAAGGACTGTCTCTCCTGAAAATGACAACATTTGAAACATGATTTGTCAAAATATCAAACTTTTTTACAATGTTAGTTGCCTATGTAATTCAAAAATTAAGTCTCCTGACTAGATTTTGATCTTTATGGTCAAAGGGACATAAAGCCCAGAATAAACTTTGACAGGGTATCATTGAAGCATAAATTTCAAATAAAATTTACTCAATCTGGGAATTATACGCATGAGAGTGCTTACAACAATGCATAAGATGTACAGAAAACCAAACTGATATGCCTGATATTTTTATGTCCCTGCTCTGCATGGATGCAAAAGACAAATATATGTCAATTCAAGATATTTTTTTGTATATTTACAATTAACATGATCAGAGAGTCATAACCTTTTTTTTTTCCAAGGCCTTATATTTTAAGATGACCTACTTATATACACTTCCTATAACCAGTCCCTCTGGTAAAGTTGTAGGTAAATCCTTCAGAGAATGGACCACCATATCAACATGCTTGGTCTCTAAAGCTACTTCTAGCTCTCTTGTGAAAAGATTCTTTTCTCCAATCTGAAATAGCCAGATACAGTTGTTTATAAGAGTAGGCCAAAAGTTATGCTGCAAATGTATATTCAAAAACCACAGAAACATGAATGCCTCATTTATATTTGATTCCCATTTTATTGAAACAGAAAATGGGTCAAAGACAAAAATGGCCGGATTTCGTTAAATAGGAAGTATATGAGCAACAGACCTGAAATCAAATTCCACGTTATAGGAGCCCATGCTGATGCTGCATACCAAATATCAAGAGACTGTGATAAGTAGTTGCTGAGGAAACTGTTACGAAAATTTTCTATCATTAAACATTAATAATGTCAGAAATTAACTAAGTCGGTAAACAGGAAGTAGGTGAGCATTAGACCTGTAATCGAATCCCACGTTATGGGAGCCCATGCTGATGCTACATACCAAAAATCAATAGGCTGTGATAAGTAGTTGCTGAGAAAACTGTTATGAAAGTATTTTCCCCAGCCGCCAGACATTCACCATTTTATAACCCAGAATTCACTAGTGAAATCCGGCCAAAAATTATAAGATTTTATCAGAATGTTTATATACCTTTAATATTTTTGAGTTATTTGATAACACAGCCATAGAAAGGACACAAATGTGATACATGTACGTCATAATGCATGTTCATATCACAATTTTTATTTGATCAGTCACAATATCCAGCACTTTCTGTTTATGTGTATTATACTAACAGTATGCAAAAAGAACAAGTAATGCAAAAATTGCCCTGAACAAATTTACTTGAGGGAAACAAAAGAATTTGATGAAATTTATTTTATAATAAGTTGGTCATAAAAGACAATAGCATGAAAAGGTTAATAAAATTCCCCTCTGGCAAATAAATATTTACATACAGGTCATAAAACAGTAAATAAGACAAATTTTAGATGATAATTGTATTATAATACCAATAGCTAAGGGGCAAGAAATAATCTATCATATATTATGACATATTAGTACATTTTTATTTCTTAAATTTCCATTATCATTTCATAATGATACATTTTGTACATCAAAACTGGTCAGTGTTCCATTTTCTATAAACTTTCCATCATATACATGTACATGTATAAAGAAATACAAAATAATCTCTCATTATGTCAATAAAGCTTTATCTTAAGTCCGAACTATGAACTATATACATGTTCATACCAAAGTTGTCACTTATATAGTTACCTTAGATAAAGCTATGTCTAATATCTTGTCACCAGTTGTGGACATGGAGACTAAAAATAAGTTTAAAAACTGTTAAAAATATATTAATTCCTTCATATGGAAAATCTACATGTAATTAACAAATGCAAAATGTACAACTGATGTACAATGATGTAATATAAGATGATTGTTGTAAAAAAAAAAATCAACATTGAAAAGCTGCAATTTATTTGATTTGAACTTCCTTCAATCAAAAATGTACATGTATGAATTTAAAATGTGAAGAATTGTACATTTAATAAGATGAAGAACTTCAGAGGACACACTAATGTGGATTGATTGTACTGTTTTTCATGTACATGTATTATTTTAGATGTATTGCACAAATACTGATATTTGAAGGTTGTCAATGTTTTTATTATTATTTTTTTTTCAACAAGTAACAAACTTTTAAGTAAGATATATAGACATTTTATAAAAACAACATGTTCATTGGTTTTAAAGATATGGTGACGCAGTCCTGTCATAAATAACGTCATCAATACATTAACAAATAACGTGACATTATCTGGACTGAGTAAGTAAAATAAACTAGATCCTGTTTAAATCTCCAATCGTGATGATTATAAGACGGTTCACTGCACTGTAAACAGTCTTGATTTTACCATTACTTATCTATTTAAATTTTTATGCTGGATTATGACTTGTTCTGTTTAAGATTTAATACATGTATACATTTCTTTCCTTTTAAGGACAAAGAATGAGGAACCAATAAAATATTCTACATTTGATTTGATGTGATATTAAACTAGTAATGCTTAATCAAATAAACTAGATATGTTACAGTACTAATTGTATACACTGGTAAATAGTTTATATATATCTTAATGTAAGAACTGATAAACAAGTATTTTCATCCTAAGCTTCTTATCCTGCATCAACAATAACATGAGAAAATAAACTTTAAAATGCAAAGTCATCCTCTTATTAAATGAAGTAACCCAGTACAAACCTATCTCAAATTTATAATCTGGCTTGATTTTCTTCAATGCATCTATGATGGAGTTAGTCTGTATAAGAGCAAGCTGAAAAAAATAAAGTGTATCATGTTAAAAAAAAAGAAAAAGAAAAGAAAGAATAAACCATGGGATACTAATGCCCCTTCAAAAACTTGAAGTAAGAGTCCAACAGGTCTAGAATTGAAAATTGGTTCTACATGTACATGTACTAGAGACTTACTGTCCCTCATACTAAACCATCCTGCCCATTATCAAGTCCTTCTCTTTCACAGTATCCAAGTTCAAAGGTACACCCTTAAGAGGTTTTGTGAGATCAAATGTAGTCAGAAGTTAAAATACATTTAACTATACTACATGTATCATTACATACATTTTGTAAATATTTAAAGATTGAACATACATGTACATCATGTATTCAGGGTTATACATGTACATGTATGTAAGAAACATAGACACAATTGGGACAAACATATTAGAGATACGATGTATATGAACACATAAAACAGTAAACATTATATTAGTGACAGCTTTCAATTTTATTGTGCACATTGATTACTTCATCTTTCTCATTAATTGTTGAAGTAAATTTTAATTTTGTACAAAATTACCAACTAATTCAAATCACAGGAAATAATATCAAGTATATATTAAAAAAATAGTTCATTTTTTTAATAGTGTAGCTTGTTTGATCAATGTGTTGTTAAACTCTAAAATGTCATGAATATTGTCACCTAGTTTTGTTCGTATGATCATCCAACATCAATCTTTATGTTTAACAATACTTCAAAGAGATGGATAGATGTTAATATATTCAAGAGACATTCAGAATGAATTACCAAAAAACTTTCATGATTTCATTTTTTTTTCTAAGCATGGATTTCTCTGTTTAACATGTTTAAAGAGTTAACAATGTACTTTGTTACAACTTTGAATACACAAACACAACTATTTTAAGTTGAAGAACATGCTCTTGGTCATAAAAGACTTGATATCAGACTGGATAAAAATACATGTATGTACATTCACTACAAATTTCCACTTGACATTGAAAACAAAATATTTGTACTACATAATACTATCTGAAATAACTTCTACTTGACTTTGGCTACCTAATACATGTAGTGCCTCATGATCAAGTTCCTATACAACAACCATTTTTAACTCCTTATCTAACAGAAAACTTACGATGAACAAGAAATACATGCATTTACATGTAAAAAGTGTCTGATTTTGCATTTAAGGCAACACAAACTGCCACAGTCATGACAGTCTTTAAAACTATAACACAAATGTATTTGTATTACTAGTAGCAGGTACAAATGTATAATCGGAACTTGATGTAACAACAAGAGGCTCCCAGGAGCCTGAATCGCTCACCTGGTCTTAATGTCAACCCTTTGAAGACTTTTGTATAGCTAAATGAGCTGAATGTTTAAGCAATAAAAAGCTTTTCTCTATAGCTATCTGCAATAGTTTTCATTCCAAAACAAATAACACTATTTTTCACCTTTAAAGGGCCATAACCCCTTAAAGGGGCCATCTGACAACTTCGACCCTAAAAAGACTTTTGTAGAGCTAATTAAGCTGAACATTTAAGCAAGCAACATCTTTTCTCTATCTGCAAAAGTTTTTGTTTCTTTAGGCCAAAAACACTATTTTTTGCCTTTAAGGGGCCGTAACCACTATAAGGGGTCATCTGGCAACTTTGACCCTATGGAAACTTTTGTAGAGCTAAATGAGCTGAACATTTAAGCAAGCAACAACTTTTCTCTATCTGCAATAGTTTTCATTCCATAGGCCAAAAACACTATTTTTTGCCTTTAAGGGGCTGTAACCCCTATAGGGGGTCATCTGACAACTTCAACCCTATGGAGAATTTTGTAAAGCTAAATGAGCTGAACATTTAAGCAAGCAACAGCTAATCTCTATCTGCAATAGTTTTCATTCTGTAGGACAAAAACATGAAAAATCGCTATTTTTCAGGGGCCGTAACCCCTATAAGGGGTCATCTGCCAACTTCGACCCTATGGAGAATTTTGTAAAGCTAAATGAGCTGAACATTTAAGCAAGCAACAGCTCTGCAATAGTTTTCATTCTGTAGGCCAAAAACATGAAAAATTGCTATTTTTCAGGGGCCGTAACCCCTATAAGGAGTCATCTGACAACTTCGACTCAATGGAGAATTTTGTAGAGCTAAATGAGCTGAACATTTAAGCAAGCAACAACTAATCTCTATCTGCAATAGTTTTCATTCTGTAGGCCAAAAACATGAAAAAATGCCATTTTTCAGGGGCCGTAACCCCTATAAGGGGTTTTCTGACAACTTCGATCCTATGGAGACTTTCGTAGAGCTAAATGAGCTAAACATTTAAGCAAGCAACAGCTAATCTCTATCTGCAATAGTTTTCATTCTGTAGGCCAAAAACATGAAAAATGGCTATTTTTCATCTTTAAGGGGCCGTAACCCCTATAAGGGGTCATCTGACAACTTTGACCCTATGGAAACTTTTGTAGAGTTAAATGAGCTGAACATTTTAGCAAGCAACAGCTAATCTCTATCTGCAATAGTTTTCATTCTGTAGGCCAAAAACATGAAAAAATGCTATTTTTCACCTTTAAGGGGCCGTAACCCCTATAAGGGGTCATCTGACAACTTCGACCCTATGAAGACTTTTGTAGAGCTTTTGATGCTGAATCAGTAGCGTGGCCTCAGATTTCCTCTATCTCTTATACTTTTTGATTTATAAGCCAAAAACAGTAGTCGGACCCCCCTAGTCTATTTTTAGTAACGGCGGCCATGTTTTTTAACGGATTAAAAATCAAAACACAAGTTTGGTGCAGGACACCCTAAGGATCATTCATACCAAGTTTCATTAAATTCTGTTTTGTAGTTTCAGAGGAGAAGATTTTTGAAAAATTGTTAACAGACGACGACGACGACAGACGACGACGACGACAGACGACGACGACGACAGACGACGACGACGGACGCCAAGTGATGGTAATAGCTCACATGGACCTTTGGTCCAGGTGAGCTAAAAAGGTGTGTGGATAAATTTGGGTTTTCAGTTTACTCTGCCCTAACTACATGAACAAATGTACATACTGTACCCGCCAAATGATTTCTTTTGCAAAGACAAATGTTAACAGCTGATAAACATGTTACGGTGATGATATACAATGTAAATTTATAGATTGCATTATAACTTTTCTTTAAATGAATCATTGTTCTTCACTCACTAAGCTAGTTAACACAGACAGGTTAACACAACAAAGGCTGCAGTGAGCATGGATTATCATTTTTTATTCAGCTGATTAACTACATGTAAATACCTTGTTGATTGTTTCTAACACTGACAAAAAGAAAAGTAAATAAGGAATTTTGAATTCCAATTCAAATAACATGGAATAAACAATTTTATAGAATATCAGGAGGGTTAAGTGGGAAGGCTACATACATGTAACATAACATAACCTAACATAACATATCTTTTATATCCAATCAGGAGCCCACTGGGAGCAAGGAGAGTTGATTGGAATAAAATACTTATACTTGTAGAGGAAAAGAGCATCATTGATAGGCTACATGTACATGTATATACATGTAATAGTACCTCAAGTAGCCTGGACTTGGAGTAATTTATTTCAGGACATGCTAGCTTTAATTTTCGAGAGGTTCCAAATGGATTGGGATGGCAGCACAACCAAAAATATCCTTTTAAAACTAAAAAGGGATTAGCTACATGTAATACAGTACCTGTGATGGACTAAAAGTGGAGAAAGTTAAAATTCAGCCTTCACCCAGTGCTTGACGCATAATTAACAAGTAGCCTGAAAATAGGGCTTACTTTCAGACTACCAATCATACAATACTTGTGAGCTGTCAATTGTTCAGGCTACTTAGAATTTACTGTTTCCGTGGTACATTGTAGCTCACTGTTGAAGAGTCATGAATGTCAAATTAAATTATTTCAAAATTTGCCTGATATCATATTTGCAATACATGTACAAATGTCTTTGAAATTAAGATTGCCCGAATCCTTGATTCAATTTAACCATTACAAATTCCACCATAATCGGCAGGTTAACAACAAATGCACTACTAAATCTCACCCAAAGTATTACAGAAGGATTTAATGAGGAAAAATACACCTTAGCAGTTATGATTGATTTTGAAAAAGCATACGACAGTGTATGGAGGGAAGGATTGATGTTGAAACTTAGTAAAATGGGAATCAATGGCCATATGTGGAATTGGATACAAAGTTTTTTAGATGTTAGACATGCCAGGTGCATGGTCAATGGTAAAGAAGGAAAATGGTTTAAAACAAACATAGGCTTACCACAAGGAGCTGTAATATCACCAATGCTCTTTAACATATTTGTTAAAGACCTGTTTGAAGAAGTTATATCAGATAAATGCAAATTTGCAGATGATAGCACTATTTGGACGACTGGAGATGACATGGAAGAAGTAACTAAACAGATCCAGGCAGACTTAACTAAAGTGAGAAACTGGAGCAAGAAATGGAGAATTAACATCAATGTAGATAAAACAGAGTACTGTATATTTTACAGAGATAAACAACACCCAGAGAAACCAATTTTAAAGTTGAACAACAAGGCCATAAAATACAACCCAAATCCAAAATTACTTGGCGTAATCCTAGATAAGAAACTGAACTACAACCAACACATTACCTATTTGGAATAAAAAGCTTCGCCGAGCGCAGCATGATACGACCGCAACATGTTGAACCCTGTACATTTTAGGCCCAATATGGATAGTCTATTGCTCTGGACACATGCAGCCCATGGTGGACTGACAAAGGTTTTTGACACATACTGCTCTGGTGGACTTTCGACCCAGGGGGTAAAAATATAAATTTTCAATTTTGTATTCTACTGTTCCAAAAAAATTGTCAAAATCGGACAAGAATTAAAAAAAATTCAATTTCGGCCCCTTTTGGCCCCTTATTATGTAATAGGTGAAAAAGGGGTGGGGTTGCAAAAATAATTTCTCAAATTTGGATTCACTACTTGACAAAAATAAACTTGCAAAAAAAAATTTCAAAAACAAACCAGAAATAAAAAAGTTTTGATTACGGCCCCTTTTGGCCCCTAATTACAAAACAAGTTAAAAAGGGGATGGTCACAAAAATTAATTCTCAAATTTGGATTCACTACCTGACAAGAATAAACTTGCAAAAAAATTTTTTTAAATCAGACCACAAATAAAAAAAAGTTTTGATTTTGGCCCCATTTGGCCCCTAATTACGTAATAGGGGAAAAAGGGGGGGGGGGTCGCAAAAATTAATTCTTAATTGTGTAAATGAGCTGAACATTTAAGCAAGCAACAGCTTCTCTCTACCTGCTATAGTTTTCATTTCATAGGCCAAAAACATGAAAAAACATTATTTTAGGGGCTGTAGCCCCTATAAGGGGTCATCTGACAACTTCGACCTTATGGAGTTTTTTGTAGAGCTAAATGAGCTGAACAATTAAGCAAGCAACAGCTTTTTGCTATCTCCAATAATTTTCATACTATAGGGCAAAAACATGAAAAAATGCTATTTTTCACCTTTAAGGGGCCGTAACCCCTATAAGGGGTCTTCTGACAACTTCGACCAAATGGAGACTTTTGTAGAACTTTTGATCCTGAAGCAGTAGGGTGGCATCAGATTTCATCTATCCCTTATACTTTTTGAATTACAAGCCAAAAACAGTGGTCTGACCCCCTTGGTCTATTTTTAGCCACGGCGGCCATGTTTTTTGACGAATCAGAAATTGAAACATTACTATACTGCAGGACACCCTACTGATCAATCATACCAAGTTTCATTGAACTCTGTTCAGTAGTTTCAGAGGAGAAGATTTTGAAAAAGTTATTGTAAGAACAAACAAAAAAGTTACAATTTTGGCCCCTTTTGGCCCTTAATTTCCAAACGAAAAAAGGGGGGACTCCCAAAATCAATCCCATCCATCCTTTAATGGTAAGAAATATCATTGTCAAATTTCATTGCATTTGGATAACTAGAACTAAAGTTATCGTGTATACACTAAAGTTAACAGACGACGACAACGACAACGACAACGACGACGACGACGACGACGACAGCATCATACCATTATACGTCCGCAAATTTTTTGCGGTCGTATAAAAAAGAGCAGGAAAATCAATTGGATTATTGAGGGAGATTAAAGGAATAGGAAATATTAAGACCAAATTTCTAATTCAGATATATCACTGTATGATTGGATCAATTCTGCAATATGCAAGCCCAGTATGGCAGAATGGTAAACAAGATCACTTGAATAAACTTAATTCAATTCAAAGAAAAGCATTGTCAATTGTTTTAGGATTGCCTACAACAGCTAGCTTGGAGACAATGGAAGTAATGGCAGGAGTGGCTCCTCTAGACTTAAGACATGTAAGACGGGAAGAAACAGGAATCAGAGAAATTGCTAAAATCAATTCATATTCCAATGATTTTCCAATTAAACAAAGATTAGATAATTATAGAAATCAAAACTGCAATGAAAAACATGTTACTCCACTTGGTTTCATGTCTATACAAGCAAACAACATGAAGAGAACAACAGGAATCGATGTTAAAAATATAGAACCAGAATTTGAATTTAGGGGACTGCAAGCATGTAAATCATCACCGGAATACTGGAGAAATTTGGGATCATCAAAAACTAGAACCAAAGAACAAGAAGAAAGTGGAAAGCATCTGATTCAACAAAAAATCTCAGAAACAAACAGAGAGTCAATAATAGCATTCACCGATGGATCCTGCATTGAAAATCCGGGACCATGTGGAGCAGGAGCTGTGATATTTAACAAAAGGAATATAGTTGAACTAAAACAACCTGTTTGCAAGAGGGGCTCAATTTTGTTAGGAGAACTAATAGCAATTAAAGTAATAATAAAGCAGTTTTTGGAAAAAAAATTGCAATGTAAAAAAATCACTTAACTGTTGCATAATCATAAAATTAAAGCTTTCGCACTTTTATGAAGATGAAAATTTTAGGAATGCGCCTGTACCAGCTAGAAATTTAGCTGATTTTTGAAGAAGTTTGATACCAATGGCCACTTATTAACTTTCGTGAACAACATTCCGATTTTTAACGAACATTTCAAAACAAACAAAAATGTATTTTGTAGTAAGAGCATGTAAAGCTCTGGGTTTGGTATAATTTCATATTTCTTCTTTGTTCGACAAGTAAAACCTTTCCGCTATTAAGAAATACTGATTAAAAAGTGTTAAAAATGTAAATAATAACACCATACACGCACCTGTTTTCCATTCATCGTGCTATATATTAACCGGGTCTATTTAATTGAAAACTCGATTAATTTAATGACACAAGATTCTCATTAAGGATTTCCAAACCACTTTCTCTTGTTATTGATATCATTTTAAAGGGGAACGAAGTAAGGAAAAATCAAAACAGTTACAAAAGCCAGAACATACCTTTTTCAGACCACGTTTGTTTACATCCATTTCCTAAAGTATTTTTAGATGGGCTTGCGCGGGCACTTCCGAGTGAGTTCAAACTTGGGTCGTATGCATCTAGTTTGCATAATACAACTCGGGAAGCAAATGATTGTTAAAGACATTTTTTTGTCAAATTCTGCAAAAATCCCACTGTTTAATGGACTTTTAGTAGCTTTAATAAAAGTTTATATTAACAATTTATATTTTTAAAGCTTTAAAAGGCTGTTAAAAATTTTATGATTTTTTGATTTATTATTACTTTAAATTAGTAATAGACCACATCAACCAAGTTAATACCACCAAGGACTTTGATCAAATCAACATATTCTCAGATAGTCAGTCAGCTGTTGGCATCTTGACTCTTAACTGGAAATCGGATAGTCACAAAAAAATAATCTATTAATTAAAAACAGACATGGCAAGCATTAGGAAAGATCTTGGAATTGAAATAAATATTGAATGGACACCAGGCCATGCAAGTATTCAGGGAAATGAAATAGCTGACAAGCTAGCTAAAGAAGCCGCAAAAGAAGCAGATGGTATGGAGTCAGATGCACACAGTTGCATAACAAAACTAGATGTTAAAAGTGCTGCAAGACAACATATCTTAGAGAAATGGCAAGAGCAATGGGATGCAAGCGACCGGGGTCGGTTTTACCATGAATATCATAAGGAAGTGAAAATTAAACCGATTATGGATTTTCCAGATAGACCATCATCAATTATAATCAATAACCTCCGATCCGGTTTTGCCAAGTTGAATGATTACTGCTATAAACTTGGTATCTCTGCAGATACACCATACTGTCAATGTGGGGCAAAAGAAACAGTAGAACATTACTTATTACAGTGTGAGCTCTATGAAGAATGTAGACAAAAACTGCAACATGAACTTTATTTATTGACCGGTTGCATGTTCATCGATATGGAGGTGCTCCTTACTGTGGGAAAAACGGAAGATAACGTAACGGAAACCCAGCGACTTTGGCTAATGGCGGAGTACACAGAGAACAGCAAGCGGTTTTCCAATCACTAACAGCACATCATTCCTATTCCAATTTCCGTTTTGTTTTTTTGTTTATTTTTTTATCGATTTTCTATTTTTTTAAGCGTCCACCTACCAAGTTACAAGTTACAAAGTGAACAATACAAGAGTAATTTTACACGCGAGTGATCCTACAGTACACGAGAGAACACCTGTGTCAAAAGTTTATGACACGTACAGAAAACAGAAAACATCGACAGGAAATATTGTCTATTGTCATCGTCCCTAATTTTTCTCACGAATTGATTTTATTTGGTAATCTTCCCAAGCTTTTAGGGCAATGCCATCTCAAATTGAGTCTGAAGACCATCAATGTTTCTGAAGAATATTTGTGTATTACAAAATACTAGTAATTGACTGATTATATAACAATCTTTGTTTTGCTTTTCATTTTCTTGTTTATAAAATATAAAAATTGAAGAGCTAGAGAATAATTTAATACAAAATATTTGAATAATAAATGAAATAATTACCTGGCTTTTTCTTGAGCCAACTTTAAACGTTTTCCTGTTTGACATCTTTCAAGTTCAAATCACCGTCTGTTTACATCCAAAGATAATTCCACGTGTGAGTCAATTCAACGAAAACACTAAAGACATTCCGAAAATATTTTAACGGAAGTTTCTCTCGGGACTTATCCTTCATAGTATAATGATAATTGCGGGAAGACTGTCCAGTAAACTTGCAGTGTTTTGCCATCTAAATAGAAATTACAGTAAACAAACTGCATATAAAAACAAAGAAATGAGTAAAGGAAAAGAAGCCGCAGCAAGAGCAGCAGTTGACAAACACGTGAAGGTGAAAATATTGCTTGTCAATGTTATTGCTGTAACCACTGTGACGGGGCCTTTTGTACAGTTAAAATATATTGAGGGTGGACAGGGGGTCCTCTTCACTCGCTACCCCGCCCCCTCCACCTTCGCTGCCTGCCCCCTTCACCTCTGCTCCCCGTCCCTTCCACCCCCGCTGCCCGCCACCTCAAGTCCGGTACCCCCGTCCTCCCCCTACCCCCGCTCCCCACCCCCCCTGTCCGCCCTCTCACATATACTGCTCTATAAGTAAGTAGGTAAGTAAATTTTATTTAAAGTGGGCACATATATACAAAACAAAGATAAATATGAGCTGCATAGCTCTTAACAGGTTGGGGAGTATGCCCCAAATCAAGGATACGAATACGAATAATTTTTATTATGTCAATTATGACGCCCATGTAGAGCTGTTACAACTTAAAATAAAATAAAGAATGATTGTACAATATATTGGTAAAATTAAGATTAACAAAGGGAATGAAAACATATGAAAATGAGAATTATCAATGTATAGAGACGGGTATTATCCTTGATTTCAAGGATCATGTGATCCTTGATTTCAAGGATTAAAAATTTTAACTTGGTATTACTTACTTACTAGAGATAGGCGGCTTCTGTTGCAGTGGTCTACACTTGAAGTGATAACAGAACTTCTTATTATGCACCCAAGAATAAAATTCAATGGGTGATTTAAGCCTACTATTGCAGAAAGTTTTCTTTTGTGCTTTAAATTGACCAATTGATCAATCAATTCAGTTTTTCAAAACATTTAGATGACCAGTGATTGGTTTGTCACATAGCATGTCATCATACAATGGAGAGTGTAAAGTGCTCAGGTCACACCTGGATGCTCACAGACATCTCAGTCAAACTTACTGCATTTTAATGATTGTTTTTGATTTTCAAATACAAATGGAATTTAAACAGTAATTGTAGAAATAGGTAGTATTTGTAAATCTATGTGAATCCCCTTGCACGAGAAAAGGAACTTTTGGCTGCAGAAGTGCATAAAAGGGACTTAAAGTTTCAAATACCCCAAAACAAGGATAATACCCGTTTTTGGGCATACTCCCCAACCTGCTTAAGGTTCTTCTAAATGAAAAATGGCTGCCATATATTGTCAATACAAAACTTAAAAAAAATACACAGCTAATTGAGATCTGCAATATTGATTCAGGGTCAAAATTATCAGATCAATCTTTTTAGAGTTATCCCCTTTTTAACTTGTTTTTTTTTCAAATGCAAAGCTTTGTAACTTTGTGTTCTTGATATTGAGGGTGTTATCCTAACTTGTTTCTTAAATGTTACATACCAAGTAGATGAAGACCATGTAACACATGTGACACTAGGTAAGACTCACGGCTTTAATATAAAAGATCAGGTGAGCGATTCAGGCTCCTGAGAGCCTCTTGTTTGTACTTGTAATTTATTTTGGTCTGCTTTAGAAAAAAAATGAATTCCTATTGAAGTGTGGGTGGAAAGTCCAATAAAGGCTGCATGTGTCAAAAAACTGTGTCAGTCCACCATGTGCTGCATGATTCCAAAGCAATTGACTATCCATATTGGGCCTCAAACTTACAGGGTTCGACATGTTGCGGTCATATCATGCATGCTTTTCATATGACACATTGGCTCTTTCATAAAATATTGATAGAAGAGGATCAAGTTTCAGTATACCACCTGAAACATTTCTACCCAATAACATATATAAGATGATCCCTGTGTAGCAATGGACATTATGTCATATGTCCATTAGAATTTAGAACAAAAGTTTTTGGGAAAATCCATATATTATATCCTTATTTGGATACATTTTCAGAAGATAATGAGATGTTTAATAAGTGTATGTGGAACAAACAATATAAACAATAATTTAAAAAATCCACAATGGAAAACAGCCAGCAGTCACTGCTCGCTGTTTTGCAATTGGCCCTGGATTGAAAATGAACTACATAGCTTGCTGTTTTGCAATTGGCCCAGGATTGAAAATGAACTACATATGATTCAAGCCCAAACCCAAAGTGCCAATGAAAGACCCTCTTCTTGACAAAAAACAAATAACATAATTTGACTAATTCAAACATCAGCTTTCATAAATATTCCTGGCTTAGGACAGGCACATTTAAAAGGTTGCAGGGTTTAGCTAGTTTTTTGGGCCCAACCTTCCCATGTAAATCAGCATGATCATTTTATGTTGCTTAAAGCGAGTGTCGCTTGTCTTTTTTTGCCCACAAGAGAGGATATATATACAGCATGCGTTTATTGAAAGTTTAGTTAAATCTGATACAAGTGCCAGTAATAAATTTTTTGACTAGAATTGCAAAATGAAATTCATAGGGCCAACTTGAATTTTGATAAATGTTTTGATTATGTATATGATATACCTGTAGTATTACACTAGTATTGTGAAAAATTTAATTTTCATGAATTACCAATATTCATGGCTATTATGGGTTATAGCAAACCATGAAATATTCATGAGAATCCAGAAGAATACAAAAAATTTACATTACTTAAAATAAAGAATTTGTTAAAAAAACAAAAAGTCTTGAATCCATAAATATGCAATGCAATTTATTCCTAACCAACAAAAATGATGTTTACAAATTTAAGCACTTGCACAGTATCTATTTGTGTATAATGTCAACCCTTAAAAGCTCATGAAGATGACAAAACTTATTTCCAATATAATAAGAGGGGACCAGACCACAGGAAAACTAAAATCTCTTATTATGAATGTTAATGATTATAGATAATGAACATCTGATACACACACTGTTACATATATTCTTATTCTTTTATAGACTTCACAAGTAGTAGGAATTGGCAGTGGATCCACAATTGTATTTGCAGTTCAAAGAATTGGTAATTGTTTACTGTGATTTCATTATTATGGTGTATCAATTTTCATGGTTTTCGTGGGTGGCTTTTACCCACGAAATTTGATACATATTATTTGACTTTACAGCTTAATAGGGAATCAATCCACAATAGTTCTGGTTCCAAAAGACTTTATTTCTTCAATGTGGAATTTTTTTACAATATCCTTTTCTTTGTTCTTGCTTGAAGCTTTGGTATTAAGGTGCATATGACTTACAGTATGATATATATATGCACAAATCAGAAAAGTTTAAACTTGATTGCCCTTTCTCTAAAACTCCTTAGCAAAATTAAAGTATTTTGAAAAGTATAATCTTTTTATTTTTAGCTGAGCGAAAGAAACAGGAAGATTTATCAGTCATTTGCATTCCAACATCTTTTCAGGTAAATGTTTATGTTAAAGTGAATGGGTTTTATACTGCTAAAGATTAGATTTTTGATCAATATGCAACACAAATGTCCACATATTTGACCAAATACATACATGTGCTGCATAACTAAGTATTTTGGTCACTGATGAATCTTCAATATTCATTTTGTATCCAGCATATCTACTTTGCTAACTCTAGCACTCTGCCACTCCTACTGTAATAAAGAATGGGATCAGAAAGAGTTTCCATCGCAGTGACTGTGAACTAGTTGTACAATATTATCTAGAATATATATCAAATATCTCTGTTCTTGAAAGCTAAGATAAATTGAAGGTTTTTACCTATATAGGTGTATCAATTCTGATACTTCAAGTAAACCATTACTGATACATGAATGATGATCTATTTTAATAGGCAAAGCAACTCATTACAGAATATGGTCTTACTCTAGGAAGCCTGGACAGCAATCCTGTTGTAAGTGTTCTATTGGAGGCAGATGGTAGTTGTTAACACCTTTAGTATTAATTAAAACATTAAGATGTGGTTAGAACCAGGGATGGGGTAATGGAAATGGATAACCATAATCAATTGTAATCAATTACAAAATATTGAGAAATTGACAGTAATCTGTAATTGATCTTAATTTCAATTACATGTAATCCTAATTTAATCGATTACAGCTGCTGAAACACCTGTAATTAACAATTACTTTGGGATTATATTTCAATTACAATTTTTATGTTTTCTTTTTTTTTTTTAAATCTAGAGATTTGTACTTCTATGCAGATTATCACTTTGTATCAATTAGAACTCAACTAGGGGTTTAATAACATAGAAAATGTTATAGACTTTTCCTTGACATTTTCTTCGGATTCACAGTAGTTATTAATCATTTTGATTTAATTGAAAAAAGACTTTGATATTGAAAATACATATATATTGTGGTGGGTAGGAGGGGTCTCACCCCGGACTCCTGTAAAAATAAACACTAAATTAATCGTGTGCTCCCGGTAAACTGATTGAACAAAAAAAAAAACGTATATAACCTTAATTCCACTCCAGCAATTTTATGGGATAAATGCTGAACTACTGGTAAATAAATAAGCTTTTCCTGCTTTCCCATAAAAGGTCCTACCGACTGTAATATAAAACTTAAGTTCAATAGTAAGATCTTTCTGGAAATAAGTTTTAATTCAAATAACAGTGATTTCATTATTGCTTTCTTGTTTTTGTTGTTGTTGTTGTAATGTTATACACTAATAGAAAATGTTTATCAAAGTGTATAACTTTATCTTGTAGGTAGATGTTGCTATTGATGGAGCAGATGAGGTAGACAAAGATTTGACCTGTATAAAAGGGGGAGGGGCTTGTCTTACACAGGAAAAACTTGTAGCATCATGTGCCAAAGAATTTTACATAGTAGCAGATATTACGTAAGCAAACATGTATATCAAACAGCTAGACTATTGTAATAACATTTTTGGTTGGATTTCACATAGTGCAGGAAGGTAGGAAATAATATTCACAACAGTTTTCTCGGCAATTACTTATAACAGTCTTAATATTTTGTAATCAGCATGGGGTCTCATATTGTTAGATTAAATTTCAGTTGTGTTGAGCATCTAATAATATCTAGCCTATTTAGACTTGGATAAAAAAAAATTACATGATTTTAACAAAATTTTGTGCATTAATGATACATAATAAAAAATTATGGTTTTTAAATCCATGCCTTAGTGAGGACTTTATAAGGCTTGTAGTTTAACTATGAATTATTTTAGAAACTAGGAACCCCTACCTGTGTTATTAGGTTTGTAAGCTACCTGCCCAAGATTTTTTTTTTGGGGGGGGGTACTCTGGTTTAAAACAGATTGCCCTGTATAGCTCGGGTGTGTGGTAAAGGGCATTTAACACTAACACACACACACTTATATATCGTAACTAGGTATTTCAACACATGTCAGGATTTTGTGTTTTGGTATGTTTTTTGTTACCTACATATTACCTATTGTACATGTATTTCATTTTCCTGAAAAAATATTTGTAATTAAGTATTGATCATGTATTTTTTTTTTTTTTTTTTTTAGGAAACATTCAACAGCACTAGGTGAATCCTATAAAAAGGGTATACCTATTGAGGTTATTCCAGCTGCCTATAGACCTATCCAACTAAAAATAGAATCCATGTTTAAAGGTGAAGCTGATCTTAGAATGGGGGTTAATAAAGCAGTAAGTTATATTCATTTACCTATTACATGTATACATAGAAAATCAGCATCTTCTGTTTTGCCTATGACAAAAAGGGAGATTTAGGTAATACTTGCCAGTGATGGCAAAAAATTATGGAAGAGTGTTTGGAAATGATTACTTGATAAGGATAATACCTAGGCATCTAATATTTGATATATAGACACTTGGTTATGATCTAGGCAGCTGTCATCATGTCAGATGACCCTAGCCTCTTTTCCATGCTTGATCCACCCTTTAACCTCCTTAATCTTTTAGTAGCTGTTACAGTTTTGTATGAGTTTGGTGGAATAGACGATAAAGAGATTAGGAATAAGTGTACGCGACACAACCAACATTAAAGAAATGGCAATTTAAAAAATCACAATGAATGGAAAACAGCAAGTAGTCTTCAACATGAGCAGAGGTCACTGCTTGCTGTCTTGCATTGGCCCAAGACTAAAAATACAATACATAAGATTCAAACAAATCCCTAGATTATCAAAGAAAGGCCCATTTCTGGACATAAAACAAGAAACAGATAGTAGACAAGGACAAACAAAAGCTTTGACAAGGATTCCTGGTTTAGGACAGGCACATATAAAATGTGGCGGGGTTAAACTAGTTTTTTGGGCCAAACCTTTCCCCTATTGTTTATCTTGTACAAAGCACAAAAAATAACATACTTTAAAAATCAAATTGATAAAAGAAATTTATTTTTTGAAAAGTATTGTACTTTGGTATCTGTGTACTGACAGTTTAACTCATAAAAAGTATTTTCACATGATATAAATATCTTATTATACCCCATGCAACGAAGTTCAGAGGGTAAAATGTTTTTGATGCAAGAAGTATAACATATGTTACTGTGTATGTTATCACAAATTTTTAATTCACAAAAGTTTATGAGTTTAAGGTTAATTCTTACAGTCTAATAGCAGAACGTGTGGGGTATGTGAGCTTGCTCACCAAGGTTCTTTCATTATACCCCCCGCAAACAAAGTTTGGGGGGGTATATAGGAAACACCCTGTCTGCCTGTCTGTCTGTCCGTCTGTCCGTCCGTCTGTCCACATAACTTGTAAGCGCTTCTCCTCCTAAACCGCTTGAAGGATTTTGCTGAAACTTAACATGGAGGAAGTACATCATATGTAGATGTGCATGAAGAATTTTCATTGCACTCTGACATCATTCAGGGGAAATAATTGGACTTAGACTTTTTAAATACATTATTCAAAGGAAGACCCCGTAAGCGCAACTCCTCCTAAACCGCTTGATGGATTTTGATGAAACTTTACATGAATGAAGTACATCATATGTAGATGTGCATGAAGAATTTTAATTGCACTCTGACATCATTCAGGGGAGATAATTGGACTTAGACTTTTTAAATACATTATTCAAAGGAAGACCCCGTAAGCGCAACTCCTCCTAAACCGCTTGATGGATTTTGATGAAACTTTACATGAAGGAAGTACATCATATGTAGATGTGCATGAAGAATTTTCATTGCACTCTGACATCATTCAGGGGAGACAATTGGACTTAAGATTTGAGTCCAATATGAAGCGGGGGGTATCCTTTTGTGAGCTCGCTCACAGTATTACTTGTTAACATTATGAACACATTTACTATTTATATAGGGTCCAGTAGTAACAGATAATGGTAATTTTGTGATAGACTGGAAATTTCCATCTCAACCCTTTAATTGGGCAGAGGTCCACCAACAGATTGTCTTGTTACCAGGTTTGTACAGTTTTTTGCTGCCTTATAAATGACCATTATTCTGGACATAGCAAAATTAATCAAATATAACAAAAAAAAAAACATAAATGAAAAAAACATTTCTGGCTTAGAACAGGCACCTTAGAAATATGGTGGGGTAATATTTGTGACTTAAACTTTGTGTTCCCAATCTGTCCATTTAAAAAATCTTATAATCAAAACAAAACAAATACCATACATATACTTTGAACTATCAAGAAGCTATTGGAAGCAACTGTATGAACTTTGGCATTCTAAAACACCATTGCATGGTCTATGCATCTTGCATCTCTAGATCTACCAAACATATGTTACAGTAGCTCATTCAACTTTAAGACACATTTTTTCCAGATTTTTACCAGATTTGTTGTAGGTTGAAGTAGGTCTAAGATACCTGTCACTCTGTTCCGACATTTTTACCGTTTAAAGGAAACTTTAGTCTTGTAATCGCAAACTTTAAAACCCATATACAGGCACGAGTATGTAGTTAGCTCGCAATACATTTTCAAAATAAAGTTTTGTGGGCTTAAAAAAATTGCACAGTTTTTATACCCCAGCTTCGAAGAAGAGGGGGGTATACTGTTTTACCCTTGACCGTCCGTCCGTAACACTATTTCCGTCACAGTTTTCTCAGCAACTGGGGTCTGATATTTTGTGTATAGGTTTCTCCTATACATGTAGTACCATATGGTGTATACCGATTTCATGCTCCTAGTCTGATATTTTGTGTATAGATTTATCCTATAGTACCATATGGTGTATACCGATTTTATGTTCCTAGGTCAACTACTTCCTGTTTACCAAATTCTTTGATTTTTGTACATAGTGAACATGAATGCAAAATTTTCATCAAAGTTTTCTCAGCAACTACAAGAGATAAAGGTCTGATATTTCGTGTATAGCTTTATCTTATAGTCCCGCATGGTGTATAGCGATTTTATCAGGGTTGCCACGCATCCTTGAAACCTGGAAAAACCCTTGAATTTGATTTGTCAGTTCAAGGTCCTGGAAAAGACCTTGAATTTTGAAAAAAAAAATGAAAATATCCTTGAAAAACCCTGGAATTTGATAGTTCCACAATCAAAGGTTCATGATTGACCTGTTTCACAGAAAATTTCATCGGGGAACTGAAATTTTGTCGACTATTTTCATCCTTGAAAATGACTTAAATACCCTTGAAAAGTCCTGGAAAAAACCCTTGAATTTTGCAACAACAAAATAGTGGCAACCCTGTTTTATGTTCCTAGGTCAACTTCTTCCTGTTTACCGAGTATTTTAACTTGTATGCATGGCATAGTTTGGGGAGCAGGGATATCACTAGTGAGCATTAGCTCACAGACTTATTTGTGTTTCAAAAGAAATTTTTGCCACATTAAGTTTAGTACCTTTCCCAACTTTGATAGAAAATTCATAATTTTTTTACCATTTAATGTTAAAAGTTGACCACTATGGGGGTCAAGACGGAAGAGCTTATAAAACTGTAAGAGTCACCTTTTTGCACTAAGCCAAGTCACAACTTTATCAATGAATTGAAAAAAAAACTCAAACTTGATCAATTTCTACAATCATTCATCTCTAATTTCATTCAAAGAGTGTCCTTTTATCATTTAAATTAACATTACAATAGAATCTGAATGAAATACAATGTTTTTATAGGAACTATAATATTGGACAACTAAAATAAAAAGGGAGCTAATTGCAACCTCGTACCTAATAAACAGCTTTTTTCTGAAATTTTATTCAGTGATAACAGATACATTGAAGATTTGACCTTGTATCGTTTAGATGATTAATACAAGTTTTTATAAAGAAATGTGGCATGTAAACCTGTAGAACTTCACCATTTTCTGCACTGTGACAACCTCTTTGTACAAACTGATCTTTTTTTGTTATTGTCTGCTAATGAAAATAGGTGAAGAACACATATATGCTGGAATAATAGGGAGCATAGCTCGCAAGCGGAGAGCTCTACGGTATTTGTTTCCGCGAGAAATTTGCTAATGCTGATTTAGATTTTTTATGGTTCGGAAAGGGTTATTATTTTTACAGGTCCGGAGTGAATGTTAAAATAATTTATAAGAAAAGAAATAATGCTGAAAAAATAATAAATTGCGCTTTTTACAAGAAAATAATATTCTTAAAATAATAAATACACATAAGCTGCTCGTTTCGTCTTGGTTATATGCACGTGCAAAACTAACGTGTCTCGAAGCTTAATCGCCCCATACCATCTTGCCCCAAAATAAGCAAATGGAAATATTGGAAATTAAATGATAGCGATAGCCCTGAATGTCGACATTTAGAACAAAATATGAATAAAAAAATATATATGAAAAAGATTGTTAGAAATGGAAAAACTTGTTTACCAAATAAACTTATGAATTTTGTCATTTTACACATTTTTATTTTTTCACATATTTTCAGGCTATGCTCGCATTTAGGCAATGCCTACTCCATATTATTTATTATTGTTTATTTTTAGGTGTACTAGAGACTGGTCTATTTATCAACATGGCCAAGAAAGCCTATTTTGGTAAAGAAGATGGCACTGTTGTTGAACAGATTAAATGAGTGTATGGTTATTAATAACAACTGAACTGACAAATAATGTGTGACTCTGTACACATAACATCCTGAATGGAAAACATCATTTGTAAATGATTTGACAATCACTGATTGAAAGAGTTATCCCTGCTATTGCTGCTATGAGAGTGGGGTGTTCATTCAATTGTTTCAGAAAAACCTGAATATGTCTATAATTCATACCATGAAAAATAGGATTTTAGCATAGTGGTTAATGTCTGCTTTCTCAAGTGGAAGAAATAACTTTCATAAATCTTTGTAGAAATCTTTGATATACCGTACTGTAAGTAAATTAGTGCAACATAAATTTTTACACCATTTAGAAAAGGTACTTCATAATAAAATACTACAGTGATACCATGTCATTGGTCTCTCATTATGATTAAGAGTCTTCTGACATGTCTTTTGAAAAGAGGTAAAGTAGCACATGAGTATAGAACTTTGCCTAAAGTTTTTATAACATTTATTCTGATTCAAATAATCTCAAATAAGACCATATACATGTAGCAAAGAAAACTGTTTCAAGCCTTTATAAAGTGCTATAAAAAATGACAACTTCTTTAAAGGTATAATACATCATCATTATCAAAAAGTAATTTGTGATACATTAGACAAGATATTTTTTGAAATTGGATTTAGCCCAATACAAATGTACTTTGGAAAACCTACTAAACCTAACTTACTTTCTTTAGAATACTAAGGACAGTGATTTATGCATAGCTTTCATTCTCCCATAAAATGTACAATAACGTTAAAATGCCGTCTTTATCTTCTGGGGCCTACCAGTGTGGCACAGTTTCCATAAAATAACATTTTAATGTAATTTTTGGAAATATAACATAGTTATAACATATTTTAGAGAAAAAAATATTTCTTTAGCCCAAGGTTAAGAATATTAGGCATTAAATCTGATTTTGCTATGTCAAATCGACGTCGGTACAATTTTAAAGATCTCTAAAAAAATAAATATGGCTCCATTGGTTTTCAAACATAGACTTTTTATTGTAAACAGGTTCAACTTCATGCTGAATCATATATCTTGCACATGATTTTGCTGGTTGCTAAGCAATGGCTAATCCGTTGATGTCTCTTGAAAAATTGTGTTTTACGTAACGGCTACTATAAGTCGACATATCTACCAGAAACATAGCTTTCAAATTAAAAAAATGTCG
The DNA here is from genome assembly GCA_963971305.1 of Arcuatula senhousia. NCBI lineage: Eukaryota > Metazoa > Mollusca > Bivalvia > Mytilida > Mytilidae > Arcuatula > Arcuatula senhousia. The sequence goes on from OZ020306.1 coordinate 13,601,339, forward strand.
CGACTAAAATGAAACGAACCATTTTGTTTAGAAATGAACACTCATATAAATTTTTTGTCAAAGAAATTGCTCTTTTACTCCTTACTAAATGAACTTTGTTGACTTAGTTTTTTTAAGGGCGTGTTTTACGTTACGGCGATTTCTCTGAGAACATTCATTCTAGAAAGACAAGGCTTTCACACAAAATTAACCATGTTAATAGAATAAAAACGGTATATTGATAAATAAATTGTGATAAGTAGTTTTAGCAAAATACCATAAAAACTGTTAAAATATGTTTTACGCAACGGCTTGATGACGCCGTGCATTGAAATTTCCAAGTTGTTTATTCATGTCATGGTGGTTAAAAATACAAGTTGATTGAATAAAGTGCGATTTCCTGAGAAAATTATTACTTTAAAAAGGGTAACCTAAATCATGGACACCAATCATACAAAATATCTTCACAGCAATGCAACAAAATATGATAAACAACTTTTTGAAATGTGGAAAATTGATATACAGTGAAACTTCTCTAAACCGGACCCCCTGAAAACTGGCCACCCCTTTAAACTGGCCATTTCAAAAAGTCCCTGCAAAATTCTTTTAAATCTATGTAAAATCTATGTAAATTTCCCTCACAATACCGGCCACCCCTCCAAACCGTACACCGGCCACCTTGTTTAAACTTTCCCTTCATTACTCAAGTAATTTAAACCCCTGAAAACTGGCCAAACAATCAATGCCACAGGCAAAAAAGTTGTCAACACACAAGTTATAAAAACTAATTAAAGAATTTTGAAACCATACACAAGTAAAGTTTAATTATTATTTAAACAATTAATCTAAATATGGTAAAATAAAGAATTATGGAAACATAAATTGCACTTTTGTGAATTATTGTGACATGATTTGTTTATTCAAATCATTCTGTTCAAGCTGATCAAAATATTGTTAGGCAATTTTATCATGTAAATTGGAATAAATGAGCTGAAAATAATTTATGATATGAGAATTAGTCTTTTGAAAATATTTTAAAAATTGATATATTTGTATTTCAATTTATGCCAGACTGATAAAGTATTCTGCAAACTTATGAAGTGAACCAAAAGTGTTGTCCATATTCTAAAACTGTAGGATCGTTAAATCCTCAATTTGTTAGCTTTACTTCAAATCAAATTTAATATCATATAAAAATATCAAATAAAAATGTAAAATAAATAAACATAACTATATTTTTTAATGTGACCAAGACACTTTTCCAAAAGTTTAATATAAAGAATATACCTTTATGATCAATTTAAGATCAACATACTTTGATCATGGGTTGTAACATTGATGGACATTTAGGAGACACTCACAAAACCAGCCACCCCTCTAAACTGGCCATTTTATATGGTCCCTGTGGCGGCCGGTTTAGAGAAGTTTCACTGTAAGTAATTTTAACGTTGACGTCTTCGACGCGACGTCAAAGGAGTAGGTTCAGTTAGAGCCAAAATTGGCCCAAAATTTCAACTCGGGAGTAAACATTCTAAAAATACTGCCAAATATGTTTTGAAATGTTGTCATTCAAGAAATAACAAAAGCTAGGTTCAAAATATTCAGCAGCTTGGAGAAAACTGGGCTAGAAATCATAGGATTTGATGAAATTTATTGATATTTTACAATTTTTGAGCATTTATGGTCAGAAATCTCTGAATTTAACATAAAGCACATGCGTCGACAAAAACAATTTTGTAATGAAATGCTTATTTTTGTAAGACAAATAGATGAACAAAGAATTACGGTTGTCGACGAATGCACTCTATACTAATTTTAAGAAAACCTCTTATAAATCGTGAAAAATGAAGCAAATATTGATATTTTCCAAGTTTTCAGCATGTTTATGACGTCATAATATCATGCATATTGTCGTCAGCATGTGGAATCTATTGAATATGTAAAGTTGGGTTATCTAATAACTGAATTACATCAAATTCATTGACATGGTACAAAGTTGACAATTTGTGCAAATATGGGGCTGATTTCAGCACTTCCTGAACATACTCCTTTAACAGGTTTGATTAAAGAATCATGCATTGTTTGAAAACGTGTATCTCAGCTTTTATTAAAGAAGTGTTGCCAAAATTTTAGGGGAAAGCTCCTGATGTTCTGAACATTCATTAAGCAAAAAATTGTTTAAAAAATCGAAAATTTGAAATTTTTGTTTCTGACAAATGAAAATGTACATTTCAACAGAGAAAGAGTGATATACATGTATATTATCACACAATTATAATTTATTCTTGTTTTGATCACACCACTTCTGAAATAAGTTATCTATGAAGCACTGTGAAGAAATTTTTTTATGTTAACTGTATGTATTTTTATACCCCCGCTTTTATACCCTTGTCCGTTCGTTCGTCAATCCTTCTGTTCGTCCGTCCGTAACAAAACATCTGTCGCAGTTTTCTAAGCAACTACATGAGATAGAGGTCTGATATTTTGTATACAGCTTTATCCTATAGGACCATATGGTGTATACCGATTTTATGGTCCTAGGTAGTCTACTTCCTGTTTACTGAATACTTAGGTTTTTACACATAATGGACATAAGTAAAATTTCCGTCACAGTTTCCCAAGCAACTACATGAGATAGAGGTCTGATATTTTGTATACAGCTTTATCCTATAGTCCTATATGGTGATAGCAATTTAATGTTCCTAGGTCAACTACTTCCCGTCACAGTTTCCCAAGCAAAGTTCTACATGAGATAAGAATTTTAACATGTATGCATGGCTTAATATGGGGAGCGGGGGTATCACTAGTGAGCTTTAGGTCACAAATTTACTTGTATTTGTAGGATTTTATCTGTCACATGTTTGTCTAAAAGTTTCAAAAATATATTCAAACTATGAAAACCACTAGTCAAGTTTTATTGAATATGTGCAATGTAATATATATTTCTGAAAACACATCACCATATACCATATACTGTAGGCAATGGGGGGTGTCGAGGGGTCCGGATGACCACCCCCCTCCCCCTCTTTGGAAAAAAAAATGTATAGGTAGGTTAAAACAAACTGATATTTGGTTAAGCATTATTAAAATAGAAATAAGGAATATTTTGAAGATTAACCCTTGATCAAACCCCTCCACAAAAATTCTGGCCACGGGTACAGTCATGATTTAAGGGGTCAATCATTCTGTTTAGAATTAATGAGGGGAAAATGCAGCTTTTGAATTGTTTTGATTGACCAAATACTATGATACTAAAATGATTTTCTTGCCTTGAATAAACAGATCATATTGATTGTGGTTGTTTCCTTTTTGTCTACCCTTGGAAGGGAAGCAAGCCATATGTGTTACTTTACAAATTTCAGCGTCAGTGTTTATGAAGAACTATGAGTCCTAGGTGGATGAAATTAGGTATGCATATGTCCAGGAAGTAGCTTATAGCACCATCTTTGAACTTGACCTTGATATTATGGTTGAGTGACTTTGACAATTTTCAATGCATGCCTCCAGACCTCAGAACTATTAGTCCTAGGTTGATGAAACTTAGTATGCATATGCCCCAGTAAAAGCTAAGCGCATTAGTACCCCAGTCATTGACCTTGATTTTCTAGTTGAGTGACATTGACAATTTCAATAGATAATTCTATACTAGTAATAGAAATGTTAAAGTTTTATTTGCCCTTCCATATTTCCAGAACTATCAAGTCCTAGTTTGATTAAACTTGAAAAGCATATGTCCCAGAAGTATAACAGCACAGTTGCATCTTCATTATTGTCTCGCCTGCGAAGCAGAGTGGGACATAGGTGTTACCTTACCAGTGGTGGCGGCGTTAAATTTAAGTTTTATGAGCACCTCCATAACTCAAGAACTATAGTTCCTGGGTTGTTGAAACTTGGTATACATATGCCCCAGAAGTAGCTTAGCACAGTTGCATCCCCATCTTTTGACCTTGACCTTGATTTTCTGGTTGAGAGACTTTGACAATTTTCAATACATATAATAGCAATTGTTAGGTTTTGTGGGCACCTCCATATCTCAAGAACTACAAATCCTAGATTGATCAAACTTGGTATGCAAAAGCCTCAGTATAAGCTTAGCATAGTTGCATTCCCATCTTTTGACCTTGACATTGATTTTCTGGTTGAGTGACTTTGACAAGTTTCAATACATATAAAACCAGTGTTAAAGTTTTATGAGCACCTCTATATCTCAAGTACTATTTGTCCTAGGTTGATGAAACTTTGTATGCATATGCCCTAGTAATTAATACCTTAGCACAGTTGCATCCCCATCTTTTGACCTTGACCTTGATTTTCTGGTTGAGTGACTTTGATTATTTTTATGCCCCATCTACGAAAGTAGAGGGGCATATAGTGTTCGGGTCTGTTCGTTATTCCGTCGGTTCGTCTGTCTGTCCCAAATCCCATGTTTTCAAATTCCCACTTACTGGCAAATGCAACATCAATCATATTGGTATGGTAGGTGCATCTAGTGATGACAAGCACATTGCATGCTTCGGATGCTGGATGTGACCTACATTTTCCGCATGAATGATCACATACAGAAAAATGGTTTTAAAGTCTATTCCCACTTACTGACAAGTGTCACATCAACCATATTGGTATGCTATGTGCACCTAGTGATGCTAAGCACAATGCATGCTTCGGATGCTGGCTGTGACCTATATTTTCTGCATGAATGACCACTTATAGAAGAATGGTTAAAGTCCATTCCTTCCTACTGACAAGTGCCATAGGAACCATATTAGTATGGTAGGTGCACCTAGTGATGCTTAGCACATTGCATGCTGATGTGACCAATATTTTCCACATTGATGGCCTCCTAAAGAAGAGTGGTTAAAGTCCATTTCAACTTACTGACATGTGCCAAATCCATATGTGCTATATTGTTATGGTAGGTGCACCTAGTGATGCTAAGCACAATTCATGCTTTGGATGCTGGCTATGACCTATATTTTGCGCATGAATGACCACTTATAGAAGAATGGTTAAAGTCCATTCCTATTTACTGACATGTGCCACATCAACCATATTGGTATGGTAGATGCTCCTAGTGATGCTTAGCACAATACATGCTTCGGATGCTGGCATTGACCTTAATTTTCTGCATGAATGACCACTTATAGAAAAATGGTTAAGTTAAAGTCCATTCCTTCTGACTGACAAGTGACTTAATAGCAACCATGTTGATGCTTTAGTGATTGCGTAAAAAAATAAATGTTGTGAGATGGGGCACTATTTCTTTTGGACATATTCTTGTTATTGCATATATTAGCAATGTTTAAGTACTATCAACACCTTTTTATCTCAGACACTGAAAATCTTTATAAATTCAAAATATAGTGTTAGAAAAAAAATTTATTGTTTCTGATGGTGCCGACAGGCGAGACATACTTAAGTGTTAACTCTTGTTAATACATACACATAGCAATATTGAAGTTTAATGAGCACCTCCATATTTCAAGAACTAAAAGCCCAAGGTTGATGAAACTTGGTATGCATATGCCCAAGTATTACCCTAACATTTGCTTGGCATTCCTATCTTTTGTCCTTGACTTGATTATCCTGTTCAATGATAATGACAATTTTCAATACATATAGCAATGTTCATGTTTATGCGCTCCTCCATAGCCCAAGAACTATAAGTCCTAGTTTGATGAAACTTGAAAAGTATATGTTCCAGTAGAAGAATAGCACACTTGCTTCCCCATCTTTTGACCTTGACCTTGATATTATGGTTGAGTGACTTTGACAATTTTCAATGCATTTAATAGAAGTGATAAACTTTTATGAGCACCTCCATATCTCTTGAACTATAAGTCTTAGGTAAATGAAATTTGATATGCATATGCTCCAGTGGTAGTCTAGCACAGTTACAATCCCATCTTTGATCTAGATTTTGATATTATGGTTGAGGAACATGACAATTTTAAATACATATAATAGCAATGTTAATGTTTGATAATGAACACCTCCATACCTCAAGCGCTATAAAGTTCTAGGTTCATTAAATTTAGTATTCATATGCCCCAGTAGAAGCTTAGCACATTTGAACCCCCATCATTGACCTTTACCTTGATTTAAACTTTAGGTTGAGTGACATTGACAATTTTCAATAGATAAAACAGAAATGTTAAAATCATGGTCTGCAGAATATTTATTGCCATATAGAATTTAAACGATTGCAGGCGATGGAGGAAGCTGCTGCTTGCTTAAACCTTTAGACCATTAATTAAGCTCCATAAAGGTCTTCATTGCGTCAATGTTGTCAGACGATACTTTATAGGTGTCCAAGGTCAGAAAAAAACAAGCTTTTGTCCTATAGAATGAAAACTATTTCAGATAGTCTCAGGAAAGCTGTTGTTTGCTTCAATCCTATTATTAAGCTCTATCGAGTATCCAATTAGTTGAAGTTATCAGATGACCCATCATAGGTTTATGGTCCTTTGATGGTAAAACTAAAGAAAATTTTGAGATGACAAAAGTTCACATGGTCTTTGGCTAGGTCAACTATCGTCATTTCTTTGATTACTCCTCTTGGCTAGGTGAGCTATTGTCATCTCTTGGATTACTCCTCTTTGCTAGGTGAGCTATTGTCATCTCTTGGATTACTCCTCTTGGCTAGGTGATCTATCGTCATCTCTATGATTACTCCTCTTGGCTAGGTGAGCTATTGTCATCTCTTGATTTACTCGTCTTGGCTAGGTGAGCATCTCTTGGATTACTCCTCTTTGCTAGGTGAGCTATTGTAATCTCTTGAATTACTCCTCTTGACTGGGTGAGCTATTGTCATCTCTTGGATTACTCCTCTTGGCTAGGTGCGCTATTGTCATCTCTTGGATTACTCCTCTTGGCTAGGTGAGCTATTGTCATCTCTTGGATTACTCCTCTTGACTAGGTGAGCTATTGTCATCTCTTGGATTACTCCTCTTGGCTAGGTGAGCTATCGTCATCTCTTGGTTTACTCCTCTTGGCTCGGTGAGCTATCGTCATCTCTTGGTTTACTCCCTTTGGCTAGGTGAGCTATTGTCATCTCTTAGTTTACTCCTCTTGGCTAGGTGAGCTATCGTCATCTCTTAGTTTACTCCTCTTGGCTAGGTGAGCTATTGTCTTTTTGGTTTACTCCTCTTAGCTAGGTGAGCTATTGTATTTTTTGTTTACTCCTCTTGGCTAGGTGAGCTATTGTCATCTCTTGGATTACTCCTCTTGTCTAGGTGAGCTATTGTCTTTTTTGTTTACTCCTCTTGGCTAAGTGAGCTATTGTCTTTTTGGTTTACTCCTCTTGGCTAATCTCTTGGATTACCCCTCTTGGCTAGGTGAGTATAATATTTGGCTTTTTCAATATTTTGGGTAAAGCACCTCTGATGAGTCTTGAATAGACGAAACGCGCGTCAGATATAGCAAAATTTACTGTCTGGAACTTTGTTGTAATTTGTATTTCTAACATCCGTGAAGGTTAGCGCTGCTGATGGAGTTTTAATTCCTCGAGGTAAGCCTGCTCCAATAACGCACCAAAGCTATTAATTATCTGCTTAAATTTTAAAATCGTCTAAATCCTTAAATTCTTCTTACCCCAGACAAAGGTTGATCTTAGTCATGATATGGTTTTTTCCTCTTTCATTGGTACTTTGGGATTTTGGTTTGATTATTCAATGCTCTTCATAATCTGAATCTAATGTTTTGCCTTTTCAATATTTTTTGTCAGAGCTCCTCTGATGAGTCTTGAATAGCTGAAACGTGCGTTAGGCGTAGCAAAATTTGTTGTCTGGAACTTTGTTGTCTTAATATTTCTTGGTTTACTCCTTTTGGTTAAGGCACAGGATACGGTTACGGCAAATTTGGACAAAACCGTAACAATAAGAAATTCTTATTGTTACGGCAAAGACGAAAATCGGGAACGGATGACGGGACGAAGACCGAATCATTGACGACCGTAACAATAAGAAATTTCTTATTATTACGGCACTTATAATTACGGCAAATCGATATTGTGACGATGTGAAATAAAAAGTAAAAACGGGCGAAGGCGAAAAATTCTAATAATCACGCTAAATTTAACCATAGACCTGTATATAAAGGTCTATGATTTAACTCAAAGTAATTTTGATAACTTATGGCACATGCTACACAACCAATATGTGGTTTTCGTGTCTGCGCGTCCACGCCGCGTGGACGATTAGACTACAGACTGCGCGTCCACGCTTCCTGAAAAATATCTAAAATGGAGTTTTTCCGTATGTTTTTCTGTAATTTCGTGATTGTAAATAATAAAACTTTACTATAAAATGCCCGGTGAAGTTAGTGTCTCAGTAGTCTTCCAGAATTCCGACCAGTACCTCCTCGTGGTGGAAGACGGGCCCTGTCTCCAGGGCGTATGTACCTGGAACAGCTAACACTGGCGGTGGTGTGTCATGGGCTGGACGACCCATGGCACATAGCGAGTCTATACCTGTTTAGGTATTAAAGTCGACGCAGAGGGGCTTTCCCCTAGTCGCGACTATAAATACCCATCAGTCAGTGTCTCAGTATTGTCGAAAACTGCTCAGTTTTTGTAAAGATGGTATATCGACGGTATTATGATAGAATATCATGGAATTGCAGTGAAAAGAGTTTGATACATTTGAAACTTTGGAAAATTTTATTAAGAATTATGAAAACAAAAACTATATACAACTGTATGAAAGAAACTGCCAGACTGTTGAAAATGCTTTAAAAGGAAATCCAAATAGGAATCCAGACTGTTGAAAATGCTTTAAAAGGAAATCCAAATAGGAATGTCAAATGAAGTCGGATCTTAAATATGTTCGGATTCAGTATTCATGCATGGTGGGAAAAAGATCCGCACTAATTCAATTTTTTACTTCATTGAACAATTAATTTTAAATTAAAAATAACACTAACTGCACTGAATACCATGACCCCCTCCAAGTACAAATCTCACTGTTGAAAATCGAAAATAAATAAATTTGAACATGATTTGAAATATTCGTGCACGTAAAATAAGTATACTTTATATAATTAGCATTCGAATTTTATGTTAATTTCAAATATTTGGATTTATATAAACAATATTTCTATTATAAAAAAATTGTCAATGTCAAAATGGTCGGATTTGTAATATTTAAGTTTTTATAATACAATCACTTAAAGTCTTTCATTGAATAAACTACTGCATACTACGGGTGTAATTTCATCAATAAAGTATTTAATTAACTTGTATATGATTACAGTAATTGTTGTATCCAGGAAAAACTCCGTTTTTTTATGTGTTTTTCCGGAAGCGTGGACGCGCAGCCTGTAGTCTATTCGTCCACGCGGCGTGGACGCGCAGACACTGCCTTTATTTTATTCCGGATGAAACCATTCAGACATCCATCTCAGACTACGGATGCCGCAGTGTGGACAAGTTGAAGTTCAATTCTGCATTTTTTTTTCCTTCAAGGATCAACACGCATTTTGAGTTCCTTCGGAGTTCCATCCTTCGGAGTAAAGCCGCTCTACTCGACTTATGTAAATGTTTTTGTCAAAGATTTGTGTCGGCAAGTCACTTGCCTCAGTTTGAGTTATGTTTTCAGTAACGATTTTATTGCCATTAATAAGAACAAGAGATACTTCTACATTTGTTTTAAGTATCCTATTGAGCATAAAATGTTAAAAAGTTGCGGAAGAAGTTAATTATCAAATCTTATGCTTGGTATAAATCTCTAACACGAGAATTGCCGTAATAATAAGTGCCGTAATAATAAGAAAATTCTTATTGTTACGGTCGTAAATGATTCGGTCTCTGTCCCGTCATCCGTTCCCGATTTTCGTCTTTGCCGTAACAATAAGAATTTCTTATTGTTACGGTTTTGCCGTAATCGTATCCTGTGCCTAAGTCGAGTAGAGCGGCTTTACCCCGAAGGATGGAACTCCGAAGGAACTCAAAATGCGTGTTGATCCTTGAATGAGCTGTTGTCTTCTCTTGCTTCTCTTGCTTTACTCATTTTGGCTTGATGAGCTATTGTCATTTCTTGGTTTATTTCTCTGAAACTACTGTAATTGTTTAAACCGATCTGGCGTGGTTGTTCCTTACAGAATTAGGAACATAACTACGTTGATGAAATTGTCGTCTGTGAATAAATATTTATAATATATCAAAAATCTCTTAAAATAACTGATATCTTAAAAACTATAACAGATTGAAAAAATCTGTAAGATCTTAGGCTATTCAAAATCAAAAGCTCTACTTTTTATACGACCGCACATTTTTGCGATCGTATTATGTTATGGCGATGTCGTCGTCGTCGTTGTCGTCGTCGTTGTCGTTGTCGTCGTCTGTAGACACTTTGGTTTCCGTGCGATAACTTTATTTGTAGTTAACCAATTGTTATAAAATTTTGATATGATGTTTATAACCACTAAAGGAAGGTTGGTATTGCATTTGGGGTTTCTGACCCCTACCGTTTTAGAAAAGAGGGCCAAAAGGGGCTAAAACGGGTGTATTGACAAAACGTCTGTAGAATGTTTATTTTTCATCCGATTTTGATCTTTTTTTTTATTGTACTCCTCAATAAATTCTGTCAACAAAATGCAACAACACCTTTGACGTATCTTATACCGTTACATTGCTATAAGGGGTAAAAAAGGGACCACACCCCAAAAAATCAACTTTTTTATTTGTGGTCCAATTTTCAAAATCTTTTTTTTCAATGGAATCCTTGTAAAAATCCCTGCCTGCGTTTTACAATCAGATTTGCAATATCTCATATCGTTTTCGAGAAATTAGGGGTCAAAAGGGCCAAAAACGCCATTAATAAAAGTTTGTCCAGATAGATAGTTTTTTACCAATATTAAGTTGTAGTGGGCCAGCCAATTGTTATGAAGTTTAAATATGATGATTATATCCACTAAAGGAATGTTGGTTTTGTATTTGGGGTTTGTGGCCCCTACTGTTTTAGAAAAAAGGGCAAAGGGGCTAAAACGGGTGTATTGACAAAACTGTTGTAGAATGTTCATTATTCATTCAATTTTGAAAATTCTTTTTTATACCCCGCCACACGAAGTGGCAGGGTATTATGTTATACCCTCAGTTTTTTTCGGTGTCTGTCCGTCCGTCTGTCTGTCCGTCTGTCTGTCCGTCCCCCGAAGGTTTCCGACCAATAACTTGAAAACGCGTCAAAGGATTTGAATGATATTTTGCACAGCTGTTTAGTACAATAAAATACAGGTCAAGTTCGATTTCCAGCATGATCCAAAAAATAGTTTTCGAGATAGGCCACTTTGAAAAATCAAATTTCATGAAATTTTGAGTTTCCGACCAATAACTTGAAAACGCGTCAAAGGATTTAAATGATATTTTGCACAGTTGTTTAGTACAATAAAATACAGGTCAAGTTTGATTTCCAGCATGATCCAAAAAACAGTTTTCGAGATAGGCCACTTTGAAAAATCAAATTTTATGAAATTTTGAGTTTCCGACCAATAACTTGAAAACGCATCATGGGTATCAATTAATATTTTGTACAGCTATTGAGTACAATAAAATAAAGGTCAAGTTAAATTTCCAGCATGATCTGAAAAACAGTTTTCGAGATAGGCCACTTTGAAATCAAATTTTATGAACTTTTAATATTATAACGTGGCGGGGTATCATTTAATGTCCCATTACATGCCCTATTTTTTGTTGAAGTGCTCATAAAATTCTGTCTACTAAATGTGTCAATGATTTTGACATGTATTTCACCATAACATTGCTACAGGGGGCTAAAGACAGGCCACGCCCATAAAATCAACTTTTTAATTTTTGGTCCGATTTTCAAAATCTAAGTTTTGTCATTTGAATCCTTGTGAAAATCCCTGGCTGCGTTTTTCAATCAAATTTGCAATATCTCTTATTGTTTTCAAGAAATTAGGGGTCAAAGGGGCCCAAAACACCTATTTTAAAAGTTTGTCAAGGCGAATTGTTTTATACTTAAGATTAAGTTGTAGTTATTACATGTATATAAATAAGGCTTCTTGTATTAGATGTTGATGTAAATATATATGTGTCAAAAATGCATTTTTAAGTCCACCACAGGATGCATGTGTCAAAAAGCTTTGTAAGTCCACCATGGGCTTCATGTGACCAAAGCAATTGACTATCCATATTAGGCCTCCAACGTACAGGGTTAAACTTGTTGCGGTCGTATCATGCTGCGCTCGGCGTAGCTTTTTATTGTACGTATCATTACTTAGTTGTTTGCTTATATACCTAAAATATTGCAAAGAAAAGCTGTTGATTGTTCAAATGGTCAAAAAAGATCTTCAAAACTTTTCATCAGATGACCCCTTTTCGGGGTTATGTTTCTTTAAGATCCATAAAAGGTCAAAATAGTGTTTCCCTTCATGATAAAAATGTTTCAGATGTAGAAAAGATGTCTCTTGCTAAAATCTTCAGCACAAGAAGCTTTAGACGTCTTATTTATTTCATCATATTTTAATTCGACGAATTATTTTGGGGTTATAAGACTTTATCGACTTTAGTTTATTTTAGGTCATAGAAATCTGCGCTTTGCGCTTAACGTATTTTGTTGTAACTTTCTGAAATGAATTTTCGTGTTTTATTGGTTTGTTCTCTCCATATTTTCTGAATTAAGAAATTAAGATAATCTATTAAAAGAAAATGAACATAATTTGATTTAAAAAGACATATGTATACTTCGAAGAGAGACAATTTCTTGAAAGCATTTTTTCTTAATTTTCATAACTGAAACCATTTCTTTGTTGGTAATTAGGGACTGACTATTTATTTTGATGGAAAAAATATTTGGCAGCAGAGGCCGGGTTACAAAAAAATATTCTGAAGAAGGATTTCTGCTATATGTAATAATGCTTCTGATGAAAAAAAAATTCTGTCGCGACGCCATAAAAAATTCATCACTTTGCGCAGAAAAGTCAAGTGCATGCTCCATTCCTTAGTGCTAGGTAAATGACATAATGTTTACCGATATCAAAGATTTTTGGTTTTCGTCAACTCATCAACAATTTTGTTGGGGGGAGGGTATTTTGTATGTTTGGTTATAAATATTTTTGGGGGGGAGGTTTGCTTGTTTTGTTTTGAAGGTTTTTTTCGGTTTTTATACCCCGCCACACGAAGTGGCAGAATATTGTAACATATGTTATATCCTCAGTTTTTTTGGTGTCTGTCCGTCCGTCCGTCTGTCCGTCCCCGAAGGTTTCCGACCAATAACTTGAAAACGCGTCAAAAGATTTGAATGATATTTTGCACAGATGTTTCGTATAATAAAATACAGGTCAAGTTCGATTTCCAGCATGATCCAAAAAACAGTTTTCGAGATTGGCCACTTTGAAAAATCAAATACTATGAACTTTTAATATTATATCGTGGCGGGGTATCATTTAATGTCCCATTATTTATTGTTGTTTATTTTTCATTTTTGCCATTTTAATTCAATGTCAAGTTCTTTGCAATTAAACTATCGACTATGCCACTTATTATTTTAATAGAAAATCACAAAAACACATACCTGTACCATTTTACAAAAAAAAATATTTTAAATAAAATAAAATAAAATAAACTAACAATTCAAGACATTAAAGAATAAACATATAAAATTTGTAAATGAATAAATGCAAGTGCAATGAACATTATATCAAAACTTGTCTACATTATTTACAACAACAAAAACTCACAATTGTACCATTTTACAAAAAAAAACATTATCATAATCTCTATTTATATCCAGGCTCCCATCTTGATATTTTATATGGCATCTTTACCCTTTATAAATTGTTACAACTATACCTTATTAACTGTATATTTTATTCTTTACTTGTTATTTTTAAATCATTGCAATGATCCTGACCCTTGAGGGACCTTATATCATATATGTCTTATGTACTAGTTAAACGTTTTGTTAAAATACAAACAAGACAAGCCGCAAGATTGGCTAAACTTCACAGGATGATTAGTTACAAAGCTCCATCATCATCACGACTACATCCCTTCCCCCGGATAGACATCTTGCAGAGACACTTCGAACAGAATATGACGATTAAAGCCATGTCTAAACCGTTTAGAATACTGCATCCTATAGCTAAACCTTTGTTATTCTGATCAGTTATTACAAAAGTATAAGAAATCATAAATCCATCGAAGACCAAATCGGAAAACTTGTATGCATACATCAATGGTCCGATGTATTTCATGGCAACAATTGTCAGGCCTGTGTGTATGACAATCCAGGTTATAATAGTTCCAAACAATCCCTTGGCAGTGGTGCCATCCAAATATGTTCCGTTACATATAAGGCATATTATAAGAAATTCAGATATGGCTATGCATACGCTGACTCCCATACGTAGTCGCCAAATTGTTTCCATTTTTTGTGTACAGCTCACGAATATATATTTAAAAAATAAGGATGAAATGTCGAAAGTACCAAATGCTTCATTGATAGAGTCCATTTTTCCCGACATTGTCTTGTAACGTTCTCGGTCTTCAAGTCAATTTGGCAATCTAGCTTCAAAGTCGTGTTAATATACAAGACTATTCCTTGACCAGTACAATCGAAGGAATGTTTCTTCCTCTTAAAGCCTGAATTTTTAACATATTTGAAGTTCTTGGATTCAAGTGGGATTTCAAATGAAGTCCCGTCCCGTACTCTGTACAAGAATGGAAAAACCTAAAACTGTACTAAATTTAATATATGTACAAATTAAAAATCTGTAAGTAATATACTAGTATCTTATTTGATTGGTGGTTGATAATTCCTCAAACATTAATAAAACTTTTTGAAAACCAGAAATACCTACAAGTAAACATTACATGATCCTTTTTTTAGTATACACTTTACACAACACCAAAACATAGGTACGGTCGATATCAACTTGTGTGATCATGAAATAATAGAAAAAATGGCTTGTTCCTTTATTGTTGACAGTGCTGGTATTGGCGTAGAGTTTTTATGCCCCGTCTACGAAAAAGGAAGAAGGGCATTTTGTGTTGAGGTCAGTTTGTCCGTCCGTCCCACCACGTGTAAATCTTCAGGTGAAAGATACTTTACCATGAAGGAAGTATGGTATCATGATGAAACTTTATAAATAGGTATATATCGGGATATGTACACATAAAAATCATCAAAAAATTATATCCATAGTACCAACTTCATGGATCAGTGATTGCAAACAAAAGAACACGTTGCTAGACTGAGAACTAAGTTGGGTTTTTTTTGGACATATTCCTGTTTAGTAGATTTTATTGTATAGTTTTTTTTTACAAAATTTGTAATAAATTTTACAGACTAAAGAACATGCTGTTTGACTAAGAATTATGTCTTTTGGGCATATTCTTGTTTACTTGTTTAGTAGAATTTTATTGTATAGCTTTTTTTTTTATTTTTTACAAAATGTATAATCAATATTCATAAACTGTATGGAGCTTTAAAAGTTCATAATTCACCTGAAATTCATTTTAAAAAAGTAAAGCGTCAGATCCCTTTAAAAAAAGAAAAATTCAATCACGTATATTTATACTATATTAAAAAATTATACGTAAATATATTGATCATTTACAAAAATATTCTCCAATAAAGTCAAAGAAACTGTGTTTGTTCGGAGTTCCTGCAATTTGAAACTTCAAAGAATCAGTTATTTTTGGATTCCAAATCCGTTCAATGCCATGTACATTTATAGACACACAAAAATGTTTCATTGTTTTAATCAATAAACTTTTTGAATATTCCTCTGTTTTTTGTTTGTTTGTTATTGTTTATTTTTACATTAAGTATTTCGAAAAAATGGTAATGAAAAATGAAATGATGAAAATATGTTAATGAAATAAATTCAATACTATGGAAAGCCGGAGTGGACCCCCGCACTTACAAATTATTTTCCATTGGTTTGAATGGGAATTTCTAAGTTCGGCAATTCAATAAATTCCCGCAGTTACAAATTATTTTGCCTGTTTTCCGCACTTACAAATTATTCTTCTTGTTTTCCGCACTTACAGATTATTTTTCTCTTGTTTTCCGCACTTACAGATTATTTTTCTTGTTTTCCGTACTTACAAATTATTATTCTCTTTTTCCGCACTTACAGATTATTTTTCTTGTTTTCCGTACTTACCAATTATTATTCTCTTTTTACGCACTTACAGATTATTTTTCTTGTTTTCCGCACTTACAGATTATTTGTCTTGTTTTCCGCACTTGCAAATTATTCTTCCCCTTTTACCGCACTTACAAATTATTTTTCTTGTTTTCCGACGTTACAGATTATTTTCTTGTCTTCCGCGCTTACAAATTATTTTATCATCAAAAATGTAAAAAGGGAAGCAACTCCAGCTTACAAATAGGCACAAAAACCTACACGTACAAGGTGTAAAGGCGGGGTTTTGTTGACAAATATTCTTGCCCCTAAGCTTAATGACTGGTTTTTAATACGATAAACCTGTCAATTGCTATCCCATTGGTACATGTATAGCGTCAAATACAAAAAAAGGATCCGATCCCAGCTTACAAACAAGCGTAGAAATCCCGCTTTTACATCTCGGTTTTTGAAGGTTTTCACGAGATGTAAAGGCGGGGTTTTGACGACAGATGGTCGTGCCCCTAAGCTTGTTGACTGGTTTTCAAGATGATGAACCTGTCAATTGCTGTCCAATTGGTACATGTATAGCGTCAAATACAAAAAGGGATCCGATCCCAGCTTACAAACAAGCGTAGAAATCCCGCTTTTACATCTCGGTTTTTTAAGGTTTTCACGAGATGTAAAGGCGGGGTTTTGACGACAGATGGTCGTGCCCCTAAGCTTGTTGACTGGTTTTCAAGATGATAAACCTGTCAATTGCTGTCCCATTGGTACATGTATAGCGTCAAATACAAAAAAGGATCCGATCCCAGCTTACAAACAAGCGTAGAAATCCCGCTTTTACATCTCGGTTTTTTAAGGTTTTCACGAGATGTAAAGGCGGGGTTTTGACGACAGATGGTCGTGCCCCTAAGCTTGTCGAATGGTTTTCAAGATGATAAACCTGTCAATTGCTGTCCCATTGGTACATGTATAGCGTCAAATACAAATAGTTATTACATAGATGCATATGAAATACCGATTTTTCCCAGTGAAATAAAATCTGGTAAATTCACAATGTGAAATAACAAAAATATTTTCACTCTTGCGTCTTTTCCGGTCAAACTCAATTATGACGTCGTGAATTGTATTGCGTTGTCGGCATGACTCCAGCGGTCTAAATTCATACGCCATTCAAATAAATTTATTAAAAACTATATATTAGCGGCATTTTATCTACTGTAATAAATACGATAATCAATTAGGTCTCATGAATAACCAAAATATGATCACTCGTGCGGGAACGCACTGAGATTTAACTCGTGCGCGGAACAAGTTCCGCGCACTCGTATAAACCTGTGTGCGTTCACCGACTCGTGATCATATTTTGGTTATTCACTCGACCCAATTAATTATCCTATAAGGATCCGATCCCAGCTTACAAACAAGCGTAGAAATCCCGCTTTTACATCTCGGTTTTTTAAGGTTTTCACGAGATGTAAAGGCGGGGTTTTGACGACAGATATTCATGCCCCTAAGCTTGTTGACTGGTTTTCAAGATGATAAACCTGTCAATTGCTGTCCCATTGGTACATGTATAGCGTCAAATACAAATAAGGATCCGATCCCAGCTTACAAACAAGCGTAGAAAACCCGCATTTACATCTCGGTTTTTGAAGGTTTTCACGAGATGTAAAGGCGGGGTTTTGACGACAGATGGTCATGCCCCTAAGCTTGTTGACTGGTTTTCAAGATGATAAACCTGTCAATTGCTGTCCCATTGGTACATGTATAGCGTCAAATACAAATAAGGATCCGATCCCAGCTTACAAACAAGCGTAGAAAACCCGCATTTACATCTCGGTTTTTGAAGGTTTTCACGAGATGTAAAGGCGGGGTTTTGACGACAGATGGTCATGCCCCTAAGCTTGTTGACTGGTTTTCAAGATGATAAACCTGTCAATTGCTGTCCCATTGGTACATGTATAGCGTCAAATACCAATAGGGATCCGATCCCAGCTTACAAACAAGCGTAGAAAACCCGCATTTACATCTCGGTTTTTGAAGGAAAGGCGGGGTTTTGACGACAGATAGTCATATGCATGCCCCTTAGCTTGTTGACTGGTTTTAAAGATCATAAACCCATGTCTAGTAGTCGGGTCACTCCGTCCGTCTGCCTGTCTAGTATGTTCGTCCATCGCGCTATAGGGGCTGCCTGTCTTGTGTAATTATGTCTCCCCTTGCCAGAAGGGGGAGACCTAATATTGTTTTTGTGTCAGTTCTTCATCTTCTTCCCATACAAAACTTGTCCGAGCCATAACTTTTTTATCCTTTGACATAGGGCTTTGATATTAAACATGTGGATGTATCACCATGAGACGACGTGTTGCGATCGAGAATAACTTTCATATGACCTTGACGTTTGACCTAAAGGTCAAAATAATACAGTTTTTATACAAAGCTTGTCTGTGCCATAACTTTTTGATCCTTTGACATAGGACTTTGATATTTGATATCTGGATGTATCACAATGAGACAATGTGTCGCGTATTAAAAAGACTTTCAAATGACCTTGACCTTTGACCTCAAGGTCAAAATAATGCTCATTTTGCATGCAAAGCTTGTGTCCGGACCACAACTTTTTTATCCTTTGACGTAGGGCTTTGATATTTGGCATGTGGATGTATCACCATGAGACGACGTGTGGCGATTGAGAATGAATTTCATATGACCTTGACGTCTGACCTAAAGGTCAAAATAAAACAGTTTTTATACAAAGGTTGTCTGTGCCATAACTTTTTGATCCTTTGACATAGATCTTTGACATCTGGATGTATCACAATGAGACAATGTGTCGCGTATTAAAAAGACTTTCAAATGACCTTGACCTTTGACCTCAAGGTCAAAATAATGCTGCTCATTTTGCATGCAAAGCTTGTGTCCGGACCACAACTTTTTTATCCTTTGACATAGGGCTTTGATATTTGGCATGTGGATGTACCACCATGAGACGACGTGTTGCGATTGACAATGACTTAATATGACCTTGACCTTTGACCTCAAGGTCAAAATAATGCATGGGACCCAAATTTTTCATACCAGTCTTGTCCGGGCCTTAACTTTTTTATCCTTTGACAAAGGACTTTGATACTTGGTATGTGGATGTATTACCATGAGGCGATGTTTCGCAATCGAAAATGACTTTCATATGAACTTGACCTTTGACCTTAAAATAATGCAATTTTTTCATTCAAAGCTTGTCTGTTCCACAACTTTTTTATCCTTTGACATACGATTTTGATATTTGACATCTGGATGTATCACCATGAGACGACGTGTTGCGATCGAGTATGCCTTTCATTTGACATTGATCTTTGACCTCAAGGTCAAATTAATGACAATTTTACATGCAGAGTGTCTGGATCATAACCTTTTTATCCTTCGGCTTAGGGCTTTGATATTTGTCGTGTTGATGCATCATCGTTAAAATAAGTGTTATTGACCTTTGATCCAAAGGTTAAACAAGTCGTTATGTTTACAGAGTGTTTCTTTTTTTATCCTTTGGGATGGTGCTTTAATATTTGACAATGATGTATCGCTATCGTTCAAGAATGGCTTCATATGACCTTGACCTTAGTTATCAAAGTCAGATAAATGCCAATTGTATATCCAACATAACCTGGCATTTCTTTGGTTCTCTTTGTGATTTAGGGTATTGGTTATCCTCACAAGCCAATTTATCAGGTACAAAAGTGACCCTCGTATAACGTTGACCTTTGAAATTAATATGCTATGACACTTTACAGTAGTGTTACTAACCATAAAAGGGAGAAGGGACCGATTTTGAATAGCTATTATTCTTTTCTTAAGAAATTCATTTTCGACAAAAGTACAAAGACGTTTGCAGCCTATAAAAGAACTAAGTTCACAAAGTCACTTGAGAGTGAAACTGGGGTCAAGGGCACATGGCATGGTAACGGTTGTGTTGACCATAACCTGAACTATTTGTATACCAAATATGAGATGCCTAGCTACTTTACTTTACTTGTCAAGAAATTCATTTCATAAAATTTTAGAAAGTTTTCGACCTGAAAAAGACCCAAGTTCACAAAGTCACAGAAGAGTAAAAATGGTGTCAAGGTCACACAGCATGATGACAGTTTCGTAAACCATAACCTGAACTGTCTGTATACCAAATATCTGATGCCTAGCTATTGTACTTTTCAGGAAATTCATTTTCCACAAAAGTCCTACAAAAAGTTTATGCCATCGCAGCCGGAAAGTAATACCTATGTCTCGCCTCGTCGCAGGCAGAATAAATTCTTCTTTACACCATTATCTCTGTTTAGCGATTATTTGGAGCCAAACTAAACTATCAAAATAGAGTTTTGTAAAACTTATACATATTATTTAACTTTCATGAATTCAAGAACTTCAAGAAGTCTTTTTCTTTTAGGGTATACAATCATGTACATATTTTTTGTATATGTCAAAGGTCAAGAGCACCAGAGTTCACTCATGTTATGACTTGAGTTTCTGTTGTTAAATGCTATTCAGTTGAGGTTTTTGTTATTGTTTGATCACACTTGAAATGAGTATGTCCTAGCTAGTTGTACATGTTGCTTATAACATATATAATTAGGCAGTGATGAAGCCCAACTTCTGGTTGACATGCTCTGATAATTTACAATTTCAAATGCAACTAGTACATTCAATGGTAAAAATTATGAAACTTTTATGAGCTGTTAAAAAAACCACCACAAATAAAGTTTGGAGCAAGTCTGTCTACTTGTCTCGAAAGTGCAACTTCTAAACCACTTGATGGATTTTAATAAAACTTCACATGTAAAGAGTCTAAAAAGAAGACAGAGTATTGGTTGGTTCATTTGCTTTAATTTTGTCGTAATACTGTTTTTGTTTTGACAAAAACTTCGTAACTAAACCTTAAAGAGGGATGATAATTTGGTCAGTGTGTACATCTTTGATAAGAGTCAGTACCAAAAACCAAGTGACCTTGACCTACATTTTTCGCTTGAATGAATTGTGTTAAAGTTTTGGTTCAGGTCCATATCTCAGCAACTCCAAGTAGAAGAGAAATGATATTGGGTCAGTGTGTACAAAATAAGGTCACCATGACCTACAAACTCTGCATGAATGAATAGGGTTAAAATGAGCAAACTTTGAAAATCAATGGCCTTTCAAATATTTATTCTAATTTAGTAATAGTCAAGCAATATTCCGATTTGACAATTTGGAATTATAATTAATTGTTGTACACCCAAGCTATAGACAAGTACATTCTTATTACATTTGTACATTTCAATTTCAAATATGTGACACACTTCAAATTTGAGATTCATTCATAATGTTCATTCTGAAAAAAAAATCTGTTACTAGGCCATGAAAATCTTTGGAACTTGAAAATGTATTTAAAGTTTCTCTGTCTGATCTCTTGTCCATTTCCTGCACTTTTAGGCTACTGATCTTATTGTTTTCAACATTCCTTTAATTGCACTAGTTACTTGTGTCATCAGATAATCTGTCCAATTGTTGAATCCTGTCTACATATTTATATTTCAACACAGTTGTGTCATTGTCATGTTCCACTTGCATTCAAAACTTCTTCAAGTATACATGTAAACTCGCATGTCTTGTTTAATGTGTATTTAGAGCTATCTGTAACATCATAAATATTGTCCATGAGTGATCTACAAAAACATAGAAAAACAAGAGTAGAGTGTTGAAAGGTGAGTTAATAAATTTGATTTAAATACTGCAATTTGATTTAAATAATGCCATGACTGCATTTAGATTGGATGAATATTTTTATAAGAGATGGGTACCCCCATGTAGGCGAATGGCTAAGTCCATGTTTTGCTATGGGAAACTCAAAAAATCATTCTGATCAAATTTTAAAATAGTAGGTGCACATCTACATTATGTCACAAAGATTGTGTGGAAGTTTCATGAAAATCCACCAAGGGGTTTAGGAGGAGTTGCGGATAAGAGATGGGTACCCTGAAGTGTAACGGAAGGACGGACACCCCAATCACTATATACCCCCCACTTTTGAAGTGGAGGTATAATAATAGCTAAAGGCTCCTAGGAGCCTGAATCGCTCACCTGGTCTTTAAATGTTGAATAAGTTTTACCAACATCCACAAGATAACAATTTTAACGTGGTTCGACCCTAGTTGTGTTGGACTGACATATAGTTTACACCTGCCCATGCAAAGTTTTGTTACAACTATAGGTAGCACCCGAAGTCGGCCTAATCATAATATAGACAGACTTACACAATATTTATAGCCATTATATATATAGACGCCACTGATCTTAATAATTGTAGCAATACTTCAAGTTGACAGTTTTTGTACGAGTTAAACATTGCTAGTCTCGACACTATGGAGAGATTTGTAGAGCTTAATGGGCTGAGCATTTAAGCAAGCAACAGCTTTCCTCTATCTGCAATAGTTTTCATTCTATAGAGAAATAAAAAGCTACGCCGAGCGCAGCATGATACGACCGCAACAAGTTGAACCCTGTACGTTGGAGGCCCAATATGGATAATCCATTGCTTTGGTCACATGAAGCCCATGGTGGACTTACAAAGCTTTTTGACATATGCATCCTGTGGTGGACTTAGAAATGCATTTTTGACAAATATATTCACATCAACATCTAATACAAAAAGCCTTATTTATATACATGTATTAATTTACAATTTTGACCCTTTGACCCCTAATTTCTCAAAAACAGTAAAAGATATTGCTAATTCGATAACAAATAATGAGGAAATTTTACCAGGAATCAAATGAAAAAATGATTTTGAAAATCGGACCACAAATAAACAAGAGGCTCCCAAGAGCCTGAATCGCTCACCTGATTTACACAGATACATATATTTGTAGATATTATTGTGCTTAACCATATGCGATTAAAATTTCTGAAATATCTTGGTTAGTTTTTAAGATATTGGGCTTAATAAGTGCAAATCTGGCGAAAATTAGGAAAAAGAACAATAACTCCCACATCAGCAGTCTGATCTTTTTTGAAATTTCAGGACAGGTAAATCTTAACATGCTGATCACTTTTGATTCTTACACAATTTTGATATCTGAAACCATTTTTGAGTTATTGCATGGTTATTAGCAAAATAATGCAATTTATCCCTATGTTCTATTTTTAGCCATGGTGGCAATGTTTTTTTACGAATAAAAAATCTGACAATAGAGTTGTAGCAGATATTAGCTATTAAACAATGGAATATGGTAAATTTTGACGCTTTAAGGGCCATAACTCCTAAAAGAAATGGTTCTACAGCTTTGACCTTATTACATAACAAGAGGCTCCCAGGAGCCTGAATCGCTCACCTGGTCTTGATGTCAACCCTATGAAGAACTTTGTAAAGCTAAATAAGCTGAACATTTAAGCAAGCAACAGCTTTTTCTCTTTCAGCAATAGTTTTCATTCTGTAGGCCAAAAACGTGAAACATGTTATTTTAAGGGCTGTCTGACAACTTTGACTCTTTAGAGACTTTTGTTGAGAGCTTAATGAACTGAACATTAAAGCAACCAACCAATTTTCTTTTTCTGCTATAGTTTTTATCATATAAGCCAATAAAAAGCTACGCCAAGCGCAGCATGATACGACCGCAACAAGTTGAACCCTGTACGTTGGAGGCCCAGTATGGATAGTCTATTGCTTTGGTCACATGAAGCCCATGGTGGACTTACAAAGCTTTTTGACACATGCATCCTGTGGTGGACTTAAAAATGCATTTTTAACACATTTATATTTACATCAACATCTTATACAAAAAGCCTTATTTGTATACATGTATTAATTTACAATTTTGGCCCTTTGACCCCTAATTTCTCAAAAACAGTAAAAATATTGCAATGCCGATTAAAAAATAAGGCAGACATATTCACAAGGAATCCAATGAAAAAAAAGATTTTGAAAATCGGACCACAAATAAAAAAGTTGATTTTATGGGCGTGGCCTGTCTTTACCCTCCCTGTAGCAATGTAATGGTGAAATACATATCAAAATCATTGACACATTAAGTAGATAGATTTTGCGGTCGTATAAAAACATGAAAACATTCAGCCAGTTTTAACAGGTTTTACTGAACATATGAAAAGTACCCAGGGATCACCACAGTTCAAAATCCAAGAGTGGTGCAAATCTGCAATGACGCTTTTCACGAGCTCAAAAATTTTTGAATTACATTTTTTTTAATTCAAAATAGTGTTATAAGTCTTGTTTTTTGTTTTCCCAGTTATGTTTGGGCTATAAATTACAAAATACATACATTTTCTATTAAAAATGAAAGAACCTTAGTGAGCACGCTCACATACCCCACGCGTCCACATAATGGACAGAGAATATCTATTTCGAGTTAGGAATAAAAGTCAGAGTTGTTGTCTTTCCAAGTCAACTCGTTAAACAGGAAAAAAATGAGTGTCTGACCTGAAAATGTATCCCACCATATGGGATCCCTACCTGAAGCTACATACCAAATATTAAAAGCCTACAAATAAAAGTTGCTGAGAAATCTGTGACGAAAATTTTCAACCCTGAAAATTAAGTGAAAAAAATCTAAGTTGGCTCTTTAAACAGGAAGTAGACCATCGACAGACCTGAAAACGAATCCCACCATATGGGACCCCAACCTGTCACTACATACCAAATATCAAAAGCCTAGGATTAATAATAGCGGATATATCTGTTACAAAAATTTTGATCACGGACAGACGGACGGACAGATGGACCAGTCAAAAACATTATAACCTTCGCAACTTCGTTGCATGGGGTATAATAACTATTGTTTATAGGCATAAAGTCTAACTTTAGTGTGGAGCTCAAAATTCAAGGGTGGGGGAAACAAATTCAAGAGTGGAGGAGCACCGCCCTTGAATAGCCTGTGGTGAACCCTGAAAGTACCACATATGTAGTACATTTGTACATATGTTTCAAACATGTTATATAACTTATACATGCCCACATGAGAAACTTATGAGACAGTGAATATTTATGATTCATATCTTTTATAGTAATAAAAATACAAAAAGTGTTGATACCTGATTTTTCAACAGCAGTTAAAGTTATGTATTTTTTCAAAAAAGTGACATAAATCATATGGATTAAAATCAGAGGCTCCCAGGAGCCTGAATCGCTCACCTAGCTGGTTTAAATGACTCAATGTATAATATTTCACAATGCCAAGAGCCAAAATCATGACAATGAATCCATTTAAAAGCTCGATCATTAAGCTGAGCATTTAAGCAAGCAAAACAAATATCAGTTTTTATTTAATTTAGTTTGGTAGTTTTGATATTACATGACTACTGCATTTAGTCTAGTTTGACATGTTCAATAAACTACATTACCTGGTGGAATTGCCATGTCACATACAAGAATATTTTCTACTCCTAGAAAAAAAATAAAAAATAGTTAGTTTTCAAGTTTTCAAATTTGTAAAGTACTACAAAGAAAAAAAAATAATACAACCATTATTCACCTTTTTTATGTTTTTTGGTCAATCTTGCAGTCCTTTAAACTTGAATGCAAGTTTCAATATCTAGGCGATGTCTATGCGACACATGTTTCATGTTAAAAAACCTAATTTTCACATTTGTTTATAAAAGTCAACCATACAACATGAAAATATACATGTAACAATAAATGTATACAATTACATTTACATTGTGATTTACCAATGATTTTGTAGACTCATGTTGAAATAAAAATTGTTTTCTGAAAGTTGTTTACATACGATTCAACATGTTCAATAGGTCAATTTAAAAATAGGAATTCTTACTGAAAAGAATTTAACTAGAAAAATGAAAAGACAAGAGTTAACACTAAAGTATGTCTCGCCTGCCGGCACCATCAGAAACAATTATTCTTTCTTACTTCCACTATATTTTGAATTTACATGGATTTTCAGTTTCTGAGATCAAAAGATGTTTATAGAACTTAAACATTGCAAATATATGCAATAAAAATAATCAAAGTCACTCAACCGGAAAATCAAGGTCAACTTTTGATCTCTTTCTTTTCATTTTCATAAGAATACATGTAGCCTAGAAAAACGAAAAATATGACATTTTAAGGGCAATAAAATAGGATATAGCTTTATTTACCAGAGTAAAAATAAAGTTAAACTGTGCCTAAGAAAGAAATGGCAATAAAATGAGCAGGGAATTAGGCGTGAAATAAAGGGTAGGTAGAAAAAAAGAAACATGGTTTTTTTTTTCTTTCAGGGGGGGGGGGGGGGGGGGCTAGAATTCTTTTTTGTAGGAGGATCTTTATTTCAGATCAATGAATGTGTTCAAAGTTAGTTTCTGTGTTGACAACATTTTTGTTTCATTTACTTTTTGGGGGATCTTAATTTCAGATCGGTGAATGCCAGGTCACACATGTATAATGTTAGTTTCATGGGGGATCTTCATTTCAGATCAGTGAATGCCAGGTCACACAAGTTTTAATGTTAGTTTCTTGGGGGATCTTTATTTCAGATTGGTGAATGCCAGGTCACACATGTATAAAGTTAGTTTCTTGGGGGATCTTTATTTCAGATCGGTGAATGCCAGGTCACACATGTATAAAGTTAGTTTCTTGGGGGATCTTTATTTCAGATCGGTGAATGCCAGGTCACACATGTATAAAGTTAGTTTCTTGGGGGGATCTTTATTTCAGATCGGTGAATGCCAGGTCACACATGTAAAAAGTTAGTTTCTTGGGGGGATCTTTATTTCAGATCGGTGAATGCCAGGTCACACATGTAAAAAGTTAGTTTCTTGGGGGGATCTTTATTTCAGATCGGTGAATGCCAGGTCACACATGTATAAAGTTAGTTTCTTGGGGGGATCTTTATTTCAGATCGGTGAATGCCAGGTCACACATGTATAAAGTTAGTTTCTTGGGGGGATCTTTATTTCAGATCGGTGAATGCCAGGTCACACATGTAAAAAGTTAGTTTCTTGGGGGATCTTTATTTCAGATCGGTGAATGCCAGGTCACACATGTATAAAGTTAGTTTCTTGGGGGGATCTTTATTTCAGATTGGTGAATGCCAGGTCACACAAGTATAATGCTAGTTTCTTTGAGGATCTTTATTTTAGATCCGTGAATGCCAGGTCACACAAGTATAAAGTTAGTTTCTTGGGGGGATCTTTATTTCAGATCGGTGAATGCCAGGTCACACATGTATAAAGTTAGTTTCTTGGGGGATCTTTATTTCAGATCGGTGAATGCCAGGTCACACATGTATAAAGTTAGTTTCTTGGGGGATCTTTATTTCAGATCAGTGAATGCCAGGTCACACAAGTATAATGTAAGTTTCTTGGGGGGATCTTTATTTCAGATTGGTGAATGCCAGGTCACACAAGTATAATGTAAGTTTCTTGGGGGATCTTTATTTCAGATCGGTGAATGCCAGGTCACACAAGTATAATGTAAGTTTCTTGGGGGGATCTTTATTTCAGATTGGTGAATGCCAGGTCACACATGTAAAAAGTTTTGTTTCTTGGGGGATCTTTATTTCAGATCGGTGAATGCCAGGTCACACATGTATAAAGTTAGTTTCTTGGGGGGATCTTTATTTCAGATCGGTGAATGCCAGGTCACACAAGTATAATGCTAGTTTCTTTGAGGATCTTTATTTTAGATCGGTGAATGCCAGGTCACACATGTATTATGTTAGTTTCTTGGGGGGGATTTTTATTTCAGATTCATGAATGTCAGGTCACATATGTACATGTTTAATTTTCATGTTGACACAAGGGTGGGGGCTTAGAATTCTGTTTTAATTTCGGGGGAGAATCTTAACTGCAGATCTGTTAATGCCAGGTCATATACTAAAGGCATATCATGCATATTGTCTACCAAAATCACATTTTTCCCCTAATCTTTTTTATCATTTAGACCAAAATGTAATAAAAGAAAACTTTGCGTATCAATTTGTTACCAAATTTGCCTTCAACTTGGTTTATTTCCCATCGATTGGGATCTAGGATGTTTTTTTTCCCTGAAGACTTAAATGTGGTGAAAAATCAAACAAATTCAATGTGAACTCTCTAAATCATCTTCATTTATAATACACAAGCCATAAATGTTACTTTCTTTGTTTTTGTGACTTTGGCAATTTCGTCACCGTGAATATTTCTACGGGCTAAAACCTTGAGATAGAGTGTACTGGCCGTGATTTTGAACTAGCAAAGTTAATAAACAAAATTAAAAACAGTATGCATCCTTAAGGCGAGATTAAGCTCATGAATTTGAATTATTGTACATTTGTAAAGCTTTACAATTATTATTTAGTGATTATTGTTTTTCCATTTTTAGATTTATTTGGAACCATAGCAGTATTTTTATATACTCATATGTCTAAAATTAGACAAAACAAAGTTGTCTGTTGGCATTTTTTAGTTATTGAAAAAAAAAAATTTCATAGACAATATCCTTTTAAATATAATACATGTATATATAGGTCCTGTATGTTATTATAAAAAAAACTATTGACAGAACCTTAGTTAGCACGCTCACAAACATGTACCCATATGTTCACATTTTAAACATAGACTATCTTTTTTGAGTTGGGAATCAGAAGTCAGAGTTGTTGTTGTTTTAAGTCGGCTCGTTAAACAGGTAGAATAATTGCTGAGAAATCCATTGCAGAAATTTTCAACCCTGAAAATTTAATGAAAAAGTCTAAGTCGGCTTGTAAAACAGTAAAAAGATAATCAACAGACCTGTATAAATATAGTATCCTATCATATGGAACCCCTACCTTAGGTTACATACACCAAATATCAAAAAGTCCAAGTCAGCTGAGCACATTTAACATGTTTAACAGGAAGAATATGGCCAACAGACCTGAAAATATATCCAAACATTTTATATGACCCCTACTTGAAGCTACATACCAAATATCAAAGCATTTGATATATAGTTGCTGAGAAATCTGTTATGGAAATTTTCAACCCTGAAAATTTAGTGAAAAAAATTTAGGTCAGCTCATTTAACAGGAAGAATATGGACAACAGACCTTAAAACATATACATGTAGGACCCCTACTTGAAGCTACATACCATTGCATACCAAATATCAACAGCATATGATATATAGTTGCTGAGAAATCTGTTACAGAAATTGTCAACTGTGAAATTTTAGTGAAAAAAGTCTTAGTCAGCTCGTTAAAAAGGAAGTAGATTATCGACAGACATGAAAAGGAATAACACCATATGGGTACCCTACCTGAAGCTACATATCAAAATCCTACGATTGTTAGTTGCTGAGATACATGTATTTGATCACACCAGTCAAAATCAGAATATCCTTCACAATTTGCTGCATGGGGTATAACAAATATACTAAATGTGAATAGGTCAAACTAGCTTGTGGGTTTCATGTACATGTATATATACCCACAATAAGCCACATGTACAAATGTACAATGCAAGACAAAAAAGGGGGGTGATCATGATTCATGGTCATTTACATTGTATTAGTGAATAGTCAGGTTGGGGAGTATGCCCGAAAACGGGTATTATCCTTGTTTTGGGGTACTTGAAACTTTAAGCCCCTTTTATGCACTTCTGCAGCCAAAAGTTCCTTTTCTTATGCAAGGGGATACACATAGAATTTACAAATACTACCTATTTCTAAAATTACTGTTTAAATTCTATTTGTATTTAAAAATTAAAAACAATCATTGTTCTGTTATCACTTCAAGCGTTTCTGGGTATTATCCTTGATTTGGGCTGAGACAATATTTTCTCAGATTTGGGGCATACTCCCCAACCTGTTAGTTTGTTTACACTAATTTTAGGTGCATGTGATTTAAATGACAACAAACCGATAGTAAATTATTAATTTGAAATTAAAACAGCAAATGTTGCAACGAAAGATTTAAAAGGCATACATGTACATGTACAAAAACGAAAGTCATTCAACAAGTTCAAAGCCAAAGGTGAAAAGTGCGATATATTGTAAATTTAATCAATGCAGATTCCAAGTCTGGGATGTACGTCTTTCCCCTATCTTTACATCATTTAAATCAATTAAAATATTATACTTTACTATAGATACAAATCCTTAATACACTGGTAGTCTCGATCTTTGCAGTTGTCGACACATGGCATGATCCAGTAATAACCGGAAATTTTAAAAATATATTTTTCCAGGCATGCGCAGTACGTTTAAAACTTAACTTCGGGAAAAAAACAGCACTTACAACGATGTAAATGCCGGTTTTCTAAGCTTATTTGTAAGCTCGGATGGGTTCCCTATTTGTATTTGACGCTATACATGTACCAATGGGACAACAATTGACAGGTTTATCATCTTGAAAACCAGTAAATAAGCGTAGGGGCATGAATATTTGTCGTCAAAACCCCGCCTTTACATCTCGTGAAAACCTTCAAAAACCGAGATGTAAATGCGGGATTTTTACGCTTGTTTGTTAGCTGTGATCGGATCCCTTTGTGAATTTGAGGCTATACATATACCAATGGGACAGCAATTGACAGGTTTATCATCTTGAAAACCAGTCAACAAGCTTAGGGGCACGACTATCTGTCGTCAAAACCCCGCCTTTACATCTCGTGAAAACCTTCAAAAACCGAGATGTAAATGCGGGTTTTCTACGCTTGTTTGTAAGCTGGGATCGGATCCCTATTTGTATTTGACGCTATACATGTACCATTGGGACAGCAATTGACAGGTTTATCATCTTGAAAACCAGTCAACAAGCTTAGGGGCATGACTATCTGTCGTCAAAACCCCGCCTTTACATCTCGTGAAAACCTTCAAAAACCGAGATGTAAATGCCGGTTTTCTATGCTTGATTGTAAGCTGGGATCGGATCCCCTTTTGTATTTGACGCTATACATGTACCAATGGGACAGCAATTGACAGGTTTATCATCTTGAAAACCAGTCAACAAGCTTAGGGGCATGAGTATCTGTCGTCAAAACCCCGCCTTTACACTTTGTACGTGTAGGTTTTGTGTTTATTTGTAAGCTGGAGTTGCTTCCCTTTTTACATTTTTTGATGATAAAATAATTTGTAAGCGCGGAAGACAAGAAAATAATCTGTAACGTCGGAAAATAAGAAAAATAATTTGTAAGTGCGGAAAAAGGGGAAGAATGATTTGTAAGTGCGGAAAACAAGAAAAATAATCTGTAAGTGCGGAAAAAGAGAATAATAATTTGTAAGTGCGGAAAACAAGAAAAATAATCTGTAAGTGCGGAAAAAGAGAATAATAATTTGTAAGTGCGGAAAACAAGAAAAATAATCTGTAAGTGCGGAAAACAAGAAAAATAATCTGTAAGTGCGGAAAACAAGAAGAATAATTTATAAGTGCGGAAAACAGGCAAAATAATTTGTAACTGCGGGAATTTATTGAATTGCCGAACTTAGAAATTTCCCATTGAAACCAATGGAAAATAATTTGTAAGTGCGGGGGTCCACTCCGGCTTTCCATACAATACTTTTTTCTCTTTCTTTTTTAATTCTGAGAATTGTTATATTTCTTTAACTAGAAAATTCCGAACTATTAGATAATCTTTATTTACGCAATACCATAGTTTTAAAGGTCATTGTTCTGAAATTGGCATATTTCCTACACTTATTTCGCCCTTTTAATATAAATCGAAAATAATCGATTATATATCACAAGGAATTGGACGTATTCAAAGATATTTTCGTATTGATAAAATGTAAAACGTTTGAACTTCAAAATATCACTCAAAGGATTTTTTATTTTTCAAAGTACAGTTTTCTAACTAATCAATCTGCATTCCTTCAATATTGAAATTTCGTACATACATATTACACATATACCTTCGGCTAAAAAGTGAAGGTTAATAATAATTGTGTCTGTCCGTCCTCACGTTACACCCATCTTATTGATTGAATTTTAGGGTTTCTCGTAGCAAAGTATGGACTTACCCATTAAATGACAAGGGTTTACCAATCTCTTATCTGCAAACTTTAACAAATCAATGAATTTTCACGAAACAATCACTTTATCCTTGAGACATAATGTGGATATTAACCATCTATTTTATAAGGACACGATATGAAATAAGTTCAATTTGTCCTCAAATTTAAAATTGTTTAAATGAGTTTGAAATACGCAATATATACCTTAATTAAGTTAAATAACGAATATTAGAATGTTATGGTTTAACGTTTACAAAAAAAAATTGTTACCCAAAGTCGCTGAAAATTGTGATTTGGTGAAAAAGTATTTAAAATCAGCAAATTTGGAATGGTTTTTTGGCAAATATAACAATTAGCCACACATTGTACGTCCATTCTTTCTTACGGCGTCCAAACGCAAATTTTGCCGTTTTCAAAAGTTTAAAGGATTCTGTGAAAAATCCTGACGCAGGGAAAACAAGTTTAAAGCAAGCAATTGTAAAGGAGTAAATAATAAAAGTACAAAAAATGTTTAAAGCATACATATTCCAATAATTCTAAACCTTAATTGCATATGCAAAATATTATTTTCCAAGCGACTGTAAGTGTTTGAAATCCATATTTTTTTTAAATACATTATACTTATCACAAATTCGATTATTTAGGTTAGTCCTTATATATAAAAGGTCAAATGTAGAAATTTGCATTATTTTTGACAAATTGTTTCCTTGGTAGAAAACATTTTGATAAAGACATGATAGAATCGGAGACGTTCTATGATGTTTGATAACTGATAAAAAAAGAAATAATTCCTTGAGAAAAAATATAATAGAAGGACTAATAACAACATTTATATTAAATATGTAAAAACATTTTCTGTCTATAAATTACTTTAACAGTGGTCGTACACTCGATCTCAATCAGAGAAATGTATCCCAGATTTTTTAAGGATGTGTTTTACTTAGGTCAAATTATCTTTACTTTGCGGTATATGAAAACGTCCAAATTATCTTGACTTTGCGGTAAATGAAAACGTCAAAATTATCTTTAATATTGTTGCAGTTAACAGAAGTTAAAGTGGTGTTGCTAATTTTCATATATTATTTCTTCAAATGATTTCTGATCGCCATTTTTTGTTTCCCTGTTAGCGTAGATCTGGGGCCTTATTTTCGAAACTTTCCTAGGAATTCCCCTAGGAACGTCTCAGCAATTTATTAAGGAAGATCTTTGGAGTCTCATCAGTCGTACCGAAGCTTTCTTAGACGTTTCTTGGCTAGGAAGTCCTATCTTTGTTTTAACAAATTTCTTAAGTAAGAAATTCATTTTATAAAATATATATATGGTTTGTTAAATTTTTAAATGAAAGTCATAAAGCATGTCTTTTATAATTATAGCAAACAATAGTAAATAGAAAAAGTAATTGTTTATACAATAATATGAAATGAGTTGAATTAGAGTTCATAAGTTTCCTTAATGCAGCATTTGTATAGAAATAAAAGTTCTTATAATCTTATTGTGAAAAAAAAATGTGGTGTGATATTCAGCATGAACTAAGGTGGAACTTTTGCTAAAATTGTGCTAAATTGATTTAAAGAAATGCATTTCTTTATGTTGGTAAGTCCGTCAATTTTTGATGCTACAGCAACTATTGTGATGCTTAAAAACGAGAGTGCGGGAAAGTATATGAAGGTGGCTCAATTTTGGGATAACATACCACAAAAAGATTTGAATTATTGGGCCAGGCGTATTTTATCTAAAATTGGGATTCTTTAAAGTTAGGAATTTCCTAAGTCACCTTATTTGTCTTCCTAAATTTAGGTCGATCTTTAGGAAATCGGTAATTTGAGACACGTATGAAAATTTGACTTAGGTTTAAGATGTAGTTTAGGATACTGCTTAGCTGTCTCTTAGTCCTAAGATGGCTTCGAAAATAAGGCCCCAGGCGTGTACCACTACAATAATTTGTGTGAATGATCATTATAACAAAGATACTTAGCACTAAAATATCATTTTGGTCCTCATTGGAGCTCATAGTTAAATTTGCCTCTAAAAAAACACTCATAAAAATATCATATTGGTCACCAGTGTAGGCCGGCTCATAGTTAAAGCTAAAATACTACTTTGTATGATTTTAACACGTGAAATATAAGGCAGATAATAAGAAATTCAAATATGGTTTTACACACGCTGGCTCCCATACGTATACGTAGTCGCCAAATATTATTTCCATATTTCAACAAAGTTTACGCAGTCCGTTTTCCACCGTTAAAAAATTATCTGCCCTATTTTTTCACTCTCCTGTAAAAAGGTTAAAAATAGTACCTTAAAAATACATGACGCTAAGGTGAGATGCACTCTTATACAATGTGCGATTAAAAATCAGGTGTTGGATTAAGCGACTTGTAATTTAAAAGGTAAGGTCTAGACATATTTTTGCCTCTATGAATACAATCTAAATCACCATACCTAATGATAGAGATTCATATTTTTAACACAAACACGTCGTTAAGGCCAAGCGGAACTGATACTCTGTTTTTGTTAAAAAATTCCAGAGTAATTATTTCCATGGGTGCCACCTACACATTCGGTTTAGTAATTTCGAATACAAAAAGACACCAAATCAGCTAGTTGGAAAAATTCTATGTACACGGGCAAAAAAGTGTAACACTTTTGAATAGCCCGTAGTCAAGTAATTTCAGGGGAATTAATGTTATATTTGACCAAGTACAAGTGGTGCGTTTGATAGGTTTTTATAGATATGTAACATTGCGCAAAAGAAATAACAGATATATAATTTACATAATTTTGAAATGCAGACTTACTACCTTTACTAAATTCTAATTCATGCATCGTTTTTCTTTTAATTTTAATATTTGGATAGGAAAACTTTTGTTGCAGGGACAGATCCAGAATTGATTCACAGCTGGAGGGGGGGGGGGGGTTACCGCTTATAGTCTACCGAGGACAAGAGGAGGGTTCAGGGTCAATTTCGCAAACTTATTCAATGGAAAGGAGACTAAAAACCCCGATAATCCCCCCCTCTGGATCCGACATTGCTATGATAAAAGATAAAATATATTGTTCAGATTTAAATTTGTGCTACTGTTTTCCTTGAAATTATGAAGATGTTGAGGCTAATTGAAACGACCACTGTTAATCTTGAAAAGAAAACTTGTTAATTGCATGGAAGTTTTGAAATGACTTTGAAAAGGGGGAGGCGTGGAATATACAAAAGCCGTCAAATTTGTACAGCTTCAAGACATTAAAAAAAATAAATTATTTATAATATTACTATCCAATTCATTTATATTTTATATATAAAACAGTTTGTGTTGCTACTCAAGCGATACACATTGTTTTTGTTTTCTTAACGGGTACTTATCATTCAATTTGTTAATCAATCTTATATAAAACCGGTTCTCTATTAATTTGGATAAAGCGATCAAAGATCAACAAGAATTGGCTTTGTATTTTGATTTGTATTTAAGTAGGTCAAATCCTCGTGACTCAAAATAAAATCAACTTTTAATGAAAATATGTTTTATTTTTTCAATTTTCATACAAATTTAATGAAACTAATTTTAAAAATTTAACGAAAAATGTTTTAGTGAATAGATAGCATTTTTTTTGGGTTACTTATCGCAATGTCAAGGACGGGTGTGTTCGTTTGGGTAAATAGTTATAACACAGGCACTAAAAAAGATCCAACTTTAGAATTACGTATCTCTTCAAATGTTTGAGGTGCCACCTTGACTGTAGCATCAATTTATAAGAAAATATTTACTGTGTAATTGGAATTTTTTGTAGATTTTTCCTGTTACGGGCAAAAAAGTGTAACAGTAAATAACAACACCCCCCATTTGACACAATAGTAAAAATATTTGAAAACGTAAACCATTTTCGGTCGTAATATTTCGTATGTAAGTTAAGAAATAAATGTTTAATCCATATTTAAGAACAATTTTGTCCAAAAGTGTCGTTTAATAGCTTTTTAAAGTTCTTGACAACAGCGTAAACAACCCAATAGCACTTTTCTACCTCGTTTGATAGAAGAGGTAAATTCTTTTGTTCTCTTTTCGGTGGAAATCGGACTGTACGGATAAATATAAAATGTCGAAAGCACCAAAAGCGTCAGGTTGATTACTTATTCCCTTTTCTTTATTCCTTATTTGAATAAGGAATAAGTTACTTAATTATTCCTTATTCTCAGAACACTAAATATGAAATAAGTAACTGGTTACTTATTTCCTATTCCCTTTTCCTTTTATTGGGCCTAAGTAAATGGTTAAGTATCCCTTATTCTCAGAACACTAAATGTGGAAAAGTAACTGGTTCCTTTTATTGGGCATAAGTAAATGGTTAAGTATCCCTTATTATCAGAACACTTAATGTGGAAAAAGTAACTATTACTTTTTTGCTTTTATTGGATATAAATTCTATATTCTCAGAACACTTCTTCAAATTCATTTTCAGTTACTTATGCCCTACTTAATATTCTCAGAAAACTCCTTAAGGAATAGGGAATAACCAACTTGACGCATCTTAAAGCACAAAATTAAATGTTTAGAACAGTCTATTATTTTTTTCTGACATTGTCTCAAACGCTGTCTATTTTTCAATAGAAAATAATGAGATGTGGAATAAGTGTACGCGACACAACCCACAATTAAACGGCAATTTAGAAGAACCACAATGGACAACCGCCAGCAGCCTTAAACGAGGCCATTTGGCACTGCTTGCGGTTCTGCAATTGGCCCATGGTCTAAATAAAATGCATATAATTCAAATCCAGCCCTGAAATAGTCACAGATAGACCCCCTTCTTAAACAAGGAACAGAAAACATCAAAAAGACAAGTACAAACGAAAGCTTTGTCAAAGATTCCAGGCTTAGGACAGGCACATGTAATATGTGGCGGGGTTAAACTAGTTTTTCAAGTCAATTTGGCAAAACACGTTTTTAAATAGCCTTAATGGTTGAACATTTATATATATTTATACAAGACTTTGCCTTGAGCAGAACCAGAAATGTAATTTCCTCTTTTAAATCAATTTTGAACATTAGAAAACATCATGTTGACGTCCCCGTACATGCATGGAAAACCCCAGAAGTGTATAAAATTTAATAACTGTCCAAAAGTAGGTTTTGATTGTTTATTTTAACATGGAATAATTCCACGAACAGTTTAACTGTTTGAAACCAGAAAAGACTCACTACTATAGATTACATAATCCTTGTTTAGGATATACCACGTTGGTATGGTCGATATTACTTATGTGATCATGTATCGTTGACTAACGGTACAGCCATAGGGTTTAAGACGAGTTTTTATATAGATTTTTACGAAATTTATATTCATAAACTTCATTAAAAATTCACAATATCCAATAGTCTATCAAACTAAATATAACAACAATAGATATTTTTGTCATATTCATATTTATAGCATTCATTTTATTGTCTCGCCTGCGACTTTAGTCTCTGAAGGCGAGACATAGGTATTACTTTCCGGCGGCGGCGGCGGCGACGGGGACGGCGACGGCGTAAGCTTTTTTGTAAGACTTTTGTAGAAAATGAATTACAAGAAAAGTATAATAGCTAGGCATCTGATATTTGGTATACAGACAGTTGGGGTTATGGTCTACGCAACTGGCACCATGCCGTTTGACCCTGACCCAAATTTCATGGTTCAGCGACTCTGTGAACTTACATGTTTTTTTTCGGGCCAAAAGACCCCTTTGTAAGACTTTTGTGGAAAATGAATTAAAAGAAAAGTTTAATAACTAGGCATCTGATATTTGGTATACAGACAGTTGTGGTAATGGTCTACGCAACTGGCACCATGCCGTTTGATCTTGACCCAAATTTCATGGTTCAGCGACTCTGTGAACTTAGATGGGTTTTTTTCGGCCAAAAGACCCCTTTGTAATACTTTTGTGGAAAATGAATTACAAGAAAAGTTTAATAGCTAGGTATCTGATATTTTGTTAACAGACAGCTGGGGTTATGGTCTACGCAACTGGCATCATGCTGTTTGACCCTGACCCCAATTTCATGGTACAGCGACTCTATGGACTTTGATGTTTTTTTCGGGCCAACAAAACTTTGTAAGACTTTTGTGGAAAGCGAATTAAGTGAAAAGTATAATAGCTAGGCATCTGACATCTGGTATACAGACACTTTGGGTTATGTTCTTTGCATTTTGCATTTGGCCCCATGCCATTAGACCTTGACCCCATTTTCATGGTACAGTGACTCTGTGCACTTAGATGATTGTTGGGACAATTAAAACTTTTGTGGAAAATAAATTAAGTTAAAAGTATAATAGTTAGGCATCTGATATTTGGTATACAGACATTTGGGGATTTGGTCTACACAACGACACCATGTTTTGTGACAATGACCCCATTTTCATGGTTCAGTGACTTTGTGAACTTAGATGATTTTTGGGTGGAAAATGACTTAAGTGAAAAGTACAATATATAATATTATAGCTAGGCATCTGATATTTGGGGATTATGGTATACATAACTGATGTCACCATGTAATGTGACCTTGACCCCATTTTCATGGTTGAATGACTAGTGTTGAATGTTGAATGTTGGTCTTTTTTCATTGTTTCTCAATAACTATGGTATCTAGAACACACTTTAGACATTTTTGTGATGGTTAACTGGAATTCTGTCATCTGTCACATGACCTTGTCCTTAACTTTTCTGAAGGCCCAGCTAGACCTTCAATGAGTTCTGTGATGGTACCGACAGGCGAG
The DNA here is from genome assembly GCA_963971305.1 of Arcuatula senhousia. Taxonomy (NCBI): domain Eukaryota; kingdom Metazoa; phylum Mollusca; class Bivalvia; order Mytilida; family Mytilidae; genus Arcuatula; species Arcuatula senhousia. The sequence continues at coordinate 13,640,091 of OZ020306.1, forward strand.
ACATACTTTAGTGTCAACTCTTGTTAAGATTGTAAGCATTAGTAAAATGTAAACAAGAAAAACCACAGATGTTTTTCATAAGAAGACTGAAGCTATAAAGAACTGTCCAATTTCGTTTTCAAATCAGGTCAATTTTTTTCTGAAATTTCTTTTTTAATAGTTCACTGAAACATTTTGAGACATTTATTTACTGTATTTATTTAGCATTTTTATTTCAGAATTACGCATACTTTAAATATTGATCGTTTACACGAATATAAATCAGTGAAGTAAAAGAAGTTTTGAATGTCTGCCTTTATTGAATAAGAGTACAGCTGAGGCCATTTCTAACATCTCTTTAGAACTTTCAGGAATCAGTTCTAATTCTGTTCTGCTGACAGTTCTAGGGCAGTTAATGACAAGCCGTATCCTGTCAAAGAACAGTTCTGGACAGTTCTGCCCCATGACATATGTAAAACAGTTCTACGCCTTGACTGTTCTAAGCTGGCTTACGCCCTGACAGGTCTAACCTGTTCTGCACCCTGACAGTTCTAAGCTCTGACGTTATATGCCCTGACAATTCCTGACAACTCCTGACAGGTCTAAACCCTGAGATTTTAGAACTATTCTGGTTCATTGTCCTAAGTAATAAAAGTTGCAAGGCTATCGGGAATACAATTTTAACAGAAAGCTAATAATTTTTAAAACAAAATTTTAACATAGCTGACAAAACATTAAAATAAACAACACATGACGTCATTTAGAACTGTCAGGACCTGTAATAGCCCAGAACCGTCAGGGCACAGAACTGTCATGGACTAGAGGAGTTCGACGCTGTCAGGGGCTAGAGGAGTTCTAAGCTGTCATTGTCTAGAACAGTTCTAGAAGTGTCAGGGACTGCGACTGTTCGTGACAATTCTGCCCAAGAACAGTTTATGACAGTTGGTGTTCTGGATTGGAACAGTTCTAGAACTGTCAGGAGAGCCTGGCAGTAGAGATGTTAGAACAGATCTAGTTCTTTGAATCCTATTAGAAAACAAATGTTGAACATTCCATACTGTGTACATATATGAATAAATTGCTTTAGTAGAGCACCTCTGATGAGTCTTGAATAGACGGAATGCGCGTCAAGCGTAGCAAAATTAATTGTCTGGAACTTTGTTGTTATTTTTATTTCTAACGTTCGTGAAGGTTATCGCTGGTGGGAGGGGGGGGGGTACTTCCCCGGGGATAGCCACTACAGCATCAAACAAAAAGTTACATTTTTGTGTTGAAGAACACTTTGAAGCTATAAATTATTCGTTTAAATATCAACATTTTTTATCTCCTATGGGTTTTCCTACCCCAGACATAGGTTAATCTTAGTCATGATTTGGTTTCCGAGTTCGATATTTTAAGTCATTTCTAGTACTGCGCTCGGTGAAGCTTTTTATTACATAAAAGAAAGCAACAGCTCTTCTCTATCTTCAATAGTGTTATCCTCATTTTATTAGCGAAACACATTTTTTAGGCTATCAGGAGCATTGCCCCTTAAAAGGGTCGTCTGGCAACTTAAAGGAGACTTTTGTACGTCTTTTGACTGGACTTTAAAGACATAAACAGTTCTTTCCTATCTTCAAAAGCAAAAAAGTAAAGCTTTACTTTTCATGGAAAACACACCTTAATAGGAATCATCTGACTATCTTAATTTGCGTAAATTCTAAAACCTATGGTTAACTCCCTACATCGTAGTTTTACCCTAATCTATATATATTTGGATTTCGTTTGGTTTTATGCATTTTGAACATCTTTTGAATTGTGGATTTCCTTTGTTTGGGTTCTAGTGCTGCTGATCAGGAAAAAAAATTCTGAAATGGCCATACAGCTCATGAAAATAAGTTGCAGTTGGAGTTAACATATGTGTTGTGGTCTCATGTCCATTTAATACATATCCTTTCATAAATTATTTGTTCCAATGGAGGAAGCAAAGGTGTACCAAAGGGGTAATCAGTATCATAAAACCGTAAAGACAAAGACAAAACCGGCAGACAAAAAATCATCACAACAAAACAAACCACATAAGAACATAAAACACACACACACATAACAGCAAAACCACATTCAGCAACGCGAACTCAAGTCGAAACGAGAGTGAACTCAGGTGCTCCGGAAGAGTAAGCAGTTACTGCTTGCTATAGCACACCCGTCACGTTGCCAAAAGATCGATTAAGTGTTGGTCAAATCCGGAAAGGATGACATTACAAAACTCTTTGTCAAACCAACACCTGTGCTCATGAGAGATAGAAATCCCGTTTTTGTATACAAGCACATGATGTCGTCCGTAAAATTTCTTGAGTGATGACAACAACCTGGGAGCAACGTACCCCTGTGTTAACAATTTGCTTGTCAGCCGTGTAGCTCTATCAAGGAAGTTGTACTCCCCACATGCTCTGGAATAACGAATCAATTGTGATACGTAAATTCCATATGCTGGAGCGGACGGAATGTTGCTACACAGAAAGGGAAAGTTAACTATTGGAAAGTTGAAGTCATCACGTTTGTCATAGAGCTTTGTACAAAGCATTCCTTGTGTGGCAATTTCGAGAAATAGATCCAAATATGAAGCAGACCTCCTAGAATCAATCTGTAGTGTCCTTTATCTCAAGTTCCTTCTTTATGAGATGTAAATAGTCACCAAATCGAGGATTGTTAAGTGAAAGGACATCATCAATATAACGAAATGTGAGATTGAAGGATACAGCAAGTTTGCGGTCCTTTTTGTCTAGAAGTGATTGTAAGAAGTCTGCTTCATATGAATGAAGAAACAAATCGGCAAGCAATGGTGTACAATTTGTGCCCATTGGGATACCTATTGTTTGCTGAAAAACACGTCCACCAAACTGTACAAATATGTTGTCGATTAGAAAGTTGAGCATTTCTATTATTTGATCTTCTGTAAATTTGTTTTTCTTGCTAGACTCTTGGATGACAAAGTAAGTCTTTTTATAACCGACTACCAAATACTTGTACCTGCGTTTTCCGTTCTTTTTGATAAAGCTACATTTAATCAGCTGTGCCAAACGAGATTTTAATTGTGAATGTGGAATTGAAGTATATAATATAGAGAAATCAAACGTTTTAATGCTATTACATGATTTTTGTACTTAACATTTTCACTGGAACACTCAGTATGCAAGAACCAGCTTTTGCCTTTCTGCAATAGTTATCTTTTAAAGAGATTTAAATTACCCCCAAAAATGAAGCTAGCAACAACAGGTTTTCTTTACCTGCAATGGTTTTCATTCTTCTAAGCAAAAACGTACCACGAAGGTGCATCATTTGCATGATTTAGGTAAATAGTCCCTAAAAGGGGTCGTCTGTTTACATCCGTCTAACGGAGAATCAAGAAATACTTTTATAATCCCATTCGATTTCTCTTTTCTATTGTCTGATACAAGCAGAAGGTTACGATCCATATGTGTTATTTATTAGTTTTTAGTGTTTTTTTATGTGTGTTACAAACTGGTGATCGTTTGTTGCGAATTTGCCGTTTTTTTATATTTTTGCAATGTTTTAAACAAGACGCATAGCGATGGCATAATCTAACATGGCCTTTAGTCAAGAAATAATCTATAAGATGATTTTGTGATTTTGATGCTTTCATTTTTGAGTTCGTTTTTTAAAAACTATTTATGATTTTGTTGTTGTTTTTTTTTCCAATAAATTATAATTACAGTATATCTACAGGACTTTGTTGCAAGGCATATATAAATGTTAGATATGCATCCGATATAGCTTTGGATTTTTTATCAATTGTACGATACTTTTTAATTCTACAAAACACAAAAGAATCCGAGAAACTACAAGAAAAGGAAAACATGCAAAAAGTATCGAATATTTCTTACTTCCAACACGCATGACCTGAATTACCTCATAATCAATATAAAATTACACGATATTCCTTGATTCTTGGAGCTATACTACTTTCTATATATATTTTTTCACAAGATCATTTTTGTAGACATTATTTATTACCAAACATACCAAAACTCGTAGTAGAAAATTAAAATGTTAAAAGTTTGAAAGTTTGATTATGGTATTTATCACACAAAGCTCCCCCAAAAAACGAAATGAAAATAAAAATGTGTTCCAATTTTCGGACATACGTCCTGAGTCGAGTTCTAGAACTAAAAAGTGTTAACACAACATCCGATAAAATCTGTAGGCATAAAACTAAGTCCTTAATTGTCAATATCAAGTGTGTTCAAGCAAAAACAAGTTGCAATGATAAAAATAATATCTAAACCTCCAAATACCCCACAAACAATGGCAAATTCCTTAATGTCTTGATCGGTGATCACAAAAGCATAAGCAATGATTAGGCCATCATGTACAAAATCAGAAGCTTTGTAAAGCAATATCATGAATTTACTGATATTTGCTATGGATGCAATCGACACGCATACATGTACAAGTGTCCAGAATATGATTACTCCAAACAAAGTCTGCGCCGCAGTACCATCTAAGTATGTTTCTTTGTTTACTACACAGGTCACAATAAATTCGGCGATGACGATTAATATTCCACAACCGATACGTATTCTCCATTGTGTTGTCTTTTCACAGCAAACGAAACACTTGAAAATAAATGATGTGATATCAAAGGCATCACAACCGCCACCGTCTGTGTTACAACAGTCCATATTTTGCTTACGCTCTTGTCAAATGACTTTGATGAAATAAATATACCAGGGTATATTGTTAAATACAAGAATCGAAAAACTAAAACCAGAGTTAAATCTGGAGGTATTGCCTTCTGTTTCAAAGAAAATTTAAAAAAATATGTAACTGAAATAGAAACCAACAACCCACATGTACTATGGGTAAAAGTATCAGCAGATTGTTTTGAAAATTTAGAAAGTGATTTATTAATTGGAAATGTTTATGTTCCTCCTGAAAACTCAGTGTACAAGGTCCAAGATGTATTTAATGAAATTGAGAAAGAAATTGTAAATTTTTCAAATTATAAATACATTCTGCTAAATGGTGATTTTAATGCCAGGACTGGTGTGAGCCTGGACTTTTATGATTTACATGGTGATAAGTTTGATAACTCTGATGAAAGTGTTGTTTGTCTTGCTGACAATTTGTATATCTTTGGTATGAAAAGAATAAGAGCAAGTCAAGATACAAATAAAAATACATATGGTAATTTGTTACTTGAGATGTGTAAAAATAATAATATGTTTATACTAAATGGTCGTGTGAATGGCGACTTAGAAGGTTTATTTACTTGTCGACAATCAAGTGTCGTAGACTATTTTATTTGTTCATACGATTTGTTAGCATTTGTTACTAATTTGAATGTACATGATTTTTCTTCTTTTTTCTCAGATGTACATTGTCCAATTTCATTATCCCTTTCGATGTGCAAAAATGCCTGTGATTATGGTGATACTTCTTTTGATAGCGCTCGACCTGTTTCAGATAATCAAGAGAAAACTAGGATAAAAAAGTGGTCACAAGAACAAGAAGCAGATTTTATTGCATCCATAGACAGGACAAAAGTAAATGATTTATTAGTAGAACTGTCCTCTGATGAGTTAGAGGTAACACAGGAAAATATAGATAGATATATAGAAAAACTTAACACTGTTATCTTGAGTTCAGCAGAACAAGTGCTAGGCACTTTCACACCAAGTAAAACTAAGACAAAACCTAAGACAAGCAAACCATGGTTTGACAACGTATGTTGGAACCATAGAAAAGAATTCAGATATTCAAAGAGAAAATATAAGAAAAATCAGACTAGTAGTAATAGAGAAAATATGAGACAGGCCGAGCGAAGTTACAAGAAGCAAATGGATAAATCAATAAAAGAATATAGAAAGCAATTTAGAAAAAAGATGGATAATCTTAGAAAGAGTAATTCAAAAGAATACTGGAAGATTATCAACGGCAACAGGCAATATAAAAGTAATAATGTACCTATTGGTGATTTTTTTGATTTTTTCAAAAATCTAAACACTTCTAATCTAGAAGAAGAAGCCCCCTTTGTTAACCTCAATGACAATGTACCTGATAACTTATTAAACGAAGCAATTACAGAGGATGAAATTAGAAAATGTGTTAAAAATCTTAAGAATAACAAAGCATGTGGTGATGACAAGATTATGAATGAATACATAAAGAGTACTTGTGATATATTTTTACCTGTGTATGTAAAAATGTTTAACATTATTTTTGATTATGGAGTTATTCCAGAAGAATGGTTGGTTGGAAATATTATTCCTTTTTATAAAAATAAGGGAGACACAAAAGATCCACAAAATTATAGACCCATCACAATACTTAGTTGCATGGGCAAACTTTTTACTGCTATTTTGAATCAAAGAATAAACTTTTTTCTTGAAGAGTACATATTACTTAATGAAAATCAATTTGGTTTCAGAAAAGGATACTCAACTATAGATAGTATCTTTGTCTTACATTTACTTTTTGAATTGCTTAAGATTAGGAAAAAGAAATTATTTTGTGCTTTTATAGACTTTGCCAAAGCATTCGATACAGTTTGGAGATATGGTCTTTGGACAAAACTACTCTCTACTTCAATAAATGGCAAGATGTATAACATCATTTTTAATATGTACAAAAACATCAAATCACGAGTGTTTAGTGGTAATGAATATTCTGATTATTTTTCATGTGAAGTAGGTGTTAGACAAGGTGAAAACCTCTCACCTATTCTTTTCTCATTATACGTTAACGATCTTGAATCATTTTTGAAAAGTAAAAATATAAACGGTATACAATCTGTCACAAATGATATTGAAAATGAACTAGATATGTATGTTAACCTTTTTTTGATACTGTATGCTGATGATACTGTTTTAATGTCTGAGTCTAAAGAAGATCTACAAAAGCAGTTAAATGCACTTTCAGAGTATTGTACTTTATGGAAACTCAAGGTCAATATTTCAAAAAGCAAGATTGTAATTTTTTCAAATGGGAGATTGCCTCAAAATATCAAATTTTATTTTGATAATACAGAACTAGAAATTGTAAATGAATTCAAATATTTAGGAGTTATTTTTTCAAGAACAGGATCTTTTTCTAAGGCAAAAAAGGCGCAAGCAGAAAAGGCTACTATTGCAATGTATGATATTATCAGGAAAGGTAAATCACACAATTTATCAATAAACTGTTTGATTGACCTTTTTGATAAAGTCGTCAAACCGATTCTTCTGTATGGTTGTGAGATATGGGGACATGGTGATAACAAAATTATAGAACGTGTCCATTTAAAATTTTGTAAACTTATATTAAATATGAAAAAATCCACACCCGACTTTATGGTATACGGAGAGCTGGGAAGATACCCACTTGATGTATCTATAAAGCTTCGTATTGTGAATTACTGGGGAAAACTCGTTACAGGAAAACCAGAAAAACTTCCTGTTCTATTATATTTTTTCAGTAGAATTAAGCACGATTGTGTTATACCTTGGATTAGAAATGTAAAGGCTATCCTAGAGCACTCTGGATTGTCTTATATTTGGCTTAACCATACTTTTGATAGCAATGCATTTTTGCATAATACTTTGAAGCAAAATCTCATTGATCAGTTTAGACAGTCTTGGTACGAATCTTTACAGACATCTCCAAAAAGTATTAATTACATATTATATAAAGAAAACCTAGAATTCGAACAATATTTTAATATTTTAAATGATAAGAATGCTAAAATTTTGTGCCAGTTTAGAACACTGAATTTAAGACTACCTATAGAGACAGGTAGATGGGGAAATATTTTGATAGGGAAAATAGGGTATGTCCTTTGTGTAACTCCGGTGATATCGGAGACGAATTTCATTTCATTTTGTGTTGTAAGAGTATCGAAAACGAAAGAAAACAATATATTAGCTCAAGTATCACTTGTAGACCTAACATTATAAAATTTAGCAAACTAATGAATACTAAAACAGTTAACGTACTTGTTAATCTATGCAAATTTATCAAAGTTATAAATGTAAAGTTGAATCCTCCTGGGTAACCTCATACTTTGTAATTTTTATCTTAATTCACTAATTGTCAAATCTGTTTATTTAATTTGTAGTCATGCCCACCATTTGTACATTTGTAATATTTATTGATTGATATTTCATTGTATTATTGTTTTTTCTCTGTACCATGTATTTGGTTTGTGAGAATAAAGATATATATGTCAGCGACGGTTTGTTGTTTAATAGTTTAAGTTTGTTTCGATGCAGTTTTTTATATTCTGTTCACGTGCCAACTCACTTCAAATAGTGCCGAATCGAAAATCAGTTTGTTCAGTTCGTTTGTAACTTATTTTTTTCTTAATATCCGATAAAACAGTTGTTTGTGGAATATTTATCCCCGATTTCGTTATGACAAAGACACGTATTAAACAGTCTAATAATTGTGTACGTAAGGCGTTCTGCTAAAGCTCTATAAAATCAAATTGTCAGATAGCTTAAGGTCAAAAATATTTGTTTCGTTTTTGAACTTGAAAAATGTAGAAAAAATGTTTTGCTTGCAAAATTATGCAGTTTGTAGTTAAAATAAGAATGCAGTATTTTTTTTATGAATATTAAATGAATGAATGACTTTATTTACATAAACAAATAACATGTTATAGCACTGGACAAACAATACCATTACATGACAGAAAACAGATAAACACTACGATGGAATGAATTAATAACTACGATGATCCTATTTTGGAAATGGTTCATTTACTCTACAGGAAACAGTCATAAAATGATGGCATTTTAGGAAGAATTAAAGCTTTTGATATTGCTGATTAAACTGAATGATTTGGCTGTTTTGTGGCTCTTAAAATGTTTCTTGACAAGAAAGTTGTATTCAAGCTTGCCAAAAATTTAAGTACTAGTACATTTTTAGAGCTCAGATGAAGATTTTACCTGACTACTTCAACCGTAAGGGGAGTTTTGTAGTCTGAACATTATTTTTATGCCCCCGCGACGACATGTCGGGGGGCATTAAGTTTTACTCATGTCCGTACGTACGTACGTCCGTACGAATTTCCGTCAAGCTTTTCTCAGGAACCATACATGGGAATGATTTGAAACTTTGTAGGATGGTTGAGTATGACAAACTATACGTCCTAAGCGATTTTGAGATATGTTGGACATCTACTTCCTGTTTGGGACTTAGGCCAATGTTAAAATATGTGAGAATGACTATGAAAATTTCCGTAAAGCTTTTCTCAGGAACTGTACATGAGAATGATTTGAAACTTGTTAGGATTGTTGAGTATGACAAACTATGCGTCCTGAGTGATTTTGGGACCTGTTGGACATCTACTTCCTGTTTGGGACGTAGGCCAATTTTAAAGTATGTGAACAAGAAATGGAAATTTCCGTCAAGCTCAGGAACTGTATACCAGAATGTTTTAAACTTGGTAGGATGGTTCAGTATGACAAATTGTATGTCCTAAGCTATTTTCAGACCTGTCGGACATCTACTTCCTGTTTGGGACTTATGCCAATATGAAAATATGTAAACCTGATATGAAAATTTCCGTCAAGCTTTTCTCAGGAATTGTATATCAGAATGTTTTGAAACTTGGTAGGATGGATGAGTATGGCAAACTGTATGTCCTTAGCGATTTTTAGACCTGTCAGAAATCTACTTCCTGTTTGGGGCCAGCGGGGGCATCCGTGTCCCATGGACACATTCTTTCTTTATTTTAAAAGCGACAAAAATATTCATTGCATGTGTAAGCAATAACATTATTGATTACCCGAGAATAAGGGGTTTTCTGAGAACATAAACACAACAGTGTTTGTAGCGTTAAATGAGCTGAATGTTTAAGAAAGGATCATTCATATCTAAAAGTTTTCCTTCAAAATTCGATTGGGCAAAATCATCATTAAATGCTATATACATGTATAAAGTACTATGACTTACTAAGCGTACGGGCTGGAGACGTAATGAGCTGAAGTTTTAAGCGTCTATCTTTATTTATAAAGCAAATTAAAGAAAAACGTTGTTTTTATGGGCTTATGAGATTGCCTCGTTCGAGAAGATTCCACCGTGATAGGGATGGGTGTAGAACAGTTCGTGTTTTTCAAATAGGTTTACATGCAAAAATCGCCAATGATGAGTGGATAAATTATGCCAAATTATTTGTTTTCTCTACTTGCTCATTCTCTGTAGTGAATATGTTATATAATAATTTTTACTAGAAAAAAATTATAGTTCTCGGAAAATATGAATAGTTCTCATATTCAATAATATTGAATTTCAAATAGAAGAATACTAAAAATGTTCATGCATTGAAAAATAAATTGAACATGCATTACGATTTGATCATATATTTTGATAACGGGATCAAATTGAAAACAAAAAGGAAATAAAATATACATGCATATGATATATGATATCATTCAATAAAACACGCAACTATGTTCATTGACACTGAAGGGTTATGATCCAATTAATTCTTAACAAATTGTGTTTCTAAAATTGGCATTTTTTTTTTGTATACACATTTCTAGTATGATAATATAGTTAAAAGGTTGTTAACCGTTTCAAAAATCTTCTCTTCTAAATCCCTTGGACCAATTTAATTGAAACTTTGCAGGAATGATAAATGACATTTTTGCAACGAATGATCGACTTGATAATAAGCATGACCGCTTTTACTTAAAATAGAACATAGCGTAAAATCAATTAAAATGGCTTATAACTAATCAACTAGAACAGATAGAAAAAAATCTGAAAGATCTTAATAGACTCTTCAGAATCAAAAGCTCTACATAAGTCTTCATTTGGTCGAAGTTGTCAGATGACCTATTACGTAGATTATGGTCCTTAAAAGTTAAAAGATAACGATTTTTCATGTTTTGTCCTATATACGAAAACTTTTGAAGATACAGAAAAGCTGTTGCTTGCAGATTTAAGAAAAGAAAGACCTTGCATTTACCAAATAGCCAACCTGCACATGATTATCGAGCAAACAATTGAACGGGACAGTTCCATTCCTGTCAATTTTATAGACATTGAGGAAGTATTTTGGTGTCCTTGATAGAGAAGTTCTGTTAAAACTAAATGAAGCAGGAATTCAAACATTTTTTTACATTAATTACGGTACACGGACGAGATTTAATGTACGACCAGTTGTTGGACAGGGTTGTTTACTTTTTCCTGTCTTTTTTACACTGATTCAAATATGAGAGAATCCCACAAGGGAGGGGGAACAAAATCCATCAAATTTAAGAGACAAGATTTAAAATTGGCTCAAGATGCCGCAAAACAGGTGAACTAAAAAAAAGAGATAACAAAAAACAACATCAATATCAGTGAAATAGATGACACTCACCTTGAAAGATTAAAATCTTTTTAATTTATTTTATATTTCGGATGTGTGATTAACAACCTTGGATGAACAGATAGTGATACGGCCCTTGGAATGCTTAGAAACATACATATGGAAATCAAGGCAAGTATCAACAAAAACCAAACTTAGACTATTCAGCAGTAACGTTAAATCAGTCTTGCAGTACGAGTCAAAAACATGGAGCCTTACAATGGCCAAAATGAAGAAACTTCAGGTATTCATTAACAAATGTCTGTGATCCATCCTGCGGATAGGGTGGCCTTACAAAATTTTGATAGAGAACAAAACCAATCTCCTATTGATCTCGAAATAAAGAAGAGGAGGTGGAAATATTAAGGTCAAACATTACGAAAAGGAAAAAGCAGGCCCTACAATGGACACAACAAGGAAAAGAAATAGGGGAAGACCGAGACTGAAATGAAGGAGGTACTAGAAAAAAATGATAGAGAATTGTCATATATGGAACAGCATCGACCAACTTTCAAAGGACAGGGGAAGTTGGAGAGGAATTGTCAGTAGCCTATGCTCCATTTGGTGAGTGAAAATGGCTCAAGTCAAGTCAAGTCAAGTCAGAACTAATCAAGTCCATAAATTCTGCACCCCTATTGCATGTTTGACAAATTTATAGACATAAGGACAGAGAGAATGTCACCCGTAGTATTGCTTACGTAAACTTCAAAAGGTAGGCTATGTCAGCCATCTTTAAAAAACGCCGTTTCGAGTTGATAGTTATATTATTAATAAATGACTAGTCGAGGCAGCCACGCTGCATATCCCCGCAAATAATTGAAAGAAATAAACTATGACTATAATGAGCATAACTAGTACTATTCCATGGTTATGGGAATTAGAATTAGAATTATTTATTGTCAAAACACATTTACAATAAATAGTTATAACACATTAATACATGAACATATTCTTAAATCAAACGAAATTAAAGACTATATATTACAGTAATAAACCTTGGGTGGTGGCAACTCAAAAATGGATCATGCATTAATCCTGCATGTATATATAATTTTAATCACGAAAGCCTTTCATTATTTGAATATAAATATAAGGTTTTTTTTCAAATTACATACAAATGTGGGGTGACCATAATGACTTAATTTTTTCCTTGACAATTGTTTATGTATTTAATTAAAGCTTTATGTACTATTAAAGAACTGCTATTTAGAATGAAAGGTATTTTGTAGTCGGTTAATGAGTCTAAATTCTTAAAACAACATTTGAGTTTAATAATTAATTCTTTTCTAAAAGTTGTATAAGCCGGACAATGAACAAAGAAATGCATTTCATCTTCAATTGCACCGGTGTCACATTTTGGACATATTCTGTTGTTTTGGGGAATATTTTGATATCTGCCTTTCTCTATTGCTAGAGTGTGGGCACTTATTCTGAATTTACAAATTGTTGTTCTATCTGACCTGAATCTACAGTTATCTACATAGAAAGGTCTCTGGTTTTGTCTGTAAATAGTTTTATAGAAAGACAGCTTTTTACTTTCAGCTATACTGCTGTTCTGAGTTTGTACTGTATGGTCATATAGTCTTTGTTTAATTGATGTTAATGCAGATTTGATATTTTCAGTACAATTAATTAAATAGCCAAAGCCTAGTTTCTTAACCCACATTTTTAGTCCCCTACCGGCGAAAGCCGAAGGGGACTATAGGTTTGCGCTCTGTCCGTCCGTCTGTCCGTCTGTCCGTCTGTCTGTCACGCCTCAGTTTTCCACACTTTTTTTCTAAATGCTTATAGATAATGAACTGATTTTTGGTATGTGAGTTTACCTTGATGAGTTACAGATCAAGTTTGAGTTTCGTGTCAGTCCACAATTTTTTATGGGAGTTATGGCCCTTTGAACTTTGAAAATTCACGTAAATTTCAGTTTTCCGCACTTTTTTTCTAAACGCTTATAGATAATGAACTGATTTTTGGTATGTGAGTTTACCTTGATGAGTTACAGATCAAGTTTGAGTTTCATGTCGGTCCACAATTTTTAATGGGAGTTATGGCCCTTTGAACTTTGAAAATTCACTAAAATACCAGTTTTCCGCACTTTTTTTCTAAACGCTTATAGATAATCAACTGATTTTTGGTATGTGAGTTTACCTTGATAAGTTACAGACCAAGTTTGAGTTTGGTTTCAGTCCATAATTTTTTATGAGAGTTATGGCCCTTTGAATTTTGAAAATTCACGTAAATTTCAGTTTTCCGCACTTTTTTTCTAAACGCTTATAGATAATGAACTGATTTTTGGTATGTGAGTTTACCTTGATGAGTTACAGATCAAGTTTGAGTTTCGTGCTGATCCACAAATTTTTATGGGAGTTATGGTCCTTTGAACTTTGAAAATTCACTAAAATATCAGTTTTCCACATTTTTTTTTCTAAACGCTTATAGATAATGAACTGATTTTTTGTCTGTGAGTTTACCTTGATGAGTTACAGATCAAGTGTAAGTTTAGTCCCCTACCGGCGAAAGCCGAAGGGGACTATAGGTTTGCGCTCTGTCCGTCCGTCTGTCCGTCTGTCCGTCTGTCTGTCACGCCTCAGTTTTCCACACTTTTTTTCTAAATGCTTATAGATAATGAACTGATTTTTGGTATGTGAGTTTACCTTGATGAGTTACAGATCAAGTTTGAGTTTCGTGTCAGTCCACAATTTTTTATGGGAGTTATGGCCCTTTGAACTTTGAAAATTCACGTAAATTTCAGTTTTCCGCACTTTTTTTCTAAACGCTTATAGATAATGAACTGATTTTTGGTATGTGAGTTTACCTTGATGAGTTACAGATCAAGTTTGAGTTTCATGTCGGTCCACAATTTTTAATGGGAGTTATGGCCCTTTGAACTTTGAAAATTCACTAAAATACCAGTTTTCCGCACTTTTTTTCTAAACGCTTATAGATAATCAACTGATTTTTGGTATGTGAGTTTACCTTGATAAGTTACAGACCAAGTTTGAGTTTGGTTTCAGTCCATAATTTTTTATGAGAGTTATGGCCCTTTGAATTTTGAAAATTCACGTAAATTTCAGTTTTCCGCACTTTTTTTCTAAACGCTTATAGATAATGAACTGATTTTTGGTATGTGAGTTTACCTTGATGAGTTACAGATCAAGTTTGAGTTTCGTGCTGATCCACAAATTTTTATGGGAGTTATGGTCCTTTGAACTTTGAAAATTCACTAAAATATCAGTTTTCCACATTTTTTTTTCTAAACGCTTATAGATAATGAACTGATTTTTTGTCTGTGAGTTTACCTTGATGAGTTACAGATCAAGTGTAAGTTTCGTGCCGGTCCACAAATTTTTATGGGAGATATGGCCCTTTGAAGTTTGAAAATCTATTGCAATTTTCTTTTCTAAACTTTTTTATTGTTCCTTGTAGATAATAAACTGATCAAGTTTAGGTATTCATTCGTTTGACAAATTATTACCAGTGACTGAAATATGAGGCCGGTAGGGGACTTAGTATTGTTTTGCAATACTCTCAGAATGCTTGTTATTGTTGTAATCCATTTATTGTTATCAGGAATATTATTATAGACTTTATTAACTAATGTATTTGTTGAATTTGAAATATGATCCCAAAATTTTATAGCTATTAATTTTACTTTTTCTACAAGTGGGTGTCTATTAAGCTCTGTTAAGCATGCAACATTTGTTGCTTTGCTGTGTATTCCTAGTATTTCTTTAATAAATTTTAAATGTAAGTGTTCAAAGGGGTCAGTATCTTTTAAGTGACAAAATGCTCCCCATAATTCACACCCATAAAGTGTTATTGGACTTACAAGAGAATCAAAGAGTTTTTCCATTAGACAACATGCATTATCCAGTCCAATAGTTTTTTTTATTTTGAACCAGGCCTTGCGACCCTTTTCCATTAATAATTTGGTTGAAACATTTATATTACCATTATATTTAAAAGTTATTCCAAGGTAACAATATGTTTTTACTGTTTCAATGGGGGAGTTATTAATTTTAAAACTATTTATATGGGTTTTTCCATTGGAATTAAATACCATTACTTTTGATTTTTGTCTCGCCTGCGAAGCAGAGCGGGACATAGGTGTTACTTTACCGGCAGCGGCGACGGCGGCGTTAACTTTTTGGAAAAGTTTTATGAGCACCTCCATATCTCAAGAACTATAGGCCCTGGGTTGATGAAACTTGGTATGAATATGCCCCAGTATTAGCTTACCACAGTTGCATCCCCATCTTTTGACCTTGACCTTGATTTTTCGGTTGAGTGACTTTGACAATTTTCAATACATATAATAGCAATGGAAAAGTTTTGCGAGCACCTCATATCTCAAGAACTATAGGTCCTAGGTTGATGAAACTTGGTATGCATATGCCCCAGTAGTAGCTTACCACAGTTGCATCCCCATCTTTTGACCTTGACCTTGATTTTTCGGTTGAGTGACTTTGACAATTTTCAATACATATAATAGCAATGGAAAAGTTTTGCGAGCACCTCATATCTCAAGAACTATAGGTCCTAGGTTGATGAAACTTGGTATGCATATGCCCCAGTATTAGCTTACAACAGCTGCATCCCCATCTTTTGACCTTGACCTTGATTTTTCGGTTGAGTGACTTTGACAATTTTCAATACATATAATAGCAATGGAAAAGTTTTGCGAGCACCTCATATCTCAAGAACTATAGGTCCTAGGTTGATGAAACTTGGTATATATATGCCCCAGTAGTAGCTTAGCACAGTTGCATCCCCATCTTTTGACCTTGACCTTGATTTTCCGGTTGAGTGACTTTGATTATTTTTATCGCATATATTTGCAATGTTTTAGTTCTATAAACATCTTTTGATCTCAGAAACTGAAAATCCATGTAAATTCAAAATATAGTGGAAGTAAGAAAGAATAATTGTTTCTGATGGTGCCGGCAGGCGAGACATACTTTAGTGTTAACTCTTGTTGTTCATTTACATCTAATTTCCAAGAAGAGCAAAATTTGTCTAGTATCTCTAGAGATTTTTGTAGACCATTAGCGGTGCTGGACAACAAAATAATATCATCAGCATAAAGTAAAGAATTGATTGTGAGATCACCCAAAATAACGGGATCGTTATTGCTTTCATTGATGTTGGCAACCAGGTCATTGATATATAAATTAAAAAGAATGGGTCTTAAGACATCTTCTTGTTTTACTCCACACCTTGAAATAGATTTTTGGCCTAGGCCTTCTTTAAATTTAATTCTGCAATATGGATCTTTGTACATTGAGTGAATTATATTAAAAATTTGGGTGGGAAATTTATTTTCACAAAGTTTATAGAAAAGGCCTTCCCTCCACACTGTGTCGAAGGCTTTTCTTAGATCTATAAAAGCTGCAAACACTTTCTTTTTCTTTGTTTTATATGTATCAACAATTGATTTAATTGTAAATATATGATCAGTGGTTCTGGATTTTTCTTTAAATCCTATTTGGTTTTCACTTATAAGATTGTTATTGTTAATGAATTTAATGACTCTTGCTAATATTATTTTATTAAATAATTTACCTAAGTTTGAAGTTAATGAAATTCCTCTGTAGTTTGCCGGGTTGGTTTTATCTCCTTTTTTATGTATTAGAGAAATGTAACTCTCATTCCACGCTTTAGGGAAACAACCTTTTTCAAAAATAAAATTAAAAAGTTTTAGAAGTGGTTCTATAAGTTGATGTATGCCATATTTTAGCATTTCATTTGAAATTAAGTCCCTTGATGTGGACTTTCCATTTTTAAGAGTTTTGATTGCTTTCATGATCTCCTCTTTGTTTATAGGTTCATCAAATTCAGTTTTATTTGGATTATTTAGATTTTTATAATTATTAATGTGGGTTTCCAGTTTATCTTTGATGGAATTGTGAAAGTTGTTGTTTGGTATTTGATTAGAATGATTATTTATTTTTTCAAAGAAATTGCTAAATTCATCCATATTTAAAATATCATCATTGTTTCCACTAGAGGAATGCTGCATTCGGTTTATCATGTTCCAAAATGTTTTTGGGTCTTTGTTCATGTTTGAATATATATCATCACATATTTGCTTTTTAAATTTTTTCTCTTCTATTTTACATTTTCTTCTATATTTAGAAAGAAAAGAATAATACTTAATTCTATAGGTTTCATTATTAGGGAATTTATTAACAAGGGAAAGATAACTTTTAACAGTAATTCTGAGGTCTCTACAAGAATCGGAGAACCATTCTGTCTTTTTTTTCTTATTTTTTTTGCTGGGTGATTTACCTTTAACAAATTTAGCAGACATTGAAGCTGTTTCATGTAAGATTGAGTTGATATTATCTACGGCCAAATCGCTGTCGCTATAATTATATGTGTTAAAAATTTCTGAAGTTTACATTTTATTGGATCACTTTGTAAATTGGCTTTATAATTTTCTATTGCTTCAGTATTCCATAAAAAATTTCCTGGTAAAGTATCCAGATTATTTCTATGATTATTAGGATTATTATAAAAACATGTCAGTAAACAACAGTTTAACAAACAATGATCTGACAAGTCTGTTAAATCTCCTACTTTAAAGCTGCAAATACCTTGCAGCAATTCATTATTCACCAGAGTGTAGTCAACTACACTACTTCCATTATAGGTAGTACAAGTATATTTACCATTGAGATCTCCAACTGTTCTTCCATTTAATATACTAAGACTTGTTTCTTTACAGAGGTTTAGGAGGAGTTTACCACTTTTATTAGATGGTTTGTTATCCATATTATTTCTAGGGGAGGGGGAGTCGTAAATATAAAATTGGTCGTCAGAATTGGGGTGTTCAGATTCATCATATGTGACATAGTCTGGATTTAACTTTGTGTAAGCATTGAAGTCGCCTTGGATTACAATATCGCCCTGAGAACTATAGTTTTCAATATCACTCAAAAGTTTGGAGTATAAAACATTTAAATCTTCGTTGTTGCCAGTTGAACCTTCAGGTGAGAAGTAAATAATTCCCAGAAATACATCTTTTTATGGCCCGACCACGTATGTGGATCGGACATATAGTTTTACCCTTGTCCGTCCGTCCGTCCGTACGTCCGTACGTCCGTACATAGGTCCGTCCGTAACACTTTGGTTAAGTTCTTGGTTAAGGTCCATTACTCGGATACTAGATGTTGGGGGTCAATGATATTTCACCACCAGATGGGTCTTGGGTAGGACTACACCACCCACTAGAAATTAGGTCACTGTGACCTATATTTCATGCATGAACGACTTCGGTTAAGTTCTTGGTTAAGGTCCATAACTTGGATACTAGATGTTGGGGGTCAATGATATTTCACTACTAGATGTGTTTTAGGTAAGGTGACACCACCCACTAGAAATTAGGTCACTGTGACCTATATTTTACGCATGAATGACTTTGGTTAAGTTCTTGGTTAAGGTCCATATCTCAGATACTACATGTTGATGGTCAATGGTATTTCACCACTAGATGTGTCTTGGGTAACATGACACCACCCAATAAAAATTACGTCACTGTGACCTATATTTTATGCATGAATGACTGCGGTTAAGTTCTTGGTTAAGGTCCATAAATTGGATACTAGATGTTAGGGGTCAATGATATTTCACTAATACTTGTGTCTTATGTAAGGTGACACCATCCACTAGAAATTAAGTCACTGTGGCCTATATTTTACGCATGAATGACTTTGGTTAAGTTCTTGGTTAAGGTCCATATCTCAGATACTACATGTTGATGGTCAATGGTATTTCACCACTAGATGTGTCTTGGGTAACATGACACCACCCAATAAAAATTAGGTCACTGTGACCTATATTTTATGCATGAATGACTTCGGTTAAGTTCTTGGTTAAGGTCCATAAATTGGATACTTGATGTTGGGGGTCAATGATATTTCACCACTCGATGAGTCTTGGTAACATGGCACCAACCACCAGAAATAAGGTCACAGCAACCTATATTTTACACATGAACACTTTTAATTAATTTCTGGGTAAAGGTCCATATCCCAGTAAATACACATTGAGGGTCAATGATATTTCAAGAACGGGAGGGCCATCCTGTGGCTCATAGACACATTATCTAGTTTTAAATTAAAAAAAGATTTCAACAATTTGACCCAAACGATATCGGGATTACTAAAGGGTAGTTTGGAAACACCAGTTTTTAAATTATTTTTTACATATATTGAAATACCACCAGAGAAGCGTCTAGCTTTTTTATGTTTATTTCTAGTACTGCTAGTTATGCAAGAAAATTCAGGAATATCAATTTGTGGATTGTCACCACCACACCAAGTTTCAACTAAACTTAAAACATCTATATTACATATGGCTTCAAGAAAATCATCATCAGTTGCTTTATTAAGGGAAAATCCATGTATGTTCCACATGGAAATGTTTAAATTTTTGAGTAATTTTTTAGACATTTTGAATTTGTTTCAAAGAAAATCATAGAATTTCATAAAATGGGTTCCTGAACAAGTGCATTAATGTGAAGATATCATGGTATTACAAAGCCGTCATAACTGAATTATTAAACAATGACAAGTCATCCAAGACTAAAATCCCCCTGCGCATGAAAAAGAACACAAAACATAGTCCCTTTTAGCTATGCTCGCATTTAGGTAATGCCTACTCCATATTAACATTTAAAACACAATTTTACCGCAATCAGCGAGATATGATTAGATATGCAGTATATTCCTACACACTCCCCGCCTAATTTCTTCATACAGAATCGTGATTCTCTTTACACTTGTTATCAAATTTTGTTTTAGCACATATGAATTGCTGTTCACGCCTATTTGGCTAATGATTAACCTTAAATAGAAATAAATTTTATATTGTAGATATATATGCTATTTCTGAGGAGGCCATTTTCAATATATTTTCTTCTAATACATTGTTTTGAATATTTTGTACTGCTGAAATGGTACTTTCATCTTTAAAGCACAATTTTAATATTTTTTTACTGAATTTATTTCTTAATTTAACACGCAATCTGTCGGCCTTCTTGAAAATGGCCGCCATGTTGAATTTTCGATTTGGGTCCATAGCCAATATTGTTAAGTATGCTATTTTTATCACCGTGCAAAGTTTCATGCTTTTACCATATTTTGGACATTTTTCACTTTCTATTGGACTATAGAAACTGAATGTCTGTATTGTCTACGCAGGCAAATGTACCGATCCTGATTTCATTCGAAACTCATATTTTTTGTCATGGAAGAATTTTTACGGCACTTTCATATGAAAGAAGCAGAGATACCAATGGGGCATCTGAATGTCCAAAGTCCGGAAGGGTAAAGAAAAAGCCAATAAACACCAACGAGAACAGCACAAGAAACAGACACAAAAACACTTAGCGTATACATTACCAGTGTTGTTCTATTTGCAAATCTTTTGTTTTTTGCTTTTTTTTTGTATTTTCTTTGTTTCTTATACAAAGACCGAATTCTTTACTTTAACAAAACCAAAAGCTTGTTGCATTGATCAAATAGTTGAATGTCTAAAACAAAAGAATATTCTTTTTTATTTTGCTTTCACCAGAAACATTTCATATATTAGTTTTTAACCCAAGAAACTTTGATGAACCAAATTCACAGTAAAGTTTTCAATGAAAATATTTAATATAAATGCACAAAACATAACTGTAAGCACATTAAATAACTTAACTAAATGCACAAAAATAACTGTTAGCACATTATATAACTAAACTAAATGCACAAAAATAACTGTAAGCATAGAAAATAACCAAAAACTCCTTCCAAGCGTATTGACAAAGTATTAAGTCATTTATGCTTGAAGGCTGTAGTTAAAGTCAATCAATGTCATCCACCTTAAGCTTAAAGAAACAGCTTATAATGATTATAAGAATGTCGATACCTCCAACTAACCCATAGCCGACAGCAAATCCCTCTATGTCTTGATCAGTAATAACAAAAGTGTATCCCATCAGTAATCCATCGTGCACAAAATCGAAAAACTTGTAGGCATAAACAGCAGTTCTTCCGATCGACCGTACCAAATGTGTATAATACTACCCAGACGATTGAAAGTCCTAATAACGCCTTGGCAACATCGCAATCTAAATATGTTCCATTATTAACTCGACATATTAAAAAGAATTCAGCTATGACCATACAAATACCAACTCCCATTCGACATCGCCAAATAATCGCCTTGTCTGTTGTACAACACTTTAAAATATGTTTGAAAACAAATGACGATATATCAAAGGCATCGCAATCATGTTCAATACAACCCATTTTTTCGCTAATGTTCTTGTCAAATGATATTTAATTTTTCAGTAGTACGTATTTTTATAACTGTGCAACCAATGATTTTTATTATGCTTTTTAAAAACTTTCGTCATATGCAAATTTACTGTATAAATAGTTTGGAATCGAAAAAAATGGTTATGCACCACGAATGGTTAAACACCACGAATATCCAATTGTACAAGATCAAGCCCAGTTCTACATTTTGTTGTATGCTCTTATATATTTTCGAGTACTCCAGAATATGTGTTGGAAAGTCACTGTTTACAAACTTCCATTTTTTTACGTACTGATCTAGAATTGTGGCTATCTCTAATGCATTTTATAAGTTTACTTCGTTTATACATTGTTGTAATATTTTTTTTTTTGCTTTAGTGTTTTGTTTGTTCAAATCTTGTCTCCTACCGGTCTTTCAATTTTTCTACCCCTAGCGTGTTTGATGAAGGTTAGTCCAGTAAAGCGCTTCAAACGCATTGAATGTTTGTATTTTCATCATTTATAAAAATAATATCAATATGTGGATCATGTCTTTCTGGCACATATTCCATATTCTTTGGTTTTTAATATTATTTCAGAGATTGGCTTAAGTGCCTTGTAGAGGTCGTAGACAGCTCCCCCGTGCTTTAGTAGTATTCTCTTATATATTGTCGAGTACTGGAATATTTGTTGGAAAGTCTCTGTTTACATATTTCCAGTTTTTTGACGTTCTGATTTAAAGTTACGGATTAAAACTTTTTTTTTATTTAGTTGTAAAAAATAAGTAACAAATCATGAGCCTCTGAACACAGCATCTCGTCAGATAGTCAACACGGTTTAAGAGCTTGAATCTGCGAATCTCAACTCGTTATCACCATACAAGACCGTACAAAGAACATCTCGGACAGCATACAGATCGATGTCTTGTTGCTTGATTTCTCAAACCTTTTTGATCGAGTACCACACGAACACCTGTTATTGAAACTAAATCATTACGAAATAAGAGATAAACTTTGCTTTGGATACAAAACTTCCTTCGTGATCGAACTCAACAGGTGATGCTTGAAGGATCCAAATCTTCAACATGTAAAGTGGACTCAGGTGTCCCTCAGGGAACAGTACTTGAACCCCTATTATTCCAGGTATTTATTAATGATCTACCAGATGAAGTACATTCTAATGCAAGACTCTTTGCAAATTATTGCTTGTTGTACTGAGTGATATAAACATAGCCTCTGACCAATCAACACTCTAACAAAATCTTAAAAAATTGGATGATTGGGTGAACCAGTGGCAGATCTCTTTTAGTGCGGACAAATGCTTCACCTTACACGTCAGTCGAAAAAGAAGATCAGCAAGTATGAATACAAGGTGAAGCTGCATAACTAGGCCCTAGAAGAAAAACGGGATAGAAATTACTTGGAAGTCATTTTAAGCAATAATCTGAGCTGGAATAAATATGTTAACAACATTCATGTAGACCTTATTGCACCATCGGATTTCTCTGAAGAAACATATATGCCTGCCCAAGGGAAGTTAAATATACACCCTATACCACACTTGTACCCCCAATCGACGAATACGTATTATGTTCATCAATAAAACATGTTAAATGTAATAGACTCGTAATGGGTAGTCTTTTTGCACCGAAAGCAACCTGGATATCTTCTAGACGGGCATCGATACCTTTACAAACCGACAAAACATCAAGAATACATTTCTCTTACCGCACTGTCTTTACAGTGATCGTCATTACTTGGAATTTTTGAGTTTGGAATTTATCCTTAAATTATTTGTGATATCGCTAAAAAATAAATTTGAAATACTAAGCTTAAGAAAATTTCTCTGTTATGTGAGATGTCGGTCTTTATCAATAAATTTAAATTTCCCAAATATAAAACATGTATTGTATTAACACTCAGTTCAATTAAAATCATGACAATTATGGGTTTCCACAACTTTATTTCAAGTAGAAAATTGCATAACTTTTTATAAACTTTTATGCGTTTTTTGTATCGAACCTCTAAAACTAGTACAGCACTGCACAATGACGGCTATTTTGTTTTTTTAATGTAATAACATTAAACAAACATATCTTTCTTTTCAAACAAAATCGTCAAATTGACGGTTGGGTTTTCACATGTTCAAAGACAGACTTAAATTTACAGCCTTGGTATTTTCTGTACTTAATGTATAATTTTTAGTAAAAAAATGAAATGAACCCCAAGACGCTTGAGTATTGAAATTTTTGGTCTAGCGAGGAAAATTGTCATTTGCTATATACATTTTTTACTTGGATGACCATTGTCTAGCGAGCAATAATTGGCAGTCTATACATTTATACTTAAATGACCATTGTCAAGCGAGCAATAATTGGCTTTATACATTTATACTTGAATGACCATTGTCTAGCGAGCATATTGGCTCTATACATTTATACTTGAATGACCATTGTCTAGCGAGGATATTGACTATATACATTTATACTTGAATGACCAGCGAGCAATATTTGACTTTATACATTTACTGGGATAGCCATTGTCTAGCGAGCAGTAATTGACTATATGCATTTTACTGAGATGACAATTGTCTTGCAAAAATAATTGACTATATATACATTTTTACTGAGAAGACAATTGTCTTGCGAGCAATAATTGACTATATACATTTTTCTTTAATGACAACCGTCTAGCGAGCAATAGTTGACAATATACAATCGCCTATGAGAGATATTGACCGATGATTTTAAACAAATAAAAAGATGTGGAAACAACCAACAATTTAAAACCGGCAATTCAAAAATCACAATGGAAAACAGCCAGCAGTCTTCAACATGACAGATGTCACTGCTCGCTGTCTTGCATTGGCCCAAGAC
This sequence comes from Arcuatula senhousia, assembly GCA_963971305.1. NCBI lineage: Eukaryota > Metazoa > Mollusca > Bivalvia > Mytilida > Mytilidae > Arcuatula > Arcuatula senhousia. The sequence continues at coordinate 13,664,563 of OZ020306.1, forward strand.
TAAAAATACAATACATAAGATTCAAACAAATCCCTAGATTATCAACGAAAGAAAAGTAGCCCAGGCATAACTACTTAAAAGATATTCATTTTCCTGATAGTGAACACACAAAAAAGTATATTAAGTTGTACACTTTATGGTAACATGCCACAATTATTCTAAATATGTTTCAAATTGCTCAACTCGAAAAAAAATTTTTGTAGAAAATCTCAAATGGCCTTACTCGCAAAAAAAAATGTTTGTTGAAAATTGGACGTGACCTTCGTTTAATAATTTGGAAAAGTATATTATTTGCAATATACCATCTTAATTTTTTTTTATCTAAAAATGGGTTTCATTCATTCATTACACCTACAGTTTCAAAACATTACAAGGATCTCTATGACATGTGTACCGGCTTAATATTGTATTAACGTCATTTTTATCCGGATGACACGGAATTTATAAAATCGACAAAAACTGAATGATTCTCTATTCATGAAGAGGAGGCTAGGGGAATGCAAGCTTTATACCTGTAAGTAAAAATATTTTGATGTTGAGTAACCCTTTTTTTGGTAAGAAATGATTTTAATGGTGTTATGCCAAATTTAACACGTTATCGTATGGTACTACATTTATTTGATCAATTCGTTGCATGTATTGTTGTTGATAGATATATTTGTTGGGGTCGCCTAAATAAAATTAATGTCAACTGAAATGTTCCTTTCAAATTATCGCTAATATATAAACTACTCTTCCTTTTCAGTTTCAGTAAACGACATTAACTGTTATCTTGTACCAGGATGATGGACTCTATATCACACAGGCTTAAAACTTATAGTCAAAGGATAACCGATGGAGACTTTAACAAGGATAAGATAATGGTACGTGGCCCTTGTTGTCTATATGTCTTTATTTTAAGAAAAAGGGGGTTTTGGTTATTCAAAAGGGTCTTTATCCAAAAATTCTCGAAAGTAGCAAAATTAGAATAACAATAAATTGGTAAAACGTATGTGCACGACAGCTAGAAATGGACGCTTTTCGGGCAAGACTGTACTCTTACACAGTAGACATATACAAAGAAATACATAATTGACATTCGAATCTCCATTGTTGTTTAACCTTACAGAAAACACAAACACACCTAACGACAGCCATCAGTCCAAATTATATGCTCCGGGAGAGTTAACAGTTCGTGTTTGTTGTAGCACACACGCTGCATGGCAATAAATCAAATACGGTGAGGGTATACTGTCCTGATGTTCACGTTATATATTTTGTTACAAACTTCCCCCTTTGATTAATTTAAAACAAAAAATCCAATTAAAATATCATCGAATTTATGTCCTTTATTCAATATAAATCCATTCAAGAAGCTAATTGAATTAAGTATCTTTGATTCTTTCTTTTTAGGAATTTGTGATGAAAATAGGAACCTCACGTCACAGAAATTTTCTTCTACTTCTTCTGTGTATCCAGTTTTTCTTCATTTGTTATGTAACAACAAGACACTCTACTGTTGACCATAGACATAGCAGAGTTCGTCGTAGTACCAATGATATTGATAGCATCAAGGGCATTAAAGACTCGAAAGAATATTTACTTATACTTTGTACAACGTTAGTTCCCTCTATCGAAAGAGACATTGTTCACGTAAATACAATGCGAAATTGGAAAAATCTTGACAGCGATATCCTGCCGGTTTTATTTTTAGACGAAAAGTACATTGAAACAAGAAAAACCTTTACTGATAATGGGTGGGTAGTTTTTCCAGTCGAACACGCCTCGCATGAAGGGAATCCAATAGTAAGAGAATTTTTCAGAACAATCAAAACGAATTTCAGATCTCAATATATTGGATATGCAAATTCGGACATTTTATTCAATGACGATTTGGCAAAGACTTTGAGATTGATTGATAATTCTTACAGACCTTTCATTGAAAGAACGAATGAGATTTTTGTTTCTGGATCACGATATGATGTAGAAAACATAACATCCATGGATTTCTCGACTCACGATAAGATCCTTCAAGCGAAACTGAATTTTTCGACAAGGCATTCCCCAATGGGACAAGACTACTTTATAACGGACTATTTCTATGCCTGGGAAATGATTCCTGAGATCGTTGTCGGTAAACAGCGGATTGATAACTGGATATTGATAAACGCCTACGAATTTAATCATACTGCTATAGATTCCTCCGAGGCGATTACTGCTATTCATCAGACGGTAGACAAAGGTTCTTGGGCTGCAGCAAGAAGGAACACTGAACTCACAGACCCAATGTACAACGAAAATCTATTGAAAAAGGTTCAACAGGATTTCATTTATTTTCAAACCGGTAACTTAGATTGCTTACCCTACGAGTTGAATTATACCGTGTCGCACGATTTAGTTCTCATTCAGAGACCACGCATTGCTCCATTTTGCAAACGACAAGACGCAATGGTGGAAGTTTTACGACAGAGGAAGGAGAAAATTGACAGACAACAAAAGTTAATGGAGATTAAGAAACAACGAATGGAGGAACAACGGAAATTGCAGAAAAAATTAGATGAAATACGAAAGATGAACAATGTTAAAGCAAAGCAGATAAAAGAAGCAGCAGAAAAGCTAAAGGCACAAAAGAAGAAGGTTAAAGAAGCCTCCGACAAACTGGCAGTTCACAATAAATATTTCATGACACACGAGAAAAAATAAAGAGAACGATGTTAAGTTCTACATATGGATAGTAGTTCAATGTTAATAGATCGGCAGCGCGTCGCAAAGTAATCGAGAAAGACGATGTTCCGGTATAGCAATACGAAATACGCCGGAAATGCTTGGTGGTCTTCGAGAATGATCAGTTGTCTGAACACTTTAAACATGTTGCAGATAACGAGACGTTTGGTCTTTGTTGGAAAAAAATCAATCCAGTTTATAATTTGTTGAATTTTATGACGAATGTGAATGGTATCAATAAAAAAATTCTATAAAGTCTGCTTTTTATTACATCCCATAAAATCGTATCATTCATTATGCCAAATGTTGTCAAAATGTCTACAATCTGGAGTATTTTGCATGCTTATAAGTCTCTTGTCATACAATATGATCCGAAGCTGTGAGATCAATATAAGATTGCACTTTGTCCGTCTGTCTGGTTTTAGTCCATAAAAATGTTTTGAATACTACTCCTTTGAAACTTGTGAACATATTTTCCTGAAACTTTTGTACAGTACATATATAGATCATATGTAACTGTGCAAACTACTAGAATTATAACCCTTTGAACTTTTAAACTTATCGGTTTTCTGCGACAAGGTGTTGGCGCAATTACTCTGCAACTTCTCAACTGTATAAACATTCAGAAGCAACGAATAAACGAGATGAAGCTGCGCATTAATAGTACTGTAAGATTTCGCTCAAAAGATTTATTATCATTATTTTGGGGATTAATACCCTTTTATATGATTTATAGCTTAAGATTGACAGTGCAACTCCACGTATACAAGAACAAATGTATACATGGACAACCACATTAAGTAAAGGAGTCTAAATCCTTTGCTGGCTACAAATATCATGCATGATTTCGATAGTTATGTCTCCCCCACCCCACTTTTGTGGGAGACATATGATTTTGTCGTGTCCGCCCGTCCGTCTGTCCGTCACAAAGTTTGTCAGCGCAACTCCTCTGACACTACTGAACCGAATTCAAAGAAACTTGGTATATAGGTAGGACACCATATGTAGTTGTGCACATTACCAGGAAATTTTGATCCTCAAATTTTTATGGGAGTTATGACCCTTTGAACTTGCTTGAAATCCTCATTTATCATCTTGTCAGATCAACTCCTCTGAAACTATACTGAACAAATTCAATGAAACGTGGTATATAGGAAGGACACCATATGTAGTTATGCATATGACCAGGAAATTTTGATCTTTAATTTGATTTCTGTTTAAGGGTTTGATAACTTGTGATAACTTGACAGGCAAACTCGTTTGAATGTCTTGTTACAGTTAAGGACAATGCTATGATGTTTCAGAATGAACTAAGGGTGAATATATCTTCATGTAAAAAGGAAGAAATAATAAAAAATTCGAATTCTTGAAATAAAAAATAGATTTCTTGATATATTTATTGATATCAAGAATTATAATTTTTGATATCAGAAAAAAATACCGTAAAGCTTTTTTTTTTTTTTTTTTTTAGTTTTTAGTTAAGTTTTTATTTTCGCGGACATTTATTTTCGCGATTAAATAATATACTCAATACATATTTATGTTGATACTATTTTACGCGGGTTCATATTTTCGCAATAGAGTAATGGTCGCGAATATAGCGAAAATTAGAACATCGCGAAAATTTTTCACTTTCAAAAATGTATTATTTGATATCAAGTAATCTATTTTTGGATATCAAGAATTCGATTTTTTGTAATACCCCACCCCTTGATATTGAGCATATCATATGATTAGTTGCATTTTGGCAATAAAAACAAATTTATAGTCATGGCAATAGATCACCTGACAAAATATCTACAAAACAAACCCTGAATTAATCATCATCGTTGGTGAATAAGGAAAACTTGGTGATGAGCTAATTGTTGGGTAGTTTTGTCAGTGGAGCACACATTTCAATTGTATATCACTATATAAGAACATTTTCACATTTCTTATGTTTGATTTGCAGTTAATTTGTAAATTTTTTATTCTTCTCAATTCTGAGTTTCCAGAGATCTTACAGAAAAGTTGACAGTTAGCTTACCACAAGTCAATGCCACTTCACAAAACATTTAAATACAAATTGTACGTGTTTGCAAGTTATAGAAAGCACTTATCATTGAAATAGGAAGGACTTACCATTCTTTCTTTAAGTGGTCATTCATGCGGAAATAAGTAGGTCACAGCCAGCATCTGCAGCATGCATTGAGCTTAGCCTCTCTAGGTACACATTCCCTTCCAATATGTATAGTGTGGTACTTGAATGTAAATTGGAATTGAGATTCTCCCTGTAACAGTTCATCCATGCAAAAAAGTACCTCACTTCTAGGATCGGAAGCATGCATACTCATATCATCCCTAGGTACGCTTGCCAGTACCATACCAATATTTTTGATGTGATACTTAACTTATCAGTTAAAGATTAATGGACTTGGACCACTTTCTTGAAGTGGTCATCCATGCAGAAAAAGTAGGTCAAAGCCAGCATCTGAAGCATGCATCAAGCTTAGCCTCCCAAAGTTCACGTACCATACCAATATGTTTAATGTGGCACTTATAAGTAAATTGGAATGGAATGACTTTAACCATTCTTTTTGTAAGGGGTGATCTTTTCAGAAAAAGTAGGTCAAAGCCAGCATCCAAAGCATGCTCTTTGCTAGGCATCTCTAGGTGCACCTTCCCTTACCAATATGGTTAATGTATTAATCATTGCTCTGTTAGAAGACACAGATATTTAGGGCATTACATAGTGAGGTAAGCTAACTAGAAGCTCCTAGGAGCTGGAATCGCTCACCTGGTATACAATGCTACTTATAAGCTGGATATACAAAGGACTTCTAGTCTGTCAAATGGTCAATTTTACCATTCTAAGGGGATTAACTCCTATTAAGAAAGGTTTTGCACCTTTGACCCCCTTACATTATTTGTTGAACTTTATGTGTTTAACCAAATGTAATTTGAACTTTTCAAATATCTTGTATAGTTTTTAAGATCTAAGGCTATTTAAGTGCAAAATTTGAAGAAAAAAAAAATAACAAGGGCAATAACTCCGTTACATCTGTTGCTGGATTTTCCTTAAAATTAAATGGCTGGTAGATCTTAAGATGCTGATCACTTTTGCTACTTCTGAAATTTTATTATCAGTAACCATTTTGGAGTTATTTGCAAAAACTGCTATATACCCCTTTTGTTCTTTTTTTAGCTATAGCAGCCATGTTTTTAATCAAACTAAAAATTTGAATGATGATTTGTAAAGGACAAACAAATGAACAATCCTATCATATTTTGGTTCATTTGGCCAATTGGTTTGGGATAAGAAGAGTTTTGAAAAGTTCAACAAAAAGCTGTGAGAATGGTTTTGAATCACATGCTGCTGGTGAGAGGTTACTCCTTGAAATATCAATATACAGCATAAACCAAATTGACAGTTTTATACCTGTTTTGGTATTGTATCCTAAAGGTTTGACTCTATTACAATGTAGATCTTGATGTGCTAAACCAAACTTAACTTCATTTTTTCAAATATCTTACATAGTTTTCATTATATTATGCTAAAAAAGAGCAATATTCCTAAAAAAATCCAATAAAAGAGCAATAACTCCTACAATGGTTGTCTGATCTTCTTCAAAATTTAAGGCAGGTAGATCTTGATGTGCTGATCACTTTTACCCTTGCAAGAATTTTGATATCTGTTATCGTTTTGGAGTCATTTGCCAAAAAAAACCTGCAATTTATACATATGTTCTATTTTTTAGTAATGGGGGCCATGTTGTTTGTTGAAACAATAATCCAAAGGACATTTATGTAAAAGACATACAACTAAACAACCTAACAAGTTTCATTACATTGGCCAAGGGGTTTCAGAGAATAAGATTTTTGAAAAGTTGAACAATGGATGCCAAGTGATGGCAAAAGCTCACATGGCCTTTCGCCAGGTAAGCATTAAATGAGCAAACACATATAACAATATCAAAACATTTGCTCTGGTTTGCTGTAATAAATAATTGAGGCTATAAACATCGTACATTTTTTTATATCATTTATTGTTATACATAACAAAGCCACAGTAACACCCCTGTAGAAACTACTCCACAAAAATGGCACCAAAAAACAAAATACAAAGAGCATAATTCATAATAACTTAAAACCATGTTCATGACCCTTTTTTCGTGTTTCTTAAAAAAAAGCTATATTTATTGTGGGTTGAAAAATAACGTTAGTATTTTAAGCATGCAGTATTTGAATGACTGGGACAGGATACAAATAATCTTGTAAGGATTTGTCAATAAAAAATCCTATTTTTGGATTACATGTAGCAAGATCCTTAATGAGACACTTAGTGGAAGAGGATTTAAGTCTGATATACTATAAGATTTACATTCTTAAAATAAGTTTTTGACTAAAAAAGCAGTTAACAGATTGTTTTAAGCATAATTTAAAGGAATGAAAAAAAATACAGTGAATGGAGAAACATCCAATACCAAGCCAAAAGTGCATATAATGCCATATATAATGTAATTCTTGTTGTCAAATAGTACAGATCATATATCATAAATTGAAAAAATATGATGTTATACAACATTAATATAAAATCATTTCAGATCATTGATGTTATAGAGGTGTAAGAGATTATTATGCATAAAGGTTTGAATCAAAGGTTAATAATTACAGGTGTTTAGATACATGTACTAGTAGTATGTTGGTCAGTTTCACAACTGAACTTATGGGCTACATAAGGTGGTCACTTAAATAGCAGAGGAAATTCCAACCAATTATCTTAAGAATATACAAGGTTAATAAAATAGAATCTAACATTTAAAATTTAATACATGTATCACCAATTGAGGTTATAGCTAACCCATATGCCCTCAATACAACTTATTGGTTTTTTTTGTAACAAAGAAAAAAAAATCACTTAAACATTACAAATGTATACCTCTTTGCTAATATATTTAATGCATCTAGCAATATTATTATATTTTTCAATACAGGAAAAAGATTCATTTATTGCACTGTAATAGAAACTATTTTTCTGTCTTGTTTATATACAGCTTCAGAAAATATGAATACATAGATATCTATAAAATAATTTATCTAAAAAACATTTACTCAGAAATAAATAATACAATGCTGATATCTGAAATCTCCCTAAGAGGTTGCATTACATGTACTAGTATATTCTACAATCAATACTATATAGCAGGCTTGGAATTATGGCAGTCACATGTGATTGAAGTTCTAGTTTATAACCTATGCTTCTTGAAGTAATTGATCAGTCCATTGGTGGAGCTGTCATGTGATGATACTGGGTCGTTGTTCTTCAGTTCTGGTTGAATAACTTTAGCCAGCTGCTTCCCTAGCTCGACACTAAATAGATAATAGAAAAATTCTGTCATTAAGGATTTTTGGATAGCTTTTATTATACAGAAACTCCTTATACAAATACAGGATTTGGATTAAACTTAAACTCTAAAATAAATACAATTAAAAGACACATTTGGTACTTGAATGAATTATGTTTTCCTCTTGTTTGTTAAAAAGTGTACAGACCTGTTTACCCTATTTTTGGTGTGCCAATAGTTTTTAGTCCAACTGCCAGTAGTTTTGCATATTTACCAGTAGTTTTTGTACCAAATCACCAAAAAGAGTTTAGGGCTTTGAAATTCACATTAAGATACTGAGTAATAGTTTTACATGCATTTTGATCAGCATTTTACTGAAACAAAAACAACTTGGGAGAATGTCTCACGTGGACGCTTGAATTCATTACAATTTTCATTGGATCAAGCTTCGTTTGATGCAGACATAGTGAACCGGAAGTTTAAAAATTAAAGATTTTTACGCGAAACGAAACTTGATTTTACCGATTTTTCAGCGAAACGAATTTAAAAAAAAAAACTTGCCGTGACCGTAGATTTTCACGGAAAAACCGTAGACCGTAATTTTAATGCAAAAATCGTAGAAACTACGGCCAAATTGTAGTGGTAAACAGGTCTGAGTGTATCACATGAGTTGTAAAAAATGTCATGAATATTGCAAATAAAAATAAACAGTATATTTATTCATACTTAATCCAAAACAAAACTGCGAAGGATAAAGAAGCACAACTTTAAACCCTTTATTGGGAAAACTAGTCCAAATATCTCCTCCAAATGATATAAACCAGTGGTGATATATCCTTCAGGAAAAGTCCCATCATGTTAAGGTTAATACAGAATACAGACAATGTCATTTCTATATCCTGTGATGGCAGAATCTATAATTTATACATACCCCCACTGGTCATAGGAATTAATATCCCATATTGTTCCTTGTACAAATATCTTATGTTCATACATTGCTGAAAAGGCAACAAATTAAACATTTTAAGTTCAGAGTAAAAAGCGTGTGTGCATTCATCATATTTTAATGATTTATATATGACAATGATGTAAGATAACATAGTCATTTTTTTATGCTAAGTAAGGACCTTCCACTTGTTTACTTATAAACATTTGTAGTACTGTGAGGTTTCTTTAGTTTATAAATATCTTGGCCAAGGATACAATTTTTTTATGCAATACATGTATGTGTCAGGACTACCATTCATTAGTTCACAACACGACCTACATATGTCAGGGGTAATTTCAAAATTCATAGTGAAAAACAGACAGCAGCCTTCAATGTGACCAATGGTCCTTGTACAAAATTGTTTTGCAATCTGCATAAGTTTATTAAATAAAATCAATACATCACAAATTAAAAGTTGAATAAACTTTGTGAGGAGATAACCCTACCTATTAAAACTCCTAGAGTGTATGGTGTTAATTTCTGAAATACTATGGAATTGCTGGGACGATTTCCTTCAAAAACCTAAAAGAAAACATAAAAAAATCATTATTCAACTTGGCCTCAACAAATAGTAAATTTTGACTATTTTCATGTTTGAAGTTATTTTTGGAAAAAAGAGCTTAAATGTGTAATACTGTCAAAGTAATATTGATTGGTTCCTGCAATTTTTAAGGTTCCAAAGGTAGATTTATCCAAAAGACCAATGCATGTGACTTTTTCTGTTGATAAAGTTTTCAAAAGTAAGAATTCAGGCCCTTTTTCATGAAAATAACCTTCTTCAGAGTTCCATTTCCACACAGTAAGAGTTAATTTGCTACTTTAATTTTTAATGTAATATCTTATGTACATGTATGACTAACACAAGTTTTTATCATTTTATCATTGAAAATTTTTCATTTTGTACAGTGTAATAATGACATACTAAGGTCATTTTTTTCTGCTGGTGCTCAGTGCTTCTTAAACATGTGCCTAGAGGAAATTACAAATATCACCAATTATTATGATAACTCTTTGAGTTTGAAGCAAAAAGACACCAATGGGGCAAAAAGTGTCAAATGTCCAAAAGGGCAACAACAAAACCAGCAACCAAGAACAACAACAGCACGAAGAAACACAAAACACAAGAACAACCAAACAGAAATCAACAACACCAACTCAAGTCGTAACAAGAGTTAACTCAAGTGCTCCGGAAGAGTAAGCGGTTCCTGCCTTCTATAGCACACCCGTAGTGTTGTTAATTTTCAATTCAGGGTGTCAAATCCGATAAAGGAAAACAAAGCAAAATTCAACAACAAACCAACAGCTGCACTCATTTGAGAGAAATAATTCTCATATTTGTCTACAAGTGCACTGGGTCAACAATAAAATTTCTTGAGTGAAGACAGCCACCGTGGAGCAACATAACCCTATGTAAGCAATTTTTGTGTCAAACATAACACTCTGCCAAGGAAAAGGACATAATTCCCGCAAGCTCTGGAGTAACAAATCAACTGTGATACAAAAACTTCATAAGCAGGAGCAGATGGAATGTTGCTACACAAGAAGGAAAAGTTGACGATTGGAAAGTTGAAGTCACGTTTGTCATAGAGCTTTGTTGAAAGTCTTCCTTGAGAGTCAATTTCGAGATGAAGGAAGATCTAAATATGAAGCAGACTTCCTAGATTCCCCTGTGTTCCTGAGGATATAATATATGGTTATTTTGTATTCTATTCTTTAAAAAAATATCTACTAATTTAAGAAAATAATGTTTAACTCCTTCATTTACTAGGGTGGAGTTCAATAGTGTAATAAAATTATACTAAAAAAAAATTATTTGTGTGTCAGATTTTTTTTCAATAGACCTATTCATGATTATTGCAGCCATATTGGATAGGGGGCAAATTTCTTGAAAGGAGGAGAGAAAATTATACAAAACCGGGAAAATGTATGTGTGTTGCTAAGCATTGGAGCTGTTTTTATGACATTTTCCCGAATTTTTGCCCCTTATTCAATATGGCTGCAATAACCGTGAAGGGTCTATTATTTTGAGATTTCAATCAAGCAAAAATACCCCCATGCTGAAATTTCCATGGTTACTGTACTCAGAGGAGCTATTATCTTTATTCACATATTATATGAGGACCAATCACCTTGTGTGGAAGTATGTGTTCTAAAGCCTCCCCGCTCATCCCCGACTTCTCCAGTTCAGCTCTGGCTGCTTCTTTGGATTTACCTGACATCAATGCCTCAGTCTGGGCCAAGAAATTGGCTATTAAAATCTGTGAAAAAAAATACAGAACTTTCAATAATAGATTGCTGATTAATGTTGTTGATTTTCTGTTTCCTTTTCTGTGTTTTTTTTTTTTTTATTTTAAGTGCTTTATTTTCCTCAGTCTTGATCCAGAAATCAGTTATTAAGGATGTTTGAGGGTGACTTTGAAAGTGATGAGGTTTTGAAATTGATTTCTTAAATCATAAGGGTATAACTTAAAATACAAAATAAGCTTAAAATTTTGATAGGTTACCATACTCGTTTTAAAGATGATAAGAGTTCAAAATTTCACGGGAAAAGGTTTTCTGTAGTTTTATCATAGCTTTAACATTAGCATAACTTAGCTGTTAAAACCTGTGAAAAAGTGATTAGAATTTAAAATAAATTTGTAAAACAGATATTTATGGTGTAATGAAGAGCATACTCAAAAGAAAAGTTGGCGTTACCGTGCAAATTTTTTTGCCTTATTTTGACGGAAAACACCTGAGGATTCCGAAAAAATGCCAAAAATCTCAAAAGCTGACCCTCCAACATCCTTAATCTAGTGTATTGTATTACATAACATTGTCTTAGTAGACAAAAATGTGCTTTAACATAAAATAATATATCTACATGTAAATTAGTGCACTGTTATGAGAATCTTTTTCTATTGTGGTGTTTATCAAAATAAGACTTACCAAAACACAAACATGTACGGGGTATCTTAAGATGGCCCAATATGATAAAAAATAGTATACACCTTTAGTTGTCGGTCATGTTTAACTAAGTTTTTGAGAAGGCATAATTTGATATGATGATATGATTGCTTATAAATGATTTTTAAAAAGCACCTCAAACTTTTCTCACTTTTTGGACAGGACAGTTCCTATTTTTAGCGGTGTGAGATTTTTCTGTCTCACACCACCCCATGTGAGATAGCCTCGTGCAGTTTCCCGTTTATCGCTATGAAGTTTTCCAATCAGAATAAAAAGTAAAGTTCAAACGTGTTATTATTATTTTAACACCGTATATATACCTACACTTAAAATAATAAAAAGAGTATATTACAATACTTTGCCAAAGTTTCAAACTTTCATTGTCTTTATTACAGCGCAATATATAATATACACACCAACTGAGCAGCGGTCGCATTCCAACGTCACATATTCATACGCTATGTTTTGTAAACAAATCCACGTTGTATACCCTTGGGTAAGATTTCTTTACATCTGCAACTCGGCAGAGCCTCGTTGCAGACTTGAAATCTTACCCTCGGGGGTGTCGGAGATTTCCTTATCTTGCCCTAACACCGGTGTTAGATTCTTATATTCTTTTGCCCCTAACACTGATTTTTTTCATACCTGATGATGTAGACCATTTTGTACAGGATTTTGTGTTTCTACAGGCATTAAAAAGTCACATGGAATCAACCTAGTTCCTGGAAAAATACAAAAAACAGATACATGTGTAGTTCTTTTTATCCCTATTTTTATTTTGGGACTTCTTAAATTGCATGATTCTTTTTTTTTTTTCAAACAATGTAAAGCAATGTTAAAATTTATGTAATTCCATTGTTTTTAATTTCTAAAACCGGTACTTAAATGTTCTAATAAAAATGTTTTTTGTTCTCTGACATTACGAACTAAAATAAATATGTATTCTTTGTATTTACATAAAAAACAGAATAGAATGTCCTTATAAACACACAACAGCCTGCCAATGGAAAACTATAATGGCAGTCTTCAAGGAAGACCTGCCACCTGCATCTTAAATTATTCCGTTAACAGTAAGTAGATGAGCTAGGAGCAAAAAAGTTGCTTTACACTATTAAGTACTATAAGAAGAAGCTACATGCCAAATATCAATGGGCTGTGACATGTAGTTGCTCGAAAAACTGTGAAGGAAAATTTTGTGAGACCGCAAGATGCAGGAAGACGACGGATAGTGTCAAATGGACTCCTATATGTCACTTTGCAACACATTGCAGCCGACATAAAAATTAATGACATTGAACAGGTAACTTGAAAATATAATTGTGATTAACAAGTGTGGAAAAATGCAAACAGGTTTATTTTTCTGTCAGACAGTGGGGCTTACAGGAAAGCTAGTATTGCCAAACCTACCAAACTTGTGCCTGACCTATCTTTTGAAAGAGATGCTTTTATATTAATATTGTACTTTTTACAGATAAAAAAGATCTGAGAGTGATTTCTGAAGAAATTGGTAGTCAGCAATGGCCTGTAAGGTTTATGTGACACTGTGTGTAAATTTGTTTACTTAGATGTTGCCAGCCATCAGGTCCTGCACAAAAAAGGTTTTGAAGGACCTTCATGATTTCTGCCCCTAATGTCTGACAGGGCTGACGATTTCTTTGCAACTGGCTGTGGTTATGAAGACTAACCCTGATGTATAAGTTGGTAGAAAGCATGTTGTCCATTAGTCCCTGGCTCTCCCCAGATGACAGGCCCTGTGGTATAGTCCACTCTCTGTCCACTTCTGGTGATGTATTTACCATTACTCTCCATATCTCCTTGTTGAAAATATGCAGCAAATCTATGCATGTACTACAAAGAAATAACATACTAAATCTATCAATGTAATACAAAGAAATAATGTAAAGTTACCTATGAAGTTTTGAAAAAAGGGGGATGCATACATGAGCTCTTATAAAAGATTATTCATTACAAGAGAATGCTTGTCTTTTGTAACTATGGAAAGTAAAAGATAAAGAAAAATACAACAAGAAATATGCACCATTTTGATTCACGAAATATAAATACACTTCATGAATTTTCTCTGTTAAATGGTAGCAATTCATTTTTTACTACATTCTATGGGGTGCCACCCAGAGAGAAGATTTGATGCTCCTGCTTAGTGCTGTCACCAATTTGCAGTGAAAGCTTATAAGACGAATGTCTCCCGTCCTTTTTAAACCTGATGAAAGCTTTGACATTTTTTCCCCAATCATTTAAAGGAAAACAATGCAGCTTTTTTTTAAATTTCTTTATCACTTAGCAATAGTTCTTATATAATATGCATTCTAAATTACAGGACTTACTTGGTCGTATGGTAACAAGGTCTGCGTTTCTGCTTTGTAAAAGTTACTGTACCATACTCCTAACAGAGCTAAAATTACTGGCAACTGTAACAAAATATACAGATTTCACTTATGAAAAACATACATTACTCATAAAGTAATAAAAAAATTAAACTGATTTTTAGACATCAAAAGAGTTTGAAATGAAATCATACATATACATATACATTCCATTTAAAGTTATCTCCTACCAAGATATAGCATGTATATTGCATAATCACATTAAAAATCATAGTGTCTTGTGTGGAATTTTTATCAAGTTAAATTCAACAATCGGTACAAGGAGATTTTTAATCAGTCTCCAGTTAGCTGTGTTGAAAAATTACTCTTTTGTAGTTTGACTGTTGTCCTAGACTAATGCCCATATGCATTCATTTGAAATCTCAAAACAAAAATACTATTTGGATAATCTTACATTTTGTTCCAGTGGTGTATTGAGGAAATGTTGGTCCATAAAATGACCACCTGCTAAAAGATCTTCAAAGTTGTCCATTCCTTAAAGAAAATAAAAGCTGTTTGTAATATTTTAGCAAAGATACAACTTGTATTTTATTTTAACTAAAATAAGTTATAATGCAAATCAAAAATTATGAAGCATGTTCTGCTTGGCCTTTTAAAAATCCTGACAAAAATGTTTCTCTACAATATAAAATGTATGGACAATGTTAAACAGGAAAAAAAGCTATAAAGTATTGTGTTTCTGTACATATAGAAGAATAGCTTACCTATAAACAGAGCAATAGATAATCCAATAGCTGACCATAAGGAGTACCTGCCTCCTACCCACTGTAACAAATAGTAAATACAAGTATCAAAATCAGAGTTTCAACAAAAGAATCTGAAACTGTCTTAAAGAAAAACTGGATTTCAGCTGAAAGTAAAAAGTTGATAAAATGCCAGGGGAAAACCAGCATTATAATGCTAAATCTTTTATAGTCATAACATTCTAATTTTTGATCTCATAGTTTTTTTTATGATTTACATTAAAAAAATATTTTAAAAAAACATTTTTTTCCACCTTATCAGCTTTTTGATTGACCATGCCATCATAATAAACATTAGGTATACATGTATAAATAAAATAAGTGTTTTTGGTCAACATATAAAAAAATAGTTTTTCTTACATTTGTAAATAGGATATCTAATGGGACATTATGTGATTCACAGGGATCGACACTACTCCCCTGGACCGGGCTACCAGAAAATCAGTAAGGACTAGTAAAGGCTAAAAAGTGGTCGTCTGTCTGGGATATTTATGTTAGTACCTTTGAATCACTTTCATTGCAGCACTATCTAATAGATTGAAGTTAACATACAAACAATTAGTTTTTTTTTAAGGAGCTTAATTCTTAATTTTACAAACATTTATGAACAGCCCTTCATGTTCATAATAATGGTTACAATACTTAAGCATGTTCAGATGAAGAAGACACTTTATAAGGGGGTAAATTTTAATAGACTCGTGAAAATGTCTGTGGACTAGGGACTTTTGTAAGGCACTAGCCCTGCCAGTTCATGCCCACTAAAATAAAGTGTCAAATCCTGGATACCCACATGTTGACCCAACCCATTTTCTAAGAGGGTGAATTTTGCTGATTTAGTATTTCTTTAACCTGTTTTAAATTAGGACAACTCTATTCCTTAATTTTTTTGTACTTACATCCCAAAACTCAAACATGTTCTTTTCATCTATTCCAAACTCCTTAACTTTGGGCTGAAAATGCAAAAAGAGAATGACTATAATTGAAACAAATATTAAAAATCTTGGTTGGAATGGAATTAACGCAAAAAATTATTTTTTTCTAAACAGTTGTATCATGTTTATTGTACAGTTTCTTGAAAAAAAGAAGTTAACTTTATTCAACAGAAATATAAACTTTATTGAGATAGAATAATACACAGAGACATTTAATATAAGCTTGCATGATATCAAATCTTTTTTTCTTCTTCTTCTTTATATCAAAACCTTCAGTGTATCTTCAGACAAATACTTACAGCATTTGTTGACAAAGCAACAAAATGTTTTCCAACAGCACTGGGCTACCAAAAAAAAATCAAAATAATCATTCAACAAAAAAAATCTAATCCTTTAAACACAAGACTAAATCACTGTGCAAAGATTATAAGGTATTTAAAGCTTTCATATTCTTCAGTTGAAAATTACACCATTTTTTGTGCAATAAACAAACTAATGGACAGCTGCTTCTTTATAGTTACTAGACCGGCTCTCACTAATAGTGCAATTATAAAGTTACACTTATACATCTGTTAATTAAGTAAATAAATAAAATTACTTTGTCTTTGAGCTTTTTCTGTTTCATATTGTTTTTAAGAGCAAATAATTTTTCATTTTTATTCAGTAATTCTAATTTCACAGGAGTTTTAGATACAGGGCCATTGCATTTTTTTTTATCAAAGTACATTTTATAATTGGCCAAAATGTACATGTGCAAATTATGTGTAAATATTTCACAGAGATTTTTTAAACCAGTTTATACATGTGGAAATTTATAAACAATTGTCATGCACACAAACAGTACATTTAGTAACTTGAAAAATATTAAGTTGCTTAAGAATACAGACATTTCCTATCTCATTATATGTTTTCCTCACAAAAAAAGATTACTTACATCTTTGGCAGCTTCTAAAAACCAAGCTTTGGCAGACTCAGCATTGGTTATTGTTTCTTGTGTAGTAAACGTCTGAGAAAAAAACAGAAATATTATAACAACATAGTTTCTTTCTCTTATCTATTAATAAGACAGACTTATGCAACAATATAAAATATTGGAATCTTAAAATATGATTTATATGCTCAAAATTCAACATTCATGTATCACAAAAACAATATACTTTCAATATGAGTAGGTTAATTGGTTTTCAGTACTAAACAAGACTTGAAAGTGGAAGGCTGTAATTAAAGAAAGGTTGAAATAAGAAAGAATAAAAGAGTACATGTACCTGGACAGTTTTTATTTATACATCATATGATCTGACAAAAAATAAAGTAAGAATGTGAACAGGGGACACAGATGGCCCACACCTAGGGCCCAAAACAGGAAATAGAAGTCTGACAGGTCTGAAAGTCACTTAGAACGTATAGTTTATCATATTGAACCATATACTAGTATTCACATCAATTTTCATATTACCCAGTCCCAAACAGGAGGTAGAAGTCTAACAGGTCTGATGTACAGTTCGTACTGAACCATCCTGCCAAATTTGACAGTAATTTTTCAAAATGTATAGACAAGAGTAAAACTTATTGCCCCCCCCCCCCCAACATGTTGTCACGTAGGCATAAAAATACAGTCTGACATTAAGTTACCTTTGAAGCAATAATAAACAGGGTAGTTTCTGGATTGAGTTTCTTCAGTGTCTTAGCCATATGTGTTCCATCAATGTTTGACACAAAGTAGGCATTTGGTCCTTTCTGATATGGCTGCAGTGCTTCTGTTGCCATTAATGGACCCTGAAAAATTGAGGATAGGTTGTCATTTCATGAAGGTCTAACAGGTTTTTGAAACTATCCACTCCAAATTATATGCTTCAATCAAAACTAAAACCTTTGACTTAAAAATATAATTATTTTTCAAAATACAGTCAATTTAAATACCTTTTTTTTTAACTTTTAGTCAAACAAGAAAAACTTGGGAACAATCAGTACATACATGTACATGATATTTGAGTTTTCTTACTGCCTAAATGCAATGACACACAAGTGTTTCTATTTTACATTTCTTATAATATTTTTCCCAGGTATCACAAGCACAATTGTTATATTACCAGATCTGATCCTCCTATTCCAATGTTAACAAAATCAGTAATAGCTTTGCCAGTATATCCCTTCCACTGTCCACTAATAACTGCCTCTGTAAACTCTCTCATGTGCTGAAGAACTCCATTCACTTCTGGCATGACCTAGAATTATTACAGATAGAAAAAGTAAACAAGAATATGTCTAAAAGAGACCGGTATGATTTTCTGCCTCAAACATTGTCTGTGTACCCAACCGTCACACTATGATGCATTTGGATATACAATTTCATTAAGATATCATACTTCCTTCAAGTACAAGAGACTTGAACCTAGGGGTAATCCTGACTTGGGACAGTTGAGTGAACAAACAGACATGACAGACGGAGAAACCAAGCAGAAAACCTTATGTCCCTCTTCTATGACAGGAATGGCTTAAACATATGGCATGAGAAAAAAGGTGTGGAATTGTTTTCACTTTATTTAGAATTTTGAATTCTTACAAACAGGCCTTTACATGTTATACAAACTAGAATTCCCAGCACCATAAAATATTGAATTATAGATTATTCAGTTTTGTGCCATTATCTGGTATCTGAGACTAATATACAACTAAGGTGACAATTTTTATCATCATAGAAATAATACTACTTCATAAATGACTGCTGCTTACATTCTTTTTTAATACATATAAATGTTTTTCATAATTATTGATTGAATAAAGCATGAATGATTGCTTATCATCCTAGAGCTTGCATCCTTATCTTTATATTTATGTAGAAGTGTATTTTTTTTCTGGAAATCTCACATATTTGGTATACATCCACATTTTTTAAACAAGGGTTGTTCTTTCTCAGAGCTATACGAACTATACATCTATGTATTATTGTTTGGTTTAAATCCTTATGACTTGTGCTTTCCTTTCTCATGCAGCATACATGTGACGGATCCGTGATGACAAAGCTGGAGATTTTGATTTTTTTGGCTGGAGATTGGACCAAAAAGCGGGAGATTTTCAACGCTCATTAAAATTGCATTTCAATGTCAATTGGGGGCACTAGCGTGTGCCAAATATACATGGCTTTACTGATTAAATTCAAACTGTTTATACAATAATCAGGTCAATTATGGCAATACCTTTAATTAACACGTTTACCTGTTAAATTAACCTCTACCTAATTGACAAACCCCTAAAACAACAGAAATGTTTTATGACTGAACAATTAAAATGTCTAAAAAAACTAAAATTTTGTCATGTCTTGAAAAAGCGGGAGATTACACAAAAAGTCGGGAGAACGGGAGATGGATCAAAAAGTCGGGAGATCTAGTCTCCCGGCGGGACAATCACATGTATGATGCACTTAATATGTTAAATATAGGCACATTTTTTAATTTGTCAATATCCTTATTGTTAACAAGTATGGGATCTGTTTTGTATAGTTTTTTGTTTTACTTACATCTTTATTATTAACAAGTATTGGACTATTTGATCTGTTTCTCAGGGCAATATGTAAAACAGCTCTGTCCTCAGTAAAGTTTATTCTCTCCCCTGAAAACATGGCCTGTCTCATTTCCTCTACTTTTCTGTCTTTTGCCTGTAACAATCAAAATAATTTCAAATGATTAATTTAAGCTTGGAAAACTGTAATTTTATAAGTATTAATAATTTGCAAATACAATTTAAAGTAATTTTATCTGAATTCTGATTAAATATGATATACATTGTAGATATATCTTTAACATGCAATTTGAACATTTATCATGTTTAATTTTCAGGTTTAAAATTTTACATTGAAAAGATGTTTTGAATCAGAGATGAGAAAAATTCTTAAAGACAAAGTATCAAAGTTGCATTTTAAAATATAACAGCAAACATATTACAGGCATGACTAGGATCATAAAATTACAATATAATCTTTAATAATTGTTACATTCAGTGAATTTTACACAATGTTTCTCTTAATTTTCAACATGTTCAAGGCTTCATGTTACAGATAGTATTTTTCTGAAGTTCTTATTGTAGAATATCATGCAAGTTAATTAGGAGGATTCCTATCAAGGTGATCTTTTTATGTGCAAAATAACTAACACATAATAGGTTGTTCTACGTATACTGCCTTTTACAAACAATTAGGACTAAAATTGATGATTTGATTCTCTAAATGTACATGAATGTATAGAAATGTTTAAAGATAAACATACCAATTGGAACAAAAGTTTAAGGATTTCATCATTAATCAGGTTTTTGGAATAGTCCAAAAGTAAATCTCCATCTTTGGTTTTTACAGAAGTACTGAAAATATAAAATTTAGAATATTACTAAACTAGTGTAAGTGTTCTGATAAATCTGGAAGACCCTTGTCAGCAAAAAAATCTACAAAAATTATTAAAAAATATTGACATCATGTACAATAGAAATAGAAAATAATGAGATGTGGAATAAGTGTATGCGACACATGTTCATATAACTTTAAAATTTGAATCCTCATATGGTACTAAATCATTTAGTGTAAAATTTTTACACAAAAAAACTGTGGATAGACACAAAGACAGGGTCGAAACTGGAAAGATAGATTATAGGCAGACGACAAAATGAAAACTTTCAAAAATGTCCATGTGCACTGTGCACTTATTAATACTTGCTCCTTGTGAGCACCTGATTTGGGACAGATAGATATACAGATGGACAGAACAAAACTAAATAAATGCTCAGGGCATAGAAATCACCTCCTTAATGATAATCTGACATAATGCATGAAGAGTAGGGTGGTAAAAGAAATTTTCAAAGATTATTTTCATATTTGAAAGATTATTAATGATTTTAAATTATAAATGTACCCTCATAATTTCAAAAGGAATATTTATAATGCTCATAATGTCAGAAAAAATATTAGGTAAACATATGGGCTTCACAAATATTTGCATTTCCTGACAATAAAATTATTTTCCAAATTTATCCCTCATTAAATTTTCATGTGAACTTGATGTTTAGTTTAAAGCTACAAGCTTAAGCATATATGGGAAGCAAATATACACATTTTTAAAATTCAAATGTCGGATATCCAACAGAATTTGGTATACAATGTTTTATGTTTTTTTGTGTTTAGTGGATGCATGGCCTACTGGTACTTCATTACTTTGAAGTCTTTTTAAATATACAAAATTAACAGCATATTTATTATGTTTTGAATATGTGTTTAAAACATATTTTTTTCTTTATAAAAGCAAAGAGTATCAATTTTCAAAATCAAAAATCTCAAGTAAACAAATTAAAATGTGTAAAGTACATGTATGGATAAACAAGTCAATGATGCTTACACCAATTAAATATGGAATTTACTTTCCAGTATTTGATACTATCTAAGATGAGTCTTGACACAAGACTGGGTGTAGATAGTATCACAGACTGTCCATGATACTAAAAACTACCATGCAGGCAGATCGATGAGATAAAAGGGAAAAGCCGCTAATTACCAATAAAGATTTAAAACACCTGCTTAATTTAAGATAATACAAGTATAAATACAGAAAAAGTAGATATCTCTTGTCTTAAAACAGGTTAGTACTTTAATGAAATTACAACTAAGATGTATTTGCATGGCTTACAACGTATAAAATTTTAAGGATAAAGATGGCCTGTCCACCACACAATTAGCATGATAAACTTCATATAATTTATACCAGTCATGTCAGTAGTCCATCTAGTTACAATGTAAATACACTTGTCATTATTATTTATTGTACTGTAAATGATCATTTTCTTAGTTTTTTGAAAAACAATTTATGTTTTTTTGTTTTTTTTTGAAGACAGATGTACTTGTACATTTTTCTGTAAATAAACAAAACATGTATTTATCCACAACAAGAACATTCAACATGTGTATGCATGTAAATTTTAAAATCAACATCCTTGTAATAAACATATATTCAATTGGCTATTTCCTTGCTTGGTCATATTAATCTTTGATCTACATGATTTACATATAAACAGTATTCATTTGCCATGTTTGCTATAACATGTCTGGTAAAATAGATTTACATAATATATATTGATATTAAGCTGAGTTTAATTTCCTTACAGGTTTCTGATTTTTAGCATTTGTAGTCGTTTCTGTAACCATTTAGATCCACTAGTGGGGGGTTAGCCCTCTAGTTTCAGCCCTTTGTAATGTGGTGGTCAGCAACTCCCTCACATGGTTTTATATCAGAGTTTGCTCTCCTAGATAGGTTCCCAACCAAGGGTGACAGTTCCTTTCTAACTGGTTTTATATCAGCAACAAAGATCAAAATATTTAACAGCAAAATAACAGCAATGTAAAATCTGTCCTCCTATATGGCTGTGAAACCTGGAGAGAAACTGTTACATCCATCAAATCTCTCCAGGTATTTGTAAACAAATGCCTCCGAAACATCATTGGTATAAGGTGGCCAGAAAAAATTAGCAACATAGAACTTTGGAAGAAAACAAAACAGGAACCAATAGAAAAAGTGATAAGAAACAGAAAATGGAAATGGATTGGACACACACTAAGAAAACCAGAAACAAACATTACAAGGCAAGCTCTAGATTGGAACCCTCAGGGACAACGCAAGAGGGGTAGGCCAAAAAACACCTGGCGTAGGGATAACACTGCTGAACTAAAGAAGATCGGAATGACCTGGAATGAGGCGAAGACAAAGGCAAAGGACAGAGTCAGCTGGAAGGGAGTTGTAGTCGCCCTATGTCCACCCATGGACGAAGTGGAATAAGTCAAGTTACAGGTTTCTGAAAAATTTAAGGGGGGGGGGGGGGTTCAAGACAAAAATAGCTGGATTTCCATATTAAAAACAGACACCTACCGTAAATCCCATTAAAGCAACAAACAAAAAAAAACAGCAGTTTGCAAGCACACCAATCCACAAAAAAAAAGAAATTTATGTTACATTATAATAAGAACCTGATTAACAGAAAAGATGTAAATCTAAGGCTTTGGTTGTGTCACTGTGCCATTCAAAAACTTTCGCATGAACTCAAATTGAAAAAAAAAGACAAACTTAAGATATAATTATTAACTTACAACATGTTCATGTCCTTTTTTTTTCCAAAACTATTGAAATTAAATGTTAATCAGCCATGGGAGTGTTTTCAAATTTACTTTTTAAAAAGACATGAACTTGATGATGAAGGCATAATTTGATAAGTTTTGGGTTGTTTTGTGTGTGTGTGTGTGTGATTCACCTTATCCCTATAATTATGATAATACTGCATGTACATGGCTGATGTACATAAAAAAGAGCTCTTGTTGGTCAAAACATTTTATCACACTTTATCCATAATTAGTATATCTTAGGTTTATGGAAGATAATGGAACTACATTACAAGTGTATAAAAGGGTATATAATATGCATGATACTGAGTTAGTAATACAGTAGTACTTCATCTTAGTGAGGTTTTTGGTAGTACTATAGTTTGGTTATTTTTTGTGCTTTGTCTGGGATTACTGTTGGGCCCAAAACTCTAGTTTAATTACACCACATTTTATATGCCTGTTCTAAGCAAGGAATCTTTGACAAAGCTTTGGTTTGTACTTGTCTTTTTGATGTTTTCTGTTCTTTTTTGAAGGGGTATTTGGCCAATTGCAGATCGAACAGCAAGCAGCTCCTACTGGCCTTGTTGAAGGCTGCTGGTGGTTTTCTATTGTGGTTTTTCTAACTTACTGCTTGTTACAATGGATGTGAGCTGTGTCGCATACCTCATTATTTTCTATTTAGAAGCACAAGTTTGTCAGTTGGTTGGTGTAGTAAGTTACGCTTTAGTGTATAAGGATAATGGCATATAGAATAAGTGCATGTATGAAATACAATGTCCATAAATCTAATCCAAAAACAAAATAATACAAGCATGATGCTGCATAGAAAGTACAAAAGTTCAAATTTGTGATACATTTCATTAGTAATATAAAGGCTATAACTGTATAACACCCTACATGTATAAACAAGGTAAGTATCAAAACCAAAAAGCTTAATAGGGGAGGTTTGCTTCTGTTGTTAATTTATACATATTTAAGGTTATGTAATGTAGTTTTGTATTTAGTCAGGTGGGAAAAAGCTAAAATGTTAGACATACAAAATGTATGATGATATTATCAGATTATAAAGAGAAAATCATAGGCAAACCATGGCCACTAGTCTAAATAATTATGCTGTCTTGGAAGCCTTTTAGACATGTAAGTTTTGATGTATGGCTTCCTACGACTCTTGGGATCTAAAAAAGTGGAAATGATAAAAACCCCAGAAAACGTCATGATTATCTGAACTAGCAAACATCTGTGGTTTAAGGCTTATTTCATCTTTCTATATCTAGTTTCTTTTTGACATTTAATCTCTTATTGTTTTACGTGCTTTTGTAAATAAACGTCAAAATAGACTTTATAAAATACTATTTTTTTTCAGACATGTTTATAAAATTAGGGAAAAACACATATTTTTTGTTAGGCCTTAAATTAATGTCTACTTTTTACTAGTGATTTTGCTGTGCCATAGACCTGTATATTAAATGGATTTGCAACTTGTTAATTGTCCAGTATATGTGTGAAAATATCACTGGTTGATAAATGAGAGTTTGTTTATTTTGCAAACTACTTTTATGCCTTTCTATGGAATAAATTAGAATAAATTGCATCAAATAGAGAAAAGATTAAGGAATATCTGTGTAAAAATTTCATTTAATTTGGTTGAGAAATAACATTTTTGTGACAATTTAAAGTGAAAACTTTATGAAAATTTGGTAAAATATTGTATTTTTATGAAAATAAGGGTAGTATGTGCTCTTTTAAAACTCCTCTAAAGTGTTAAAGGTTATAAAGGTTATTTTAACATATAAAAAATCTCAAAACATTTATGGATGGCTGTAAAAAAGAATAATGTTAAAATCTTTAACGGTTTTTGAGATATTACAGTATAAAATTGTACTTTTCAAATTGTTTATTTTGTACGAAATCTCGTTTATTTGCATGAGATATTGTGAGATTTTACCAATTTGCAAATTTATTTAATACGCTCCCGAAGGGAGCGATAATGGTAGAAATGTCAATATTTTAGTTGTACTATGAGCTGAATTTTCCTTCAACGTCCGGTATAGCACGCGCATGTTTTCCCGAACTTTCGGCGTCTTTTTAACGCTTTTATCTTTGAAAATTTTAGACGTCATTAAACGCTCACGTAACCCACAAGAAAAGCTAGTTTGTTTTTATTTTCGAACACACAAAAAATTAAATTAACTGAAACCTCGGGAGCGTAACAGGTTTTACCTGCCACATATTACGCTCCCGAAGGGAGCGCTAATGGTAGAAATGTCAATATTTTAGTTGTACTATGAGCTGAATTTTCCTTCAACGTCCGGTATAGCACGCGCTTGTTTTCCCGAACTTTCGGCGTCATTTTAACGTTTTTAACTTTGAAAATTTTAGACGTCATTAAACGCTCACGTAACCCACAAGAAAAGCTAGTTTGTTTTTATTTTCAAATATATTTTTTTAGAATAGATATCGCATTATAAACAACGTATTATTATTTTCAACAATTATATATGCTTATAAAATAAGTTTATAGATACGTTTTAACTTTGGGAGCGTCACAGGTTAAAAACCTGCCTCATATTATACAGGTCTATGGCTGTGCAAATACAAAAATACATCTAAAACTATATGCCATATAATATGATAGGTGCTGGTGGATCTTATGATATTGTATTTTCATAACTTGACATAACTTAAGACTTTAGTCCTACCTGAATTTATTAAACCTGTCAGGATCGTTAGAAAACATTTCTGGCATGTTGATTTTTGAACCATTTTCATCATAAAATTTTTGAAGATTCTTCCAAGCAACTTCAGATGTTAACTGTGGTCTTTTGATGCTTGCCATCTCTATGGTCAAAATATTATTTCTGGACAAAACCGTCTGCTAATAACCTTGACCTCAAATTTGATCTTGGTATAGCTGTAAAGTGTTCATAAAAAATATAATTACTTGACCTTTTTATTTAACAGTTTTTTTATATTATTCAAATATAAATTCATTTCATACAGTAAAGAGATTAGTGACCATTTTGGAAAGAAATAGTCATTCTCTAGTGTTGAGAACTAAATGAATGAAATCAGCACTGTAATGTGCACAGTGTGTTTCCGGTTTATCTTTTCTCAATTTTGTCGCATTCACTGCATTCAGTCATCCTTTTAGGTTTGTAGATGGTTTGACTGTTGACTTACAGTAGTTTTAGATTTGCATTCTCTGATAGCTACCTCCAAGACACGAGGAATTCAATTGCAAATCATAATTACCGATATTTTAATCATGTAATATGATGCAGGTTATACCTGTGACGCTCCCGAAGTTTGAACGTATCCTTAAATATTTAACAAGCTAAAATAAGTTTTCAAATGTTTATTTGGCAATTAATTGAAACAAATTCTTATTCGAAAATAAAAACAAAGTAGCTTTTCTTGTGGGTCCTGTGTGCGCTTAATGACGTCAGGAATTTTCAAAGAAAGAAGCGTTAAAAAGACGCAGAAAGTTCGGGACACCGCGCGTGGTTTACCGGACGTTGAAGGAAAATTGAGCCCATAGTACAACTAGAATATTGACATTTCTACCATTATCCCTCCCTTCGGGAGCGTAATAATGGACAGGTGTACAGTAAAAAAATATAATATGAGGCAGGTTTAACCTGTGACGCTCCCGAAGTTAAAAACGCTTCAATAAATATTTTACAAGTCAAAATTGATTTAAAAAGATGAATTTGTAACAATTCATGTTCGAAAATAAAACGGAACTGTTATCCTAAAGTTTCAAATGTCTTACGTCATGAAGCGCACAAGTGACCCACAGGAAAAGCAATAGGAGTGTTCGCCTAGCTCATTAGTGATGTCATATTCACTAATTTGCATCTCATTAAGTGTCAAATTGGATGGCAATAAACAGTGCAATAAACAAACATTGATTGATAGGATAATTTCCTCAAATTTTAAATCCTTGTAACTTTTTTATTTGATAAGATAAATTGGTTCTGTAAACGGTTCTAGGAAGAAAAATTTATTCATATTTACCATAATAAAGTTTTAAAAGATTGCTAAAAAAATAAATTTTCTACAAAATTTGTTTCTGGACCAAGTTTATTTTTATTGAAAATTTTAAATCAACCAAATTTCGATCTTTTGAACCACTGAATATTTATTTGTAAAATGCACTACAAAAAAGATATTTTCCTGAAAATTGTAGAACCAAAAGAATTTTTCAATTATCTTGAAAAACAAAAAAGTTATGACAGTTTAAAGACGTTTTTCAACACAATTTTATTGTCTTTTTGCCCTCCAAAAATATTCCACAGGTAAGCTCTGACGTCACGGCGAACATCCCTATTAGCGCCCAAGCCCGACGGCGATAGTCGGCTTGTATACCAAACTTGTTAATTAGATGGATCCAACTCCCAGTCATTAATTGGCTTCCAGGATTGATAAAAACTTAATATTAATGTGATTTGTTCACAAATAATTGACCAATTAACTGTAATTAATCCTTATAATTCATTTTGAAAGTTAAATTTCTGAAGTTAAAGAAAAAATATTGAACAGAGTTATGCCCCTTTAAAATTAATAAATTTTTAAACTCTTAATCTTTCTACACATACTTGTGTGTTCTTTTACCATTAGTTCAAAGAATGATATAATTAAATAAAAATAAACACCAACAAAGAATTTGAGCATAATAATTATTGCAAATTATTTTTTTTCATTTAGAAAATCACCTTTCTGATTATTTTCAGAACCTCAGCTGGGTTTATATACCTTTTCATAATTTAGAAATTTTCTCAATATGTCTGGAGAAATAAAGATAAAATAAGTAATAAATCTGCAATAATAAGACTTAAAAATAAATACATGTAGCATCAGCAATCTTTATAGTTATGCCATAAGGAATAACCTTACCATGACTAAAGAATACCACTTTTAATTTATTTACTTATAATAAAACTTATAGAGATTTCATATGTCGGAAATGTAAAGCACTTTACAAGTATTATTGTAGATTATTTAGTTAATTTGTTTCAACGGTAGTGTCACGCGCCTCTCACTTCTCCCTTATTTGTTGTCACTTCTCCCTACTTGGCTCAGAGGGAGAAGTCACTTCTCCCTGTCATCCTGAAGTGTGGTGACCCCTGAGACTAATATCACATTCTTTTTTTTGGTGGTTTCAAATCAATAATCCAATAAGGCTATTATTATTGAACTTAAGGTGTTGATACAATGTATCTTGAACTAGGGGGAAAATATATATAATATTTAAATATTCAAAAAGAAAAAGAAAAACATTAACATTTTTTTATGCCCCATCTACGAAAGTAGAGGGCAGTGATTTTTCTAGCGCTCGTCACTTTCGTCATTGGCGAAAAGATATATTATTTAAAGAAAATTTTTCAAACCAATTTCGCCACTTTAATTTTCAAAAATGTAGAAAATTTTCGTCCTTTTTTACGATAATAAGTTAAATCTTTTGTCATTTTCGTGTAATTCAAATTGACAACAGATTTTACTATGAAGCCCTATTTATGACCCAAGCTGTCTGCATAAACACCCGGAGGCCTCTGAGGGGTATATAGTGTTCCGGTCTGTTTGTCCGTCCATTCATCCGTCCGTCCGTTGGGATGTCCGTCCCAAATTCCATATTTCCAAATTTGCACTTACTGACAAATGCCTCATCAATCATATTGGTATGGTAGGTGCATCTAGCGATGATAAGAACATTGCATGCTTCGGATGCTGGATGTGACCTATATTTTCTGCATGAATGATCATGTACAGAAAAATGATTAAAGTCTATTTCCTCTAACTGACAAGTGCTACATCAACCATATAGGTATGGTATGTGGACCTAGTGATGACAAGCACATTGCATGCTTCGGATGCTGGCAGTGACCTACATTTTCCGCATGAATGACCACTTACATGTATAGAAGAATGATTAAAGTCCATTCCTTCTTACTGGCAAATGCCATAGTAACCAAATTGGTATGGTAGGTGCACCTAGTGATGCTTAGCACAATGCATGCTTCGGATGCTGGATGTGACCTATATATTCCGCACGAATGACCACTTATAGAAGAATGGTTCAAGTCCATTCCTCCATTCTGACAAATGCCATACAAACCAAATAGGTATGGTAGGTGCACCTAGTGATGCTTATAGCACAATGCATGCTTCGGATGCTGGATGTGACCTATATTTTCCACATGAATGGCCTCTTAAAGAAGACTGGTTAAATTTAGTCCATTCCCACTTACTGACATGTTCCACATCTACTCTATTGTTATGATAGGTTCACCTAGTGATGCTTAGCACAATGCATGCTTCGGATGCTGGCATTGACTTATATTTTCCGCATGAATGACCACTTATAGAAGAATGGTTAAGTTAAAGTCCATTCCTTCTGACTGACAAGTGCTTTGATAGCAACCATGTTGATGCTTAAGTGATTGTGGAAAAAATAAATGTTGCGAGATGGGGCATTATATCTTTTGGACATATTCTTGTTTGTTATTGTTTTTATAGATATTTACACTTTTTACAACTGACTGCTTGGTAATTAAATTGTGAAAAAATGGAAGGGTTTGTGTGTCTAGTGTTGGTATTTAGTTGTGGAATAAGGTAAAGTGTTGGGTTTATTGTGACGATGTTGTGTGTAATTTTATAAAACATGGTGATTCTATTGATGTTCCTTCTTTGTTCTGATGTTGGCCAGTTTAGATGTTCAATCATGGAGGAGACACTGCTTTGGTGTCATGGTATCTGTTGGTTACATACCTAGCAGCTCTCCTCTGTACATTTTCTAGCTTGTCCTTTAAAGTTTTTGTGTTGGGTGACCATACTGACGAGCAATATTCAAGGTTTGACCAAACCATAGATTTGTAAGCTAGACTCTTTGTTTCTTCATTTTAAATTTGTAGATTACGCTTTAGGAAGCCTAGGATCTTACTTGCTTTGTTTGAGATGTTATTTATATGAGTGTCCCATTTCATGTTGTTTGATAATGTGACACCTCGGTACAAATGTACTTAGCAGTTTCAACTGATCCAAGTTTGTGTCCTTTTAAGATGTAGTCATGTTTGATACGTGAGTGTGATCTTGTTACACTTAACAAGTTAGATTTTTCGGGGTGAAACTGCATCCCCCATGATTTTTCCCATTCAGCTAAGTTATTGAGGTCGTTTTGTAGTGTAATGCAATCTTGTCTGTTTCTGATGGATCTATAAAGAATGCAATCATCGGCAAATAAGCATGTTTTCGAATTTGCAACAGATGGTAAGTTGTTTATGAATATAAAAAATAACAACCTAACACTGACCCTTGAGGTACCCCACTAACTAATGGTAGTGGACTAGACACTTCCCCATCAAGAGTTACTTGCTGCATTCTATTACTCAGGAAAGAAGAAATCCACTCCCATGTGTTTCCTCTTATACCGTAATTTTCAAGCTTGCACAGTAATCTCTTGATACATGTACAATGTACAATATGGTTGTTTTCTCCTTCTGTGAGAGACATTCTGATACATTTCAAATTGCTCTTGAATAATAACTAGGGATGAGGATAGGACTTGTTTCTAACATACATTTGTAGAGTTAAATATACATGTAAAGTGTATGTGGGAGGGTGTATCCAATTTGTGAGCTTGCTTACAGTTAAATTTGTAAGTCATATATCTGTATAAGTACATGTAGAACATTAATTTCTGAAATTATTAAGTCATAAATATATATATAAATATATTATTAATCACATAGAATTTCTTTATTTTGATTGGTTGAACAATACCACATGGTCATTTTGTATTTCTTTGGGTACATATAATATTCCTAAAAATAGAATTTTCAAGCGATATTTTTTAATACTGCATATCTATACAGCATGTTACTAAAAATAGATTTAAAAAATTCCAGAAATTGAATCACATGACAAACGTATCCATTAAAAATAATTCAATCAATAGTTTTTCTTTTCAACAAAAAACAAATAATAATGGAGTGATTGAGAAATATTTGAAGTCAAAATATCATAAAGAAAATAGTTTTATTGTATTTTGATAGTAATTTATTTATGTGGAAATTTGTCATACCAAAAAACCAGTGAATGAAATATCTATACATCATAACATCAAATACTGTAATATGGTATGCATAAAACATTTGAAATTTCAAATTAACAACAATTTATGATTAATAATATAACAATTATAGCTTTTGGTTCGGTCAATACAAGAATATATCAACCAACAGATCTATGCATATCAAACTCGAACTGCGTTCTCGGTCAATATGGATCTGTTTGGTCGATATATTCTTGTATTGACCTCATACTAAAGCTATAATTGTATAATATATGTGCCAATAACTTGAATAAGTGAACAATTAAGGAGTCTAGAAGTATTTTAAGGATGCTCGCTGAACTTGTTTTGGTATTTCTGTCATTTTTTCGGAATCCTCTGGATTTGACCATCAGAATAGGGTTAAAATTTTTGCCCACGAACCCCCTATTTTCTTGTTATTAATGTCTTTAATATGTCATAAAGAGGTTATAGACAAAGTTTTATCAAATCCTATTTATTCTGTCATGGTTTTTAACAGCTAAACAGTGCTAATGATAAACCTATGAAAAGGTCAGAGAAAACCTTTTCCCGCCAAAATTTAAAGTCAATTATCTTGAAATCGAGGTCACGGACCTATCAAAATTTTTTGCTTAATTTATAGCTTTTACTATTATCTTTGCATTTAAGGCATCAAATTAGAAACCTATTTATTTTTAATAATAGTAGCGAACATCCTTAATTAAACTTTTACATTTTGTTCAATATATGAATATCAACACCTGCCAACTCATTTAATACATACATGTAGTTGATATAATTTGTCTATTACAGCACATAAAAATACATGTATGTATATGGATAAATTGTAAAGACCATAGTTGTACATATACATGTATACATGTATTGAACAATCAGTGTTCTCCTTAGGTCCATATAGCACTGTGGTACCACTGTGTTTTTATATGGTTTCATATCATGATGGCTGTTGGCAATGTTAAATACTAGTATTGTTACATTAAGTCATTGAAGCCAGGTTAGGGATTCAGGCTCCTGGGAGCCTCTTGTACTGTCTTGTACTGATTATATAACACAGAGCTTTTAAAAAAATTTGTGGAGATCACTGACAATAAAGTACATGTGCATGTATGACAGAATGAAGTTTTCTTTTCTTTTAATATTTTAATATTCCAAGTCCTGTTTTTATGTTGGTTTGAAAAGTCATCATTTACAGTAGATTTTCTCCCATTAAAAAAGTTGATGATCTTAAAGATGAAGTTATGCATTTTAATCAATCAATGACTGTGTGGGTTGACATAACATTTTCTTGCAACAGCTGTAGAGATGTAAAAATGTTTTTACCTTTGACATTTAAAATAATATATATGCATTATCAAGTTATGAAAATATATACTGAAATTATGTCTTAAAGTGGAAAATTTTATTTGGGTAAGAAATATGATCATGATCAAGAAAAAAATAATTTGTTTTAAAACTTTTTTACTTCAACCCACAGCTTTGATTCTTTTTTAATACCATGTAGCGTTCCCTGTTTAAAAAATCATAATGATAATTTAATGTTTTCTAGTTGTAATATTGAGTAAAGAAATGAATGAATGAACTTTTAAGTTTTTGGAATGGTGATACATGTATTGGATTTTAGACAACTGTATACTTAAGTAATCTATTTTGTCTGTTTCTCTATCTGTCACTGAGGGTTTACCTTTGCATTTGAGCTACTTTTTAATGAGCTCTTCTTGGAGTTTTAGAAGTCAAGATATGTAATTATTATGAAATAGATAATAGATTTATATATAGAAATATCTGTACCCTACCATATCCATTATCTATTTCATATGTTTATCAAGCTGCATGCCATTCTATTATCTCTATGTAATTATTATTTACTCTAAAATATAAGTCTGTGTATGTGTCATATTTGATGTTAGGCTATTTTCAATGAACCCTAAATACTTCAACCTTTTAATTGATAATATATTGTAATTTATATATTTTCAGTGGATATTACAACAGCCATGGAAAAGCCAACTTTGAGAACAAAGCTGAAGCTGAATTGTAGCATGAGTTTATCTGTCAATAGATTGAAACAATGAACTGTAAATAGAAGCAAGTCATAGCAATGAGTAAATCATTTATATCTCATGTTATAAATGGACACCAAGGGGTCACAGATTTTATCGAGGCATGGAGAAAACTAGATGGGGCTGGTACTCATCTCATTGACTCGCTCTCTCATGCCTTGAAAGGTACCAGTTTTGAACAACTTGGACAGGAAACCAGTAGAGCTTATAGTTTAGTGAATGTCAGTCATATTGGTGATTTGTTGGCAAAACTTCGAGAAATGGAAAATCTGTTGATGGGCTTGAAAAAACAAAGTGGAGAAATAGATAATTGCCATGCCAATTCACAAGTAAGCTCAATTATGACATTTCATGTTTTTATAAAGATATGAATATAAATTATATTCACATTTCTCTGGACATGAAGTTATCTGCTACATGTTATTCTTTTCTTAGTACCCTAGTCCACTTTTCTTCACTTACACAATACCACATATAATGAGGAATAAGGCATAAAATTTCTTTGATTACCTAATAAAGTTAAGTACCAAAAAGAGTTAAAATCTTTTTTATGTTTCTTAATTCACAGCTGTCTTTTGATCAAGAAAATGAATAAATACCTCAAAGAAAACTTTTTTGTAATATACATGTACAAACAGTACATGTAAATTCTTGCTGTTTATATATGAAGGTTGTCATAATATTTAATTTGCTATTTTCAGATTGTATGCCGGTGCTTCTTATTATTTCTAAAGGTTCAACTAGATTACCATCAGATGTGTTCAGCCACTATTGCCTCTTTACTTGGAATTCTAGTCAAATCGTATGAGTGTTCAGATAACAAGGACGTCTTACTCCAAATGAGCAATTTGGATTTGATTCCTCCATCACCTAGACAGTCACCTAGTCGTAATAATTCACGGAAAAAACAAAACCAGGGTAACTTTTCACCAAAACTGCCAACCAAACAAAATACTCTCAAGTCATCATTTTTTTCACTTTTTGAGCGAAAATCTTCTCCAGATGAAAGCAATAGTTCATTTTATGTAGATTTGAGTAAACCTGAGATTACTGAAAATATAAAGCAGGAAGTTGATGATGTTCCGAAAGAAAATGAAAGCCAGATTTTTGTACAGGATGAAGACAACAAGACAGGTATACTGGTGCAGATAGGACCGGATCCAGAGGAGACACCAGAGGCCTGCTTAATGATGACGAAAAATGGCCAAGGTTAGGTTTTTAGCTTGTCACCAAAATGACAAAGGCTTGGTACTTTAGTGGCAATTTTATGAATCCAAAGAAAAACTAAAAAAAAGCATTTAAATAGCAGAGCTCAAAATAGAAGCAACAAATACAAATACTTAATAGATACAACAAAAGTGTAAAAAAATGACTAGCAATAATTAGATTTTACAAAACTAGAGTAAAATTAGGAAAATATGTGAAGAGTTTCTGCTTGTTGCGAAAAGTAATACATGTATGACAGTATCTACAATTTCTACATTTGACAGATATGACTCTGTTATGTTTCATTAATATGTACTTGTCTACTTTGTCATAATTTGATAATGCCTGGGAAACTCAAGAAAGTAACCACCAAAATTTATCATAGAAAAATTGCAAGTAAAAAGTTTATTTCAAGAAGAAGGAATATCATTCATGTGAAACAAAATCAAAAAGAAATATAATGTGTTAAATATAAGAATTATAGTATAACTAACGAGTGGTGGCGAATATCAATTTTAATGTCACGAGTCTCGAATAACACCAGGATTCAACAAGTGCGCGGAACTTGTTCCGCGCACGAGTTGAATCCCCTCGCGTTATTCGACACGAGTGACATTGAAATTGATATTCGTCACCCCGAATTAGTTATACTATTTATTATATAGATAATTTGGATAAACGTGACAAATATATCATCAAAATAATGAAAACGAAATAAATTATTGATTGATGAATTGTGTATTGCGCACTAATCTATGTTACGTATTTTTCGCGGGAAACTTCACGAGGGTTAGATAAATTCGCACGCGAGTTAGATAAATCCTGTAATTAACTCCGTGAAAATATTGAAATTTATTTAACTCGGAAATCACGATATTTCATCTATATCTATATAATAAAATATTTACATTTTCTAAAAAGTTTGTATTTTTCCTTCCACCACTAACATCATCATGTATGTCGTCCAAAAATGGTCAAATTTCTTCAATCTTGTCAATTTATCATCAATTCTGGATGAATTTGCTCTGATTTTCTTTTCCCAAATTTATTTTCTAATGAGTGACATTCTAAATGTTACAAATAAGACATTGAACGTGTTGAGAGACCACAGGGTTTTCCTGGCGTGATACTGTCAATTTTACAATTTTTGTCAATACATGCATTTATGAAATTTTCATCTGATAATAATAACTCTGTTTGACTAGATCAGTGCATCATCCAACCAATATCTCCACTGGCTTCAGCAGAAGAATTAGATAGTGTGATCAACCTCCTTTCGGCCTGTAGTCCCCAGCCTAAACACATGGAAACTATCCATGAGAACAGTCTTACTGTGCCAACCATATACACATCTCGTACCCCATCACCAGGGGGCAGTGATGAGATACGTCTCGGTAAAGTCCACGTCCAGAGACACTCTGATGGAGCACTCGATTTCTCAGCCATGTGTGGCATGAGTGGCAATACTTGGCCACATCGTTCAAGTCTCCCTAGTGTTGTGATGGGAGGACAGATGAACTACCATGATGTGATGGGATGTGGAGGGACTATTCCCAGACGTTACTCCTCAGAACTTAACAGGCCTAATCCAAACTTCCTTAGTCCCCAACCTTCTACAAGTGCTTTACCAGGACCAGGCTGGCCCTATCCTGATACTAGATATGGTAACAGAACATGGCCTATGAATAACCTAGCTGCTCAGTGGTATGTTATCTGTATATACGGGATGAATTTTGAGTACTGTGGTTTCATTATTATGCGTGGGGTATCAATTTTCATGGTTTTCGTGGATGGACTTGATCAACCACATTTGATAGCTTCGCATAAAGAAAATCTATCATTATCTGTAATATGCAGACTTTAGAACCATAAATTTGAGAATCGATGAACTGATCTGTTTTCATCAAACCATAAAAGTTGATACCCACGAAAATAAATGAATCCACAATATATTTTCTATTAAAATGAAATCTGTCTAACCTGAAAAACTGTGTAAACCAAATCTCATATGTAGTCTCTAGTTAAATCTATGCCAAGAAGAATCTGAATGTGAGATGATGGTCTTAACCATACAAACTATTCAGTTTTTAAAGAATTTGTTTGAAAAATCAATCAACCAATAATTCTCAAACTGTCATGTACATGTATTTATACAAGAAAGATATACATGTAATAAAGGTTCAATATGAAGGATGCATAAGCCCTATAATTTTCACTTTGTAAATCTGTTAACAATTGTTTGTGAAAGCTAAAACTCCAAAAACTATTAGGGGTACAGATTTGAAATTTTACATTATGGCTAAGTACCATTTGGATTGGTGTTTGAAATTTCATGAAAGCCCATCTAATATTTAAAAAAAAAACTTTTAGATGACATGGCTCTTCCTATTGAACTTTGAAAATATTATGTACATTATATAGACAAAATTACAATTAAAGTTCCTTGTTTATTAACATCCAGTATGTATATTATAGGTTACACATGATACAATGTATATTTAATGTAACTTTACAAAATAAAAAAGTATGTCTTATAGTGGTGTGAGTTAAGAAATTTCATTGCATTAAAATTACATTTAGGAAAGATAATTCAACTAATTTTTTTCAATATAGATCTTGATAAGAACAAATCCTCAGCAATTGTTTGATGGATTTTGATGACTTTTGTTTAGTAAGTGTAATAATAGTTTTATCATTGTAGCTCTGATACGATCAACAGTTCGAACAGCAGCTGGTCTGCTGTCCAGGACTCGGATGATCTAAGTGATGATTCCTCCTGTGGAGAACAATTCTTTGCTGTTGGCCTGGACCTTGTACATGCTATGGACAATAAGTAAATTTAATATAGATGTTAAAAAGTTGCATGTAGTAGGACCCCTTGTTACTCTTTGAGAAGCAGTCTTTCTCTTATTTTCATCCGATTTATCAACCTCTCAACCAGTTGTTGGAAAAATATTTCTTGCCTCTAGAGAAAAAAAAGTTTCTCAGCGTAATTGCATGTGCAATTGTTGATCAACCATTTGCAATTTTTTACCTGTAGACATTAGAGAAAAACCTTTTACAACTATATTCTGGATGATTATGGAATTTCTAACATTTTGGGAAATAAATTTGATATTCTAATTGCTCAGCAAGCTTCGCTATTAGAATGAAAGAACCTTAGTGAGCACGCTCACATACCCCACGCGTCCATATAATGGACATAGAATATCTATTTCAAGTTAGGTATAAAAAAGTCGGAGTTGTTGTCTTTTCAAGTTGGCTCGTTAAACAGGACAAAATGAGTGACAGACCTGAAAATGTATCCCACCATATGGGACTCGTACCTAAAGCTACGTACAAAATATCAAAAGCCTACAATTAATAGTTGCTGAGAAATCGGTGACCCAAATGTTCAACCCTGAAAATTAAGTGAAAAAAGTCTAAGTCAGCTCTTTAAACAGGAAGTAGATGATCAACAGACCTGAAAACGAATCCCACCATATGGAACCCCTACCCAAAGCTATATACAAAATATCAAATACCTACAATTAATAGTTGCTGAGAAATCTGTTCAAAAATGTTCAACCCTAAAAATTTAATGAAAAAAGTGTAAGTCGGCTGGTTAAACAGGAAATAGATGATCGACAGACCTGAAAACGTATCCCACCATATGGGACCCCCACCTGAAGCTACATACCAGATATCAAAAGCCTAGGATTTATAATAGCCGAGATATCTGTTATGAAAATTTTGATCACGGACAGACGGACGGACCCGTTAAAAACATTATACCCTTCGCAACTTCGTTGCATGGGGTATAATAATCAAATTTATTTCCCTTAATGTTAGAAATTCCATAATCAACTTGCCTTGTAGAAGCTATATTTCTAAGAATCATACAGATGGTGTTTTGAGGTTAAAGATAACCATAGGTTAAACATGGTTTCCAGTTCAAAATATCCATCTGTTTATAAACATATCAACCATTTATGAATCTTTACAATGATGTACTTATGAAATAAAATAATCATAGAATGCATCAGAGAAAAAAATAATGACAAGGCAAAAATCAATATTTTCCATTACAAATAAACTTGTATTCAAATATTGTTTTAGTTTAAGACAATTATTGGAATCAAATTTGATTTTCTACAAACTCATAATATTTAAGTTTACCAAGAATCATCAAAGCTACATGTACATTTTTTACAAAGACTAGCTAGTACTTGAAAACTATTTGCAATTTGTTTTGGTTGTTTTTTTTCTTTAAAAAATGCATATGTGTGCCAATATGAATGCATGTATACTGAGATAGAATCTGTCTAGGGGTTTATTATAATTTAAAATTTTACATTAATCTGATAGAAAATAAGTTGGGTGAGCCAAACCCTATCAATGATTAGATAAGCATAGAGGCACCAATGGGGCATTCGTAGAAGTAGGTAAAAAGTGTGCCAACAAACCTACATCATTCATTAAATTGTTAATCTTGACCTGCATTTTCACAATAGATAAGCATATTAATGGTTCCATTATGAAGCAAGAACTAATTAAGTTTGATTTTTTTCCAGAAATGGGAGCAGCGATGATGAAAGTGAAAAGCAGGTTGGTTTACAATTATGTTACAAAAAATAGATAGGAAGTATCAATATTTATTAGGATTTTAACAGGGATTTGAAATACTGTGGTTTCATTATTATTTGTTGGGTATTAATTTTCGTGGTTTTCGTGGGCGGCTTTGACCCACGAAATTTAATACCCCACGAAAAGGAAATTTAACATGGATCTGTATGCTGCAGACTTCAGAACCACAAATTTAAGATTCCACGAAAAAGTCCTTTTTCAACAAACCACGAAAATTGGTACCCACGAAAATAAATGAATCCACAGTATTGTAAAACAAGGCTGATAGCAAAACCAGTAGAACAGGCATAGAAATTAATGTTTGTGACATTGTCTATATAGCTACATTTTCTCAATTAGAAATTAAAATCTACTGTAAAAAATGCTTATATAATTTGGAATAATATTTTTTTTTAAGTTACTATTTCATGAAAAATACCTTTCTAGTTTAAACAAAACTCAAACACAGTTTTAATTGAGTATGAAATGTGACAGGGTATTTTTTATTTTTATATTGAATCATATATTTCTTTTATATTTCATGAATTTTTTGTAATTTATGTTTAATTTTAAATCAGAAAGAAAATCTGGTTACAAAACCATGGCTTCAGAATCCAGGATGGTCGTCTGCTAAACAGCAATCATGTGACCAGCCAGTTAACCAATCACATAGACCATTATCCATGCAGTGGAGTGATCCTTTAGCCAACAGAAGCATGTGGGGTGCATCACCTGGTTTGTTGAAACTTGAAAAAAAATACATGGTTAAAAAGTCATAAGAAATTATCGAATTTTCTATCTTTGTTTACCGTATACAATGTATAAACCTATATCTTGACTCAACTGAAATGAATTCTAATCCTTTGTTTGTAACAATATTACGAAATTACGAAGTGGATTCTTTACCTTCCTTGGCATCAATCTCATCACATGGAATTTCAATTTATACTTTTGATCGGATATAGGAATGTTCGCCGTGACGTCACAGCATACCTGTGGAAAATTTTTGGAGGGCAAAAAGACAATAAAATTGTGTTGGAAAATGTTCTTTTAATTGTCATCACTTTTTTGTTTTTCAAGAAAATTAAAAAATTCTTTTGGTTCTACAATTTTCAGAAAAAGATCTTTTTCGTAGTGCATTTTGAAAATATATATTCAGTGGTTCTAAAGATCGAAAATTTGGTTGAATAAAAATTTTCAACAAAAAATGACTTGGTTCAGAAACAATTTTACAGAAAATTTATTTTTTAAGTCTTATTTTCAAAATTAATTATAGTGAATAATAATAAATTCTTCTTCCAATAACGGTTTACAGAACCATTTTCTGATCAATGAAAAAAGTTATGAGGATTTGAACATAGGGTAAATTATCCTGTCCATCGATGTTTGTTTATTATTATTGCCATCCAATTTGACACTTAATAAGATGCAAATTAGTGAATATGACATCACTAATGAGCTAGACGAACACTCCTATAAAGAAGATGAAATAAAATGCAGCATTCATTAAAAAAAATTTAAGAAATTTGTAAAATATGTGTGTTATAGGGTTATTTTGAAACTAAGACTTTTAAGAAATAATTAGATGAGTAAAGTAAGAATGATTACTCAAAAATTTTAGAAAAAAAAATAAAACACAAAACTGAATACAAACAAACAAATGTCCTCCTTTTTGAAAAACATCAAAATAACATAAATGTTTTATTACATTTTTTCTTTACAGGAGTTCCAGGTTCTCAGAAAGCTCAGAATTTTGGTAACTTACAATAGAGATGCATATTTAAGGCACAGTTGCAGAGAATGTTAAAGTCAACAGAAGAAGAGAATGCAGTGTCAATATTTTGTTATAAATGATATCATTAATTATACAAAGCGATGTATCAAGACATATATAATGGTGCTATCTACGATTACTAGTCCCATATGTTTACATGTACCGGTATATCTACAGTTGTATTTTTTTTAATAGGTTGATCCAAATAGCTTTCCATATATTCCCTATTTGCTTTTCATTTATGTCACAAATCAAGATGAATATCCTGAAATCTACATGTATATCATGAAAAATATTTCATTTGAAAGCACAATGAAGAATATGTCATTCAAAATACTCACATACTTTTCCTCATATAATAGCCGTACTTATATGCATACATTGGTTTGTCTAGCTTTGAGTTAAAGTTATGTGTATCATCATTTTTGACAAAGCAACTAATGTAGGTTGTGCGCATACACTTATTCCACATCTCATCATCTTCTATTCATCAATATGAAATTTAACTACTCTATAATATTCAAATAGATAATGAATATCCAAATAAAAGTTGTGGATTATTTATAATTATTTACTTTTTATGTCAAAAAGAGCTTTTACAAATCATCTGAATATAAAATTTATATATTTGTGATTTTGTTTTTCCACAAAAAATTAAAATAAAATACATTTTGTAGGCTTTTGCAGAATTTTTTTTTCGATTGTCAGTGTTATTGGTCTATGAGCAACTCTGTATATTATATTTATTGAGGTCACTGGATACAAAGTTCTGCAATTTAGATAGGCATATCTGGTCTCATTAAATGTTTATAGGAGAAAATTGATAATTTAGGAAAGGATAAGGAGTAACTGAACATGAGACCATAACACATATGTTAACTTTAACTGAAATTAATTTTTATGAGCTGTATGGCCATTTCAGAAAATTATTCCTCATCAGCAGCACTAGAAGCCAAACAATGGAAATCCACAATTCAGAGATGTTCAAAATACATAAAACCAAATGACATCCAAATATATATAGCTAAGGGCAAAACGACAATGGAGGGAGTTAAACCTTAAGTTTTAGAATTTACATAAAGGACAAGGTACACTAAGGCCCATATTTGGCCCCCTCTATGATTCAAAATTACAAAGTTGATATGGAGAAGATTTCATATGCTATTTAGAAGTTCAAGTGAATGAACAAACTTGTTCTAATAATTTTTTAAGCGTAGCATCTGACATTGGTGAAAAATAGGATGTCAAAACAAACCAAATATGTAAGATTCCTGTCAAATTGGCTGAAAATGGACGAATTTTGGGTCATTTTTTAGCTCACCTGGACCGAAGGTCCAGGTGAGCTATTGCCATCACTTGGCGTCCGTCGTCTTCTGTCGGCGTCTGTCGTCTGTCGTCGTCTGTTAACAATTTTCAAAAATCTTCTCCTCTGAAACTACTGAACAGAATTTAATGAAACTTGGTATGAATGATCCTTAGGGTGTCCTGCACTAAACTTGTGTTTTGATTTTTGATCCAACAAAAAACATGGCCACCGTTACTAAAAATAGACCAGGAGGGTCAGACTACTGTTTTTGGCTTGTAAATCAAAAAGTATAAGAAATAGATGAAATCTGATGCCACCCTACTGCTTCAGCATCAAAAGTTCTACGAAAGTCTCCATTTGGTCGAAGTTGTCAGATGATCCCTTATAGGGGTTACAGCCCTTTAAAGGCGAAAAATAGCGGTTTTCCATGATTTTGGCTTATAGAATGAAAACTATTGCAGTTAGAGAAAAGCTGTTGCTTGCTTAAATGTTCAACTCATTTAGCTCTACAAAAATCTCCATAGGGTCAAAGTTGTCAGATGACCCCTTATAGGGGTTACAGCCCCTTAAAGGCCAAAAATAGTGTTTTTGGCCTATAGAATGAAAACTATTGCAGATAGAGAAAAGCTGTTGCTTGCTTAAATGTTCAGCTCATTTAGCTCTACAAAAGTCTTCATAGGGTCGAAGTTGTCAGATGACCCCTTATAGGGGTTACAGCCCTTTAAAGGCGAAAAATAGTGTTTTTTTGGCCTATAGAATGAAAACTATTGCAGATAGAGAAAAGCTGTTGCTTGCTTAAATGTTCAGCTCATTAAGCTCTACAAAAGACTTCATAGGGTCGAAGTTGTCAGATGACCCCTTACAGGGGTTACAGCCCCTTAAAGGTGAAAAATAGTTTTTTTGGCCTATAGAATGAAAACTATTGCAGATAGAGAAAAGCTGTTGCTTGCCTAAATG
Source organism: Arcuatula senhousia (assembly GCA_963971305.1). Classification (NCBI taxonomy): domain Eukaryota; kingdom Metazoa; phylum Mollusca; class Bivalvia; order Mytilida; family Mytilidae; genus Arcuatula; species Arcuatula senhousia. The sequence goes on from OZ020306.1 coordinate 13,707,727, forward strand.
TTCAGCTCAATAAGCTCTACAAAAGTCTTCTTAGGGTCGAAGTTGTCAGATGACCCCTTATAGGGGTTACAGCCCCTTAAAGGCAAAAAACAGTGTTTTTGGCCTATAAAATGAAAACTATTGCAGATAGAGAAAAGCTGTTGCTTTCTTAAATGTTCAGCTCATCTAGGTCTACAAAAATCTTCACAGGGTTGAAATTGTCAGATGACCCCTTATAGGGGTTACTGCCCCTAAATTTATGTGTTTTCATGTTTTTGGCTTATATAATAAAAACTATAGCAGATAAAGAAAAGTGGTTGCTTGCTTAAATGTTCAGTTCATTAAGCTCTTAACAAAAGTCTCTATAGAGTCAAAGTGTTCAGATGGCCCTTAATATAAATAACATTTTGCACTTTTTTGGCCTACAGAATGAAAACTATCTCTGAAAGAGAAAAGCTGTTGCTTGCTTAAATGTTCAGCTTATTTAGCTCTTCAAAGTTCTTTATAGGGTTGACATCAAGACCAGGTGAGCGATTCAGGCTCCTGGGAGCCTCTTGTTCAATTTTTGGATGCCTCTCTGAGTCACGTAGGCGGAGGCCTTTTAAAATAACAATGTAAGCTCTAAAAATCAGCATTTTTCTCGATTTTGTTGAGTTTACTCTATTTCAGGTCTCTATAAAATTGAAAACCGAAAAGATTATTGGAAATTGAAAGCATATTCATAAATTTGATCCATCTTACTCCATATATAAAGTGCATTTTAATAAATTACATAAGATTTATTTTTTCATAAAATAGGGGGCCAAATATGGCTCTTACCGTACCATGTACTTTAGATAGTGGTTAAAAACAAAGTTTACACATGAGGAGTAATTTCATGTACAAGTACACCATTTCTAAAAAATAAAGAGCATACATCTAAACACAGGGAATTGTTCTACTAACTCCTCACGACAAAAAAGACAAACTCCTGTAATAAATAATTGATAGTTGCCCTTGTTTCTACATTTTATATTATATTTTCATGTATATTTGGTTGTGCTTGTCTTTCTTTCTCAATTTTCATTTTTTTTCAATCTCTCCTAAAACCTATATAGCACATTATCAACTATTTTTCCCATTTGTTCACACAATTCTCTATTTCTGTCTTGTGTAATTTTTTTTTTCATATCAGTGAAGCCTTGTAGCTATATTAGAAATGTTGTCCCATTTGTTCAAATGAATCTTCTCTTTGATTATTGTGATCTTCTAGCTCTTTCTTTATTTGTTGAACCCTGGTATTAGATAGATTGTCCTTTATTTCTTATACCTCTCATTCTATGTCTTGTATAATACTGTTTACAGATCAGTTTTAATATTCTAATACATGTAGTTCATCATACTAAATTCAATAAAATTTACAGTGTATAGTTAGGATGGTTAATGAATACGCCTAAAGTGTATAAAAAGTGAAAGCAATTAATTTTTAATTTTTTGTTTATTATTATGATTTTGTTCTCATTTGTATGTATTTGCCTTTTTTAGTCTTTTATTCTTGAATAAATGAGATTGATCATCCCAGTTTGATAGTTTTGTTGTTACTTTTATTCATTATGAAAAACATGTTGTTTTTTTTTTTACATTTGATATTTAAGACCAATACTTTTACTTCTTTCATAGTTGTGTTCTTTATATTTTGTTTTTACACATACAAGAAAGCTGTCAGTTATACATAAATCCTACTAGGGCTTGTGTAAAGATAAATAAGTTTTTCAAACACATCTTTGCTTTAATTCATCAATGCAAGTTGTATTTAAGGAATGACCACAATATTTTTTCTTATTTTGTCATTTCTTATAAATTAATTTGAATTACATGTTTTCTCAATTCAAAAATCAATTGAAAGGGAAAAAAAGAAAAATAAATTATAAATTAAAATTCCAATTTTGAACCCCACCTGTTCAAAAACCTCATCCATTGAAAAATAAGACAAGTTTTCAAATTATAAGCAGATCATCTGAATTTATTATTTCATGTTCTTATCTATATCATTTTTTTAGCATGCAGATTGATCTCGATCTAAATTAATTCATTAAGTTATTACATTAGTATGTGTTTGAGAAAATGAAATACTCACCATCATTTATAACTTTTTGGAATACTCTCTTATTGTTACATGTATATTGTCTCATACAAGTTGTAACAGGATAAATATTAAGTTGACATTTTCTTTGTCAGTTTCCTATAAGATTACATCGCCTGAATTTAGCATAAGCTTTAAGACTGCATAATGATAAAACATTATATCTTTTAAGATGAACACAATAAGTTGTGTAAAAAGGGTGGCAAACTTTCTTAGTTTAGAGTTGAAAACTTTGTTGTACGGTTGTTAACTATACAGGTCTGAAGTAACTTGTGTGTAAAGAAATATTTTTTGTTATTGTTGATTTAAGTTTTATATATTTTTTATATGACAGCAAAAAAATTGCGGACATATAATGGTATGATGCTGTCGTCGTCGTCGTCCGCGTCTGCGTTGTCTGTTAACTTCAGTGTTACCACGATAACTTTAGTTCTAGTTATCTGATTGCTATGAAATTTGACAATGATGTTCTTTACGATAAAAGGATGAATGGGATTGACTTTGGGGGTCCCCCCATTTTTGGTTTCAAAATTAGGGGCCAAAAATGCTACTTTTATGTTTGTTGGCACAATAACTTTAGTTCTAGTTATCCCATTGCTTTGTTATTTGGCAATAATGTTTCTTACCATAAAAGGATGAATGGGAATGATTTTGGGGGTACCCCCTTGTTTCCTTTCAAAATTAGGGGTCCAAAGGGGCAAAAAAATATTGTATTTGTTTCCACTAATACTTTAATCCTAGTTGGCCTATTATTGTGAAATTTGTCAAGAATGTTTCTTACAATAAAAAGACTGAACCTAATGAATTTTCGTGCCCCCCCCCCTTTTTCCCCGTTATGTAGTTTGGGGTCAAACGGGGCCAAAATCGAAACTTTTTTATTTGTGGTCTGATTTGGATTTTTTTTTTGCATGTTTGTTCTTGTCAAATAGCGGATACAAAATTAAGAATTAATTATTGCGACCCCCCCTTTTTCCCCTTCTTACGTAATAAGGGGGCCAATATTGAAACTTTTTTTTATTTGTGGTACAATTTTGAACTTGTTTTGCATGTTGGTTCTTGTCTAATAGTAAATAAAAAAATTGAGAATTAATTTTTGACACCCCCCCCTCCCTTTTTCCACTTTTACGTAATTAGGGGCCAAAATCAATACTGTTTTTTGAAAAAAAAAATTTGCTCATCAATCCACAATAGGCTTTTAATATGTGAGTGGAAAGTCCATCAAAAGCTGCATGTGTCAAAAACCTTTGTCAGTCCACCATGGGCTGCATGTGTCCAGAACAATTGACTATCCATATTGGGCCTAAAACGTACAGGGTTCAACATGTTGCGGTTGTGTCATGCTGCGCTCGGCATAGCTTTTTATTTTACTTTTAAATCCCAGAATTATTTTCCAGTAAATACTTTTATTTTTATTTTGTTATAGTAATTTTAACTGAATGTAACTTCCTGTGTAATTGACCTCTGATTTGATTCTTTTGTATTTTATTTTAATTCTGATAGTACACAGACCTGATTGGTCTCACCTGGAGTAGTTCAAGAAAAATAAACAACTTTCAAAGATTCACGTAAAGTTGGTTTTTGCAAGGCATTTAAATAAGATTTTTTTTGTTCAGTTAAAAAAAAGTAAACAAGTGGGATTATGTTTTGCATTGGTTTTCTAATTTTGTGATTTAACTACTTGTAGCAAAAAACAAATATTTACCAAAACCATTTTTACGTGAAATCACCTTACTTGGGATGATACATGTAATTGTACTTATTACTGATGATTGTATAGGGCATTAAATTCTGTCTCTAGAAATGAAATTATTGGTGTGATTGTGCTAAAAGAGACAAGCTGTTGCTTGCTTAAATGTTCAGCTTACATGTATTTAGCTCTACAAAAGTCTTCATAGGACTGAAGTTGTCAGATGACCCCTGAAAGGGGTTTTGGCCCTTTAAAGGTGAAAAATAGTGTTTTTTGCTTATAGAATGAAAACTATTGCAGATAGAGAAAAGCTTTTTCTTGCTTAAACATTGTTCATTTAGCAATACAAAAGTCTTCATAGGGTTGACATCAAAACCAGGTGAGCGATTCAGGTTCCTGGGAGCCTCTTGTTGATTATCTCAGCACTGTTCAAAAGTTTAGAAAACTGTGATAATAAATTTGTGTTGACCTTAATCAGTTCAGATAAGATGCTGGCTGGCAAGACATACATTATTTTACACTCTTCTAGTTTCAAAACTTTGTATTTTATTGGTAGGGTTTTTTTAAGTATTTTATATAAAGATTTTTTTTAAGTTCAACTAGTAAATGAATATTCTTAAAGTGTATAAAAGGCAGAAGACATTGGTTTAACTTTGGGTTTATTAAAGTGCAACTAAAACGGTCATAAAAACTTAATCTTATTTAAAAGTGTTTATTTTTCTAAGATCAATGCAAAAAATCCGATCAAAATCCGTTGACAAATAACGGAGATATGAGTGTTTGAAGTGCAAAATTTCGCACCTTTCAAAATCTAATCAACGATATTTCCGGAAATTAAAGAATTACATGCGAGCTAAACCGGAAGTGACGCACAAGGGGGAACAGAAATCGTTTGCTAGTATAGTAGGAAGGGGACATTAAAGATATCAGCAATAAAATATAAATAATTTCGGTGGCAATTTTAAGAAATACCCAACGAACACATATATACATTTTCCAGTTTTTAACAATACATTTTACACCAAATAATATTTTAAAAAGGTAGGCCGTCACAAGAATGAAGTTTAGACCTTTTAAAATTTGTATAAAATGTTTAATCAAGGAATTAAAGTACTCCAATTCCTTGGTTAAATCCTATGATTTAAGCAATTATGATTGTCAGATTTCCACAAAATTGAAAGTTTTTACTGCAGCAATCAGTACACATACATAATGCAATTAAAGGAACATATCTATTTTAAACAGTTGAGTTGTCGTTATGGTCCAAAGTGTTAATTTAAATCATATATGTCTAATATGCAGGCCTTTGTCGGAATTGGACGGTCTCAGGATTTCAGTCCTTATGATAATTACCTTAATTATTAACCCATGCTGAGTATGGACTACCTTTTGCAACGAACAAACAAACACAGGTGTGAAGTTAAACGAAATTAGACAACCAATATGTCACCATAGGGGGGCAATTAACAATTTTGGGACAAGTAATTTCAAACTCGAGCATCTTCTCAAATTCAGTGTTGTATTATCGTATTGAAATAGAAGCATAATAAAATAAAATATAGAATTAAATAAAATAAAATAAATAATTCCCTGAGTCCACAGTATTTGCAATAAATGGCTTCATACTGTTGGTGGGCATATAATGTTCATAGTTAGCGTCTAGAATTTTATTACGTTTACAGTAAAATAAAACATGTTAAAAACATAAAGCATATCCTAGAGCTTAGTCCCTTGGTGCCCTCTGCAAACAGACAAAGTAAAATTTAGAACTGAGTTCTTCAATATATTTATTTAGTAAAAGTATCCATTTCTTTTGTTATTAAAATAACATCAGATCATCATGATAGATTTTCTCTTCTAAAACTTCTCTGGGCTGTGGTTTTGCCATATACAAAGTAAACACAAATATGTTCTATGCTTATTTATTATCTATAATTATTATAGTTGTAAACAATAATACAAACACATCACATTGGGTATTCAATTTTTTTTTACTTAATTAGCTTGTTATTCTAATGTTACTGTATAGTTCTGGTCTGTCTTTGTCAAAATTTTTTTATATGTAATATGCCACCAGTGGGACCAAATTAGACAAATAAAGAATTGAATTGAATCATAATGCTTCACCTCGTAACATTTGGTACGGACGAACGAACAAGTGGATGCGCCCAAACACTAATATGCAATACGTTTGTAGATGGGCATACACATTTCGCCCGCTTGGAGCTTATTTTTTCAAGAATTGTCTGACGAACTATGAATTATTTGGCGTGGTCTCATCTGTCAAACTTTCCTAAAAATCCACCATTAAACTAAAAATGTGTGTATGAGTCACAGATGGCCCTCCCGTGCTTAAAATGTATCAGAGTTATGGACCTTAACCTAGAACTTAACCAAAGCCGTTCATGCTTAAAATATAGGTCACTGCGACTAACTAGAGGATGGTGTAGTGCTACCCAAGACACATCTAGTGGTGGAATATCATTGACCCTCAATATCTAGTATCCGAGTTATTGACCTCAATCAAGAACTTAAGCAAAGTGTTACGGACGTATGTACGGACAGACAAGGGTAAAACTATATGGCCGATCCACATACGTGGTCGGGCCATAAAAATAGCGAGAACAGACAAACGGGTACACGTCTATGCTAGAGTATAGGAAACCATGAAATAATGTTTAATTAGTGAATGCCAAAATGCTAATATAATTATAACTTGTGATGTCTAAGCTTCCTGCAAATTAATATGTAATACTTTTAGTGTCGGTTACACCAAAATATCTGAAAGCCAAGGAAATTTAGAATGGACACACACGTGTCTGTGTTCTTCCTCAAAACTTCATTTCATGCAACAGATAATCAGTATCATTAAAAAAGAATAAGCCTCGAGGAATAAGCTTCTTTTATTAAATTACGATATTCTTTTATTACTTTTACATCTACAATTCAACAATTATCACGATTATACTGAATAAAGTTTTGGTGATTAAACATATATTTTACATGTTTTATATTAAATTCATCTGGATGCATTAATTATCATTTCATTACTAATAAATTGTAAAGATAAACTACCGTTTGCTATTGTAACTAGTGTAAACAAATTCATCGGTTCCCCCTCTGACGTTGCACAATCAGTGGAATTAGTTACGCGAAAGCGGAAGTTATAAAGGTGAGATTTTAAGAAATTAACACTAAATTGTCAATATCTTTGTTATTTGTCATTGGAATCAAGTCGGGTTTTTTGCTTTGATCTTAGAAAATTAAGATCTATAAAATGAAATAAAGTTATTATAGGCGTTTTAGTTGCACTTTAAAAATTTTAGAACTATGCTGTTTTCATGGGAATTTTTAGACCTATATTTTTTATTATTATGTCTCCCAAACGAAGTTTGGAGACATTATGTTTTTGCTCAGTTCTTATTATTCTTCTTATTATTTTTCTTCTTTCCGGGCACGATTTTTCGAACACTTGTGTGCACCGTTTCTCAGAAACCGTTAGACGGAATTGTTTGATATCATATGACTTGATAGGCCCATATTCCTAGATGTGCCTCCCGAAAAAAAAATTTCAATATCTTGGAGGGAACATGGATTTTGGGGGTCTCAAAAGGGGGTGGGGTTTTGCAAAATTTTACTATAGAAGTCTATGGGAAAAGTGATGTAACTTTATGATATGTGATCTAAACTTTGAAATACTCACTTAACTTGGATATCTAAGTAAACGTAGTGGCAAGGTATTATGGTAAACCCTCCATTTCATTGTCTTAAGTGGGGGGGGGGGGGTAATGCCCCACCCCTTCAAATAACAAAACACTTAATATTTTGAAAACCATTGAGAGCCCCACCCTATAACCATATATAGTATTACTCCTTATGATAAAACAAACCATTTGGGTTCACAAGGGGGGGGGGAGTCTGAGGGGGGTCATGCCCCACCCCCTCAAATGATAAAATACTAAATATTCTGAAAACCATTGAGATCCCCACCCTATAACTATATATATTATTACTCCTTATGATAAGACCAATCATATGGTATCGTAGGGGGGTCTGAGGGAGGGGTCATGCCCCACCCCCTCAAATGATAAAATACTAAATATTCTGAAAACTATTGAGATCCCCACCCTATAACCATATATATTATTACTCCTCATGATAAGACAAACCATTTGGTACCACAGGGGGATTTGAGGGGGGGTCATGCCCCACCCCCTCAAATATTAAAATACTAAATATTCTGAAAACCATTGAGATCCCCACCCTTTAACCATATATATTATTATTCCTTATGATAAGGCAAATCATTTGGTACCATATGGGGCTCTGAGGGGGTCATGCCCCACCCCCTCAAATGATAAAATACTAATTTTTCTGAAAACCATTGAAATCCCCACCCTATAACTATATATTATAACTTCTTATAATAAGACAAATCATTTTATATGAGAGAGTTAAATACCTTGTGAAAATAGGGAAACCCCTGCCCAATTTTTTTCCATGAGGTTCTAAAAATGCATTTAAAGGCATTTCCAGGATTTTGCTTACCAGTGGGACTCTTGTAAAACTTGTATTTTAGGGGAACTCCTGCCAAAAACTTTTGCATGAGGTTCTAAAAATGCATTTAAAGGCATTTCTAGGATTTTGCTTACCCCTTGGGATTTCTGTAAAACTTGTATTTTAGGGAACACCCTGCCCAAATTTTTCACATGAGATGAAAGGGACTTCGTTTGGGAGACATTCGAAACTGCATCCAGTTTCAATTATACCTTGTTTCATACTTGTTTTCTTTGTTTTGCCTCAACTAAAGTCAAACACAATACTCAGAATAGTGTCGATGACACATCCTTAAAGTTTATTGTTATCAATTGCTGTATACGGTATATGAAATATATAAATTAGTGTGTGGAATTCTGGCTAAGACAAATGGAAAAGAGTTGTTCATTGTTGTATGCATGTATTAATACTTTTCTTTTACTATTGGACAAAAATTAAGTTTATTGTTTTTTTTGTAGCAATGTAAATTAACTTTATCAGGTATACTGTGATAAAAGCTGGACTGGCACATTATATATCTATTATTTAAAATGCTATGATATCTGGTATTTTAGGGGCATTGCCAATTTTATTGTTTAATTATTATGAATCATTTGTTTTTGAATGACATATGCTAAGATACCAGAAATGTAACTAAAGCTGTAACTGTAATTTTGTAATAATAAGAGGTTTTTTTGCGTCCTGCATAGACTTGTCTGTCTCCAGTAATATGAGTATAAATATTTCCATAAAGCTTCTGCCAAAAAAAACACATGAGAATGTTTTGAAATTTTCAGGATAGTTGGTATGGCAAACCTTGTGTCTCTAAGGGATTTCCATATGATTCCTTCACTTCCTTTTTGGGGTGTAGGATATATGTGTTCCATGTTGTGCAGTCTAAAAATATTTGACAAAAATTATAGGAAAGGTTAATGAACTTTAAGACATTTGTTTTGTTAAAAATACAATTTAATGTTACAATGTAGTATCTGATACTTTCATGATTCTTAATTGTATAAGTATCTTAAAAAATAATACTTAGTTATAACGAATATTTATATATAATAAGTTTATTAGATCTATAAAGTCATCTGCTAAGCTAAAAAATTAAATTGTGCAAAGATGAATATGCTTGTTGGTTGTATTGTGCATTTGATTTCATACCTGTATAATTAACACAAATGGGGTGGACATTCGAGAATATAAATGCAATTATTTTGATGAAAAATTCTCTTTTTAATTCTTTTTAGGGATGATTTTCATGAAAAACAAGGTTATAAAAATGGTAGATGTTGTGTGGCATGTGGTTTGGTTGGGAAACAAATTTTTTGAACAGTTTTTGTCTCGCCTGCGAAGCAGAGCGGGACATAGGTGTTACTTTACCGACGGCGGCGGCGGCGTTAACTTTTTGGAAAAGTTTTATGAGCACCTCCATATCTCAAGAACTATAGGTCCTGGGTTGATGAAACTTGGTATGCATATGCCCCAGTAGTAGCTTAGCACAGTTGCATCCCCATCTTTTGACCTTGACCTTGATTTTCCGGTTGAGTGACTTTGACAATTTTCAATACATATAATAGCAAAGGAAAAGTTTTGCGAGCACCTCCATATCTCAAGAACTATAAGTCCTAGGTTGATGAAACTTGGTATGCATATGCCACAGTAGTAGCTTAGCACAGTTGTATCCCCATCTTTTGACTTTGACCTTGATTTTTCGGTTGAGTGACTTTGACAATTTTCAATACATATAATAGCAATGGAAAAGTTTTGCGAGCAACTCCATATCTCAAGAACTATAGGTCCTAGATTGATCAAACTTGGTATTGGTATGCCCCAGTAGTAGCTTAGCACAGTTGCATCCCCATCTTTTGACCTTGACCTTGATTTTTCGGTTGAGTGACTTTGACAATTTTCAATACATATAATAGCAATGGAAAAGTTTTGCGAGCACCTCCATATCTCAAGAACTATAAGTCCTAGGTTGATGAAACTTGGTATGCATATGTCCCAGTAGTAGCTTAGCTCAGTTACATCCTCATCTTTTGACCTTGACCTTGATTTTCCGGTTGAGTGACTTTGATTATTTTTATTGCATATATTTGCAATGTTTAGGTTCTATAAACATCTTTTGATCTCAGAAACTGAAAATCCATGTAAATTCAAAATATAGTGGAAGTAAGAAAGAATAATTGTTTCTGATGGTGCTGGCAGGCGAGACATACTTTAGTGTTAACTCTTGTCTCAGTAACTACTTATCACAGCCCCTTAATATTTGATATGCAACATCAGCATAGGGTCTTTAATGGTAGGATATAATTTCAAGTCTGTCACTCACCTACATTTATGTTTAACAAAATCAAGCCATATTAGCTGGATTTCACAGAGTAAAAAACTCCATGTTATGAATTGGTGAGTGTCAGAGGGGAGGCAAGCGGAGGTGAAATAATCAGAGTCTCATTTAATATTTTGTACGAATCATCAGCATGTGGTCTTCGATTATAGGTGTTTTGCTCATCTACTTCCTGTTTTGACAAAAGCCAGCCATTTTCGACCAACAGATTTGTGTAATTAACTCAATTATTCCTAATTCAACAAGCACTAGGTTTGCTTATTTGTATTATGGGTATATTTTGAAAGGTTGTATCATTTGGTTTGAATATGTCAACTTTGCTGTGCAAAGAACAATAAAGATAATAATTCTTTTCTTAGCCTTTTATTTATAAAAACCAAGACCTATACCATATCTTTTCAATAGTTTGATAGAAACATCACTGTCTTGTCTCCCCTTTAACAATGTCTAGAGAAAAAGGTTGAAGGCTTTTGTGGCAAATTTTTAGCTTTGTGTGTTGTGGTATGCATCTTTAGTGTCTCAGAATTCCTTACAAAAGAGTGTTCTGTAACATTACCTATTGTTAGCACCTCTGACTAGAGGTTACCAACTAGACTTATTTCAGCTTGACATGTTATTAAATGAATAGAAAATAATGAAATGTGGAATAAGTGGATGCAACACAGCTCACATACAAAGCGGCAATTTAGATCAAGTGTGGCCATTAAATTATGTCCCGGTTGCCAAAAGTCTGACAAAGAGGTTTACAACCCCAAAATAAAAAGCTTCGCAGCGCAGGATGATATGACCGTAATACATGTATGTCTAACCCTGTACGTTTTAGGCCCAATGTGGATAGTCAATCACTCTGGACACATGCAGCTCATGGTGGACTGACAAAGTTTTTTGACACATGCAACCTTTAGTGGACTTGCCAACCGCATTTCACAAGAAATCTTTTTTTTTAAAGCAGACCAAGATGAATTACATTTACAAAAATATTACCCCTTTTGGCCCAAAATTAATGGTATCTTTTACCTTTCACTTTGCCCCTTTTGGCACCCAACAGCAATTGGGGGTAGGGAGTGTTGCAAAATTGATACTGTATAAACATTTATTTTCGTGGGAATAAAATTTGGTGGTTTAGAACACAAAACTGAATTGGTGGGGACAAATCTTTGTGGATATTGTATTTTGAAATACACTCTTGAACTAAATATTTTAAATTCAAAGGGATTTAATTACGTGGATTTTTCTTACCCACGAAATAAACGAAAATTACCCCCCCCCCCACGAATATTTCTGCTTCTACAGTATTCAAGTTTGTAAATCCATTACAAGAATTTACTTGCAAAAACAAATTTTGAAATCAGACAATTTTAAAATATAAGTTTCGATTTTGCACAATGGGGGGATGCAATAATAACTCCTCCATTTTCTATCCACTACTTGATAAGACTTAACATGCAAAAAAAAATTCAAAATCGGACAAGAAACAAAAAAGTTGCATTTTTTTTGCCTGATATTTCTAAAAGAAAAAGAAAAAAAAAGAGGACCTCCAAAATCAATACAATTAATGGTTTATAATGCTAAGGAATGTCATTGTCAAATTTCGTAGCAATTTGCCAACCAGAATTGAAGTTATTGTGGTATCAAATAAAATGTTTTGAAATTTTGGCCCCTTTTGGGCACCTAATTTCTTAACGAATAATGTGGGAACCCCCAAAATCACTCCCATTAATCCTTTTATGTTATGAAACATAATTGTAAAATTTGACGGCATTTGGTTAACCAGTTATTGTGGGAACAAAAAAAAAAGTAGCATTTTTGGCCCCTAATATCTAAACCAACAAGAATGGAATTCCAGGGTCCCCCGTCAGTGGAGCAAAAATTATCAAAGACATCTAATTTTTATACTTGACCAAGGTATTAGTGGTTTAAACATTTGGTATAAATTTCATGAAAATCCGTCAACATCTGTAGGGATGAGAGCGCTTACAAGGTCTGTTTTGCCAAAAAACAGAGTCATTTTCATGGTCAAAGTCCCCTAACTCCTACAAAAATTATAAAAAAAAGCTGATTGTCAAACTTGACCAAGGTATTAGTGGTTTAAACATTTGGTATAAATTTCATGAAAATCCGTCATTATCTAGATCGCTTACAAGGTCTGTTTTACAAAAAAACAAGAGTCGTTTTTATGGTCAAAGTCCCCTAACTCCTACAAAAATTATTGAAAAATGCTGATTGTTGAACTTGACCAAGGTATTAGTGATATAAACATTTGGTATAAATTTCATGAAAATATGTCAACATCTGTAGGGATGAGAGCGCTTACAAGGTCTGTTAAGCAAAACAAAAAACCAGTGGTTTTTATGATCAAAGTCCGATATTATTGAAAAATGCTGATTTTCAAACTTGTCCAAGGATATAAACATTTGGAATAAATTTCATGAAAATCCAACAAAATTTGTAGCCTTGAGAGCGCTTACAAAAAATGTGACTGACGGACGGACGGACAGATGGAAAAACGGATGGACGCCCTGCATTTCTATGTCCCCGCTCCTCGTTGCCGCGGGGGACAAAAAAGGGGGGACCATCAAAATAAATCCAATCCATCCTTTCATGTTAAGGAACATTATTGTCAAATTTCATATCAATTGGATAACTAGAACTTAAGTTATTGTTGGAACACTAAAGTTAACAGACAACAACAGCATCATACCATTATAGGTCCACAATTTTTTTGCAGTCATATAAAACCTAAGTTGACAGAGTCGTTTTAGCGTGAAAGTGCAGTTAGGGTCACATGGCATGATGCCAGTTGTATAGATCACAACCCCAAGTGTCTGTATTCCAAATATCAGATGTCTAGGTGTTATGCTTTTCAAGTTATTACTTTTCCACAAAAGTATTAGAAAAAAGTTTACGGCCTGAAGAAAGACCTAGTTCATAGAGTCACTGGAGAGTAAAATGGGGTCAGGGTCACACGACATGGTGACAGTTAGGTAGACCATAACCTAAACTGTCTGTATACCATATATCAGATGCCTAGCTATTATACTTTCAAGCAATTCATTGTCCACAAAAGTCTTAAAAAAAAGTTTAGGCCGCCGTCGCCACAAGAAAATAATACCTATGTTTCCCCTCCTGCAACTATTCATCACAGGCGAGACAAAAACAATTAAAGTTTGTTTTTGCCTACAAAAACGATGTTTCCCCCCGTTTCCCCAAAAAGTTCTAAGTTCAAAAGGCCCTTACTTCCACAAAAATTTGATGATCAAATTTTCCTGGTAATATGCACAACTACATATGGTGTCCTTCCTATATACCAAGTTTCTTTAAATTTGGTTCAGTTGTTTTAGAGGAGTTGCGCTGACAAGATGATAATTAAGGATTTTCAGTAAATTTCTAAGTTCAAATGCCCATAACTCCAACATTAATTTGAGGATTTAAATTTCCTGGAAATATGCACAACTACATATGATTCCCTTCCTACATACCAAGTTTCATTGAATTTGGTTCAGTAGTTTATGAGGAGTTGCGCTGACAAGATGATAAATGAGGATTTTCAGCAAATTCCTAAGTTCAAATGGCCATAACTCCCACAAAAATTTAAGAATCAAAATTTCCTGGTAATATGCACAACTACATATGGTGTCCTTCCTATATACCAAGTTTCGTTGAATTCGGTTCAGTAGTTTCAGAGGAGTTGCGCTGACAAGATGATAAATGAGGATTTTCAGCAAATTTCTAAGTTCAAAGGGCCATAACTCCCACAAAAATTTGAGGATCAAAATGTCCTGGTAATATGCACAACTACATATGATGTCCTTCCTATATACCAAGTTTCGTTGAATTCGGTTCTGTAGTTTCAGGGGAGTTGCGCTGACAAACTTTGTGATGGACAGACGGACGGACGGACACGACAAAAACAATATGTCTCCCCACAAAAGTGGGGGGAGACATAACAATCAACACCCACCAACAGCCTTCAATGAGGCCAGGAGGTGCTGCTCTCCCTTCTGCAATTACCCCATGGTCTAAATAAAATGCATATAAAAGTTTAAAATTCCAATAACAAATCAATATCAGTCAGTAGACTGAACTGCAGAAGCATACAGATGAAAAACTCTTGAAATCTATACAGATGCTAATGCTACTACATACCAAAATACCAAATATCAATGGTGTTCACATAAAACCAATTTATCAATTTTATTACTTTAACAATTCTTGACACCACCCCTGTCACCATCTAAATAATTTGTCACAGGCAAGACAAACTAGAGGCTCCCAGGAGCCTGAATCACTCACCTGATCTCTTATGCCAAAGTTTGAATAAATTTCACAAACTTTCAAGTATACAAAGTTGCAAAACAATCCTTTCAGTGGTTTCAGAGAAGATTTTTGGAAATCAGTTTAAATTAATAGAAAAAACAGTTAAAGGGCAATAACTCCTGTAAGGACCTTTTGATGCTGATCACAAGACAATTTGCTTCCGATTTTCTTCCATCTCTTATACTTTTTGAGTTATAAGCCAAAAACAATGGTCTGACACCCCTGTTCTATTTTTAGCAACGGCGGCCATGTTGGTTGGTCGACATGTATATAATTCACAAACTTGGTAGATGACATCCTAAAGACCATGTATACCAAGTATCAATGCAATCCCTTCAATGGTTTTAGAGAAGAAGATTTTTCAAAATCAGTGTAAATTAATGGAAAAAAACAGTTAAAGGGGAATAACTCTTAAACGGCTGATCTGACAATTTTGACCCTGAAGTCATTTATGTAGATCTCAATGAGCTAAACAATTCTGCAATGCTAACTTTTCCTCTAGCACTAACGGTTTTCAAGATATAGTCCAAAAACAGCAAAAATGGTCAATTTTAATGATTAAAGGGCAATAACTCCTACACAGGCAAAATTTAGACATACGTCTGACGTACGTTAATAAAAACGTGCGTCTGACGTAGTGCATAAACGTACATAAAACGTTCGTTTCTAACCGCTGTACGGTAAACATACGTCAAATTGTTGTAAAAACATATGTCAGACGTACGTTTTTTAAACGTGCGGTAAACGTACGTTTACCATACGTCAGACATATAGTTTCCTAAAATGTATGAAGTTAGTAAGTTATTTATTTAGTGTGTTTTATTATGAAATAAAAAATATTGCCAAGATAAATTTTTAACGTGCGTCAGACGTACGCGGTTAGAAACGCCAATTTAATATGCGTCAGATGACATGCGTTTAACGTACGCCAGACACCCGTTAAACGCAGTCAACATTTTGCCTGTGTATAAGGAGTCGTTTCACAACTTCGACTCAATGGAGAGATTTGTAGAGCTTTTGATGCTGAACAAGGAAGGTTGCTTCGGATTTTCTCTATCTTTTATACTTTTTGAGTTATAAGCCAAAAACAATGGTCTGACCCCCCTGTTCTATTTTTAGCAATGGCGGCCATGTTGGTTGGTCGACATGTATATAATTCACAAACTTGGTAGAGGACATCCTAAAGATCATGTATACCAAGTATCAATGCAATCCCTTCAGTGGTTTCAGAGAAGAAGATCTTTGAAGAAAAGTTAACGGACGACGGAAGACGGACGACGGACGCTTAACGATGACAATAGCTCACATGACCCTTCCGGTCAGGTGATCTAAAAACAGATCATATTTTGTGAGAACTAAATTATTGTTGACATTTATGCACAAAATCAATTTCTAATTTAAGCCTTGAAAGAACAAAAAAGAAAACCAGAAAACATTGTAAGACACTGACATTACCTTAGTAACAACTACTAAATTATAATCAGCACTATAAACTCTATTGTGAATTGTAGGCATACGAGTGCTTACAAAACTGTGATGGATACAAAGACCTAGTTTTCATGGTCAAAGGGGCACAACTATCACAAGCATGGAACAAAAATTTGAACTTGTTCAACGTGGTGATATAAACATTATGTATAAATTTCACTAACATCTGTTAAGAATTATAGGTGTGAGTGCACTTACAAAAGTGTGACAGAGGCACAGATACATTTAGATGCCCGGCATTTCTATATCCCCACTCCACCTTCTGGCAGGGGACAGGGAAAATTGCTGTCCTAGCATTTTAAAGTATTTAAGTTAACATGAAGTAGATCAGTTATGGCAGATGTAAATCACATAACACAATATAGGTCTATAGGACAAAGCTGCATGGGAAGTATCAAGAGCCTGCAGCATGTGGTTACTTGAAAAGGTGTGACAAAAATCTTGTATAATACTAGTAGTCCATTATTTACAAATCTCATGTATTCATCAAACAGATAGAAGTACATTTTCAACAATAATATGGATTTACATCATTAAATAAAGCTACTTGTGAAAATTTCAAGAACCTCCAACAGGTAGTTTCCCAGAAAAGTGTGACCAATGTTTTTCGTGATAAAACATGACGACAAATAGGGCCAACGTGACTCCAATATGTCGCTTCTGCAAAATGTTGCAGGCCACATAATAAAATGATCCCAGATGTTTTGAAATGTATTCAGTTCCTGCTTATTGCAACATTACCAATGATTCGATTAGCAGAGATCAACAAAGCAAAAAAAATCTATGCATAACTCTATGATAAACAACAATGCTCAAACTAGTTTAACCCCGCCACATTTTATATGTGCCTGTCCTAAGCCAGGAAACTTTGCCAAAGCCTTTGTTTGTCCTTGTCATTCTATGTTAACTGTTTTATGTCAAGAATTGAGTCTTTCGTTGATGATTTAGGGATTGGTTTTGATACTTTTGTATTGTATTATAAGTCTTGGGCCAATGCAAGACGGTAAGCAGTGACCTATGGTCATGTTGAAGACTGCTTGCTGTTTTCCGTTGTGATTTTTTGAATTGCTGTTTGTTTATGTTTGTTGTGTCGCGTACACTTATTCCACATCTCAATATCGTATATCATCTGAGACCTCAATCGTATACATGTATAATACATGGATTTAAATGTTTCACCAACATCTGACGAACATTCTAAATTCCATATTTAACTTGTAATAATAAAAAGAAACACAATATGATTTTTCTTTATTATAAGCACACACAAAAGTGTATAAATACAGACATTAACTAACAATTCATAAAAAAAAATGGAAGATTTCTTTTATTGCAAAAAGTGAATATTTAATAAATGCAATACTAAATAGGTTAAAAAAAAGTTTTAAAAATATAAAATGCTGGAGAAAATGCATTCCAGGTAAATTATTGTTGGACCATTTCATTCAAGCTATGATATCTTTAAATAAATTTGTTTAGAACTTTATAAAAGGAACCATTTTCAACTGTCATGACTGTCAGTATTTGTTAATTAATTGAAATTTTGAAAAAGAAATGTATTGATTTTAATATGCTGTGTAGTGAACAAATTATTTAATTACAAACAAAATTTGTTCGTCCACCCATTCCATCAAGCATTTATTTCTTTATATAAAGTTCTACTGACAAAGTTTCAAAGACGAAAAATATGGAGTACAGAAAGAAGACAGCCCTTATGTACATTGAAAATTAATGACCATCTATTTTATGACCGAAATTCTCTAATAGTACATGTACGTTGATTTAACATGTTCTACACTTTCCTTGATAGATCTTCACAGAGATAACGTAACATAACATATAAACTTATAAAGTCAAATTCAATCTATAAAAATATGTGTAACATTTAAAACAAGGAGTCAGAAATAAGCTTTGATTTACATTTTAAAAGAAAACTAATGAAGTCATATAAAAGCACATTTTTTAATAAAACAAGAGTTGACACTAAAGTGTGTCTCGCCTGTCGGCACCATCACAGAACTCATTGAAGGTCAAGCTGGGCCTTCAGAAAAGTTAAGGTCAAGGTCATGTGACAGACAGATGACAGAATTCCTATCCATCACAAAAATGTCTGAAGTTTGTTATAGATACCATAGTTATTGAGAAACTATGAAAAAAAACAACATTCACTAAGTCATTGAACCATGAAAATGGGGTCAGGGTCACACCACATGGTGTCAGTTGTTTAGACCGAAACCCCAAATGTCTGTATGTCAAATATCAGATGCCTAGCTATTATACTTTTAACTTAATTTATTTTCGACAAAAATTTTAATTGTCAAAAAAATCATCTAAGTCCACAGAGTCACTGAACCATGGAAATTGTGTCAAGGTCACAGGACATTGTGTCAGTTGCATAGACCATAACTCCAGGTGTCTGTATACCAGATATCAGATGCCTAGCTATTATACTTTTCACTTAATTCATTTTCCACAAAGGTCCTACATAGAGGTTTTTTGGCCCCCAAAATCATCCAAGTCCACAGAGTCACTGAACCATAAAAATGGAGTCAAGGTCAAATGGCATGGCGCCAGTTGCACAGACCATAACCCAAAGTGTCTGTATACCAGATATCAAATGCCTAGCTATTATACTTTTCACTTTATTCATTTTCCACTAAAGTCTTACAAAGGGGTTTTTTAGCCTGAAAAAACATCAAAGTTAACAGAGTCAATGAACCATGAAATTTGGGTCAAGGTCAAATGGCATGGTGCCAGTTGTGTAGACCATAACCCTGACTGTCCGTATACCAAATATCAGATGCCTAGCTATTATACTTTTCTTGTAATTCATTTTCCACAAAAGTCTTACAAAGGGTTTTTTTTGGCCTGAAAAAACATCTAAGTTCGCAGAGTCACTGAACCATGAAATTTGGGTCAGGGTCAAACGGCATGGTGCCAGTTGCGTAGACCATAGCCTGAACTGTCTGTATACCAAATATCAGATGCCTAGCTATTATACTTTTCTTTAATTCATTTTCCACAAAAGTCTTACAAAGGGGTTTTTTGGCCCGAAAAAACATCTAAGTTCACAGAGTCACTGAACCATGAAATTTGGGTCAAGGTCAAACGGCATGGTGCCAGTTGCGTAGACCATAACCTGAACTGTCTGTATACCAAATATCAGATGCCTAGCTATTATACTTTTCTTGTAATTCATTTTCCACAAAAGTCTTACAAAGGGGTTTTTTGGCCCGAAAAAACATCTAAGTTCACAGAGTCACTGAACCATGAAATTTGGGTCAGGGTCAAACGGCATGGTGCCAGTTGCGTAGACCATAACCTGAACTGTCTGTATACCAGATATCAGATGCCTAGCTATTATACTTTTCTTGTAATTCATTTTCCACAAAAGTCTTACAAAAAAGTTTACGCCGTCGCCGTCGCCGCCGCCGCCGCCGCCGGAAAGTAATACCTATGTCTCGCCTTCAGCGACTTAAGTCGCAGGCGAGACAAAAAAATAAAATAACATTAGCAAAATTCATTAACAAGTAAGATGAAATTGGTGTACAAATCAGTATGTACACATTGTACCTGTTTAGTTTACATTCTGAAAATACATTAAAGTTTGAAACAGTATTGTTGGAACCTAGATGCAATGTATGAAATTGCCTGATTGCTACTGGTTGTGGCATTTTTTTATACATAGTGACTCCATCTTATGCCTGGTTGGTGACAGCATACAACAAGCAACCAGGCAAATAACAGAGTCATATCTAAAAATATCTTTACAAATTAAACACCATCACAGCAAAAAGGCAACATCTTGTATTACACTGGAGGCTCAGTGAATATGATTTGAGTTCTAATTAAGAGCTTAAACAAAAGATTAAGACCTTGTGAAAAAATAACTTGTATCTTGACATCATTAAACAATATCATAAACAATGTAAAATCTAACAAGAAAAAAAACAACATGTGTTTCACTAACAAATGTATATCACACTCAGCAAATGAAAAAATACAAACCAAAACAAAAGTCTTGTGGCAAAGGTGTAAAACTAAGAACATAATGAACATCTTTTACTTTTACTGCTTTTCTGATCAATTGTCTTAATTTATGTTCCAAATTATTGAAAATCTTTTTGAGTTTTCAATACATCAGTTGTTTATTTAAAAAAACAAGTGTGGCCACTAAAAGTATGTCTCGCCTGCCGGCACCATCACTAATATCAACTACCTAACCTTTCATTTCTTGATATAAACACAAAAAGTGTCTGTATACCCAATAACAGATGCCTAGCTATTATAATATTCAAGCAATCCATTGTCCATACAAGTACAATGTATTACAAAAAGTTTTCTGTCTGAAAAAAAGACCTAAGTTTACAGAGTCACTGGAGCGTAAAAATGGGGTCATGGTCACATGGCATGGTGACAGTTGCTTTGTCCATAACCGCAACTGTCTGTATACCCAATATCAGATGCCTAGCTATTATAATTTTCCAGCAATTCATCATCCACAAAAGTCTTACGAAAAAGTTTTTCTGCCTAAAAAAGACCTAAGTTCACAGAGTCACCAGAGCGTGAAAATGGGGTCGGGGTCACACGGCATGGTAACAGTTGCGTAGACCATAACCTAAACTGTCTGTATACCTAATATCAAATGCCTAACTAATATCCTTTTCCAGCAATTCATCGTCCACAAAAGTCTTACAAAAAAGTTTACAGCCTGAAAAAAAATGTAAGTTCACAGAGTCACTGGAGCGTGAAAATGGGGTCAGGGTCACATGGCATGGTGACAGTTGCGTAGACCATAACCTGAACTGTCTGTTTACCAAATATCAGATGCCTAGCTAATATACTTTTCCAGAAATTCATCGTCCACAAAAGTCTTACAAAATAGTTTACGGCCTGTAAAAAGACCTAAGTTCACAGAGTCACTGGAGCATGAAAATGGGGTCAGGGTCACATGGCATGGTGACAGTTGCGTAGACCATAACCTGAACTGTCTGTATACCAAATATCAGATGCCTAGCTAATATACTTTTCCAGAAATTCATCGTCCACAAAAGTCTTACAAAAAAGTTTACGGCCTGAAAAAAGACCTAAGTTCACAGAGTCACTGGAGCGTGAAAATGGGGTCAGGGTCACAGGGCATGGTGACAGTTGTGTAGACCATAACCTGAACTGTCTGTATACCAAATATCAGATGCCTAGCTATTATACTTTTCAAGCAATTCATTGTCCACAAAAGTCTTACAAAAAGTTTACGACGCCGCCGCCGTCGCCGCCGCGGCCGCCGCCGGAAAGTAATACCTATGTCTCGCCTTCCGCGACTATTCGTCGCAGGCGAGACAAAAATTGTTACTGTCAAAAGTAACTTAAGTGTTAATTTCCAGAACTCTGATTGGCTGAAATCTGCACTTACGATAAATTTTACTCTTAGGTATTTTGTGAAAAGGACTGCGTAATATTAACTAAAAAGAAATGACAAATAGATGGATTCTTTTCCTTCTACAAAACTGAAGAAAAAGAACTCTTAATATTTTTTTATCTTAAATACATATATCATGAGTTCTGACATTTAATTTAAATTGATTTTGTTACATTGTTGTAAAAGTTGTAAATGCCATCAATGACCAATCTATTTTCGCTAAGAAAAAAAAATATTTCAAGCTTCATCTCTTGAAAAACTTTCAATGAATATTCATCATTTTCCATACATGTTAAACAGCAACAAATGAATGCAATGTATTATCTGGTACGAGACCACATTTAATTTTCCCTCTTTGTTCAATAAAAGAAAATTTCATTTTAAAAAAATTGCACCTGCTCAAACCAAATAATTTTAAACACACTTTCTCATTACCACAATTGCAAACAAATAATGCAACAAATTCTCCTTTCACAGATATCAAACTTTTTTGACAGTTGAAAATTCTGGGGTCCTAGAGGGGATAAAATCTGAGAGCTTCCGAAAAGCAAAACTCCCCCCTTTTTGTGCAATAAAGAGATACCTTTCCCAATTGAATTTGGATTTTTAAGGATGTCATTAAATTTCTTCATTACTGTGACATCAATTTGAGACCAAAATCAACCTCTAAAAGTGAATAGAACACACACACACAATACTTGTTCATAGGTACTATTTTTAATAGAACTATATTCGTGGACAACGAAAATCCAAGGGCGATAATTGTGTACTCGTACCTATTAACCTCGGAAAACCCTCAACTACAAGAAAGAAAGTGTATATCTACCATGCCTAGTCAATTTTGAGTCAAATAAGAAATTTTCAGGCATGTCAGATGCTTTTCAATAAAAATATTAGTACTTTTGTAAGCTAGTTAGTCTTAAAACTATTATGCGCCTAATCCGTAGGGAAACCCAGGAAGCCTTTTAAGCAATTTTTTTCAAGTCTGATAGATTTTAACCAAACCAATGATTAATATCAATAGCTTAATGCTAGCTGAACATAAAAAAAACATGGTTTAAGGAAATAAGTGCATGGTGAAAGATTTTGTGACCATCCAATGTTCGCGGAGTGGAAAATATGCAATTTCTGACTTTTCAGGGGGTACATGTATGGTCAGGAGGAATTTGATGAAGTGAAATGAGATAATCAGTTCCTTATGGTATTAAAATGTAGAATAGATGATATTCTTACTAACTAAGACTCAAAACACCCATTTGTATACATATATAAGGTCAAACTTTGTGGTTTTGAGTGCTGTGACACTGGTAATTAAAGGCTATGGTGACTTTTCATCATTAAAATCCTATCTTTTTGGGCTTAAAAAGCTAGAATTGTGCAATTTGTTTTAATACAAGCATGTTTTTAGCATGAGAGGATAATAGACAACACATTTAATATGCAACTTCTCTAGTCAGAGGGTTAATTATGAAAAATGGTCAGCCGTTATAACCAATTTCAGGGAAAATGGTGAAATTTTGCTCGCAAAAAAGCTTAGATTTTGACACAATATGACATTTCTGGGTGATGATGTTAGCTTTTAAGCAATATGTCTGTGTTTCTAATCTTATTCTTAATGCATTTATTCTATTTGGTGACTTATTTTACTCGAATTCATGCTTTTATTGAAAAAAGTCCCCACATGACCATACCAGTAAACATGACATTAAGCCGCAATGTTCTTTAGAAGTCAAAATTTGGACATTTATCATTTTTCTAAGTAGTTTACTTCTTAAAATTATCTCAGTTTCTTCTTTTAATAGTTTCCTACCTCATACAGTCTCATAAGAGATATATTTTTCAAGCTAAGCTTCATAATAAATGAAAACTATGTCAAATTCTCCTAAGTTAAGAAATAGCATTGGAATTCCCATAGACACCCAATAATGGTCTAAAATGACCAGAAAATGATCTGAATGAATAAAATTTCAACTTGGACTATCATAACTTGTTCAAAGCATGACATTATCACTCATCCTGACATTATTCTATATTTAAAAGTGTTACTTCTAGACTTGCTGTAGGCCACCCATTAGGTACGAGACCACATTTAATTTTCCCTCTTTGTTCAATAAAAGAAAATTTCATTTTAAAACAAGTGTGGCCACTAAAAGTATGTCTCGCCTGCCGGCACCATCGCTAAAATCAACTACCTAAGCTTTCATTTCTTGATATAAACATAAAAAGTGTCAGTATACCTAATAACAGATGCCTAGTTATTATACTATTCAAGCAATCCATTGTCCACACAAGTATTACAAAAAGTTTTCTGTCTGAAAAAAGACCTAAGTTCACAGAGTCACTGGAGTGTAAAAATGGGGTCATGGTCACATGGCATGGTGACAGTTGCGTTGTCCATAACCGCAACTGTCTGTTTACCCAATATCAGATGCCTAGCTATTATAACTTTCCAGCAATTCATTGTCCATAAAAGTCTTACAAAAAAGTTTTTCGGCCTGAAAAAGACCTAAGTTCACAGATTCACTGGAGCGTAAAAATGGGGTCAGGGTCACACGGCATGGTGACAGTTGCATAGACCATAACCTGAACTGTCTGTATACTAAATATCAGATGCCTAGCTATTATACTTTTCAAGCAATTCATCGTCCACTAAAGTCTTACAAAAAAGTTTACGACCTGAAAAAAGACCTAAGTTCACAGAGTCACTGGAGCGTGAAAATGGGGTCAGGGTCACATGGCATGGTGACAGTTGCGTAGACCATAACCTGAACTGTCTGTATACCAAATATCAGATGCCTAGCTGTTATACTTTTCAAGCAATTCATCGTCCACAAAAGTCTTACAAAAAAGTTTACGACCTGAAAAAAGACCTAAGTTCACAGAGTCACTGGAGCGTGAAAATGGGGTCAGGGTCAAACGGCATGGTGACAGTTGCGTAGACCATAACCTGAACTGTCTGTATACCAAATATCAGATGCCTAGCTATTATACTTTTCAAGCAATTCATCGTCCATAAAAGTCTTACAAAAAAGTTTACGCCGCCGCCGCCGTCGCCGGAAAGTAATACCTATGTCTCGCCTTCCGCGACTATTCGTCGCAGGCGAGACAAAAATTGCACCTGCTCAAACCAAATAATTTTAAACACACTTTCTCATTACCACAATTGCAAACAAATAATGCAACAAATTCTCCTTTCACAGATATCAAACTTTTTTGACAGTTGAAAATTCTGGGGTCCTAGAGGGGATAAAATCTGAGAGCTTCCGAAAAGCAAAACTCCCCCCTTTTTGTGCAATAAAGAGATACCTTTCCCAATTGAATTTGGATTTTTAAGGATGTCATTAAATTTCTTCATTACTGTGACATCAATTTGAGACCAAAATCAACCTCTAAAAGTGAATAGAACACACACACACAATACTTGTTCATAGGTACTATTTTTAATAGAACTATATTCGTGGACAACGAAAATCCAAGGGCGATAATTGTGTACTCGTACCATCTACAATAAACCTGATGTAACAGATATACATTGAAACCAAAGGATGATTCAGAACTGGTGTCATGAACACCAGCTGGGTGCCCTCCTGTTTGACTTGAAAATTTGGTTAGGAACTGTATAAAACAAGAGGTCCCAGAAGATTTTTCAAAATGTGCACCCTCATGTTTGAACATTTCTTTATCTGCCACAGGAAACTTTTTGTGAAGTATATCTTTAAACAATACAATTAGTAACACCTTAGTTCTTTGATAAAATGTATGTTTAAATGCAAATGGTTTGAAATAATTTCCATATCACTTTTATATAAAAGCAAAGTTGTGATATGCATTAAAAATCCTTTTGATGTCAAATTGTATCAGAAAATATCAAAAAAGAAACGTATAGAAATATTTTGATCATACAAAATACTTATAAAATATATAATAAAAAAGGTATATAAAGTAAGGCACAGATCTTTCTTTAACAACTACATGAACATGGTATAATATACAACAATGATAAGCTGATAAGGAAAGTAAAATTCCCATATCTATGTTCCAATGTGTTCAATATCAATTTCTAATCATTTTCTTGAACATGTATGAAGTATGAATGAATATACAATGGATTAGACACGTTTTATTTCAAATTCATCCACAGCTTCTATTTCTTCTGCTCTCATTTTAATGCTTTCCTCCTCTTTGAGAATATCATCATTTCTCAAGGTTTCATCTATTTCTTTTTCCTCTTCCTCTAATTCCTCAATTTCATCTTCATCTTCATTGTCAATATTGTCTTCTGTTTCCTCTTCCTCTGGTTCAGGACAGAGATGACATTTGGGTTTGTTCAGTCCATAGTTTAAACACGTAGAACCAATGCATTGACAACACCCGTCTTCATGAAACCATCGGTATCGTGAAGCCCCCATGGACTGACAAGACATTTTACATCTTTTAAGAGACAGACAGTTAGACATGAAAGCCACAGTACAGTTTTCATCTTTTGCTCCTTGTTTCAGAGCTCCCTTTCTGTTGTGATCTTTTTCTGCATTTCCTGAAAATAAATATACCTGTTTTAATCATTCATATTTTAAATGTACAGCCTATTGCAAAACAGGTCACATTGATGGCTAGTGAGTATGTTCAATTGTGTGTTTTTATTTCTGTTTAAATATATCAGCTGTGAAATGTACTCTTTTTCCAATCTTATTTCCATTAAGCAACTTATTATGACAATAATTTGCATAGAACTTCAGCCAATGCAAAGACTTAATTATTGATCATGATCATGTGCATATTACTATAAACTAGTAATTTAAGAAATAAAAAAACGTTAATATGCTATTAAATGTATAATCATATGTAAATTTCCAAAAAAGAGAATAATATTAATAGAAACTGTGAAAATTAGAAAAAATAATACCAACAAACGGGTATGTGTAAAATGCAAAACGAGAAACATAGAAACGAGAAACGAGAAACATAGAAACGAGAAACAAGAAACAAGAAACAAGAAACAAAGAAACCAGATATTAATAAATCTTTATTTCTTTTTTTTAGATTAAAGCTGGCTACAAATTTATTGTCTGTTGCAATAATTTAGTTGAAGGTTAGAAATGATACTCTAATTAAGTATGATTTATGTGACAACCTTACTGTTACACAGTCCATATGACCCTTTTAAGTGCTTATGATATGCAACTTTACTTCTTGACCTGGCTAATCTTTAAATTGTTTGACTAGAATGAGGGTGTAGATCGATGAGGTCTGTAGAAAGAGAGTAATATCAAAGAAGCAATTAAATGTGGAATATAGCTATGTGTTAAACTGAAAAACACTGGAAACCAAATAAAGACCCAGTATGCATATCTTATTAATAATTATGATTTTTTAATACTCAAATATAAATTAAAAGAACCTGAGTAATACTGTGAGTAAGCTCACAAAAGGATACCCTGCACTTCATAATGGACTCTCTACTGCAAATTATTTGTATTATTCCAAAGTCCAATTATCTCCCCTTAATGATATCCGAGAGAAATTCCTTCATCCACATCTACATGAGATGTACTTCCTTCATGTAAAGTTTCATCAAAATCTGTAGAGCGGTTTAGGAGGAGTTTCGCTTAAGAGGTAAGTGGACAGACGGACGGACAGACAGACAAGGTGATTCCTATATACTCCCCAAACTTTGCTTGCGGAGGGTATGATGATATCCAAGATATATATTTAAGTAAATGATCATACAAAAATCATATTATTAAATGATACACCATGCATCAACTTTAATGGTTCGGTAATTGCTGGAAAAAAAAATTGCGAGATGGGGAAATATGTCTTTAATTTTGACACATTGTTGTTGTTGTTTTTTTTTTCTAACTTTTTTCATGTTTTTGCTTTAATTTCTAAGTGGCACTATTCTCTTTTTTTAAAACATGAATTATTATATGGTTTTAACTATTTTCTAAAACTTTAAAACCCCATCAACACCCTCATTTTTGTCAATCAACAAAAAGGCCATCAAAGTCAGAAAAAGATGCACTAGATAGGGTCAAAGATGTACAATGTAGTTTGATACAGAATTTAAAGATTGTCACATAAATCACTCTTTAAATCAGATCTAGAGCACTTAATGATTAATTCTTGAACTTAAAATTGCAATTAGAGGATAACTTCTATAAAAAAAAAATATAATCTAAGATTGATCAATATCCACTTTGTAAATTCTCGTTTCTATGTTTCTCGTTTCTCTGTTTCTCGTTTCTATGTTTCTCTGTTTCTTGTTTTGCATTTTACACATACCCCCAACAAACAGGACATTTGGATTGAATGCTTGAAAACTAGCAACCACAAAAATTAATAAGGAACACATTTAAAAGGACTTCAAAATGACAACAATATTTGCTTATCATTTTTTCTATTTATGTTATCCCTAAGGAGCCCCATCTGCTTAATAAATTACATTCTGATTGAAAACAATTACAGGTATTTATAGGAGAGCACCTGGTTACTCAGAAATGTACAACTTTTCAATAAATTACCAGGTGTGCTGATTTACCTTGATTGCCTTAACATCTGCAACTATCTAAATTTGAATAGCAATAAATTCCAGACTAGAGAAATAAGTTATACTGAGAACACTATATAAGAATTTCTGCATGCATGTCTCAAGTGTCATAAATGTCTTTGCTTGTGGGTGGTATATATCATTTTATAACATGTAAAGTCAATGATGTGTACATAACAAAGTATTGAGAAACATTATAACATGATCAGGTACTGTTCATTTGGTCACATAGTCATGATTTTATATGCAGTTAAAATAGTTCTGATTTTTTATTACCAAAATTATCATTTTAAATAGACACATGGGGGGGGGGGCTCTTATCTCCATTAGTAAACTCAGATCCACAACAAAAATGCACCTTTTTATTGTAGCTTAGCTATAGGTCAGTCTTTCAATAGGTCTGATTTTGTGGCTGTTACAGGGCATGATTAACAAAACATAAATGTTATATATACATTATAAGCTTAACCACATAATTAATAAGACCATTTTAAAACAAGTTATGTCAATTGAAATGTCCTTTACATGACATTTACAAGACAGTTTTAATAATAAAATCTTCATTAATTTATGACACTTTTCTCTCAACTTATAAAGAATACTGTATGTCAAAGTTGCAAAGCATTTATACTAGTAAAGGTATTTGTTCATAAATGATGCTTAAAAGCAGCAATAGCAATTGACCAATACAGGTACATGTACAAAATGATCTTAAAATAACCATGCTTAATATTAAAGCATCTATAAAGGAGACAACACCTACATGTTATACCCTCACCAGTGTTTTCAAGGGTTAACAATAACCCCCTCCTGAACAAGACCAATCGATGTCTGGCCCTGCGTCGCACGGCAAAATGTTGAACCCTGTAGGTTCTAGGCCCAATATGGACAGTCAAAATATTTTGACACTTGCATCCTATGGTGGACTTACAAAGCATATTTGTTACATGCCACCCAATATTGTAAAAATAGACCAAAAAAATAGTTTCTCTTTATTCCCCTTTTGGTCCCCTTATTGCTAAACAGAAAAGGTGGGCCAAGAAAAAATTGTATCATTTATTTTGTATCCAATATATGACCAAAATTAACTTGTAAAAAAAAAATTCTAAATCAGACCATACATAAAAAATGTCACATAAATTTTTGCCCCTTTTGGGCCCCTCATTCCTAAACAAAAAGAGAGGGGACACCCAAAATCATCCCCACCCTTTAATTTATGGTGAGTAACACTACTTTAAAGTTTCATAGCATTTGGTCAACCAAAACAAGTTATTGTGGAAACAAACAAGAGGCTCCCAGTAGCCTGAATCGCTCACCTGGTCTTGATGTTGACCCTATACTTTTGTAGAGCTAAATGAGCTGAACATTTAAGCAAGCAACAGCTTTTCTCTACCTGCAATAGTTTTCATTCTATAGACCAAAAACACCATTTTTCACCTATAAGGGGCCATAACCCCTAAAAGGAGTCATCTGACAACTTCGACCCTATGGAGACTTTTGTAGAGCTAAATGAGCTGAACATTTAAGCAAGCAACAGCTTTTCTCTACCTGCAATAGTTCATTCTATAGGCCAAAAACACCATTTTTCACCTATAAGGGGCCATAACCCCTATAAGGAGTCATCTGACAACTTCGACCCTATGGAGACTTTTGTAGAGCTAAATGAGCTGAACATTTAAGCAAGCAACAGCTAATCTTTATCTGCAATAGTTTTCATTCTGTAGGCCAAAAACATGAAAAATCGCTTTTTTCAGGGGCTGTAACCCCTTTAAGGGGTCATCTGACAACTTCGACCCTATGGAGAATTTTGTAGAGCTAAATGAGCTGAACATTTAAGCAAGCAACAGCTAATCTCTATCTGCAATAGTTTTCATTCTGTAGGCCAAAAACATGAAAAATCACTTTTTTCAGGGGCCGTAACCCCTATAAGGGGTCGTCTGACAACTTCGACCCTATGGAGAATTTTGTAGAGCTAAATGAGCTGAACATTTAAGCAAGCAACAGCTAATCTCTATCTGCAATAGTTTTCATTCTGTAGGCCAAAAACATGAAATATCACTTTTTTCAGGGGCCGTAACCCCTATAAGGGGCCATCTGACAACTTCGACCCTATGGAGAATTTTGTAGAGCTAAATGAGCTGAACATTTAAGCAAGCAACAGCTAATCTCTATCTGCAATAGTTTTCATTCTGTAGGCCAAAAACATGAAAAATCGCTATTTTTCAGGGGCTGTAACCCCTATAAGGGGTCATCTGACAACTTCGACCCTATGGAGAATTTTGTAGAGCTAAATGAGCTGAACATTTATGCAAGCAACAGCTAATCTCTATCTGCAATAGTTTTCATTCTGTAGGTCAAAAACATGAAAAAACGCTATTTTTCATGGGCCGTAACCCCTATAAGGGGTCATCTGACAACTGCGACCCTATGGAGACTTTCGTAGAGCTAAATGAGCTAAACATTAAAGCAAGCAACAGCTAATCTCTATGTGCAATAGTTTCCATTCTGTAGGACAAAAACATGAAAAAACGCTATTTTTCATGGGCCGTAACCCCTATAAGGGGTTATCTGACAACTTCGACCCTATGGAGACTTTCATAGAGCTAAATGAGCTAAACATTTAAGCAAGCAACAGCTAATCTCTATCTGCAATAGTTTTCATTCTGTAGGCCAAAAACATGAAAAATGGCAATTTTTCACCTTTAAGGGGCTGTAACCCCTATAAGGGGTCATCTGACAACTTCGACCCTATGGAGAATTTTGTAGAGCTAAATGAGCTGAACATTTAAGCAAGCAACAGCTAATCTCTATCTGCAATAGTTTTCATTCTGTAGGCCAAAACATGAAAAATAGCTATTTTTCAGAGGCCGTAACCCCTATAAGGGGTCATCTGACAACTTTGACCCTCTGGAGACTTTCGTAGAGCTAAATGAGCTAAACATTTAAGCAAGCAACAGCTAATCTCTTTCTGCAATAGTTTTCATTCTGTAGGCCAAAAACATGAAAAATGGCTATTTTTCACCTTTAAGGGGCCGTAACCCCTATAAGGGGTCATCTGACAACTTCGACCCTATGGAGACTTTCATAGAGCTAAATGAGCTAAACATTTAAGCAAGCAACAGCTAATCTCTATCTGCAATAGTTTTCATTCTGTAGGCCAAAACATGAAAAATAGCTATTTTTCAGAGGCCGTAACCCCTATAAGGGGTCATCTGACAACTTCGAACCTATGGAGAATTTTGTAGAGCTAAATGAGCTGAACATTTAAGCAAGCAACAGCTAATCTCTATCTGCAATAGTTTTCATTCTGTAGGACAATAACATGAAAAAACGCTATTTTTCATGGGCCGTACCCCCTATAAGGGGTCATCTGACAACTTTGACCCTCTGGAGACTTTCGTAGAGCTAAATGAGCTAAACATTTAAGCAAGCAACAGCTAATCTCTTTCTGCAATAGTTTTCATTCTGTAGGCCAAAAACATGAAAAATGGCTATTTTTCACCTTTAAGGGGCCGTAACCCCTATAAGGGGTCATCTGACAACTTCGACCCTATGGAGACTTTCATAGAGCTAAATGAGCTAAACATTTAAGCAAGCAACAGCTAATCTCTATCTGCAATAGTTTTCATTCTGTAGGCCAAAAACATGAAAAAATGCTATTTTTCACCTTTAAGGGGCCGTAACCCCTATAAGGGGTCATCTGACAACTTTGACCAAATGGAGACTTTTGTAGAGCTTTTGATGCTGAATCAGTAGCGTGGCCTCAGATTTCCTCTATCTCTTATACTTTTTGATTTATAATCCAAAAACAGTAGTCTGACCCCCCTAGTCTATTTTTAGTAACGGCGGCCATGTTTTTTGACAGATCAAAAATCGAAACACAAGTTTGGTGCAGGACACCCTAAGGATCAATCATACAAAGTTTCATTCAATTCTGTTCAGTAGTTTCAGAGGAGAAGATTTTTGAAAAATTGTTAACGGACGACGACGACGACGACGACGACGGACGCCAAGTGATGGCAATAGCTCACCTGGACCTTTGGTCCAGGTGAGCTAATAAAAAAGTTGCTTTTTTGGCCCCTTTAGGGCCCTAAGTTTCTAAACGAAAAAAGAGGGGACACCCAAAATCAGCCCAACCCTTCCTATTATGGTAAGTAACATTACTGACAAGTTTCATAGCATTTGGTCCACCAGAACAAAAGTTATTGTGGAAAAAATTTAAAAAGTTGCTTTTTTGGCCCCCTTTGGGCCTCTTATTTCTTAACGATAAAAGAGGGGACACCCAAAATCATCACAACCCTTCCTTTTATGATAAGTAACATTACTGTAAAGTTTCATAGCATTTGGTCAACCAGAACAAAAGTTATTGTGGAAACAAATAAAAAAGTCACTTTTTTTGTCCCTTTGGGGCCCCTAATTTCTAAACAACAAAAGAGGGGACACCCAAAATCAGCCCAACCCTTCCTTTTATGGTACGTAACATTACTGTAAATTTTTATAGCATTTGGTCAACCAGAACAAAAGTTATTGTGGAAAAAAATTAAATAGTCGCTTTTTTGGCCCCTTTTGGGCCCCTAATTTCTGAACGAAATAATAAAATGACCCCAAAAGGAGAGTTGCACATCTTCAATATATCTTTAATCACTGTGTAAAATTTCAGAAAGATCTAGTGTTTGGTTTTTGAGATTCAGATTACACAAGACAGGCACCCCATAGCGGGACGGACGGACCAACTTTCAACACTTGTGGGTTTTTTTATTACGAGTTTAATTTTGTTCAATAGTGTGAGTTTTCAAATATTTAGCCGAAAAATAAGCGCTATGAGCTTTCAATGTCTGTATATTGGGAGTTTATTGACTAATATTGGGAGTTTATTGAATGTTTGGGGAAAATCAATATTAGAATCTAGATTGATCTCCACTGATGATCAATTCTATTTATATTCCCTTATTTTTCTTTGTACAAAATCACCAACCTGTGAAAATTAAAACAATAAGGTTCATGAATAAAAGACGAAAGGTCTTGAGTCACCAACAATGAAACCCTCTAGGGTATTCAAATAATGTACTGTCATTGCAATCAGACAATTATATGTCATATTTTGGTTTAATATATTCCTATAACACGGGGAAAGATTTTTGCACAAGGCACAAAGATCATGCAGTTGATTGTAAATTTTGAACAGTCAAACCGTCCGTCACAAAAATGTTGCATCATAATGTAACATTTATTGACAATTGTCAAATATTGACATTATCTTTTTAGGTTAACATTATTATTCAAATCTTTAAAAAATCTCTTCACACCAATTATCAATGGTTAATCCCAGATTTATAGGTACCCAAACCTCCTCTTTCTAAATCATGTCCTAACTGAGAGTGTTTGTTGTTCATGATCTAAGAGTTTCTGTCCACAGTCCAAGATTTAAGAGTTTTTTTTTGTCCAAGATTAGAGAGTTTATTGTCCAAGATTAAAGAGTTTTTGTCCAAGATTAAAGAGTTTTTGTCCAAGATAAGAGAGTTTATTGTCCAAGATTAGAGAGTTTTGGTCCATATTTTAAGAGTTCCAGAGCTCATAACAAGCAATACCGGTTGAAAGCCCCTCATTATTCACTGCCAAGGAAGAAAGTTCAACCTAACCTACCCAACAATCAATTTATAAGTGAATTATACATTAATTAACTTGCATTATTAGCAATTGCATACAATCTCATATTACCTTTTAAGATATGGACAACTCAACTCCTAATATTTGGAATAAAAACTCCTAAAATAAGGACAAATTAACTTACAAACTATGGCCCCCCAAACAAACCCGTAAAATGTGGACATTTATACAATTTACACAGATCACTCAAGCAGAAAATATAGGACACAGTATGTGTATTCCTCCTGAATGCTGACCTTGTACCCTTGATGCATTCTTCTTTTAAGTTTGATGATTCTACCATGATATAAACTCAAATGTGACAGTTGACACGGACTGAAAACTATTTTTTTGGAAACCTGCCCCTTTTGGTAATTACTTACTGTCTGTATAACAAAAACAAGAAACCTGTGGCCTGAGGGGCCACAAAGTATACTCCCGCTTTCAGACATAATGAGAAGAAGTGTTGTAATTCTTCCATAAACCACATATCAGCAAACAGGAAGAGGATAAGAGAACGTCCTAAAATATTACTAAGTCGTAAAATAGGAAGTCTGACACACCCAAAATGAGATCCGAGCATATGGACCACCCCTTGAGCCTGCATACCAAATTTCAGAACCCTACAGTTTATCGTCTCCAAGAAAACTTTCGATGTCTGACAGGCCTAAAAATCATCCCAACACCTAAGGACTACCACCTGACTGAAACTGCATAAAAAATTCAGAACCCTCTAACAAACAGGAAGTAGATGAGTGACAGATCTGAAAAAGGACTACCACCTGACTGAAACTGCATAAAAAACTCAGAACCCTTCAGCAAACAGGAAGTAGATGAGTGACAGATCTAAAAAATGAAGAGAACTAATCATAGTTGAGCTTCACAGCAATTATCAAGGGTTAATCCCAGATTTATAGGTACCCAAACCTCCTCTTTCTAAATCATGTCTTAACTGAGAGTGTTTGTTGTTCATGATCTAAGAGTTTCTGTCCACAGTCCAAGATTAAAGAGTTTTTTTTGTCCAAGATTAGAGAGTTTATTGTCCAAGATTAAAGAGTTTTTGTCCAAGATTAGAGAGTTTATTGTCCAAGATTAAAGAGTTTTTGTCCAAGATTAAAGAGTTTTTGTCCAAGATAAGAGAGTTTATTGTCCAAGATTAGAGAGTTTTGGTCCATATTTTAAGAGTTCCAGAGCTCATAACAAGCAATACCGGTTGAAAGCCCCTCATTATTCACTGCCAAGGAAGAAAGTTCAACCTAACCTACCCAACAATCAATTTATAAGTGAATTATACATTAATTAACTTGCATTATTAGCAATTGCATACAATCTCATATTACCTTTTAAGATATGGACAACTCAACTCCTAATATTTGGAATAAAAACTCCTAAAATAAGGACAAATTAACTTACAAACTATGGCCCCCCAAACAAACCCGTAAAATGTGGACATTTATACAATTTACACAGATCACTCAAGCAGAAAATATAGGACACAGTATGTGTATTCCTCCTGAATGCTGACCTTGTACCCTTGATGCATTCTTCTTTTAAGTTTGATGATTCTACCATGATATAAACTCAAATGTGACAGTTGACACGGACTGAAAACTATTTTTTTGGAAACCTGCCCCTTTTGGTAATTACTTACTGTCTGTATAACAAAAACAAGAAACCTGTGGCCTGAGGGGCCACAAAGTATACTCCCGCTTTCAGACATAATGAGAAGAAGTGTTGTAATTCTTCCATAAACCACATATCAGCAAACAGGAAGAGGATAAGAGAACGTCCTAAAATATTACTAAGTCGTAAAATAGGAAGTCTGACACACCCAAAATGAGATCCGAGCATATGGACCACCCCTTGAGCCTGCATACCAAATTTCAGAACCCTACAGTTTATCGTCTCCAAGAAAACTTTCGATGTCTGACAGGCCTAAAAATCATCCCAACACCTAAGGACTACCACCTGACTGAAACTGCATAAAAAATTCAGAACCCTCTAACAAACAGGAAGTAGATGAGTGACAGATCTGAAAAAGGACTACCACCTGACTGAAACTGCATAAAAAACTCAGAACCCTTCAGCAAACAGGAAGTAGATGAGTGACAGATCTAAAAAATGAAGAGAACTAATCATAGTTGAGCTTCACAGCAATTATCAAGGGTTAATCCCAGATTTATAGGTACCCAAACCTCCTCTTTCTAAATCATGTCTTAACTGAGAGTGTTTGTTGTTCATGATCTAAGAGTTTCTGTCCACAGTCCAAGATTAAAGAGTTTTTTTTGTCCAAGATTAGAGAGTTTATTGTCCAAGATTAAAGAGTTTTTGTCCAAGATTAGAGAGTTTATTGTCCAAGATTAAAGAGTTTTTGTCCAAGATTAAAGAGTTTTTGTCCAAGATAAGAGAGTTTATTGTCCAAGATTAGAGAGTTTTGGTCCATATTTTAAGAGTTCCAGAGCTCATAACAAGCAATACCGGTTGAAAGCCCCTCATTATTCACTGCCAAGGAAGAAAGTTCAACCTAACCTACCCAACAATCAATTTATAAGTGAATTATACATTAATTAACTTGCATTATTAGCAATTGCATACAATCTCATATTACCTTTTAAGATATGGACAACTCAACTCCTAATATTTGGAATAAAAACTCCTAAAATAAGGACAAATTAACTTACAAACTATGGCCCCCCAAACAAACCCGTAAAATGTGGACATTTATACAATTTACACAGATCACTCAAGCAGAAAATATAGGACACAGTATGTGTATTCCTCCTGAATGCTGACCTTGTACCCTTGATGCATTCTTCTTTTAAGTTTGATGATTCTACCATGATATAAACTCAAATGTGACAGTTGACACGGACTGAAAACTATTTTTTTGGAAACCTGCCCCTTTTGGTAATTACTTACTGTCTGTATAACAAAAACAAGAAACCTGTGGCCTGAGGGGCCACAAAGTATACTCCCGCTTTCAGACATAATGAGAAGAAGTGTTGTAATTCTTCCATAAACCACATATCAGCAAACAGGAAGAGGATAAGAGAACGTCCTAAAATATTACTAAGTCGTAAAATAGGAAGTCTGACACACCCAAAATGAGATCCGAGCATATGGACCACCCCTTGAGCCTGCATACCAAATTTCAGAACCCTACAGTTTATCGTCTCCAAGAAAACTTTCGATGTCTGACAGGCCTAAAAATCATCCCAACACCTAAGGACTACCACCTGACTGAAACTGCATAAAAAATTCAGAACCCTCTAACAAACAGGAAGTAGATGAGTGACAGATCTGAAAAAGGACTACCACCTGACTGAAACTGCATAAAAAACTCAGAACCCTTCAGCAAACAGGAAGTAGATGAGTGACAGATCTAAAAAATGAAGAGAACTAATCATAGTTGAGCTTCACAGCAATTATCAAGGGTTAATCCCAGATTTATAGGTACCCAAACCTCCTCTTTCTAAATCATGTCTTAACTGAGAGTGTTTGTTGTTCATGATCTAAGAGTTTCTGTCCACAGTCCAAGATTAAAGAGTTTTATTGGTCCAAGATTAGAGAGTTTTATTGTCCAAGATTAGAGAGTTTATTGTCCAAGATTAGAGACCAAGATTAAAGAGTTTTATTGTCCAAGATTAGAGAGTTTTATTGTCCAAGATTAGAGAGTTTTATTGTCCAAGATTAGAGAGTTTATTGTCCAAGAGTAGAGAGTTTATTGTCCAAGATTAAAGAGTTTTTGTTCATATTTTAAGAGTTCCAGAGCATCAAGTGCAGGCAAGAAAAAACAACATAAATGTTTAAGACATTTTTTAATACTACCAATTATTTGGTACCTTTTGAAATATAATTGGTCTAACAAACAAAAGCTATAAAACAACATTTACTGAGAATATAAATTGGGTGAATCCAAATAAAAGCCATTTGTTTTGTATTTCATAACCAATTCCAATGAAAAGTTGCAAAATTGTAGTGCATGTTAATGCTGTTAACAAAGACAAACTTGAAGCTTTTGAAAGAATTACAAGAAACAAGAGGCTCCCAGGAGCCTGAATCGCTCACCTGGTCTAAATTAGCCCATATAATCATCTCCAAATACCACACAATGGTAACTATTATCACGTTTCTCTAGCAATAGTTTTCATTCCAAAGGCAAAAAACAGCATCTTTACCTTTAAGGGGCCATTACTCCTACAAGGGGTTATCTACAACTTCCACCCTTATAAGGACTTTTGTACAACTCAATTAGCTGATCATTTAAACAAGCAAATGCATTTCTCTATTGCCAATAGTTCTTATTCTATAGGCCAAAAAACATAAAAAAAACCCTATTTTTCAATTTTAAGGACCATAACCTCTATAAAGGGTCATCTGACAACCTAGACCCTATGGAGACTTTTGGAGAGCTAAATAAGATGAACATTTTTCAACAGCTTTTCTCTATCTGCAATAGTTTTCATTCTATTTAAGCAATGACTTTAATAGTTGGTCATTGTATACGGGTATAAATTGAGTAGGGTCTTTTTACGCGAAGATGTTAGTGACGTCACAAGACCCAAACCATATTATACAAAATAATATGGGTTGGTCCAACCAATCAAATTGAGCGTTACATACCAAATTAAATTATGGGCCAATGACATAAAAAAAGCTATTTTTCACCTTTAAGGGGCCGTAACTCCTATAAGGGGTCATCTGACAACTTCAACCCAATGGAGACTTTAGAAAGGCTTTTGAAGCTGAAGCAGTAGCGTGGTATGAAATTTCATCTATCTCTTATACTTTTTGAACTATAAGCCAAAAATGGTGGTCTGACCCCCCTGGTCTATCTTTAGCAACAACGGCAATGTTTTTCGACAGATCAAAAATCAAAACACAAGTTTGGTGCAGAACACCATAAGGATCAACAATACCAAGTTTCATTAAAATGTGTTCAGTAGTTTCAGAGGAAAAGATTTTTGAAAATTGTTTACAGAAGACGACCGACGCCAAGTGATTTGAATAGCTCACATGGACCTTCTGTCCAGCTGAGCTAAAAAGCAAAATACATTGCCTGATCATATTGCTGTTATTTAATTCGGCTGTGTCCTTCATTTGTTGAACCCAAAACTTAATAAAACACATAAACGTATATACAAATGATAAAGGGAACTTAGAATTTCCTGGAAAAACAAGAGTGGACACTAAAGTAAGTCTCGCCTTTCATCACTATCAGTATTATTGAAATTGTCTTAATTTGTATAAATTCACGAACTAATGAAGGATTGTCCCTAATTTCATTAAAACATGTCTGAAATTTTCAGAAAATCAAAAGTCAATGTCAATATCAATGTCAAATGTGGGTAGTATAGGTGCATGTGCATGCTACATGATAAATCAACATTATGATGAGATAGGATATAATGAAATTTACCACTAAAATACATTGTATTGAAAATTAATAAAGTTGTTCAACCAGAAAATCAAGGTCAATGTCAAATGATGAGGATGCAGATGTTCTTAGCTACTACTTGGACATATGTGTACTAAGTTTCATTAACCTAGGACCTATAGTTCTTTAGATATGAAGGTGCTGAGAAAACCTTACCCAGCTCATTATAATGTATTGAAAATTCATTTTTGTCAATGTCACTCAAACGAAAAATTGAAGTCAAAAGATGGGGATGCAGATGTACTAAGCTACTACTGGGGCATATGCATGTACCAAGTTTCATCAACTTAGATCCTATAGTTCTTGAGATATGAAGGTGCTGCTAAAACCTTAACCAGTCCATAATTATGTATTGAAAATTGTCAGTCACTCAACCAAAAAATCAATGTCAAGGTCAAAAGATGGAGATGCAGATGTAATTAGCTACTACTGGGGCATATGCATACCATATTTCATCAACCTAGGACCGATAGTTCTTGAGTTATGAAGGTGATCACAAAACCTTACCCAGTCCAATATAATGTATTGAAGATTGTCAGTCACTCAACCAGAAAATAAAGGTCAAGGTCAAAAGATGAAGACTACTACTGGGGCATATGCATACCAAGTTTTATCAACCTAGGACTTTAAAATTTTGAGATATGAAGTTTGTAAACACCGCCGTTGGTAAAGAAATACCTTAGTCTTGTTATGCAAGACAAAAATTGTGGCTTAAAAAATGCAGGAAAATACAGTATATTTCACCATTTCAATAATACACAATTAGCATGTCTAATTCTTTAGTAACATATTTCGGACTTTTTTCTTTAAGGTTTCCCAGTTGCGGGTACAGATATGGCCATTATTATCTTTGCTTTTCTTTAAAGCAGTCATGCAGTCTGTCCTGCTTGGGCAGGTTTTTGTTATTTCCTTTGAAAAATATCTTTGGAAATATTTCTTGATCTCCTCTTCCTCTTCTTTAGTCCACTTAACTCTAACTGAAAAAAAAAAAGTGTAAAAATAAAATCCACATCTGTGTAAAGATGGTCTCCAAAGGCACACCTTACATTTGGGCAAGACAGTGTTGACATTTTTGGCCCGTTTTAGCCATATTTTGGCCCTTTTTTTAAAAAGGTTAGGACCACAAAGCCCAAATGCAATAAAAAGCTTCCTTCAGTGGATATAATCATCATATTTAAACTTCATATCAATTGGCTGGCCCATTACAGCTAAATTTCCTGTGTAAAAACATTTGCCTTGAGCTACTTTTAAAAATGGCGTTTTTTGCCCCTTTGACCCCTAATATCTCAAAAATAGTAAGAGATATTGCAAATCTGATTGAAAAATGCAGGCAGGGATTTTCACAAGGATTCCAATGAAAAAAAGATTTCGAAAATCGGACCACAAATAAAAAAGTTGATTTTTTGGGTGTGGCCTATCTTTGGCCCCCTGTAGCAATGTGTGGCCTATCTTTGGCCCCCTGTAGCAATGTAACGGTTCGATATACATCAAAACCTTTGACATATTTTGTTGACAGAATTTAATGAGGAATTCAATAAAAAAAGAATTTTAAAAATCAAATGAATAATAAACATTCTACAACAGTTTTGTCAATACACCCGTTTTAGCCCCTTTAGGCCCTTTTTTCCAAAACGGTAGGGGCAAACAACCCCAAATACAATAGGAACCTTCTTCTAGTGGTTAGAAACATCATATCAAAATTTCATAACAATTGGTCAATATTTACTCAAGTTATCGCACGGAAACCAAATGTCCCCAGACGACGACAACGACGACGAGGACGACAACGACATCGCCATACCATTATACGATCGAAAAAAATTTGCGGTCGTATAAAACTACACTATTATTAAAATGGTGAAAGGTTTCAAGGAAACTGGGTGTCTCGCCTGATTTCTAAAATTGGCTGATATTTATAGTGGTTCAAAGGAAGAATTCTAAAAAGTACATGTACCAGGTAACTGATATTTTTTGAGAAAATCCATTTTCTAAAAACATGTGCAATTAATCTTAAAAATATAGACATTGAGAGTTCCAGAAAATTTACCATAAGTGGAACTTTTTTTTATTCTCAAGTTTTCAGAATCATGTAAAAATTTCAGGACATGTAGATCTTAATATGCTGATCCTTTTTTATTCTTAACAGACAATGACGACAGCATCATACCTTTGTACGTTCGCAATTTTTTTTGCGGTTGTATATAAATCAAAATGTCTACAGACGCCAACGACGACAACACCATTGCCATAACATAATACAACTGAAAGTTTTTTGCAGTCATATAAAAAAGACTTGAAAACAAACAATTATTCTATAGTGGCCACCATTAGACCCGAATTTTAATTAAATAACCTCAGCAAAAGAAAACTTACCATTCTTTGTCTTCTTTCTGGAAACCAAATCATCATCACCATCATCCTTTACAAATGATTCAAAGGCTTCTTCTGCAACACAGAAGAAAAGAAACTACTTTATTTTTCTTATTTGAAGACCTTAGATAAGCATAAATTATTCATAATTATGGTAATTAAGATAAAATATTTGCTTTTTTAAGTGCTGGGCAAAAAAATAGTTTCACACTCCCATTCACATTAAAATGCTTATTTGTATGTGCAATGATGTGATTGTAACAACACTAAAACCCTCAAAAAGTCGTAGAACTACATCTTAAAGGGATTTTTTTATCCCAATAACTAACAATAACAAGGCTAAATTCCCAATAGGGCCTAAGTGGTGATGTGGGCCCCAGTTGCAAAGTAAAATCATCACTGAATTGAGTAGAATACAAGCATACCTTCACCTCCAAAAGTATTTTCATCCTGTACAAGCTCATTGTCTTCCTGTTCTTCAGAAAGAACTTCTGTAAAAAAAAAAAATAAATAAAATAAAAAATAACTCCTTAAATTCGATAAAATCTGTGATTTCAGTGATATTATCAAAGTCCAAGGACCTTAACTTTGAAAAAAAAATCAGTTGAGCAGAATGAAGCTTTAACTCGACTTGTACATGTACGTTATGATCATATTTGACATGGAAAACATAGTAAGCAGCCATTGCCTGTTTTTTTTCATCTTTCTACATTGCATTGTATGTTTTATTGTCATCATTCATGATTACATACAAAATATGAGCTCAATATCTGTAGGTATTTAGAAAACAAGTCTAGAAAACAAATTCGAGACTGATGGAGCACACACACAGCAAATAGGAAGTATGAGACAAAATTAGTCATTATTGAAAGAAAGGAATAAATGAACATAAATTATTGAGAACTACATGACTAGTTTGTAAATATTTTTGATAATACTGTTTTTGTATAAACCCAAACAAGATACCCTTGTCAAAAGATCTGTTGGTCTTTTTGAATAACTTATGTATGAACCTATTAATCTCCCTCCTTTTTGGAGCAGACCATGTTTAAAAATCTAATTATTACAGTATATCTCAAGATGATTTATAGGATAACTAATTCAAATTGGGTAGAGTGAATAACCAAAATATGATCACGAGTGAACGCATCTGATTTAACAAGTGCACAGAACTTGTACCGCGCACAAGTTAAATCAGAGTTGCATTACCGCATGAGTGATCATATTTTGGTTTTTCATGAGACCTAATAAGTTATCCTATTTATTACATAGATAAAACACCGTCATTATGTCGTTTTAATAAAATATTTGAATGGCATAGGAACATTTCAGAACTGCAGCCATGCCGACAATGTTATACATTTCACGACGTCACAGTTGATAATTTAGCGGGAAGTGACGTAGGAGTAAAAATAT
The DNA here is from genome assembly GCA_963971305.1 of Arcuatula senhousia. NCBI lineage: Eukaryota > Metazoa > Mollusca > Bivalvia > Mytilida > Mytilidae > Arcuatula > Arcuatula senhousia. Next base: position 13,751,038 of record OZ020306.1, read on the forward strand.
TTTGGTTATTTCACATTGTGAATTACCAGATTTTATTTCACTGGGAAAAATCGGTAATTAACATACATCTATGTAATAAATAAGACTTCATAGCTACCTGAAAAGTTGATTTCTGTTAGGGATTTGCCCACAAATTTTCCTTGCATATTCCCTTCTTGGATTAACATAAGCTTGGCTATATCCAACCGCTCAATTAATCCACTTGTTGCTTTATAGTGGGCATCATGCACCTTTCTTGTGTGCCCTAAATGGCGACACAGCCATTTCATCTCATGGTCTTTTAACCCAATTACCTAAAAGAGATAGAAAAAAAAAATGCATTTTTAGGAATTGAATGTTGAGACATAATACATTACAAAGACTTGGAAAAAATATAATAATTATGACAGGTGTTAAACAAGGGTGAGGAAAATTTGCTGAGCCCTCTTGGACATTTTTTTATAAAACTGTTGTTATTCCCTACTTGCAGCATACAGGATTAATACATAATTCATACCCTAAATGCATGAAAGTCATCTCACTTTATAGCAGTAGTGCCATTTACCTTCACTGACTTAGAGTGACCAAAGATTACTTGACATATAATAAACAAACTTTTCCCATACATTTTATCTAAAATTAAATATGCAACAATTCTATATAAATGCTAAGTGAAAACATTAGGATGTGTAGACAAAACAAAAGGTGTTTCCTCTAATACCTTCGGAATGCTCTAATATACTGTTTTGTTTTAGAGAAAAATGAATTCTGGTTACAAGTTCACACCTTCTGTTATGAAAGATAACTCTTGTCTTGCAACTTGACCTGCCAGAAATAGACAAGATTTAGTAAATATCAATGGGAAATTCTTTTTAATGTTCTGCTAAAAAACAAAGTTGGACCTCTTAAGCCAAAACCTGTGTTGACTCCTGATCTCTTCATCAAGCATGGTGTCTCAAACCAAAGCCATACCTACAAAGGCCACAATCGCACACTGCAAACTGGAGAGGGGTTAATATAAGTTGTACAACTTGCTTCCCAATCCAGTATAAATAAATAAGTTCAAAATAGAGTCATACCTAAGTCTCGTTTTTCTTCAAAGACAAAAATTAATATGCATAGGGTTCATAAGACAAAATGCAATAACAGAGTGATACTACATGAGCACTATTAAAGCAATAACAAATTGGCTTACTTGAGCTATAGTCGCACAATGTTTCCTCAGATTTGTTGCATGAATGCGTTCTGGAAACTTGAGTTCGCACCGACTCCTAACCTCCTCTAGACTGTTTGCTGCTTTAACCACATCCAAAGCTGAAAATAAGAGATGAATGTAGATAAGAATGCAGTAAAAGTAGTATATTTTCCCAAGAACACACAAGGGCATACTTCTTTCCCAAGTTTTCAACCTGAATCTTCACAATAATTTTTAGATAAAAATTGTGGGTAATTAATAGTGTTTTTCTCAGCTGCTTTTCTCAATATTCCTATTAGAATACATTGTACTTGTGCAAGGCAACAAAAGGCTCCCAGGAGCCTGAATTGCTAACCTATCTTGTTTTTTTTTTTGTCATGTTTGTTATCAATAATAGTACAGTTGTTTTTAATACAAAAAATGTCAGAATTCTAAACAAGAGGGTCCCTGGAGCCTGAATCGCTCGCTTGACTTTTCAATACCAAATATAAACTCGGCATACCACTATAACCTTATAAAATTTTATCTTGCTCAGATTTTAATAAAAATTTATTTTGGCGGGTAAATAATGGCCATTTTGGAAATGGCTGATAATAAAAATATTTCGACACCAAAATTGAACTCAGTATACCACTACATTTTGTGTTACACTATATACAAATTTCATCAAATTCGAATCAAGTTTTAATATTTGGAGTGAAAATGGCGGCAATTTTGGAAATGGTCCACAATAAAAAAACTCACTATCGAAAATGAACTCGGCATTCCACTTTTAACCTATATACAAATTTTCATCAAATTGGAGCAAGTGTAATTTTTGGCGGGAAAATGGCGGCACATGCATGTACATTTATTACCATAACCAGTCTTCAGACAATCTTTCTGTAGATCTCAATGAGAAGAACAATTTTGAGGTTTCAAGACTTCAAGAAACTGTTATGGCTATCAAAAGGTAACAACTCCTATAAAGGGTAAAAGTTTTGTATAGAGGAAGCTAATGAGGTACCGAAGGGGCGTCCAAATATCCAAAGTCCGAAATTTCGAAGACGAGACCAAAGAATGAAAACAACGAAGACAACATAAAGAAACAACATAAAATCACAAAACAGAAACAACCAAATGACAACTAGCAACAAGAACTCAAGTTGTTACAGGAGTGAGCTCAGGTGCTCGGGAAGAGTACGGGTAAGCGGTTCCTGCCTGCTATTGCACACCCATCATGTCACCAATTGTCCATTCAGCAAGTCAAATCCGGTGAAGAAAAAATAATACAACAAAGCCCTATGACAATCCAATATCTGCACTCATCTGTGAGACAGAAATCCCGTATTTGTCTATTAGCTCATGATGTCTCATGTAAAATTTCTTAAGTGAAGACAACAACCGAGGAGCAACATAACCCTGTGTCAACAATTTCTGGGTCAGTTGTTACGCTCTACTAAGGAAATCCATGTAATTTACACAAGCTCTAGAATAGCGAATCAGCTATGATACGTAAACTCCATAAGCTGGAGCGGATGGAATGTTGCCACACAAGAATGGAAAGTTAACGATTGGAAAGTTGAAGTCATCACGTTTATCATAGAGCTTTGTTGAAAGCTCTTGAAGCTGAAGCAGGAATGCAGGATAGTAATCTCATTTTTCCTTTATTGTTATTATACTTTTTGACTTAAGACAAAACCTGTGTTCACCCTGTTCTTCAGAACAGAGAGGTGGAAATCTTTTTGTCTCTTGCCAGACATCAGATCCTGCAGAATTGATTAACATGTCAGACCTATCAAACACTTGCCGGACCTATATTTTTTTTTGGGGGGGGGGGCAACTCTGCAGTGTTTCAGCTGACAGGTGATGGTAGTAGCTCTCATGACTGATTGTGTAAGGTGTGCTTAAACTCAGGTTGATGTACATTATAAATAGATTTTGAAAAAGTCATGATTTCAGACTTCATCAGGTTTATATACACAAATGAATTATATTTTCTTGCTATGATACATACCAGTGTTTGCAAATAAGAATGGGTTTTCCTCTTTGATGCCTGCATTCTTCCTGGTTATGTTGTTTGCCAAAAATGCCATAGGCAAAACAGCTTCTTCAGGTATAATAACTGGAACTCTTGTTCCATTCTGAAATGAAAGATGTTTTTCATAAAACAAATATTTCAACTCTCAGGATGAGCTTCTGCCAACACTTGGCAGCTGTGTTAGCTCACTTTCAAACATCTCTGAAACCACAGGATGAAATTGTACCAAACCTGACCTGAATCATCAGTAGGAAATCTAGTTTCAAATTTATTTTTTTATGGCTGCAATACAATGTTCTCTTAAACAAATTATTGGGTAAAGAGAAGAAAAGACCTATTTACAATAAAAATATAAGGATTATAGGGCATTGCTAAAAAAGTAATGGATTTCATAAGAATTATAGAAAATAAAGGGCCACTTGAAGTCAGCCTGAATTTATATCAAATTGATCATTTAGTAAAAAGCAAACTGCATTTACATAATGTAACTTAGTTCTTACTTTTCCTCTTATCTCAATCAGCTCCTGGTTTTCAAGCATTTTTCTCTCTAAATCACTTAACTGATGCCTCAGTGACATATCTGTTTCATCTAACTGGCTTGATCTATTTCTGTAGTACTGTAAGCTTATAAAAGTAAGAAATACTATTTATATACAAAGTATATTCAAGGACTACTTGAAAACTGGCTAAATCAGTGATTACAAAAAAAATCCTCATGAAAAATGGGATTTAACAATACATACAAGAGCATGGAAGCCAGAATTGATCTCCTTGTGTAATACACATGTATATGGATTTAAAGTGAAACAATTTGCATTCCATTTTAGTACTATGTTTGGAATTATATATAGGGGAAAGTTGGGCCAAAAAAACTAGTTTTACCCTTCCACATTTGATATGTGGCTATCACAAGCCAGGAGTCCCATTCAAAACTTGTGTTTATGCTGGTCTTAAAACCATTTGTCCAGATGGGTTTTGTAAGGGCCCCTCAACTAGAACTATTACATTATGGAGTCCAAAGACACTCACACCATACCATTATATGACCAAAAAAGTTTTTGATTTATATAGTATATTACCTCAAAGCCTCCAGTTCTCCTGGTCTTCTTCTATTGTACAGAAGCAATCTAGCCTGTACCAGGATAGATACGTTTCTAAATTGTACAGTATCAGCCTGTGCAGGATCAAGCTCAACTTTCTTAAGTTCTTCAACCAGATAATTTGCTAATTTGGCTATATCTTCTGGGTGTGGTAGTGGTTTCCTTTTGTTAAAGTTTCTTTCTTGCAGAACTGCTCTGGAGATTCTGTTAACTCTGGTACCCCATTCCATTTTCAAAAGTTGCATGAAATTTGTAGCTTCTTCTCTAGCAACTGTATCTGATGTTTTAATAGATTGAGCAAGTTTTAACGCTGCTAATCTTGAAATGTCAAAACCCAACTTGACTGGGGTACTTGGATGTTTTAGTTCTTCATTTTCTGTGGAATTTGCTACATTTAAAGAACATTCTACAAAGGCATCGAAATTGACAGGTTTAATTGCATTCATAAAACTCATTTCTTCATTTTCTTTTTTCTTGCGTATTTCTTGCAAAAGTCTTGCCACCAATCTCATATGGAAACTTCCATAATGCTTCCTTTTACGTTTGTTGTCAATGTTTTTTAATATCCACACATCTCCCAATCCAATTATTAGGCTGTCGTTTACAACTATTTCATATATTGAATCTCTCTTCATGTTTGGTAGAACTTCTTTTTGAAGGATTTTTGAACCTTTGAGTGTTATTTTTCCACTCAAAACCTTGGAGGTTAAGACGGATGACCCTTTATGATATGAAGCTGTTGAAGGGGTTGCCGGGCACGATTTTTGATGATTCGTAATAGATGTGTTTATTACAATCCATTCACTGCAATGCGGACAAGGTCCATAGTCCTTCATTTTGAACTTTGTGTCTTTAGGACGTCTTGACACTAAAAGCTCACCTTCATCGAACTTCACCACTTTTTGGTTATGAAGGCTATTTCCCTTATTTCTTAACAAGGAAATTTTTTGGTTGCACTGATTTTGAAGCTCTTTGTTTTTCTTATCCCCCTTTTTACTCTTTTGCAGTCTCATAATTTCCTTGACCTCTTCTTTATCCCGGTGTTTATTTTGGAGATGAATAGTAATATTTGTCACAAGTTTGTGACAGTACAGACAAGCAAACACTCTATCATACATCCTACCATGCTTAGAGTTTATATTTCCAGTTTGGAATTTTTTTATGTAAATTTTGGGGTGCTCTACATCATACAGGCAATCAGATGGTTCTAATGTTCTCTGTTCAGGTTTTTCATTAATGGTAAAAGAGAGAGGTTTATCAGCCCCTTCTGACACTTTCCTTTGCTCAAGTTCAATGACTGCATCTAAAACTTTGCTTTGTTGAGGTTCATTAACTGCTTCTAAAACTTTGCTTTGTTGAGGCTCATCTCCTGCATCTGTAACTTTGATTTGTTGAGGTTCAGGTTCATTTATTTGGATATCATATGATTCTTCCATATCATTTGGATCATCTATAACCTTTTCAACTACTTCATCTATAACTTTCTTAACAGATACGCACCAAGAACTACTGTCTTGTTTACTGAAAATCTCAGATTCATCAGAACTGTCATCGTCACTCTCTTCAGATTCTGGGACATAGTCTTCATCAATTAACTGATCATCAGAATCACTGTAGCTCTCAATGCACTCAAAATCTTCATTGAAATTGTCACTGGTGACAAATTCTGATCTGAAAAAAAAAAGCAAAGTCAGAACTAAACTGTAAGTGAATGCAATTAAAATTTAATAAACTGTTGGCACATATTTTCACAAACCAAAGCCATATGATAAGAAAGATGTAGTAAATAATTTGAAGAGTATTTTTTTGTTTTGAAAAAGTAAAACGACAAAAATTTGCCCTTACTACCATCAAAAGTGGTTGCAATCTAATGATTCTAGATAAGGTAACATTGGTGTTGAGCAATTGGTTATTTCCTGTTGATTATCAATTATTATCAGTAAAGGTCAACCGAATGAATCGGTAAAGGTAAAATGCTTACATTTTGTCTTATATCCCTGTATGTTCAGATGTAGAGCCATGACATAAAAGTTTTATTTCTTATAACTTCAATGTGTTATTTTTACTACAATATAATATTAAAGTAATATTATACCCAAAAAGCAAAATTTTGAAGATACATATTTTAAGCTGAAGATCGGTTAATGGCCATTTAGGACCCTTGAACTGAACAATACTTGTGATCTGTGGTCAAGATATCAATTGATCACAAGCCCAGATTATTCATTAATTACAAACATTCCCATGTCTGTTAATGAACACTTCAGTGTATAGCTGCTAATTTGCATAAAAATCAGGACAAACTACATTATGAAAATGTTTGGGGTGGCTGGATTTGATTCCTTTATTTCAAATAAAGTAAGCAAACAATCATTTTAATAAATGTTTATTAATATGATACAAGATATATCTGAAAAAAGATATAAATGTAAATCCAGAGCAACAGTAGATAACCTATAGTTTATTTTTAAATAAATATTGTCTTTACCAACTGAATTTTCTCATTGCATCTCCATGATTTTAGTCCCCAATCTACACATGGTTTTGACTCTGACTTATATGAGAGTCGAATCAACTTAAGGTGAGTATAAATGGTAGTTTGTTGCCAATGTCTTTTTTATTTTTGTGTAAGAACAAGAATGAACTATGATGTAACATTACTGTCTTTACCTGTTATTCTTTGCTAGGTCACCGTCAATAACTGTGTTTAGTAGATCAACATCAACAGTGGAAGTGGTGCTCTGCAAATCTGCATCTACAGGACTAGTGGTTCTGACTTCTGAAGCTGAAACTTTCCTTTGATCAGGTTTATCATCTGCATTAGAAAGTTTTCTTTGTTGAGGTTCATGGACTGCATCTGAAACTTTTCTTTGCTCAGGTTCAACTCTTTCTGAAACTTTTATTTGCTCAGTTTCAACTTCTTCTGAAACTTTGCTTTTTTGAGGTTCATCAATCGCATCCGAATCTTTGCTTTTTTGAGGTTCATCAATTGCATCCAAAACTTTGCTTTTTTGAGGTTCTTCAATTGCATTAGAAACTTTGCTTTTTTGAGGTTCATCAATCGCATCCGAATCTTTGCTTTTTTGAGGTTCATCAATTGCATCCAAAACTTTGCTTTTTTGAGGTTCTTCAATTGCATTAGAAACTTTGCTTTTTTGAGGTTCATCAATCGCATCCAAATCTTTGCTTTTTTGAGGTTCATCAATTGCATCCAAAACTTTGCTTTTTTGAGGTTCATAAATTGCATCCGAAACTCTGCATTGTTGAGGTTCATCAATCGCATCCGAATCTTTTCTTTTTTGAGGTTCATCAATTGCATTCGAAACTTTGCTTTGTTGAGGTTCATCAACTGCTTGTAAAACTTTCTTTTGCTTAGGTTTATCAACTAATTCTAAAACTCTGCTTTGTTGAAGTTTGATTTCATTTATTTGGATAGCATATGATTCAGTTTCTGGCACACAGTCTTTGTCAACCAAATCTTTATCAAAGACAGAATCACTGTGGTCCTTCATGCACCCATCATCTTCAGTACTTTTGTCTCTCCTGCCAAATTCTGATCTGGAAAAAGCAAAGTCAGAACTTAGTAAATGCAGTCAAAATATCATACATGTATAAATTGTTGGCACTTATTTTGTAAACCCAAAGTTACCATACTGTATGATACACGAAAGTTGTTGCAATAATTTTAAGAGTATTTGCTTCTTTTGAAAGAAATAAGGCAAAAATATACCCTTACTATCATCACAAGTAGTTATATTCTAATAATTCTAATAAGGTAGAATAGATACTGAGTGATTGATTAAAAATTCTAAATGATAATCAATTATAATTAATAAGGGACAACCAAATGATTATCTGTTGCTATCAGTTATCAGTAAAATGCTAATAATTAGAGGGAATCTTTGACAAATTTCTGTCTTCTATTTCTGTATTTCCCAATGTAAATTAAAGCAATTGCAGATAGGTCACCCATAATGTCAGCCTCTTGTTGTTTACTTAGTTTGGTGCCAGTGTCTTTTTTTTTAAGAACAAGAATGAACTATGATGTAACATTACTGTCTTTACCTGTTATTCTTTGCTAGGTCACCGTCAATAACTGTGTTTAGTAGATCAACATCATCAGTGGTAGTGGTGCTCTGCAAATCTGCATCTACAGTACTGACTTTTGCTGGCATTCCTGTTCTGTCATCATCATTTAAAACCTTCTTTCTTTTGCTACATTTCCCTTTCTTATATCCTGATCTCCTTAAAAAAAAAAAAAAACAGCTAATTCAGACTAATGAAAGACAACCTATTTCCATAAACTGTTGAACACACAAATCTTAAGATACTGCAGTCAAAAAGATGTCTTACACTGAATAATCCACATTTATTATATTGGTTCCTATTAATAACCCTCAAAAAAAATGCTTTTGGGTCCATAGTTTGTAAGTTTATTTGCCCTTATTTTATAAGTTTTTTTTTATGTCCATTGATTGGGAGTTCAGTTGTCCAAGTTTATGAGGTTGAGCAGCTTTATGGATGATGCCACTGTCTGGTGGACTGCAAGTCCCAGAGGGTATTCACCAGCCAAGTAGTCCAATACTTCAGTGCTGGTCTGAAAACTGATTTATTTTGAAAATTTTTAAATTCAATATTCTGAAATGTTAAAAAGTAATGAGTATCTCTGTGCTTTAAAGTGCTGTCTTGGATGGTTTTGGTTTACTACATGTATTTGGATCATATTTGATTGTTTGTTCTCGATCAGTCTCGTGTCTCGGTTTTTGGTCTTAAAAATATTTTGGTTTCATCTGATGAGACATTATAAGTCAAAATGGCCACTTGCAGATCTAAATTCAGAAAAATTTCTCCTTTTATTTATTCCCTTATCTATAAATTGAAAGACACCAAAACAAACTTAAGAGCTGTTTCTAAAAAGCATGTAGTTTTTAACAGCCTTTCTTGCTAGGTCCACCACAAAATCATTAGCTTGCTGACCGATCAGGTTTCAACTCACAGTATGAAAACCAATTACAATTAATTGAAATCTGATTTGTCATTAAGAGCTGGGCAAATAATGATTTCATGGTGGACCTAGCAATAAAAGTTGTTAAACTACATGCTTATGAGGAAAAGCTCTAAATGTCTGATGAACACTTGAATCTTCACCCCTGTCCTTGCAAAACTTTCCTCAAAGAGATGAAAAGCTATTCAACAATACATGTATATATTTTATGTCACCCTCTTGTTGTTTACTTAGTTTAGTGCCAATGTCTTTTTTTTTAAGAACAAGAATGAACTATGATGTAACATTACTGTCTTTACCTGTTATTCTTTGCTAGGTCACCGTCAATAACTGTGTTTAGTAGATCAACATCATCAGTGGTAGTGGTGCTCTGCAAATCTGCATCTACAGTACTGACTTTTGCTGGCATTCCTGTTCTGTCATCATCATTTAAAACCTTCTTTCTTTTGCTACATTTCCCTTTCTTATATCCTGATCTCCTTAAAAAAAAAAAAAAACAGCTAATTCAGACTAATGAAAGACAACCTATTTCCATAAACTGTTGAACACACAAATCTTAAGATACTGCAGTCAAAAAGATGTCTTACACTGAATAATCCACATTTATTATATTGGTTCCTATTAATAACCCTCAAAAAAAATGCTTTTGGGTCCATAGTTTGTAAGTTTATTTGCCCTTATTTTATAAGTTTTTTTTTATGTCCATTGATTGGGAGTTCAGTTGTCCAAGTTTATGAGGTTGAGCAGCTTTATGGATGATGCCACTGTCTGGTGGACTGCAAGTCCCAGAGGGTATTCACCAGCCAAGTAGTCCAATACTTCAGTGCTGGTCTGAAAACTGATTTATTTTGAAAATTTTTAAATTCAATATTCTGAAATGTTAAAAAGTAATGAGTATCTCTGTGCTTTAAAGTGCTGTCTTGGATGGTTTTGGTTTACTACATGTATTTGGATCATATTTGATTGTTTGTTCTCGATCAGTCTCGTGTCTCGGTTTTTGGTCTTAAAAATATTTTGGTTTCATCTGATGAGACATTATAAGTCAAAATGGCCACTTGCAGATCTAAATTCAGAAAAATTTCTCCTTTTATTTATTCCCTTATCTATAAATTGAAAGACACCAAAACAAACTTAAGAGCTGTTTCTAAAAAGCATGTAGTTTTTAACAGCCTTTCTTGCTAGGTCCACCACAAAATCATTAGCTTGCTGACCGATCAGGTTTCAACTCACAGTATGAAAACCAATTACAATTAATTGAAATCTGATTTGTCATTAAGAGCTGGGCAAATAATGATTTCATGGTGGACCTAGCAATAAAAGTTGTTAAACTACATGCTTATGAGGAAAAGCTCTAAATGTCTGATGAACACTTGAATCTTCACCCCTGTCCTTGCAAAACTTTCCTCAAAGAGATGAAAAGCTATTCAACAATACATGTATATATTTTATGTCACCCTCTTGTTGTTTACTTAGTTTAGTGCCAATGTCTTTTTTTTTAAGAACAAGAATGAACTATGATGTAACATTACTGTCTTTACCTGTTATTCTTTGCTAGGTCACCGTCAATAACTGTGTTTAGTAGATCAACATCATCAGTGGTAGTGGTGCTCTGCAAATCTGCATCTACAGTACTGACTTTTGCTGGCATTCCTGTTCTGTCATCATCATTTAAAACCTTCTTTCTTTTGCTACATTTCCCTTTCTTATATCCTGATCTCCTTAAAAAAAAAAAAAAACAGCTAATTCAGACTAATGAAAGACAACCTATTTCCATAAACTGTTGAACACACAAATCTTAAGATACTGCAGTCAAAAAGATGTCTTACACTGAATAATCCACATTTATTATATTGGTTCCTATTAATAACCCTCACAAAAAATGCTTTTGGGTCCATAGTTTGTAAGTTTATTTGCCCTTATTTTATAAGTTTTTTTTTATGTCCATTGATTGGGAGTTCAGTTGTCCAAGTTTATGAGGTTGAGCAGCTTTATGGATGATGCCACTGTCTGGTGGACTGCAAGTCCCAGAGGGTATTCACCAGCCAAGTAGTCCAATACTTCAGTGCTGGTCTGAAAACTGATTTATTTTGAAAATTTTTAAATTCAATATTCTGAAATGTTAAAAAGTAATGAGTATCTCTGTGCTTTAAAGTGCTGTCTTGGATGGTTTTGGTTTACTACATGTATTTGGATCATATTTAATTGTTTGTTCTCGGTCAGTCTCGTGTCTCGGTTTTTAGTCCTAAAAATATTTTGGTTTCATCTGATGAGACATTATAAGTCAAAATGGCCACTTGCAGATCTAAATTCAGAAAAATTTCTCCTTTTATTTATTCCCTTATCTATAAATTGAAAGACACCAAAACAAACTTAAGAGCTGTTTCTAAAAAGCATGTAGTTTTTAACAGCCTTTCTTGCTAGGTCCACCACAAAATCATTAGCTTGCTGACCGATCAGGTTTCAACTCACAGTATGAAAACCAATTACAATTAATTGAAATCTGATTTGTCATTAAGAGCTGGGCAAATAATGATTTCATGGTGGACCTAGCAATAAAAGTTGTTAAACTACATGCTTATGAGGAAAAGCTCTTAATGTCTGATGAACACTTGAATCTTCACCTCTGTCCTTGCAAAACTTTCCTCAAAGAGATGAAAAGCTATTCAACAATACATGTATATATTTTATGTCACCCTCTTGTTGTTTACTTAGTTTGGTGCCAGTGTCTTTTTTTTTAAGAACAAGAATGAACTATGATGTAACATTACTGTCTTTACCTGTTATTCTTTGCTAGGTCACCGTCAATAACTGTGTTTAGTAGATCAACATCATCAGTGGTAGTGGTGCTCTGCAAATCTGCATCTACAGTACTGACTTTTGCTGGCATTCCTGTTCTGTCATCATCATTTAAAACCTTCTTTCTTTTGCTACATTTCCCTTTCTTATATCCTGATTTCCTTAAAAAAAAAAAAAAAAACAGCTAATTCAGACTAATGAAAGACAGTCTATTTCCATAAACTGTTGAACACACAAATCTTAAGATACTGCAGACACAAAGATGTCTTACACTGAATATTCTACATTCATTATATTGGTTCCTATAAATTACCCTCACAGAAAATGCTTTTGGGTCCATAGTTTGTAAGTTTATTTGTCCTTAGTTTATGAGGTTTTTTTAATGTCCATTGATTGAGAGTTCAGCTGTCCAAATTTATGAGGTTTTAGGGATTTATGGAGTATGCCACTTATATATGCAAGACAATTCAATCGTCCAGTTTTTGCCAAAATTTACATGTAATGAATTAATGCCAGCATTTTGCCAACCCTGATGATATAACATTTCTGCCTTTACCCCTTATTCTTTTGCGTGTCATTATCAGGAACCGGCAAATCTTCGCCAATTGCGTCTGAAAAACAAAAATAATTCTTTTACATATTATGCACTGAACTTTTTATAACACCTTTTTGCTATGAGATTTCAAATGATTACAGAGATGCAGTTAATCATCAGACCTGTCAGACAAATGGGGCAAAATTTCAGCAGGTTCGGCAAGTGAAACCATTGTACAGGACCTCAGTCTGGCAAAGTTTTGAAAAAGATAGACTTGTACAAGTTGAAAGGTCCGGCAAAATCAACTATCTTGTAGGACCCAATGTCTGACAGAATAAAATAATTATCTGCATCTCTGGGATTAATTGTCCTTATATTGAATTACTTAATTGTGAGCAATGATTTTTGTAGGCAATTTAATCACCACAGGTTTGCTTGTTGCACAGGGTACATAATTTGGGATGTGCAATCCAAAACAAGAGTTGACACTAAAGTAAGTCTTGCCTGTCTGCACTATTAATATCATTGGTTCTGCTAGGGTAAGAGAAAAACAAGTGTGGCCACTAAAAGTATGTCTCGCCTGCCGGCACCATCGCTAAAATCAACTACCTAAGCTTTCATTTCTTGATATAAACACAAAAAGTGTCAATATACCTAATAACAGATGCCTAGTTATTATACTATTCAAGCAATCCATTGTCCACACAAGTATTACAAAAAGTTTTCTGTCTGAAAAAAGACCTAAGTTCACAGAGTCACTGGAGCGTAAAAATGGGGTCATGGTCACATGGCATGGTGACAGTTGCGTTGTCCATAACTGCAACTGTCTGTTTACCCAATATCAGATGCCTAGCTATTATACTTTTCAAGCAATTCATCTTCCATAAAAGTCTTACAATAAGTTTTTCGGCCTGAAAAACACCTAAGTTCACAGAGTCACTGGAGCGTGAAAATGGGGTCAGGGTCACAAGGCATGGTGACAGTTGCATGGACCATAACCTAAACTGTCTGTATACTAAATATCAGATGCCTAGCTATTATACTTTTTAAGCAATTCATCGTCCACAAAAGTCTTACAAAAAAGTTTACAGCCTGAAAAAAGACCTAAGTTCACAGAGTCACTGGAGTGTGAAAATGGGGTCAGGGTCAAACGGCATGGTGACAGTTGCATGGACCATAACCTAAACTGTCTGTATACTAAATATCAGATGCCTAGCTATTATACTTTTCAAGCAATTCATCGTCCACAAAAGTCTTACAAAAAAGTTTACAGCCTGAAAAAAGACCTAAGTTCACAGAGTCACTGGAGCGTGAAAATGGGGTCAGGGTCAAACGGCATGGGGACAGTTGCGTAGACCATAACCTGAACTGTCTGTATTCGAAATATCAGATGCATAGCTATTATACTTTTTAAGCAATTCATCGTCCACAAAAGTCTTACAAAAAAGTTTACGGCCTGAAAAAAGACCTAAGTTCACAGAGTCACTGGAGCGTGAAAATGGGGTCAGGGTCAAAAGGCATGGTGACAGTTGCGTAGACCATAACCTGAACTGTCTGTATACCAAATATCAGATGCCTAGCTATCATACTTTTCAAGCAATTCATCGTCCACAAAAGTCTTACAAAAAAGTTTACAGCCTGAAAAAAGACCTAAGTTCACAGAGTCACTGGAGCGTGAAAATGGGGTCAGGGTCAAACGGCATGGTGACAGTTGCGTAGACCATAACCTGAACTGTCTGTATACCAAATATCAGATGCCTAGCTATTATACTTTTCAAGCAATTCATTGTCCACAAAAGTCTTACAAAAAAGTTTACGCCGCCGCCGTCGCCGCCGGAAAGTAATACCTATGTCTCGCCTTCCGCGACTATTCGTCGCAGGCGAGACAAAAACCATTTAAGTTTACAACTAAGTCACTGAATGAAAATGGGTTTAGGGTCATACGGCACAGTACTAGCTACACATATCACAACCCCAACTATCTGTATTCAGTATACAATATACCAGATGCCTAACTATCATGCTTTCCTCTCAATTCATCGAACAAAGTCTTGCAATTGAGTTTATGGTCTGAAAAACATCTAAGTTCACAGAGTTACTGAACCATGAAAAAGGGGTCAGGGTCTCATGGCATATGCTAGTTCTGTAAACCACAACCCAAACTATCAGTACACCTAATATCAGATGGCGAGCTATCACACTTTTCTCTCAATTAATTTATCCAAAAAAAAAAATACATAAAAGTTTTACGCCTTTGCTGCCTCTTGAAAGTAATACCAATGTCTAATCGTAGTTTGCAAGAGAAAAACTTGATATTTAGGCAAACTAATTTTGGAGAAGAATTACATGGTATTTTGTTTATTTACTTAATCAACAATCTTAATATTCTGCCATTTTTGTGTTGTTAATATAAATTGTTTTGTTGTTTTTGCTTTTAAATTTATTACTCATTATTGTATAAAAAAACAAGTGGCTCCCAGGAGCCTGAATTGCCCAACTGACATTTGTGCCTGAAGTAAAGGTTATTAGGCAAAATCTATTTGACATTGAAAGGGTCATAAGTTTAATAAGAGGGTCATCTGACAACATGGGGATCTTAAGGTGCTGATCACCTTTGTTCTCAATCAAAATTCAAAAATCTGTCACCCTTTTTGAGCTATTAGCAAAAAAATGCAGTTTAACCCAATGTTCTATTTTTAGCCACAGCGGCCATCTTTTACAACCAATCAAAAATCCCCACGTCAGTTCTATACACAGTATGCTAATAAACATCAATACCAAGTTTGGTTCCAATGGGACTTATAGTGTCGGAGGAGTTAACATTTTCAATGTAGCGAAGAAATGTTGTTAAAATGCTAAATTTTGACGTTCTAAGGGCAATGAATCCTAAAAGGAAAGGTCCTATAATGTTGACCCTATTACATATTTTGTAGATCTTTATGTGCCTAACAATATGCAATTTAAATTTCTAAAATATCATGTATAGTTTTGAAGATATTGAGCTAAACAGGTGCAAAATTTGCAAAAAATACACAAAAAGGGCAATAACTCCACCATGGGTTGTTGGATTTTCTAAAAAATTTCAGGGTAGGTAGATCTTGAGGTGCTGATCTCTATCACCCATGCCAGAATTTTGATATCTGTAGCCGTTTTTGAGTTATTTGCAAAAAACTGCACTTTACCCTTATGTTCTATTTTTAGCAACAGCAGCCATGTTTTAAGACGAATCAAAAATCCCCACACCAGTTCTAAGCACCGAATGCTTATAAATGACCATACCAAGTTTGGTTGCAATTGGACTTATGGTGTCAGAGGAGTTAACGTTTTAAATAGTTTATGGACGGACGACGGACGCCAAGTGATGACAATAGCTCACCTGACCCGAACAGTAGAGCTAAAAAAAACATGAGTTATGAACATTTATTGTATAAACCAATTCATAAGACTTCTGTTCTAAGTGTTTGCAATAGATATGTTACCGGTTATCCACTGAAGATCATTGACAAAACATTCCAGTGTTGCCTTCTTCTTCTTTAAGTACTCTTAAATGAAAATAAATTTCTATCATATATCTATATCTCTGTTGTCAATGACTTGCTGATCAACCTTTTAATACAGTTTCATGTAAAAATTAAAAAAATCTATAATAGGGGTGGCACATGTAAAATTTTATTTTTAGAAGTTTGGTCTTATCTTAATGTTTGTTCATAGCAAATTTGCACCCACCTTAAACTGCTCTTGGATTTTATTTGGTGTAAACTGACCCAAACCAAGTTATATCTTATATAGTCCGTTTGAGTTTTATAAATCAACGAAAAATGGCTTGTAAATTAACGTCTTGCAAAATATTTTAACTATTTTAGTAAGTCTTGACTTTTTAATGGCATACGAACTCAGGCATAAATTTTCAAAATTTTTGCATGATTAATAAAAATGTTTTCCATAGACCTTAATAGTAAAAATGGACCAAAAATTCATAGAAATCTACGGGAGTACAACCTAGTGACCAGGAACAGCATTTGCTCCGTATACCTTGAAAAATTTCTTTGTGGAGCTAATTGGTCATCTAATCTCCTATTGTTAGTCCTTTCAATTATGTTCAGGTGGGCCCCAACACCTGGCTGTTCCGTCAGATAAACACACCATTTAAGGTTTTATTGAAATTGGTGAAATATTTAGCAATTGACCATATGGAAAACTTTTTTTGTTTCAGATGATAACATCTTGGTTTTTGTTATCAGAGTTCGTATACTAATAAAAAGTTTATTTGTGTTAAAAAAAATTATTTGAGAAACAAAAATTTAAAAGAATTTTCGTTGATTTATAGAACTCAAATGGACTATAACTTGTTTCAAAAAAATATTACTGCATCAGGCAGCTTTGTTGCTTTTATTTTTTTGAATATCATATACATTGTATATAAGTGCCAAAAGTAAAATTGCTAAAAAATGCTGTTTCAAAAAAAAAAAAAGAAGAAGAAAAAAGTAACAAAATTTAAAAAAAAATCTTCTAAAAAGAAAGCATATCATTAGAATTAGTTACAAGTTGAATTCAGTTTTTAGCAAGCTGCCCTGCTCATGGCATGCTATTATCAAAAATTTCAGAAGGATGTCAAAAGATGAGAAAACATCTGGCTATGCCATGGCAGTGGCACATGGATACCAAATTCCATCAAAGGAAGACTTTAACTATAATTACATAGATATGGAGGTGTTTTTAAAACTATTATCATGATTATGGGAACAAGAATTAGAAACAAACTAACTTTTGCCAAACACAGTGTTTTTATACACATTGACTTTTATGATCTAAAAAGCCTCATACCAACTTGTAAAATCTTAATGGCATACGATACAGTTACAGGTAGATATAAGGATTTTGTCATTAATTATAATATTGTATCTAAATATGAACAAATAGACCCCACACTTTAAAAAAACATCATTAGGTAAATTTTCAAGCATATTAATGAATTTTAAACCTAAATTTCAAATATGAGCAAGCCTGTTTTCTTAGAATAAAGAACAGCAAACAGTTGAACAAAAGAAAACCAAATTCTGTCTTCCCATCTGGCGTGTCTAGTAAGAATTTTGAGTTATAATATACAGTTTTAGTTGAACTTATAAAAGAGAAAATGCTGAATTTGTATGTTTAACCATATCAATTTAACAGTGAGTCTAAAGTGAAACTTTTGGGGTTTTCAATTTTTGTGAAAATTGTCTGCAATCACTTATGAGGGTATATTTGTCTTTGCATTTTTTGAAATCTACAATCTAAGATATAAAGCTCCTTACATGTTTCAAGTGGATTATCAAATTTCTCAATCAAGATAGTTAAATGATGGAATTTTAACTATCGAGATTGAGAAATCTGATAATCCACGAGAAATGATGTAAGACGCTGTTTCTCTAATTTTCTGTAGAAAGGAGATTCATTTGTATCCAACATTTAGGTTTTTATGATAATCATAAACATAATTTATAATAAAATAATAATAAAAATTGTGTCAGAAAATATCAAAAGTAAAGTAAAATATATTTGTGACTGTCTAAAAGAACTATATTAACAACGAATGTTTTCCTTGCAGTTTTCGGTCGCAATGGCCACAACTAATGTAAAATTGACCAATCAATTAACAAGAACTTAAAATTCTCTAGAGAGAATAAATATTTTTTCACAACTGGCTGGGAAATAGTTAAATTGGATGAAAATTAGAAAAACATTTATTTGCAATTTTTCATGAAACAAATAGTATGAGATTGTAATTGTATTGTATGCCAGATAGCAAAGTTGCAAATCATTACTTCCATCATTTCAGAAATTATTTTTAAACAAGTCATTTTAAAGTGCTTACCTATACAGATTTACCCTTTCAGACACAACATTATATCTTATT
The DNA here is from genome assembly GCA_963971305.1 of Arcuatula senhousia. Classification (NCBI taxonomy): domain Eukaryota; kingdom Metazoa; phylum Mollusca; class Bivalvia; order Mytilida; family Mytilidae; genus Arcuatula; species Arcuatula senhousia. Next base: position 13,769,564 of record OZ020306.1, read on the forward strand.
TTTAACTAAAAAATCTTGTGACCTAAAGATTTCCTAGAACTGTACTTAATTTGCAACTCAGCTAAAATTGATTAACATATAAACATAAACATTAACATTTCTGAGCATGCAAAAACTTCCAACAATGCCTTACGAAAGGCTATAGTCTTCAAATTGTCAATATCACATTCCTCAAATGCGTAAAACCATTCCTTCTTCACTACTAACCTATTTCAAACACAAAGTTAATACATTTGGAAATAATTACATTGAAAAATAAGTATTTAGCTATTCTTTATCAAGTGGATGCATGCAATTTTACCTACAGGGACCAGTAACATAAAACATAGAACCAGTCTCATGCTAAACTTAGATGATCAACAGTGGTCTCCGTCTAGAATTTCCAACCCCCACTGAAATTCCAAACTTCCACCTTCTGTGCCAATGAACATTTGTGAGATTCAATAAAATGTCTAGTTTCAGGACACAAGCAATTTTCCAATCAAATCAGTTTATTTGGTAAACAACTTACAGTCCTTCCCATACATTTTGTAGCTTTGTCAATAATCATTTGTTATGCTAATACAAACAATTTTGTCAAACTTGGAAAAATGTTACCAAACTTTAAAAAAAAAAGGATTTGGAAATTAGCTCTTAATTATAAGCATTTACATTATTCTGTAGTGTAAAATACATACTGTGCATGATCAGATTTGCAGTAAACTGTGCAGTAATCTTCTTTTTCTTGAATCAGCTGAACTGGCCACTTTACATGTATACTGCCTGTTTCTGGCAATTTTGCAAATCCAAATTTCTCTGCCATTTTTTATCTTTACAAGATTAATTTTGGCTGCTGTAAGAGAAAAAAACCTCATCAGATTCATATCTCAGTGTCAGTTTTTACAGTAAATCTTCTGTCTGGACTTCTGAATAAGGCACAGAAAGCAGCTGTTTGATTAAAATATTTCATTGTAATAAGGGGCAAAGCATCAATTATTAAAGTCATTTCTATCTCAAAGAGGCAAGGGTGTCAAGTGAATGGGAGTGGGCACTGGATTTTGTTTTCTGTTGCATCCATGTTTACCTCATTTAGACGTAAATGTAGGTCCCAAAAAGTAAAAAAAAAAAGTGTCCAAGTTATTGTGTGGCCATAGTTCCTTCCTTTATTTTTCTTATTCATACATTTGTGTGTCCATTAATGGGAGTTCAGTTGTCCATATCCTAAGAGGTATCTTTATATTTTGTCCATATTTTACAAGTTATTTGGATGGCTATAGTTTCTAATTTTATTTTTCTCCATACATTTTTGTGTCCATTAATGGGAGTTCAGTTGTCCAAATCCTAAGAGGAATCTTCAAATTGAATACAGTTGCTTTTTACAAGAAATTTGGGTGTCTATAGTTTGTTATAATTTGTTCTTATTTACCAGGTTTTTTTTGGGGGGGGGTCAATAATTACAACATTTTATGGGTTTACAATTATTAATCACCTTAAGATTTTTGCCTTTTATCCCCTTAAATGAATATAACATTTTCCATAATGTTTTCTTAATTTATAATCTAAGTTTATCATAAGCCAGTTTTCTTTTTTTTTAAAAACAAAATTTTTTTTGGGATGTTTGTTTTAAAAACTACACTTCTTCAAACATCTGTCAATTATAAATTAATTCATAAAATGAGCTCCTACACAACAAATGTGGCTTTGTACTCAGTGAATATAATAGATCATTTGAATGCTGATATAAAGCATAAAAGTATGTAAATCTCTGTGGAATGTCAAATAAAACTTCATCAAGGTTCAAATTCTGACATACAGTTATAGAATTTAGAGTTAAGAAGTTTTAATTGTTAAATAGCTACAGAATAGTTTTTATTATACATTTATGAAAACAAACAGATACAAATAAATAACTTATATCTTAGATTACATTGCTTTTTGAAAATCCATGCAATTACGCCACGGAAAATCCCATGTTCGAAATTCTCGCCACACGTTACCACAGTGCTTTCAAAATTTTCTGGGGGAGAACACTGTACTGTTAATGTGACATACATGTACATTGTTGTACATGAACACGTACCTTCTATTTGTACAATCAAAGAATATTTTCATATCAATGCAGAATTGTGTTACTTTTTCAGCTAACAGAATATCTTCAAATGAAAAACCAAAAGTAACACATCCGTTGTTCCATGAAGTTAGAAGTTTACATTTTATATCTTTTTCTAGGACAAATGCCATCACAATTCGAAAACAATTAAACTGTTCAATATATACAAAATGCATCTTTACAGAAAAAAAACAACAACCATGTTAAGTATAAACCATGTGGTACCCACAATGAATTATGGGATATGTATAGGCTCATAAAGAGAAGAACAGTCCTACTGATAAAAATAAAAACATATTTTATAAACAAAACAAAACAATCGGTCAATGTTTACTCAAGTTATTGCCTGGAAATCAAAGTGTCTACAGACCACATCGCCATAACAAAATATGATCGCAAAAATTTTGGGGTAAAATTTGAATAGGCATAAATGTGCCAATATGTAATTTTACTGGAGGCAGTTGCTGAACATTTTATATATACAATGTACTTTATGAAGTATATTGTCAAATATCTCCTGTAATCAATAAAAAAATTTCCAACAAAACTCAGATGTATGAGAAATCAATGTCAGATAAAACAAGAATTAATCCAACACAGGATCCATAGCATGACCACATGCTACACCTGTAGTTTTTCCTCATACATTTTGTATGTTGCATCTTGGGATATGTTTTAACTCATAGTAATTGAACAAGTGTAACCCTTAAACATGGACTTAAACACAGCTGATGTTATGTTTGAAAGTCATGAAATCAGACAAAAACTGTAGTTGAAGTCAATGTGATAAATAAATAAATGACACTGTTTTGAAATGTTACATATAAAAATAGAAGTTATATTTAAGTAACTATAACATAGTTTAATTCAAAAATGTGTACATGTACCTTGCAATGTTGACATTCCATGCAGAGAAAAATGTGTCCCACCTTTTCATTAATTTAACTATTCTCAAAGAAAAGTATAATCCAAACAATACAGCCAGCAGAATAACAATAAGCAGTGAAATATTGACAATTAACAGAGTTTCACTACTGTCCACCATTTTGACATATTTGGAAATGCATTATGGGATAAACTCTCAAAAGTTGGACCATAACAAATAACTCATAAAACATGGACTGAATATTAGTTAATTAATTAACTAATGTAATGGGAATCAAAGGTGTGGAAATTCTAAAATTTCATTTTACCCATGTTATTGCTATTTAGTTATAGTGTTTTCAACATATTGTTAGTTCAGACATGTCTTTAAGTTTTTTTTTTCATTCAAGACATTTGGTTTGATTCTTAATATTGCAAATTGTTATGAATAATAGCAAACTCTTAAAGAATTTTTTTCAAATTTCAATGAAATACAAGTGAGGACACTATAAGGATGTCTGGACTGCTGGCACTATCAGTATCATTGGCCTGAAATAACTTACCTGTAAATTCTTTTTTTAAATCTCATGAAAAAAAACATCACTATAATTGCATTTAAATGTAAACCAACTAATGTTTGCGTTAGTAAACTTTCAAATTTTGGTACCAAAGACTGATTCCGTTACACAAATTTTTATGAATCCGGCATCTTTGAAAACTATATATTAGCGGATCTACTGGTCATTATATAATACATGTATATATAAAACATGTTCAAAATAAAATCCAAGTTCCCTTTAATTGATTCCTGCTTATCATACTCATTGCAACCTTTGCCAATTATATGAAAATGATGATGATAAAACCCTCCACACTAAATATTTTGACACAGACCATTTGATATTCGGAGAGGGGGGACTTTTTCCTCAATCCCACCGACCCCCAGAAAACACTTAGTCCATGCTTTGTGAAAATCTGGTCTGTGAAGCAGATGAAAAATAATGTTCTTCCAAGCAGGCCAAAAAATGTATGCAACAAAAAAAATTAAAATAAAACGGCTACCAACTGGACAAAAATCTAAGGGTTACTTAGTGAAATCATGGATTATAAAATGGTGAATGTTGGTTGGCGGTCATACATGATTGAAGTCTAACCTTACCTTGATTTTACTATTATTCAAAACAAAATTTTCCTGTGAATTTGCGGGCATCTTCTAGTATTACATGTATCTATTTTTATGAATTTTTCTCCAAAGGTTTACAAATACTGTATATGTTATAAACATGGTTAAATTATGAAAACAAATAGATATATAAATAAAAAAATAGGTATAACTAATACATCATTTATTGTTCCTTTGGTGAATAAGACATTAATTTTAAAAACAATCTGATAGTCAAATTAAAATAAAATGAAACAATACTGGAGAAAATAATGTTTTTAAACATGTTAAAGGGGCATAACCCAACTCACCTACTGTAAAATCGATTTTCTAATCAAGGGATTTGACATTTAACAAGATATATTTATATGGCTTTGTTAATTAGCTTGGATAACAGTTAGATTGAGCAAAACTATACAAGTAATTAATTGTCTTTGATCACCTGAACAAGTTTTTATGGTTCTTCTAAATGAAAAATGGCTGTCATGCATTTTCAATACAAAAATATAATAAAATACACAGATTGATCAAATGATGTATTTTGTTCAAAACCTGTTAAATTAGATTTTACTTACCAATACCTAGAGCAAGCTAGCATTTTAAATCCCACAATGAGTCGTTATTTGATTTTATTTACATGAGCATGTAAGGTGCGTCTGATTACTATCCTACTATTCGAGCCCATCCTTACAAATATTTAATATTTTACATTAAAATTTTGTAAATGTAATTAATTCTAGCTTGCTTAAGAAAAGATTGTAAAACATTCATTTCAATATAATTTTAGGAATATACTTATTTCATTTAGGTTGTGTATTTTTTGAAAGTTTTGTATCTATATAGACAATACATGGCAGCCATTTTCATTTAGAAGAACCTTTTAGCAGAAAAAAGACAAATAAACGGTGATTATTTTTCAGTCATTGACTGATAAATTTTCTGAAAGACCTGAAAATATCCATCTTCTAGGACAAATTTTTGGTTAAACTTTGAAGGAAAGGCAGATGAAAACAGCTTTTCAGGACAAATTGACTGATTTTAAATTTTTGCCTAGCTGAAATTATCACTGCTTGTTTACAATTTTATATTGACAATGCATGGCCATTCTTGCCTGAAACATGAATCATTATGTCTACAAATACCCCAATCAGTTTCAATGACAAATTAATTGGACAATATAAACTGATTTTTTTTTTAATTGACAAAGGATAATTTGTGTGACGATGTATGATTCCTTTGGCTTTGATGTTAGGATTTCCTTCACACCTTGAGCTAGTATAACAAGTGGGTTAATTAATGGCTATTTTATGGCTTAATCATAAATATAAACAACTTAGTAATCAATATAAACATAGAAATAGAACTTACCAGGCACTGCACCATGTGGCTCCTCTATTCCAGAATGCAAATGGCCGCCAAAATCATTCGGAATCTCTCGTATTTGTTCCATACATTAAAAAATAGTATTCAAAGGGAGATAACACAGACACAGAGTCCATAGCAATGAACAATGATGAAGTCCATGAAATATGAGTTTTTTAACATGGGGTTTATTTGGATATATAAACTCATAAATAACATTTTTTTGGAAATTTAATAAGATATTGTGAGCTTAAGCTCATAATATTTTTAACCTCATAAGTATGTCCTGGACAAAAGTTTTAACCCATAATTATTGTTTTTAGGAACGGACGGACAGACAGACGGACGGACGGAGTGACCCGACTACTAGACCTGCTTTCGCCTTCGGCGACGCAGGTAAAAATAGGTAACCTGTATTTATTTTGAAAAAAAACTTCAATTCCTAATTGCGCTAAAAATCCTTTTTGACCTCTATCAAGTTTATTTACATTGTATAAACTACTGATACAAAGTTTTATTTCAATCTACTGAAATTTTTTAATGTCCAAGAAACCATAGGGGGCACAAATGCAAACAGACAAAAAATGTTAAAAGCTGCCTAATTCATGTAATTATCTTATCAGCACATCTCAATATAAAATGTAATGCAAAGTTTCATAAAAATCCATCAAGCTGTTTATACAAGATGAAAACTGCGAAAATTTTATACATGTACTATCTTACCATTTCAATCCCTTTTTGGACCTCAAATAAACACATAAACACTTCATTCATAAAGTTATACAATAGAAGAGTCTTTGAAGATTTGACTTATATCTTTCACCTGAATGTTCATACCTGTCACACCTGCAGATACCTATCTGATTGTAATTGACCTTTGATGACCCCTGTCAGGTTTAAAGTTCCACAAAAGTTGTTAAAGCAGTAAAATTTCAAATGAACTGTAAAGGCCCCATTCTTATCAGATCAAATTAATCAATATAGTACTAACTTTAAACATGTACCCATGTTGACCTTAAATTGATATGTATGTGTACAGTGGTTAGACATTTGTGTGTACAAGGGTTAATCCAAATCAGCCAAACAATTCATCAACTTCAATTGACCAAGTGTCCTGTGCACAGTATTTTACCTATGGCAAGCTATTACAAATACTGGTACTGGTAAAATTACATCTCTTCTCTATATACAGGTACAGGCATATCTACATGAAGCTTCTGAGAAGGTTATACATGTACAAGCTGTCTGAAGCAACACATGTACATGTATGTACACTACCAACAATTTGCATACGTAATTATGGTAATTAAAATGCAGGCACCAAAAAAGTACATTTCTTACATGCACATTAGTGGTAATGAAGATACCAGTCAAATAATTGTACTTAGATTAAAAGTGAAATAACAGTACTGTAAAAAGCAGTAGAATGACAGTACTGTAAATAGCAGTAATATAACAATACTGTAAATAGCAGTAGAATAACAGTACTGCAAATAGCAGTTGAATAACAGTACTGTAAATAGCAGTAATACAACAGTACTGCAAATAGCAGTAATATAACAGTACTGCAAATAGCAGTTGAATAACAGTACTGTAAATAGCAGTAATTTAACAGCACTGTAAACAGCAGTAGCAGTTTGTTCATAAGTATAGTCGTGGTTTAATGCTGATTGCTAAACATAGAGAAATACCCCTGATCACAACTGAATGCACCACAGTTGTTATTCATTATACTGGCTAACTTTTCAAGTTACTTTTTGATGGATGATGCATGCATATCATAAGCACTAGTTCTACATACGAATTGCTATTCAATATTAAAATTCTATTTTATGCTGGTTCATTGTCAAAGTCGTATTTTCTTTGCTACAAGTGTGATATACTTAGTAGTCGTGTACACAAGAGTATAAAGAAATAGGGTAATGAAGCAGGTTCATTTATTCATTTGTTCTAAAAAAAAAAAGGGAAAAAAACAAACAAAGTCTGATGGTGCACAAGTTTTCCAAATTACTACTAAGATTGAAAAGATACCAACAGCGCAATCATTATACTTGTACTAAGAACTCTTGTAAAATAACCATGAAGCAGTGGCGGATCCAGAAATTCTGAAAAGAGGGGGCCAATTGACTGGCCTAAGAGGGGGAACTTTGGTCATGCTTCAATGATTTCCTATATATTCAACCAGATTTTTCCGCCAAAAGGGGGGGCCTGGCCCCCCCTGGATCTGACTCTGTGAAACCACAGTGCATAAAACTTGAACTAATGACATGAATGACATATCACTACAGTGACAACAACACTATAAATATATATTTTTGGCCGGATTTCACAGAGTGAAAAATCCAGGTTATAAAATGGTGAATGGTGGGCGTGCGGTGGGCGGGCGGGAAAAATTTTTCGTAACAGTTTTCTCAGCAACTACTAATCACTGCCACTTGATATTTGGTATACAGCATCAGGGTGGGGTCCCATAACGTGGGATTTGATTTTAGGTCTGTCGCTCACCTACTTCCTGTTTAACGAAATCTGGTCATTTTTTACTTTGACAGATTTTTATTAACTGTGTCAGCATTAGATATCTTACATTTATGACAGTTTATGTCAGTATAACAAATGAGCTTTAGTTTTGTTACTTCTACTTCCATACTTCTTTTACTGAATGTTTTTATATCAAACTTTTATACAAAGCAAAACTTTTGTATTTTGACAGAAAGACTGAACAGCCACTACCGAATTGAACGATTAGTTCTTATTTTAGTATTCAAAATATTTCAGATATGTGCACAAAAAAACTTTTAAAGTAACTGAGAAATATTTAAAGAATTGAATTGAATAAAATATCAGCCCTACTGATAAATTACCCCTCACTTGTCTGAAAAATAAAGAAATTTAAACCAGTAGTCATACATTTGTACCAAACATACCACAAATTACAAGTAAATATTTACTTGTACACAGTAAACTGTCATATTTATAGAAGGGTGTGTAACTACATCTGTTATAGTAAAAATAAAAGTTAATCAGAGAGTTTTATTTAATAATTTTCTTTCCTACAGACAATGACAGAATGGAATCTAAATACATAAACAGTGTTGCCTAAATTGTACATTTTTTGCAAGATTATTTCTTGAGGTTCCTTTGTCCAATTTCAATAGTCCAAACTATCTATTTCACTTCTGTTGGTGATCTCAGTCCTTTGGATGTTCAGTATGTATTGTGTTTCAGATGAAGGTTGTAGACTGGGAACCTTTCAGCTGTAAATAGATATACAAAAAGTAAAAATAAAATTTGAGGTTTTTCTTGAACTTTTATATGCAAATTTTTATATGGTACTATTAATCATTGTGTTAAAATTTCAAGTATGATTCCCTTGTAGTTTTTGAGTTTAGCATTCAGAAATAATAGTGGTGTTGATAAAAAAAAACAATAAGATTTTGGAGGTCCCATTAAATTATCAACTCGAGGCTAAAATAAATAAAAAAAAACAAAACAAAAAAAACCAACTTATTGTCATATAAACATACAGAAACAAGTTTGTGACAGAAACATACATGACATATATACCTTAATAAGTAAACATGAAGATAAAATTAAGAAATATAAACATATAACAACTTATGTCAAGACCTTTGCCCTTGGTTCTAATGAGTTAAACAAAATCTCTAATATCTTATGCACTGTAGTTTTTAAGATATTGTATTATTGAGCTTAACAAGTGCAAATTCATCGCTTTTGAGTGAGCTGAGGTGGACTTTATACACATGGTTTACAACGATGCATGAGGTAGGACATTAATCTATATAAGCTTGATTCTATTTACTATGCCTACATGTATACATTTTACCTAAACATGTTTATCTTGATCAATCAACACATGATGATGTTAAAAACATATTGCCTCCTTCATGTGAATTGTACACTTCTTTGTCTTTGCGTTTTCCACCATATTACACTATGCTGTATCTTTTAAGAAAAAAAAGGAAAATATAGTGTAAAAATGGATTGGCTACATAAATAAAGGAAATTCTACAAAAGAACTTTTGAGTTTCAAAGTTTCAACCTTCATATTTATCACAACAATTAGTTAGTTAGTTAGTTAGTTAGTTATTGCTTTACTCCCAAGCAGCACGATTTTGGCTATTTCCGGGAGATGAACATGAAAGTGGTGATACAATGAACATGAAATGATGATGAAGTGGAGGAAACGGGGACACAAGGCCAATCGGGTAGGAGAGTTTTGACTGCCACTGGAAAAAGGAGTGATGGGTAGGGACGGGAAATTTAGCCTCCTGCATGGGGATCCTACGGGTCCTACTCTTACCGAGACCTGCAGCAGGGTTCTTTAACGTGCGAGGAACGTGACATTTCTCCCAACACGTTGCACCACTATGGTTTGCGGTCAGGTTTTCCCCATTATCGCCTGACGACCCCGCATCTCTCGATGTCAGGGCTGCCCCATTCAACCACCTGGGGCACACATCCCAGTCGCTTTGTGGGCAAAGCGGCCTGACCTGATGTCAGGTTTCTGAGCGCTCTTTAATGGACTTTTACAACAAAATAATTTCTTTCAGAAATGATTCCGGAGCACCAGAGTTCACCCTGTTTGTGGCCTAACCGCCTATATGGATCAGACATATAGTTTTACATTTTCCGTACATACGTTCGTAACACTTTGGCTAATCTTGGCTAAGTTCTTAAGGTTCATAATTTGGATACTACAGTAGATGTTGACCAAACTTGGGGAAAATCATTTTTCACCACAAAGCACAGCACCACCCATTAGAAATAAGGTCAATGTGACTTATAATTCATGGAAGAATGACTTTGATTTATTTCTTGCTGAAAATCCCAGATAATACCTGTTAGGGATCAATGATACATGTTTATTTCAAGAATGGCAGTGTCTGCGCGTCCACGCCGCGTGGACGAATAGACTACAGGCTGCTCGTCCACCCTTCCTGAAAAATACCTAAAACGGAGTTTTTCCGACTGTAATTTCGTGATTGTAAAAAATAAACTTTACTATAGAATGTCCGGGGAAATATAATCTTTTATATATAAGTAAGTCAGTGTCTCAGTATTGTCGAAAACTGCTCGGTTTTTGTAAAGATGGTATATCGACGGTATAATAGAATATCATGGAATTGCATGCAGTGTAAAGATTTTGATACATGTACATTTGAAACTTTGGAAAATTTAATTAAGAATTATGAAAACAAAAACTATATATTGAAACTTTGGAAAATTTAATTAAGAATTATGAAAAAAAAACTATATACAACTGTATAAAAGAAACTACCAGACTGTTGAAAATGCTTTAAAAGGAAATCCAAATAGGAATGTCAAATGAAATAGGATCTAATATGTTCGGATTCAGTATTCATGTATACATGGTGGGAAAAAGTTCCGCACTAATTCAAATTTTTACTTCATTGAACAATTAATTTTCATTAAAATTTACATATTAAAAATGAATTATATAAATAAATAAAAATAACACTAACTGCAAATACCATGACCCCCTCCAAGTACAAACCTCACTGTTGAAAATCGAAAATAAATCAATTTGAACATGATTTGAAATATTTGTGCACGTAAAATAAGTATACTTTAGCATTCAAATTTTATTTTAATTTCAAACATTTGGATTTATAATATAAACAATAACATAACATAACATAACATATTTTTATTTTCCAAATCAGGAGCCCACATGGAGCAATATTTCTATTATCAAAAATTTGTCAAAGTCACAATGGTCGGATTGGTAATATATAAGTTTTTGTAATACAATAACTTTCATTGAATAAACTACTGCATATTTAATTAACTCGTATATGTTTACAGTTGTATCACGGAGTTTAAAACTCCGTTTTTATGTGTTTTTCCGGAAGCATGGACGCGCAGCCTGTAGTCTATTCGTCCACGCGGCGTGGACGCGCAGACACTGCCTTCAAGTGAGCAATTCTGTGACCCATTTTTAGTTACAACTTGTGTTCATGTTGATTGCTATTCAGATGTTCAGTTGTATTTGTGTGTTATTATGTTGTATGTTTTTCATGCTGTTCTTTAAATATATGAATTTGTCAGTAACTGAACCCCCCCTCACCATCTGTATCTGTATCTGTACTGGTACGTCGAAGATACCACTTCTGGTTTTTACTCGACGGGGAGAGAGTGCGCGCCGGATTAGCGGTCGCCGGTGAGAGCTGATTTAAAGCTCTCTACGCTTGTGGAATTGACGGTTGTTTCCTTCAACTGGTTCCACTCGATAATTGTTCTGACAAAGAATGAGTTCGAGTATTGCTGTGTTTTGCTCGGTGGCACTACAAAACGCTTTGTGTTGTTTCTGACTTGTTTGTCAATAATATTGTTCGTTTGGCAGTCACTGAATGTTTTAGCTTTAATGAGCCGCTTTTGTCGTGCTGGTTTAAGGAATTCCTCGGCTTCAATGGCAGGAACCAACCCCTCAACCACCTTGTACAAGAAGAGTAACCTCTGGCTGGTACGTCTGTCTTTTAGTTCTTCCAGCTGTAGTTGTGCTAGCATTCTTGTGACGCATCCTTCATCTCTGGATTTGTAGTCGCCTGTGATGAACCTAGCTGCCTGGCGTTGTACTCGTTCTAGTTTGTTTATGTCCCCAGTGTTGTAGGGGTCCCAGACTGTTGCTCCATATTCCATTGTGGATCGTACAAGTGAGATGTAGGCTAGTTTTTTGCAACTTTGTGGACAGTATTTTAGGTTTCGCCGGAGAAAGCCTAGGGTGGAGTTTGCTTTCTTGGTGACATTTGCGATATGGGTTGTCCACTTCAGATCCTCTGAGATTTGTAGCCCAAGGTAAGGGTTGTTTTGTACTTGTTGAAGGACATGGTTTTTCAGCGAGTAGAACTTGTTGGTTTTGCTCTTGATACTCATGATATAGCATTTTTTGGCGTTAAATCTCATGCCCCAGTCTTCTGCCCATTTTTCAAGCTTCTGTAGGTCGGCTTGTAGTATGCTGTGGTCATTGGCTGATTTGATGTTTCTGTATAAGAGGCAGTCGTCCGCAAATAGTCGAACAGATGAGTTTACTGAATCTGGCAGATCGTTGATATGGCAGAGGAAGAGTATTGGGCCTAGAACTGTGCCTTGGGGGACTCCTGAGTCCACAGTGACTTCTTCCGAGTGTTCTCCTTCCACCACTACTTTCATTGTCCTCTGTGTTAGGAACATACGTAGCCAGTTATTGATTGTGCCCCGGATTCCGTACGAATCTATTTTTTGTAGGAGTTTGTTGTGTGGTACAGTGTCAAAAGCCTTTGAAAAGTCCAGGATGGCTACATCTGTTTGAATACCTGCGTCGTATGACTTCATAAAGTCGTTTATTGTGGTGAGTAGTTGTGTTTCACAGGAATATCCAGATCGGAAGCCATGGTTTAAGGATGTTAGGACTCTGTGTTTTTCTAGGTGTTTTAGAATGTGTCGACATATTATGTGCTCTAGTAGCTTGCTTGGAACTGATGTGAGTGATACGGGTCTGTAGTTTTCAGCTGCGTGTTTGTCTCCTTTCTTGAAAACACATGAGATGTTTGCTGTGAGCCAGTCATTTGGTAGTTGGCCAGTGTCAACAGAGCGTTGCAAGATTGCTTGTAGTCCAGGTGCAATAGCAGTAGCACATTCTTTCAGTATGCGGTTTGGTATGCCGTCTGGTCCTGAGGCTTTTGATGGATTGACTGCCTTTAAGTAGTTTCTCTACTCCATTGGTTGTTATGATGAGGATTCCAATAGTTCCTTCCACATGTTTTGATGTTTTTGGTGTTGTTTGGTTTTGATCTTGAGTAAATACGGATTTGAACTGTTGAACCAAAATCTCTGCTTTTGCTTTGCTGTCGCTGATGAGTTTTCCTTTGTTTTTTAGAGGCGATATTCCTATGTTGTCTGATTTCCTAGATTTGATGTACTTCCAGAATGGTTTGGAGTTGTTTTCTTCTAATCCTTTGATGATGTTTTCATTGATGTAGGACCATTCTGCTCGTCTTACTTGTTTCTTTACTTCTTTCTGGAAATGGCGATAGTTTTGCCATTTGTTGGTACGTTTTGCCTGTTTGTATAATCTTGATTTCTTTTTAAACATCTTACGTATCTTGTGGTTTATCCAGGGTAGTTTATTTTTTTATTTAATTGTTCTTGATGGTATATGTCTGTTCATGCTGGCTAATAACTCTGTTTTGAATGTGTTCCACATGTCTTGGATGTTGCTCTCTTCACTGTACATCTGTTTAAGTTTAGATGAGGTTTCGCTGATCTCTTTGTTTAATTCTTCCCAGTTTGCTTTCGGGAAGATGTAGCATTTCCTTGGTTTTGTGTGCTGATAGTAGGGTTTGGTGTCGCAGTCTGTTACTATCATTTCATGATCTGAAATACCAGGTGCGTTTTCTGATGTTTTAACCAGGGATGGGTTGGTGGTTAGGACTAGGTCGAGTTGGTTGTTTTCTCTGGTTGGGTATTCGTGTATTTGAGTCAGATTATATCGTATTGTTACTTCCATTAGCTTCAGTTGGACATCTCGGTCGCTGGCGTTCTTGTTGACTGTCATTGTATCCCAGTCTATGTCCGGGCAATTGAAATCCCCAGTAAGAATGATGTTTTTGCAGGATTTTGTTGCAAGTTCTAGTGATTTTTCTAATTCTTCTATGCATTTAGAGTTACGATGTGGCATGTAGAAGGTTCCTATTAGTTGTTCTTTCTTTCCTTTTAGTTGTATTTTAACCCATTCTATTTCACACTCTGTGATTAGCTCTGTTTGTTCTGTGGATATTATGTTTTTGTTTATTAATACAAACACGCCTCCCCCGAGGGTTCCTCTATCATTCCTATAGCATATATAGTCGTCTGGGAACACTTCGCTTGATTTGATGGCGTCTTGTGTTGGATTTTTTCCAGGTTGTATCCCTTTAAGCCATGACTCTGTACCATTAATTATGTCCGGTTTTATGTAATCTACTGCGGCTGTAAATTCAGAACGTTTGTCTTTAATGCTTCTGCAGTTTACTGTTAGTATTCTCAGGTTCCTTTTGTCAGGTAGGTTATATATGTTTTGGCTGTTCTGTGTGGTAGTGTTGCCATTTTTTGCTGATGATGTTGTTGACAGTCTTTGTCTGGGGCTGCTGGCTTTGAGCGGGCTAAAGTTGCTCGATGTGATGGATTCTAACGTTGTGTTTTCATCATGTATTGTGTCGTAGTAGTTGGTGTTGTTGAGCTGGTAGCTATGGAAAGTGAATGTTGTGACATTGATGCTATCGCATTTGCAGCATAACCATTGGATATTTGAGTGTTGTAGGAGTTCGTAGTCTTTGGAGCACAGTTCTATGCATGACCGGTGGTGCCAGACACTGCAATCGTCGCAGCATACTCCTTCATTTTCCCAAGTGACTGGGTGCTCACATAAGCCACATGGGTAGATGGGTTCTTGTTTCCCCCGCGGACCAGGATTTGTTTCAATGTCGCCTCCAAGTAGTATAAGAAGTAGTGTTATGTTAAGCTTGTAGCTTCTTTTTAGTGGCCAGGTTATTGGTCTCCTGCCAGTGTGTGATAGTCTATTGATGGTAGTACAGCTGAGTAGCTGTTGGTTTTGCCATGATTTTTGTTCTTTGTTGGTACCTAAGCAAGCAATTAGGTGGATTAAAAAAGTATGTTGATGAGGTTTATGTTCATGTTGCTATTTCCTGTTGTTGGTCGTTGACTGGATAATGGACTGTGTTAGCTTGTACTTACAGTGGTTTAGCTCGGAAGAGCCCGTGCATACCAGCTGATGGGTACAAGCTACCAGCAGTCAAACAATGCCTGTCTTGCGATCTTTAGTAACCAGGTCCTAGCTAGTAATGTGTCTGGGTGGATTCCGTCTACGTAGAGGTTGTAGTTGTAGTATTCTGTCTTTGTTCTTTTACGATTTTTCCCTTTTTTTACTATTTTGCTTGCATGTAAGTCGATTGAAAATTTGGGGCTATGAGAGTTGATGCCGATGTTGAGCTCGGTGACTTTGTTATTAAGCTTTATGATCTGTTGTTCCAACTGTTGATCTTCTTCTGTAAATCTATCTGGTGTTCTATGGTTGTGTTTAGCGTTCCAGGTTTTGATGGAGTACACTGGAGTTTCTAGGACGGTGATTCTGCAGTTTTCAGTGTTTTTGACTAGTTCAATGCAGTTTTGATACTGTTCTACAATTTCATTTATGGTTGCGTCGTTCGTAGATGTCAATGTGATGAATCTGTTTTCGTATGATGTAAGATTACATGTACCAAACCAGGTGTAGATCCAAATGGGTCCGTGTTTCATACATGTGATTCTCCCGCCGGGAGACGAAATCTCCCGACTTTTTGATCCATCTCCCGTTCTCCCGACTTTTTATGTAATCTCCCGCTTTTTCAAGACATGACAAAATTTTAGTTTTATAGACCTTTTAATTGTTCAGTCATAAAACATTTCCGTTGTTTTAGGGGTTTGTCAATTAGGTAAACGTTAATCTAACAGGTAAAGGTGTTAATTAAAGGTTTATTGCCATAATTGACCTGATGATTGTATAAACAGTTTGAGATTAATCAGTGAAGCCATGTATATTTGGCACACGCTAGTGCCCCCAATTGACATCGAAATGCAATTTTAATGGGCTTTGAAAATCTCCCGCTTTTTGGTCCAATCTCCAGCCAAAAAAATCAAAATCTCCAGCTTTGTCATCACTGATCCGTCACATGTATGGTGTTTGTCTACTTTTTGTTGCAGGTTGTTTTTTAGCCAGTTGTAGCGGTTTTCACTGGTTGCACTACTTTGATTCCACCAGAGTATCTCTCGGTCTGCTTGAGTTGATTGTCTCACTTGTCTTTGTAGCCAGTTTCCTTTGCTGTCTGATAGAACTGCTGGGGTGTATTTTCGCTCTGATGTAGGGACTTCTGCACTGTTTTCATCTAGGAATTTAACTAGTTTGTTGATCGACATGGATTGTGTAATTTTTTTTTTTTTAAGTCACAGTAGATATGAAATGTTTGTAAGTATGATGTGGGTTGACGGTTGTTTGATCAAGTACAAGGTGATGTATTGGGGCCGGCGCCGGTGGGAATTAGCAACATCCACATATTTTCAGGACATCATGAAAATTAGCCCCCCCTCTTTTTTTAACCCTAGAAGTATGCTTTGAATTTTATGAGTTATATGTGGTAAAAGAAAACATTCTTTTAGAAAACGAAGATTACACCTTCCTTACCAAATAAAATGTACTTGATCTGCTTAGGTTTATGTGTGTACTTTCACTTTCGAAATCGAACGGTCAACAAACAGGACGCAAGATCAGAAGTAAGTCAGTGAGAATTTTTGCAGCCAGATTTAATATCTTTACAACTTTTGAACCTTTCAAATTTGTATTTAAATGCACTGTGATTAGAAGAAATAATGACAAAAGTTGACAAGGAATCTACACCAGCGTTGAAGCACTGGATAATTTTAAATTTTAATGCATGGACCTTTGTTTATTTTTCTCAGTGGTTCAACTGGTTGGTCAAGGTATTAGAATCCCACTCTCCCAATGTAGATTTTCGGGGCAAAATTTGTCTTGGCCTTCCTTTTTTCGTCCTCAGTTGACTGTTTTTATTTTTCGTCCTCAGTTGACTATTTTTACAAGTGAATCCCCCTTCCTCAAAATACATGCCTGCTTTGCAAACCAATTTAGGGTCCTCAAAGTAACTACAATGGGCATTCGTAAATGACAAAATAACCATTACGGATAAAAAGAGGTTAACAAACAAACTGTGAAATTGAGTTAAAATATTCACATAAACAAATGACAGTCATACTAAATAACTGAAAACAGATCTGCCCATGTGCGTCATGTGGTGTTAAATACATTTTTTGTAAATAATAGTCCGCTTTTCTGTCAACAACTGACTATTTTGACAAACACGCTTTTGTAAGATATTGTACCTACACTTCTAAGTGTACGCGACACAACCTACAATATAAACGTAAATTTAAAACATCCACAATGGAAACAGCCAGCAGCCTTCAATGTGACAAGCATTTAAGCCCAATCCTTAAGTGCAATGAAATACAAACATGAGCTTTGATAAAGATTCCTGGCTTAGGACAGGCACATTAAAATGTGGCGGGTTTAAACTAGGGCGTTTTCCATTATGCGTTTTGCACCAGTTGAACCTTAGATTCACGTTCCATTACATGGTTCGGCACAAGCGGTTTGCATCAAAAGACAAACCAGATGAACCGGTGACAACACAAAATAAACCGGTATGAACCGCATAATGGAAAGCAACCCTAGTTTTTTGGCGCCAACTTTCCCCCTATTGATAGCGAGCATAGCTCGCAAGCGGGCACGAAGTGCCCGCACGAGCGGAGAGCTCTACGGTATTTGTTTCCGCGAGAAATTTGCTAATGCTGATTTAGATTTTTTAAGGTCCGGAAAGGGTTATTATTTTTACAGGGCCGGAGTGAATGTTAAAATAATTTATAAGAAAAGAAATAATGCTTGAAAAAATAATAAATTGCGCTTTTTACAAGAAAATAATATTCTTAAAATAATAAATACACATAAGCTGCTCGTTTCGTCTTGGTTATATGCACGTACGAAACTAACGAGTCTCGAAGCTTAATCGCCCCATACCATCTCGCCCCATAATAAGCAAACGGAAATATTGGAAATTAAATGATAGCGATAGCCCTGAATGTCGACATTTAGAACAAAATATGAATAAAAAATATATATGAAAAAGATTGTTAGAAATGGAAAAACTTGTTTACCAAATAAACTTATTTTATTATTATAAATACTATGAATTTTATGTACCGGTAATTAAAATGAACCAAAGGTCGTGCACTACAATGTTCGTCTGCTTCTGATTCTGAATATCCAACTTGAGTAGATGCCCGGAGTAGATCCAACACAAAAATAACTTCTGTCCAATCATTCACACTTTTTGGTAAGACAAGCAAGACTTTAAAGACAAATGCCCCTACATGAATAAGATCACAAACAAGTCATCCAAGACTAAAATGCCCCTGCGCATGAAAAAGAACACAAAACAGACAAGTCGTCCAAGACTAAAATACCCCTGCATAAAAAAAAACCAAAAAACAAACAAGTCCATTTGATTGCTGCATTGATTATGATCATCATTACATAAACAAAACGTAGTCCCTTTTAGCTATGCTCGCATTTAGGCAATGCCTACTCCATATTAATTAAGTACAAAGCACAAACTAACGCACAGTTAAAAATACAATCGTTTGAAGTTCAGTTCAACAAGAGAGTATCTGAGACAAAAGGACAACAATTTATTAACGTTACGGAACGTAGAAAGTTTATTTCAAGCATCAGGAAATCACAATTTTTGTAGATTGTCAAAAAATGTTGTTCCAGGCATGGATAGGACAAATGAGATGTAGAAAGTGTACGTGACACAGCTCACATTCAAGTGGAAAAAACACAATGGAAAACTGTTAGCAGCTTTCAAAAAAGCCAGTATATGTAGGTGCTGATAGTGAATGAAATGCCACAATACCCCCCCCCCCCCCAAATATTAAATCTCTTATTTTTACTTCATTAAACAAGTGCCTGTGTGAATACATGTACATGAAAAACATGAAAAATACAGTTCCTTGAACTTCTGCATTCCAACCTATTTACTAACCATCTATTTTTTTTAAATTATTATAGAGAGGAAAATGGAGATTATTAGATGCCAGGCATACCATTCACATTTCTATATAGACAAGCATAACAATATTAGATCAACAGATTATTATTTTACCATAAATTAGTCGTGACAAGACACCATGACAGTTCAGGCAAATGGTACACTACTCGAAGATGAAATGTCCAATGCACATGTACAGTTTGTGTAAACATGTACATGAAGATGAATAATTTAGGACCATTGAAGTACAGAGAAAGTTCCCACATATCATTTATATACATGTATTCACACAGACACTTGTTTCATTAAAAAATAGATAATATATTCATGATATTAGAGTACACAAAATGTATATGATGTATTTTTTTTTTAATAAAACAAGTGCCTGTGTGTATACAGTATACTCATATACATGTACATAAAACATGAAAGTAGTACAAAAGAGGCATTT
Organism: Arcuatula senhousia; assembly: GCA_963971305.1. NCBI lineage: Eukaryota > Metazoa > Mollusca > Bivalvia > Mytilida > Mytilidae > Arcuatula > Arcuatula senhousia. Next base: position 13,789,168 of record OZ020306.1, read on the forward strand.
TAAAAAATCTTGAAGTCCAAAAAAAGACAAAACCAAACTTGCATTCTGTAATCAGACAGTTCTGTTGCAATATAATTGTCTTTGCAATAATAATGAATGTACATGTATAACTTATATTTTTAAATCGTGTGAATCTAATAAGAATAGAAAAACCTCTGAAAATTAAAATAAATATGACACAATTTCATTAAACAGAATGAAGTACAGAACCAGACCTACATGTAAAATCCAAATCCATGAAATGGGACCCCATGCTGATGCTGCATTCTAATTATTACAAGCCTGATCGGTAGCAACTAGTTGCTGACAAAACTGTTTCAATTTTTTTCCAGCCACCCATCATTCACTATTTTATAACCCAATTTTTTTACTTTATGAAATCCAGACCAGCTAAGAAATAATTGAAATGCATATGCATGCTTGTACAATACAACAGGAAAGTTAATGACACCAACACAGCTTTAAATTGCTATACATACCATATATTGAAATTTGTTGTACATGTATTTAATAACTACATACATGTATATAGTGAATATCACATATATTACACTCTTAAATAGATTGATTTTTATCATTTCAGATACACAAATGTATGCTGTATGAGAACTCCTAATGGCTTCTACAATGTTCCAGAATAATTACAGATGTAAAGAGACTATGAAATTCCTAGCAAAAACAGATAAATAAAAGACAAATAATCAAACATGTGTTTAAAACTACCGGTACACAATTTTTGTAACATTTAGGGAATAACTGTATTGTATTTCAAGCTTTGGCGGCGTAAAACGTAGATTTTACTGTCGCAAATTTAGTTTACCTGGTGACGCGTAGCGGGGAATTCAATGCATCAATGTTATAAGTTTTGGTTAAATCTACTTGTGCTTATCAAAAAGCCTATGAAGGCTAGAACTACTATGGCTTTCTCCAATGGTGTTAATTGAGACTAGATTTGTACAAAGAACTTTGTGAACTTATTTGAAGAAGGCATCATATGATATATATTTTATTGTTCTACATGTATATCAAACATATTACTGCATGAATGCATTGAACTGCTTTAACTGTTTATTAAACTTGAACATGTATAAGTATTGCGCTGTTAAACAAGTTTTTAATATTTGCTAGTAAATGCCAATATATTACATTGTAGCCTAGGACATATAGTATGAACTTGAAATCATTGCATCATGATGTTGTTGATGAATAAATATGTTTATCAATTTAAATTTCATACATTTTAAAACTGCTTCCAAGAGGTGCCTTTATTTCCTTCTAATCTATCACAAATCTGGTGACCTCAGCTTTCCTTTTGTTTAGCTAAGGGCTCTTTTCATTCTTGTTTATGAAGTTTAGCAGAAAGAAATCCTACACCTTAATGAAGCAAAAATAAAGCCACAAGAAGATAATAAGAATAGAATAAACATATCAAATAAAAATTATTTTGAAAGAACTATCAATGTACAAAAATGTCAATTTGTCTCTGTATACCAACAAACAGAGACTGGGTTTCATATGGAACTACTCATTCTTTATTATACAGTGTTTTTATGGCTTGTCTTTAGATTTGCTGTTTATAGTATCTGTTTGTGTTGTAAGTTTGTATGGGTCTTTCGGTTCTGCATTTTAACGTGTGTATAAAGACAAGCTTAAGAAAGCAAACAAAAACAAAAAAACATCAAAGGAGCAGCTTTCTATATTATCTAAAAAGTTCAAAGGACATATTATCTAAAAAGTTCAAAGGACATACATGTAGATAGAAAAGAAACCCATGCCCAGTTAAAGATACAGGCTGAAAATGACTGAAAATAATTTTTACATGCAAATAAACAACTTCAGACAAATTACAACAAAAAAACATTTAATACCAATGAACCAGAGAATAGAAGGTAACACATACACTAGTAGCATTGTCTGGAAAATAAACATAGGATTTTAGAGTTCTCATGAACAAGGATTTTTGTTTTTACTTTTGATCTAATACAGAACTGTTTTAGGATGAAACTTTGAAATTGGTCAGTATTTTATTACTATTCACAGAACTGTAATTTTACTGATCTTGATAGAACTGCTATTTACAGTACTGTTATATTACCGCTATTTACAGTACTGTTATTCTACTGCTATTTACAGTACTGTTATTCTACTGCTATTTACAGTACTGTTATATTACCGCTATTTACAGTACTGTTATTCAACTGCTATTTGCAGTACTGTTATTCTACTGCTTTTTACAGTACTGTTATTCTACTGCTATTTACAGTACTGTTATTCTACTGCTATTTACAGTACTGTTATATTACTGCTATTTACAGTACTGACAGTCTACTGCTTTTTACATTACTGTTATTTGACTTTTAATCTAAGTACAATTATTTGACTGGTATCTTCATTACCACTTATGTGCATGTAAGAAATGTACTTTTTTGGTGCCTGCATTTTAATTATCATAATTACGTATGCAAATTGTTGGTAGTGTACAGTGTATAAATAAAGAAGGAACGTGTCCATAGGACACAGATTATGGACACAGATGTCCCCATGAAAGACCCCTAACAGAAAGTAGAACTCGGACAGGTCTGAAAGTTGCTTAGGATGTACATGGTGTACAGTTTGTCATACTAAACCAACTTGTCAAATCTTGTACGGTTTTCTGAGAAAAGATGGACAGAAATTTTTACTTCAATTTTCATATCATCCCAGTCCTAAACCATGTGCACAGGGAGGTACATGTAGAACTCAAATAGATCTGAAAGTCGCTTAGGCTAACATTACTTACAGTTTGTCATACTGAACCATCCTGCCAAATTTTAAATCATTCTCAAGCTCATGTACAAAATTTAGTCATGGGGTCATAAAAATTGAATCTACAAATGGGTTTCAATGAGCAGCATCAACCCTGTACGTGTAACAGACAAAGACTGCACTGTTAGCCACTAGTCCGATGCCCCAGACTACTAAAAATTTGTTCGGACTAGAGAAAAATAGCCAAGATTTTATATAGAAATTTAAGGAAAAACATTTAAAACTTGTTGTTGAAAAAGTTTTTGGTTTAGACTGCAGACATGTACATGTATGTGGCCAGAAACCACAAATTGATTCCATCCATAAATGGAGAAAAAAAAACAAAATGCAACAGGCAAAAAGAAACCTGACATGAAGGGTAAATACCAGTCTTCCTAAATCCCTTCAAGGTGTAACTACATGTACATGTAAACATAACATCTTACCAAAATTAACATCCAGCATACCATGTAAACATAACATCTTACCAAAATTAACATCCAGTATCTACATGTACATGTAAACATAACATCTTACCAAAATTAACATCCAGGTTATAAGGTGTATCTACATGTACATGTAAACATAACATCTTACCAAAATTAACATCCAGCAACATAACATCTTACCAAAATTAACATCCAGCAAACATAACATCTTACCAAAATTAACATCCAGCAACATAACATCTTACCAAAATTAACATCCAGCAACATAACATCTTACCAAAATTAACATCCAGAAACATCTTACCAAAATTAACATCCAGCAACATAACATCTTACCAAAATTAACATCCAGAAACATAACATCTTACCAAAATTAACATCCAGCATACCATGGCCAGGTTTAAAATGTGTGGCATCATAATGAGCAGGATATGTGTAAGTAGTCCATCTCAGATCTACATCTTTTTCCTCTGTCAGGACGTCAAACAGCTCTGGGATGGGGGCTTTCAGGTCCTCTATCGTGCTGGTGTGTTGAAGTCCCTCCTCTGGGTCAGGAGCAGGGCACATTCCTGTCATAATTTAAATCAAATGTATCATTAGTTCCTCTGAAAGATAATAGTGTTCATGAATGTACACCCAAGTATTTTTATACATGTACAAATGTACATTGTGTATGGCTTACATGTATTTTAAGAGCTAAATTAAAACAAGAATATGTCCAAAAGACATAATGCCCCATCTCGCAACATTTATTTTTTCCCAAAATCACTAAAGCATCAACATGGTTGCTATTAAAGCACTTGTCAGTCAGAAGGAATGGACTTTAACTTTACCATTCTTCTATAAGTGGTCATTCATGCGGAAAATATAGGTCACAGTCAGCATCCGAAGCATGCATTGTGCTTAGCATCACTAGGTGCACCTATCATAAGAATAGAGTAGATGTGGCACATGTCAGTAAGTGGGAATGGACTTTAACCAGTCTTCTTTAAGAGACTATCCATGTGGAAAATATAGGTCACATCCAGCATCCAAAGCATGCATTGTGCTAAGCATCACTAGGTGCACCTACCATACCTATTTGGTTGGTATGGCGCTTGTCAGTAAGGAGGAATGGACTTGAACCATTCTTCTGTAAGTGGTCATTCATGCGAAAAATATAGGTCACTGCCAGCATCCGAAGCATGCATTGTGCTAAGCATCACTAGGTGCACCTACCATACCAATTTGGTTGGTATGGCACTTGTCAGTAAGGAGGAATGAACTTTAACCATTTTTCTGTACATGATCATTCATGCATAAAATATAGGTCACATCCAGCATCCGAAGCATGCAATGTTCTTATCATCACTAGATGTACCTACCATACCAATATGATTGATGTGGCATTTGTCAGTAAGTGCAAATTTGGAAATATGGGATTTGGGACGGACATCCGAACGGACGGACGAACGGACGGACAAACGGACGGACAAACAGACCCGAACACTATTTGCCCCTCTACTTTCGTAGATGGGGCATAAAAAAATGTTCATGTCAATCAGCAGTGAATTCTTGGTACTTTAATCAGGTTAATTGTACATGTACTTTATTTACAGGTACATGTATATTTAGCCTCAGTTCAAAAAAAAATCTTTGTTTATTGTAAAACATTTTTCTGATCAGTGCCTGAAATGGGATAAACCAATCTACTGGCCCAAACCATATTTTATACAAAATTTCCTTATATGTTCAACATAATTTTTTCAAAAATATCACTTGCCAAATTCAAAATCTACTGGCCATTGGCCAGTGGGCGAGTGCCTATTTCAGGCACTGCTGATTAATTTCTTACACAAAATACTGAGCATCCTGTATTAAATTTTAAAATTTAAATAAAATATTGATTAATAATATTTTTTTTGGTCCCAAAATTTGATTGCTGATCATCAAACCAAAATTACCAGCATTTTCAGGAACTCTATAAGTGTAATTCATTTGTGACATAAACTTTAATTATATTAAAGTAAAGTGTACTATATCATAAAGAATAACTCATGCCTTGTTTAACTTTATATATTTCAATGATGTACGCCCTCCTAAAATTGAAAATCCTTTGTAGAAAGATTCTCCCAGTATTAACATCTTATCCCCATGATCGCCCGACTGTTTACATGTATTCTCCGATTTTATTTAAAAAGAATAATGATATGGTTATGATGTTAATGCAGTGTTTTTTAAACAGGATTGGGAAACAAGCGTGAGACTTACACTGTGTAATACATCTGTAATAATTTTACATAAGTTATGCAACTGTTTGCAAGTAAGACTCTCCAGGACACCCTTAAGCCTACTCTATTGGAACTATACAAAGGTGTCTTCAATTTGCACAGTGTTTTGCTCTTCCTATACACAAGACAACTTTTTTTTGTCCAGAACCCACACATGTGTATGTATACATGTACATATGTTATGGTAAATGTGTAAGGCACCGACCATTTGATTTTCTGGGGGGGGTGGCTGGGATTTAAAAAAAAATATATACTGTGGCTCTGATTTTTTGCAAAAAAAATACTAGTCTGGCCAGCTTATAGGGTGAAAAAAATAATCTGGCCCTCATTTTGCACATTAGAAAAAAAAAGATTTTATGAACAAAATTTTTTAGCATTGAGTGTATGGGAAAAAAAATAAGCTGGCCCATGCAGCGGTGGGAAAAAAATTCCCGGCTCTGGTGAAAATCCCAGGCCTCCCTAGAAAATCAAATGGTTGGTGCCTAAATAAAATGTGTACTCACCCACACATGAACAGCATTCTGTATACAAGTTTGATAAACAGCTATTACAGTCTTTACAACAAGAACAGTTCTTTATATTGGTCATATCACAATCACATGATTTTATCAACATACATTTACTGACAATGCTAACACATAACGCCTCATTACAGGCTGAGACAGTCTCCACAACAAACAACGCCACCAAAACTCCCAGTAACTTGGTTAACAAGTTCATTATTCTTTACTGTTTTAACCTAAAACAGATAAGATTGAAAATACTAAATATATCATAGCGATTTTTTTGAAGAAAAGGAAAAAAACTTGAGAACATTTTGATCATACACAGTATGCAAATGCAAATATGTAAATGTATTATAAGCTTGTACTGATATTTGTGTCAAATTATTGGGTGTCTGCATTAATACCATAAACCATATCAAATAACAAGTCACAATTATGTTGTTCCCTTTACATGTAGATCTTGTGATAATCAATCAATGGCATTTTTTCATACTTATTCAAGTTACTTACATTTGTACTTTATTTTAAGCATACATGTATGCATGTATAAAAGTGTAACTATCTTTAGTTATTTTTCTCAATTCTTGTTATGGCAAAGACAAAATCTGCAATGATGGAAGGGATGTATACCAACTCATTTACATCCATAACAACCAAAACTTAATTACTGTTACATTTGTACATAATAAAAGGTGGGCCAAAATACGCTAACCCAAATATTCCAAAATGTTCTTATAACTTTATTTCTTTATATTTTTCGATGAAATTTGAAAATAATGTGAAAAAGTATAGTATCGTACTGTTTATTTTCGATTTTCCAAATTAATATTTGTAAATTTTAATTTCAAGGCAATTTTCGATTTTTAGGTGACTAAAATGTGTAAGCCGACGAAAAGTAGAAATGCTCGATTTGAACATCTAAAACACTTATAATACGAAAAAGTGGAGATAATAATTGAATAAATGGATAAAAATAATATATTAGGCCATGAGGTGGTCTAAAATGTATTTGAATTTTCGTTTTAAAGCTATTTTCATACATTTTTACGGACCCCGGCCGCTGACCAGTGGCCCGGATAGAGCTAAAAGAAGTACTACAGTACCGATATAAAACAATTTGATTTATAATACCATAGATTTATTTCATTGAATAAAATTTTCTAGAAACCATTTTGAAAGTGTTCCATTTAATGACAAATTGTTGATAACAAAAATATATACTCCCATTTCGATAGTAAGTACATCAATTATATTGGTTACGCAGGTCATATTTTAGCAACAACCAAGTCATACCATTTCGACAATCGGCGACCGGGTTGAGAAAAACACAGAAAAATCGCTTTTAAAGCAATATTTTACCGTAATTTTAGTCATAACGTGTACTTTTCCGTCACCGATGTATATCATTTCATCGTTGATAAGTTCTTTTAGGGTTCAAAGGTGCTTTATAGGAGAAAATATGAATTTTGAACTTTTCGTTGGGTTACATGTATTAGTCACCAAAAAATCGGAAATTGCCTTGAAATAGTGCATTTGCCAATTGTTGTTCACTTTGATTATTTTGGGTACTTAGTCATATTTCACCGGATTTTACTGTTAACGTCGGTAACCAGCCACCGGACAAGGAATAGAACATCGCTTGCTCTCAATGCAATTCCGATATTTTGAATACACTAATCAAAGCATATTAGAATGATTTTGATATCTTAGTATGAAATGATGTGGTATATATTATTAGAATATGGTGTCAAAAACATTTAAATCTATGATGAAGTTGTTTAAATTTTTCACATGAGTTATCCAAGACGTACACGATAAAATCCGCGGCTTGTCCTACTTCTATCCATTTGGAAACCAACGGGATTTTTCATAGCGGTATTGTAAACGGTAAAATTAAATCGATCATGGAATAAAAATCTGTTATTAATTGGCAAATGGTCTATTAAAATTTACGAATTTTTATTTGGAAAATCAAAAGTAAATGATTTAAGATATTATAATTTTACACATTACTTTCAATTTTCATAAAAAAATATTCACAAATAAAGTTTTGAGAGCATTTTGAAATATATGGGTTAGCGGATGTTGGCCCGGGCCCGGGTTACTCATTTTAGTCACCACCATAATAAAACACTTACGTACATGCATGTATTATACTGTACATAATACATCCCAAGTTTTGTTAATCACATATCTTTACATGAACATATACATTAAGTAGAACTCAGTCATGTCCTTGTTTTAGTTGTATTAAACACAAAACCCTTAGCACAATCTTTAAGTTTGGTTGAAGAAACTGGAGTGAGTTAACAGGTGAAGACACATGCATGTACTGTAGTTGCTTGCTGAATAGTCGGAAAGGTTCGACAAATGAAGTGTTTCGTAAGACATATACATGTATAAAGTACTTACAAGTAAGCTATATACTCTGTTACATGATGTAAAACAACACTATTACAGATTTAACGTAATAAAACGATTTACAAACAAATCCACACTGCACCCATTCACAACAAAGAGTCTGAGTCATTAGTACGCTTCGTTCGACAAAATATCACACAAAAGCTTGTATTTTGAGGTCCTAGTTGGGGAATCCAGATAACAATTTATGATCTGATTTTTCATTTTTTTTAAGTGTTGCATACAGATGCACTCAGTAATGGTATCATGTTATTAATTCAGAATGAGAAAATTTGATTTAATCATCTCAGATTCAGAGAACACAAACTAGTATCATTTTCTTATAAACAGGGCTGCCAACTTCGCGGGTTTTCCCGATTTTGTGGGCATAATTTTATAATGAATATCGGAAAGATTACAGAAATACTTAAAAACCCAATTTTAAACTTTCAAAAGTTGGCAGGTCTGTATAAATAAAGGTAATGACAAAATTACCGAACTTGGAAGATAAATATTAATGTCGGAAGACACACAGGAAAAGTTACAGATCCGCGGCAATGGTCCTGACTTGGTACAGGCCTTTAAAATGAAATCGTGTGTTAAACCAGGTTTTATGGCGTTTACATTTATAAATGTAACTTAAAGAAAGTTGAGCTAGAAAAAGGTAAGATCAGCTGAATATCTACAAGCATGTGGAAAAAAGTCCGGACCGAAACTGTTATATCGGTCATAAATTTTTCTTAGCCATAATTTCGGTGAAAATCAAAGGACCGAAACGAAATGGAAACTTGATCTGTAACTTATCATGATAGACTCTCATACCAAAACTCAGCTCAATATCTGATCATATCTACAAGCACCTTGAAAAAAGTCCGAAAACTGCCATTTTTATGAAAAAAAAAATAAGTCCAAGGGCCATAATTTCGATGGAAATCAAAGGACCGGATCGAAATGAAAACTTGATCTGTAACTCATCATGATAGACTAGCATACCAAAACTCCGTTGAAAAAGTCCGAAAACTGTTATTTTCATTAAAAAATTAAGTCCAAGGGCCATATGATTTCGGTGGAAATCAACGTTACGGACCGGAATGAAATGCGAGTTTGATCTGTAACTCGTCATGGTAGACTCGCATACCAAAAACAAAAAAAAAACAAAAAAAAAAACTCAATATTTGCAAGCATGTGAAAAAAACCCAGAAAACTGATATTTTCATAAAATTTTCTAAGTCCAAGGGCCATAATTTTGGTGGTATCAACGTAAACGCATTGAAACTAAATATGGACTTGATCTAGCTGTAACTCATCATGATAGACTCACATACCAGAACTCTGTCTCAGCTCAATATCTGCAAGCATGTGGAAAAAAGTCCGGAAAACTGTTATTGTCATAAAATTGTCTAAGTCCATGCGGTGAAATCAACACGACTGCAACGAAATGGAAACTTGATCTGCAACTCATCATGATAGACTAACATACCAAAAATCAGCAAGCATGTGGAAATAAAGTCAGGAAAACTTGCGGGACGGATTGACGGACGGCAGGAAAAGAGTAAAACAATAGACCCCAACTATAGTTGCTGGAGCATAAAAACTCATATGCTAAAAATATATAATTAATTTTCCTGAAAATTGAGTTTCAATATTATTTAGAAGAATCAAAATAGTTAATACTTTTTCTAAATCTAGACTATTACATGCTGTTTTCTATACAGGAAGACACTTATTTTATTTTGGAAGAATCAAATATAAAGTGACGAAAATAAACCAAAACAAAAATAAATTAAGGACCTATAGAGAATAGAAATCAGACTTTGTGTTAGAAATTTTTTTATTACTTGACATTCTTATAACTCAGAATAAATAATAATAATCTTTATATTGATCAAAGGCGTCATAACAACACACCTGCCCTTTATCCGTCTTTCACTCGGTCAACTGAGAACTCAGTCTGTCTGTTTAATTTTACATATAGGCTATATGGGAAATGGGTCTGTTGGTGATCGGCTAAAGTCTGTTGATCAAGAACTATGGAGAAAAACATAGCAATATATTTTATGAAGTATTTCTTTTTTACTTTATTTTATATAAAAAAAACTACTGATATTGACCAAAACAATTTTGAATACTGAACGCATTCATACGTCAATGTACGTATGACGCTTTTTTTTCTAGCTTTAATTGATAAGCTACAAAATGAAAAGGCGTGGTACTCATTGGGATATTTCTACGAAAATGTAAATCAAACTACGCATTGTTAAAAATTAGTCGAAGGTCACGAGAAATGAAACTTGCATTTTATACCATGTATGTGTGACATATTGTTATGCGTATATAAGAAACAAAAATCAGTAAGACCATGGAAGTATTAAATTGACTATTGACTATCAATTTAATACTTCCATGGTAAGACATACGTTTTCGTGGCATTGGTTATGTTTTTGTTTTATAATGAGTCAGTTGGTGAGTCGGCTATTATGATCTCGGTCTGTTGATCGGTCTGTTATAAGTAAAATTATACAGTAAGCATTATAATATTTTTTGTTGTTGTCTGAAATAAGATTAGAGTCGTGATATTATCTAATCTGCGTTCATAGTCTTGTTTACATAATGCAAAGGAATATGAAGCTTTCAAAAATAGTAAATAATAAACAAATATGGGATTTTTATTTCTCCGATGAGTGCAGACGAAGGTTGTCCTTCTTTATCGTATTTCACACGCTGATTTAACCTTTAAGGACGCACCAGATAGTTGTGCCATAATAAGCAGGAACTACTTACTTTTCCGGTACTCCTAAATTAATTTCCTTTAAGAATTGTGTTTGCATTAATAATTGGTTGCTTAATATAAAAGTTGTTGTTTTTTGTGTGTTTTATATCGTTTTTTTTTTGGTTCTTCCACCTTTATAAGCTAGTTTTTCGTTCTGTTTTCGTTCGTGTTTTGTATTGCCCTATCGGACTTTTGACATTCGAATGACCCATTGGTACCTTTATGCATCTTTTTTACATTGTGATTGACATTGATTTCAATTAGTTATTGAAGTACCGGTAATAGGGGTAAAGTTGAATTTAAAGCGACAATCTCTCACAATGATCAACATCGCTTTTGAAGTAGCTTATTATTTTATTTTGAGTGGAAATTTTCTCATTGAGTTGCAGTGCTCATTTAGGTTAATTTTAGGTCATTTATAGACGATAAAGAGATGTGGAATAATTGTACGAAACACAACCAACATATAAAGAAACGGCAATTTAAAAAATCACAATGGAAAACAGTGAGAAGTCTTCAACATGACCAGAGGTCGCTGCTCCCTGTCTTGCAATGGTCCAAGACTTAAAATATAAAATAAATAAGATTCAAGTTTAAACAAATCCCTAAATTATCAACGAAAGACCCATTTCTGGACATAGAACAAAAACAGATAGTTGACAAGGACAAACAAACGCTTTGACAAGGATTCCTGGCTCAGGACAGGCACAGATAAAATGTGGCGGGGTTAAACTAGTTTTTGGGACCCAACCTTCCCCTATTGTTAATCTTGTACAAAGCACAAAAATAACACACTACTTTAAAAATCAAATCGATAAAAGTTCAATTCACCAAGAAGAACCAGAGACAAGAGTTCTATACGAGAACAACGAGACGTAAAGGAACTCTCTTTAGAACACTCGAAGTTACTGACAGTTAGGTAAGAAGCATTTATCGACTGATGTATAAAAAAATCAAACATATCGATTCTAAATCCTACATAACACTTCAAACAACTAATGATTTATTGTTATATCATCACACAAAACCGACATATTCGATCGCTGTAATGCTTAAAACCAATATAATAGTCAAAAGGTAATAGATTAACGTTTTAGAGTTACAATCAAATCATCAATACTTAGACACAAAAAAAACAACACACCAAAATTTAAAGATTTTACTATAACCACAGGGACTTGATCCCCTCTATCAATATTTTGTTACAGTCAATATGCAGTACGAAAAAACACTACTGCACATTGACTCTAACAATCAAAGCGCTAAAGCGTTTATAATAAAAGGCAGAGCTAAATCTAAGCACTAAAAATAAAGAACGATCTGTTTTTCATAAACTTGAAACCGTTTAAGCCAAATTTGAGATTAGTTGCCATTTTAGAAGTTAATATTTGTAAATTATTTAATTGTGCAGTTTGTCCATTGAAAAGTTATCTTAATAGACGATAATGAGGTGTGGAATAAGTTACAATATTAACGACAATTAAAAACATCCGAAACGGAAACCAGATGTGATCAGCGGTCGCTGTTTTGCAATTGGCATCCAAACACAACCATACCTTGATTTTATTGTATTAAAAAGTGGGGTTTTTCATATTTTTTTCTATTAAATATACGTTTTAGTGTACCTTCTGTTTATTACACAGTTTTCTGGAAGTTGTTTAGGTCTATATTTGCTCATAGAGAAGGTTCAGATGTACTTTAATTCTATTTTGAATGTTACTCATTTGTAATATAGTGTGTTTGTAACTTCGTCAAAAGATCCACAAACGCAAATGAGCGCTTAAATTTGGGGGATTTAAACTTACAACAAAGTTCTTAAATTTGGGGGATTTAAACTTACAACAAAGTTCCAGGCAAAAAAATCTACGCCTGCCGTTAGACGAGGTTTTGTCTATTAGACTCGAGACGAGATTGAAAACAATAAACACTCTATGAAGAAAAACAGATTGGGACATTATAACTAAAATATGCCAAACTGACATTGATTCTATTGCCACTTAGGGGCATAAAAAGTATTGTGTTTCAGAAGTGTATGTCGTGCCTGTATGCTAAAGCATATACCATCCTTAATCATAACGATAGTTGTATGTGTGAGTGTATGCGAGTGGGAGAGATAGGCTTTTTATTTTTACTTTATGTGATTACATGCTTGAAATGAGCCCTATGATTAGGAAATAAAATATCTTTATCTTATCTACAAATTGTATCTTGATTGGTTAAATGGTCCTGTCAAAATTGGTCGGATATGTTCATGATAAATTAAGGAAAAGAAACGATGCAAAGCAGTACTTCAGATTGATTAAGTTTTCTAAAGTTAAAACGACTCAATAAGACAACACAGAATTTTAATTAAATTGGCACCATTTTATGTAAACCAATCATTTTAGGACTAGCTTCTAAAACCGCATTTTGCAAACTAAGAAGATTTGTTACCGCTCCGGCATCAACCCTTTTTTGATGAAAGCCACAAAAACTTAAAATTATCCGTTAAAAAATTAAATGAGTTAAAACTCTAAGGCTCTTCTTCCTACCTAAGACATTGATCTTAGTCATAATTTGGTTTCTACATTGGCATATATTTGATTTATTGTTCTTTGCTCTTCCGATGATATTCAATATGAATGTTTGGCATTTCCGATCTTTAGGTAGAGCGCTTTTGATGAGTCTTGGATAGACGAAACGTGTATTAGCGTAGCGAAATTTTCGACTTTTAGACAAATCTGAAGTTTTGAATTTGTTAAAGGGAAAATGGAATATCTTTAATTTTCTCTTGTATCATTATATCAGGTACGAGTCCACAATTATCGCCCTTTGCTTTTAGTTGATCAAATTATTCAATGAATCAACAGAGACAGTGAAATGTTATGTGAATGTTTCTGTTTGTCAGCTTGGATCTGTTTGATCTATTGAAAAAGTACTTAATTTTAAGTCCTTTTAAAAATTACAAATTTTATAACATAAGTTTCCAAGATCAACAGTTATACCGGTCAAAACAGCCATGCTTCATACCCTGTGCTTTTCTAGTAAAAGAGAAATCCAGAAAGAAATGGGGCGACGATCTGTCGTATTCTTTTGAAAAGGAGTAAGAAAATATATGGTTAATTGGGATATGAATCGTTTTTGATGTCCGAAACCTTCGACACAACCTAAGACTTTTAAGCAATTACTGGTCCAAGTTTCAATTTCCTTCAAATTCATAAATTGTGAGAAGGCTCGGTGCGTTACAATTTATAATATGCCATTAGGAGCCCGGGTCTGGCGGATCCAGAGATTCAGAAAAGAGGGGGCCCACTGACTGGCCTAAGAGGGGGCCGCTTTGGTCACGCTTCAATGATTTTCTATATATTCAACCAAATTTTTCCGCCAAAAGGGGGGGGGGGCGGGCCCGGGTCCAGTTCAAAATTCCGAAAGCTTCAAAACAGTCTACATTGACAGTGAAATTACTAAGCCATGTTTCAGTTCCCGTATCCAAATACTAGTAACATGGAAAGAGCTGCGTGAAGAAAAAAAATGAATTGAAATGCCGATTTCCTTGTAGAGCTTGCATCTGACACAAAAAGAAGTTTATGTTGCACCTCGGTCATTGTCTTCTCTCAAAGTATCACGCGCTCAAAGACAAATATCCCATATGATATTTGTTAGATGATGTCTACCGTAAAATTTCTTGACGACAGCATGAAGAGGGTCTTGTTTTTTTTTACCAGAGAATTGTTACCAGCGCTGATTTTTTTTAATGCGTCGCATCAGAATTTTTATTTTTCATTATTTAAATAATGAAAAATAAAAATTTGTTTGTTACTGACTGACAGACGCACGGACGGACACGACAAAAACAATATGTCTCCAAACAAAATGGGGGAGGGGAGGAGACTGAATATATATGATACTGAATTCTTCTGTTTCATGGTTGGTTCGTAAAAAAATGTTGTTTCATTGGTTTGGTCAAGTTTTTTTTCTGATTCATTCATTTAATTCAGTACGCAATACACATTGATGCGAAGGGGCCGACCATTTAACCTGAAGTGGTAAGCCTCGGTTTTTTTGTTTTGGTCAGAAAAAAAAATATTTATAAAGGTGTCGCAACAGGATATTGTTCCGATATCAGTATTACTTTTTATGGCAGAAATCCTTAGGGACCGACCATTTAACTTGAAGGGGGGGCTTGGTTTTTTCCTAAAAAATGTTCTGAAAATTATTTTTGATGAAAAATATATTTTGGCAGCTGAGGGTAAGAAAAAAATATTCTGGAGAAGGATATCTGCTATAAAAAATAATGCTGATAATGAAAAAAATATTCTGTCGCGACGCCTTCGAAAAATAAATAATTTGCGCTCTGCGCGGAAATTTTTTTTCTGATCAAAACAAAAAAACCAAGCCCCCCCCCCTTTCAAGTTAAATGGTCCGTCCCTTATTCAGATTTTTTCCTTCATCTTTGCTGTCAATTTTTTTTTCCATCATAAATCAGATCCAGATTTTTTTTCATAATTAGATTGACTAGTTGCCACGAAAATCATTAAGAGGCAATCTGCCAGAAAACCATGCAATTTTGTTCCAAAGCAATATTTTCATATTAACTAAAGAGTTTTTTTTGGCCTCATTTCTCTTCAAATGATCAAAAGTTTAAAATCCTAAAAGAGGAATACCTCGGACATGAGACAAAAAAAAAACAACCTTTGAAATACCTGAATTTTTGTAATTAGTCAAGCTGATTTTGTAAAGAAACCCAGTAATACTGATAAACCCTGTAGGTCGGCCATCCGTTGAATTTTCCGAGAAATTATTTTGCCAAAATAAGTCTTTTATGAAGGTCTTAAATTAAGTTAAACCATCTCTTAAGTTGATGTGAAAATATTGCTTTGGAACAAAATTAAGGATTTTGCATGTTTTTTTTTCTGACAGATTGGCTGTTAAAAAGAAAATTATATAAATAAATCATCCCCTCTACTTTATGTAGAGTATCTGTTGTTTCATCCTAAGTCAATTATATAGAGATGATAAAATTGTTTGCTATTGTTATGTTCACAATGACTCTGGTATAACTGATGATCCAGCTTGTTGCTTTATTTGTTGTATTTCTATGTTAACAGAGATGATTATATAAATTGTACTTGGTTTTTAAACTGTATTGTTTAATCAAGGGTTTTTTTATAGAAGGACGCGGATGATGAGGCTCGTGACGTAATAAAAAAGCCTCTGCAGCTTCTACTGCCTGTGAAGCTGGTCCTAGTACTAAAGGTGTTATATAAAAACACATATAAGGTTCTTATGTAAAAGTATGAATGAACTTTTGACCATAGAATTATGTGTCACGTAGCAGCCGTTTCTGAGAATATTTCCTTTGTTGTGAGTCCTTATCGCAGTTTCAAAAAAGTGGGGGTGGGTTGCTCAAGCGGACATCAAGAGGTTAAATTGGGATATTCATCAAAAGTAATTGAAAATTCTGATCGTAACAATAAATGCTATATTTACATTGTTTTTAAAAGTCAAAAGATATAATAAACTGAAAATCAAATACGATTTTACTTGCAATTTATTCATTACAATTTATTTCAATTAGAAGAAACCGTAAGGTCGCCTTATCTTGACATTGTCTTCCTGAATGATAAGCTTGATTCCGTAAGACAAAAATATCACGTGCCCTCTGACCTCTACAGAATGGTATATCTGGACTAGAACAGGATTCCATTTTCATATTTCGTTTTTCGTAGAATGATACGCAACTTCGCGGTCATTCTTTTATTGTTCTCCGCCATTACGGCGGAGGACGTTTCGAAGCGACAGAATCCAAGTGGTATGTCATACTTTATTATTTCGCTTATATCTGTGAAAATCTTGATTCTTAATGTTTAAACGAAAACTTTTGTCATGATCGATGAAGGGAGTGCTCATTTACGAATTTTTGATCGAAGTTATCACTGTCGAATGCATAGATTGTACAAAAACCATAACGCTAATAATATTAAAAAAGCTTATAATGAATAATTGACAAAAAGAGAATATTTCCAGTTTTTGAGTATGCATACATTTCACTCACAATATGTAAAGCAGATACATGTTTTATGAAAAATACAAGCCAAAATTTAAGTAAAATAAGATACATGTATCTTGGGTACATTTAACTTGAACCTCAAGTGAAACATTATGTATGGAGTCTTTAATGGCAGCTTTATTCAGTGATTGTATTAAGGTGATTATTATTCTCTCAAATTGAGACTGCCGATGCAACGATGCCATCGATCGTCTCTTTTGTCCACTAGTAACTACCTTGAGGACAAATGTCAGGTCAAACCTACTTGTATATGGGACC
The DNA here is from genome assembly GCA_963971305.1 of Arcuatula senhousia. Classification (NCBI taxonomy): domain Eukaryota; kingdom Metazoa; phylum Mollusca; class Bivalvia; order Mytilida; family Mytilidae; genus Arcuatula; species Arcuatula senhousia. The sequence goes on from OZ020306.1 coordinate 13,806,654, forward strand.
AAAGTCACTGCTTATCAATTCATGTGACAATATTTGGAACTCCTGTCAAGTCATCATTTTTTAAAACGCAGTAAATTTTAAAATAGAAAATGTAATTTATTTATAATAAATGCGTATATATTTTAGTCAATAATAGCTCCTTAAGCGTATTAATATTATTGTCATACAACTGATTTTTAAGTGACATGGTTCTTCAGCTTGCGTAAGAAGACCTATCCCTCCGTGGGAACTCCACACGTGTTTGAGATAATTTTATGTACGAAGAATGATCATGATACACATTTTTGTAGAAAATTTCATTAAAGAATTGTTAAATGTCAAGTTATAGGTTGACCTTTAAGACATTAATTTTACAATCAAAAAGATTCATATATATATAAAGAAAAAAACTTGATTCAAATATTGCATACAATTTTAGAACTGAATGTGACTTTAATACCAACATAGGGTACTGATACAGTAATATTCAAATTAATAACAATATTTTGTTCAAACATCATTGCATGTTATGTGTACTATTACAGAATGTTGAGTAAAGCAAGGGTAGCTGACCCTAGCCAAAATTTTACAACGATGAATTGCATTGACAACACACTTCTTTATCATTTGTCTTTTATTTTGGACAGCTTTTCCCTAAAATTGATACAATTTTAAGATGTTTTATTTTCATTTCAAACAAAATCCATCTCATCCCAATATAAATATAGCATTGAAACACTATACTTAATCCTATTGCAGAGAAATGAAAAGGTGGGAGACAAGGATGCCCCTCGATTAGTCAACTTTATATTTTTTCACAATATTAACCGATACAATTGCATTTATATGCCAAGTCCAGATGCAGAGTTCTAGATGGACTTTACTGTAAATGAGGACAAATTTGCGTGGTGGTATTTCAGCTTAATTTGCAAGTAAAAAATCCGCAAAAATATACTCCACGCAAATAATTTATTCGTTATGAAAAGAATAAAAAATTATCCCCCGGCGTAAGGTTATACATGTATTTGCAAAAACGTAAAAAGATCATCCCGCAAAAAATTCCACGTTAACAGTATTTACAAAATACCAGCTTACAATGCATTTTACAATTACAATGTTATTCTAAAAATATCTTACTGAAATGATAAATTATATTTTTGTAGGTTGTCAAACAAAAGCAGATGTAACTTTTATAGTAGATTCGTCGGCCGATGTCGGCCCCGACAATTTTAAGAAACAAATGGACTTTTTAAAGCAAACTGTGAACAATATGGACATAGGATCGGACAAAGCACAAATAAGCGTAGTGACTTATAGCTCTGGCGTGTATAACCAGTTCTTTTTAAATCAGTATTCTTCAAAAGCAGATATATTGTCTGCGATTGACAGAATTCCTTATATTGCTGGTCGAACACACACATCGGATGCTCTTAAGTATGTGACGTCTACTTCGTTCAATCCAATTCATGGAGCAAGAAACAATGTTCCTCATATTGGTGTGCTCATCACAGACGGTCCGTCGACGGCAAAAGACTTAACCAAAATACAAGGGCAAGTGGCGAAGGATAATAATATCATCATGTATTCAGTGGCAGTCGGACATGGTGTCGACATGGACGAACTGTCGTTCGTTTCTAGCAGTCCACAACAAAGATATCTATTGAATGCAGAAAATTACGGGGCCTTAAATACTCTTGCTGCTCCATTGTCGACAAAGTTGTGCAACGGTAAGCGTTCTTTCTTTCAAGGTTAAGATGTATTCATGTACTACTCCGTAAAATAATGTTTTAAATGGGTCTTTCAGTTATATAGTGTAGCCATGCTCTTCATTTCTAGTTACACAATATCTCCTCGCAAAACTGTCATTTTTAACCTTTCAAACCTTGTTGTAGTCATTATATAAATGCATGGATGTTTGGCGTTTTCTTCTGGGTTTATACCTGAAATGAATTCACTACAGGTAGCCACTTTTCGAAAGTTGTGTTCTAGCGATAACAAGGGATATTTCCGGCAGTTGTTAAGTTGACGTTTGAAATCTGAAGACAGTACAACATGGTTTTCAACAAAGAAAAAGACGACGAGAGAAAATGGTAGAAAAGTTTATCATAAGACTGTTTTCCATATTCTTCCATTGTCCTTTTCTTTGTTTAGAATCGTAAAACTGTTGTCTACCATTTTCTCCCATTATCGTTGTGTTTGTTGAAAATCATAACCTGTAATATGTTTAGGACTGTCTTCAGATTTTCCAGCGCTAAACGTAATAGCCGTGGATATACAAACGAAACATAGCTTTATCTGGGTATTTTGAAATGGAAAGGTCGATCTTATCTTAATCTTTAGACCATGATTTCATTCTTCAGTTTCTTGACTTGAAATTGTTTTTGTTTTCTGTATTTCGGTCATTGACAAGAAGAAACTCCAACATATAAACCAGGATATAAACAACTCAGATGGGGTCTCATTTTAGCACCCCTATGTTTAAGGTCATAATAGTGATACATAAATGATAGGATTTAATATCTAAATTAAAGATTATGGTTATGGAATATATGTATGAACATCACAAAATCACGTTATAGATATTGAAATGTTTTCAATATTCAAATAAACTCCTATTATAAACATTTTAAAGGTCGATACATGCATCTTTAATGAAAAGATAGTGAAAGCGCAAAACAAGCCCCCCCCCCTCTAAAAGAAACCCCCTAAAAATAAAAAAAATAAAAAATCTTTAGATTTCTGTACTAGTTCAGTTTAAGTATTTTTACAAACTTATAATTTGGCGGGAAAATATTCCTGATTTTTACATAGGTTTAGCACTATCCTTGGGGCTCCCGCAGGGTACCCCCCTCAGGTCGCAAGGTCGCTTTTAAAAGGGGTCTGAGGTCGCAAGGTCGCTTTTAAAAGGGGTCTGAGGTCGCAAGGTCGCTTTTAAAAGGCATATTTTGGCGGAGGTCGCAGGTCGCTTTTTGGCATAGGTCGATTTTATGAAGTACAGGTAGGAAGTCGCCCTTAAAAAGCCATCAGGTCGCAGGTCGTTTTTAACCCTGCGGGAGCCACATCCTTGTTGAAGTGTGAAAAATAACAAAAAAATGATAAAGGTTTTAGTTCTTTATGATCTATTGAACACTTTTAAAGCAAAAAGGTGGTTTACCGCGTAAACATATGCGCTCAATTTTAATGGTATAATTACCATTTTGAATTTTAAGAATCTGAAATCAAAACTTGACAAACAAACATTCTGTTGTGTACAAGAACTTTGATCCTAACATTTGAATGATGTTTTCGGTATATTGCAACATAGTGTATGTACTATACTAATGGGTTTATTTTGACTTTCAGAATTACCATCAAACCCAAACCAACTACCAGCACCTTCATGTAAGTCTATAAATGTTTAAAATTCTCTTGATGCTGTTTTTTCAACACTTCTTCTTTGTAAGATTCATGATGCATGAAGATAGTGTCAGTTAGTACTGTACAGCAAAATTAGAATCAGTATTGAATTCAAGTATATATAATTATGTGGCGGAATGAAACAAACTCTATGTCTTATTATTTCTAATTAGAAATTGCTTTCCTTTTTATTTACTCTAATATTTTTCAAATACTTCTAGTTTGACGAATAGACGATATTAATCTTTTAATTGCTGTATGCTTTATAAAAAGCATTATTTCAATTTCAGCATGCTTACATAAGGCAGACTTAACCTTTATGGTTGATTCATCTTCTAGTGTTGGTCCAGGAAACTTTCATAAGCTTGAAAATTTTCTAAAAACTGCAGTCACTAAACTAGATGTAGGACAAGATAAGGTTCACGTTGGACTCATGCAGTTCAGTAGTTACCCTTCTATCGAGTTTCCAATGAACATGTATACAAATAGAGGAGATATTTTAAAAGCTATCGAAGGAATGAATTATCTTGGAGGAGACACGAACACGGGAGATGCTTTACAATACATGCGCCAGCAAATGTTTTCCCAGACAAGCGGAGCTAGAAGCAACGTGCCACGTATTGCCATTGTCGTAACGGACGGAGGCTCATCAAACAACGCCAAAACCACACAACAAGCTGATAGAGCCAGAAATGACAACATCGGGTTAATATCCGTTGGAGTTGGCAGCACTGCTAATAAGTATGAGCTCCAAATCATAGCTGGAGGAACTACAAATGTTGTTTCAGTGAACAGCTTCGACGAACTAGATAAAGCTGTAGACCAGATTTTACAGAAAGCTTGTACTGGTATGTTAAATCATTTAATTTATTAAATAAAAGAAATATTCATAAAAGGTCTCTCATGCCACTTTATCGTGAATGCCCAAAAATTGATTCAGATTTTCAAGAGTATGAAGTAATGGCAAGTACCATCGTAAGCTTGGGTAAAATGGTTGCAGGGAGACCGTCAACTTTTATTATCGACAGCTGTGTAACTTAAATTTGCGCGAGACGCTTGAACCCGCATGGAAAATATAAATTGCACTTAAACATAATCAGTCTATTCTTATAAGAATTGTAAAAATTGCTTTGAAATAAGTGGTTCAGTATGCAACCAACTATTTAATATTATTATTTTTTTTTCATTTTTCAGTCCAATCAACTGTAGCCCCTACAACAGCTGGTAAGTATGTATAGTTAACCGGTAGTCACGAGGTCGCTACAATTAGAATACATGCCGCTTTTTAGTGCACTTCTTTCAATTCTTGTGTTTACGGAGAGTGAAATAATTCATTATTATTGTCCACATACTCAAACCCAGAAGTAATTGTTATGCCTGTAAAACTGGGGACCAAAAAGACTCTTTCGGTGTTCAAGTATTAGTATTGTTCTAACATGGTTTCAATATGCACAAATTTTCAACCAGGTCAATTTTCTTTTCAAAATAAGGTATTTCTATTTACCAATTATAAGAAATATATATCATAAATATATAAAGAAATAAAACTACTTAACAAAGCATAGACTTTAAACACATTCCTTATTTAGGAGGCACTACCCCCTCAACTGGTGGCTGTTCTGACAAACAAAGCAATTGCAATGCTTATGGCACCTCCGTATGTACTGGTTACAAATCGTGGGCCCAGGACAACTGTGCTATGTTTTGTGGATTCTGTACTAGTAAGTATTTACAACTTGTTTGAGTTACACGTGTTAGGGTGAATATAAGATATTCAAAATGATTGCCATCATTGGACATTTGGGGCCTTAAACGGTATGTCATTGTATGCCAAGGTATAATTTTCTTGAGATGACGGCCAATTTTACAAAAGTAATAAAGAAGAGTCGAATGTTCTACCATATGATTTGCAATTTTAAAAGTTAAAATTGTTCATGAAAATCGTATTTTTTTTTCAAATAAAACCAATTAATATGGAATGTGCCAAAAGCTGCTTAGGATATTCTGTTTATAACTTATAGCAACGTATTACAACTAAAAATAAATATGATATAAAATAAATATTTTTTTTCCAGCTCCTAAACCCACATGTACAGACAAACTTTCTAACTGTTTGGCCTACGGACAATCGTCTTGTACCCAATATCCGGAGTGGGCACATGAAAACTGTGCAACCTTCTGTGGGTTCTGTGGTAAGTCAGTTTGTGTACATTGACAGTTCACAGTTACTTTGACAGACATCTAAAAAATATATGTTTTTGTCATAGATATTCTTTGTCATAGATATTCTTTTTAGACATTATCGAAATATCGGCTAAATATTGTGCTTTGATAGCAAGAAGATAATGAGATGTGGAATAACTGTACGCGACACAGCCAGCATAAAACAAGCGGTAGTTAAAAAAAAACACAACGAAAAACCGTCGGAAGCCTTCAACGAGGCCAGTAGGTGGTTCTTGCTGATTTGCGATTTGTCCTAAGTCAAAATAAAATGGGTATATAATTCAAATCCAGTCTAGAAATAAGGAAAGAAAGATCCTCTTATCAAAAAAGGAACATAGAACATCAAAACGACAAGTACAAACACAAGCTTTGTAAAAGATTCCTGGCTTAGGACAAGCACATGATATAAAATGTAGCGGGGTTAAACTAGTTTTTTTTGGGGGGAACCCTCCAACTCTTCAACTGTTGCTTTTCTTTTTTCATATAAGCTTTATCATAAAAAAAATATATGCTGTCTAAAGACTTAGTGCGGTCGCGTAGTGTGACACTATGTGACATTCATTTTTGTTGCCTATAGATACGACATCTCATTTATCAAGATGGATCAACATGAGATAATGTGAGATTTCACCTTTTTGCAAATCTATTTTAATTTCATCTATGTTATAGCCGAGAAAATCATATTATTGTCTCTGGTTATAGTTTATTGAAAATTTTAACGTCTTCTTTTTGTTGATTTTAGATCCTTCATCAGTCACCACAGGATTTTGTAAGTATCCATTATTGTCACCTTAAGCATTTATCAGACTCAGTCCTTAACTGTCTGTAATTAGGGTATGAATATAAACTGATAAATCTCATGACATCCCGGTCTACACCTAGACCCACCATAGACCTGTTATATTCGGGGTTATATTATAATCTTAATAAAGAATATTAAATTAATATTCTTTATAAAGATCTTAATATATGGCAGAGGCGGATCCAGAGCCGGGGGGGGTTACTCTCATATACCATAGACCTGTATATTAAATTGTATACCTATGTGCCGATGAGGTTGACAAACCTGGACCTGTTCGTGACTTCAAAAACATACAAAACCATACCCTGTCACTGATTTTGTGCAGTCAAATGAAGTCATTTTCATACCATTTCAATGATGGTAAGTACGTTTTACCCTATTTAACTAATATTTAAGGGGAAAAATGACAGTCATATTTTGAATTTGATTGTTCTACTAAAAAATGGTATGTTGAATTACCGATGATGGACATTTTAAAGTCATTTATAGACCTGTTCTTTCGGGGTTGAAAATTATGACCCTGTTCATGACTAGTTACCTTTGAAAAACAGACCCTGTTTTGCGGCACATAGGTATACCCACTTACAATGGGAGTAACCCCCCCCCCCCCGGATCCAGAGATTCTGAAAAGAGGAGGCCAACTGACTGGCCTAAGAGGGGGCCCGCTTTGGTCACGCTTAATTGATTTCCTATATATTCAACCAATTTTTTCCGCCAAAAGGGGGGGGGCAGGCCCCCCCTGGATCCGCCTATGTATGGTCTGAATCTGAATCTGAATAAATACGATGCAGGACCAATACTGGTATAGACGCATCGGAAGAGAGCTGCTGCTTTAGTAGCAGGTCGGCAGAGCTTCTTTGAAGCTCTCAACTGTCTTTCTGCGCACTGTGTCTTCCGGTAGCTTATTCCAATGGACTATTGTGTCAACAAAGAAAGAGTTCCTGTATTGGCTGCATTTAGACGGCGGTATGATAAAAGTCCTGGTGTTGTTTGTTTCCTGACGATCTATGATGTTATTTGTCAGGCAGTCTTTGTACTTGACAGCACGGATTTGCCTCTTTGGTCTAGCTGGTCTGATGTAAGCGTCCTGGTCTACTGCTGGTAATAACCCCTCCACTACTTTGTATAGGAACACTAATTTCGCGTTGGTTCTTCTGTCTCGTAATGATGGTAGATCAAGATCTTTAAGCATGTTCGTAACTGCTCCCTCTTGGCGGCTTTTGTAGTCTCCTGTGTAAATCGTGTCCCGTTTCTTTGTACTCGCTCGAGTTTATCTATGTCCTTTTGAAGATACGGATCCCATACAACTGATCCATTGGCCTGGTTCATTTTCTCAGCTTTTTCTTAGACTAGACAATGAAACTGTAGCTAAATATATTAATGACTAATTATAGACTCATAAAATTAAATGATAAAAACAATTAGAAAATCCATTTACAGTTTGTAATTTACGTACAGGTCAAGACGTTCGTTTCGTTCCCCTACAAATTAATACCCACTCATTTTTGCAGTGCACAGAGTCAGATTTGGAAATGTTTTTATTTATTTGACTCATTGTCTGAGTGAATTTGTCATGATTGATGAAAATTGACCTCTCTACTTTTTTTAGTACAGTTTGTGCCTAAACAACCTCCATGATCAGTGTAATTATATCCACCAAACCGAAAAGCAAACCTTACTTTTGTACTCATAGACCTGTATATCATGGACCTGTATATTAAATAGATTAGCAAATTGGTGAAATCTCACAATATCGCATGCAAATTACCTACTCCTATAATATAAGAGGTCTCATACTTTGTTAATATGGCAACAAGTCCAAAAATAGCATGCCTTCCAACCTCCGATGTTGTTGGAGTAACAAATTAACAAGATTTCGTACAAAATAAACAATTTGAAAAGTACAAACCGTTAAAGATTTGAACATGATTCTTTTTTACAGCCATCCTTAAATATGTTGAGATTTTTTATGTGTTAAAATAACCTTTATAACCTTTAACACTTTAGAGGAGTTTCAAAAGAGCCCTTACTACCCTTATTTTCATGAAAATACAATATTTTACAAAATTTTCGTAAAGTTTTCACATTATATTGTCATAAATAGTTTATTTCTCAACCAAATTAAATGAAATTTTCACACAGATTTTCCTTAATCTTTTCTCTATTTGATGCAATTTATTCTGATTAATTCCATAGAAAAGCATAAAAGTAGTTTGGAAAATAAACTAACTCTCATTTATCAACCAGTGATATTTTCACACATATACTGGACAATTAACAAGTTGCAAATCTTTTTAAGATACAGGTCTATGATATTATAAACAGGTCTATGCTTTTGTTACAGGAGGCTAGGGATGCGTCTGGTCCTATATCATAAGATGTCTTGCTGCTGTTTTATATTTGGACATTGATAGTAACCCCTCGATGTCTTATGCCGGGAGCCATTTTTCACTAGCATTTTCCCATTGAATTTTGATGGGAACTCAGAATGAAATTATGACGCCCCCATTGAACCCTCACAACAAAATAAGACTCAAAGGACGAAAAAATAACACACATAATATAAATATATTTGTCTAAAGCGGGTTTAATGAGGTTTTATTGATAAATTTTAGTATTTTGTAGTTTTTGATCCTGAACTTCACAAAGTTCAGGATCAAACGTGCAAACACTTTTATACTTTTTCTCTTCCATTTTCTATGTTATTAGATTCTGACTATCATAATCAAAGTAATAAATACGGTTTTGGTCATTCTGAACTAAAATCCTAACTGTTTTTCCACTCTGTAGAAAGAAATTTTGAATATTGATTTTCATGATGGCTTCCAGCATAAGAAGTTGAGGTGCAGCTATCAATGTCCAAATATAAAACAGCACCGAAGACTTCTTGTGTTATGGGACTAGGGATGCGCCACACCAGGTGTGCTACATCACCTGCTCGTGTCTGGCGAACTGTCGTGTACAGTTCGTCCACAGGGATTGAGCTTAGGCAGTAGGCAATACTCCATAGATGTTCAGATACTTTATTATCAAAAGACAAAAACTATTACTTTGTTAATTCAACAATCTAGCCAACATACATAATTTAGAATCAAAGAATGTCATGCCACCCATAACTTTCGAGAAAAACCGACACCTGTTGAAGGCCAACATTGGGACAAATTATTCATCCCATGGTTCAATTTGAAACTAGTACAAATCATAAATTTAAGGGGATACGTTACTTTGGTCGACCATCTTACTTTTCAAAACAAATTTGCATAATGAATGGCAATACCATGACACATTGAAATATCTATTTGAAATAGGGGGTCATGGGTCGATTTTTCAAGTTATTTCACTTTGAAACTATCGTTTTTGGCGGGAAATTTACATAGAAATAATGGGAAAAGATCAAATATTTTCCAAATTTTGTTATTCTCCATTGATTAAAACAAAATTTTTTCATTACATTTCAACCAAAAACTAACACAAGAAAGTCCAAATCTTTCTCAAAACAACGATATATATTTTGTCATAGGTCATGGACCATCATTTTTCAATAATTTACATCAAAGATAAACAATAGCGTTAAAGTTCAGCGCTATTCAAGTAATATTGACGTTGTGTTTCAAATCGAAAATGGACGTTTTTCTGTTTCACAGGTAAATTTTATCGATAACGTCGTTTTTAACGTAACGTATCCCCTTAACAGTTCAATAGTTCACTAGTAGATATCTCCATGGTACATGTATATAAGCATGATAAGTTCCAAAAATACGGCAAATGTCTTTACAATTATTCCTGGTAGTCGTATTCCACTGAAACGTTGACAAGATGATGATTTTTTGTGTTTTTTGCCATCATAAGTGGAAGAATATCTTATTATCTTCGACAAATCAAAGGATTTAAGATGATTTTGGTGAAGTATGATGCTTCTCAAAAAGAAATCTGACAACAATATTTATCATTATCTATACTATAGGCTAGTGAAATTTTGTTCATTTTAGATGGTCTGTGTTCATACAAAGGTCAGACCCATCAGACAGGGGAAAAATGGTATGATGGCTGTGATTACGAATGTACTTGTGAAGATGGCGCTACTGGCAAATACAGATGTATAAATAGGTATTAACAGAAAATATACCGTAAACCAATTTTAGTTTTCGTAGGATGTAAAGTCTCACAATAATGTGAAATGGTGAAAATTTATATCACGATAGATTAATAAAGAATTATTCATTACTTTTGCCTTATTTGAAATTGACAAATATTTTCCTATTTAATGAGAATTTTTACTCCTCATTGAGCAGGAATGTTAAATTATAGAATTTAAAGGGAATATTTATAATGCAGGGTAAATGTACATTTTTGTCTTTCTTTACAACTTGGTATGCACATGTTTCTAAAGACTAATTATTATCTATTGTAGATGTCCTCTGTACTACAACCTACCAAAAGACTGTACCTTGGTGAGGAAAGATGGTGCCTGTTGTCAGGAACCAGTCTGTAATTTCCACCAGACTATCACAAAAGCAGAGGGCACAGGAAAAGGTGTAACTTCTACTGGCATCGGTATGTTTCTATAAGGATGAATTTAATTGCAATGACTTCTTTGGGAAAATTAAGGTTTACTCATAACTAACAAACAAATTAAATGTTTTATTGTCAATCAAAGACACCTGTTAAGGCAAAACAATTAACATTAAATCCGTACTTTGATTACATTGATTGGAATGATTGGTGTGAACTCAGATAAAATTATATGCAAATGAAAATTTCTGTTAAGCTATTCTCAGAATCTGTGATTAGAAAGATTTAAAAGATAGCAAGGTAGACATGGTTTTGTAATACAAACTGTATTTCCTTGACAGTTTTCAATGCATGTGGAATAAGTGTATGCCACATAACTTACAGACATCAGTAGCAATTAAAAAATTGACAATGGAAATCTATAGGCAAATATAAACCATAAAAATCAGGACATTCAAAACACTTAATTCACATGATCATACTTATAACTTACAGCTAAATGTTTCTCCTTATGTTTCTCCTTATTTCTATTGTTGCTACCATACATGTACTTATTTATTTCCCACATGTAAATTTAAAAAGGTTACAATTGCGCATTAGCAAATTCCGGACACTGGCAACTTTTTACACCCAACATAAAGGGTAGGAGAAAATACAGAAATGATTTCCATTGGTTGATATATTTGTTCTTTCTAAATATAGCACCAAGCAAGCTTTTGAATAATAATAGCAAAAAATTCCGAGGTCCCCTATGTGCTCATAATAATGACAAAATGGGCAATTAAAATAACGTTAAAAAAGCACCCCCTTTTTTTCGACCAAAAATTACGCCCATGAACGCCGCACGAACCCCAATATTTTATTGGCTAAAATAAACATATGCATGTCAACACAAAGGTTCTGTGCCAAAGATATTAAAATTCAGGAAAGATCTATTTTTCAAAAATCGAAAACCAGGGTACCCCTATATGGAAAATTCATTGCGCATCAATACCCATTTGTAACCTTAAGTAATAAAGCTATTGTTTTCTGTAGATGTGTGTGTGTACAAAGGAAAGCAGTACTTCCAGATGCAGACATGGAGAGATGGATGTGATAAAATCTGTATGTGTATCAACTCCACCAAAGGATTATATCAGTGTGACTCCATGTAAGTAAAGAGTTGTAATAGATATAATCTAAGTACAAGACTTATTGCGTTGCCAGCAATGTGTTGTTAAGTCTGGTATAGAGGTCACTTTGGTACCACTCATAATGTTGTATCACATAGTCTTCTATCATCAGTTTCATTTTTACATTTATGAATTCTTAAGTTTAATCAAGTAAAAAATGAGCTCCCATGAAATCAGAAACATTGTGAGAATCTATTATACGTTTGCCATTATCAGTTTTGTTTTCAATGAGTTTGATTTAAGAGTTTGACATTGGTTCTTTCTTTTATAAACAGTTATATACAGTAAAACTCGTATATAACGAACTTGCTTACAATGAATTTATGCTTATAACGATTTTTTTTCATATTCCCAACCAAACTCCAACAATATTGATCAAAAATGTTGTGGATATAATGAATTCATTTATAACAAATGTTCTGATACTACGAACTTATTTTCAATTCCCCAATACACATTAAAAATGAGACTCTTATAAGGAACTGAAAAATGCTCAATGGTAAAGGCAATAATATAATAATAGGAGTTGCGGTGTGGCGGAATTAAAAATCAATACAATACTAAAAGTCAAATAAAAAACGATAGAGTATAAGTTGGTCAAAAGACCTTCTTCAGGGAAATAAAAACGTGGAGAAAAAAGAGAAACACCCGCACAGCACAAAGACAAGGACAAGACTGTCTTGTCCTTGTCTTTGTGCTGTGCGGGTGTTTCTCTTTTTTTGTCTTGTCCTTGTCTTTGTGCTGTGCAGGTGTTTCTCTTTTTTCTCCACGTTTTTATTTCCCTGAAGAAGGTCTTTTGACCATAAGTACTCGGGGCCCCTCTATCGTTTTATAAGTGATATGTTTTTGTGTATTTATAATTCGATTTTACCTTTTAAACTTGTGGCGTACCTGACTTTTAGTATTGTAAAGGCAATAATCAATGATTGAACTGACAAACTTCAAATGTAATTAAGGTTATCTAATGAAATAAACGTGAATTGTTGTTTTTTGATTAAAAATTATGTTAGATCATTAAGAGTTTATTTTATGTTAAAATGGCTTAATTGTAAATTAAATATCCATCCCCACATGTACAAAGCCTATAACGAATTTGTTGTATGACATAACGAAATTCGTTATATCAATACAATGAATTATGCTTATAACGATTTGTTTTCCCTGTTCCCCTGAAATTCTTTATAACCAAGTTTTACTGTATACAAGTATGACTATGTTGAATACTTAAAATTGAGCAAGTTATATGATGTACAATGTATGTTTTATTTAACAATTTTAGCAGGACTATTTTCGTGATTTTCATACGGCTTCTTTGATCTATTTTAGTTGCCCTGTTTACTCCAATGTACCAGCCAACTGTCATCTTACAGTACAGCCTGGTGAATGTTGTAAAAAGCCAATATGTGAATTTAAACAGCAGCATGGCAGTTTTTCTGGTATTGGATCAATCAGTGGTACTGGTGTAGGTCAGTAGAATGCAGATTTCTTTGTTAAAATATGAAAACTACTTGGCAATTATTGGAAAGCCAGATGCATATTATTATACTGATGCTGTCTAAAAAAACATAGAAGGATATTTGTTGGGTGCTAAGGAATTGTGTAATGCTTTGTGTAGACTCTGTCTTGTGCAGTGTTCAAATGCATTCTATTTTCTTCTATAAAAATGATGGTTTCAAAATAACAAAATGTTCCTCTTGCAATTCAAACCATCAAGATTTTAGCATGGTAACTTGGTTGAATAATATGCAGTTTAAATACTCTTATATTAACAATATAATGCTCCTTACTTTTGAAAAACATACACTTAGATTAACAATACAAGACTCCTTGATTTAGAAAAAAGCATGTGTCGATCTTCTTTCATTTTCATAACAGGCTTGAGTCCAACCACTCAGAAACCTTGTGTAGATCAGGTGACAACCTGTTCCCAGTACGGTACAGATATGTGCACAACATACAGTGGCTGGGCTGGTGATAACTGTCGTAAATTCTGTAACTTATGTGGTAAGGTTAATTCTGATTTTATTTGCAAGAATTTCCTTGAATACCGTATAAGTTGTTTTTTCGCGGGAGCTAAATTTCGCGGATTTCTAAAAATATGGAATATCTTTTTATTTTTCGTGGAATTTAATTTTAGCGATTTCCAATATAAGAGTATATACTGTACATACATGTATACTATTTATGAAATTTTATTTTCGCAGAACTATATTTTCGCGAATTGCAAACTATCCTGAACAAAGCGAAAATTAGATACCCGCAAAAAACCAACTTATACGGTATACAGGTAGACTGGTTAACCTACCAAAGTTATTTAACAATTGTGTAAAATTATGATATTTCAGTTTATCTCCAGAATTTTTGCCCAAGATGCTTTCATTTATCTCTAGCATTCAATAGGGAATATTTTAGTAAAATATTAACAATAACTGTATACTTTAATTTGGTTTATTTTAGAATAAATGAAAAATAACACAACATCCGTAAAGCAACAGAACATTGGAAAACACGGAACAGCTTTCAACATAGACAATTGGTTAATTTGCAATTTTACAAATTAGGATAAATGCATTATGTAAATGATTCAAAACCAAACTAAATATTTTATTAATATTTTTAGGTGGAGCTCCAACTTCCGGAAAGAATGGTAAGATTTTTTTTAACAGCAATATTGACTTCATATTTGAATTTCTATCAATGCTTTTTTATCCAAAGATGAAACAAAAATGTTCAAGGTAAAAAAAGTCACCATCAAATATAACAGGCGAAGTATGTAAAGTAAACTCATCGGACCACAATTCATGCTAAAGAAGTATGATTTTTTAACAGATTTATAAAGCATTTACACAGTCACATACACACATCTAAATCAAGTTGAGATATGGAATAAATGTACATGACATGACCTGCATAAAAAAAAATAATTCAAAATGTCCACAATGGAAACATCCAGCAGCCTTCAATGCAACCATGCAGTGGTGGGTGCTGAAGCCTTATGTCCCATCGGGGACGAAGAGGATAAGTAAAGTAAGTAAGTGGTGGGTGCTCAGCATCTTGCATTGTCCAAAAATAGAAATAGAAATAATACATAAGATTTTATACCAAGCCCAAAAATATCAGTGAAAGACCCATTCCTGGACATACAACAATCAACATAAAGAGTACATGTATGTTAATATTTCTTTGTCCATTTGAAGGTCAGATAATAATTGTGAGTTAATATTTCTTTGTCCATTTTAGATACGTGCCTATTCCAAGGTAAAGATTACCGTCAAGATCAGACGTGGAATGTTGGATGTGACACAACTTGTACCTGTGAAGATGCACGTTATGGTTACTACAGATGTACAAACATGTAGGACTTCCATTATTTATACCATGAACTTTTGTGACATATCAAATTTTAAGCAACCTTCTTTCTTCTGTGTCAAAACTGCTACAGAATCTGATTTTATATGATGCAATTATTAAAATTGTACATACTTCTATCAATGGAAACTTTCAGTCATTTATCAGAAATTTAGAGAGAAGATTGGAAAGAATTATCACTCTAACGTTGTCTATCAAAGTAAAAGTTAGGCAAACATATGCACTCTTTATAATAATTTCAGCTGCATCTGTATTTTACTTTTGTTAAAAAAATTATTTCAGTTGCCCACAATACAACAACCTTCCTAATGGCTGCAACATAGTTAGAAATGGTAGAGAATGTTGCCCGGTGGTAGAGTGTGACAGTGGATCCTTCATTACCTCTACAACAAACCTAAAATCTATAGGAAATGGAGGCTTGATACATGTGCTCCGACCTTCAGGAGGATTGCAGTATGTACTTCCTACTGGATTGACTGGTTCCACACCTGCTCCTGGTACTGGAGGAACTGGCTTCGTAGCTCCTAGAATACGTAAGTTTGGAAACTATACAGTTGGTGTTAATTAAGAAGCATGGACCGTTTAATTAAGATTAGAAATTTTAATCTGTTGTATTAATTGAATGTAATTTTGTGAGAATCTAAGATCCCTATCACGATTAGACATGTTAAAAAGAATAGATAATTACAAGTGTAAAACTAATTTTAATTTTCACCTATTTGAAATATTTACTCTCTCCCTTTTTCTATTGATAGAAAATAAAGACAATAAAACATTTTCTGTCTGGCAAATAAAAAAAAGAATTGACCTCTGTAGGTGATTTTACTTCAAAGCAATTGGCCATCTTTACTCCATTTACAAGTCTTTTAAAAATCTATATCAAACCTTGACACAATTAAGGAATGAATGAGCCTTATCTTTTGATTTCAGCTGGGTGTTTATACAGAGGGCGTCTATATGTACAAGACCAAGCCTGGGAAGATGGATGTGACTTCTCCTGTCTCTGTACAAATGCTTCCACAGCTACATATGCCTGCAGACTAAAGTAATTAAAGTAGTATAAATTGCTTGGAAATTGTGTTCATTAAAATCCTTATTACTGTGAAAGTACTTAAATTCGTGGGTACCAATTTTCGTGGATTGGGAGTAAATTGCATATTCGTGGATTCATGAATTGGTGGTTTAAAGAATTCTTTATCAAAAGCAATGTTTAATTCTCTGTTCGTTGAGAATTTAATTCTGTGGTTTGCCTGACCCACGAAAACCACGAAAATTGGTACCCCACGAATATTAATACTTTCACAGTAAATCATTAGTTTTGACATTGATAGCAACTTTCAGCAACAACCTGTAAAAGTACTGCAGTTCAATTGCATCATAGTTTTTGATTGAAAATAAAATGCATTTCTTAGATTCATTAATTTATGGTTTTATAGTGAATTCATTGTTGAAATCAATTCTTAACTTCTAATTTGTTATGAATTATATTTTATGGTTTATCTGATGCTCTAAAAACCATGAAAATTGGCACCCTATGAAAAATACTATTTTTACAGGAGAACATTTATCTTAAAAGAATTTTTTGGTATACATCATCTTTTTTTCTAGATGTCCAACCTATGGTAATATCCCAGCATCCTGTCACATGGAGACGGACCCTAACGAACCCTGCTGTCAAGCCCCAGTTTGTCAGTATGATCCCTTCACTGGCCGTACCTTCATTCCTATACCACAATTCCAGCCTGCAGTAACAGGAAGTGGACAGGTCAAACCTCCTACGTTAAAAGAACTACTAAATAGTACCCTGAGTGGAGGATCTGTGACGTTGTTCCCTACCGGATATACCCCTGCCCCTCCCACAGCTCTTACTGGTGTAACAGGGGATGGTGGTAAGTACTGCCCTCTTTGCTATTATAGCTTCAAATTTAAACAGTTCATACAGATAATATATAGATGTATACTGTAAACCAATTTTCCCCGTGCTATAAACTTTCACGAGATTCGCGGAAGCTTTGCATACGCGAATGTTTATAGCCGTGAAACAGTCTGAGTGAAAAGGTTGTAATGATGAAGAATTACGAAACCATGAAAGATAATCTCCGTGAAAATGTTCATTCTAAGGAAACCGCGAAAGTTTGTAGCCGCGAAAATTAATTGGTTTACAGTATGTAAATATGTGTTAAGTTGATTTCCACTTCTTGTTTTATATTTTGTCTTTCCTGCGAAAAAAGTGGTTGATCAGTTCATAAATATAGATTTTTGATACTTTTGTATTGTATTATAAGTCTTGGGCCAATGCAAGACGGTAAGCAGTGACCTATGGTCATGTTGAAGACTGCTTGCTGTTTTCCGTTGTGATTTTTTTGAATTGCTGTTTGTTTATGTTTGTTGTGTCGCGTACACTTATTCCACATCTCAATATCGTATATTATTCACTGGTACATAATTCATGCATAGTTTATATCAAGAAATTGTACAAGGTTTAACATTTTGTCTTGACACTCTGATTTTTTCCTTCTTAACAAGATATACAAGATGAGGTTACATTATAAGAGTGTCAAATCATGATATTCTGAGGTTGTAAATAAATTGTTATGTCTTGTATTAATTGATACTTTTAAACAATTGTACCTTAATTTCTGATTTATCACATTACAGGATTCTGTCTTTACAATGGAAAGCAATATAAACAGGGAGACACTTGGGACGAAGGCTGTGACTTTACATGTATCTGTGCTGATGCCAGTATTGGATCTTACAAATGTGTAGAAAAGTAAGTTCATTTATAGTGGCATAGTTGAATTTTTGTATTGTGAGTAGCAAAGTTATTTTAAAGGTGCATAGAACATATTTATGAAGCCTGATAGATGGAAAATAATATGATAAATGTAGAAACATACAAGTGACAGATTTGTAATGACTAAAGGCTGTAGACAGAATGAAAAAGATATTGTACATTGTATTAACATGGATCACACACACACACACACACTGTCCTCATTTATCATCTTATGTTCCTGACAAATACCTTTGTAAATATTTGCACTAAGAATGTTACGCTGATCGATATTTTTGCAAAGATTTTTACATTTGCAGTATTCCTTGCTGTTACATGTGCATACTTGGTGAATCTACCCAAAATAAAATCATCATAATTATTTTGTAGATGTGTACACTTTGGAAATCTTCCTCAGCCCTACTGTTACTTAGTTCAGGACCCATCTAATCCATGTTGTAAGATACCTAAATGTGAATTCAGACCAATCTTCATCACAAAACAAGGACTCCGAACAACTCCTGCTCCTGCAACAGGTTTTTATTAGCATAGTATAATAAAAATAAACATTTACAAATGGTTTAAATTTTAGAATTTCTTGTTTAAATGTGTTAGGGAGGTTAATTTTTGTCTCGCCTGCGACGAATGTCGCAAAAGGCGAGACTTAGGTATGGTGATTCCGGTGACGGCGGCGGCGACGGCGGCGGCTGCGTCCACAATTGGTTAAAGTTTTTGCTTAAGTCTGTTTTGTGTGAACTAGTTATGTTACACCATTGATATTTGGTATGCAGTTGCATCAGCATCAGTACAGATCAATTTCAAAAGCATTTCATCTGTATGCTCCTGCAGTCATGGTCTACTGACTTTGAAATTTTACACTGATTTTGCCGAGGTAAACCTTTCTTCTTACGTCTGTTTAATATGAAGCAGTTATGGTTCACCATTGATATTGGGTATGCACTTGCATTAGCATTAGTACAGATCAATTTTAAAAGCATTTCATCTGTATGCTCCTGCAGTCACGGTCTACTGACTTTGAAATTTTACAATGATTTGGCCGAGGTTAACCTTTTTTCTTATGTCTGTTTAACATGAAGCAGTTATGGTTCACCATTGATATTGGGTATGCACTTGCATTAGCATTAGTACAGATCAATTTCAAAAGCATTTCATCTGTATGATCCTGCAGTCCTGTCTACTGACTTTGAAATTTTACACCAATTTGGCCGAGGTTAACCTTTTTTATTACGTCTGTTTAACATGAAGCAGTTATGGTACATCATTGATATTGGGTATTCACTTGCATTAGCATCAGTACAGATCAATTTCAAAAGCATTTTATCTGTATGCTCCTGCAGTCACAGTCTACTGACTTTTTTGTGAAGTTTCTCATCTTTTATAAAACATGGAAATCAATCTTGGTATTGTTTTATTTTGCAAATATATTGATGATGAAAAATTCTGACAAATAAATACATTTCAAAAGTTTTTGCCTTTAAAGTATGCCAAGTTTTATCTTAGGATAAGCAATAGCAATTTAAAAATCTGCAAATGAAAACAGTCAACAACTTGGAACATGATTCAATGGTCATTACTCACTCTCTTACAATTGGCCCCAGATGAATATCTTTTGCAAATTGTTCAAAGCCAATCTACTGTAATGCCCAACAATATACTTTTGAATTTAGCATCATCAAAAGTTTGATATAGTCAGAATACTTAAGTAAGATGTTTTTTTTATTGCATTAAGTGTTCAAAATATTTCTTTAGATTATTGTGAGTATGGTGGTAAAAAATACCAGCAAGGACAGTCCTGGTATGATGGTTGCAGTTATAAATGTACCTGCGAGAATGCTTTGGGAGGAGTCTACAGGTGTATGCAAAGGTAATCAGGGGTAAATTCACTGAAGAAGGATGCTTCAGTAACCTGCCAAAGGTTGGCATTTTTCTCCTGGCTTGGATGTTCTCAGCTGAATGCAATATATAACTCGTGTTTGTTTAAAAAATTGTTCAACTCCTACAGCCATACTGATCAAGTCAAGTAATATTTATTTATAAAGTCGATACAGTTACAAAACAAATAACACAAGCTCTAATATAGTATTAATAAATGGGTGTTTTTATAATGGCCCTGTTATTTGTTCAAGGTCTGCAATAATGGCCCCGAGGTGTTTGTAATGGCCCGAGGCAACGCCGAGGGCCATTACAGACTCCGAGGACCATTATTGAAGACCGAGAACATATAACAGGGCCATTCTCAAATCACCCATTTCTTAATACTTTTATTAACCATCTATGAAAAAGGAGGCTCAGGGTGGAGAAGTGAGGTGGAACACATAATTTCTGACTTTGTCTCTGTTTCTTCAGAGAAAATTCTAAGATTTATCATTCCTGCTCTTTTCAATTTTTTATCATTAAAACTTGTTTGCCAAATATCTAATTATTATGCAAAGCAGGGCCGGATCCAGAAATTTTCGAAAGGGGGGGGGTTCCACATACTGAGTTCTGTGGGCCAAAAGGGGGGGGGGGTCCAGACCAATTTTGCTGAAAATCTACCCAAAAAATTTTTAATTTCGGAGGAAATGGGGGGGTTCCGGCCCCAGGAACCCCCCTGGATCCGCACTGCGAAGTATAAAAAGTTTAAATAATCTAAATAATTTAACTAATAAATTCGCAGGTCAAAAAACATTTTTATCAGTTCAACATTTTTCGGATAACTTATTAAGTGGACAAGATGCTGTAGACAATGGAATTTTATTTGATTTGATTTGTTAATTGATTAGTTATAATATTACAACCCATTTAGAAGTTCAATATTTTTAGGGACGAGTTGCTGTGTACAATTGAATTTGATTTGTTGAATAGTTACCAAATTACAACCCATTTCTTTCCCCAAACTAAAGTTTACCCCTTCAGCAGACAGCAAACTGACATGTAAACATCTTTAAAAATTGACAGGGTTTGGATAATTTTCTGCATATCAATATTTTATTAAAACTATTGACATTCAGAAGGTTTTTTGAAACCTGACAGAAACAGACAGAATCTAAGTACATTCATTGTATCTAGTAGGTTTATCTTCAGGTAGGAAACCATATTTTATACCTTGTTTATTTGTAAAAGGATTTTTTTTTAAATATCTTATGTAGAAAATAAATATATTAGCTTGTATGATAAGCGTAAAAAGACGTTTAAGAAAATATAATGAAAATATAAGGGTTACAAACGACCAAATTATGAAATATGAAATGAACAATAATACTGTTGTCTTAGACCTGCAGTCCATGTATAATCAATAATCAATTGATTAATTCATCAGAAATTGAAGTTGAACATAATTTCTAACATTGATTCGTCACTTTTTCAATGAATTTGTAATATTGTTTTTTAAAATTAATTAATGAATTAATGCTGAAATAAATATTGTTGGCCATTTTGTTTCCATCCATAATGGCCCTGTTTTCTGTCATAATGGCCCTGTCATAATGCCCTGTTTTCTCATAATGGCCCTGTTTTGCATTTCATTAAGTAAGGGCAGATAGACTAATAATATGCTTAGTTGGTTAATAATGAGCTTTTAAAACCGATATGAGCCTTATTTAAATATTGAATAAAGGCTTCTAGTATTGTATTTTAAGAAAGATTCATATAGTTCCACATATTTATTTTGTCTTATTAGCCTTTACTTGCACTTAAGTAATATTAGCCTGTAAGTTTTGAATTGCACTGAAGTATCATCCAGTACATGTATTAGCTGGCATTGAAAAAAATAGGTACATCCATATTTTCAAAAAATCATTCCTTACTGGGTTTCAGAAACCCAGAAACATACTACATGTATTCTTTATTTGTAGGTGTCCTGAGTACCAGAACATTAACCCTAACTGTAAATTTGTTCCTGATCCCAATGACCCATCCTGTTGTCAGATGCCCCAGTGTAACCCAGTAGGTAATACAACATCAGCCACAGGAACAATGATACCAACACCAGCCCCAACTGGAGTCTACCAAGGAGTAGATCATGGAACAACAGGTTGGTAACGAGGGTCTTATTTTTGACATCATATCCAATGTTAACTTTTGTCATAGTCCTAGAAATTATCGATATTGAACCAGCAATAGAATTGGGTTCAAATTAAACTTATTTTGCCACACGCAAATGTTCTGCAGATTTTGAAAATAAGTTTGAATAGGACATTTAATGGCATTTGACTACATTGTAAAAACCATTTTTTTTTATATTGCCATAAACATGTGTCTGTAAACTGTTTTAACAATTCTGTCACTGTTGTCAGCTATGTCACTGTCTGGAATATTTAGGTATAGTTGACCAATTGCAAACAAAATTGGATGTAATGACAAACTGCTGTGGAATGTTTAATTTTCATTCAATTTTAAAAATTCTTTTCATTGTATTCTTCATGAAATTTTGTGACAAATTGATATTTTGATAGTGTGAGGTATTTTGTTTTCATGAGATTCTTGATTTATGATGTCATAATTTTTAAACTGACAATTCACTTTATGAAATATTACAGGAATGTGTACCTACAAAGGAAAGAAATATTCTCAGGGAGAAAAGTGGTCTGATGGCTGTGACTTTAACTGTGAATGTAAAGATGCCGGCAGAGGATACTATGAATGTACTGACATGTAAGTATCACCAATATCATTGCTGTCTTAAATTGATTTCCTTTATATTGAGTTTACTACAAAACTATTCCAGGATTTTACTTGTCACAAAGTATACCGTATATCGGGTTATTTTGGTGGGGGTAAATTTTCATGTTTTTTTTGTTGTAAGATATAGGAAAAAAATTTGCGGGTTTTATTTTTGAGGTTTGTGAATGTGATTGTATATGATTTACATTAGATAGATAATTTCGTGGGATTTATTTTTTGCGGTTTCCATCAACCCGCGAAAATTAAACCACTGCGAAAATAACCGCTATACGGTATCCCCCTGTGAAGTATTTCTCCCCACCTGATATACAAAGGAACTAAATGGTGACAGTCAGACCCCAAATACTGTACTTGATCTTGAAAAGAAAAATGGCCTTTAAAATTTCTACAAAAACTATGATAATGATAACCAAAAATGGACCAAATGTCATCAGCAACATGTTGACAGCTGCTCTTAATGAAAAAGTGGTGAGAATTTCTCTCTCAGTAGTTTTAGAATTTTTTTTCATATACATGTATTTGTGTTCTGTTAAGTGTAAGAATTTAAGGTCAAACACACTTACACATGTATATGTGAGTGAGTGATTAAAAAATTCTAAATGAAAGAATTAAAAGTAAAAGCCCGACCACCGAAGACTGAAACCAACAAATTTTTGGCTGGGCTGGCTAAAATTTATTAAAATTTGACTGGTTATATAGTAAAAAGGGGTAGATTCAAATCAGGGCTGGTTACATTCTCAGTGAACTTCTATCCTTATTTAATGAATATGCATGATCCTGTGTTCTGTATTCTCCTCTTGTATTTTGAAAACATATTTTGTAATTTCTTTTATTATAAGGGCTTTATTCAAAGTAAGCTGTTATTAATGTTATTTTTTAAGGTGCCGACGTTACAATAACCTCCCAGCACAATGTACACTGGTGACTGACTTCACCAACCCATGCTGTAAAGTACCTGATTGTGACTTCTCTGCAACAACCGCCAGCATTGTAGGAATCAAAACTGACGCTCCTAATCCTATTCCAATTCTATCCCCAGATAAACGTAAGTGTTAAAGATTCTATACCTGTTTCATGTTACCCAACTATACATAGTTTTAGGTTTACCCTTGAACATTATTGGCTGGATTTCATGGTTTGAAAAATCAAGATTATAATTTGGTGAATGACGGGTGCTGGGCGACTAGGAAATAATTTTTGTAACAGTTTTCTCAGCAACTACTAATCACAGTGGGATTTGATTTAAGATCTGTTGCCCACATACTGCATGTTTTATGAAATCTGCACATTTTTGACTTCGAAAGATTTTTGTCTCGCCTGCGAAGCAGAGCGGGACATAGGTGTTACTTTACTGGCGACGGCGGCGGCGACGGCGGCGTTAACTTTTTGGAAAAGTTTTATGAGCACCTCCATATCTCAAGAACTATAAGTCCTAGGTTGATGAAACTTGGTATGCATATGCCCCAGTAGTAGCTTAGCACAGTTGCATCCCCATCTTTTGACCTTGACCTTGATTTTATGGTTGAGTGACTTTGACAATTTTCAATACATATAATAGCAATGGAAAAGTTTTGCGAGCACCTCCATATCTCAAGAACTATAAGTCCTAGGTTGATGAAACTTGGTATGCATATGCCCCAGTAGTAGCTTAGCACAGTTGCATCCCCATCTTTTGACCTTGACCTTGATTTTATGGTTGAGTGACTTTGACAATTTTCAATACATATAATAGCAATGGAAAAGTTTTGCGAGCACCTCCATATCTCAAGAACTATAGGTCCTAGGTTGATGAAACTTGGTATGCATATGCCCCAGTAGTAGCTTAGCACAGTTGCATCCCCATCTTTTGACCTTGACCTTGATTTTCTGGTTGAGTGACTTTGACAATTTTCAATACATATAATAGCAATGGAAAAGTTTTGCGAGCACCTCCATATCTCAAGAACTATAGGTCCTAGTTTGATGAAACTTGGTATGCATATGCCCCAGTAGTAGCTTAGCCCAGTTGCATCCCCATCTTTTGACCTTGACCTTGATTTTCCGGTTGAGTGACTTTGACAATATTCAATACATATAATAGCAATGGAAAAGTTTTGAGAGCACCTCCATATCTCAAGAACTATAGGTCCTAGGTTGATGAAACTTGGTATGCATATGCCCCAGTAGTAGCTTAGCCCAGTTGCATCCCCATCTTTTGACCTTGACCTTGATTTTCCGGTTGAGTGACTTTGGTTATTTTTATTGCATATATTTGCAATGTTTAAGTTCTATAAACATCTTTTGATCTCAGAAACTGAAAATCCATGTAAATTCAAAATATAATGGAAGTAAGAAAGAATAATTGTTTCTGATGGTGCCGGCAGGCGAGACATACTTTAGTGTTAACTCTTGTTATTATTAAATTTATTTTTAAAGCACTGTTCAAGAAATCTTCCTCACATCATATCACATTTATTTTGATTATCATCAATTTTAAGATAATGGCTTATAATGAAGATTATAAAGAAATGGATATAATATGTATAATTGTTTGTTAAACAGAGTTTTGTGAGTACCAAGGAGCCAGATACTACCAAGGTCAGACCTGGGCTGATGGGTGTACCCTGAGATGTAGGTGTGATGACGCCTCCAGAGGTGTATATACCTGTAGCGAAAGGTACACAACTCAACAGATTTTAAAAATTTCAGTTATACAGATCAGTTTGTATATATTGTCACTGTTTGTTGTAAAGTGAATTAGAAATTATTTCTCCTATTATCATATTTTAGTCACACACAGCCAGGAATTCTTTTTTAAATTAGAACTTTCACCAATGAAAATATACCTTAGATTTATATTTTTTTGAACTTGTATTTGGTAATGGATTTAAGATGAAAATGATGGATGAAACAAATAATTTATGAAGGATATGGAGTAAATGAACATGAGACCACAACACATATGTTAACTCCAACTGTTAATTTAGTACCATTTAGGCACAGTGTTTAATTTTCTTTGAAAGATCATGTGCAACAATGAAGACATATCTTTATGCATATTAACAATGATAGTTAGATTATTTTAAAACCTTTTTGCAATGCATATGATACTTGTGTCATACTGGTACTTTAATCTCATATTATTACTACTTTTCATGATGTAGAATTGTAATCTTTTTAAATTGATTATTTCAGATGTCCAACTTTCCCTGTGAACTCAGCTATTTGTAACATGATATCTGACCCTAATGACCCTTGTTGTCTGGTTCCTGATTGTCCTGCTCCTACTGGTGCCCCTGGACAAATACCAACTTTAGCACCTGGCAAGATCAATGGCAACATCAACATTCCTACCCCTGCCCCAGGATCCTCTGTTTCCCCACCATTGCTAAGTAAGTCTATACACCAACAAAACAATGAAGTTTCTTTACAGTTGAAACAGTCCCCCCTAAGCTAATATTGTTTTACTGAAATACCATAGTATAATGCTATGAAATCAAATCATTTGTAGATAAGCAAGAAAACAAAAAAATATGATTTTTGAAAATGACAATAGTAAGTTATTATTTTGTTTTAATTAAAACATAGAACCCAATGAGAAATGACCCACTGCTAAATAAAATATGATTTTGATACAGATGCAAAAACTTTTCCATTGTTTATGATAGAAAAGAAAAAATGACATAGAAGCATATGAAATACTGATTTTTCTTAGTGAAATAAAATCTGGTAAAATCACAGTATGAAATCAATAGAATATTTTCACTCTTGCATCTTTTCCTGCCAAATTGACAATTATAATGTCGTGAATCGTATTGCGTCCTCGGCATGAATGCTGATGTCTAAATTATTACAATAATATATTTGTGTTTTATCTGTGTAATAAAAATGATAATTAATAAGGTCTCAAGAATAACCAAATATGATCACTTATACGGGAATGCAACTTAAATTTAGGTCTGTGCACTTATTAAATCAGATGTGTTCACCACACTGGTGATGGATGATATTTTGGTTATTTACTCCAACCCAATTTATTATCCTTTAAATCTTCAACACATATTCATTTGTCAGATATTCTTTGTAATTCATATTACAGTTATTTGGATGTATTTATCTAGTAATTATTTTTCTTTCAGCTTTCTGTGTATACAAGAGTCAATCCTACAAACAGGGTGAGAAATGGATGGATGGCTGTGACTATTCCTGTGTATGTGTTGATGCCTCAAAGGGAAAATATGAATGCAATGAAAGGTAAATCCTTTATTTTCCATCAATACGACATTTAATTTCATAGTATGCACATGTTTCTAGAAAGAATCAGTGTAAATTGATTTTCATGGTGTCTGTCAATCACAATAATTGCTACCTCACATAAAACAATCAAAACCACAGTCATATAAAATTAGCCAAAGATGTAAAAATTATTCTTCTATTTACATAAAATAATCAAAACCACAGTCATATGAAATTAGCCAAAGATGTAAAAAATATTCTTCCATTCACGTAAAATAATCAAAACCACAGTCATATGAAATTAGCCAAAGATGTAAAAAATATTCTTCCATTCACGTAAAATAATCAAAACCACAGTCATATGAAATTAGCCAAAGATGTAAAAAATATTCTTCCATTTACAATACCATTGAATATTTCAAAGCACAACTTTGATTAAAGGCAGTTTATGATAATGTGAAGATTGGGTTACAAATATTTGGCCTTTTTATAACATGATAGAACTAGACTAGTTTGATAATACTTATTCATCATACTTGTTTGCCTGCTATGAATGTTGCAAAAGGCGAAACTTAGGTATGGTGTGTCCGGCAGCTGCGGCTGTGGCCACAATTGTTTAAGTTTTATCTTGTGTCTGTTTAACATGTAGCAGTTATGGTACATCATTGGTATGTGGTATGCAGTAGCATAAGCATCAGTACAGATCAGTTTTAAGCATATCATCTGAATGCTCCTGCAGTCACAGTATACTGACTCTGAGATTTTATATTGATTTGGCCAATGTCAACCTGTTTTCTAAAGTCTGTTTAACATGTAGCAATTATGGTACACCATTGATATTTAGTATGCAGTTGCATTAGCATTAGTACAGATCAATTTTAAGGACGATTTATCTGTATGCTCCTGCTGTCAGGGTCTAATGACTTTGAATTTATACTCGTTTGGCTAAATGTTAATGTTTTTTCTTAATCTGTTTTATGTGAACAAGTAATGGTACACCAATGATATTTGGCATACAGTTGCATGTGCATCAGTACAGATCAATTTTATGAGTAATTGCCACTACTGTAGTCACTTGTAAGTGACTGTATTTGCATTTATAAACTACATTTTATACAGTGTCCAGCTCGACAGCCAAGACATATCTCTGTGTTGACAGTTTATTTCTTAACCTTAATCTTCTTCCAGGTGTTCAAGATATACAAACATTCCATCCAATTGTTTCCTTGTGAAGGATGCTTCCAACCCATGCTGTAAGAAGCCACAATGTACCAACAACCCAACACCAGGGTCTGTGACAGGATTCCCAACTCCTGGTCCAAATGGTCCAACACAGGCACCTCCAAAAGGCCAGAATACACCAACACCAGCACCAAGTACTATAGGTAAAATTAGACATATTATATGAAGCTGACTAAGATTGCAAAATGGATTTCAATGACTAAGAAGCTGTTCTATTTTAATCAATTTATTACAAGATTTAGTCTAAAATTGATAATGATTTTTTTTTAAAGGTCCCCTATAGGAGTTACTTTGGCATTGTCTGTTGTATTGTGGCATTGTCCTGTAGTGCCACAAACAATGATGTTACCATTTCTCAGGAGACTTCAAATGGTGTCAAGAGAGATTTGGAAAAGTGGTCCATGAAATTTTCACCCCTGATGATGATTGAACAGCAAACCTTTGTGTTAATAGCTCAAAGCATTAACTACACCACCTGCATTACTTGGTAATATTTTTTTTCTAGATAAATGTGTGTACAAGGGAACAGCCTATTCTGAAGGCCAGCAATGGTATGATGGGTGTGGCCTGAAATGTATTTGTGAAGATGGACCTGCAGGGGTATACAGATGTAGCCAGAGGTATTAGTTCTTGTTATACTATTTCCATACAAATGTCAAAATGGAAAAAAAAATAGCATTGTAAGGACTGGTTAAAATTACATTCTTTAGGTTTTTTAGGAAAAAAATGTCTACTAAAGTAATTGGTAATGTCCTATTATACAGTTTAAATTTAAAACAAAGGTTGTCTTTATTCTTCACAACACCAGATTTGCCAAAAAAATGGCAAAAATGTTTATGCATGAATAATAGAATATAATGAGATGTGGAATAAATGTATGTGACACAGCTCACATAAGAATCGTAATTAAGAAAAATGGTTAACTGCCAGCAGCCTTCAACGAGTGCTTTGTTATGAAGTTATTAAGTTGACTGAAGTATATCAAGAGTTATGGTGTGAAATGGTCACAACCCATACAAAAACATCAATATGAACATCCCATGATGATAGTCATCTTTTTAATGCAGTTGGGTTATGAATATTGTGAAATGTATACTTACATGTATTATCTTTTAAAAGTAACAACATTTGTGTCTAAATCATTATTATGTATGATCTGTAAATCATGGAGAATCTCATTAACACTTCAATATTTACAGATGTATCAAATACAACAACCTTCCATCTACCTGTACTCTGATACCTGACCCTAACGACCCAATCTGTTGTAAAGCTCCTAAGTGTACCTACACTAATGGCACTGGATTTGCTACAGCGCCACCTGGTGTTATCTCTGGTGGTATCGTGACGCCAACACCACGACCTGGTTTCCAACCAACGCCATACCCAGGTTACACTGGACCTACCAGTGCCCCCACCCTTGCTCCACAGTACAAAGGTAAAAATTATGATATTCATTCTATTATCTGCCTGTCTGTCCATCTGTAGGTTTATACTTTAGTAGGTCACAAAAAGAACAGATATTAAAATATAAATTGTCTCTTGACTGTTTTGTTGACATGAAAATTCAAACCAGTTAATTTGATAAAAGCACACATAGTTACAATGTGGTGTGATCCAAGTAGAAGAGTCATAAATAAAACATATAGCATAACATATCATAAAACATAGTCAATATATTTTGAGTTACATGATAACAGTATGAGTATTAGACTTAATTGTGATTATATCTAACCTTTCTGCAGTTTTATGATGGTGATGAATAAGTCTTACTTTAAATATTGTATACTGGGCAGTGGGGGCTTTACCTTTTTAGCTCACCTGGGCAAAGGCCATGTGAGCTATTGCCATCACTTGGCGTCCGTTGTCGTCGTCATTAACTTTTCTTCAAACTTCTTCTCCTCTAGAACCGCTGCACAGATTCAAACCAAATTTGGTCTGGTGATACTTTAGGGTATCCCCCACAGAACTGTTGTGGGGATTTTTGATTCGTCGAAAAACATGGCCACCGTTGCTAAAAATAGACCAGGGGGGTCAGACTACTGTTTTTGGCTTGTAAATCAAAAAGTATAAGAGATAGATGAAATCTGATGCCACCCTACTGCTTCAGCATCAAAAGTTCTACAAAAGTCTTCATTTAGTCCAAGTTGTCAGATGATCCCTTATAGGGGTTACAGCCCCTTAAAGGTGAAAAAAAGCGTTTTTTCATGTTTTTGCCCTATAATATGAAAACTATTGCAGATAGAGAAAAGCTGTTGCTTGCTTAAATGTTCAGCTCATTTAGCTCTACAAAAGTCTCCATAGGGTCGAAGTTGTCAGATGACCCCTTATAGGGGTTACAGCCCCTTAAAGGTGAAAATAGCGTTTTTTTCATGTTTTTGCCCTATAGTATGAAAACTATTGCAGATAGAGAAAAGCTGTTGCTTGCTTAAATGTTCAACTCATTTAGCTCTACAAAAGTCTCAATAGGGTCAAAGTTGTCAGATGACCCCTTATAGGAGTTACGGCCCCTGAAATAATGTTTTTTCATTTTTTTGGCCTATGGAATGAAAACTATTGCAGATAGAGTGAAGCTGTTGCTTGCTTAAATGTTCAGCTAATTTAGCTGTACAAAAGTCTCCATAGGGTCGAAGTTGTCAGAGATCCCTTATAGGGGTTACGACCCCTGAAATAATAATTTTTCATGTTTTATGCCTATAGAAAGAAAACTATAATAGCAGATAGAGAAAAGCTGTTGCTTGCTTAAATGTTCAGTTCATTTAGCTCTACAAAAGTTTCAACAGGATCGAAGTTGTCAGATGACCCTTAATAGGGGTTACGGCCCCTAAAATAACCTTTTTCATGTTTTTGGCATATAGAATGAAAACTATAGCAGATAGAGAAAAGCTGTTGCTTGCTTAAATGTTCAGTTTATTTAGCTCTACCAAAGTCTCAATAGGATTGAAGTTGTCAGATGACCCTTATTAGGGGTTACAGTCCCTAAAATAACCTTTTTCATGTTTTTGGCCTTTAGAATGAAAACTATAGCAGATAGAGAAAAGCTGTTGCTTGCTTAAATGTTCAGCGCATAAAGCTCTACAAAAGTCTCCATAGGGGCGAAGTTGTCAGATGACTCATTATAGGGGTTACGACCCCTTAAAGGTGAAAATAGCGTTTTTTTCATGTTTTTGCCCTATAGTATGAAAACTATTGCAGATAGAGAAAAGCTGTTGCTTGCTGAAATGTTCAACTCATTTAGCTCTACAAAAGTCTCAATAGGGTAGAAGTTGTCAGATGACCCCAGTTACGGCCCCTGAAATAATGTTTTTTCTTTTTTTTGGCCTATGGAATGAAAACTATTGCAGATAGAGTGAAGCTGTTGCTTGCTTAAATGTTCAGCTAATTTAGCTGTACAAAAGTCTCCATAGGGTCGAAGTTGTCAGATGATCCCTTATAGGGGTTACGGCCCCTAAAATAATATTTTTTCATGTTTTTGGCATATAGAATGAAAACTATAGCAGATAGAGAAAAGCTGTTGCTTGCTTAAATGTTCAGTTTATTTAGCTCTACCAAAGTCTCAATAGGATTGAAGTTGTCAGATGACCCTTATTAGGGGTTACAGCCCCTAAAATAACCTTTTTCATGTTTTTGGCCTTTAGAATGAAAACTATAGCAGATAGAGAAAAGCTGTTGCTTGCTTAAATGTTCAGCGCATAAAGCTCTACAAAAGTCTCCATAGGGGCGAAGTTGTCAGATGACTCCTTATAGGGGTTACGGCCCCTAAAATAATGGTTTTTCGTGTTTTTGGCCTGTAGAATGAAAACTATAGTAGATAAAGAAAACTGTTGCTTGCTTAAATGTTCAGGTCATTTAGCTCTACAAAATATAGGGTTGACATCAAGACCAGGTGAGCGATTTAGGCTCCTGGGAGCCTCTTGTCTAGTTTCAGTATGATATTCTTTGGTATTCAATTTAATTGTCTTTAATGGATTTTAATTAAGATATTGTCAATATAAACAAAAATTTCTTTGAAAAGTATTTGTTAGTAATAAAAATATATGTAGGTGTGATCACAGGGACTTGCTCCCCTCTATCAATATTTTGTTAGAGTCAATGTGCGGTACGAAAAAAACACAAGGGAGATACTACTTTCACCACCCCCCTTTTCTTTAATTCGATTTTCTTTTAATAAATCATTGATCTCGTACCTTTTCTTATATAATTCGTTTCACAGATGATTTTCCTTTCCAAAACACCCAAATATATTTTCATTCATTGCATTTCGGCTTCAAAATCGAGCTTTGTTCGGGCGATTTTGTAAAATTTGGCAATCGCTTGGACATGAAAATGAAAGTACATTCTTGGGACTTTACCAATTAATGTAACGTAAAACGAAAGTAAAAACGTCATTAAAATTCATTCGGATTTCTTTCGAGTTTCGAGACTTTTCCTTGACGTAATACTTTTCATGTCCAAGCGATTGCCAAATTTTACAAAATTGCCCGAACAAAGCCCGATTTTGAAGCCGAAATGCAATGAATGAAAATATATTTGGGTGTTTTGGAAAGGAAAATCATCTGTGAAACGAATTATATAAGAAAAGGTACGAGATCAATGATTTATTAAAAGAAAATCGAATTAAAGAAAAGGGGGGTGGTGAAAGTAGTATCTCCCTTGTGTTTTTTTCGTACCGCACATTGACTCTAACAAAATATTGATATGGGGAGCAAGTCCCTGTGGTGTGATGAAACAAAATATTCACTTTTTGGGTAGAAAGCGTTCATTCAATTTTCTAGGTGTGATAGATTAGATGTCTTTTGTTACAGATGTTTGTGTGTACAAGGGTAAACAGTATGGGCAAGATCAGAAATGGCAGGATGGATGTGATTTTGACTGTGAATGTAAAGATGCTAAGAAAGGACTGTACAGGTGTACTGAAAAGTAGGTGACATTCTGTAGTGTAATTGTTTACTAACTTGAGTTTTTATGCATAGATTAGGACAAGTAGTTATATACATGTATTTCTTTATGAAATAAATTTTTAGGGATTAGATCACATACTGGAATTAAAAAAAAACTTGAAATTATATAGTTACTGATTTCCACCTTGCCATTTAAATTCCTGCATAGTTAGAAAGAGACAAAAGAATGTGAGTTCTTTCGTAAATAAGATAGAATTTGATTCTGAATGTTTTCATAGGAACTATGGGCATTAAAAAGTATATAAAACTATCCTTTAAAGTAAAATTTGATATAAAATATTCTGACAAAAATAACACCAAAATCTGAAGAAAAATTATATCCAATGGATAAGACTGGATTCTTTCCAATCTGGAAGAACTGAACTTGTTGCCATAGTGGAATTAATAAAATATATGTCCAAATTTGTGCTAATTTCATAAGTTATTTTTGAATCCTCCTTTCTAAATATAGAAATTTCCATAGGCAGATCCAGGGGGGTGGGGGGGGGGGGGGTGGGGGGCCAGTCTCCCCTTTTGGCAGAAAAATTTGGTTGAATATACAGGAAATCATTGAAGCAAGACCAAAGCGGGCCCCCTTCTAGGCCAGTCAGTGCGCCCCCTCTTTTCAGAAATTCTGGATCCGCTTATGATTTTATTCACAAAATATAAACATTTAGAGTATCTCATGCCCAGCTAAAAAGACAATGGTCCACTCGACTTGCTACAATATTATTCTTGAATTCTGCAATACACAATGCCTTAACTGTTAAAACTGTTAAAATTTTATTTTCTATTAATATGATGCATGTCTTGGAAATGGAATGATAATAGGCAAATTTAAAATAATGGTTTAGAAGGGGGAGGCCTATCAAGTGAGGTTTCCTCGGCTTGTATAACTCTTATTGCCTCCCTTCATTAGCCTAGCAATGGTAAGACTTGTTTGTGACCCCAAAAAAGTTCTCAGATTTCCTTTAAGTTTTGACAACACAAATAGTTTAGTATTGGTCATCATGAGTTAAAGTATGTAACCCATCGCACTTATCATTATTTTTATTAAAATTTTATATTCATTAAATGTTCCAAGGAAGAAAAGAGAATAATATTGTGTCCATTTACTTGCACCTGAACTTAAAAATAAACATGACCTACTTTTTATTAATCAAAAGATTAAGTAGGTGATTTCAGTTGAGCACATCACTCAATAAATATGTGCATTTAAACTCCAATAAACATACAAGATATTTACAGGGGAGATAATATTTTGTCCCGACGTTTCTGACTATGCATTGGTAATTCAAAATATATTTTGTAAGATATGCACAGAAAGTCAGATACCCCTGAAAAAAACGATATCTTTTCCTTACAATGCCAACTAGTATTGAAATGTAAAAGGTGTGGAGCGCAAAATTTTATTTAAAAAAAATTGGTTTCAGATGTCCCAAGTTTGTTGATATACCACAAGAATGTAAGCTAGCCAGAGATTACCAGAATCCTTGCTGTATGAAGGTCAGCTGTTCTCCATCATTGATACCATCAGCAGGACCTAATGTGTCCCCAACACCAGCAGGTAGGTCAAAGGTCTAGGTTTCTGTATGAAGGTCAACTGTTCTCCATCATTGATACCCTCAGCAGGACCTAATGTTTCCCCAACACCAGCAGGTAGGTCAAAGGTCTAGGTTGCTGCATGAAAGTCAGCTGTTCTCCATCATTGATACCATCAGTAGGACCTAATGTTTCCCCAACACCAGCAGGTAGGTCAAAGGTCTAGGTTGCTGTATGAAAGTCAACTGTTCTACATGACTGATACCCTCAGCAGGACCTAATGTTTCCCCAACACCAGCAGGTAGGTCAAAGTTCTAGGTTGCTGTATGAAAGTCATTTGTTCTACATGACTGATACCCTCAGCAGGACCTAATGTATCCCCAACACCAGCAGGTAGGTCAAAGGTCAAGGTTTCTGTATGAAGGTCAGCTGTTCTCCATCACTGATACCATCAGCAGTACCTGATCTATCCCCAACACCAGCAGGTAGGTCAAAGATCAAAGGTCAAACTTGTCATATTCCTCACTTGAAAGAATTTTGATAAAACTTTACATGGAGGAAATATACCATATGGAGATGTGCATGAAGAAATTTCTCTAGGCTTGAATTTAAGGGAGATACTTGGACCTTTTTAGGCAGTTTAGAGTCCAATATATAACAGTTTATTTTATTGGCTCACTCATATTTTCCTTGTTGTTATAGGTAAAGTCCATTGTAATACTTGAGTCTTACTTGATTTTATGCTTCTAGGACAATGTATGTACAATGGTGTACCATTTAATGAGGGACAGAAATGGAATGATGCCTGCGATCTTGTTTGTACATGTGAGAATGGAACCACTGGATACTATAGATGTAGTGACAGGTAGAAATATAAAATGTTTATTCATGTAATATAAAAAATGAAGGTAGTTAAATTCAGCTCCCATTTTGTTTCTCTAAGAAAATTTTCATTTCATTCTTCTTGCCTTTTATTAGCTCACATGACCCAAAGAGTCATATGAACTATTGCCATCACTTGACGTTTGTTGTCATCCACTGTTGTTATTGTTGTTAACTTTTCTTAAGAAATCCTCATTTCTGAAACTACTGAAGGAATTGCTTTTAAACTTTGCACACATGATCAATTGGGTGTCCTCTTTCAAGATTTCTGACTGCTGACTAAATAATGTGGCTACCTTTGCATGGGGGTCAGACCACATTTTTAGCTCACCTGGACCGAAGGTCCATGTGAGCTATTGCCATCACTTGGCGTCCGTCGTCGTCGTCTGTCGTCCGTTAACAATTTTTCAAAAATCTTCTCCTCAGAAACTACTGAACAGAATTTAATGAAACTTGGTATGAATGATCCTTAGGGTGTCCTGCACCAAACTTGTGTTTCGATTTATGATCCGTCAAAAAACATGGCCACCGTTACTAAAAATAGACCAGGGGGGTCAAACTACTGTTTTTGGCTTGTAAATCAAAAAGTATAAGAGATAGATGAAATCTGATGCCACGATACTGCTTCAGCATCAAAAGTTCTACAATAGTCTCCATTTGGTCGAAGTTGTCAGATGATCCCTTATAGGGGTTACAGCCCCTGAAAGGTGAAAAAAAGCATTTTTTCATGTTTTTGGCTTAAAGAATGAAAACTATTGCAGATAGAGAAAAGCTGTTGCTTGCCTTAATGTTCAGCTCATTTAGCTCTACAAAAGTCTTCATAGGGTCGAAGTTGTCAGATGACCCCTTATAGGGGTTACAGCCCCTAAAAGGCGAAAAATAGTGTTTTTTGCCTATAGAATGAAAACTATTGCAGATAGGGAAAAGCTGTTGCTTGCATAAATGTTCAGCTCATTCAGCTCTACAAAAGTCTTCATAGGGTCGAAGTTGTCAGATGACCCCTTATAGGGGTTACAGCCCCTTACAGGCAAAAAATAGTATTTTTGGTCTATGGAATGAAAACTATTGCAGATAGAGAAAAGCTGTTGCTTGTTTTAATGTTCAGCTCATTCAGCTCTACAAAATTCTCTTTAGGGTCGAAGTTGTCAGATGACCCCTTATAGGGGTTACAGCCCTTAAAAGGCGAAAAATGGTGTTTTTTGCCTACAGAATGAAAACTATTGCAGATAGGGAAAAGCTGTTAAAAGCTTAAATGTTCAGCTCATTCAGCTCTACAAAAGTCTTCATAGGGTCGAAGTTGTCAGATGACCCCTTAAAGACGAAAAATAGTGTTTTTGGTCTATAGAATGAAAACTATTGCAGATAGAGAAAAGCTTTTGCTTGCTTAAATGTTCAGCTCATTTAGCTCTACAAAGTTTTTCATAGGGTTGACATCAAGACCAGGTGAGCAATTTAGGCTCCTGGGAGCCTCTTGTTGGCTTATATCAGAAAGTATAAGAGAAAGAGATAATTTGATGCAACCTTCTTACCTGCGTCGGCATCGAAAGCTCTTTAAAAGTCTCAATTGTGTTAAGTAGAATAGTTTTAATTTTTTTTTGTCTAATAGAATGAAAACTACTGCAAATACATGTAAAGGAAAGCCGTTGCTTGCCTAAACTTTCAACTCATTAGGCTCTGAAAAAGTCTCCATTGTGTCCACAATTTTAAATAACCCATTATTATCACGTTGGTAGATGATCCATTATTAGTGTTTTGGCTTTTTAAAGGGTGTAAAAGGTTTTTTTTTCATGTTTTTGGTTTATAGAATGAAATTTATTATTGCAAAGGAAATAAGTTTACGGTAAGAAAAAAATCTTGATTTCTTACTAGTCATTTACATTTGCTTGACATTTTTTTTAAGGTGTCCAAAATACCCTAATGTACCAAGTTATTGTACCATGGAAACTGATCCTAATGATCAGTGTTGCATGAGACCCAGATGTAAACCAGTACCTCCAACTGATGCACCAACACAAAAGCCCACAATATCACCATACAGAACACCGGGACCAGGTTATACTTACCCACCAGGAATGGTACCCACACAGTACCCAGGTCAAACATTTGCACCAGGAATGGAGCCAACTTTATCACCTTACAAGCCATTCCCACCAGGGCTATCACCAACTATCTCACCATACTTGACACCAGGACCAGGGGTAACTTATCCCCCAGGCAAGGTCCCTACTATGTATCCTGGACAGACATTCCCACCAGGTCAAGCACCAACATTAGCCCCCTACCTGCCGTACCCTCCAGATCTTCGACCTACAGCGTCACCTTTCCTCACACCAGGACCACACTACACATACCCACCAGGAAAGGTCCCCACTCAGTTCCCAGGCCAGACTTTTGCTCCAGGGAAGGAACCAACTTTGGCACCTTACAAGCCGTTCCCACCAGGATTACAGCCAACAATGTCTCCCTACCTTACCCCAGGTCCAGGCTACACTTATCCACCAGGACGTGTACCAACCCAATACCCTGGACAGACGTTTCCACCAGGAAAAGAGCCCACGCTGTCTCCATTTCTACCATTCCCACCTGATTTGAGACCAACTTTATCACCGTACCTTACCCCAGGTAGGATCTTTTTAGAAAACTCAAAATTGTAAATGTAATCAGTTGATCGTGAAAATATGTAGTAGAATTCCTCCCAAATTTTGACTTCACATATTGCTGAAAAGCATTCTTATAGCACACTTATCTACCGGTATTAATTATATTGTTCATGCAAACTAAACTCTTAAAAACAAATTTCTGTACAAATAATTCTTAACATACCCTTTTAAAGAAGATATGTATTTTATTTTTTAGGGATCACTTTCTTTCAAGTTCTTTTTGTTTTGCATAAAAAATGATATTTTGCAAATGAAAAATTACTTTTATAACATAAAATGTATAACAGAATAGATATGGAGTATATACATGTACATTTTTGTATGACTTTAATCACATTTTGAAAATTAAAGAAAACAAACAGCACTTTTATTGCTGTTCTTATTCATTCTAAAGTTGCAGGGAGGCCTCCAACATGGAACAAAAGCTTGCAATTCAAAATTTCAGTGTTATCAACAATATTTTTCTTGTGGTGATAATTTTGGCTTGATTTGCAATCACAAAATAATCCCTTATAACTATAAAGCACAGAAAAGGAGTGGAGACTAAAAGATATCAAGTTCAGAAAAAAATCACTGCATAAAAACTTTTGTTAGTCTTTATTCAAGTGCTATTTTTACTTCAATCACATTAAACGATAAAAAAATGTAGCATACTCTTTTTACACATGTTTTTTTCTACAATTACATGTAACAGAATATGAATAGTCATAGAACTACTATTTACATTTTACACATACATATATGAGTATACATGTATTTTCAGGCCCAGGATATACTTATCCCCCTGGCAAGGTTCCTCCTACAAGCTACCCAGGAGAAATCCCAACCTTATCACCATTCAAGCCTTTTCCACCAGACCTAATGCCAACAGCAGCTCCTTATCTAACCCCAGGACCAGGAGTTACATACCCACCAGGCAAGGTACCACCAACAAGCTATCCAGGAGAGATACCCACATTAGCACCTAACAAGCCTTATCCACCAGGATTAGAGCCAACTCTATCACCATACCTGACACCAGGCCCAGGAGTAACTTATCCTCCAGGCAAAGTCCCCACACAGTATCCTGGACAGACATTCCCACCAGGAAAGGCACCAACTTTAGTCCCAAATATGCCATATCCTCCTGGTTTAATGCCAACAATGGGACCGTACAGAACTCCAGGACCAGGTTACACATATCCACCTGGAAAAGTCCCAACTCAGTTCCCTGGACAAACATTTGCTCCTGGCATGGAACCAACATTATCTCCATTCAAACCATTCCCTCCAGGTTTACTGCCAACTCAGGCTCCATACCTTACACCAGGACCAGGTTATACTTACCCACCAGGAATGGTCCCCACACAGTACCCAGGACAAACATTTGCTCCAGGAAAGGAACCCACACTGGCACCATACAAGCCATTCCCGCCTGGACTTGGACCAACCATTTCACCATATCTGACTCCAGGACCAGGCTATACCTACCCACCAGGCAGGGTGCCCACACAGTATCCAGGACAAACCTTTCCTCCAGGCAAAGTACCAACATTGTCACCTTACCTGCCCTTCCCGCCAGGTTTAATGCCAACAATGGGTCCATATCTAACACCTGGACCAGGCTACACTTATCCACCAGGAAAAGTCCCACCAACAAGTCGACCTGGAGAAATACCAACATTATCACCATATAAACCATTCCCACCAGATCTTCTTCCGACTCAGGCTCCATACATTACACCAGGATCAGGTTATACTTACCCACCTGGAAAAGTTCCAACACAATATCCTGGACAGACATTTATGCCAGGAAAGGAGCCCACACTTTCACCAAACAAGCCATTCCCACCTGATCTCTTGCCAACTCAATCACCATATTTGACACCAGGATTTGGATACACCTACCCTCTAGGAATGGTCCCCACAAAGTACCCAGGCCAGACATTCCCTCCTGGAAAGGAACCAACATTAGCTCCAAACAAACCTTTCCCTCCAGGACTTGGACCAACCATTTCACCATACTTGACCCCAGGACCAGGCTACACTTATCCTCAAGGACAAGTCCCACCAACAAGTTATCCTGGAGAAATTCCAACATTGTCTCCTTGGGCACCATTCCCTCCAGGACTAGGACCAACTATTTCACCTTTCCGTACACCTGGACCAAACTACACATATCCACCAGGTCAAATTCCACCAACGAAATTTCCAGGAGAAATCCCAACACTGGCACCAAACAAACCTTTCCCCCCTGGATTATTACCAACAATTTCACCTCTAGCTACACCAGGCCCAGGCTACACCTATCCACCAGGAAAAGTTCCAACACAATATCCTGGTCAGACATTCTTGCCAGGGAAGGAACCGACATTATCTCCATATCAGACTTTCCCCCCAGATTTGAGGCCAACAATGTCACCATACCTAACACCAGGACCAGGAGTTACTTACCCACCAGGAAAGGTCCCAACACAATACCCTGGACAAACATTCCCACCAGGCCAAGTACCAACTTTATCACCTTATCTTCCATATCCAGCAAATCTCTTACCAACTCTAAGTCCTTACAGAACTCCAGGACCAGGCTACACCTATCCACCAGGCAAGGTTCCACCTACCAGCCGACCAGGTGAAATTCCAACACTATCACCTTACAAACCTTTCCCTTCAGATCTGCTACCAACAGCCAGTCCATACTTGACTCCAGGACCAGGTTACACTTACCCACCAGGCAAAGTACCAACGCAGTATCCTGGACAGACATTTGCCCCTGGCAAAGAACCAACACTGTCTCCATTCAAACCATTCCCACCAGGTCTTCTACCAACTATAGCTCCATATCTAACACCAGGGCCAGGAGTAACTTATCCACCAGGAAAAGTCCCAACTCAATATCCAGGACAAACCTTTCCACCTGGCAAAGAACCAACTCTTGCACCTGATAAGCCATATCCACCAGGCTTGTTGCCAACAATCAGACCATATTTCACTCCAGGACTAGGCTACACATACCCACCAGGCAAAGTACCACCAACAAGCTATCCAGGTGAAATACCCACACTGGCACCATACAAGCCATTCCCTCCTGGACTTGGACCAACCTTGTCACCTTATCTAACCCCAGGACCAGGCTACACATATCCTCCCGGAAGAGTACCACCAACATTGTATCCAGGACAAATACCAACCTTGTCACCATACAAACCATTCCCCCCAGATCTACTGCCCACAGCCTCACCATACCTGACACCAGGACCAGGAGTAACTTATCCCCCAGGCAAGGTCCCTACAAAGTTCCCTGGACAGACATTCCCACCAGGGCAAGTACCAACACTGCCACCATATCAGACATACAGACCAGATCTTCTACCTACAGTTGCCCCATACTTCACACCTGGACCAGGTTACACCTATCCACCAGGAATGGTCCCTACACAGTACCCAGGGCAGACATATGCTCCAGGAAAGGCACCAACTCTACCTCCTTGGGCACCTTTCCCACCAGGCCTTGGACCAACATTATCACCTTACAGGACCCCTGGACCAAACTACACTTACCCACCAGGCAAGGTCCCAACACAGTATCCAGGGCAGACCTTCCCACCAGGCAAAGAACCAACTCTATCTCCGTACCTACCATTCCCACCTGATTTGTTGCCCACCAAGTTCCCATATCTGACACCAGGACCAGGAGTAACTTACCCACCAGGTAAACATTAATTTTTTATAAGTAATGTACATTAGGCATACATGTGATTCTCCCGCCGGGAGACGAAACCTCTGATTTTTTGTGTAATCTCCTGCTTTTTCAAGACATGGCAAAATTTTAATTTTATAGACATTTTAATTGATCAGTCATAAAACATTTCCGGTGTCTTAGGGGTTTGTCAATTAGGTAGGCATTAAATTAACAGGTATAGGTGTTAATTAAAAGTTTATTGCCATAAATTACCTGATGATTGTATAAACAGTTTGAGATTAATCAGTGAAGCCATGTATATTTGGCACACGCTAGTGCCCTCAATCGACATTGAAATGCAATTTTAATGAGCGTTGAAAATCTCCCGCTTTTTTGTCCAATCTCCACCCAAAAAATTCAAATCTCCAGCTTTGTCATCACAGATCTGTCACATGTATGATTAGGCATTATTTCAACATGTTTCTTTACATCTCTACATCCTTACTGCCATGTTAAATAAGACAAATAAAGAAAAGTTTGTAATTGTTTTGTAGATTAAAAATGCTTTTGTTTCTATTGAATAGAGACATTCAATTTTTAAACTTTTTAAACTATTATATTAAGAGAGTATTTTATAATTTCTTTAAGATATTTGTATAAAAAAGATTTAGTTTAAGTTCAATTTCAAGATGGTGAAACAGATTTCTTTTATTTGAAAAATAAGATGAATTCAGTTCTTTTGATTTTTTCCTTTTTTGATTTTTATTTTTTTCTACAAATCTCAAGCAAGCAGCTCATCAAAATTTAACAGCCCTGTTATGGGTCTTTTGAAAATAGTTATTCTGTGTCATTTTGATTATTCTGAAGAAGTTTTCTCTGTGCCTATGTATCTCTGACAAGTTAAAAACCAATGGCAGATCACCTGCTTAAAGGATTTTTTAAGTTTTATTATGAAGGTGATACTTATAACTTAAATGCATTAATTTTGGCTGGAAAATAATTAATGGTTTGGACAAGGAAAATATTTTTGTAACTGTTTTCTCATCAACTTCTTATCACAGCCTTTTATATTTGGTACGCAGCATCAGCATGTAGTCAAATATCATGAGATTAGATTTTAAATCAGTTGCTTTATCTGTTTCCTGTTAAACCAAGTTTAGAGAGCCGGTGGTGTAGTGGTTAACGCGTTGGGCTACTAACACCAAGGTTCGTGGTTTGATCCTCGTCCGGGGTGAAAATTTCATGAACCAATTTTCTGACTCTCTCTTGACACCATTTGCGAGGATGGTCTCAAGGAACGATGCTAGTCCTTCGGAAGGGACGAAAAAAGGTTGTCCCGTGTATGTGGAGAGCAATGCCCCATGCACGTTAAAGATCCCTTTGTAGAGTTCGATAAGAGTAGGCTCAATGGGGGCCGCTGCAAAGGCCACACTCGCAAACTGCTAGCTGGAGAGGGATTTACATAAGCATTAAGCTTGTTTCCTAATCCAGGATAAATAAATATGTTTAAACTAAACCAAGTTTGATCATTCTTTCTGTCTTTTACCCATGTTCCTCTTTTCAACTTTTTTTTTTATTCTTCAGGGAAGGTACCAACTCAGTACCCTGGTCAGACATATGCTCCAGGAAAGGAACCAACATTGGCACCCTACCAAACCTATCCACCAGATATGTTGCCAACATTGAGACCTTATCTAACACCAGGACCAGGAGTAACTTATCCACCAGGCAAAGTCCCACCAACAAGCTATCCTGGAGAGATACCCACATTAGCACCTAACAAGCCTTATCCACCAGGATTAGGACCAACTGCTTCACCATATTTGACACCAGGACCTGGCTACACTTACCCACCAGGAAAAGTACCCACTCAGTTCCCAGGACAAACATTTGCTCCAGGAAAGGAACCCACACTTTCACCATATAAACCGTTCCCACCATATCTGAGACCAACAGTTTCGCCATACTTGACACCAGGACCAGGTGTAACTTATCCCCCAGGAAAGGTACCCACACAGTACCCTGGACAAACATACCCACCAGGTTTGGCTCCAACTTTGGCTCCAAATCTACCATATCCACCAGATCTTCTACCAACACTGAATCCTTATCTCACCCCAGGACCAGGATATACCT
Source organism: Arcuatula senhousia (assembly GCA_963971305.1). Lineage (NCBI taxonomy): Eukaryota > Metazoa > Mollusca > Bivalvia > Mytilida > Mytilidae > Arcuatula > Arcuatula senhousia. The sequence continues at coordinate 13,850,844 of OZ020306.1, forward strand.
ATCCACCAGGCAGAGTGCCCACACAGTATCCAGGACAGACCTTTCCTCCAGGACAGGCACCAACTTTGTCACCTTATCTGCCATTCCCACCCGGTCTTAAACCAACCATATCACCTTATTTGACACCAGGACCAGGCTATACCTATCCTCCAGGGAAAGTACCACCAACACAATACCCAGGCCAGATACCAACATTACCACCATACCAACCATTCCGTCCAGATCTCTTACCAACAATGTCTCCATACAGAACACCAGGACCAAACTATACATATCCTCCAGGAAAGGTCCCACCAACAAGTTACCCTGGTGAAATTCCAACACTATCACCATACAAACCATTCCCACCAGATTTGTACCCAACAGCTTCTCCATACTTGACACCAGGTCCTGGAGTGACGTTCCCACCAGGCAAAGTACCCCCTACATTATACCCAGGACAGATTCCAACACTAGAGCCTTATAAACCATATCCACCAGGACTTGGACCAACTATATCACCATATTTGACCCCTGGACCAGGCTACACATATCCACCAGGAAAAGTACCACCAACACAATTTCCAGGACAAATTCCAACTCTTCCACCTTTTAAGCCATTCCCTCCAGATCTCCTGCCAACACTGAGTCCCAGTCTAACCCCAGGGCTGGGGTACACCTACCCACCAGGCAAAGTACCACCAACCCAATTTCCTGGTCAGATACCAACATTGTCTCCATATCAGACTTTCCCACCAGACTTGAGACCAACAATGTCACCATACTTAACACCAGGACCAGGAGTTACATACCCACCAGGCAAGGTACCACCAACAAGCTTTCCAGGAGAGGTACCCACATTAGCACCTAACAAACCATATCCACCAGATCTTTTACCAACTGCATTCCCATACCTGACACCAGGACCAGGGTACACTTACCCACCAGGCAAGGTCCCAACAGCTTACCCAGGTCAAACATTTGCACCAGGCAAAGCTCCAACAATGCCACCATATCAGACCTTCAGACCAGACCTACTACCAACCTTAGCTCCATATGCTACACCAGGTCCTGGATACACCTATCCACCAGGAATGGTTCCTACCCAGTACCCAGGACAGACATTTGCTCCAGGAAAGGCACCAACATTATCACCCTATTTACCTTTCCCACCAGGCCTGCAACCAACACCAGGACCAACTAATGCACCCACTCCAAAACCATACCCTATCCCGACAGCCATTCCTGGTATAATCACAGGACAGGGAGTAGGAGTTGATGGAAGTAAGTTTTTTACAGGCAATTTGTTTAAGTAATTATTTCAGTGGGTACAAATTTTTAAAAGCTCCATATTTTTGTAGTGAAAATGTAGGCAATAAGTATGGCAAATGTCAGGTGGTGGGCAGGTGGTGGAAAATGTAACAGTTTCCTCAGCAACTTCTTATCACAAACTCCATTTGAAAAAAAATTGGAACAAGGTCATGTACTAAAAATTGTACCCCAAAAAACAATGAAATGTATATAACATTGCTAATGTTATCTAACTAAAGGTAAAATAAGCATAGGTTTGGTGGACATATTCAAACCTAATTTTCAGAATCTTGTATGTGTATTAACTATAATCTTGTATGTGTATTGCTTATAATCTTGTATGTGTATTGCATATAATCTTTTATGTGTATTGCTTATAATCTTGTATGTGTATTGCTTATAATCTTGTATGTGTATTGCCTATTTTTCAGAATCTTGTATGTGAATTGCCTATTTTCAAGAATCTTGTATGTGTATTGCTTTTCTTCAGAATCTTGTATGTATAAGAGTATTGCCTATCACAAGGGAGATAAATGGGACGACGGTTGTCAATACAAGTGTGAATGTATGGATGATGTTACAGGAAGTTACACCTGTAAAGAAAGGTAAATGGCTTTATTTTAATTAGCAAGGTATTATGTTTATGCACAACAAACAATGAATCATTTGAAAGGCTCCAAAACTTTTTATATCCTGTATAGTAAATTATTCTTTTGTGTTGTTTTACAGTTTGATGATTTATTTAAATAATCTTACTTAAACTTATTCTAATTCATCAAATTAATCTTATTCGTAGAAAATATAGTAGAATCATTTAGCATAAGTTTTGCTATGCACTTTATTGCATAAACCTAAAATTTCTGTTTTTAACCTACTGCATCCATCAGTGATTCATGCCATAGTTTTTTTCTATTACAGATGCCCAGTTTACACTGATATCCCAGTAAACTGCCGTCTAGTAATTGATCCTATGGATTCCTGTTGTATGATACCAGCTTGTACCAACCCATCACCAACACCAGCTCCTTATGTTGGCCCGACAACTGTCCAACCGTCTGTTACACGTAAGTTTTGCAACAATGACACTTCCTACGGCAACCAATCTAACATTCTTATGAAAATATCATTCTTAGGTCCAATAAGAAATAATGAAAAAAGGTATAAATTTATAGTTAATCAATTCAAAATAAATTCATGAAGTTATAATCTGGTACTATGGTTTCATAATTATTTGTGGGGTACTAACTTTCATGGGTTTTGTTGGTAGCAGTTAAACACAAAAAAGGATAACAAAACAAAATGTTATTTTTACATTGATTCCTTTCAGTAACATGGGCAAATCCTGAAATTAAATATCCAATGAAGTGCCTATTTAGAGGAAACCATGAAAATTTATACTTTCGAAAAAAAATGAATCCACAGTAAATGTAAATAAAGTTAACTTTGATTTCAGCTGCACCTAAGGTAGAAGCCTGTATGTTTAATGGTAAAGTATACTCCCAGGGACAGAAATGGTATGATAGCTGTGATCAGATCTGTGTATGTCAAGATGCAAAAACAGGATTCTACTACTGTCATGATAGGTAATTAAAGTTTTATTATAACATACCTGCAGCTAGGGGGGGGGGGGGGGGTGAGTGGTTTGGTTTAATCCTCAATTGAAAGAGAAATGGATATTAGATAAGTAGATTTACAGTTTTTATGTCGCCTGCAATGGTTGCAGATGCGACATAAAGGGGTTAAATTGGCACCATCTGTCGTCTTGCATTTTCCTGCATCATCGTCCTGTGGCATAGTCATCCTGCAGCGTCACTAAAATATCCTCAAGTTTTCTGGGCAACTACATGTCACAACCTATTTATATATTTGGTATGTAGCTTCCTCCTATAGTACTATATGGTGTAAAGTGATTTTATGCCCATAACTCATCTATATCCTGTTTACCCAACATTTTAAGACTCAGGCCACATATGTCTTCCATGGAAGACTGCCATTCTAGTTAACAAAATTGTTTGTGCTTTGGAGGATTCATTTCTAAAGGGTTATATGAATCATGAAGTATGTTAAAGGAATGGTTGAAAGAGTGTTGCCCGCTTAATGTCCTGTTGACAATATTTAAGCCATAATTGAGACATAAACTAGTTGTTGAAGGAAAGAATAGACAAATAGCAAAGAAACCGACTAACATTTATACTTTATAATCCAATTTAATTCTACTCATTTAAATACAAAAAGTGGTAATACAAAATGGTTAATTTAGTTATTCTGTACATGCATATTTCAAGGAGTAGCCTGTCATCAGCAGCATTTGAATCAATTCATTGGAAGGACAAAAACCAATTTTATGGAAAATAAAATATGTATCCAAAAAATTTGAATAAGTCATATCCAGCACTAAGGATATCAACCATGTACAGTTTAAGGAAAGAATAATTTAAATATGTTTAAAATAATTAAAAATAAATTTTAGCTAAAATAACACAAGTGTAAAGTTGTTGCTTGTCTTTGTGATAGTATTAATGACTGGTTTCTATGTTAATGTTATAGATGTCCTTCCTATCCCAACACTGTCTCTAGCTGTGTGATGGTATCAGTTTAATACAGGTTTCTATGTTAATGTTATAGATGTCCTTCCTATCCAAACACTGCCTCTAGCTGTGTGATGGTACCAGATAGTAATGATCCAGAGTGTTGTCTGGCCCCTGATTGTAACCAAAACAAGAATGCAACAGTACAGGGTGTACAGGGAGTTATTACTGGTACTGGTACTCTACCTCCACCCACTGCCACACCTAACAGTAAGTACAACAGTACAGGGTGTACAGGGAGTTATTACTGGTACTGGTACTCTACCTCCACCCACTGCCACACCTAACAGTAAGTACAACAGTACAGGGTGTACAGGGAGTTATTACTGGTACTGGTACTCTACCTCCACCCACTGCTACACCTAACAGTAAGTACAAACAACAGTACAGGGTGTACAGGGAGTTATTACTGGTACTGGTACTCTACCTCCACCCACTGCCACACCTAACAGTAAGTACAAACAACAGTACAGGGTGTACAGGGAGTTATTACTGGTACTGGTACTCTACCTCCTCCCACTGCCACACCTAACAGTAAGTACAACAGTACAGGGTGTACAGGGAGTTATTACTGGCACTGGTACTCTACCTCCACCCACTGCCACACCTAACAGTAAGTACAAACAACAGTACAGGGTGTACAGGGAGTTATTACTGGTACTGGCACTCTACCTCCACCCACTGCCACTCCTAACAGTAAGTACAAACAACAGTACAGGGTGTACAGGGAGTTATTACTGGTACTGGTACTCTACCTCCACCCACTGCCACACCTAACAGTAAGTACAAACAACAGTACAGGGTGTACAGGGAGTTATTACTGGTACTGGCACTCTACCTCCACCCACTGCCACTCCAAACAGTAAGTACAAACAACAGTGCAGGGTGTACATGGAGTTATTACTGGTACTGGTACTCTACCACCACCCACTGCCACACCTAACAGTAAGTACAAACAACAGTCCATGGTGTACAGGGAGTTATTACTGGTACTGGTACTCTACCTCCACCCACTGCCACACCTAACAGTAAGTACAAACAACAGTACAGGGTGTACAGGGAGTTATTACTGGTACTGGTACTCTACCTCCACCCACTGCCACACCTAACAGTAAGTACAAACAACAGTACAGGGTGTACAGGGAGTCATTACTGGTACTGGTACTCTACCTCCACCCACTGCCACACCTAACAGTAAGTACAAACAACAGTACAGGGTGTACAGGGAGTTATTACTGGTACTGGTACTCTACCACCACCCACTGCCACACCTAACAGTAAGTACAAACAACAGTACAGGGTGTACAGGGAGTTATTACTGGTACTGGTACTCTACCTCCTCCCACTGCCACACCTAACAGTAAGTAAAACAGTATAGGGTGTACAGGGAGTTATTACTGGTACTGGTTCTCTACCTCCTCCCACTGCCACACCTAACAGTAAGTAAAACAGTACAGGGTGTACAGGGAGTTATTACTGGTACTGGTACTCTACCTCCTCCCACTGCCACACCTAACAGTAAGTAAAACAGTACATGGTGTACAGGGAGTTATTACTGGTACTGGTACTCTACCTCCACCCACTGCTACACCTAACAGTAAGTACAACAGTACAGGGTGTACAGGGAGTTATTACTGGTACTGGTACTCTACCTCCACCCACTGCCACACCTAACAGTAAGTACAAACAACAGTACAGGGTGTACAGGGAGTCATTACTGGTACTGGTACTCTACCTCCACCCACTGCCACACCTAACAGTAAGTACAAACAACAGTACAGGGTGTACAGGGAGTTATTACTGGTACTGGTACTCTACCACCACCCACTGCCACACCTAACAGTAAGTACAAACAACAGTACAGGGTGTACAGGGAGTTATTACTGGTACTAGTACTCTACCTCCTCCCACTGCCACACCAAACAGTAAGTACTAACAACAGTACAGGGTGTACAAGGAGTTATTACTGGTACTGGTACTCTACCACCACCCACTGCCACACCTAACAGTAAGTACAAACAACAGTACAGGGTGTACAGGGAGTTATTACTGGTACTGGTACTCTACCTCCACCCACTGCCACACCTAACAGTAAGTACAAACAACAGTACAGGGTGTACAGGGAGTTATTACTGGTACTGGTACTCTACCACCACCCACTGCTACACCTAACAGTAAGTACAAACAACAGTACAGGGTGTACAGGGAGTTATTACTGGTACTAGTACTCTACCTCCTCCCACTGCCACACCTAACAGTAAGTACAAACAACAGTAGGGAGTTAATCAAAACAAGAATGCAACAGTTCAGGGTGTACAGGGAGTTATTACTGGTACTGGTATTCTACCTCCACCAACTGCCACACCTAACAGTAAGTACAAACAACAGAACAAGGTGTACAGGGAGTTATTACTGGTACTGGTACTCTACCTCCACCCACTGCCACACCTAACAGTAAGTACAACAGTACAGGGTGTACAGGGAGTTATTACTGGTACTGGTACTCTACCTCCACCCACTGCCACACCTAACAGTAAGTACAAACAACAGTCCATGGTGTACAGGGAGTTATTACTGGTACTGGTACTCTACCACCACCCACTGCCACACCTAACAGTAAGTACAAACAACAGTACAGGGTGTACAGGGAGTTATTACTGGTACTGGTACTCTACCACCACCCACTGCCACACCTAACAGTAAGTACAAACAACAGTACAGGGTGTACAGGGAGTTATTACTGGCACTGGTACTCTACCTCCTCCCACTGCCACACCTAACAGTAAGTACAACAGTACAGGGTGTACAGGGAGTTATTACTGGCACTGGTACTCTACCTCCTCCCACTGCCACACCTAACAGTAAGTACAAACAACAGTACAGGGTGTACAGGGAGTTATTACTGGCACTGGTACTCTACCTCCACCCACTGCCACACCTAACAGTAAGTACAAACAACAGTACAGGGTGTACAAGGAGTTATTACTGGTACTGGTACTCTACCTCCTCCCACTGCCACACCTAACAGTAAGTACAAACAACAGTACAGGGTGTACAGGGAGTTATTACTGGCACTGGTACTCTACCTCCACCCACTGCCACACCTAACAGTAAGTACAAACAACAGTACAGGGTGTACAGGGAGTTATTACTGGTACTGGTACTCTACCTCCTCCCACTGCCACACCTAACAGTAAGTACAAACAACAGTACAGGGTGTACAAGGAGTTATTACTGGCACAGGTACTCTACCTCCACCCACTGCCACACCTAACAGTAAGTACAAACAACAGTACAGGGTGTACAAGGAGTTATTACTGGCACAGGTACTCTACCTCCACCCACTGCCACACCTAACAGTAAGTACAAACAACAGTACAGGGTGTACAAGGAGTTATTACTGGCACAGGTACTCTACCTCCACCCACTGCCACACTTAACAGTAAGTACAAACAACAGTACAGGGTGTACAGGGAGTTATTACTGGTACTGGTACTCTACCTCCTCCCACTGCCACACCTAACAGTAAGTACAACAGTATAGGGTGTACAGGGAGTTATTACTGGCACTGGTACTCTACCTCCACCCACTGCCACACCTAACAGTAAGTACAACAGTACAGGGTGTACAGGGAGTTATTACTGGTACTGGTACTCTACCTCCTCCCACTGCCACACCTAACAGTAAGTACAAACAACAGTACAGGGTGTACAGGGAGTTATTACTGGTACTGGTACTCTACCTCCTCCCACTGCCACACCTAACAGTAAGTACAAACAACAGTACAGGGTGTACAGGGAGTTATTACTGGTACTGGTACTCTACCTCCTCCCACTGCCACACCTAACAGTAAGTACAACAGTATAGGGTGTACAGGGAGTTATTACTGGCACAGGTACTCTACCTCCACCCACTGCCACACCTAACAGTAAGTACAAACAACAGTACAGGGTGTACAGGGAGTTATTACTGGTACTGGTACTCTACCTCCTCCCACTGCCACACCTAACAGTAAGTACAACAGTATAGGGTGTACAGGGAGTTATTACTGGTACTGGTACTCTACCTCCACCCACTGCCACACCTAACAGTAAGTACAAACAACAGTCCATGGTGTACAGGGAGTTATTACTGACACTGGCACTCTACCTCCACCCACTGCCACACCTAACAGTAAGTACAACAGTACAGGGTGTACAGGGAGTTATTACTGGTACTGGTACTCTACCTCCACCCACTGCCACACCTAACAGTAAGTACAAACAACAGAACAAGGTGTACAGGGAGTTATTACTGGTACTGGTACTCTACCTCCACCCACTGCCACACCTAACAGTAAGTACAAACAACAGTACAGGGTGTACAGGGAGTTATTACTGGCACTGGTACTCTACCTCCACCCACTGCCACACCTAACAGTAAGTACAAACAACAGAACAAGGTGTACAGGGAGTTATTACTGGTACTGGTTCTCTACCTCCACCCACTGCCACACCTAACAGTAAGTACAAACAACAGTACAGGGTGTACAGGGAGTCATTACTGGTACTGGTACTCTACCACCACCCACTGCCGCACCTAACAGTAAGTACAACAGTATAGGGTGTACAGGGAGTTATTACTGGTACTGGTACTCTACCTCCACCCACTGCCACACCTAACAGTAAGTACAAACAACAGTACAGGGTGTACAGGGAGTCATTACTGGTACTGGTACTCTACCACCACCCACTGCCGCACCTAACAGTAAGTACAACAGTACAGGGTGTACAAGGAGTTATTACTGGTACTGGTACTCTACCTCCACCCACTGCCACACCTAACAGTAAGTACAAACAACAGTACAGGGTGTACAGGGAGTCATTACTGGTACTGGTACTCTACCACCACCCACTGCCGCACCTAACAGTAAGTACAACAGTACAGGGTGTACAAGGAGTTATTACTGGTACTGGTACTCTACCTCCACCCACTGCCACACCTAACAGTAAGTACAACAGTATAGGGTGTACAGGGAGTTATTACTGGTACTGGTACTCTACCTCCACCCACTGCCACACCTAACAGTAAGTACAAACAACAGTACAGGGTGTACAGGGAGTCATTACTGGTACTGGTACTCTACCTCCACCCACTGCCACACCTAACAGTAAGTACAAACAACAGTACAGGGTGTACAGGGAGTTATTACTGGTACTGGTACTCTACCTCCACCCACTGCCACATCAAACAGTAAGTACAAACAACAGTACAGGGTGTACAGGGAGTTATTACTGGCACAGGTACTCTACCTCCACCCACTGCCACACCTAACAGTAAGTACAAACAACAGTACAGGGTGTACAGGGAGTTATTACTGGCACTGGTTCTCTACCTCCTCCCACTGCCACACCTAACAGTAAGTACAAACAACAGTACAGGGTGTACAGGGAGTTATTACTGGTACTGGTACTCTACCTCCACCCACTGCCACATCAAACAGTAAGTACAAACAACAGTCCATGGTGTACAGGGAGTTATTACTGGTACTCTACCTCCACCCACTGCCACACCTAACAGTAAGTACAAACAACAGTACAGGGTGTACAGGGAGTTATTACTGGTACTGGTACTCTACCTCCACCCACTGCCACACCTAACAGTAAGTACAAACAACAGTACAGGGTGTACAGGGAGTTATTACTGGCACTAGTACTCTACCTCCTCCCACTGCCACACCAAACAGTAAGTACTAACAACAGTACAGGGTGTACAAGGAGTTATTACTGGTACTGGTACTCTACCTCCTCCCACTGCCACACCAAACAGTAAGTACAAACAACAGTACAGGGTGTACAGGGAGTTATTACTGGTACTGGTACTCTACCTCCACCCACTGCCACACCTAACAGTAAGTACAAACAACAGTACAGGGTGTACAGGGAGTTATTACTGGTACTGGTACTCTACCTCCTCCCACTGCCACACCTAACAGTAAGTACAAACAACAGTACAGGGTGTACAGGGAGTTATTACTGGTACTGGTACTCTACCTCCTCCCACTGCCACACCTAACAGTAAGTACAAACAACAGTACAGGGTGTACAGGGAGTTATTACTGGTACTGGCACTCTACTTCCACCCACTGCCACACCTAACAGTAAGTACAAACAACAGTACAGGGTGTACAGGGAGTTATTACTGGCACAGGTACTCTACCTCCTCCCACTGCCACACCTAACAGTAAGTACAAACAACAGTACAGGGTGTACAGGGAGTTATTACTGGTACTGGTACTCTACCTCCACCCACTGCCACACCTAACAGTAAGTACAAACAACAGTACAGGGTGTACAGGGAGTTATTACTGGTACTGGTACTCTACCTCCACCCACTGCCACACCTAACAGTAAGTACAAACAACAGTACAGGGTGTACAGGGAGTTATTACTGGTACTGGTACTCTACCACCACCCACTGCTACACCTAACAGTAAGTACAAACAACAGTAGGGAGTTAATCAAAACAAGAATGCAACAGTACAGGGTGTACAGGGAGTTATTACTGGTACTGGTATTCTACAACCACCCACTGCCACACCAAACAGTAAGTTCTAACAACAGTACAGGGTGTACAAGGAGTTATTACTGGTACTGGTACTCTACCTCCACCCACTGCCACACCTAACAGTAAGTACAAAATCCAGTACAGGGTGTACAGGGAGTTATTACTAGCACTGGTACTCTACCCCCACCCACTGCCACACCTAACAAAGTTTGGGTGTACTGCACAGTATATAAGAATCACTCTGTCTGTCTGTCGGTCTGTCCATCCATCTGTCCACATACCTTGTAAGCGCTTCTCCTCCTTCACCACTCTTGAATATCATTCAGGGGAGAGAATTGGACTTATACTTTTTAGCTCACCTTGCCGAAGGCAATGTGAGCTTTTGCAATCACTTGGCGTCCGTCGTCCGTCGTCCGTCGTCCGTCGTTCAACTTTTCAAAAATCTTCTTCTCTGAAACCGCTTGGCCAAATGTAATGAAACTTGGTAGGGTTGTTCTGTAGTATGTCCTTTACAAAATTATCGTTCGAAATTTTGATTCAACAAAAAACATGGCCGCCATGGCTAAAAATAGAACATAGGGGTAAATTGCAGTTTTTTGCAAATTACTCAAAAACGGTAACAGATATCAAAATTCTGGCATAGGGTAAAAGTGATCAGCACCTCAAGATCTACCTGCCCAGAAATTTTCAAGTAGATCCAACAATGGATGTAGGAGTTATTGCCCTTTTTCTGGATTTTTTTCAAAAATTTTACTTATTTAGCCCTATATCTTGAAAACTATACAAGATATTTCAAAAATTTAAATTGCATATGACTAAGCACATCAAGATCTACAAAAGTTGTAACAGAGTCAAAGTTGTAGGATCATTCCTTTAGGAGTTATACCCCTTGGATTGTAAAAATTGACCATTTTCACAGTTTTTTGTTCAACTTTTCAAAAATCTTCTTCTCTGAAACTGCTTAGTCAAATGAAATGAAACTTAGTAGGGTAGTTCTGTAGTATGTGGTCTACAAAGTCATCGTTCGAAATTTTGATTCGACAAAAAAAATGGCTGCCAGGGCTAAAAATAGAACATATGGGTAAATTGCAGTTTTTTGCAAATTACTCAAATATGGGAACAGATATTAAAATTCTATTTGGGTAATAATGGTCAGCACATAAAGATCTACCTGCTCAGAAGTTTTGAAGAAGATCTGACAATGGTTATAGAAGTTATTGCCCTTTTTCTTGTTTTTTCTTCTTCAAATTTTGCTTTTTAAAGACTAATATCTTGGAAACAATACAAGATATTCGAAAATTTTTAATTACATATGGTTAAGCACACAAAGATCTAAAAATTATGTAATGGGGTCAAAGTTGTAAGACCTTTCTTGATAGGAGTTGTTTCCCTTAGAACAATAAAATTGATAATTCACCAGAGGGGTAGCAGTCCTTTGTTAAAATATCCATCTTATAAGTATCATCGAATACAAGGTGAGCGATTCAGGCTCCTGGGAGCCTCTAGTTAAATACGGTATTCAATGGAAGACCTCCTAAACGGCTCAACAGATTTTGATGAAGCTTTACATGAAGGGAGAACATCATATGTAGATGTGCATGAAGAGTTTTCATTGCTCATGGATATCATTCAGGGGAGATAATTGGACTGATCTGGTCTCATTTGGGGGGGGGGGGGAGGTGTTTTCAGGCCTGTTGGTCTGTTGCTTATCTACATCCCATTAAACAAGCTGACTTTTACACTCATCAGGGGACCCAGGCTTTCTGTTCTTGGTCAAGTATTTTAAGGCAACTGTAATACATTGTAGCAAAAAATCCTGTGGAAGTTTCAGTTAAGCTTTGCAATTTATTTCAGAATAGATGACTTGCTAAAGTGTGGTCTCATTAACCCCTTCCAGGTCAATTGGTCCCTCCCTCAAATAGTCCATTAAAAATAAAAAGTGCAGTGGTATTGTTTGTAATTGTCAAAGTTTTATTGGATTCATAATGGAATCTTGTGTACAATCAAATGCAACCTAAAGATTCACTCATTTTAATTATCCTTGATTCATTTTTGACAAGTGTATGAATTTTGTTTACATGGCTGTGTGAAAAGGCTACATGTGGAAGACTGGAAAGTATGGTAAAAAGGGTAGTTTGAGCATTTTGTAAACAATCCAACTTTGCTAAAAAAGTAATCCTTGATGATGAATGTTTTATACCAGCATTAGACAGAAAACTTTATTAGCTTCGCAATGATATATAACATGTGTACCATCTTACCCGTATTTGTTCAAGCAAAAATTACAAAAATGCAGATTTTAAGCTGAAAATGAATGTGAACGTCAAAAGGGTTATTTGAGACCTGTAATGTTTGTTAATATTTTAGATGGATGTGTGTACAATGGTAAAACATACTCACAGGGACAAAAATGGCAGGATGGGTGTGACTATGACTGTGAATGTACTAATGCTCCTTATGGTATATTTGAGTGCAAAGAGAAGTGAGTATTGAATAACTATTGATACAAACTGTACATACAAGGTTTGTTTGTAGATGATTGTTTTGATTTTATTGGCTGGATTTCAGGAAATGGGAGATAATTATACTCCAAATGTTTTTTTTTTTGCAGTTAAGAGTTCAATTTGAAGTAGGTTATCCTTTTGTTAGCTTGCTCGCATAGTGTACTTATTTCATTTACTTTTACCCAGATGAAAAAGGAATACAGAACATGCCAAATTGTTTTAAAAAATCTTATATTACCTGCGATGTTAGAAGTTAGTTTGAAAATTTAGTTTTAGAAGTTTTTTCATTAACTTAGGGACTGTCACTTTTTATGTTTCAGAATTTTAGTCTTGACTTTGGAATGCCTTTAGACTATAGTCTATACCTTTAAATACTGAAGATATTTTTTGCACAATGACCCCTACTTTTTATGTCATTTTCTGATTATTTAGACCTAAAATTCAACTGTTTCAATTTTCTTGAAATTCTTGATATAACTTCATGGTTTTGAAGGCCAAAAACATCATAATGTTTAAGATATGTGAAATTTAGAGGAGTCTGATTTATGCCAAGTTTTTGACGTCACATATCTCAAAAACATGCACATTGACCTATAGTTTTCTAATATAGTCATTTGATTAAGTGGACAAATATCTGTCATTTCCATTATAAATCATAAAATCTTTGATATAAAAAAATCAGGAGTGACCAACCTGAAAGATATAAAACATATACAATGATTTTGAAAATGATTTAGAATTCTTTGTGACATAACAAGAATAAAAACTGAAAAATTGTTGGTTAGAATGATTTTTTTCTTGTGGAGAGGTTGTAGGTTTTAATACTAAGTGAAAGTTAGAGAAACAATTATATCACTTTCAGATGTAAGAGGTATCCAAACCTACCCCCAACATGCCAGATGGTATACGATCCTCTGAACCCTTGTTGTAAGAAGCCAGTGTGTGGTAGTGTACCGACGCCAGCTCCATATCTAGGACCCAATACTGTATCACCTCAACCAGGAGTTACACCCACTGTTGGTAAGATAATTATTGTCCCCTGTCTATCTGCAAAAGTAGGGGAAAAAGAATTAGGCTTTTATCTGTCCATTAGTCATAGTTGTACTATCCGAAGTGGTTTTTGAAGGATAGCTTTTGAACGCTTTGATAGAATTTCAATTCATATACACAGGGATACATAAATTAAGGATTATATTGCTTGCATTCAGAATTTAAACCCAGGGTGTCCTAGGTATGAAAAAAGTTGTACACTTTATAAGAACAAGGTTAGGAAAATGTTCTGAATATACACTATGAATAGTCAACCAACCTGGGAAAAATAAACTATTCATGGTGCCTTAGGGAGGAGTTCGGAATGTGTCCTATGTAAGGAAGAAGCCTATTGATTTATCAGTCAAAAGTTCAAAGGTCATGGTCACTAGCGAAAAACTTAATTTTTAGAGTGAAATTGTTTTTTAAAAAACATTTTGATAGAATTTCATGACTCTTGCACATTTAAGCTAATGAGCTCATGAAGAAATCTACTTAATTTAAAGTCAATAGGTTTAATGTCAAGTTTACAAGTTTTGATAAGGAGGGAGATCAAGCCATGCTCTTTTTATCCACCAATAGTTATTAGTTATACCTACTGTTAGTAAGATTATTATCAAGGGAAGCTTAATTAATGCTTAATTACTGTGACTATGGATTGTTTTTTGCTTTGATACTGCTGGAAAAGTTTGCAGGACATGTAGGCACATAAGAATATTTTTGGTAATTTTTACATTATTACACTTAGTAGGACTCTCCATAACTTTGTCAAGTTTCAAGCATAGGATGATTTGATTACATTTGTGTAAGTTGCTGCCCTTTAAACTTTTAAAATGGTTCTATTTATATATGTTACTTTTTATTTTAGTCAAATAAGCAGCGGATCATATCACAAATCTTAGTCATTTTGAATGTGACAACATTTTCTAAAACTTTCTTTTCTTACAGATTTCTGTATCTATAATGGTATACTATACAGAGAAGGCCAGTCCTGGCAGTCTGGGTGTGATAAAACTTGTAGATGTGATGATGCTAAACTAGGCCAGATTAACTGTAATGACAGGTATGATATGAGAAGTTACTTGACAATGCAGTGATTTTATGATGTTCTTTCAAAATCCAATGGGTTTAGCAAATGATTCATCATACTTGGTAAGAATCAATATTATACTATTACCTTTGGAGAAAACTAAAGATATGAACTGTTTTGTTAGCAAACCTCCATTATTGAAAAAGAAAAAAATCAAATGAAATTTTCAGAAATATCATGTCTGTCATGTATTCTAGAGCAACTTAGATATGTGTCTGTATCCGTGTTCACATTTTCATGTCTCCATAGCATTGGTAAGTTCAGAGAACCTAAAAAAAGAGTTCCAATGAAGTGTTATTTTTACATTCATGACATTGATTCCTATAATCAACATGAAAAAACGACGAAATTAAGAATCCAACGAAATGTCCTCATTTTGGTAAACCATGAAAATTGTTACCCACAAATATAAATGAACCCTTAGTATTTATTATGATATTAAACTCTTTCTATTTTCTCTAGATGTCCAAACTACCCAGCTTTGCCTTCTAACTGTAAACTGGTGACAGATCCCAAAGATTCCTGTTGTGAGGTACCTTTGTGTTACAATGCAAATGCTACCAACCCAACACAAGTTATTAATGGTACCTTTGGAACAATCATTGGACAGCCACAACCAAACACACCAATCACAGGAAGTAGAAGTAAGATAAAGGCTATTTATTTATCTGTTATTCCACTTATATAAAGATTAAGGATCGTTTCTTGTTTTGTTTTATGAATAAGATTAAACCCATTTGTCTTAAATTAAGGTTGAGATATACGATTAAAATGTATTATTTGTAAGTCTTTTTAGCATGTTTCCTTGTTTCCTTGATTTATCTTGAGCTTGTAATAAATTTTTGAATGAGGGAAGCTTGTTTTTGAGAAACAATTATTCACACTTCATTGCAGCTTGACTGTTAATCCTGTTTAACTATAATGATCAGCATATTCTAAATTCATTGCCAATCAGTACATTTATAGACTACAACCTTTGATTACTTTCTAACCCTACCAATCTTTCTACTAGGTGGATGTGTATACAAGGGTAAAGCCTATACCCAGGGACAGAAGTGGGATGATGGCTGCTCCTACAACTGTGTATGTCTTGATGCCAACTCTGGAAGATACTCTTGTACAGATAAGTAAGTTAAAACAACTTTTTATACTATACGTATATACTATTAGGCCATAATAAGATAATTCCTATATTCTCATTCAAATTTTTTGAAAGTATGAAGCAGGTGGGCAAAATTTTTGTTAAACTGATCTCTGCCTATAAGAAATTGACAAAAAAAAAAAAAATCCAGGCGGTTGATTAAATCAGGGCATAAAAAACAAATTTTATATTTGCCTTACTGCAGAACCATACCAAGATAAAAACATTATTTTGAAATTATTGATTAAACTCTTTTTGCAAAAACATTGTACTACGGCCATGCAGTTTTATGGGATATCCAAGGTGTGATATAATCGGAAGTGGTTGATTTCAAAAACTCAGAAAGTGTTTATTTGCAATGAGAACTATTTGATTGAGAATTAATATTCTATATTTATTTGAAATGTAAATGTTTCACATATATATTCAACGTTTTCATCAGTATAGATGAACTAAAAAATATGTTCCTATTAAAAATAGGTGTGCCAGATATCCACCACTACCAGCTTTCTGTTCTATGATCAAAGATCAAAATGATCAGTGCTGTGAAAAACCATACTGTCTCCCACCATCACTCGGTACCACACAAGTCCCGACGCCAGGACCATCAGGCTTAGTCCCCACAGCTGCCCCAGGTAAGATTTAGTCATTATAAAATCCCAATATAAAGGAATGAATATCCTCCTTAAGCTTTCTCAGTTATAGCTAAATTACAAATACCTTTACCTTTATTTATATGTTCATTTATATTGATGAGTAATATTACCTTTTTTGCAGCTTTTAACATGTACAGTACCTTTATTTATATATCTTGAAGGTCTTAGATTATATTGATAAGATATATTATTTTTTTTTTGCAGCTTTTAACATGTACGGTTGATTGTTTAGCTTCATTTAATATTATAGGTATCTGTACATACAATGGTCAGCTCTATAAACAAGGACAGCAGTGGTATGACGGATGCAGTCAGGTCTGTGTCTGTGAAGATGCTACCACTGGATACTACAGATGTCAACCAAGGTATGTATATCATCCACTCTGTAAAGATAATGAGGGCCCAGCATGGTTGGAAGCTCTATGGTTTTCATTTTGTCTACCTGTTTATCCTTCAACAATTATTTTGAACGCTACAACTCAAAAACTATGAGGAATACATATTTTATATTCTAAACAGTTATTAAGTACATACTATTTCACGAATTGGTATACCACCAACTCAAAAACAATGAGGAATACATATTTTATATTCTAAACAGTTATTAAGTACATACTATTTCAGGAATTGCATATTAAAATTTCTTGAAAATCCATTGAATATTTTTGGAAAAAACTTAGATTATTTTTTGCTGACAAGGCCCTTCCTGACTTTGTCAGTATTTTAGTTTTGAATGAATTTCTCTATTTGTTGCCTAGAGTCTAGCTTACAAACTGAAATACATCTGAAGGAGTTTGTAGGTGACATGGCAGGTTTACACATCCATCAATTCTTTTTTATTGCTTACAATTCTACTACATGTAGTTCTTTACCATACACTGAATATGCTCAAATTATTTTGTAAAAGACTAGGATTATTCAAACTGAAAATGGTGATGGCATGGTGTGATACTTTCGGATTAAGTGAAGCCATCAAATGTGGATGAGTTACATAGCAATCATCTAACCTTTTTACTCAAAGGATAATTATCCTCCTTCACTTCAATCTTTAAAAATGCTTGGTTAATATTTTCATATTTTCAATGTATTTTGACAGGTGTTCAACTTATACCAGTGTTCCAACTGGCTGCTCATTAGTCCCTGATCCTAAGGATCCATCGTGTTGTGAGGTGCCCCATTGTGAAATTGTTGTACCCAGTATACCACCCACCCCTGGAATCATAACCCCACCCATGCCACAACCGGGTATAATCACTGGCACAGGAAAAGTACCAAACCTTAAAGGTAAATTATAGACTTTTAGTGCAAGGTTTGTATGAACAAAGTTATCATTAAACAATGTTTGCAAACTGAAAGCTCTTCAATTGTGTACCATTTAATTGCATAAAACTTCAAAATATTCAGGAAATTATTACTTACTAACTTATTATTTGATAAATATTTAACCTTAAATGTGTAAGTATTTACTGGTCATACTTAGTCCTCTTCCTGCTAACAAGCACATAAGGCCTTATCCGAGGACCACCAACTCTGTCTGTTGCCATTCTCTGGACCATGTCCCACGTCCACACCTTGTCTTTCATTTCCTTTTTTACAGTCCTCTGCCATGTTTTCCTTGGTCTTCCTCTACTTCGTTTTCCTGGTTGGGTCCATCTTATTGCAACTTTGGGTATTTCTGAAGTCTCCATTCTGCACACATGGCCAATCTATTTCCATCTCTGCTTTTTAATCAATGATGTTTCAGGAATTGGTCATAATACAAGCAAATGAAATGAAAGCAAAATGAATAATTCTTGAGGATTTTTTTTAGGTTGCCAGTACAAGGGAAATCTTTATCAACAAGGACAGAACTTTAATGACCAGTGTGATTATGAATGTACCTGTGTGAACGCTGACTCTGGTTTTTACAGGTGTAACGACAGGTAATTATATATTTGATTTTATTTTTGCCCTCATGTTTTTCCTTTTTGTCTGGGTATCTTATTTTATTGTCTTAAGGTCTTTATGAAATTTAATTACTTGTACGATATACAATATAATTGCAAATTTTTTGGGTTCTTTGATCAAATTTCAAAGTTACATGTCCTGGAAATTTTTTTCAAGAAGTGAAATGAAACGGTCTTAACTTTTTTCCTTTGCATTACTTCTGAAAACCAAAATGAATTTAGATAAAACTTTTGAGATGAAATGAATTATATTTTCAGATGTACCAAATACACCAACTTACCATCCACATGTGTGCTGGTTGCTGATCCTAATGACAAATGTTGTCAGGTACCCTACTGTGATTTCAAGAACCCTACACCTTTCCCAGGTGGTATACCAACCCCACAGCCCAACATGGCTCCCACACCCATACCCCAGCCAACAAGCTCTCCACCAGGAACTATTCCACCTCAAGCTGGTAAGTGACTATATCAGTGATAAACTTCAAAGAGTAGGGAGTCTTAAATCCTATTTGTTGCTGTTTAATCTGTCTAGTCACATGTATTTATTGATAATAGCACTGTTTAACTTGAAATTATTGTAATTTCTTTGAATTCTTGCAACATAAATACTTTTTTATTTTTCATGAGGTCAAGATATATGATTTTCTTATTACAAAAAACAAGATATAAAACAAACAGCTGTTCCAATTTGACAAAAAGTTGTAAAATAAACTTCAAAGTTCACTTCTAAGTTTGTCTTTGGTAAGCTTAACAGGACTGGATTTGGTTCCTTCAAGCAGACATTTCTGTTTGCAGTCTATATTATTTCAATAACCTGTGAAGTATCAATTACCATGGTTTTCCTGGGTAAAAAAACCTAAAGGAAATAATAATATAAACTTCCCAACAAATAATAAATTTTATGTATGAAGAATTTGTTAAATCACCAAATCATAAATCCAGAAAAATGCATTTTACTCCTAATGCATGAAAAAATAATGCTATGAATTTAAATAGTACATTCACTGTATGTTTATTTTATTTTTCAGGATTCTGTGCCTACAAGGGAGTGTTTTATTCCCAAGGTCAGTCATGGAATGATGGCTGTAACTTGAAGTGTAGATGTGAAGATGTTTCAACAGGTGTTTACACATGTACACAGAGGTAAGGATAAGGCCACACACAATGCACATGTGAGCTCAATGATGCGTACACAGATGTGCCCAGCGATTAAGACAAAGCCACACACATTAAACATGTGTCCACATGTGTTGACACATGTACACAGGGGTTAGGATAAGGCCACAAATGTTGCACATGTATGGTTGTGTTCAAAGGTGTTGACATATGTACACAGCGATAATGATAAGGCCACAAACATTGCACATGTGAGTGTGTGTTCACAGGTGTTTACACATATACACAGAGGTCAGTGAGTTAGGCTTCACTCTCTCTGCTGAAGCAAAATGTATTTAAAGAAGATATGTTTAACAAGCAGGAAATGATTACTGAATTTAGCTGAAGTGAGCTGAATTTAGTTCTTGTTGTTTTTTGTTTGTCTTATCTTTCTGGACTACTGATTTTGTGTGCATTTTTTATCTCTGATTCCTTTGCTTAACATTGAGATCTTGAGAAGATCATCATCAATTAATTTGCTCCTTATAATTTTCTTAATCTATGACACCAGAAGATAGTTTTACAATGTCAATTTTGTTCGTTCATACAAAAGATTTGTTAAAAAATGGTTTGCCTATCAGATCGCTTTTTGCCTTTAAAGATGGCGGTCTTCATTTAAATACCGCTGGTCAGTATGAGTTACACAAATGCTTTCAACATGTTGTAAATCATTTGAAATGAATTTAGCATTTTTTAATAGTGTACATGTAAAAGCTTGTATTTAATAGTTTGTATATTTTGTTTTTTGTATTGCATTGGTCTAAAGAAAGTGTATCATTTCTTTGGCCTTTTAAGATTTTAAAGGGAGTGTTTTATCCCTTTGGATCTATGGGTTAAGACAGGGTGCTATTTTCAAAGGAGTATTCCGTTTTATCCTTTGGATAGTTCTAGTGCTGGAAGAAGTGTTTTATTCTTCTCACTTGGAGATGGGTTTTCAAAGAAGTGCTTATTCTTTGGGCCGGTCCGTTTGGTTTGGTATTTCATATTTTTTGTGTGTGTGATTATTAGTAGTTGTTATTATAGTTTATTTTATAACCTATATTATTTTGTTTGCGGGCTTATGTTTGGCGGCTTAATTTTTATATTAATTGTTGCCCGCTATTAGATCTTGAATGAATCATAACTTCATTTTGATATTTTATTATTTACTTAAATTGTTATTTTCTGTATTATATTTTTCGGCCAAACAATAAAGTATTATATTCATTTTGAGAGTCCTTTTCTTTCTTTTCCTAGCCTGAATAATTGGTCGATTTTAAATCAATTTAAAATAAGTAATTATGAAGCGAAATTGTAACAGTCAATTAGAGTTATCTTTCCTTTATCGTATGTACGTCACATGAATAGTACTCAGAAATTATTTATTGTTCGATTTGCTTTTGACTACGATACATGTTTAAAAATTTTCAAACATGTATCGTAGTCAAAAGCAAATCGAACAATAAATAATTTCTGAGTACTATTCATGTGACATACATACGATAAAGGAAAGATAACTCTAATTGACTGTTACAATTTCGCTTCATAATTACTTATTTTAAATTGATTTAAAATCGACCAATTAATTTGCTCCTTATAATTTTCTTAATCTATGACACCAGAAGATAGGGTTAACATGGATAATTTTCTTATTTTAGATGCAACAGTTTCTCCAACCTTCCATCAGCATGTACATTGAAGGCAGATCCCCAGGATGGATGTTGCCTGGTACCAGACTGTAACCAGTTCCCTACAGTAGCTCCTGTGGTGTCGCCATCCCCTGGACAAACAACCCCCCATGTACCTATCATAGTACCTACTCCAGTCAAGGGAACTCACACTGGTACAGCTATACAGCCAGGTCAACCTGGAACATTTACAGGACAGATCAGTGAGTATATAGCTATGTCATTATTCATTGCAGGACAAATTAGTGAGGATAGCAATATCATTATTTATACCAACAAGGAAGATATATTTTTGAATAAGATTATAATTTTTCAACTTACCCAATTACTGAATAGGAATCAATCTCATTGTAAAAATGCCGTAATTACTGTCACAAAAAGGTTGCAAACTAAAGGCAAGGCAAGTTATAATTGTGCTGTGATAAACAATTTCAGGATCTGACTTACTCCTTAGTTATTCTTAAGTACTGTGTATTTGCAATGATTCTAGATCTTCAATCAATATAATACTAAATGAAGTACAAAAATGCCTTGTTGATAGCCAAGAAATAAATATCTTTGATAAAACATTGTGATAAACTAGAATAGCATGTTCACCCTTTCTACTTTATTATATTATATGTTAAAAAGATCATGGTATGTTTTGTAATGACACAATTTCTATTTTTAGATGGCTGTGTGTACAAACAGAAGATCTACAGTCAAGGACAAAAATGGAATGATGGCTGTGATTATATCTGTACATGTGAAGATGCCAGTCGTGGACTATACAAATGTGATGATCGCTGTCCTCAGTTCTTTAATCTACCACCACAATGCCACTATGAAAAGGATCCTAAAGATGCTTGCTGCCAAACTGCCAAGTGTGACTTTAATCCAACACTCACTCCACCGCCTACAACCACAGTTGTAACAGTTAAAACTCTACCTCCAGTTACAACACCTAAACCTAACAGTATGTTATTTATATTCAACTTTTTGTATGCTGCAAACTTCAGAACCATGAATTTAAGAATCCATAAAATGTTCTTATTTCACCAATCCACAAAAATTTGTACCCACAAATATAAATAAATCCACAGTTTTGTTTTTCAGCCTGTCTGTCTGCCTCTGTCTGAACAAGAAGATGAAAAAGGAGAGGTCATTTAATCTTACATTCAGATATATTGATGATGTCCTCTCTGTCAATAACACTTTATTTGGAAAATGGATTCCTTCAATATATCCTCCAGAATTAGAGATTAAAGAGACCACCGAATCAAATTCGCGTCTTTCTTAGATTTGCACCTTGAATTTGACCCAGGTGGTCATCTCAGTACAAAAAATTACGATAAAAGAGACGATTTTAATTTTCAAATTATTAATTTTCCTAATCTACAGAGCAATATACCTACTTCCCCTGCATACGGTGTTTATATTTCACAACTTATTCGATATGCCAGAGCTTGCACACATTTCACAGATTTTTTGATCATCCACCGATTTCTTCGTGACCGACTTTTGGAGCAGGGCTATAAGAAAATACGTCTCATACGATCCCAAAAAAAATTCTTTCTTTGTTATCAGCCACTAGTAGAAAAGTTCAAAATTGAGTTAAAAGATATGGTGATTAATTGTTTTAATTGTGCTGTACTGAGATGATCACCTTAATATCCCTATTGTGTCTCACAACTATGTTGTGTTCCATGGTCATTACCAGATCCTAAGATCACAATGGAAGAGGGAGGTTTGGCACCATAAAACCTGGTTTAACCCACCATTTCGTTTGAAATGCCTGTACCAAGTCAGGACCATTGCGATCCACCAATTCTGCGGTATGACTGATTTGTTTTTGTCATTTTCTCTGGACAATGAGATTGACCATTCAAGTTCGGTAGTTTTGTTATTACCTTTATTTTGTCCCAACTTAGAATTACATTAGATGATCACCTTAATATCCCTATTGTGTCTCACAACTATGTTGTGTTCCATGGTCATTACCAGATCCTAAGATCCTGTGCTTAAGTTGGATCTTCATTAAATTTTGTTTATCATAGCAAGAATGACACCCATGAGAATTGACTGTGCTTTTGTTGTTTTTCATGGGGAATCAATTTTCATGAAAGCCAGTAAACCACGAAAATAAGAATGCAAAGAAGTGTTTACTTGGATATCAGTTCATTCTAGAAACATGTGCAAAGAACAAAGTTAAAATCCAAAGAATTTTTTGGGGGGAGGAAGCTAAAACAAATCCACAGTACTATTGTTAATTAAATCATTATTGTCCATGCATGTATCAAATCTGAATAAGAGATGATAAAGATTTGATTACTAAACATGTTTTAGAAGTAACTTATACCAAGACATTTTCATACCTTGTTTCTTGATTGTACATATTGGACTATTGCCTCAAATATTTTGACTAGACATTTGCATACCAATAGATAAAATAGAATTATATCAACATTTTTGAAAAGTTATCTTTATTCACAGAGATCTGTCTTCTTTGTCCAATAAGGACAAATTTTAACAAAGGTCCTTATTTCTCTTCATCTTTTTTTCACAGATGTATGCCTATACATTGATGGAACAACACACACTAAAGGCTCTCAGTGGTATGATGCTTGTGACTATACATGTGAATGTGTTGATCCTGCTAAGAACTTTTATAACTGCTCAGCAAGGTATAAATAACTTTGGTCTTTACTTTGTTAATTTCGCCATGCACATGTATCCTAAACAAGCCAATTTCAAACTCTTTAATAAAAGTGAAGAAATGAAGCTTGATTATTAACAGCTACATAGAATTCAGCTTTTCATCTGTCTGTCCAGATTGGTTTATGGAGCATAACTTTGATTGAGCTTTACAAAACTTACACACATTAAAGCTTATGGAGTTAAATGATTTTTGTCAAAGGGTCGAAGGTTAAGGTTGCAAATTTAAAAAAAAGTTGGAAATAATAGAGTAAATTTGGTTTCCAAAGCCGAATTTTTTAAGCCTTGTTAGAATTTGGTGAAAATAACGCATAGTAAAGCTGATGAGGTTAGGGAGAAGCCTAATGATTTGAAGATAAACAGGTCAAAGGTCAAGGTCACATCATTGTCAGGTGGAGAACCTCAAACTATGCTCATATCATTACTTTCTTAGGAACAGTTTTTGACATATTTTGTAAAAAGAACAAAATGTACCATAGACATAACTCATTAAATCTCAGAACCATTTAGTATTCAGACTCACATTTCAACCTCACTTCATAAAAAACAATGTAAATTACATGGATGTTGTTATAATAAAAGATATAATGTGGAAACAAAAGAGTCATGTTTTCAAGCTAGAACACCGGTTTTTAAAGAGGCTTGTTACAAATGACTACAGAAAATAATTATTTTGTAGTGTATAAATATCCTCATGTTGCTTTCCAGATGCAAGGCCTATTCCAACCTACCATCCATCTGTACATTAAAACCTGATCCCAATGACCAATGCTGTGAAGTACCTGACTGTGGAACATTCAAACCCCTGACAGGAAACACCATTACAGGAACACCAGCCCCAGGACAGTTTAACATTATCCCTATAGGAACTCACACTGTGTTCTCTGGGTCTAGTCAATCTCCGACACCTATCCAAGGAACAAGAGGTATGTTACAAGTCTATCCATACACTACAAAAATAATAAACCTCTGAGGTCAAACCCCCGCCACTGTGGTCAAGTAAACATTATAACAATTGGAACTCAAGTCTAAAGAAAATCTATTTTTCATCTAGAAAAAAAATTTGAAAATGTTCTGCATCAACTACTGATCTATGTCGCTTTGTACAATTATTGTACATATTCATTGTTGTATGTTTGGAAAATGTTATTATACCCCACGCAACGAAGTTGCGAAGGGTATAATGTTTTTGACTGGTCCGTCCGTCCGTCCGTCAGTCCGTCTGTCCGTGATCAAAATTTTCGTAATAGATATCTCAGCTATTATTAATTGTAGGCTTTTGATATTTGGTATGAAGCTTTAGGTGGGGGTCCCATATGGTGGGATACGTTTTCAGGTCTGTCGATTATCTACTTCCTGTTTAACGAGTTGACTTAGACTTTTTTTACTAAATTTTCAGGGTTGAAAATTTTCGTAACAAATTTCTCAGCAACTATTAATTGTAGGTATTTTATATTTGGTATTTAGCCTTAGGTATGTGTCCCATATGGTGGGATTCGTTATCTGGTCTGTCAATTATCTACTTCCTGTTTAAATAGCCGACTTTGACTTTCACTAAATTTTCAGGGTTAAAATTTTTGTAACAGATTTCTCAGGAACTCTTAATGGTAGGTATTTGATATTTGGTATTTAGCTTCAGGTAAGTGTCCCATATGGTGGGATTTGATTTCAGGTCTGTTGATCATCTACTTCCTATTTAAATAGCCGACTTCGACTTTTTTCACTAAATTTTCAGGGTTGAAAATTTTCGTAACAAAATTCTCAGCAACTATTTATTGTAGGTATTTTATATTTGCCTTTTAGCTTCAGGTAGGTGTCCCATATGGTGGGATTCGTTTTCAGGTCTGTCGATCATCTACTTCCTGTTTGAATAGTCGACTTCAACTTTTTTCACTAAATTTTCAGGTTTGAAAATTTTCGTAACAGATTTCTCAGCATCTATTAATCGTAGGTATTTGATATTTGGTATTTAGCTTCAGGTAGGTGTCCAATATGGTGGGATTCTTTTTTAGGTCTGTCGATTTTCTACTTCCTGTTTTTCACAAGCCTACTTAGACTTTTTGTACTAAATTTTCAGGGTTAAAAATTTTTGTGACAGATTTCTCAGCAACTATTAATCATAGACTTTTGATATTTTGTACATGGCTTCAGAGAGGAATCCCATATGGTGGGATACATTTTCAGCTCGGTCACTCATTCAATTCCTGTTTAATGAGCCGTCTTGGAAAGACAACAACTAAGACTTTTTTATTCCTAACTCGAAATAGATAATCTCTGTCCATAATGTGGACGCGTGGGGTATGTGAGCGTGCTCACTAAGGTTCTTTCATTTAATAAGTTTTTAGCTCACCTGACCCGAAGGGTCATGTGAGCTATTGTCATCGTTAAGCGTCCGTCGTCCGTCCGTCGTCTGTCGTCCGTCGTCCGTTAACTTTTCTTCAAAGATCTTCATCTCTGAAACCACTGAAGGGATTGCATTGATACTTTGTATACATGATCTTTAGGATGTCCTCTACCAAGTTTGTGAATTATATACATGTCGACCATTCAACATGGCCGGCGTTGCTAAAAATAGAACAGGGGGGTCAGACCATTGTTTTTGGCTTATAACTCAAAAAGTATAAGAGATAGAGAAAATCCGAAGCAACCTCCCTTGTTCAGCATCAAAAGCTCTACGAATCTCTCTATTGAGTCGAAGTTGTGAAACGACTCCTTATAGGAGTTATTGCCCTTTAATCATCAAATTTGACCATTTTTGCAGTTTTTGGACAATATCTTGAAAACAGTTAGAGCTAGAGGAAAAGTTAGCATTGCAAAATTGTTTAGCTTATTGAGATCTACAAAAATGATTCCAGGGTCTAAATTGTCAGATCGGCCGTTTAAGAGTTATTCCCCTTTAACTGTTTTTTCCATTAATTTACACTGATTTTCAAAAATCTTCTTCTCTAAAACTACTGAAGGGATTGCATTGATACTTGGTATACATGATCTTTAGGATGTCCTCTACCAAGTTTGTGAATTATATACATGTGGACCAACCAACATGGCCGCTGTTGCTAAAAATAGAATAGGGGGGTCAGACCATTGTTTTTGGCTTATAACTCAAAAAGTATAAAAGATAGAGAAAATCCGAAGCAACCTTCCTTGTTCAGCATCAAAAGCTCTACGAATCTCTCCATTGAGTCGAAGTTGTGAAACGACTCCTTATAGGAGTTATTGCCCTTTAATCATCAAATTTGACCATTTTTGCAGTTTTTGGACAATATCTTGAAAACCGTTAGAGCTAGAGGAAAAATTAGCATTGCTAAATTGTTTAGCTCATTGAGATCTACAAAAATGATTTCAGGGTCTAAATTGTCAGATCGGCCGTTTAAGAGTTATTCCCCTTTAACTGTTTTTTCCATTAATTTACACTGATTTTCAAAAATCTTCTTCTCTAAAACTACTGAAGGGATTGCATTGATACTTAGTATACATGATCTTTAGGATGTCCTCTACCAAGTTTGTGAATTATATACATGTCGACCAACCAACATGGCCGCTGTTGCTAAAAATAGAATAGGGGGGTCAGACCATTGTTTTTGGCTTATAACTCAAAAAGTATAAAAGATAGAGAAAATCCGAAGCAACCTTCCTTGTTCAGCATCAAAAGGTCCTTACAGTAGTTATTGCCCTTTAACTGTTTTTTCTATTAATTTAAACTGATTTCCAAAAATCTTCTCTGAAACCACTGAAAGGATTGTTTTGCAACTTTGTATACTTGAAAGTTTGTGAAATTTATTCAAACTTTGGCATAAGAGATCAGGTGAGCGATTCAGGCTCCTGGGAGCCTCTAGTTGCTCTTTCTTGCCATGCTTGCACCAGAAGTCATCATGCCCTAAAAATTATAATAAAAGAACTTTTTAGCTCACCTGGACCGAAGGTCCATGTGAGCTATTACCATCACTTGGCGTCCGTCGTCGTCGTCTGTCGTCGTCGTCGTCTGTTAACAATTTTTCAAAAATCTTCTCCTCTGAAACTACCAAACAGAATTTAATGAAACTTGGTATGAATGATCCTTAGGGTGTCCTGCACCAAACTTGTGTTTTGATTTTTAATCCGTTAAAAAACATGGCCGCCGTTACTAAAAATAGACTAGGGGGGTCAGACTACTGTTTTTGGCTTATAAATCAAAAAGTATAAGAGATAGAGGAAATCTGAGGCCACGCTACTGATTCAGCATCAAAAGCTCTACAAAAGTCTCCATTTGGTCAAAGTTGTCAGATTACCCCTTATAGGGGTTACGGCCCCTTAAAGGTGAAAAATAGCATTTTTTCATGTTTTTGGCCTACAGAATGAAAACTATTGCAGATAGAGATTAGCTGTTGCTTGCTTAAATGTTCAGCTCATTTAGCTCTACAAAATTCTCCATAGGGTCGAAGTTGTCAGATGACCCCTTATAGGGGTTACGGCCCCTGAAAAATAGCCATTTTTCATGTTTTTGGCCTACAGAATGAAAACTATTGCAGATAGAGATTAGCTGTTGCTTGCTTAAATGTTCAGCTCATTTAACTCTACAAAAGTCTTCATAGGGTCGAAGTTGTCAGATGACTCCTTATAGGGGTTATAGGTGAAAAATGGTGTTTTTGGCCTATAGAATGAAAACTATTGCAGGTAGAGAAAAGCTGTTGCTTGCTTAAATGTTCAGCTCATTTAGCTCTAGATACAAAAGTATAGGGTCAACATCAAGACCAGGTGAGCGATTCAGGCTCCTGGGAGCCTCTTGTTATCTTTTGATGAATAGAACTAGGTAATAAGGAGTTATTTTCTTATTATAAGCACTCTGTACTTCTTATCCCTGTATCATGTTTTGATCGTAATATCACTTTTTCTTAGATGCCTGTATATACAAGAGCAAGATATACAAACAAGGACAGTCTTGGGATGATGGCTGTGACTTTACATGTACCTGTGAAAATGGAAAGGAAGGATTGTACAGATGTATATCTAAGTAATTTGTTTTTTGACTAACAATATCACAGGTGTAGTACAGTGACTAAACATTTTAATACCCATTCAAGGGAGATAGTTGGACCTAAGTACTGTGGTTTCATTATTTTTCGTGGGGTATCAATTTTCATGGTTTTTGTGGGTGCCTGTAACCACAATAAAAGAATTGAAAGAATTGTTATATTTACACTGGTAACATTAGGCAACATGTGCAAACCATGAAGGTAAAATCCTACGAAATATATTTTTTTAGCGAAAACCAACAAAATAAATGAATCCACAGTATTGAGTGCAAAATAAAACAGGGGTATCTTTTTGTAAGCTCACTCACGGTATTCATTATTTCTTAGAAGTTCTTTAAATGTAAAATGTCTAAGCTGTTCACAAAATAATATATATAATCATTGCACTTTTTAGCTCACCTGACCCGAAGGGTCATGTGAGCTATTGTCATCGTTAAGCGTCCGTCGTCCGTCGTCCGTCCGTCCGTTAACTTTTCTTCAAAGATCTTCTTCTCTGAAACCACTGAAGGGATTGCATTGATACTTGGTATACATGATCTTTAGGATGTCCTCTACCAAGTTTGTGAATTATATACATGTCGACCATCCAACATGGCCGCCGTTGCTAAAAATAGAACAGGGGGGTCAGACCATTGTTTTTGGCTTATAACTCAAAAAGTATAAGAGATAGAGAAAATCCGAAGCAACCTTCCTTGTTCAGCATCAAAAGCTCTACGAATCTCTCCATTGAGTCGAAGTTGTGAAACAACTCCTTATAGGAGTTATTGCCCTTTAATCATCAAAATTGACCATTTTTGCAGTTTTTGGACTATATCTTGAAAACCGTTTGAGCTAGAGGAAAAGTTAGCATTGCAGAATTGTTAAGCTCATTGAGATCTACAAAAATGATTTCAGGGTCTTAATTGTCAGATCAGCCGTTTAAGAGTTATTCCCCTTTAACTGTTTTTTTCCATTAATTTACACTGATTTTCAAAAATCTTCTTCTCTAAAACCATTGAAGGGATTGCATTGATACTTGGTATACATGAATTTTAGGATGTCCTCTACCAAGTTTGTGAATTATATACATGTCGACCAACCAACATGGCCGCCATTGCTAAAAATAGAACAGGGGGGTCAGACCATTGTTTTTGGCTTATAACTCAAATAGAAAAAGTATAAGAGGTAGAGAAAATCCGAAGCATCTCTCCTTGTTCAGCATCAAAAGCTCTACGAATCTCTCTATTGAGTCGAAGTTGTGAAACGACTCCTTATAGGAGTTATTGCCCTTTAATCATCAAAATTGACAATTTTTTCAGTTTTTGGACTATATCTTGAAAACCGTTTGAGCTAGAGGAAAAGTTAGCATTGCAGAATTGTTAAGCTCATCGAGATCTACAAAAATGATATCAGGGTCTTAATTGTCAGATCAGCCGTTTAAGAGTTATTCCCCTTTAACTGTTTTTTTCCATTAATTTACACTGATTTTCAAAAAATCTTCTTCTCTAAAACCACTGAAGGGATTGCATTGATACTTGGTATACATGAATTTTAGGATGTCCTCTACCAAGTTTGTGAATTATATACAGTCGACCAACCAACATGGCCGCCGTTGCTAAAAATAGAACAGGGGGGTCAGACCATTGTTTTTGGCTTATAACTCAAAAAGTATAAGAGATAGAGAAAATCCGAAGCATCTTTCCTTGTTCAGCATCAAAAGCTCTACAAATCTCTCCATTGAGTCGAAGTTGTGAAACGACTCCTTATAGGAGTTATTGCCCTTTAATCATCAAAATTGACCATTTTTGCAGTTTTTGGACTATATCTTGAAAACCGTCAGAGCTAGAGGAAAAGTTAGCATTGCGGAATTGTTAAGCTCATTGAGATCTACAAAATCTTAATTGTCAGATCAGCTGTTTAAGAGTTATTCCCCTTTAACTGTTTTTTTTCCATTAATTTACACTGATTTTCAAAAATCTTCTTCTCTAAGAGATAGAGAAAATCCGAAGCAACTGTTCTTGTTCAGCATCAAAAGGTCCTTACAGGAGTTATTGCCCTTTAACTGTTTTTTCTATTAATTTAAACTGATTTCCAAAAATCTTCTTTGAAACAACTGAAAGGATTGTTTTGCAACTTTGTATGCTTGAAGTTTGTGAAATTTATTCAAACTTTGGCAGAAGAGATCAGGTGAGCGATTCAGGCTCCTGGGAGCCTCTAGTTATAATGTGTAATGTAACGGGAGTCAATAATAATACCAACCTTCCATAGGAATTAGTATGGATTTCCCAAACGATTTGATTTATATTATACATTTTATATTCTAGATGTCCTGCCTTCCCACCTTTACCCCAGTATTGCCATCAGAACAGGGTACCAGGTCAATGTTGTCCTGTTGTTGGCTGTGATATTCCAGGATACGGTCAAATTAACCCAGAACCAGAGCTAATACCCACACCAGCACCCACTAAAATTGGCCAGATACCAACACCCGCTCCTACTGCACTTGTACCTATCATCAACATTGTACCCAATCCTAAACTGAACACGACAGGAGGGTTCCCTGGTGGTGGATATCCCATCAAACCCAGTCAGATATCTGCAGTGAGAAGTAAGTTATTGTGTACAAGAGGGTTCCCTGGTGGTGGATATCCCATCAAACCCAGTCAGATATCTGGTGTGAGAAGTAAGTTATTGTGTACAAGAGGGTTCCCTGGTGGTGGATATCCCATCAAGCCCAGTCAGATATCTGCTGTGAGAAGTAAGTTATTGTGTACAGGAGGGTTCCCTGGTGGTGGATATCCCATCAAATCCAGTCAGATATCTGGTGTGAGAAGTAAGTTATTGTGTACAAGAGGGTTCCCTGGTGGTGGATATCCCATCAAGCCCAGTCAGATATCTGCAGTGAGAAGTAAGTGATTGTGTACAGGAGGGTTCCCTGGTGGTGGATAATACTGGATATCCCATCAAGCCCAGTCAGATATCTGCTGTGAGAAGTAAGTTATTGTGTACAAGAGGGTTCCCTGGTGGTGGATATCCCATCAAATCCAGTCAGATATCTGCTGTGAGAAGTAAGTGATTGTGTACATGAGAGTTCCCTGGTGGTGGATATCCCATCAAGCCCAGTCAGATATCTGGTGTGAGAAGTAAGTTATTGTGTACAAGAGGGTTCCCTGGTGGTGGATATCCCATCAAATCCAGTCAGATATCTGTAGTGAGAAGTAAGTTATTGTGTACAGGAGGGTTCCCTGGTGGTGGATATCCCATCAAGCCCAGTCAGATATCTGCTGTGAGAAGTAAGTGATTGTGTACTGGAGAGTTCCCAGGTGGTGGATATCCCATCAAACCCAGTCAGATATCTGCTGTGAGAAGTAAGTTATTGTGTACTGGAGGGTTCCCTGGTGGTGGATATCCCATCAAACCCAGTCAGATATCTGCTGTGAGAATTAAGTTATTGTGTACAGGAGGGTTCCCTGGTGGTGGATATCCCATCATGCCAGTCAGATATCTTCTGTGAGAAGTAAGTTATTGTGTACAGGAGGGTTCCCTGGTGGTGGATATCCCATCAAACCCAGTCAGATATCTGCTGTGAGAAGTAAGTGATTGTGTACAGGGGGGGTTCCCTGGTGGTGGATATCCCATCAAACCCAGTCAGATATCTGGTGTGAGAAGTAAGTTATTGTGTACAAGAGGGTTCCCTGGTGGTGGATATCCCATCAAACCCAGTCAGATATCTGCTGTGAGAAGTAAGTGATTGTGTACAAAAGGGTTCCCTGGTGGTGGATATCCCATCAAATCCAGTCAGATATCTGGTGTGAGAAGTAAGTTATTGTGTACAAGAGGGTTCCCTGGTGGTGGATATCCCATCAAACCCAGTCAGATATCTGCTGTGAGAAGTAAGTTATTGTGTACAAGAGGGTTCCCTGGTGGTGGATATCCCATCAAACCCAGTCAGATATCTGCTGTGAGAAGTAAGTGATTGTGTACTGGAGAGTTCCCAGGTGGTGGATATCCCATCAAGCCCAGTCAGATATCTGCAGTGAGAAGTAAGTGATTGTGTACAAGAGGGTTCCCTGGTGGTGGATAATACTGGATATCTCACCAAGCCCAGTCAGATATCTGCTGTGAGAAGTAAGTTATTGTGTACAAGAGGGTTCCCTGGTGGTGGATATCCCATCAAATCCAGTCAGATATCTGCTGTGAGAAGTAAGTTATTGTGTACAAGAGGGTTCCCTGGTGGTGGATAATACTGGATATCCCATCAAACCCAGTCAGATATCTGTAGTGAGAAGTAAGTTATTGTGTACAGGAGGGTTCCCTGGTGGTGGATATCCCATCAAATCCAGTCAGATATCTGCTGTGAGAAGTAAGTTATTGTGTACATGAGAGTTCCCTGGTGGTGGATATCCCATCAAACCCAGTCAGATATCTGTAGTGAGAAGTAAGTGGTTGTGTACAAGAGGGTTCCCTGGTGGTGGATATCCCATCAAATCCAGTCAGATATCTGGTGTGAGAAGTAAGTTATTGTGTACAAGAGGGTTCCCTGGTGGTGGATATCCCATCAAACCCAGTCAGATATCTGCTGTGAGAAGTAAGTTATTGTGTACAAGAGGGTTCCCTGGTGGTGGATATCTGGTGTGAGAAGTAAGTGATTGTGCACTTTTATTCAAAATTGATCTATGAAAAAAACAGGAAATAGGTCCAATAGACATAATGCCCCATCTTGCAAAATTTTGGACAGAAGGACCAAGGTACCATAGCACTTAGCTTATGAATGTGGGGCATGAAAATATTTGGCTGAATTTTTTTGTGAATAAAGGTTATGAAATGTGAATGTTGGGCCAAGAGTGTAAATATATTATCTTTTGAAATAGTTTTCTAACCAACTTCTTATCATCTTGATATTTGGTATGCAGAATCAGCATGGGAACCCATATCATGAAAATCCAGGTCTGTTCAAAATCTTCCTGTTATAACTAACCTTCCATTTTTGTCTTGGTTCTGTTATAAAGGTATACATCATTTAGAAAAATGGATCTGATCAAGAAATAAGATCAAAATGAAAAATCAAATATTGAACAGATATATCATGCTTTGAAGGGGTATTTGCAAAAAATACTAGTCAATGGATGGATTTTTCCCAAAGCCTGATGGGCTACAGAAATTTCATCTTAAGACTGGCATTTTTTGCAAATAACAAGCAAGGCATGGTATTCCCAATTTTCATATATTGTGAGTTATCTCCCATTTGCAGAGTTTTCTTATCTTTCAAGAAGGTATTTTATACTAGTTACTGTGTGGAAAAATAAGTTTTTCTGCATTTATTTTTTAATTTGTCAAAAAATGTCCAAATGTAAAATATGATTATTTTGAAAAAAGGTTTATAACATGTTTTTCTGATTTAATAGGATTTGCTAAGCCCTCAGAATAATTTGAAAAAATTAAAACAGTATTTTTCCCATTCATTGCAATGTAATATATCTACCGTAATGACAATGATAACTCACAATTTACAAAAATTGGGATTATCTGTTTAATTACACTGAATATAAAATAAAACATTCTTTTATTGCAGTTAACTGTCAACATTTGAACTAGCAGTTTCAAAGCTAGGTTTCAGGTACACCCATACCCATAGCATTATATCTTTACAGGGAAAAAAAACATGTTTTATCTGTCATTGATGTTTTGTTTTTAGTTGTCCAGATAAAATCTTTCTAAAAATAAATTTGGCGGGAATATCACATGAGGGTTAGAAAAGACAAAATCAAGCTGTGTTTTAGCTTTATTAGCCAAAAAATTATTGTTTATAAATATTATTTTTTAATAATTCCACTTTGTTTTGTAATCAATAGAGCAGTGTGTATATAAGAACAAAGTGTATAACAGAGGAGAGAAGTGGGACATTGATTGTGACTTTACATGTACATGTATCGATGGAAATACAGGTTACTACGAGTGCAAACCAATGTAAGTTTGTCATCACTTTTATAAAAGATTTAAGTCTTATTATTAAAGATAATTAAGAAGGATTTTGAACTTTAAATGTCCCTTGCCACATGTTTCAAGTAAACATATAGGAGCCACTTTTGCACCGTCATCCTGTAAAAATTTTCTTTGGAAACTATACATGTCTTATAGCCTCTTGATGTTAAGCATGCAGCTTCTTCCTATAGTACAATATGGTGTGAAGCAACTAAATGCCTGCAACTCATCTTCTTCCTGTTCACTGAATAATTCAAGACATATTTCTTCCATGGGGGCACTGCCATTCTAGTTAACAAAGCTGATGTTTTACCTTACATACCTAAAGCCAGAAAATATTACAAACAATGAAAAATGTCAAACTGCTCAATTAACCTATTTGGAATAACTGCAAAAATATGAACTATAATATTTTCATGATGATCTTAGACATTTTCATTGAAAATGCAATTTGTTTTGCTGATTAATAAAAAGTGTTGATGTTTTTTAAAATATTGATTACTGTGGATTCATTTATTTTTGTGGGTACCAATTAACGTTGTTTGATAAAAATTCATAAGTTCGATGATTTTTAAATTCATGGTTCTTAAGTCTGCAGCATACAGTTCTATGTTAAATTTTCTTTTTGTGAGTTATCAAATTTCGTGGGTCAACACCACCCACGAAAAACCACGAAAATTGATACCCCGTGAATAATAATGAAACCACGGTATCAGAAATTCATAGCATATTTTTTAACTTACAGGTGTCCAACATACAGTAATTTACCAAAGGAATGTTTCACTACAAACGATCAAGCCAAATGTTGTAAGATAATCAAATGCATGCTTCCTGATGGAAGTCTGACAGAGGTTTCTAAACCAAGTGAGAAGTTCCCAGTTGTTGGTTCTTTCTTTGGTGGCTTTACTGGATTCAGACCTGGTGTGGCCTACCACCCAAATATCACCGATATAAGTGGAAGTAGAAGTAAGCAGTTATGCATAAATTCTGTGTCTTCATCCTAATTTTTTTGTGGCACTTGTTTTATAAACATAAGATTTCTTAAATTTCGATATGAATGAATCATTGGTTGTAAATTGTTATGGCTTTGATTACTTACATAGAAATAAATCTTTCTGTAATATTGAGTCCATGCCAGAGACACATTGGTTAAAGGTTTTGTTTTAACAAAGGCCATACTCTGTAGTAAGAATCCCAAACTTGGACACAGGCAATATTATTTTTGTTTATTGAATGAGTTTAAAAACTGTATTTGTTATTTTACATATGATTTTTACTTGTCATATTACATGTCAACTTGAAACATTTTTTGTCCCTTACCGCACCACGGAGCAGGGACATAGAAATGCCGGTGTCCGTCTGTGCATCCGTGCATGCATTCTTCACACCTTTTAGGTAACAGATTTCTCAGAAAGAAATAATCATAAGCTTTTGATATTAGGTATGCAGCTTCAGATATGGGTCCCATATGGTAGGATGCGTTTCCAGGTCCATCAGTAAACTACTTTGTGTTAAACGAACTGACTTAGAATTTCTTAAGGGTCAAAAATGGAAAAATTTTCATAACAGATTTCTCAGCTACTACTTTTCATAGACTTTTGATGTTTGGTATGCAGAGTAAGGGGTCTCATATGGTGGGATGCGTTTTCAGGTCTGTCGCCTACTTCCTGTTAAGCGGGCTGACTTAGAATTTTTGCCATACTGCGCGGAACCCAGGAATTCGGTTCTTGTTCTGTACAAGTAGTGAATACCTACTGTCTTATGAATAACCATATATTTTCCAGCTCATCTCATTTGTATTTCCCTTAGAAATTGAGTGTAAAAAAAAACCATTCATATTTAAGATACTATTTATGATAACTTTTAACACTTTTTAAAATCTATTTTTTATAGAGGGATGTGTATACAAAGGATCCCTGCATGCTGTGGGCAATGAGTGGGATGATGG
This sequence comes from Arcuatula senhousia, assembly GCA_963971305.1. Lineage (NCBI taxonomy): Eukaryota > Metazoa > Mollusca > Bivalvia > Mytilida > Mytilidae > Arcuatula > Arcuatula senhousia. Next base: position 13,888,074 of record OZ020306.1, read on the forward strand.
CTGTGACTTCCACTGTAAATGTATGGATGAAGCTTCAGGAAGATACCAGTGTACTGCCAAGTATGTATGTTTAGGGCCGAGCATTCAGAATGCAGGAGTCCTAAAGGTTTTAACTTTTCTGGCCATCTGTCTGTATACATGTGATACTCTGGCCTTGAGTCAAAATATTCGAACTTTTCAACCCATCTCCTGTTCTTACAATTTTTATGCTGCAGCGACAACATGTCAGGTATTAAGTTTTATTCATGTTTGTATGTATGTCAGTACAAATTTTTGTGAAGATTTTTTTGGAAACAGATATGTTGAAGTTCTATTGCCTATTTGAGAGTGGGCTGATATGAAAAGAATGTGTAAATTTCTGTCAAGCTTTTCTCAGAAACCATACATGAAAATGATTTAGAAATTTGGTAGAATGGTTCAGTATGACAAACCGTATGTCATAAGCAACTTTCAGACCTGTCAAACCTCTTCTTCTTGTTTTGGTCCCTACCCTAGGGCAACTGTGTCCCATGGACATATATATTCCTTCTTAATTTTTAGTAATGTTTTGCTTTTTAAATTGTAATTTTATACACATTTTAAGACATAAGTTCAGTCATAAAACATTTCTGGTGTTTTGGAAGAAGCAAAAAGGCACCAATGGGGCATTCAAGTGTCAAAAGTCCGAAAGGACAATGACGAAACCGTCAAGCACTAAAAAGAACAGCACGAAGAAACACAAAGCACAAAATCAATTGAAGGGAATTGAACAACGCAAACTCAAGTTGTAACAAGATTGAACTCAGGTGCTCCAGTACGGGGGTTCCTGCCTGCTATAGCACACCCGTCGTGTTGTGTTGCTAATTTCCAATTCAGTGTGTCAAATCCATTAAAGCACTAAAAATGGCGTAGATGATCTTTTTTTTTTTTTATTTCCAGGAGGATGATTTTATAACCATATCCTATATGAATCTTAATTTGCAGATTTTTTAAGAATTGTTTTATTAAAATGTTTTTTTTTTTCTTATAACAGATGTCCAAAATTCACCAAGTTACCAGACCTTTGCCATCTGTCTGACATTCCTGGTCAGTGTTGTAAAAACTTGGTGTGTGCTAAGCCCACTACTCTTGCACCAAATCTAGCTACCCCTCAGCCTCCAATAACTACCCAGGACCCCTTCCCTGGATGTAAAGATCTCCTGGATAACTGTGTAGACTATGGCAGGTCTGTCTGTCAATCCCCCTATGATGGCTGGGCTAGGAGAAATTGTCAACATTTTTGTGGAATGTGTCCAAGTAAGTCTTATATCATATCAGCTATCTTAAAACATCTCTTACATAATTTATTTAAGTTATTAGTTTGTTATTGCATGTTTTGTTATATATCTATTCACTAGATTTATCATATACTTATTTTTAACTGAAATAAAAAGAAAGAGGACAACAACATATCAACTGGATTTGTCTTTATTTCTGTTTTGACTGACTAGTTTCAGTGCCTAGTTCACTGTCATCAGGGTACAGATATTGATATGTTGTTGACCCTTTTCTTTTCTTTTCAATGTTGATAGAGACAACCCTGCATACCAAGATGTATTCTCATATGTATTTCTGATGAACCTTGGTTCACTTTTCCGTTTAATTAATTATTTAGCTGTATAAAATCAAAAACTGATGTGTTCAGCTACAAGCATAATCTTGATAATTAATGATGTTTCTTTTATTCAATTCTAGTTGTTTTCATTCAAACTCTTCAGCATCATGCCCAGGGTAGGAAATTTACTGAAAACAGTAACCAGTCCTGAATTGTGCATTGTTCCCATTTGCAACACATCTGCAGTACTGGTACCTAGTTTTTGGGCGTTGAATTTTTATATGGTAGGGGACATAGCCATGTGTGATATGTCCTTATTATGTGGTTGTAGTCTGTGGATTATTGTGGAAGTATTAATATTCATGGTTACCAATTTTTGTGGTATTCGTGGGTTGGGCAAACCATGAAATTAAATTCCCAATAAACAGAGAATTAAACATTGCTTTTAAAATAGAGAATTGTTTGAACCAGGAATTCATGAATCCACGAAAATGCAATTAACTCCCAATCCACAAAAATTGATACCCATGAATTTAAGTACTTTCACAGTATCAAATAACACATACAAAAGATGAAACCCCACAGACCACAGTTTTGGAGTGTTAATTCAAAATACTGTTTTTTTTATCTTGTATTAAGTATTTGATTATTTTCAATTACAGATCCCAACGGTCCAACAACACCCACTCCTTTATGTAAGGACAAACTACCAAACTGTGATCTTTATGGCAAAAATTCCTGTATCAATGAATATGTATCATGGGCCAAGGAGAATTGTCCAAGAACATGCAATCTGTGTCGTAAGATCTTAATTATTTTTTCAAAGCAGTTTTAAAAAGCTTAATGAGCAAATAAAATAAAGCATTTAAATTCAGAATAAATGGTCTTAACACTAACTTTTTAGATTTTAAAAATCTTTGATAAAATTAACATTACTGCAATAGAAAATGAAAGTTTTATTGTTTAAAAAGTGTATGTAAACAACTTTATATGCTTTAAAGTCAGGTTTGGACTTAAAACCAGTTTAATTAAGATATATCACTTAAACAATATATAGAATAATCTGGAAAAAAAAAATAATAAGAGAAAAGTTTAAAATAGAAATTAAGGTAGATTTAGCTGTATTTATTCCACATATTGTGCTAAAGGTATAAACTACTGTAACTAACTATAACTACACAAACTGAACAAATACTGGATAAATACAGATGTCTATATAATTGACATGAACAAAATAAAGGCTGTTTTATTTAAATTGACATGGGAAGGGGAATGCAGTATTTTCCCCATTGGTATGGGGTTAAAATGCAAATGCATTTTGTTTTAGGTGTGTGAAGTTTTTTAGCTCCCCTGACCTGAAGGGTCATATGAGCTATTGCCATCACTTGGACAAAGTGCATCCCCCCTCCCATGTAAATTTTAATTGAACATTCCTAAGGAAAAATACATATAAATACCTGTATTTGGCAGTTATATGGGAGTACCCAACATTTAGACTCAATAGAATTGTTTTATTTAATTTGCTGAAATGTGTACCTTTGTAAGGTAAAGTTTACTGCTTAATCTTAAAAAAATGGAACCATAGGTTTTTTTGGCAAATTTTCATTTGAATATGATAAATGAGATCTTGACTTCATTGTATAAAGTTGCTTGACTTAAAGGTTTAACTAATTAACTAGACATGTAATATTTTAGTATGTAATTTATGCTAGGAAACTATTTTTGAAGCTTATAAAATGTTTTTATTCTCAAATGTTGAAAAAATGGAATTTCATGTCTTTTATTTTCTTCTTTAGCTGGGCAAGGAGGTATTACATCTGCTCCAACATGTGTAGATAAAGATCCAGCTTCTTGTGATACACTAGGACCTAATGTGTGTACAATTCCAGCATTTAAACAATTTGCTAAAGAACATTGTGAGGCAAGATGTGGATTATGTCCAAACCCTACAGGGTCACCTCAACCAAGTAGGTCATCAGTTTAAAAGTACCTTTGTCTGTTAGTATAAATTTTCATGGATTGTGCAAAATTAGCATGTTCATGGAGTCATGTAAATTTGGTCTAGATACCTAGCACATAGAACAAATCAAAGGAAAATTTCGCTTTAATTGATAATCAAATTTCATGTTCTGAATAACCCACAATACAAAACCCAAGTAAGTGTACTCAATAATTAATATTTGCTAGTTTGCAACATATCAATTCAGCAACATTCAATCAACGGTACTCCAAGGATCATAGGAAAATAGAAGATGTCACTGACGGATAGCCGCTGGTTTTGCTGCGAGTCAGTGGAATAACAATGGAAAGAATCTTGGAGAATTTATCAAAAAATGAGAAGGAAGATTTTGTTTTCAAAATTGTTTCAAAAGTTTGACTTTTTTACTGATCAAGTTTGATAGATGGTGATACATTCAATACTTTCAATGTTATTTTTTCCATGCAACATTTGTCATTAGTCTAATGCTGAAAGCACCTGCACACACTTAAACCAGATATTGAAAGAAAAAAAAAAAAAAAGGATAAAAATGGATGTTCTTGTATGTATTGGGACTTGCACCCCATAATATAATTTCACATTTATTACGTCTGTTCCTTGATACATTAATTTACCTCTGCAAACAAAGTATATAAACTTTTGGAAACTTCCAAATGGTTCCTAACAGTTGTGCACTATGGTTACCCATGCCAGCATTTAATGCACTGCCTACAAAAAAGAATTCTGATATGTCAATCCATTCTTAATATTTGATTACTTTTAAGTCATAATATATATATCTGAAAGACACATTAACTTGTTTTGGTTTGATTTTTTTCATTTAACCCGATGATATAGACTTTATTTATATCTATATAGATTAAGATTTATTGAAGTTCATGTTCATTCTTTCCAGTGGCCACCAGTAAAATTAGAAACCTTGAACAGAATTAACTTGAGACCAATTAATAATGTCATGTTTCTGTTCTTTCAGCTTCTACACCTAGTGGTTACCTGATGTTAATGAAAGGTGTTACAGGTGTAAATACCTACCCACCAGGTATCACAGATCTGTTTGGACTTTGGAATTCTAATAAAACTATCAATGAACACCAGCCTGGTGCTAACTCTTTGACTCCTAATTTCCCTGGCCATTACAAACCTGACTTGTCAAACAACTGGCCAAGCTTGTGTCTTGATAAGGTGAGTCTTGTAATTTTGGCAATAACTTTGTAGCTTTTATTCAATAAGGGGTTTTCCCTGTACAGTATTTACCTAGACTTCAGTTACAATTTTGTTTTTTTCTTTGATAACTAAAACACATTATTTTAAGTCAATGCAGGTGACCAGATCAGTAAATATTAAGATAATAGTTAACCACCCACAATCCTTAAAAATTTCAGTCTGTTTGCAGGAAATGCATAGACTAACCAAGAAACCATGATAAAAATATATTTAGGCTCTTAGGCCCTCCCTCATCTGTTCTTAGGCAGCCTCATACCTTTTATTGCTGTTTACAAAAAACAAAAAATCACCTGCCGCATTACTTTCTGTTTACCGGGTAAAAAGTTGCCTCATCTACTTTTTTGACCAATTTATAAAAAAATGAGTAGAAACATCCCTCTCTCATCTGTTTTTGAAAAATGGTTTGAAAAGCTAAATATTAATTCTGTATGGCCTAACATAAGATATTAAAATCACCACCATGAGTTCGTGCATTTCCTTTATTTTGGCTGAGATAATTTAATGAAATTTGAACTAAGTGTTCTAGTTGTAGCTTATATTTACCATGATTTTCTCTTGCCTGACTGTCAATTTTCAAGACACTACAAGAGCAATTTTTATGTTTTTTACAGCATTTTCTTTTCTCAGGAATTATAACTTTTCGGTGGATGAAACTTGGTATGCCTTTGTCTAAATGATGCTTAGCACATTTTTCCCCTTCTTGGACCCTGTCCTTGAACTTCCAGCTGAGGTTCTTTATTTGACAGTTTTGAATTGTACTTCAGCAGTTTGGCAAGAAGGTTTATAAATTTATGAATGTATATATGGAATTTTAATACAATGTCTATAATAGTGATAATTTTTTGTGACTCTCTTGAGTGTTATTTCTTGTTTCTGGTGTTCTACTGTCTCAGATGTTCAACTCCTGTAAAGGGACTTCCCCTCATGTATAGGTTTATCAGTTCCTGCCCAAGGTCTGTGGTTTCCTACGGGTATTTCGTTTTCGTCCACTATCTAAACTGACTGCTCTATATGACCCAGGTATGTTGAAAAATCAGGGTGGGGAAGTGGGGGTTAACCAAAACAAACGAACAAACAAATAAACTGTTTCAGATTGTCTTTTTTCAGTTTTGCATGAATGAAGTTTCATTGTAGGTCCGTGTATCAATTTATAAGAATGGAGTTGAAAAAGCTTTTATTGAATTTAATGCCACTGGAGCTGACAAAATGAGCTGGTTTTCACCTGACCGTATCATTGACTCTACCTGGATAGATCTTACTTCCACAAAGAAACAATACTTTGCAATGACACAGTAAGTGATATTCTTACCACAAGTACTGCTTTACTGCTAAGCCAATAACATTTTTATATACATTTTAGGGAGGTTTTGGTATTGTTTTATCAAACAGCCTGTATAATAGGCTGGGTACACAAAATTTTTACAGAGATGCTTTTGTTGCATGCTTACCAATTGATATCAGCATGTTATTTCAAACTGAAAAATGACAAACAAATGATATACCAACAACAAATATATTTTGTATTGATTCTTTTTTTTATGCCCCTGCAAAGACATGTCAAGGCCCAGTTGAATTTGTGACTGTCTGTACGTCTGTTCATCCGTACATATTTCTGTGTCAAGCTTTTCTAAGAAACCATACATGAAAATGATTTTAAATTTGGCATCATGGCTCAGTATGACACACTGTATGTCCTAACCGATTTTCAGACCTGGTGGACTTATACTCCCTGTTTAAGGCCCTTAGCCAAAAACACATTCCATCTTTATTTTTTTTTAATTAAGGCTCATGGTAGTAAGACCCACATAGATAAGTGTCATGTTCCAATTGTATGGTTTCCAATTAAATATATGTTCACTTTTACAGAGATCCGGATTTCCTAAGACAATTCTATGCTAGTGCAAATGCTGATGGTAAAATGTGTGACTCCACAGGATGGATGTTTGTATCCACTGCAAATCGTTGTGGCATGGAGGCAGATAAAAAACCTGCCTTTTATTATGCTCCGGGACAGACAGCAGCCCATTGGGGATATAGTAAGTATGAAAAATTTAAAAAATTATTAGATAAGTCTACTGTTAAAAGTAAATTTTTGCTACTTTTGCAATTGTAAAATATGGAAAATATCTTCTCATATATCTCAATTACAGCATGATTCATCACCAAATCATTATCTGTTTTAAAAGTTGTGTTGGATTTAAAATCAATATACATATGTCAATAAATGTGAGTTCCTCTCATCCTTTTGTTTTTCCCTGTTGTCTTTATCTTGTTGAATTGAATTTTTCTCGATTTGTTTTTTAGCTCACCTGGCCAAAGGCCATGTGAGCTATTGCCATCACTTGGCGTCCGTCATCGACGTTGTAGTCCGTCGCCCGCCGTCGTCGTCGTCGTTAACTTTTCTTCAAACTTCTTCTCCTCTGAAACCGCTGCACAAATTCAAACCAAATTTGGTCTGGTGGTACTTTAGGGTATCCCCGACAGAACTGATGTGGGGATTTTTGATTCGTTGAAAAACATGGCCGCCGTTGCTAAAAATAGACCAGGGGGGTCAGACTACTGTTTTTGGCTTTTAAATCAAAAAGTATAAGAGATAGATGAAATCTGATGCCACCCTTCTGCTTCAGCATCAAAAGTTCTACAAAAATCTCCATGTGGTCCCAGTTGTCAGATGACCCCTTATAGGGGTTACAGCCCCTTAAAGGTGAAAAATGGCGTTTTTTCATGTTTTTGACCTATAGTATGAAAACTATTGCAGATAGAGAAAAGCTGTTGCTTGCCTAAATGTTCAGCTCATTTAGCTCTACAAAAGTCTCCATAGGGTCGAAGTTGTCAGATGACCCCTTATAGGGGTTACAGCCCCTAAAATGATGTTTTTTCATGTTTTTGGCCTACAGAAAGAAAACTATAGCAGATAGAGAAAAGCTGTTGCTTGCTTAAATGTTCAGTTCATTTAGCTGTACTAAAGTCTCCATAGGGTCGAACTTGTCAGATGACTCCTTATAGGGGTTACGGCCCCTAAAATGATGTTTTTTATGTTTTTGGCCTATAGATAGAAAACTATAGCAGATAGAGAAAAGCTGTTGCTTGCTTTAATGTTGAGCTAATTTAGCTGTACAAAAGTCTCCATAGGGTCGAAGTTGTCAGATGACCCCTAATAGGGGTTACGGCCCCTAAAATGATGTTTTTTCATGTTTTTTGCCCATAGAAAGAAAACTATAGCAGATAGAGAAAAGCTGTTGCTTGCTTAAATGTTCAGTTCATTTAGCTGTACAAAAGTCTCCAGAGGGTTGAAGTTGTCAGATGACCCCTTATAGGGGTTACGGCCCCTAAAATGATGTTTTTTTTATGTTTTTGGCCTATAGATAGAAAACTATAGCAGATAGAGAAAAGCTGTTGATTGCTTAAATGTTGAGCTAATTTTGCTGTACAAAAGTCTTCATAGGGTTTAAGTTGTCAGATGACCCCTAATAGGGGTTACAGCCCCTAAAATTATGTTTTTCATGTTTTTGGCCTATAGAATGAAAACTATAGCAGATAGACAAAAGCTGTTGCTTGCTTAAATGTTCAGTTTATTTAGCTCTTCAAAAGTCTCCATTTGGTCGAAATTCTCAGATGACCCCTTACAGGGGTTACGGCCCCTAAAATTATGTTTTTTCATGTTTTGGGCTTTTGAATGAAAACTACAGCAGATAGAGAAAAGCTGTTGCTTGCTTAAATGTTCAGTTCATTTAGCTGTACAAAAGTCTCCATAGGGTCGATGTTGTCAGATGATCCCTTATAGGGGTTACGGCCCCTAAAATAACGGTTTTTCGTTTTTTTGGCCTATAGAATGAAAACTATAGTAGATTAAGAAAAACTGTTGCTTGCTTAAATGTTCAGCTCATGTAGCTCTACAAAATATAGGGTTGATATCAAGACCAGGTGAGCAATTTAGGCTCCTGGGAGCCTCTTGTTTCTTGTGTTATTTTGTTCTTTGTTTTTGATAATCAATAGTTTAACTTGGAAGGTTGGGCTTAAAAAGCTACTTTAACATTGCCACATTTTATATGTGCCTGTACTAAGCCAAGAGTTTTTATCATATCTTATGTTTGTTCTGGTTCTCTTTATGTTTTGTGTGTCAAATATGGTGTCTATCTTTGACACTTTAAGAACATGCATTATATTTTTATGGCCTGCCTATGTATGTTGTAAGGACATATTATAGTTTTACCCTAGTCTGTCAGCAGGTACATAACACTTTGCCTTATTTCTTAGTTAAGGTCCATATCTCAGAAACTACATATTAGAGGTCATTGATATATCACCACTAGATATATCTTGGATAGTGTCATACCTGGCACTTGAAATTACCAGAAATCACTAGAAATTAGGTCACTGCAACCTATATTTTACATATGAACAACTTTAGTGAAGTTCTTGGTTAAGGTCCATATCTCCATTACTACATGTTGGGGGTCAATGAAAATTCACCACAAGATGTGTCTTTGGTAGTATGACACCGCCAACTAGAAATTAGGTCTTTGTAACCAATATTTTATGCATGAATGATTATAAATGGTCACTGAAAGTTGTAAAATAAGCTGAAAAGTCCAATTTCTTCCATCAACAATAGCCAAATGAAAAGAAACATATCATTTGTAATGACAATGGTTTTTTAATATAAGGGATCTACAATGGATAAAGTAGAAAACAATAGTCATATTGAGTACAATAACATGAAATGTGAATTAATGACTTGTTCTCTCTTTTTAGATAGACCAGGCGTTGGAGATGTTTTTGTTATTCAAGGACACAGCACATGTAAGTTAATTTTATATTATGTTTGTAGTAAATGTCCCCCAGCCAAGTATAACAAAGGCATTATCTGACATTATCATATAAAATTGCTTATGGAATCATTTAAACAAGCATTCAACCTATAAAAGGAGTTCTCACTTACATAAATCTTTAAGACAAAATTCTTGTAACTCAGGTGTAACTGTAAAAGAATAATATGAAACAAAATCTGCTCCATACAATACAGTTATAGAGGGATATAATGACATTTTCGTTGGATACATATTGCAACATCATGAAAACGAAACAAAAATTGCCCGAATTCATGGATAAAAGTCAATTTTTAGCAATCGTCTTTAAAATGAACATGTTGACCCCTTATTAATTTTTTTAAATGTCATTCTTGAGCTTCACAAAAAATCATCATCAAATTAATTGCAATTTACAATCTTTTTTTATACAGCTTTTTATTCACAAGTCCATGTTCTGTAAATTTTATAACAGATGACAGATTAGAAAATTGGCCAATGGCAATGGTAAAAATTTTCTGCCATTTTAATTACTTTCCAAAATATTCCATTTTTGTGGAAAACAGCTAATATTCAACATAGAAAATTATAAAAACAGATCCTTTAAATGGTTTTCTTTTTACATTTAAAGTGCCCATACTAAAATAAGCTTTATTATGGAAATTATTCATGAAATTGTCAATTAAAGAACTAAACTGTATTGTTTGCCCTTATAAACCCAGACATATTTCAAGTTTTGAAAAGAAAAAAAAAAAATTGAACGAGCATAAAAAGCTGCTTAAAGACTTTGGCATCTCTTTGCAGGTCAATTTATCAAAATCATTTGTAACTTTGTGTACCTTTATTATAACTGCAGATCTTATGGACCTTAAGGGTAAGGAGGGGCATGCCAAGTTAGCTTACAAGACCTTATTTCAATAAGAGGAGCAGATACATCTTGTTTGCATTACTTGTTTGTACACCCAATAAAAATCATACCAGGACTTTTTTCAGTTATACCTCAATAAAGTTTTATGTTTATATACCATGATCTCAAGACCCACCATAACTTCTTTATTTTTATACTTGATTTATTGTTTATTTTTTGTAGGCAATGTTAGACCAACTATTACACAAACTAGTAAGTAATTTCATTTCCATCAATTTGACTTTTTGCATTTTTTTCTTTCAGTTTATCGACTCAAACTTAAAAGAATTTTAACATTACTATTTCATAAAATAATGCCAGCCTTTTAAATAAAAGTGTCTAGCAGATACTAATATTCTATAATAATTTTTTTATATGATATCATAAGATAATTTGCGGTTGTATAATGTTATGGTCATGTGGTGGGAATGATTGTCAGCATCATAATCTGTACAAATTTCGTGACCATGTGAAAAGTTGTAGCCGACAGATTAAAATGAAAATATGTTTATTTTTTATCTGATTTTGACCATTCTTTTTCTATTGTATTCATATTTATACTATTCTATGTTTTATGTGTAAGTTGATTGTATTTGTTAAACTATCAATTATGTTCTTCCTCTCATTGTTGTAATCTCTTATTGCTCCTTGTGGGCTCTTGATCTGGAATCAAATGATGTTTATGTTTATTTAAATTTTATTACCTGAATGTAATAGTAGTTCTGATTTACAATTCTACAATGGGTCAAAGTGGGGCTATGCCAAAAACAACTTTTACCCTTGTGGTCTGATTTTCAAAATCTTTTTATGCCCCTGCGACAACACGTCGAGGGGATTAAGTTTTACTCATGTCTGTCTGTACGTCCGTATGAATTTCCGTCAAGCTTTTCCCAGAAACCGTAAATGGGAATCACTTGAAACTTGGTAGGATGGTTCAGTATTACATACAATATGTCCTTAGCGAATTTTAGACCTGTCGGACATCTACTTCCTGTTTGGGGCTGGATCGATACCAAAATCAACATGAAAATTTCCGTCAAGCTTTTCTCAGAAACTGTACATGGGAATGATTGGTATGACAAACTATACGTCCTAAGCGAATTTTAGACCTGTTGGACAACTTCTTCCTGTTTGTGGCTGGACCAATACCAAAAACGACATGAAAATTTCCGTCAAGCTTTTCTCAGAAACTGTACATGGGAATGACTTGAAACTTGGTAGGATGGTTCAGTATGACAAACTATACGTCCTTAGTGAATTTTAGACCTGTCAGACATCTACTTCCTGTTTAGGGCTGGACCGATACCAAAATTGACATGAAAATTACTGTCAAGCTTTTCTCAGAAACCGTACATGGGAATGATTTGAAACTTGGTAGGATGGTTAAGTATGATAAACTATGGGTCCTAAGCGACTTTCAGACCTGTCGGACTTCAACTTTTTATTTGAGGCCAGCGGGGGCATCCGTGTCCCATGGACACATTCTTTCTTTATTTCATTTGTGTCTTTGTGGAAACCACTGTCATGATTTTCAAATCTAAACAAATGATAAAAGATATTAAAACAATTAAACCAGGTTTAATGAAGCATCACAAACTGAACTTTAATCCTCTTTTATTTTAGCAAATGGATGCTATTACAAAGGCAAAGTTTATAACCAGAGTCAAACATGGCAAGATGGATGTGATTACAACTGTACGTGTGATGACGAAAAGAATGGCCACTTTACCTGTAAACCGCTGTAAGTATAAAGAAGATAACTAAAATTGGAAAATTCAAAGCTAACTGTCTTTGCAAATTCTAATTTGTAATTTAATACTTTCCTATCCCAAATACAAAGCAATTGTTTAATTAGATTAATTTCTTTTAAAGTGCTAGCAAGCATCTTTAAATATTATAAGGAAAATGTATTTCTACTCCTTTGGGCCTTTATAGTTTAAAGTTACAAATCTTAGTTGGCATAATTGATTGCAAAATTAGGTTCTACAAAGTAGCTGTTAAATAAAGAAACAAGCTGGGGATTGTTGGTGTCATGTTCTTTGTGGTCCAAATCAAGATTCAACTATAACAGCATCTCTAAGTAATATGTTAATTTTCAGCTGTTCAGTTTATGAACATTTACCAAGTACCTGTGAAATAAGGAAACAAGCTGGGGATTGTTGTGGTCATGTCGTATGTGGTCCAAATCAAGGTTCAACTATAACAGCATCACTAAGTAATACATAAATGTTTCTCTTTATTTTTATTCTTGTTGATTTTCAGCTGTCCAGTTTATGAACATTTACCAGCTGCCTGTAGAATAGAGAAAACAGCTGGAGACTGTTGTGGTCATGTCGTTTGTGTTGGACTTTTAGGAGGAACTAAGACACCACCTCCAAGTAACACACATTTCTTACGTATATTAAGGTGGTGGTTCACAGCAAATTGCTTTAATATGGGAACATTTTTTAATGCTTAATCGCTTGATTGTGACAGGCTTAGATTTAGATTTATCACATAGCTAATGAATGATTCTGAATATGAGGAAATATTTAACGATTAACCAAAAAACAAAATAACTCACAAGCAAGAGTGGGTGAATGGTAAAGGTGTTTAGTCAGATGTTGAGTATCTCCCATATTTGACATCTTGAATTAGTTTACTTTTCATTACATAGATTAAAACAAAATTATGGCTCCACTAATGGCTGATTCAGAAATTCTCAGTTGGACTGTTTTCATGCAAGCACAATAGTTTTCAACAGTCACAGACCGCTTTATAAGTATTGGGGAATAACAATATAATTAATTAAGTAAAAAAATTTAAAATTATTTCACTGTGAATACCAGTTATAAATGATTTCTGCCTACTCTGAAATCTAGAAATTTTAAAACTATCTATTTAAGGTAGATGGGGTGTCTATCACTGAGCATCTTTTTTGCACATCTATCAAAACTTTAGAATTTATAATGCTTGTGATTCTAATTGATTTCTATTGGGCTAGGTCAACATCATAATTGGAAATTACAACAAAAATTAGGATTAAATACACCTTCTTTGCGAATTTAAATATTTTCCCGTACCTTTTAAGGGGAGATAATTTATATAGATAAAATAGGTAAAAAACACATTTTTCACTTTTATCAAAAATTTTAATGGTGAACTTTATTTTTTATTTAGTATATTTAAAAATTCCTCGAAAACAAAGATTTTCTCAATATTTAAGAAAAATCTATTGAGTGGATTTTTTTAGGTAAAAGAAATTGGAATTTTCCCTATTGATCCTATATAAAAAGTACTGAAATCATCCATATTTCAAAGTCGTTTCTACAAAAATTCTCGTGATGAAGTATTAATTTTATTATTGAGATTTAAAGTACAAGTCTAGGACTAACTGTGGTCAAAATTTAAAAAAATTCTATGGATAACTTTTTAGACACCCCATCTACCTTAATAATACATGTAGTAGACTGGCTACATATGTACTTATATTTAACACAAACTGGTGAGAGAGATGACTAAATTGAAATCACCCATGGAACTCACCTGACCCCAAGGTTCATTTGAGCCACTACTGACACTTGGCGTCTTTTATCGTCATCTTTAACTTTTTATGCATTGCCAACTTTGTTGGGGGGGCATATGGTTTTTTGGCAGGTTCATCCTTCTGTCCGTCCTTCCATCCTTTGTCACATTTCAGTTTTTTGCATATTTTCGACATCCTTGCATATATTCAAAAGATTTTTGGTATGTGAGTTTACCATGCTGAGTTACAGGTCAAGTATGAGTTGTGTTCCAGTCCACTGATTTTGACCTAAATTACAACCCTTGAACTTAGTAAATTTTGTAAAAATAACAGTTTTCCGCACTTTTTTATACATGCTTGCTCATACATGTATCCAAAAGATTACAGGTCAAGTAAGACTTTTTTTCCAGTCCTTTGATATTTGCCAGCAGGGCATGGGTGTCATCTTGACACATTTGCTTGTTTCAAACATCTTCTCCTCTGAAATGACTAAACCAATCACAGCCAAATTAGATCTAAATCTTCCATAGAACTGTTGTTGATATTTTTGATTGGTTCTGAAATATGACTACCATGGCTAAAAAAAAAAACATAGGGGGAAATTACAGTTTTTTGCATTGTACAACACAATGCACTAGAGCAAATTGTAAAAAGATCTACTTAGACAGGACAGAACACTGACCTAATACTTATAAACCTGCCAAATATAATAAATAAAGTTAAAACCATGCCTCCAATTTGGAATGCTGACCAAGACATTGTTTTAGCTGAATGTTCTTTAACACTTAAGAGGTACAGAAAAACCTTCCAATTTAAGAAGGCAGACTGGTCACAAATGATAAAAAAACCTTAAATCATTAACACTTGAGATAAAAGACCAGTATTGTAAATCAACATCAGAAGAACTATGGAACAAGTTCAAAAATAACTTACCGGTACTTAAATCCATGGAACATAACATTCCCCAGAAAACTATAACCAGCAAGAAAAAACTTTCATGGGTTGATAATAATCTTGAATTGAAAATTAACAAAACCAAAATGTCTACATAGAAAAAGGAAAAACAGCCCTGAACAAATGCAAAAATACAAAAATATCCAAAAAATCCTTACAACAAGACATGAGGAAAGCTTATTGGAACTATGTAGAAAATATGATCTTAGATCTACCAGCTACAAGAACCAGAAAATAACATAAGAAAACAAATACCAAAAAATCTGTTTTCTTACATTAAATGAAAAACAACAACACAGGCCATTGCAGTGCTGAGAAAAAATGGCATATTAACAGAAAAATAGAAAGAAAAAGCAAATATCCCAAACAATCAATTACAGCAGGCATTCTCAATTGTAACACCCAACCTAACAATGCCGGTCAAAGGAAGATCCAATCCACAAATGAAAAGCCTTAACATCACAGAGCAAGGACTACTCAACTTTTGAAACAAATAAACCCACATAAAGCAACTGGCCCAGACATGATAAGTGGGAAAGTATTGAAAGTTCTGAATTACACTTACTTTTCAAAAAAACTTATACTCAGGTAAAATACCACATGACAAGGCATTTGACAAAGTCCCTCACAAAAGACTACATTACATGCTCCAATACTATGGAGTTGATAAAAACAGCCTATCATGGATAGAAGACTTCCTCAGCCAACTAACATAAACAGTCCTAGTCAATGGGGAATGCTACGTAAACATACATGTTGCATCTAATTTACCCCAAGGCACATTATTGGGGCCAATTCTTAACCTTATATACATGTATATTAATGATTTCAATATCTACATCAAACACAGCTCTTTACGTCTTTTTGCTGATGACAGCATAATATAGAGAACTATCAAGAACCAAGATGATGCAGAAAAATTACAACAAGACTGAACAGAGGCAGCAAGAAAGGAGGAGGACTGACTCGTGGTATTCCATCCTGACAAGTGTTCAATCCTCCAGATTACAACAAAAAGAAACCCAGTATCATATGACCATACACTACACCAGCACAAACTTAAGATGGAAACATCCACAAAATATCTTGGCATAACAATACAGAATGACTTAAAATGGAACAAGCATATTGACAACATCTCTTCATCTGCAACAAAACAACTCAATTTCCTTAAACACGACTTAAAAGTGACATTGCCAATCATCAAAGAAACAGCATATAAGCACTATAGTACATCAGAAATTGAAATACAGCTACAGCGGATGGCACCCTCATACAAAATCAACAGAGCACCAACTTTATATGGTCCGACACAGCTAGAGCAGCACACTATGTCACCAATCGTAACCAATACACCAGCTCAGTAATTGACATGATAACAGATCTTAACTGGCCTACACTCCAACAAAGGCACAAAAGAACAGGCATCATCTTCTATCAAGTCATACTCCATCTTGTTGCAATTTACCCTACAAACTTAATTATACCCTCAGATCCCTGTACCAGACAGTTTACACATAATTTATCATTTAGACATATACACACCAACAACGATTCCTATAAATACTCTTTCTTTCCAAGAACAATTATACAGTGGCACCTCTTTCTGGCCTCTGCAATGCTCTAAAGAACAGGTTAAAATACTTGTTCTTTAGCAACACCTTCACATGTAAACACAGTTTTATCCCTTTATGTATAGTTTAAAAGAACAGAAAAGATGTAAAATATGAAAAAAGAAAAGAAATGAAACCCTGCTTGTTTATTAATAATTACTTATTTGGCTTTTTAGTTATTTATTGTAAATAGTACCCACCCATGTGTTGGCAAATATCCTCTTTGCCTGGCAATTTAACATTTTTGCCCAGCACATAATCATCAATATTGATGTAGTGGTCGAACAGAAGGAAGAAGAAGTCAAAAACAGTTATAGATATCAAAATTCTGACCAGCACCTACAGATTTACTTGCCTTGAAGTTTTAAAAAAAACATACAACAACTAATGTGGGAGTTATTGTCCCTTTTTTTAATTTAAATTTTTTTTTTTGAATTTTGTACATACCAAGCTATGTTTAAATATCTTGAAAACTATTTTAGAAATTTGAATTTCATATTGTTAAGCACATCAGTATTAACAAAAAATGTAACAGTGTCAAAGTTGTAGGACCATTCCTTTTAGGAATTATTCCACTTTAAACATCAGAATCGACCAATTTTACAGCATTTCCTCTAACAAAACTTAGTTATGTCAAGGAATTACATGGATTCTATATAATTCCTTGGTTATGCCCTCCCCCTTTTTGGACTTTGGTGGGAAGACATATTGTTTTTGTCATGTTTGTACATCATCTGTCCATCACAAAGTTTTCCAGCACAAATCCTCTGAAACTCAATAAACTTAGTTTATTGGAAGGACACCATAAATAGTTGTTCATGTTACCAGAAGTTTTTGATCCTCAAATTGTTGTGGGAGTTATGACCCTTTGACCTTACTAAATTGGCTAAAAATACTCATTATTAGCTTAATTCCTCTGTAACTACTGAACATAGTTCAATGGAACTTTGTATATACAAAGGACACCTTATGTAGTTATGCATAGTATCAGGAAATTTTGATCTTCAATATAAATATTTAAACTTAGAGACATCATTTTTATATTTATTTTACTAATCTATTCCCTACAATTGAAGGATGGATAAGACTGATTTTGGGTACCAAAGGCCAATATTGTTTCTTACCATGATAGTATGGATGTTATTGATTTTGCTTGTTTACATAATTGTTAAAGCCAACTCCTTTTGACCCTTAATTCAGATCTTATTGTAAACACCTTCATTATGGCATGAAGTAGTCATTGAGGTAGAATAGGGGTAGAATTTGGCAGAAAATTTTTGTAATACTTGTGTGGACAATGAATTGCTTGAAAAGTATAATAACTAGGCATCTGATATTGGGTATACAGACACTTTTTGTGTTTATATCAAGAAATGAAAGTTTAGGTAGTTGATTTTAGTGATGGTGCCAGTAGGCGAGACATACTTTTATTGGCTAAGTAACTGGTGAAATCATATTAAAATTTAAATAAATGAGTATAACAATTTTTGTTATTGAATTTCAGATCAATGTTTTTACAAGGGAGACTATTATAAACAGAATGAAACTTGGATAGATGACTGCCAATATAAATGTACCTGTCTAGTAGCAAACCAAGGGTTTTACAGATGTAGAGAATTGTAAGTTACTAAATCAAACATCTATTTATGTAAATTGGGATAGTAATTCTTTGTATATAGAACATCATTTCCTGAACATAACACATGGATAGATATAATTGCCTTGGAGAAATTGGGAATAGTGATATAGTGAAAATTAGTTTTCATATTTAGTTTGTTTTCATGAGAGTCAAGCAGGTAGTGTAAACAGATTAAATGATTATGTATGATACTGATGTATTGTGAATTAACACAAAGATAGGAAAGTATATATATTGAAGAATTAAAGAAAGGAATATGATAGTTTTGTTATTTTGAGGTTACAATGCAAAATATTGCAAAAATATTATCAATGTGCAATACCATGAACAATCAGAGCTAGAAGTGCTATATCATAATAAATAGCTTTGTGTATATTATGTAAAACATGTATCATCCTAAATTATCATACTTTTGAATGACTTTTGTTTGATAAAATTCTATTATATATTCCCATTGATCATTGAAAGCCGATGAAAAACTAATTAAGCATTTGTCCAATAATTGAACTGCTTAGTAAAAGAGTTTTGTTTTGCAATCAATGTAAAATCATAATTTATAAACAACGTACGCATACGTGGTTTGGATTGACTGAAATGTTGGAACCTATAAGCTGCAATCGTTTAGAATTTATGTGATGAAATCTAATGATTAACAGTAAGTAAAAAAATGCTTTTGGTAAAAGCTTTGCAAAGCAATAAATAAATAAGTATGCTTTTGCTTTTTTGCTTATTTGCGTTGAACCATTTAGCTTACAAAATTAAGCAAGCTTTTGCAGACATCCTCAAGATAAGCATTAAGCTTTCACAAAATAGTTAATAAAACTAATGTCAATGCTACATGCTTAAATTTTTTTCTGTAAATAAAAATAAAGGCAGTATTTTGTTGACAAAGATGTTTTTATTAAAAAAAAAAAAGACTGAAACTTTATATAAAAACTGATTCTTTACTGGGATAAAGTCTGTTTTGATTACACCAAAATAACTTAGTTTGTTTAACATACTGAAGCTTTAATAGGATAAGGCTGAAAAAAGTAAGGCGCCTTGAATTAAGATGAAGTCAGTATTTGCTGCATAATACCCCCTTCACATATACAATATTCTCTTGCGAGGTCTTTCTGAGTAAGTTACGAGTAAAGGCGAGTCATTTACGATCTCTACAAGTTCTTTACGATGTGTTTACGAGTTAAATTATGACATTGTTGCTTTTTAAACTCATTAAAGTCTTGCGTGTCAAAAATCCTTGTAACACTTTCACGAGTTCTTACAATTTCACACGGACTAGAAAGACCTGATAAGGAGTAAGAGAGAGTGCTTTATGAGTCTTCGCAATCAAATACGAGTTGAAAACTCATAAGGAAATCTCCTATATGTGATGGGGGTATAATGCCAAATTATATCTTTTAATATTTCTTGAAAATTTATAGAAAACATATGGTTTTTGTCCCTTTGGTTTATATATCACATCGTTATATTACAAAATGATGTCTTTATATACCATTATGTTTTGGAATAACTTATACACAGAGGTGTGGACTGATAAAACAAATAAATTGAAATTTAATAAAGTTATGATCTGAAAAAGAATAACAAGAAGGTAGCTAAAGCTCTTCTATAACTAATCAGTTGAATTTAATGAAACTTGGTTTGTAGGCAGACCTGTAGTTCTTAGTGATAAACATCCATATATGAAATAAAAAATGGGGGTCGCAGACCTTATTTTTAGCTCACCTGGACCGAAGGTCCATGTGAGCTATTGCCATCACTTGGCGTCTGTCGTCATCTGTCGTCTGTCGTCGTCTGTTAACAATTTTCAAAAATCTTCTCCTCTGAAACTACTGAACAGAATTTAATGAAACTTGGTATGAATGATCGTTAGAGTGTCCTGCACCAAACTTGTGTTTCGATTTTTGATCCGCCAAAAAACATGGCCACCGTTACTAAAAATAGACCAGGGGGGTCAGACTACTGTTTTTGGCTTGTAAATCAAAAAGTGTAAGAGATAGATGAAATCTGATGCCACCCTACTGCTTCAGCATCAAAAGTTCTACGAAAGTCTCCATTTGGTCGAAGTTGTCAGATGATCCCTTAAAGGGGTTACAGCCCTTTAAAGGTGAAAAATAGCGGTTTTTCATGATTTTGGCTTATAGAATGAAAACTATTGCAGATAGAGAAAAGCTGTTGCTTGCTTAAATGTTCAGCTCATTTAGCTCTACAAAAGTCTTCATAGGGCCGAAGTTGTCAGATGACCCCTTATAGGGGTTACAGCCCCTTAAAGGCAAAAATAGTGTTTTTGGCCAATAGAATGAGAACTATTGTAGATAGAGAAAAGCTGTTGCTTGCTTAAATGTTCAGCTCATTTAGCTCTACAAAAGTCATCATAGGGTCGAAGTTGTAAGATGACCCCTTACAGGGGTTACAGCCCCTTAAAGGCGAAAAATAGTGTTTTTGGCCTTAAGAATGAAAACTATTGCAGATAGAGAAAAGCTGTTGCTTGCTTAAATGTTCAGCTCATCTAGCTTTACAAAAGTGTTCACAGGGTTGAAATTGTCAGATGACCCCTTACAGGGGTTACTGCCCCTAAATTTACGTGTTTTCATGTTTTTGGCTTATATAATGAAAACTATAGCAGATAAAGAAAAGTGGTTGCTTGCTTAAATGTTCAGTTCATTAAGCTCTTAACAAAAGTCTCTATAGAGTTAAAGTGTTCAGAAGGCCCTTAATATAAATAACATTTTGCACATTTTTGGCCTACAGAATGAAAACTATCGCTGAAAGAGAAAAGCTGTTGCTTGCTTAAATGTTCAGCTTATTTAGCTCTACAAAGTTCTTTATAGGGTTGACATCAAGACCAGGTGAGCGATTCAGGCTCCTGGGAGCCTCTTGTTAAATAAATGCATTTGAAAACTGCAATTTTGGTGGGAAATTAACAAAGGCATATAGGAATAATAGGGCATCTAATGGGACATTAAATGATACCCCGCCACAATTTTCATCAATAGTTAAATACATTTGTATATTTACTATATAATCTATACATTCACAAACTGTAGAGAGTTAGAAAAAAATGAGTTATCTTTCTTAGACCAGAAAATTTCATCAATGTCAAATTTACAAAAAATGTAAAGTGGCAAAACTTCAATAATATTTTTCGCATCATTCTGAAAATTACACAAGACCTGTATTTTATTGTAATAAAAAGCTGTGCAAAATATGAATAAAATCCCTTGATGCATTTTCAAATTATCATCTGGGATGGATGGACAGACAGACTGATGAAACTTGGTATGCAAATGCCACAGTAGTAGCTTAGCACAGTTGCATCCCAATTTCTTTACCTTGACCTTGATTTATTGGTTAAGTGACTTTGACAATTTTTAATACAAATAATAGCAATGGTAAGGTTTTGCGAGCACCTCCATATCCTAAAAACTATAAGTCCTAGGTTGATGAAACATGGTATGCACATATGCCCCAGTAGTAACTTAGCAAAGCTGCATCCCCATCATTTTGACCTTGACCTTGATTTTTTTCTGGTTGGGTGACTGATTATTTTTATTGCATATATTTAAGTAATGTTTAAGTTCTATAAACACCTTTTGACCTCAGAAATTGAAAATCCTTACAAATTCAATATATAGTGGAAGTAAGAAAGAGTTATTGTTTCTGATGGTGCCGGCAGGCAAGACATACTTTAGTGTTAACTCTTGTTTAAGGTACAGTCCCATCTTAAATCAAGTATACTCAAATTTAGTTATTGGTGCCATTGAGATACAAAAATGAAAAAGTATAGAGTATTTTTATGCCCCATCTAAGAAAGTAGAGGGGCATATAGTGTTCGGGTCCGATCGTCCGTCCTTTCGTCCGTCTGTCCATTCCTCCGTCCGTTCGGATGTCCATCCCAAATCCCATATTTCCAAATTTGCACTTACTGACAAATGCCACATCAATCATATTGGTATGGTAGGTGCATCTAGTGATGATAAGAACATTGCATGTTTCAAATGCTGGATGTGACCTATATTTTCTGCATGAATGATCATTTACAGAAAAATGATTAAAGTCTATTCCCTCTAACTGACAAGTGCTACATCAACCATATTGGTATGGTATGTGCACCTAGTGATGCTTAGCACAATGCATGCTTCAGATGCTGGCAGTGACCTATATTTTCCGCATGAATGACCACTTATAGAAGAATGGTTAAAGTCCATTCCTTCTTACTGACAAATGCCATAGTAACCAAATTGGTATGGTAGGTGCACCTAGTGATGCTAAGGACAATGCATGCGTCGGATGCTGGATGTGACCTATATTTTCCGCATGAATGACCACTTATAGATTATTGGTTAAAGTTCATTCCTTCTTACTGACAAGTGCCATAGCAACCAAATAGGTATGGTAGGTGCACCTAGTGATGCTTAGCACAATGCATGCTTCGGATGCTGGATGTTACCTATATTTTCCACATGGATGGCCTCTTAAAGAAGACTGGTTAAAGTCCATTCCCACTTATTGACATGTGCCACATCTACTATATTGTTATGATAGGTGCACCTAGTGGTGCTTAGCACAATGCATGCTTCGGATGCTGGCTGTGACCTATATTTTCCGCATGAATGACCACTTATAGAAGAATGGATAAAGACCATTCCTTTTTTACTGACATGTGCCACATCAACTATATTGGCATGGTAGGTGCACCTAGTGATGCTTAGCACAATGCATGCTTTGGATGCTGGCAGTGACCTATATTTTCCGCATGAATGACCACTTATAGAAGAATGGTTAAGTTAAAGTCCATTCCTTCTGACTGACAAGTGCCTTAATAGCAACCATGTTGATGCTTTAGTGATTGTGGAAAAAAATAAATGTTGCCAGATGTGGCATTATGTCTTTTGGACATATTCTTGTTAAAAATGTCATCTTGGAAAAGATCAAGGTATTTAACATTACACAGTTGTATTCTCATCAACCAATATTAGAAAGGTACACAGAAATATGGAAGACTTGTTTTTATTTGTTGATGATTAATAGTTGAACCTTTGTTAGTGTTAAACAATTAAACAACTTTTATCATAATGAGGTGATACCAATTAAAAATGCTATCATTTTTTTTCATTTTTTAAATTAAACATATGAATAACTAATGAAAATAATTTCAAATTAAAAAATAATATTTATTAAAGTACATTTTCAAACATTAAAATATTTTTTAAGAACTTCTATACAAATATGACCTTAAAAACTCATAATAGATTTTAAATACAATGAAAATAGTTTAAAAAAATAAAAATTCTTTAGTTATCAAAACACTAGTTCAACTCCGGATATAGCTATAATTTTCGTTTTTTGCTTTAAAACTTCTCTTGGTCTCTTATTCTATTGAATGGGTTCCTAGAACCCAAAATATACCGCAAAATGTCAAGTTGATGTCCCATTGTGCCTTTTATCACCATTTTTATTCGTGGATTTCCAAATATGGCTATTGCATGAAAAATTTAAACTTCACACATACCTTTTATGATATCAGAAAATTTTCTTCTGAGAAATGTTGATGTGTTATCAAATGCTAAATTTCATTCAATTCTATCAGCTAATAACAATTATGTACTAGTTTTTCATACACCACCAAAACTTTTGACTTATCACAATTGTTCCATTTGTACCTACCCAGGTACAAACAGACAGTTTCCCATAGCATTCAATGTATTTTCAACTTCAATTCTCTCAAAACCGGTGGGAGATCTTTTGTATCAAAGTTCTATTTTGATCTAGTTTCAAATCCTGAATTTTCAAAACATTTTGCACTGGGTTAGTTTTTTGCTTTTTCCGAATCTGAACTATTACTGACAAACAGAGGAAAAATTATTCTTGAAAAAAATGTTGTGAATTAAGCATTAAGGGCGGGGGGTTAGAGTTGCTCAAAGAGATGTTGCTGTGCTATTTTCTTTTTGCTTTTCTGCTCTTGCTTTATGTTTTGTTTTATTGGTTGGTTTCATTTAGATTTAAATTGACATGCAGTAAAAGTTGCAAAATGTTGGCAAAAGTGAAAATTTTACAATGACTATTAAACATTGAATAAAGACACTTTTCCATATTCTATTTACATAAAAGCAATCATAATACCATATTAGTGTAGAAAAAAAATCTGTAATTATGGTCATTGTTTTTCAATAATAGATTTATATTTTTTTTCAGGTGTGTTAATTGGAATTTACCTGCTGTTTGTCATTTGAATAATCCAAAGTCTGGTAAATGTTGTAAGACACCTTGGTGCCCGCCATGGATCACAATACAATATCCAGATGGATACAAGGAGGAATAAACTTACAATATATAAAAGGGCATTGCAATAAAAGTAGAAATTGTCTTTAATTTTATATTTTTGTAATATGCTTGATGCAAGACTCTAAAGGATGTGTTGTCATTTATCTTTCAAGGTTTGTATTGTTAAATGATTATTTGAGTGAGAAATTTTGGCGCTGATTCTTCCCCCTCCCCCTCACTCCCCCCCAACACCCACACACATACATTTTCACTTAAAGATACTTTATCAGATCCTGAAATATTTTTCATAGATTTGATTTTAAAAATATGATCAATATAAATGTGTTTGGTGTGAAATTCTTTAAAAAAGTATATAATTTTTAGCTCACCTGGACCAAATGTCCATGTGAGCTATTACCATCACTTGGCGTCCGCCGTCGTCATCTGTCGTCTGTCCTCTGTTAATAATTTTTCAAAAATCTTCTCCTCTGAAACTATTGATCAGAATTTAATGAAACTTGGTATGATTGATTCTTAGGGTGTCCTGCACCAAACCTGTGTTTCAATTTTTGAATCGTCAAAAAACATGGCTGCCGTTACTAAAAATAGACCAGGGGGGTCAGACTACTGTCTTTGGCCGGTAAATCAAATAGTAAAAGAGAAAAATCAAATCTGATGCCACCCTGCTGCTTCAGCATCAAAAGTTCTACAAAAGTCTTCATTTGGTCCAAGTTGTCAGATGACTCCTTATAGGGGTTACAGCCCCTTAAAGGTGAAAAATAGCATTTTTTCATGTTTTTGCCCTACAGAATGAAAACTATTGCAGATAGAGAAAAGCTGATGCTTGCTTAAATGTTCAGCTTATTTAGCTTTACAAAACTCTCCATAGGGTCGAAGTTGTCAGATGACCCCTTATATGGGTTACAGCCCCTTAAAGGCGAAAAATGGTGTTTTTGGCCTACAGAATGAAAACTATTGCAGACAGGGAAAAGCTGTTGCTGGTTTAAATGTTCAGCTCATTTAGCTCTGCAAAAGTCTTCATAGGGATGAAGTTTTCAGATGATGTTTTTGGCATATAGAATTAAAACTATTGCAGATAGTCAGAGAAAAGCTGTTGCTTGCTTAAATGTTCAGCTTATTTAGCTTTACAAAACTCTCCTTAGGGTCAAAGTTGTCAGATGACCCCTTATAGGGGTTACAGCCCCTTAAAGGCGAAAATAGTGTTTTTGGCCTAGAGAATGAAAACTATTGCAGATAAAGTAAAGCTGCTGCTTGCTTAAATGTTCAGCTCATTTAGCTCTATAAAAGAATTATAGGGTCAAAGTTAACAGATGACCCTTTATAGGGGTAACGGCCCTTAAAATAACATTTTCCATGTTTTTGGTCTACTGTATGAAAACTATTGCTGAAAGAGAAAAGCTGTTGCTGGCTTAAATGTTAAGTTTATTTAGCTCTACAAAGTTTCCAATGGGTCAAAAATGTCAGATGACCCCTTATTAGGGTTATGGTCCCTTAAAGGCGAAAAATAGTGTTTTTGGCTTATAGAATGAAAACTTTTGCAGACAAAGAAAAACTGTTGCTTGCTTAAAGGTTCAGCTCATTTAGCTCTACAAAAGTCTCTATAGGGTGGAAGTTGACAGATGACCCCTTATAGGGGTTACAGCCCCTTAAAGGTGAAAAATAGTGTTTTTGGCCTATAGAATGAAAACTATTGCAGATAGAGAAAAGCTGTTGCTTGCTCAAATGTTCAGCTCATTTAGCTCTATTAAAGCATGCATAGGGTCAAAATTGTCAGATGACGCCTTATAGGGGTTACAGCCCCTTAAAGGCGAAAAGTAGTGTTTTTGGCCTATAGAATGAAAACTATTGCAGATAGAGTAAAGCTGCTGCTTGCTTAAATGTTCAGCTCATTTAGCTCTATTAAAGCATGCATAGGGTCAAAGTTGTCAGATGATGCCTTATAGGGGTTACAGCCCCTTAAAGGCGAAAAATAGTGTTTTTGGCCTAGAGAATGAAAACTATTGCAGATAGAGTAAAGCTGCTGCTTGCTTAAATGTTCAGCTCATTTAGCTCTATAAAAGCATTCATAGGGTCAAAGTTGTCAGATGACCCGGCCTTATAGGGGTAACGGCTCTCAAAATAACATTTTGCATGTTTTTGGCCTATTGTAATGAAAACTATTGCAGAAAGAGAAAAGCTGTTGCTTGCTTAAATGTTAAGTTTATTTAGCTCTACAATGTTTCCAATGGGTCAAAGATGTCAGCTGGCTTACTTAAACATTTGGCCTACTGTAATGAAAACTATTGCTGAAAGAGAAAAGCTGTTTCTTGCTTAAATATTAAGTTTATTTAGCTCTACAAAGTTTCCAATGGGTCAAAGATGTCAGCTTGCTTACTTAAACATTCAGTTCATTAAGCTGTACAAAAGTCTTCATAGGCTTGAAGTTAGCAGATGATCCCTTAAAGGGTTTATGGCCCTTTAAAGGTATAAAATAGTGTTTTTTGCTTATAGAATGAAAACTATTGCAGATAGAGAAAATTTTTTACTTTCTTTAACATTCAGTAAACATTCAGCTCATTTAGCTAAAGACTCCATAGATTTGACATCAAGACCAGGTGAGCGATTCAGGCTCCTGGGAGCCTCTTGTTCATGTTACAAAATTAAGGATGAAAAGGGTCTAAATGAAATCTTTTATTTATTGTCCGATTTCAATTTTTTTTGGCAAGTTATTTTTTGTCAAGTAGTGAATTTACTAAATATATGATTAAATTTGTGAAACCCCTCCCCCTCATTGCTGTTAGGGACCAAATAGGGACTGAAATGAAAGGTAGCACATACCCTTAATTAAGGACCAAATGTGTAGCTTTTTGGAATTGTAATTTATTTTTGTCTGCTTTAGGGAAAAAAAATGAATTCCTAGTAAAATGTTGGTGGATAGTCGTCCACCAAAGGCTGCATGTGTCAAAAAACTTTGTCAGTTCACCATGGTTAGCATGTGTCCAAAGCAATGGACTATTCATATTGGGCCTTAAATGTACAGGGTTCAACATGTTGCGGTCGTATCATGCTGCATTCGGCGAAGCTTTTTATTTTCTAAACGCTTTCAGATATTGAACTGGTTTTTAGCTCACCTGGACCGAAGGTCCATGTGAGCTTTTGCCATCACTTGGCGTCCGTCGTCGTCTGTCGTCGTCTGTTAACAATTTTAATGAAACTACTCAACAGAATTTAATGAAACTTGGTATGAATGATCTTTAGGGTGTCCTGCTTCAAACTTGTGTTTTGATTTTTGATCCGTCAAAAAAAATGGCCACCGTTACTAAAAATAGACCAGGGGGTCAGACTACTGTTTTTGTCTTGTAAATCAAAAAGTATAAGAGAAAGATGAAATCTGATGCCACCCCACTGCTTCAGCATCATAAGTTCTACAAAAGTCTCCATTTGGTCGAAGTTGTCAGATGATCCCTTATAGGGGTTTCAGTCCCTTAAAGGTGAAAAATAACGTTTTTTTAAAGTTTTTTGCTTATAGAATGAAAACTATTGCAGATAGAGAAAAGCTGTTGCTTGCTTAAATGTTCAGCTCATTTAGCTCTACAAAAGTCTCTATAGGGTCGCAGTTGTCAGATGACCCCTTATAGGGGTTACAGCCCCTGAAAGGCTAAAAATAGTGTTTTTGGCCTATGGAATGGAAACTATTGCAGATAGAGAAAAGCTGTTGCTTGTTTAAATGTTCAGCTCATTTAGCTCTACAAAAGTCTCCATAGGGTCGAAGTTGTCAGATGACCTCTTATAGGGGTTACAGCCCCTGAAAGGCGAAAAATTGTGTTTTTGGCCTATAGAATAACTATTGCAGATAGAGAAAAGCTGTTGCTTGTTTAAATGTTCAGTTCATTTAGCTCTACAAAAGTCTCCATAGGGTCGAAGTTGTCAGATGACCCCTTATAGGGGTTACAGCCCCTTAAAGGCGAAAAATGGTGTTTTTGGCCTACAGAATGAAAACTATTGCAGACAGAGAAAAGCTGTTGCTTGTTTAAATGTTCAGCTCATTTAGCTCTGCAAAAGTCTTCATTGGGATGAAGTTTTCAGATGACATGGCTGCCGTTATTAAAAATAGACCAGGGGGGTCAGACTACTGTCTTTGGCCTGTAAATCAAATAGTAAAAGAGAAAGATCAAATCTGATGCCACCCTGCTGCTTCAGCATCATCAAAAGTTCTACAAAAGTCTTCATTTGGTCCAAGTTGTCAGATGACTCCTTATAGGGGTTACAGCCCCTTAAAGGTGAAAAATAGCATTTTTTCATGTTTTTGCCCTACAGAATGAAAACTATTGCAGATAGAGAAAAGCTGATGCTTGCTTAAATGTTCAGCTAATTTAGCTGTACAAAAGTCTCCATAGGGTTGAAGTTGTCAGGTAACCCCTTATAGGGATTACAGCCCCTATATTAACATTTTTTCATGTTTTTGGCTTATATAATGAAACTTATAGCAGATAAAGAAAAGTGGTTGCTTGCTTAAATGTTCAGTTCATCGATTAAGCCCTTAACAAAAGTCTCTATAGAGTCAAAGTGTTCAGATGGCCCTTAAAATAACATTTTGCACGTTTTTGGCCTACACAATGAAAACTATTGCTAAAAGGCTTGCTTAAAAGTTCAGATTATTAAGCTCTACAAAGTTCTTCATAGGGTTGACATCAAGACCAGCCGATTCAGGCTCCTGGGAGCCTCTTGTTGATATGTGAGTCTACCATATCAAATTACAGCTCAAGTTAACGTTTCATTTCAGTTCATAACATTCACAGGAGTAATGGCTCTTTGAACTTAAAAATTCACTGAAATTTCAGTTGTATCAAAAGTTTATAGTCCATCCACCATTACCATCATGTGTGAAAAGGAAATACCAGGTCCATTTTTGTCTCCGAAGTATATGGTTCAAATAGCGGGGCCCTTAAAGATGACTGCCATCTCCCTGGTATCTAGTTTGTAACTGTAATTTAGTTTAATTGGTCTGCATATTGGATTCCTTGTGAAATGTGAATGGAAAAAGTGTTTTTGGCCGGATTTTCGGAGTGAAACCTCATGTTATGAAATGGTGAATGTCGGGCGGCGGGCAGATGGAAAGAGATCTTCATAATAGTTTTCTCGGCAACTATTTAAAATCACAGCCCCTTGATATTTAGTTTACAGCATCAGGGTGGGGTCCCATAACGTGGGATTTGATTTCTGATCTGTCGCTCATCTACTTCCTGTTTACTGAATTAGTTAACTTTTGACATTAATGGCAAAAAAAGAGAAAATTTTCGTTACAGTTTTCTCAGCAACTACTTATCACAGTCATTTGGTATTTGGTTTACAGCTTCAGGGTTAGGTCCCACAACGTAGGATTCGATTTGAGGCCTGTCACTCGTCTACTTCCTGTTTAACGAAATCTTTTACCCATTTTCCACTCTTTATTCTAAACGCTTGCAGATAATGACTCGATTTTTGGTTTGTATTATTGGTTTGTTAATCTTACTTCGAAGCGATAAGAAGACTTCGGATAAAGAATAATACTTAAAGCATTGATAAAATCGTCTACTCTGGAGACAATAAAGATCGGCTTTGCAATATCGCTTACCGTTTTTTGACTGATTAGGGGTCAAAGTGGCCCAAAGATTTTGTCTGAACAAATTGTTTCACGCAAGATTTTTAGTTGTAGATGGTCAAACATTTGAATTGATGTTACCTACCTTTAAAGTAAGTTTTCTATAGCATTTGAGGTTGGTGGCTCTACTTTTAATAAACAAGAGACCGAAAGTGCAACTAAATAAATATTTGTTTAGTTTACAGTTTACCCTGGTTTACAGCATCAGGGTGGGGTCCATAACGTGGGATTCGATTTCTGGTCTGTCGCTCATCTTCTTCCTGTTAGCCGACTTAGTTATTTTAGTTATTTTATGACATTAGAGCGTCAGGGTTGGGTCCCATAACGTGAGATTCGATTTGTGGTCTGTCGGTCATCTTCTTCCTGTTTGAGGATCAATATCAAATGCCCGAGAAAAAAGACAAAACAAGGTTATCATAACGGAGAAATTGAAAAACCACAATGGGTCTGACTTTCTACATGCATTTCAAAAGAAATGTGTAAAAAACATTCGCTGCATGTGACTATCAAAATTATGTTCAGTGTTTCTGACAAAATTTCATTTAGAGGATAATTTCAGGGTCATTTCTGCAGGAGTAATAGGATGAACATCACATTTTTAGGGTTAAAAATTATTTTTTTTAGTAAAATTCAAACGTTTGATGATAAAAGATGGACCAGCCATTCCTTAAAAATCTACGTTTTTATTTGTGGTCAGATTTTCAATATCAATTAAAACCTTGTGAAGATCCCTTCTTGTTTTTTTAAAGTGGCAAAAACGTCAACTATGTAAGTTGCCTTACATTGTTATAAATGTGTCAACCATGCATCACAGAATGCTTTTTTCAGTGGACCATGTGTTATTTTAGTAAAACATGCACCAAAAGCAATGCAGTATCAATACTGGGCCTCAAAGGTACAGGGTACAACATAATGTAACGTTACAATTTATGATTTTCCAACAATCAGGAGCCCACAAAGATTAAAAGGAGAATTACACAAATAGAAGAAAGAACATTATTGACAGAAAAATTAAATGGACACAGATGAATGATAATCACAATTATAAAATTTACATGTAAATGTTTTCATGATGATAATAAGTGCTCGGTTTAGAATGGGAAAAAAACATAAAAACGATACGGTGGGATTTCACTTCTCAGTTTATAACAAAGCTTTAGAGCTTTGTTTTATTATAGAGGTCTGTTCTCATCTGATGAAAAGATCCTGAGGCAATAAAACATATTCTAGGAATCTTTACTTGGTAAAAACGTGAAATAACGTAACGAACGTAGTGGTACTATAGCGATAACGAACATTCCAATCGTAAAGATCGTAGTGTTATTGAATGATCGAGGTATAGTCGGGGTTTGTTCGTTTAGAAGCCTATTAAACAGTATCATGGTACTAGATTTGGACTTGAAATTAGATTTTTCGTGAGTTTTTTAGGGTCACAGTGCTATCGTGTTTGCTTCATATATCACATTGTTCACGGTTTCACGATATCACTATGATTCTATCACGAATATGATTATCGTGGATGTCGTAAAGTTTAAAGATCATGTAGTGAGACCATGTTCGGTGTGACAGGGTCTTATAGTTCAGCTAAATGTAAAATAAAGATCTTGAACAAAGTCATTTTTTTCATAAATTTTAGAGCTTATGTTGCTAGAATTTGTTTATCCAAATTCATTAGCATGCTTACAATACTAGAATGAATAAGAATTGTTCATTACTCTGGTTCAAGTCAGGGTGCGCTTTATTCTTAAGCCTCTTGTTTTTTAGCTCACCTGACCCGAAGGGTCATGTGAGCTATTGTCATCGTTAAGCGTCCGTCGTCCGTCCGTCGTCCGTCGTCCGTCGTCTGTCGTCCGTCGTCCGTTAACTTTTCTTCAAAGATCTTCTTCTCTGAAACCACTGAAGGGATTGCATTGATACTTGATATACATGATCTTTAGGATGTCCTCTACCAAGTTTGTGAATTATATACATGTCTACCAATCAACATGGCCGCCGTTGCTAAAAATAGAACAGGGGGGTCAGACCATTGTTTTTGGCTTATAACTCAAAAAGTATAAGAGATAGAGAAAATCCGAAGCAACCTTCCTTGTTCAGCATCAAAAGCTCTACGAATCTCTCCATTGAGTCGAAGTTGTGAAACGACTCCTTATAGGAGTTATTGCCCTTTAATCATCAAATTTGACCATTTTTGCAGTTTTTGGACAATATCTTGAAAACCCTTAGAGCTAGAGGAAAAGTTAGCATTGCAAAATTGTTTAGCTCATTGAGATCTACAAAAATGATTTCAGGGTCTAAATTGTCAGATCGGCCGTTTAAGAGTTATTCCCCTTTAACTGTTTTTTCCATTAATTTACACTGATTTTCAAAAATCTTCTTCTCTAAAACTACTGAAGGGATTGCATTGATACTTGGTATACATGATCTTTTGGATGTCCTCTACCAAGTTTGTGAATTATATACATGTGGACCAACCAACATGGCCGCTGTTGCTAAAAATAGAATAGGGGGGTCAGACCATTGTTTTTGGCTTATAACTCAAAAAGTATAAAAGATAGAGAAAATCCGAAGCAACCTTCCTTGTTCAGCATCAAAAGCTCTACAAATCTCTCCATTGAGTCGAAGTAGTGAAACGACTTCTTATAGGAGTTATTGCCCTTTAATCATCAAATTTGACCATTTTTGCAGTTTTTGGACAATATCTTGAAAACCCTTAGAGCTAGAGGAAAAGTTAGCATTGCAAAATTGTTTAGCTCATTGAGATCTACAAAAATGATTTCAGGGTCTAAATTGTCAGATCGGCCGTTTAAGAGTTATTCCCCTTTAACTGTTTTTTCCATTAATTTACACTGATTTTCAAAAATCTTCTTCTCTAAAACAACTGAAGGGATTGCATTGATACTTGGTATACATGATCTTTAGGATGTCCTCTACCAAGTTTGTGAATTATATACATGTCGACCAACCAACATGGCCGCCGTTGCTAAAAATAGAACAGGGAGGTCAAACCATTGTTTTTGGCTTATAACTCAAAAAGTAAAAGAGATAAAGAAAATCGGAAGCAAATTTTCTTGTTCAGCATCAAAAGGTCCTTACAGTAGTTATTGCCCTTTAACTGTTTTTAGCTCACCTGACCCGAAGGGTCATGTGAGCTATTGTCATCGTTAAGCGTCCGTCGTCCGTCCGTCGTCTGTCGTCCGTCGTCCGTTAACTTTTCTTCAAAGATCTTCTTCTCTGAAACCACTGAAGGGATTGCATTGATACTTGGTATACATGATCTTTAGGATGTCCTCTACCAAGTTTGTGAATTATATACACGTCGACCAACCAACATGGCCGCCGTTGCTAAAAATAGAACAGGGGGGTCAGACCATTGTTTTTGGCTTATAACTCGAAAACTATAAGAGATAGAGAAAATCCGAAGCAACCTTCCGTGTTCAGCATCAAAAGCTCTACAAATCTCTCCATTGAGTCGAAGTTGTGAAACGACTCCTTATAGGAGTTATTGCCCTTTAATCATCAAAATTGACCATTTTTGCAGTTTTTGGACTATATCTGGAAAATCGTAAGAGCTAGAGGAAAAGTTAGCATTGCAGAATTGTTAAGCTCATTGAGATCTACAAAAATGATTTCAGGGTCTAAATTGTCAGATCAGCCGTTTAAGAGTTATTCCCCTTTAACTGTTTTTTAGCTCACCTGACCCGAAGGGTCATGTGAGCTATTGTCATCGTTAAGCGTCCGTCGTCCGTCCGTCGTCCGTCGTCCGTCGTCCGTTAACTTTTCTTCAAAGATCTTCTTCTCTGAAACCACTAAAGGGATTGCATAGATACTTAGTATACATGATCTTTAGGATGTCCTCTACCAAGTTTGTGAATTATATACACGTCGACCAACCAACATGGCTGCCGTTGCTAAAAATAGAACAGGGGGGTCAGACCATTGTTTTTGGCTTATAACTCGAAAAGTATAAGAGATAGAGAAAATCCGAAGCAACCTTCCGTGTTCAGCATGAAAAGCTCTACAAATCTCTCCATTGAGTCGAAGTTGTGAAACGACTCCTTATAGGAGTTATTGCCCTTTAATCATCAAAATTGACCATTTTTGCAGTTTTTGGACGATATCTGGAAAACCGTTAGAGCTAGAGGAAAAGTTAGCATTGCAGAATTGTTTAGCTCATTGAGATCTACAAAAATGATTTCAGGGTCTAAATTGTCAGATCAGCCGTTTAAGAGTTATTCCCCTTAAACTGTTTTTTTCATTAATTTACACTGATTTTCAAAAATCTTCTTCTCTGAAACCACTGAAGGGATTGCATTGATACTTGGTATACATGATCTTTAGGATGTCCTCTACCAAGTTTGAGAATTATATACACGTCGACCAACCAACATGGCCGCCGTTGCTAAAAATAGAACAGGGGGGTCAGACCATTGTTTTTGGCTTATAACTCGAAAAGTATAAGAGATAGAGAAAATCCGAAGCAACCTTCCAAGTTCAGCATGAAAAGCTCTACAAATCTCTCCATTGAGTCGAAGTTGTGAAACGACTCCTTATAGGAGTTATTGCCCTTTAATCATCAAAATTGACCATTTTTGCAGTTTTTGGACGATATCTGGAAAACCGTTAGAGCTAGAGGAAAAGTTAGCATTGCAGAATTGTTTAGCTCATTGAGATCTACAAAAATGATTTCAGGGTCTAAATTGTCAGATCAGCCGTTTATGACTTATTCCCCTTAAACTGTTTTTTTCATTAATTTACACTGATTTCAAAAATCTTCTTCTCTGAAACCACTGAAGGGATTGCATTGATACTTGGTATACTTGATCTTTAGGATGTCCTCTACCAAGTTTGTGAATTTTGTACATGTCGACCAACCATCATGGCTGCCATTGCTAAAAATAGAATAGGGGGTTAGACCATTGTTTTTGGCTTATAACTCGAAAAGTATAAGAGGTAGAGAAAATCCGGAGCAGCTTTTCATGTTCAGCATCAAAAGGCCCTTACAGGAGTTATTGCCCTTTAACTGTTTTTTTCTATTAATTTAAACTGATTTCCAAAAATATTCTCTTAAACCACTGAAAGGATTGTTTTGCAAGTTTATATACTTGAAAGTTTGTGAAATTTATTCAAACTTTGGCATAAGAGATCAGGTGAGCGATTCAGGCTCCTGGGAGCCTCTAGTTTCCATTAATTTACACTGATATTCAAAAATCTTCTTCTCCGAAATCCCTGAAGGGATTGCATTGATACTTGGTATGCATGATCTTTAGGATGTCCTCTACCAAGTTTGTGAATTATATACACGTCGACCAACCAACATGGCCGCCGTTGCTAAAAATAGAACAGGGGGGTCAGACCATTGTTTTTGGCTTATAACTCAAAAAGTATAAGAGATAGAGAAAATCCGAAGCAACCTCTCATGTTCAGCTTTAAAAGCTCTACAAATCTCTCCATTGACTCGAAGTTCTGAAACGACTCCTTAGAGGAGTTATTACCCTTTAATCGTCAAAAATGACCATTTTTGCAGTTTTTTGGACAATATCTTGAAAACTGTTAGAGCTAGAGGAAAAGTTTGCATTGCAGAATTGTAAAGCTCATTCAGATCTACTAAAATGATTTCAGGGTCAATATTGTCAGATCAGCCATTTAAGAGTTATTCCCCTTTAACTGTTTTTTTTCCATTAATTTTAACTGATTTTTAAAAATCTTCTTCTCTGAAACCACTGAAGGGATTGCATTGATACTTGGTATACTTGATCTTTAGGATGTCCTCTACCTAGTTTGTGAATTATGTAAATGTCAACAAACCAACATGGCCGCCATTGCTAAAAATAGAATAGGGGGTTAGACCATTGTTTTTGGCTTATAACTCGAAAAGTATAAGAGATAGAGAAAATCCGAAACAACTATTCATGTTCAGCATCAAAAGGTCCTTACAGGAGTTATTGCCCTTTAACTGTTTTTTTCTATTAATTTAAACTGATTTCCAAAAATCTTCTCTGAAACTACTGACAGGATTGTTTTGCAACTTTGTATACTTGAAAGTTTGTGAAATTTATTCAAACTTTGGCATAAGAGATCAGGTGAGCGATTCAGGCTCCTGGGAGCCTCTAGTTTCTATTAATTTATACTGATTTCCAAAAATCTTCTCTGAAACCACTGAAAGGATTGTTTTGCAACTTTGTTTACTTGAAAGTTTGTGAAATTTATTCAAACTTTGGCATAAGAGATCAGGTGAGCGATTCAGGCTCCTGGGAGCCTCTAGTTTTCTGTTCTTTGTGCTTACCCTTGATGACCTTTAAGAGCTTGACGATTGTCTGAAGAAACTGCTTTTAAAGTCATTTAATCAAGACAAAACCGAAATAAGAGTATTCTCAAATTCTGTAATAATAACGAATCTAAGTTTTGAGCTAAACGACAAAACTATTCCTACTCAAGACTCGCATAAACACTTAGATGTTACATTGAAAAATGATGCTAAATGGAATTTTCATAAAGAAAACATTTGAAATCGTGTTCAAACTAAAATACCAGTTTTGTAGAAATTCATCTTGTACTTATAAGACCAATTTTCGAGTATGCGTCAGAAGTCTTGGAAAATTTTGGAACTATTTATTCTAATAAACTTGAACAGCTGCAAGAGTGTTTACGGGTCTTCCCATCTTTACTAAAAAGGAATTTATTTGCAGTGAAGTTGGTGGGAACCATTAGCAGAGAGACGAAGAAAAGGA
This sequence comes from Arcuatula senhousia, assembly GCA_963971305.1. NCBI lineage: Eukaryota > Metazoa > Mollusca > Bivalvia > Mytilida > Mytilidae > Arcuatula > Arcuatula senhousia. Next base: position 13,924,932 of record OZ020306.1, read on the forward strand.
AAACTTAATATGTTTTACACTGTTTTTATATCGATAAGGCCCCGTCGTATTTTACAAATTTTATCTCCCCGCAAGTTCAAAGTATTTCTACATATCCCTTAGAAATGGAGAAGATATTATCCTTCCTTATTGCAGATTATCCTTTATAGCTAGAGATTCTTTTATCACTGCTTCTTTTAGACAATGGAATAACTTAGATTTGAATATTCGACACATGCAATCAGCTAAACAATTTGAATACGATCTTAAGAAAAACAGTAACTTTACTGAGAAATTGTTTAACGGTTTGAATCTTCTTGTTAGAAAATAATCGATTGTCTGTCAATTTCAATCATAAAAACATTTCCACCAACAAACGTGTTTTAACTCTCTACGACTCTCATCTAGTTGTATTTTGGTTTGCCATTGGACCTCATTTCATTCAGATATCCCCTTTTTTTATAGTAAGGGGTTGCTAAACATGTAGTGGTCATGGTGATAGGAATGCCCGTTTGTCCGTTACCCAATTCTTATTTGCAACTTTTCTTAAACTTCAGGTTACTATTACACAATTACAAAATGTAGATGTGTATCTTCCATCTGATTGATTTTTAGCCGGGGTAATCGCTAGCGATTAGCCACGGCTATAGCTACGATAGCCTTTCTGTAAGCTTGCAGATGGTTTTTCCGGCGGTTCACCAAAAATCTTCCAATTTAAATATGTCAATACACGCTTGCAATATAGTTCTTTTCCATATCTGTGATTTTTTCGTCGCTTTACTCGCAATTATGTAATAAAACTTATTTTTTTAGTTTTCAAATTTTGTACAAGTTTGTAAGACTGATGCGATAGTATTAATTGATTAATAAAGAATACAAAAGCGGATTGATATTTTGTTTATAGGAGTGTTCGCCGATCTCATTAGTGATGTCATATTCACTAATTTGCATCTCATTAAGTGTCAAACTCAATGGCAATAAACAGCAAATAAAACATCGATGGACAGGATAATTTACCAAAAGTTAAAATCCTCATAATTTTTTTATTTGATCAGATAAAATGGTTCTGTAAACGGTTCTTTGAAGAAGAATTTATTCATAATTACCACAATTGATTATGAAAATAAGCAATGATAAGGCTTAAAAATAAATTTTCTGTAAAATTGTTTCTGGACCAAGTAATTTTTCATAGAAAATTTTTAATCAACCAAATTTTCGATTTTTAGAACCACTGAACATAAATTTGGTATGAATTAAGTGTAATTTCTGGTGATATGAACGAACGCATAAATATACAGTATGCCAATCCCCTTTGGCCAAAAAAAACATTAACGTGTGTTTCTATTACTTTTTTTGTGTTTTACCCATTGGTTTAACTGAATTGATAACTTCTGTACAGCATATTTGCTACAGCTTATCTGTATATTTGGTAGATTTTATTCTGCAGACAACTTCCTATATATAGTTTACTACAACTTTTTTCCGATGAGCAAGCAACATTTAATTCTGTAGGCTAACCAAACACATATTTCAAATTAAATGAGGAATAACTCATTAGAAGTTGTGAAAATTATGTTGAATTGTAAACTTTTGTTGATGTATAAAGCAATTAAAACAATTTAAAAAGCATCAGATTTCTCTCATTTTATAGGAAAGAATACAAATTAACAAGATTGCTAAATGTTGCCAATGTTCTCAAGAAGACTTTGTTCAACTCGAAACTGAAAATAATATTGTTTTACATACATCTGAGATGAATACAACTTAAGCAAAATCTGTTCTGTAACTCCTGTATAATTTATCACTTTAAAATGACAAACAATCCAAAATTTCATCGAAATCTGTTAAGCAGTATCAGAGAAGTCACACTTACAAAGTATTGCTATAACCTCAAACTTATGTCACGGCGAACATTCCTATTTTGATGCTTCGTTTCCAGGCGCGCAATCACAATACATGTACATTGGCAAAACTGTTGTACAATGTTTATTACTTATTCTATTTTAAAATTTTATTTTATTTATTGAATTCCTAATTAAATAAAAAAAAATTATAATAATCTAAATTTAACTCAAAGTTATTTTGATAACTGATTGCACATGCGACACAGCCAATAAGTGGTTTTTGGGTTTTGATTTCTGGTGAAACACAGACGATGGTAACGATTTATAACAAGTTGAACGTCTACATCTATCATATGTCTATCTTGAGTTTCAAAGCTCGGTCTATGATTTAATTTTTTCCCCAAATCAGATCAGGCCCGTCCATTGTTTACAATTCATTTAAGAACATAGTAGTGTATACAGAAGAGATCGAGTTCTCTTTAGCCAGGACACTCACTACGGCAAAAAAAAAATATTCAACAAAGAGAAGAGCCCGGAGAATGTTTTCAAAAGTTAACAACTACGGATGAGCTGAATTTATTCTTGCATTGTTACTTAATTAAATTATTATTAATAACAGCGAAAGCAGTTAACTATAATATCTTATCTTTAGTAAATCCCTTATGCCAATTGCCGTAAGAATAAGTGCCGTAATAATAAGAAAATTCTTATTGTTACGGTCATAAATGATTCGGTGTCCGTTCCGTCATCCGTTCCCGATTTTCGTCTTTGCCGTAACAATAAGAATTTCTTATTGTTACGGTTTTGCCGTAATCGTATCCTGTGCCTTAAGATTATGTCCACTGAAGGAAATACGGTTTTGTATTTGGGGTTTGTGGCCAAAAAGGGCTAAAATGGGCGAATTGACAAAACGACTGTAGAATTTTTATTATTCATTCAATTTTTGAAATTTTTGTTCATTGAATTCCTCGTTGTATATTCTGTCAACGGTGTTCATATATATTGCACTGTTACATTGCTGCATGGTACCAAAGACCGGCCACGCCCATAAAATCAACTTTTTATTTTGGTTTGATTTTCAACATCTTTTTTTCCTTGTGAAAATAATTTTTACACAAAAAGTAGCTTTTTATTTTTATTTTTTGCTACACATATACAATTTAAAATCTGTATATTACCCCGGCTACCAGTACTTTCAGTACTTTGATTATGGTGAGTGGGGAAGCGGGGATAGTTTGCTTGTTGCCGTTTACAGTTGCTTTAGTATTTGTTAGTTATTCTGAGAATATACACTACTTCAACAGGTACTCTAATATATAAGAATATCAGCGATGAAATTGATCATTCTACACCCTAATGAGGCTAATACCCTCTTTATCAAAATGAAGGATATTGGCGAAAAGGGCTCACTCAATCCAGTTAACAGCAAAAGATGCATTTTTTCATATATATAATTATTTTTCCTGTATTTTCTTTCAGATGTGTGAAATGGGACTTACCAGCTTCGTGTCAGCTTCGAGATCCTAAACCTGGCTTGTGTTGTAAAACTCCATACTGTCCTCCATGGAGCGGAGTAATCATACAATATCCAGAAGGATACAAAGAGGAATAAATCTTTTTCTTTTTTTAAACTGCTTTTTTTTGTCCTAGTCCTAGTGCAAAAGTATGGGAAAACTTCAAAAAAATGTATCAACGAGCCACGAATGGCCTGTCCGTTCTTGAATTATGATTGAACCCCCAAACATGTATCTTAGATTTGGACTTTAACCAAAGTTGTCCATGCGTACAATATAGATCGCAGTCACCTAATTTCTGTGAGTGGTGTCAGGTGTAGCACTACCCAAGACACGTCTAATCGGGTGAAATATCATTGAACATCAACATAATAATAAATTATAGACGCTGAGATATGGCACTTAACCAAGAAAAAGTCATTCATCCGTTAAATATTGGTTACATGTCTGAATTGGTTACATTGTCTGACATTGACCTTATTTTTAGAGAATGGTGTAGCGCTTCTGAAGACACATCTACAGTGGTAAAGTATCATTGACTCTAAGATATGGACCTTAACCAAGAAAACAAAAAACAAAGTCGTTCATGCATAAAATATTGGTCACAGTGACCTTATTTCTAATGGGTGGCGTTGCCCTACTCAGGACACATCTAGTGGTGAAATGTTGACTCCAACACATGTAGTATTGGACCTTAACCGAGATCTTAATCACAGTCGTTCACGCAAAAAATATAGGACGTGGTGACCTTATTTATAGTTGGTGCTGTTTTAACCCAGATAGCAGGAAGTAATCGGGCCGATATCGGCATTCTGTCGGCTCCCTCGGCATCCTATCGTCATCGGCGAAGTTGTGGTGGGCCAATATCGGGCCAACTGCATTCGACCAACTGTTGGCTTCAAGGAATCGGGCCAACAATGACCCAAAGTAGTGAGCCCAACCAAACTTTTTTTCGGAAATCAGGTCGCTTGTTGGCAGCAAATACCTTTTATGGCTTAAATCGTCCCGATTTTGGCCCAATATCGTTTTTTTTTGTATATTCTACAATCATTTAAAGATTTAGAAAAGATCATGTTCTTATTCAAATAAAAACACTATTATATCAATCAATTTAATTCCGAAACTTTAGATATCCTTGAAAAAAATAAATATTTAATGAATGCGTCTGAAACTGATGTTCTAATCAGATTATTTTCATTCTTGGAAGACTGTATGAAGAATCGAAATTCGTCAGAGGGATTGGTTATGTTATAATAATGATATATGAATATTATGTGTTCTGTGTGTTTTGTTATTGTATGATATTTTGTCTATTGTAGAATGTTGTTTCCTTTTCAGTGATGATCCTCTGTAATGGATTTTAGTCTGAATAAATTAGTTAGTTAGTTAGTTATACCGATTACTTCTTGCTATCTGGGTTGCTACCTAAGACAAATCTATCGGTGAAATATCATTAAGCCGGATCAATCTCAATGTCCAAGTAAAAAGACAAAACACGGAAGACACACCCGAATAGTTATAGATCGTAGTGGTCCTGATTTGGTACAGGCATTGGGTTGTGAAGACATAATAGGGGTAATAAGATGATCATCTCTGTACAACAATCAGCAAAACACTAACCAAAACAATCACTAACCAAAACGTTCAACTGAATTTTGAATTTTTCCACCAGTGGCTGATAACGAAGGAAGAATTTTTAAGAGATCGTGTGAGACGCATTTTCTTGTAACCTTGGTCTAAGAGTCGGTCACGGAGAGAGCGGTGTCGTATAAAAAAATCAGAAAAAAAAATTGTACTAGCCCTGGCATATCGGACGGTTACGGACGGACGCGTATACCAGGTACTGAATCAGGAACTATTGACGATCATATCATTAGCGACTACAGCACTTCGAGTTTCCCAAACACACTATAAGTTACTTACTATGTACTGGATACCTACATTGCATGGGATCGAAAGTGTTCGAACTTTTTATTTCGTGCATTTAAACCCCAAGGTAATACATTTGTATCGTGTTTGTTTTTTACACAACAACATTGTTACCAGCTTTATCGGCGGTAATAAACCCTTATCTCAAACCAAGTAAACGGATTTTAGACTTAAGGTAATTAGTAACATATAGTGTTACCCTTGTCTGTCCATACGTCCGTCCTTCTGTCCTTACAGAAGGACGGGCGTACGGACAGACAAGAAGGACAGAAGGACGGACGAACGGACAGACAAGGGTAACACTATATGTGGGCAGTCGATAACAAACTTACAACAAAAGTCCAGGTGAACATTTTTTACCGCTACTGCGTCTGACACGCGATCGTCCTCTTAAGACTCATCACTGATGCTCAAGCAAAAAGTCTTTATTCTCTAAAAGAGTGACGTTGGCACACGTTTAAATTATTAGTAAAGTTTTCGAACACTTTCAAAGAGTTAGAATTTTCTAGATTTCATACATAAAATATTCTAATTTATCGTGGTAGGTACTCTCGTCACAAAGGATTTTTACCTCGATTGTAGTTTATTCATTTGATAAAGTTTTTTAGGCACCGTTTGATTCAAGAAATTTTCGAATCCGAATATTTAGGGTACTTTCTAAAGGCGTACGGCACAGAATATTTTTACACGCCCATTCATTAATAGCTCTCTAAAAAGACATCCATTTTTATATTTCTAATGTCTATATGTGATAGATATTAGTGGTAGAAGGGCAATGAATAGATTTTCTTAGATGTGAGAGATTTTATTAATATTCTATTAAAAAAACTAACCTGAATAGTAAAATACAGTTTAGGTCATGGATGTTGGGACATTTGATATATGACATGTGTGAAAAGTGCACCTTATTATATATGCATCATATGAAAATTCCACCCTTTTCACATATTGCATACCACAAATGCAAAGATCAAGAGAATTTTTTACGCTCCAAAAATTATTTATTTTCCTGTTCAAGTTCGAATACCTTTCACAGAACCGAATGATAAATTCCTCCTTAGTTGTTGAAGAAAGAGAGAGAATTTATAGGTTAGAGAACACTTACTTGAAGTGAAGATAAAACGAGATTTATATGGACTTTTTTGTAATGTAAGTATCCAGTACATAGTAAGTAACTTATAGTATGTTGGGGAAACTCGAAGTGCTGTAGTCGCTAATGATATGATCGTCAATAGTACCAGATTCAGTGTGTTGCATGGGATCGAAAGTGTTCGAACTTTTTATTTCGTGCATTTAAACCTCAAGGTAATACATTTGTACGTTTGTTTTTACACAACAACATTGTTACCAGCTTTATCGACGGTAACAAACCCGTATCGCAAACCAAGTAAACGGATTTTAGACTTAAGATAAGTATTGGGTCTAAAATCTAGAAATGAAATTTGAAATTTTCTCATTCTGAGTTGAAGATTGTCATACATTTATTTGAGAAATGGCCTAGAGAGTTTGAGTCTGCCCATTCACTCATAATCCAAGACTTGCAAAAAAAAAGAGAAGGGAAATTTTTATGCAGTTAAGGCAGGAATTCCAATTCATTTATGTGGGTTGTCGAGTGAGGGAGTGTGTTGGTGTTTTACGCCCTTGCAACGCTATATAGGTTATTTTAAGGCGATAAACATGGAAAAGATGATAATATGAACATGAAATCATGACGAAAAAATGAACATGAAATGATGATGATCAATGAAATATGGTGGCAGGGTGGGAAACAAAGGAGCAGTTCATTTTGAAGACCACAGGAAAAGAGGGGAGTTGGGTAGTGGCGAAAAATGTGGTGCTCTACTTAGCGGTCCACAAAGGTGTCTTTTACGTGCATGAAGCGTGGCACTCTCAACACAAGTTGGCCCATTATGCGTTCAGGGTTCCGCATTATAGACCTGACAACCCCCGTGGACGAAGGCCACTCTATTCTGCCACAAAGGGTACACACTCGGTCGCTCTGTGGGTTGAGCAATGGCCCGACGTCAGAATATCAAGACCATTAGTCGCCTCTTGCGACAAGCTCTGCTGCGGGCCAACTTGCCTCCCGGGCCCTGCACAGGACTGTGTTTTTTCGAAATGTTTATAAATTCATACACATTGGGTCATTAATAATTGTAAGGTCTCCAATAACATCATGATCACAAGGAGCTTACCTGATTTAGATTAATCACAGTCGCCTATACTAACAAAGGAGAGCGTATTCATCAGTAGTAGTGTAGGTATAATTAAAATAATTGTTATGTGTGGGTTTCTTTTATTTATAAGATACAAGTGTGGACTCTAATGCATATTGCCTAGCAAGCCGCTATGGACACAAAAAGCAAAGGTCTGCTTCAGTACAGTCTACGGTTGTGTTGTGTACATGAATTGCGTTAGATGCAATTTTAAGGGTCATCAGGACAGTGTGAACTTTTTTGAAGAAAATCTTGGTATATGTACAGCTTAGACGACATATCATTAGGACTAATAAAGTCTAGTAGGACTTAGATATGGACACTCCTTACTATATTGATGCACTTTTTTTAGGAGAAGATAGCGTAGTTTGGTACAGTTTTTCCCGTTTAAAATGGTTTTTGAAGAAGGACATTTCCCTATTGTACTTCTCAATTGACTTGTTTGTGAACACTTTTAGTTAAATTATCGATCATTAAATGTCGGATGAGATTTGGGGCTACGTGCAAGGTTGTAAGTATTAACTTAAAGTACACCATTTTGGTCTAAATAGATTATGATCAAATTAAATGTTTGTTTAATGGGTTTTCTTTCATTATCTTACTTGTGTCTTGATAAAATATCAGTACTTGGCATATGAGTGCCAAGTGTAGATTTTTTTCTATCAGAAACTAGGTTTTTACATGATAGTGAATGAAAAGCATTTAAAAAAAACTTATAGTAGAAGGTAATATATGTGGCCAACAAGTCTAGTCTTGTGCTCCACAGAACATATACAGAAACGTGCATGGCCCTAGCCAAATTTGTTTTGAGAGAATATGTTAAGAATAAAACAATGATTCATTAAAAACCAGTTATTTTTTGTTGAATTGCACGTGCGTCTCATTATTGTAACCCTTTTTTTCAGATCGATTATTATCCCCGCGCTAGCGAAAGAGCGGGGATAATGTTTTGCTGTTCGATGTACGCACGTACATAGGTATGGCGTTAATGTCTATAGGTAATCTCTGTAACCACTTGGAGCAGAAAGATGAAACTTGGGTCATTGATTGCATTGTGAGTGGGGACTGTGCCGAAGGTTTCGGAATTCGGAATAATGTTCTTAGGGACTGGGCTGCATAGGTAGCCTAAGGACACATTCTTTCGTCACGCAACTCCTCCTAGGTTATTTAGAATAAAGAACTGAAACTTTGCCCAGTAGTTGCACTATAAAACTAAGGGCACATTATTCCTTCGTCACGCATAATTCTTTACATTACTATAGCTCCAACTACCAGGATAAACTTTAAAGTCTCATATCAATGTATATAAGTAATGCTCATTATAGTCATAGTTTATTTCTTTTAACTATTTGCCCTTTTACTATCAAACACCAGAGTAACGCGGGGATATGCAGCGTGGCTGCTTTAACTACTAGTAGTTTATTGTTTATGTCTCGGGTTCCATGGTGGTAACCCTTTTCACGGAATTCATGTAATTCTTGTGCATATGTATACAGCAAATCATTATGTAACCTCTCCTTTTCGTCCTTAAAACACTACAGGCAGAACCCTTCTTTTCAAACATTTCTGGATCCGTCCCGGGTTAACGATTTCTTGTCAAATTTGACAATAAATAAAGCTCAGAAACGGTCTATTTCATACATATCTCTCTTATTTAAATGTGAAAATGTTTCTACAGTTGGAAGACCGATCTTGAACCAAAACTCGACACAAGTCCGACCCTGAACACATTTTCTCAAGATTAATATGCAAATATATTCGTACAAAATGAAAGACCATTGGTGCATGGCTTCCCATTAAAGAATGCTTCCAGAGTTGCGGTTCGGTAAGTTAAACCCATAGTTTTGTGTAAAATTACCAATTTCAGGAGAATTGCCCGCTTCGATTTTTATTTCAGATGTTTACTCGCCTTTGGGAGTCTTTTATGGAAAATCCATCCATGCTTTTTTCCATCGGTCTTAACTATGAAGTAGGCAATTCTATTCCCTTCGGAGATATGTAAAATTTTGTAAATTCTGTAGATTTCATACAATACAACTGAAAAGAAACCCTCCTGATTTGACCCAACGAAGAGTCTGCCATCTTGAAATGACCGATCCTTCTCACGAACACGACAGTGATAAGACCAACATAAGAGCCCACAATTAGAAAATAGATATGAAAACTTCTCACGAGATGTTTATAAAAAAAAAGTCAAAAGTTGACAATATCTAAATTTAGTTATTTTTGGGCTTCACAACAATGTGTATCATATTTTATTCTTAAGTGTTCTGATTAGACTGTAAAAGGCCAACGGGACAAAACGAAAATACCCATCAATCAATCATTTATCAAAATTTAAATCGTTATCTATAAATCACGGTCCTCATTCGGTATCGCGAGTTTTTGACTCGTGAAGGAATCGACAACGGTGGCAAAATATAGAATGCTGCTCGTTGAAGGAGGCGACGAGCTTGTGATGGAAAATACGCTATTATTTTCACGAAAGATGATTTATTTCACTCAATATTAAAGCTATTTGAAAAAAAAAGAAATTGAAACTGTCTCACAAAATGATTAATTCTACTTTGTAGAAAGGAGAAGAAAATTCATGAAATGGCTTTACCAGTTTCGAGAATTGACAAAAGGCGTATCTGAACCTTCTACTTTTTGAAGGTTATAAAAATGACATTTTTTTTATACAAATATTTATTAAATTACCAAAAATGCCGTTTTGAGCATATCACAATATCGAAACCAAATTTTGTCACTTCTTGACAGCTAATATAAAACGAAAAGTTATAAGAATGTAATAAAAGTTCATGTTTTCCCAAAAAAGGATGTGTGAATAGATCTGAATGGCCCAACAGGTAGAAACCTCTATTCTACCTCCGTCTAAATTTCAAAATTGTCTAAATCCTAAGGTTCTTCCTACCCTAGACATAGGTTGAATATCCTAGCAATAATTTGGTTCCCCAGTTTGGTATTTTTGGTTATACTGTTCTATGCTCTTCATATTCATACAGTGTTTGGCATTTTCAATATTTTTGGTAAAGCGCCTCTGATGAGTCTTGAATAGACGAAACGCGCGTCAGGCGTAGCAAAATTTATTGTCTGGAACTTTGTTGTCATTTGTATTTCGAACACACGTGAAGGTTAGCACTGCTGGTGGAGTTTAAATTCCCCGAGGTTAGCCCGCTCCGGCACCAACACTTTTGAGTTGGAGAATACATCAAAGCTTTATATTATCCGTCTAAATTTCAAAATTGTCTAAACCCTAAGGTTCTTCCTACCCTAGACATAGGTTGAATATCTTAGCAATAATTTGGTTCCCCAGTTTGGTATTTTTGGTTATACTGTTCTATGCTCTTCATATTCATACAGTGTTTGGCATTTTCAATATTTTTGGTAAAGCGCCTCTGATGAGTCTTGAATAGACGAAACGCGCGTCAGGCGTAGCAAAATTTATTGTCTGGAACTTTGTTGTCATTTGTATTTCGAACACACGTGAAGGTTAGCACTGCTGGTGGAGTTTAAATTCCCCGAGGTTAGCCCGCTCCGGCACCAACACTTTTGAGTTGGAGAATACATCAAAGCTTTATATTATCCGTCTAAATTTCAAAATTGTCTAAACCCTAAGGTTCTTTCTACCCTAGACATAGGTTGAATATCTTAGCAATAATTTGGTTCCCCAGTTTGGTATTTTTGGTTATACTGTTCTATGCTCTTCATATTCATACAGTGTTTGGCATTTTCAATATTTTTGGTAAAGCGCCTCTGATGAGTCTTGAATAGACGAAACGCGCGTCAGGCGTAGCAAAATTTATTGTCTGGAACTTTGTTGTCATTTGTATTTCGAACACACGTGAAGGTTAGCACTGCTGGTGGAGTTTAAATTCCCCGAGGTTAGCCCGCTCCGGCACCAACACTTTTGAGTTGGAGAATACATCAAAGCTTTATATTATCCGTCTAAATTTCAAAATTGTCTAAACCCTAAGGTTCTTCCTACCCTAGACATAGGTTGAATATCTTAGCAATAATTTGGTTCCTCAGTTTGGTATTTTTGGTTATACTGTTCTATGCTCTTCATATTCAATTTGGGGTTGCTACATACCAAAGTCTGCAGATTCTAACTTTTTGTTTAACTACTCAAGAATGCCATGTGTCATGCCCTGTGACAAACTTCATATGCACATTTGTAAATATATACTTTGTGCTAGCAAAAAATGTTCTAATTTTGCCACTTTTAGCGAATTAGGCAGAACTCCATTTGCTTTAGATTGCTTTAATTCAGTTTTTAAATATTGGAACCGTTTAGATACATCTAACAATAATCTACTAAAAGATGCATACATTGAAAATAAACAACTTCACTCTCAGGGATGTGTCACTTGGTATTCTTGTGTGCAAAGACTTTTGAAGGTATTTGATAATAATACTGGAATTCACAAAATGCTTAAATATAAAAATAATATATTCAATTATAACATAAAAAAACTAACCAAAACATTTTATATAAATAAGTGGTATACCACTAGAAATAAATTATTATCAGATAACAGTAAATTGCGGACATATTTGCAATTCAAATGCAATTATGGGTTCGAAAATTATCTTAACATTATATCTGATTTTAATCAACGAAAATACCTTTCTAAATTTAGAATCAGTAACCATAAACTGAAAATAGAAACTGGGAGATTTACAAAACCCAAAACTCCCTTAGAGGACAGAATATGTGATAAGTGTTTTTCTGATGAAATAGAATCAGAGGAGCATTTTCTACTTAAATGTTCCTTCTATGACATTTCAAGAAATACTCTTTTCAATAAAATATATAAATCAATAAATTATTCTAATTATAATAACATGTCCTCTGATGATAAAATCCTATGGCTAATGAATAACGAAAATAAAGAAATACTAAACAGCATTTGTGAATTCCTTTCGAATAGTCATTGTGTCATATAATATTATATACATTTGAGTCTACTTTGAAACACACACTTGTAACAATCAATCATATTATATATCATATTTGAAATATTTATGTATAACAAAAACCTTATTTTAACAATATTTTATACAATCATCTTTATTTGTACTTTATGTTTTGTATGCCTCTTTAATATGGGGCCCTTGATTTGGTTAATAAACTTATTCTTATTCTTATTCTTATTCTTATTCTTATTCTTCTTATTCATACAGTGTTTGGCATTTTCAATATTTTTGGTAAAGTGCCTCTGATGAGTCTTGAATAGACGAAACGCGCGTCAGGCGTAGCAAAATTTATTGTCTGGAACTTTGTTGTCATTTGTATTTCGAACACACGTGAAGGTTAGCACTGCTGGTGGAGTTTAAATTCCCCGAGGTTAGCCCGCTCCGGCACCAACACTTTTGAGTTGGAGAATACATCAAAGCTTTATATTATCCGTCTAAATTTCAAAATTGTCTAAACCCTAAGGTTCTTCCTACCCTAGACATAGGTTGAATATCTTAGAAATAATTTGGTTCCCCAGTTTGGTATTTTTGGTTATACTGTTCTATGCTCTTCATATTCATACAGTGTTTGGCATTTTCAATATTTTTGGTAAAGCGCCTCTGATGAGTCTTGAATAGACGAAACGTGCGTCAGGCGTAGCAAAATTTATTGTCTGGAACTTTGTTGTCATTTGTATTTCGAACACACGTGAAGGTTAGCACTGCTGGTGGAGTTTAAATTCCCCGAGGTTAGCCCGCTCCGGCACCAACACTTTTGAGTTGGAGAATACATCAAAGCTTTATATTATCCGTCTAAATTTCAAAATTGTCTAAACCCTAAGGTTCTTCCTACCCTAGACATAGGTTGAATATCTTAGCAATAATTTGGTTCCCCAGTTTGGTATTTTTGGTTATACTGTTCTATGCTCTTCATATTCATACAGTGTTTGGCATTTTCAATATTTTTGGTAAAGCGCCTCTGATGAGTCTTGAATAGACGAAACGCGCGTCAGGCGTAGCAAAATTTATTGTCTGGAACTTTGTTGTCATTTGTATTTCGAACACACGTGAAGGTTAGCACTGCTGGTGGAGTTTAAATTCCCCGAGGTTAGCCCGCTCCGGCACCAACACTTTTGAGTTGCGAATACATCAAAGCTTTATATTATCCGTCTAAATTTCAAAATTGTCTAAACCCTAAGGTTCTTCCTACCCTAGACATATGTTGAATATCTTAGCAATAATTTGGTTCCCCAGTTTGGTATTTTTGGTTATACTGTTCTATGCTCTTCATATTCATACAGTGTTTGGCATTTTCAATATTTTTGGTCAAGCGCCTCTGATGAGTCTTGAATAGACGAAACGCGCGTCAGGCGTAGCAAAATTTATTGTCTGGAACTTTGTTGTCATTTGTATTTCGAACACACGTGAAGGTTAGCACTGCTGGTGGAGTTTAAATTCCCCGAGGTTAGCCCGCTCCGGCACCAACACTTTTGAGTTGGAGAATACATCAAAGCTTTATATTATCCGTCTAAATTTCAAAATTGTCTAAACCCTAAGGTTCTTCCTACCCTAGACATAGGTTGAATATCTTAGCAATAATTTGGTTCCCCAGTTTGGTATTTTTGGTTATACTGTTCTATGCTCTTCATATTCATACAGTGTTTGGCATTTTCAATATTTTTGGTAAAGCGCCTCTGATGAGTCTTGAATAGACGAAACGCGCGTCAGGCGTAGCAAAATTTATTGTCTGGAACTTTGTTGTCATTTGTATTTCGAACACACGTGAAGGTTAGCACTGCTGGTGGAGTTTAAATTCCCCGAGGTTAGCCCGCTCCGGCACCAACACTTTTGAGTTGCGAATACATCAAAGCTTTATATTATCCGTCTAAATTTCAAAATTGTCTAAACCCTAAGGTTCTTCCTACCCTAGACATAGGTTGAATATCTTAGCAATAATTTGGTTCCCCAGTTTGGTATTTTTGGTTATACTGTTCTATGCTCTTCATATTCATACAGTGTTTGGCATTTTCAATATTTTTGGTCAAGCGCCTCTGATGAGTCTTGAATAGACGAAACGCGCGTCAGGCGTAGCAAAATTTATTGTCTGGAACTTTGTTGTCATTTGTATTTCGAACACACGTGAAGGTTAGCACTGCTGGTGGAGTTTAAATTCCCCGAGGTTAGCCCGCTCCGGCACCAACACTTTTGAGTTGGAGAATACATCAAAGCTTTATATTATCCGTCTAAATTTCAAAATTGTCTAAACCCTAAGGTTCTTCCTACCCTAGACATATGTTGAATATCTTAGCAATAATTTGGTTCCCCAGTTTGGTATTTTTGGTTATACTGTTCTATGAGTCTTGAATAGACGAAACGCGCGTCAGGCGTAGCAAAATTTATTGTCTGGAACTTTGTTGTCATTTGTATTTCGAACACACGTGAAGGTTAGCACTGCTGGTGGAGTTTAAATTCCCCGAGGTTAGCCCGCTCCGGCACCAACACTTTTGAGTTGGAGAATACATCAAAGCTTTATATTATCCGTCTAAATTTCAAAATTGTCTAAACCCTAAGGTTCTTCCTACCCTAGACATAGGTTGAATATCTTAGCAATAATTTGGTTCCCCAGTTTGGTATTTTTGGTTATACTGTTCTATGCTCTTCATATTCATACAGTGTTTGGCATTTTCAATATTTTTGGTAAAGCGCCTCTGATGAGTCTTGAATAGACGAAACGCGCGTCAGGCGTAGCAAAATTTATTGTCTGGAACTTTGTTGTCATTTGTATTTCGAACACACGTGAAGGTTAGCACTGCTGGTGGAGTTTAAATTCCCCGAGGTTAGACCGCTCCGGCACCAACACTTTTGAGCTGCGAATACATCAAAGCTTTATATTATCCGTCTAAATTTCAAAATTGTCTAAACCCTAAGGTTCTTCCTACCCTAGACATAGGTTGAATATCTTAGCAATAATTTGGCTCCCCAGTTTGGTATTTTTGGTTATACTGTTCTATGCTCTTCATATTCATACAGTGTTTGGCATTTTCAATATTTTTGGTAAAGCGCCTCTGATGAGTCTTGAATAGACGAAACGCGCGTCAGGCGTAGCAAAATTTATTGTCTGGAACTTTGTTGTCATTTGTATTTCGAACACACGTGAAGGTTAGCACTGCTGGTGGAGTTTAAATTCCCCGAGGTTAGCCCGCTCCGGCACCAACACTTTTGAGTTGGAGAATACATCAAAGCTTTATATTATCCGTCTAAATTTCAAAATTGTCTAAACCCTAAGGTTCTTCCTACCCTAGACATATGTTGAATATCTTAGCAATAATTTGGTTCCCCAGTTTGGTATTTTTGGTTATACTGTTCTATGCTCTTCATATTCATACAGTGTTTGGCATTTTCAATATTTTTGGTAAAGCGCCTCTGATGAGTCTTGAATAGACGAAACGCGCGTCAGGCGTAGCAAAATTTATTGTCTGGAACTTTGTTGTCATTTGTATTTCGAACACACGTGAAGGTTAGCACTGCTGGTGGAGTTTAAATTCCCCGAGGTTAGCCCGCTCCGGCACCAACACTTTTGAGTTGGAGAATACATCAAAGCTTTATATTATCCGTCTAAATTTCAAAATTGTCTAAACCCTAAGGTTCTTCCTACCCTAGACATAGGTTGAATATCTTAGCAATAATTTGGTTCCCCAGTTTGGTATTTTAGGTTATACTGTTCTATGCTCTTCATATTCATACAGTGTTTGGCATTTTCAATATTTTTGGTAAAGCGCCTCTGATGAGTCTTGAATAGACGAAACGCGCGTCAGGCGTAGCAAAATTTATTGTCTGGAACTTTGTTGTCATTTGTATTTCGAACACACGTGAAGGTTAGCACTGCTGGTGGAGTTTAAATTCCCCGAGGTTAGCCCGCTCCGGCACCAACACTTTTGAGTTGGAGAATACATCAAAGCTTTATATTATCCGTCTAAATTTCAAAATTGTCTAAACCCTAAGGTTCTTCCTACCCTAGACATAGGTTGAATATCTTAGCAATAATTTGGTTCCCAAGTTTGGTATTTTTGGTTATACTGTTCTATGCTCTTCATATTCATACAGTGTTTGGCATTTTCAATATTTTTGGTAAAGCGCCTCTGATGAGTCTTGAATAGACGAAACGCGCGTCAGGCGTAGCAAAATTTATTGTCTGGAACTTTGTTGTCATTTGTATTTCGAACACACCTGAAGGTTAGCACTGCTGGTAGAGTTTAAATTCCCCGAGGTTAGCCCGCTCCGGCACCAACACTTTTGAGTTGGAGAATACATCAAAGCTTTATATTATCCGTCTAAATTTCAAAATTGTCTAAACCCTAAGGTTCTTCCTACCCTAGACATAGGTTGAATATCTTAGCAATAATTTGGTTCCCCAGTTTGGTATTTTTGGTTATACTGTTCTATGCTCTTCATATTCATACAGTGTTTGGCATTTTCAATATTTTTGGTAAAGCGCCTCTGATGAGTCTTGAATAGACGAAACGCGCGTCAGGCGTAGCAAAATTTATTGTCTGGAACTTTGTTGTCATTTGTATTTCGAACACACGTGAAGGTTAGCACTGCTGGTGGAGTTTAAATTCCCCGAGGTTAGCCCGCTCCGGCACCAACACTTTTGAGTTGGAGAATACATCAAAGCTTTATATTATCCATCTAAATTTCAAAATTGTCTAAACCCTAAGGTTCTTCCTACCCTAGACATAGGTTGAATATCTTAGCAATAATTTGGTTCCTCAGTTTGGTATTTTTGGTTATACTGTTCTATGCTCTTCATATTCATACAGTGTTTGGCATTTTCAATATTTTTGGTAAAGCGCCTCTGATGAGTCTTGAATAGACGAAACGCGCGTCAGGCGTAGCAAAATTTATTGTCTGGAACTTTGTTGTCATTTGTATTTCGAACACACGTGAAGGTTAGCACTGCTGGTGGAGTTTAAATTCCCCGAGGTTAGCCCGCTCCGGCACCAACACTTTTGAGTTGAAGAATACATCAAAGCTTTATATTATCCGTCTAAATTTCAAAATTGTTTAAACCCTAAGGTTCTTCCTACCCTAGACATAGGTTGAATATCTTAGCAATAATTTGGTTCCCCAGTTTGGTATTTTTGGTTATACTGTTCTATGCTCTTCATATTCATACAGTGTTTGGCATTTTCAATATTTTTGGTAAAGCGCCTCTGATGAGTCTTGAATAGACGAAACGCGCGTCAGGCGTAGCAAAATTTATTGTCTGGAACTTTGTTGTCATTTGTATTTCGAACACACGTGAAGGTTAGCACTGCTGGTGGAGTTTAAATTCCCCGAGGTTAGCCCGCTCCGGCACCAACACTTTTGAGTTGGAGAAAACATCAAAGCTTTATATTATCCGTCTAAATTTCAAAATTGTCTAAACCCTAAGGTTCTTCCTACCCTAGACATAGGTTGAATATCTTAGCAATAATTTGGTTCCCCAGTTTGGTATTTTTGGTTATACTGTTCTATGCTCTTCATATTCATACAGTGTTTGGCATTTTCAATATTTTTGGTAAAGCGCCTCTGATGAGTCTTGAATAGACGAAACGCGCGTCAGGCGTAGCAAAATTTATTGTCTGGAACTTTGTTGTCATTTGTATTTCGAACACACGTGAAGGTTAGCACTGCTGGTGGAGTTTAAATTCCCCGAGGTTAGCCCGCTCCGGCACCAACACTTTTGAGTTGGAGAATACATCAAAGCTTTATATTATCCGTCTAAATTTCAAAATTGTCTAAACCCTAAGGTTCTTCCTACCCTAGACATAGGTTGAATATCTTAGCAATAATTTGGCTCACCAGTTTGGTATTTTTGGTTATACTGTTCTATGCTCTTCATATTCATACAGTGTTTGGCATTTTCAATATTTTTGGTAAAGCGCCTCTGATGAGTCTTGAATAGACGAAACGCGCGTCAGGCGTAGCAAAATTTATTGTCTGGAACTTTGTTGTCATTTGTATTTCGAACACACGTGAAGGTTAGCACTGCTGGTGGAGTTTAAATTCCCCGAGGTTAGCCCGCTCCGGCACCAACACTTTTGAGTTGGAGAATACATCAAAGCTTTATATTATCCGTCTAAATTTCAAAATTGTCTAAACCCTAAGGTTCTTCCTACCCTAGACATAGGTTGAATATCTTAGCAATAATTTGGTTCCCCAGTTTGGTATTTTTGGTTATACTGTTCTATGCTCTTCATATTCATACAGTGTTTGGCATTTTCAATATTTTTGGTAAAGCGCCTCTGATGAGTCTTGAATAGACGAAACGCGCGTCAGGCGTAGCAAAATTTATTGTCTGGAACTTTGTTGTCATTTGTATTTCGAACACACGTGAAGGTTAGCACTGCTGGTGGAGTTTAAATTCCCCGAGGTTAGCCCGCTCCGGCACCAACACTTTTGAGTTGGAGAATACATCAAAGCTTTATATTATCCGTCTAAATTTCAAAATTGTCTAAACCCTAAGGTTCTTCCTATCATAGACATAGGTTGAATATCTTAGCAATAATTTGGTTCCCCAGTTTGGTATTTTTGGTTATACTGTTCTATGCTCTTCATATTCATACAGTGTTTGGCATTTTCAATATTTTTGGTAAAGCGCCTCTGATGAGTCTTGAATAGACGAAACGCGCGTCAGGCGTAGCAAAATTTATTGTCTGGAACTTTGTTGTCATTTGTATTTCGAACACACGTGAAGGTTAGCACTGCTGGTGGAGTTTAAATTCCCCGAGGTTAGCCCGCTCCGGCACCAACACTTTTGAGTTGGAGAATACATCAAAGCTTTATATTATCCGTCTAAATTTCAAAATTGTCTAAACCCTAAGGTTCTTCCTACCCTAGACATAGGTTGAATATCTTAGCAATAATTTGGTTCCCCAGTTTGGTATTTTTGGTTATACTGTTCTATGCTCTTCATATTCATACAGTGTTTGGCATTTTCAATATTTTTGGTAAAGCGCCTCTGATGAGTCTTGAATAGACGAAACGCGCGTCAGGCGTAGCAAAATTTATTGTCTGGAACTTTGTTGTCATTTGTATTTCGAACACACGTGAAGGTTAGCACTGCTGGTGGAGTTTAAATTCCCCGAGGTTAGCCCGCTCCGGCACCAACACTTTTGAGTTGGAGAATACATCAAAGCTTTATATTATCCGTCTAAATTTCAAAATTGTCTAAATCCTAAGGTTCTTCCTACCCTAGACATAGGTTGAATATCTTAGCAATAATTTGGTTCCCCAGTTTGGTATTTTTGGTTATACTGTTCTATGCTCTTCATATTCATACAGTGTTTGGCATTTTCAATATTTTTGGTAAAGCGCCTCTGATGAGTCTTGAATAGACGAAACGCGCGTCAGGCGTAGCAAAATTTATTGTCTGGAACTTTGTTGTCATTTGTATTTCGAACACACGTGAAGGTTAGCACTGCTGGTGGAGTTTAAATTCCCCGAGATTAGCCCGCTCCGGCACCAACACTTTTGAGTTGGAGAATACATCAAAGCTTTATATTATCCGTCTAAATTTCAAAATTGTCTAAACCCTAAGGTTCTTCCTACCCTAGACATAGGTTGAATATCTTAGCAATAATTTGGTTCCCCAGTTTGGTATTTTTGGTTATACTGTTCTATGCTCTTCATATTCATACAGTGTTTGGCATTTTCAATATTTTTGGTGAAGCGCCTCTGATGAGTCTTGAATAGACGAAACGCGCGTCAGGCGTAGCAAAATTTATTGTCTGGAACTTTGTTGTCATTTGTATTTCGAACACACGTGAAGGTTAGCACTGCTGGTGGAGTTTAAATTCCCCGAGGTTAGCCCGCTCCGGCACCAACACTTTTGAGTTGGAGAATGCATCAAAGCTTTATATTATCCGTCTAAATTTCAAAATTGTCTAAACCCTAAGGTTCTTCCTACCCTAGACATAGGTTGAATATCTTAGCAATAATTTGGTTCCCCAGTTTGGTATTTTTGGTTATACTGTTCTATGCTCTTCATATTCATACAGTGTTTGGCATTTTCAATATTTTTGGTAAAGCGCCTCTGATGAGTCTTGAATAGACGAAACGCGCGTCAGGCGTAGCAAAATTTATTGTCTGGAACTTTGTTGTCATTTGTATTTCGAACACACGTGAAGGTTAGCACTGCTGGTGGAGTTTAAATTCCCCGAGGTTAGCCCGCTCCGGCACCAACACTTTTGAGTTGGAGAATACATCAAAGCTTTATATTATCCGTCTAAATTTCAAAATTGTCTAAACCCTAAGGTTCTTCCTACCCTAGACATAGGTTGAATATCTTAGCAATAATTTGGTTCCCCAGTTTGGTATTTTTGGTTATACTGTTCTATGCTCTTCATATTCATACAGTGTTTGGCATTTTCAATATTTTTGGTAAAGCGCCTCTGATGAGTCTTGAATAGACGAAACGCGCGTCAGGCGTAGCAAAATTTATTGTCTGGAACTTTGTTGTCATTTGTATTTCGAACACACGTGAAGGTTAGCACTGCTGGTGGAGTTTAAATTCCCCGAGGTTAGCGCGCTCCGGCACCAACACTTTTGAGTTGGAGAATACATCAAAGCTTTATATTATCCGTCTAAATTTCAAAATTGTCTAAACCCTAAGGTTTTTCCTACCCTAGACATAGGTTGAATATCTTAGCAATAATTTGGCTCCCCAGTTTGGTATTTTTGGTTATACTGTTCTATGCTCTTCATATTCATACAGTGTTTGGCATTTTCAATATTTTTGGTAAAGCGCCTCTGATGAGTCTTGAATAGACGAAACGCGCGTCAGGCGTAGCAAAATTTATTGTCTGGAACTTTGTTGTCATTTGTATTTCGAACACACGTGAAGGTTAGCACTGCTGGTGGAGTTTAAATTCCCCGAGGTTAGCCCGCTCCGGCACCAACACTTTTGAGTTGGAGAATACATCAAAGCTTTATATTATCCGTCTAAATTTCAAAATTGTCTAAACCCTAAGGTTCTTCCTACCCTAGACATAGGTTGAATATCTTAGCAATAATTTGGTTCCCCAGTTTGGTATTTTTGGTTATACTGTTCTATGCTCTTCATATTCATACAGTGTTTGGCATTTTCAATATTTTTGGTAAAGCGCCTCTGATGAGTCTTGAATAGACGAAACGCGCGTCAGGCGTAGCAAAATTTATTGTCTGGAACTTTGTTGTCATTTGTATTTCGAACACACGTGAAGGTTAGCACTGCTGGTGGAGTTTAAATTCCCCGAGGTTAGCCCGCTCCGGCACCAACACTTTTGAGTTGGAGAATACATCAAAGCTTTATATTATCCGTCTAAATTTCAAAATTGTCTAAACCCTAAGGTTCTTCCTACCCTAGACATAGGTTGAATATCTTAGCAATAATTTGGTTCCCCAGTTTGGTATTTTTGGTTATACTGTTCTATGCTCTTCATATTCATACAGTGTTTGGCATTTTCAATATTTTTGGTAAAGCGCCTCTGATGAGTCTTGAATAGACGAAACGCGCGTCAGGCGTAGCAAAATTTATTGTCTGGAACTTTGTTGTCATTTGTATTTCGAACACACGTGAAGGTTAGCACTGCTGGTGGAGTTTAAATTCCCCGAGGTTAGCCCGCTCCGGCACCAACACTTTTGAGTTGGAGAATACATCAAAGCTTTATATTATCCGTCTAAATTTCAAAATTGTCTAAACCCTAAGGTTCTTCCTACCCTAGACATAGGTTGAATATCTTAGCAATAATTTGGTTCCCCAGTTTGGTATTTTTGGTTATACTGTTCTATGCTCTTCATATTCATACAGTGTTTGGCATTTTCAATATTTTTGGTGAAGCGCCTCTGATGAGTCTTGAATAGACGAAACGCGCGTCAGGCGTAGCAAAATTTATTGTCTGGAACTTTGTTGTCATTTGTATTTCGAACACACGTGAAGGTTAGCACTGCTGGTGGAGTTTAAATTCCCCGAGGTTAGCCCGCTCCGGCACCAACACTTTTGAGTTGGAGAATACATCAAAGCTTTATATTATCCGTCTAAATTTCAAAATTGTCTAAACCCTAAGGTTCTTCCTACCCTAGACATAGGTTGAATATCTTAGCAATAATTTGGTTCCCCAGTTTGGTATTTTTGGTTATACTGTTCTATGCTCTTCATATTCATACAGTGTTTGGCATTTTCAATATTTTTGGTAAAGCGCCTCTGATGAGTCTTGAATAGACGAAACGCGCGTCAGGCGTAGCAAAATTTATTGTCTGGAACTTTGTTGTCATTTGTATTTCGAACACACGTGAAGGTTAGCACTGCTGGTAGAGTTTAAATTCCCCGAGGTTAGCCCGCTCCGGCACCAACACTTTTGAGTTGGAGAATACATCAAAGCTTTATATTATCCGTCTAAATTTCAAAATTGTCTAAACCCTAAGGTTCTTCCTACCCTAGACATAGGTTGAATATCTTAGCAATAATTTGGTTCCCCAGTTTGGTATTTTTGGTTATACTGTTCTATGCTCTTCATATTCATACAGTGTTTGGCATTTTCAATATTTTTGGTAAAGCGCCTCTGATGAGTCTTGAATAGACGAAACGCGCGTCAGGCGTAGCAAAATTTATTGTCTGGAACTTTGTTGTCATTTGTATTTCGAACACACGTGAAGGTTAGCACTGCTGGTGGAGTTTAAATTCCCCGAGGTTAGCCCGCTCCGGCACCAACACTTTTGAGTTGGAGAATACATCAAAGCTTTATATTATCCGTCTAAATTTCAAAATTGTCTAAACCCTAAGGTTCTTCCTACCCTAGACATAGGTTGAATATCTTAGCAATAATTTGGTTCCTCAGTTTGGTATTTTTGGTTATACTGTTCTATGCTCTTCATATTCATACAGTGTTTGGCATTTTCAATATTTTTGGTAAAGCGCCTCTGATGAGTCTTGAATAGACGAAACGCGCGTCAGGCGTAGCAAAATTTATTGTCTGGAACTTTGTTGTCATTTGTATTTCGAACACACGTGAAGGTTAGCACTGCTGGTGGAGTTTAAATTCCCCGAGGTTAGCCCGCTCCGGCACCAACACTTTTGAGTTGGAGAATACATCAAAGCTTTATATTATCCGTCTAAATTTCAAAATTGTCTAAACCCTAAGGTTCTTCCTACCCTAGACATAGGTTGAATATCTTAGCAATAATTTGGTTCCCCAGTTTGGTATTTTTGGTTTTACTGTTCTATGCTCTTCAAATTCATACAGTGTTTGACATTTTCAATATTTTTGGTAAAGCGCCTCTGATGAGTCTTGAATAGACGAAACGCGCGTCAGGCGTAGCAAAATTTATTGTCTGGAACTTTGTTGTCATTTGTATTTCGAACACACGTGAAGGTTAGCACTGCTGGTGGAGTTTAAATTCCCCGAGGTTAGCCCGCTCCGGCACCAACACTTTTGAGTTGGAGAATACATCAAAGCTTTATATTATCCGTCTAAATTTCAAAATTGTCTAAACCCTAAGGTTCTTCCTACCCTAGACATAGGTTGAATATCTTAGCAATAATTTGGTTCCCCAGTTTGGTATTTTTGGTTATACTGTTCTATGCTCTTCATATTCATACGGTGTTTGGCATTTTCAATATTTTGGTAAAGCGCCTCTGATGAGTCTTGAATAGACGAAACGCGCGTCTAGCGTAGCAAAATTTATTGTCTGGAACTTTGTTGTCATTTGTATTTCGAACACACGTGAAGGTTAGCACTGCTGGTGGAGTTTAAATTCCCCGAGGTTAGCCCGCTCCGGCACCAACACTTTTGAGTTGGAGAATACATCAAAGCTTTATATTATCCGTCTAAATTTCAAAATTGTCTAAACCCTAAGGTTCTTCCTACCCTAGACATAGGTTGAATATCTTAGGAATAATTTGGTTCCCCAGTTTGGTATTTTTGGTTATACTGTTCTATGCTCTTCATATTCATACAGTGTTTGGCATTTTCAATATTTTTGGTAAAGCGCCTCTGATGAGTCTTGAATAGACGAAACGCGCGTCAGGCGTAGCAAAATTTATTGTCTGGAACTTTGTTGTCATTTGTATTTCGAACACACGTGAAGGTTAGCACTGCTGGTGGAGTTTAAATTCCCCGAGGTTAGCCCGCTCCGGCACCAACACTTTTGAGTTGGAGAATACATCAAAGCTTTATATTATCCGTCTAAATTTCAAAATTGTCTAAACCCTAAGGTTCTTCCTACCCTAGACATAGGTTGAATATCTTAGCAATAATTTGGTTCCCCAGTTTGGTATTTTTGGTTATACTGTTCTATGCTCTTCATATTCATACAGTGTTTGGCATTTTCAATATTTTTGGTAAAGCGCCTCTGATGAGTCTTGAATAGACGAAACGCGCGTCAGGCGTAGCAAAATTTATTGTCTGGAACTTTGTTGTCATTTGTATTTCGAACACACGTGAAGGTTAGCACTGGTGGTAGAGTTTAAATTCCCCGAGGTTAGCCCGCTCCGGCACCAACACTTTTGAGTTGGAGAATACATCAAAGCTTTATATTATCCGTCTAAATTTCAAAATTGTCTAAACCCTAAGGTTCTTCCTACCCTAGACATAGGTTGAATATCTTAGCAATAATTTGGCTCCCCAGTTTGGTATTTTTGGTTATACTGTTCTATGCTCTTCATATTCATACAGTGTTTGGCATTTTCAATATTTTTGGTAAAGCGCCTATGATGAGTCTTGAATAGACGAAACGCGCGTCAGGCGTAGCAAAATTTATTGTCTGGAACTTTGTTGTCATTTGTATTTCGAACACACGTGAAGGTTAGCACTGCTGGTGGAGTTTAAATTCCCCGAGGTTAGCCCGCTCCGGCACCAACACTTTTGAGTTGGAGAATACATCAAAGCTTTATATTATCCGTCTAAATTTCAAAATTGTCTAAACCCTAAGGTTCTTCCTACCCTAGACATAGGTTGAATATCTTAGCAATAATTTGGTTCCCCAGTTTGGTATTTTTGGTTATACTGTTCTATGCTCTTCATATTCATACAGTGTTTGGCATTTTCAATATTTTTGGTAAAGCGCCTATGATGAGTCTTGAATAGACGAAACGCGCGTCAGGCGTAGCAAAATTTATTGTCTGGAACTTTGTTGTCATTTGTATTTCGAACACACGTGAAGGTTAGCACTGCTGGTGGAGTTTAAATTCCCCGAGGTTAGCCCGCTCCGGCACCAACACTTTTGAGTTGGAGAATACATCAAAGCTTTATATTATCCGTCTAAATTTCAAAATTGTCTAAACCCTAAGGTTCTTCCTACCTTAGACATAGGTTGAATATCTTAGCAATAATTTGGTTCCCCAGGTTGGTATTTTTGGTTATACTGTTCTATGCTCTTCATATTCATACAGTGTTTGGCATTTTCAATATTTTTGGTCAAGCGCCTCTGATGAGTCTTGAATAGACGAAACGCGCGTCAGGCGTAGCAAAATTTATTGTCTGGAACTTTGTTGTCATTTGTATTTCGAACACACGTGAAGGTTAGCACTGCTGGTGGAGTTTAAATTCCCCGAGGTTAGCCCGCTCCGGCACCAACACTTTTGAGTTGGAGAATACATCAAAGCTTTATATTATCCGTCTAAATTTCAAAATTGTCTAAACCCTAAGGTTCTTCCTACCCTAGACATAGGTTGAATATCTTAGCAATAATTTGGTTCCCCAGTTTGGTATTTTTGGTTATACTGTTCTATGCTCTTCATATTCATACAGTGTTTGGCATTTTCAATATTTTTGGTAAAGCGCCTCTGATGAGTCTTGAATAGACGAAACGCGCGTCAGGCGTAGCAAAATTTATTGTCTGGAACTTTGTTGTCATTTGTATTTCGAACACACGTGAAGGTTAGCACTGCTGGTGGAGTTTAAATTCCCCGAGGTTAGCCCGCTCCGGCACCAACACTTTTGAGTTGGAGAATACATCAAAGCTTTATATTATCCGTCTAAATTTCAAAATTGTCTAAACCCTAAGGTTCTTCCTACCCTAGACATAGGTTGAATATCTTAGCAATAATTTGGTTCCCCAGTTTGGTATTTTTGGTTATACTGTTCTATGCTCTTCAAATTCATACAGTGTTTGACATTTTCAATATTTTTGGTAAAGCGCCTCTGATGAGTCTTGAATAGACGAAACGCGCGTCAGGCGTAGCAAAATTTATTGTCTGGAACTTTGTTGTCATTTGTATTTCGAACACACGTGAAGGTTAGCACTGCTGGTGGAGTTTAAATTCCCCGAGGTTAGCCCGCTCCGGCACCAACACTTTTGAGTTGGAGAATACATCAAAGCTTTATATTATCCGTCTAAATTTCAAAATTGTCTAAACCCTAAGGTTCTTCCTACCCTAGACATAGGTTGAATATCTTAGCAATAATTTGGTTCCCCAGTTTGGTATTTTTGGTTATACTGTTCTATGCTCTTCATATTCATACGGTGTTTGGCATTTTCAATATTTTGGTAAAGCGCCTCTGATGAGTCTTGAATAGACGAAACGCGCGTCTAGCGTAGCAAAATTTATTGTCTGGAACTTTGTTGTCATTTGTATTTCGAACACACGTGAAGGTTAGCACTGCTGGTGGAGTTTAAATTCCCCGAGGTTAGCCCGCTCCGGCACCAACACTTTTGAGTTGGAGAATACATCAAAGCTTTATATTATCCGTCTAAATTTCAAAATTGTCTAAACCCTAAGGTTCTTCCTACCCTAGACATAGGTTGAATATCTTAGGAATAATTTGGTTCCCCAGTTTGGTATTTTTGGTTATACTGTTCTATGCTCTTCATATTCATACAGTGTTTGGCATTTTCAATATTTTTGGTAAAGCGCCTCTGATGAGTCTTGAATAGACGAAACGCGCGTCAGGCGTAGCAAAATTTATTGTCTGGAACTTTGTTGTCATTTGTATTTCGAACACACGTGAAGGTTAGCACTGCTGGTGGAGTTTAAATTCCCCGAGGTTAGCCCGCTCCGGCACCAACACTTTTGAGTTGGAGAATACATCAAAGCTTTATATTATCCGTCTAAATTTCAAAATTGTCTAAACCCTAAGGTTCTTCCTACCCTAGACATAGGTTGAATATCTTAGCAATAATTTGGTTGCCCAGTTTGGTATTTTTGGTTATACTGTTCTATGCTCTTCATATTCATACAGTGTTTGGCATTTTCAATATTTTTGGTAAAGCGCCTCTGATGAGTCTTGAATAGACGAAACGCGCGTCAGGCGTAGCAAAATTTATTGTCTGGAACTTTGTTGTCATTTGTATTTCGAACACACGTGAAGGTTAGCACTGGTGGTAGAGTTTAAATTCCCCGAGGTTAGCCCGCTCCGGCACCAACACTTTTGAGTTGGAGAATACATCAAAGCTTTATATTATCCGTCTAAATTTCAAAATTGTCTAAACCCTAAGGTTCTTCCTACCCTAGACATAGGTTGAATATCTTAGCAATAATTTGGCTCCCCAGTTTGGTATTTTTGGTTATACTGTTCTATGCTCTTCATATTCATACAGTGTTTGGCATTTTCAATATTTTTGGTAAAGCGCCTATGATGAGTCTTGAATAGACGAAACGCGCGTCAGGCGTAGCAAAATTTATTGTCTGGAACTTTGTTGTCATTTGTATTTCGAACACACGTGAAGGTTAGCACTGCTGGTGGAGTTTAAATTCCCCGAGGTTAGCCCGCTCCGGCACCAACACTTTTGAGTTGGAGAATACATCAAAGCTTTATATTATCCGTCTAAATTTCAAAATTGTCTAAACCCTAAGGTTCTTCCTACCCTAGACATAGGTTGAATATCTTAGCAATAATTTGGTTCCCCAGTTTGGTATTTTTGGTTATACTGTTCTATGCTCTTCATATTCATACAGTGTTTGGCATTTTCAATATTTTTGGTAAAGCGCCTATGATGAGTCTTGAATAGACGAAACGCGCGTCAGGCGTAGCAAAATTTATTGTCTGGAACTTTGTTGTCATTTGTATTTCGAACACACGTGAAGGTTAGCACTGCTGGTGGAGTTTAAATTCCCCGAGGTTAGCCCGCTCCGGCACCAACACTTTTGAGTTGGAGAATACATCAAAGCTTTATATTATCCGTCTAAATTTCAAAATTGTCTAAACCCTAAGGTTCTTCCTACCTTAGACATAGGTTGAATATCTTAGCAATAATTTGGTTCCCCAGGTTGGTATTTTTGGTTATACTGTTCTATGCTCTTCATATTCATACAGTGTTTGGCATTTTCAATATTTTTGGTCAAGCGCCTCTGATGAGTCTTGAATAGACGAAACGCGCGTCAGGCGTAGCAAAATTTATTGTCTGGAACTTTGTTGTCATTTGTATTTCGAACACACGTGAAGGTTAGCACTGCTGGTGGAGTTTAAATTCCCCGAGGTTAGCCCGCTCCGGCACCAACACTTTTGAGTTGGAGAATACATCAAAGCTTTATATTATCCGTCTAAATTTCAAAATTGTCTAAACCCTAAGGTTCTTCCTACCCTAGACATAGGTTGAATATCTTAGCAATAATTTGGTTCCCCAGTTTGGTATTTTTGGTTATACTGTTCTATGCTCTTCATATTCATACAGTGTTTGGCATTTTCAATATTTTTGGTAAAGCGCCTCTGATGAGTCTTGAATAGACGAAACGCGCGTCAGGCGTAGCAAAATTTATTGTCTGGAACTTTGTTGTCATTTGTATTTCGAACACACGTGAAGGTTAGCACTGCTGGTGGAGTTTAAATTCCCCGAGGTTAGCCCGCTCCGGCACCAACACTTTTGAGTTGGAGAATACATCAAAGCTTTATATTATCCGTCTAAATTTCAAAATTGTCTAAACCCTAAGGTTCTTCCTACCCTAGACATAGGTTGAATATCTTAGCAATAATTTGGTTCCCCAGTTTGGTATTTTTGGTTATACTGTTCTATGCTCTTCATATTCATACAGTGTTTGGCATTTTCAATATTTTTGGTAAAGCGCCTCTGATGAGTCTTGAATAGACGAAACGCGCGTCAGGCGTAGCAAAATTTATTGTCTGCAACTTTGTTGTCATTTGTATTTCGAACACACGTGAAGGTTAGCACTGCTGGTGGAGTTTAAATTCCCCGAGGTTAGCCCGCTCCGGCACCAACACTTTTGAGTTGGAGAATACATCAAAGCTTTATATTATCCGTCTAAATTTCAAAATTGTCTAAACCCTAAGGTTCTTCCTACCCTAGACATAGGTTGAATATCTTAGCAATAATTTGGTTCCCCAGTTTGGTATTTTTGGTTGTACTGTTCTATGCTCTTCATATTCATACAGTGTTTGGCATTTTCAATATTTTTGGTAAAGCGCCTCTGATGAGTCTTGAATAGACGAAACGCGCGTCAGGCGTAGCAAAATTTATTGTCTGGAACTTTGTTGTCATTTGTATTTAGAACACACGTGAAGTTTAGCACTGCTGGTGGAGTTTAAATTCCCCGAGGTTAGCCCGCTCCGGCACCAACACTTTTGAGTTGGAGAATACATCAAAGCTTTATATTATCCGTCTAAATTTCAAAATTGTCTAAACCCTAAGGTTCTTCCTACCCTAGACATAGGTTGAATATCTTAGCAATAATTTGGTTCCCCAGTTTGGTATTTTTGGTTATACTGTTCTATGCTCTTCATATTCATACAGTGTTTGGCATTTTCAATATTTTTGGTAAAGCGCCTCTGATGAGTCTTGAATAGACGAAACGCGCGTCAGGCGTAGCAAAATTTATTGTCTGGAACTTTGTTGTCATTTGTATTTCGAACACACGTGAAGGTTAGCACTGCTGGTGGAGTTTAAATTCCCCGAGGTTAGCCCGCTCCGGCACCAACACTTTTGAGTTGGAGAATACATCAAAGCTTTATATTATCCGTCTAATTTACAAAATTGTCTAAACCCTAAGGTTCTTCCTACCCTAGACATAGGTTGAATATCTTAGCAATAATTTGGTTCCCCAGTTTGGTATTTTTGGTTATACTGTTCTATGCTCTTCATATTCATACGGTGTTTGGCATTTTCAATATTTTTGGTAAAGCGCCTCTGATGAGTCTTGAATAGACGAAACGCGCGTCAGGCGTAGCAAAATTTATTGTCTGGAACTTTGTTGTCATTTGTATTTCGAACACACGTGAAGGTTAGCACTGCTGGTGGAGTTTAAATTCCCCGAGGTTAGCCCGCTCCGGCACCAACACTTTTGAGTTGGAGAATACATCAAAGCTTTATATTATCCGTCTAAATTTCAAAATTGTCTAAACCCTAAGGTTCTTCCTACCCTAGACATAGGTTGAATATCTTAGCAATAATTTGGTTGCCCAGTTTGGTATTTTTGGTTATACTGTTCTATGCTCTTCATATTCATACAGTGTTTGGCATTTTCAATATTTTTGGTAAAGCGCCTCTGATGAGTCTTGAATAGACGAAACGCGCGTCAGGCGTAGCAAAATTTATTGTCTGGAACTTTGTTGTCATTTGTATTTCGAACACACGTGAAGGTTAGCACTGCTGGTGGAGTTTAAATTCCCCGAGGTTAGCCCGCTCCGGCACCAACACTTTTGAGTTGGAGAATACATCAAAGCTTTATATTATCCGTCTAAATTTCAAAATTGTCTAAACCCTAAGGTTCTTCCTACCCTAGACATAGGTTGAATATCTTAGCAATAATTTGGTTCCCCAGTTTGGTATTTTTGGTTATACTGTTCTATGCTCTTCATATTCATACGGTGTTTGGCATTTTCAATATTTTGGTAAAGCGCCTCTGATGAGTCTTGAATAGACGAAACGCGCGTCTAGCGTAGCAAAATTTATTGTCTGGAACTTTGTTGTCATTTGTATTTCGAACACACGTGAAGGTTAGCACTGCTGGTGGAGTTTAAATTCCCCGAGGTTAGCCCGCTCCGGCACCAACACTTTTGAGTTGGAGAATACATCAAAGCTTTATATTATCCGTCTAAATTTCAAAATTGTCTAAACCCTAAGGTTCTTCCTACCCTAGACATAGGTTGAATATCTTAGCAATAATTTGGTTCCCCAGTTTGGTATTTTTGGTTATACTGTTCTATGCTCTTCATATTCATACAGTTTTTGGCATTTTCAATATTTTTGGTAAAGCGCCTCTGATGAGTCTTGAATAGACGAAACGCGCGTCAGGCGTAGCAAAATTTATTGTCTGGAACTTTGTTGTCATTTGTATTTCGAACACACGTGAAGGTTAGCACTGCTGGTGGAGTTTAAATTCCCCGAGGTTAGCCCGCTCCGGCACCAACACTTTTGAGTTGGAGAATACATCAAAGCTTTATATTATCCGTCTAAATTTCAAAATTGTCTAAACCCTAAGGTTCTTCCTACCCTAGACATAGGTTGAATATCTTAGCAATAATTTGGTTCCCCAGTTTGGTATTTTTGGTTATACTGTTCTATGCTCTTCATATTCATACGGTGTTTGGCATTTTCAATATTTTGGTAAAGCGCCTCTGATGAGTCTTGAATAGACGAAACGCGCGTCTAGCGTAGCAAAATTTATTGTCTGGAACTTTGTTGTCATTTGTATTTCGAACACACGTGAAGGTTAGCACTGCTGGTGGAGTTTAAATTCCCCGAGGTTAGCCCGCTCCGGCACCAACACTTTTGAGTTGGAGAATACATCAAAGCTTTATATTATCCGTCTAAATTTCAAAATTGTCTAAACCCTAAGGTTCTTCCTACCCTAGACATAGGTTGAATATCTTAGCAATAATTTGGTTCCCCAGTTTGGTATTTTTGGTTATACTGTTCTATGCTCTTCATA
The DNA here is from genome assembly GCA_963971305.1 of Arcuatula senhousia. Taxonomy (NCBI): domain Eukaryota; kingdom Metazoa; phylum Mollusca; class Bivalvia; order Mytilida; family Mytilidae; genus Arcuatula; species Arcuatula senhousia. The sequence goes on from OZ020306.1 coordinate 13,957,216, forward strand.
TTCATACAGTTTTTGGCATTTTCAATATTTTTGGTAAAGCGCCTCTGATGAGTCTTGAATAGACGAAACGCGCGTCAGGCGTAGCAAAATTTATTGTCTGGAACTTTGTTGTCATTTGTATTTCGAACACACGTGAAGGTTAGCACTGCTGGTGGAGTTTAAATTCCCCGAGGTTAGCCCGCTCCGGCACCAACACTTTTGAGTTGGAGAATACATCAAAGCTTTATATTATCCGTCTAAATTTCAAAATTGTCTAAACCCTAAGGTTCTTCCTACCCTAGACATAGGTTGAATATCTTAGCAATAATTTGGTTCCCCAGTTTGGTATTTTTGGTTATACTGTTCTATGCTCTTCATATTCATACAGTGTTTGGCATTTTCAATATTTTTGGTAAAGCGCCTCTGATGAGTCTTGAATAGACGAAACGCGCGTCAGGCGTAGCAAAATTTATTGTCTGGAACTTTGTTGTCATTTGTATTTCGAACACACGTGAAGGTTAGCACTGCTGGTGGAGTTTAAATTCCCCGAGGTTAGCCCGCTCCGGCACCAACACTTTTGAGTTGGAGAATACATCAAAGCTTTATATTATCCGTCTAAATTTCAAAATTGTCTAAACCCTAAGGTTCTTCCTACCCTAGACATAGGTTGAATATCTTAGCAATAATTTGGTTCCCCAGTTTGGTATTTTTGGTTATACTGTTCTATGCTCTTCATATTCATACAGTGTTTGGCATTTTCAATATTTTTGGTAAAGCGCCTCTGATGAGTCTTGAATAGACGAAACGCGCGTCAGGCGTAGCAAAATTTATTGTCTGGAACTTTGTTGTCATTTGTATTTCGAACACACGTGAAGGTTAGCACTGCTGGTGGAGTTTAAATTCCCCGAGGTTAGCCCGCTCCGGCACCAACACTTTTGAGTTGGAGAATACATCAAAGCTTTATATTATCCGTCTAAATTTCAAAATTGTCTAAACCCTAAGGTTCTTCCTACCCTAGACATAGGTTGAATATCTTAGCAATAATTTGGTTCCCCAGTTTGGTATTTTTGGTTATACTGTTCTATGCTCTTCATATTCATACGGTGTTTGGCATTTTCAATATTTTGGTAAAGCGCCTCTGATGAGTCTTGAATAGACGAAACGCGCGTCTAGCGTAGCAAAATTTATTGTCTGGAACTTTGTTGTCATTTGTATTTCGAACACACGTGAAGGTTAGCACTGCTGGTGGAGTTTAAATTCCCCGAGGTTAGCCCGCTCCGGCACCAACACTTTTGAGTTGGAGAATACATCAAAGCTTTATATTATCCGTCTAAATTTCAAAATTGTCTAAACCCTAAGGTTCTTCCTACCCTAGACATAGGTTGAATATCTTAGCAATAATTTGGTTCCCCAGTTTGGTATTTTTGGTTATACTGTTCTATGCTCTTCATATTCATACAGTTTTTGGCATTTTCAATATTTTTGGTAAAGCGCCTCTGATGAGTCTTGAATAGACGAAACGCGCGTCAGGCGTAGCAAAATTTATTGTCTGGAACTTTGTTGTCATTTGTATTTCGAACACACGTGAAGGTTAGCACTGCTGGTGGAGTTTAAATTCCCCGAGGTTAGCCCGCTCCGGCACCAACACTTTTGAGTTGGAGAATACATCAAAGCTTTATATTATCCGTCTAAATTTCAAAATTGTCTAAACCATAAGGTTCTTCCTACCCTAGACATAGGTTGAATATCTTAGCAATAATTTGGTTCCCCAGTTTGGTATTTTTGGTTATACTGTTCTATGCTCTTCATATTCATACAGTGTTTGGCATTTTCAATATTTTTGGTAAAGCGCCTCTGATGAGTCTTGAATAGACGAAACGCGCGTCAGGCGTAGCAAAATTTATTGTCTGGAACTTTGTTGTCATTTGTATTTCGAACACACGTGAAGGTTAGCACTGGTGGTAGAGTTTAAATTCCCCGAGGTTAGCCCGCTCCGGCACCAACACTTTTGAGTTGGAGAATACATCAAAGCTTTATATTATCCGTCTAAATTTCAAAATTGTCTAAACCCTAAGGTTCTTCCTACCCTAGACATAGGTTGAATATCTTAGCAATAATTTGGCTCCCCAGTTTGGTATTTTTGGTTATACTGTTCTATGCTCTTCATATTCATACAGTGTTTGGCATTTTCAATATTTTTGGTAAAGCGCCTATGATGAGTCTTGAATAGACGAAACGCGCGTCAGGCGTAGCAAAATTTATTGTCTGGAACTTTGTTGTCATTTGTATTTCGAACACACGTGAAGGTTAGCACTGCTGGTGGAGTTTAAATTCCCCGAGGTTAGCCCGCTCCGGCACCAACACTTTTGAGTTGGAGAATACATCAAAGCTTTATATTATCCGTCTAAATTTCAAAATTGTCTAAACCCTAAGGTTCTTCCTACCCTAGACATAGGTTGAATATCTTAGCAATAATTTGGTTCCCCAGTTTGGTATTTTTGGTTATACTGTTCTATGCTCTTCATATTCATACAGTGTTTGGCATTTTCAATATTTTTGGTAAAGCGCCTATGATGAGTCTTGAATAGACGAAACGCGCGTCAGGCGTAGCAAAATTTATTGTCTGGAACTTTGTTGTCATTTGTATTTCGAACACACGTGAAGGTTAGCACTGCTGGTGGAGTTTAAATTCCCCGAGGTTAGCCCGCTCCGGCACCAACACTTTTGAGTTGGAGAATACATCAAAGCTTTATATTATCCGTCTAAATTTCAAAATTGTCTAAACCCTAAGGTTCTTCCTACCCTAGACATAGGTTGAATATCTTAGCAATAATTTGGTTCCCCAGTTTGGTATTTTTGGTTATACTGTTCTATGCTCTTCATATTCATACAGTGTTTGGCATTTTCAATATTTTTGGTAAAGCGCCTCTGATGAGTCTTGAATAGACGAAACGCGCGTCAGGCGTAGCAAAATTTATTGTCTGGAACTTTGTTGTCATTTGTATTTCGAACACACGTGAAGGTTAGCACTGCTGGTGGAGTTTAAATTCCCCGAGGTTAGCCCGCTCCGGCACCAACACTTTTGAGTTGGAGAATACATCAAAGCTTTATATTATCCGTCTAAATTTCAAAATTGTCTAAACCCTAAGGTTCTTCCTACCTTAGACATAGGTTGAATATCTTAGCAATAATTTGGTTCCCCAGGTTGGTATTTTTGGTTATACTGTTCTATGCTCTTCATATTCATACAGTGTTTGGCATTTTCAATATTTTTGGTCAAGCGCCTCTGATGAGTCTTGAATAGACGAAACGCGCGTCAGGCGTAGCAAAATTTATTGTCTGGAACTTTGTTGTCATTTGTATTTCGAACACACGTGAAAGTTAGCACTGGTGGTGGAGTTTAAATTCCCCGAGGTTAGCCCGCTCCGGCACCAACACTTTTGAGTTGGAGAATACATCAAAGCTTTATATTATCCGTCTAAATTTCAAAATTGTCTAAACCCTAAGGTTCTTCCTACCCTAGACATAGGTTGAATATCTTAGCAATAATTTGGTTCCCCAGTTTGGTATTTTTGGTTATACTGTTCTATGCTCTTCATATTCATACAGTGTTTGGCATTTTCAATATTTTTGGTAAAGCGCCTCTGATGAGTCTTGAATAGACGAAACGCGCGTCAGGCGTAGCAAAATTTATTGTCTGGAACTTTGTTGTCATTTGTATTTCGAACACACGTGAAGGTTAGCACTGCTGGTGGAGTTTAAATTCCCCGAGGTTAGCCCGCTCCGGCACCAACACTTTTGAGTTGGAGAATACATCAAAGCTTTATATTATCCGTCTAAATTTCAAAATTGTCTAAACCCTAAGGTTCTTCCTACCCTAGACATAGGTTGAATATCTTAGCAATAATTTGGTTCCCCAGTTTGGTATTTTTGGTTATACTGTTCTATGCTCTTCATATTCATACAGTGTTTGGCATTTTCAATATTTTTGGTAAAGCGCCTCTGATGAGTCTTGAATAGACGAAACGCGCGTCAGGCGTAGCAAAATTTATTGTCTGGAACTTTGTTGTCATTTGTATTTCGAACACACGTGAAAGTTAGCACTGGTGGTGGAGTTTAAATTCCCCGAGGTTAGCCCGCTCCGGCACCAACACTTTTGAGTTGGAGAATACATCAAAGCTTTATATTATCCGTCTAAATTTCAAAATTGTCTAAACCCTAAGGTTCTTCCTACCCTAGACATAGGTTGAATATCTTAGCAATAATTTGGTTCCCCAGTTTGGTATTTTTGGTTATACTGTTCTATGCTCTTCATATTCATACAGTGTTTGGCATTTTCAATATTTTTGGTAAAGCGCCTCTGATGAGTCTTGAATAGACGAAACGCGCGTCAGGCGTAGCAAAATTTATTGTCTGGAACTTTGTTGTCATTTGTATTTCGAACACACGTGAAGGTTAGCACTGCTGGTGGAGTTTAAATTCCCCGAGGTTAGCCCGCTCCGGCACCAACACTTTTGAGTTGGAGAATACATCAAAGCTTTATATTATCCGTCTAAATTTCAAAATTGTCTAAACCCTAAGGTTCTTCCTACCCTAGACATAGGTTGAATATCTTAGCAATAATTTGGTTCCCCAGTTTGGTATTTTTGGTTATACTGTTCTATGCTCTTCATATTCATACAGTGTTTGGCATTTTCAATATTTTTGGTAAAGCGCCTCTGATGAGTCTTGAATAGACGAAACGCGCGTCAGGCGTAGCAAAATTTATTGTCTGGAACTTTGTTGTCATTTGTATTTCGAACACACGTGAAGGTTAGCACTGCTGGTGGAGTTTAAATTCCCCGAGGTTAGCCCGCTCCGGCACCAACACTTTTGAGTTGGAGAATACATCAAAGCTTTATATTATCCGTCTAAATTTCAAAATTGTCTAAACCCTAAGGTTCTTCCTACCCTAGACATAGGTTGAATATCTTAGCAATAATTTGGTTCCCCAGTTTGGTATTTTTGGTTATACTGTTCTATGCTCTTCATATTCATACGGTGTTTGGCATTTTCAATATTTTTGGTAAAGCGCCTCTGATGAGTCTTGAATAGACGAAACGCGCGTCTAGCGTAGCAAAATTTATTGTCTGGAACTTTGTTGTCATTTGTATTTCGAACACACGTGAAGGTTAGCACTGCTGGTGGAGTTTAAATTCCCCGAGGTTAGCCCGCTCCGGCACCAACACTTTTGAGTTGGAGAATACATCAAAGCTTTATATTATCCGTCTAAATTTCAAAATTGTCTAAACCCTAAGGTTCTTCCTACCCTAGACATAGGTTGAATATCTTAGCAATAATTTGGTTCCCCAGTTTGGTATTTTTGGTTATACTGTTCTATGCTCTTCATATTCATACAGTGTTTGGCATTTTCAATATTTTTGGTAAAGCGCCTCTGATGAGTCTTGAATAGACGAAACGCGCGTCAGGCGTAGCAAAATTTATTGTCTGGAACTTTGTTGTCATTTGTATTTCGAACACACGTGAAGGTTAGCACTGCTGGTGGAGTTTAAATTCCCCGAGGTTAGCCCGCTCCGGCACCAACACTTTTGAGTTGGAGAATACATCAAAGCTTTATATTATCCGTCTAAATTTCAAAATTGTCTAAACCCTAAGGTTCTTCCTACCCTAGACATAGGTTGGATATCTTAGCAATAATTTGGTTCCCCAGTTTGGTATTTTTGGTTATACTGTTCTATGCTCTTCATATTCATACAGTGTTTGGCATTTTCAATATTTTTGGTTAAGCTCCTCTGATGAGTCTTGAATAGACGAAACGCGCGTCGGGCGTAGCAAAATTTATTGTCTGGAACTTTGTTGTCATTTGTATTTTGAACACACGTGAAGGTTAGCACTGCTGGTGGAGTTTAAATTCCCCGAGGTTAGCCCGCTCCGGCACCAACACTTTTGAGTTGGAGAATACATCAAAGCTTTATATTATCCGTCTAAATTTCAAAATTGTCTAAACCCTAAGGTTCTTCCTACCCTAGACATAGGTTGAATATCTTAGCAATAATTTGGTTCCCCAGTTTGGTATTTTTGGTTATACTGTTCTATGCTCTTCATATTCATACAGTGTTTGGCATTTTCAATATTTTTGGTAAAACGCATCTGATGAGTCTTGAATAGACGAAACGCGCGTCAGGCGTAGCAAAATTTATTGTCTGGAACTTTGTTGTCATTTGTATTTCGAACACACGTGAAGGTTAGCACTGCTGGTGGAGTTTAAATTCCCCGAGGTTAGCCCGCTCCGGCACCAACACTTTTGAGTTGGAGAATACATCAAAGCTTTATATTATCCGTCTAAATTTCAAAATTGTCTAAACCCTAAGGTTCTTCCTACCCTAGACATAGGTTGAATATCTTAGCAATAATTTGGTTCCCCAGTTTGGTATTTTTAGTTATACTGTTCTATGCTCTTCATATTCATACAGTGTTTGGCATTTTCAATATTTTTGGTTAAGCGCCTCTGATGAGTCTTGAATAGACGAAACGCGCGTCAGGCGTAGCAAAATTTATTGTCTGGAACTTTGTTGTCATTTGTATTTCGAACACACGTGAAGGTTAGCACTGCTGGTGGAGTTTAAATTCCCCGAGGTTAGCCCGCTCCGGCACCAACACTTTTGAGTTGGAGAATACATCAAAGCTTTATATTATCCGTCTAAATTTCAAAATTGTCTAAACCCTAAGGTTCTTCCTACCCTAGACATAGGTTGAATATCTTAGCAATAATTTGGTTCCCCAGTTTGGTATTTTTGGTTATACTGTTCTATGCTCTTCATATTCATACAGTGTTTGGCATTTTCAATATTTTTGGTAAAGCGCCTCTGATGAGTCTTGAATAGACGAAACGCGCGTCTGGCGTAGCAAAATTTATTGTCTGGAACTTTGTTGTCATTTGTATTTCGAACACACGTGAAGGTTAGCACTGCTGGTGGAGTTTAAATTCCCCGAGGTTAGCCCGCTCCGGCACCAACACTTTTGAGTTGGAGAATACATCAAAGCTTTATATTATCCGTCTAAATTTCAAAATTGTCTAAACCCTAAGGTTCTTCCTACCCTAGACATAGGTTGAATATCTTAGCAATAATTTGGTTCCCCAGTTTGGTATTTTTGGTTATACTGTTCTATGCTCTTCATATTCATACAGTGTTTGGCATTTTCAATATTTTTGGTAAAGCGCCTCTGATGAGTCTTGAATAGACGAAACGCGCGTCAGGCGTAGCAAAATTTATTGTCTGGAACTTTGTTGTCATTTGTATTTCGAACACACGTGAAGGTTAGCACTGGTGGTGGAGTTTAAATTCCCCGAGGTTAGCCCGCTCCGGCACCAACACTTTTGAGTTGGAGAATACATCAAAGCTTTATATTATCCGTCTAAATTTCAAAATTGTCTAAACCCTAAGGTTCTTCCTACCCTAGACATAGGTTGAATATCTTAGCAATAATTTGGTTCCCCAGTTTGGTATTTTTGGTTATACTGTTCTATGCTCTTCATATTCATACAGTGTTTGGCATTTTCAATATTTTTGGTCAAGCGCCTCTGATGAGTCTTGAATAGACGAAACGCGCGTCAGGCGTAGCAAAATTTATTGTCTGGAACTTTGTTGTCATTTGTATTTCTGTAGAATAGACTAGAACTATTTGTATGGTCCAACAGGTTAAAATCTATATCTTCTTCAGAATAGACCAGGGGTGGTGTTCTCGATCTTTAGGACCCTTACCAAGTCCTTCTTTAGAGGCTCCCTAAAGTCATGTTTTCGAAGGTCTCTAAATTTGAAATACTTCATAAGTTCTATCTAAACTAAAGGACACCTAGGTAGTTAACTTAAGACGTTATTTGTTAAAACTAATTAAGTGAAATGATTTCAGGCAAGAAACATTTGAAGGATTTGGATTAAATAGGTAATGTTTGTAGTATAGGTTAATAGTAATATATTGTCTTTTGTAAATATTATTTCTACATTAACGTGATATTTCTTCTTCATATGTTCACAGTTTTAATTGGTTATTAACAGAAACTATGACAAGTATTGATTGAAAGACATAGTCCTGTCTTTACCTACCGTTAAAATATTATGAGAATAAAGTTACGAGTGCCTAAGTTAAGAGGTAACTGACAATGCTTCGAGAACATCCCAAATTATTTCAACAATCTTTCTGGTGACCTTTTTTATGAACGGTTCGAGAACACCACCCTTGAAAGAAGCAAAGAGGCACCAGTGTGAAATTCGAGTGTCAAAAGGCCGAAAAGGGCAACGACGAAACCGGTTAACACGAACAATAACAGCACTAAAAACACAAAACATAACCGTAGGGAAATCACCAACGCGAACTCAAGTCGTTACAAGAGTTAACTCAGGTGCTCCAGAAGAGTAAGCGGTTCCTGCTTGCTATAGCACACACATCGTGTTGCTAATTTCCAATTCAGTTTGTCAAATCAGTGAAGCAAGACAAGTCAAAACTCTACGATAAACCAACATCTGCACTCATTTGAGAGATAGAAATCCCATATTTGTCTAAGAGAGCATGGTGTCTACCATACAATTTCTTGATCTTGAGTGAAAACAACAACCGTAAAGCAAAACAGTCCCGCGTAAGCAATTCCTCTGTCAAACGTGTAACGAATTAACGGTGATTCGAAAACTCCATTAAAGCGGACGGAATGTTGCTACACAAGAAGGGAAATTGACGATTGTAAATTTGAATTCATCCCGTTTGACATACAGCTTTGTTGAAAGTCTTTCCTTGAGCGTCTTTGAGAGAGAGAGAGAGAAGAAACTTATCAGCAAGCAAAGGTGCACAATAAATGCCTATAGGAATCCCTATTGCTTGCTGAAAAAACACGTCCACCAAACTGGAAAAAAATATGTTGTCGATAAGAATTTTAGCATGTCCATTACTTGGTCTTATGTATATTTTTTTCTTTTTATTCAGCTCATTGATGACAAAGTTAGTCTAATTGTAATCGACTACCAGATATGTGTACCTGTGTTCTCCATTCTTTTATGAAAAATCTGCGTTTAATCATCTGTGCATGCCTATCGTGATTTGAGTTGTTTGAGTTGAACTTTAAGTATGGTTCAACAGGTTGAAACCTCTTTCTTCTGTAGAATAGACGGGAACTATTAGTATAGTCCAAGAAGTGGGAACCTTTATCTTCTGTAGAATAGACGGGAACTATTAGTATAGTCCAAGAAGTGGGAACCTTTATCTTCTGTAGAATAGACGGGAACTATTAGTATAGTCCAAGAAGTGGGAACCTTTATCTTCTGTAGAATAGACGGGAACTATTAGTATAGTCCAAGAAGTGGGAACCTTTATCTTCTGTAGAATAGACGGGAACTATTAGTATAGTCCAAGAAGTGGGAACCTTTATCTTCTGTAGAATAGACGGGAACTATTAGTATAGTCCAAGAAGTGGGAACCTTTATATTCTGTAGAATAGATCTTGGTCCTTATTTTCCAAATTTTCCTAGAAAATGTTCAAGGTTCGTTTCAGCAACTGATTTAGAAAGATCTTTGGAATCTCCTTAAAAACATCACAACAGTTCCTCTCTCCCTAGACGTTCCACGGCTAGGAATGCTTATATACTGAGGAAATTGATCATTTGAGACGCGTACCAAAATTTGACTTAGGATTAAGCTTTGGTTTAAAATTCTGGGGCCTGTTTAACAAAAGACGTTTCTAAAAATGGTCTATAGACAAATCTTAGTCTTAAATATCGGTTTATCGAAGACGTCTTATTTTTAGACATCGCAATTTTTTAATCCTAAAAGTAAGACTTCGAATTAGTTGTCTTATGATGGTCTTTAGACAAAAAATGATTTTAATATCTTTAAAAAGTAAACAAATCCTTAATTTATATTCCGTATTTTGTCTTCTGTTCATTTTTTACTTAGTATAAATTAGTCTGCTAAATATTCGAGTGAATAAAGAGTCATGAACACACACCTTTATTTTGCGCGTGAATTGTATTGACTAACTTGATCCTTGTTTATCTTGTTTACACGATAATTTTCTTTTTGTAGAGGATACACTGAGTATTGATAAGTTGTTTTGTAAATTACCTGTAAAAATATATAAAGTTTTAACAATAAATTTATTCATTTTTAATTTTATTTAATTCTGTTCATTTGCCACCATATCGATTTAAAATTCTATAAATGAAAAAGAGAAAATGTTTATTTTTATTTTTTATATATATTATAACATAGCGAAAAGGGTTACAGTCCATTCTTGTCAATGACTGATAATTTTATAACCGATGCTAACATTAAATTATGACCATCAAAAGAAAGACCATCTTAACTAAGATACCCATAAGACAGCTTTGTTGTGTGGTTTTAGACATGTAATAAGATGGTCAAAAGACTATGTCAATACAACCTCTTATGGATGTCTTTAGACATATCTTGAGATAGTTGTGGAAAACAGGCCCGTGCTTAGTTGTCTCTTAGTCCTAAGATAGCTTCGAATATATGGCTACTTAATGGCCCAACAGGTAGAAAACACTATTTTCTGTAATATTGACCTGAATGGCCAAACAATTAGAAACCCCCATCTTCTGTAGAATAGACCTGAATGGTCCAACTGGAAGATAGACCAGAATAAGCAAATAATTTTCTTAATATCATCTTGTCATATCTATTGCTAAGCTCTTAGATTCATCATTGGAGATTCAAAAGTCTAAAGTGATTAATAATTGTCGCCAACAGATAAATGTGAAGACTGTTCCAAAGCATAAGTGTATGAACATGTGCAGTTCACAGACTAGGCTAGAGATAAAGTGTCTGCTAACAGGTTTTGGTTGCTGGGAGTAGGTTGAATTGACAAACATACATAGATAAATGGGCTCCACCTTGATTTCTTTAACTGCAAAAAAAACAAGATTTAAAAAAACAATGAATTGAGGCAATTGCTATTAGTTATCAAACATTGATATTTATATATATTTACTGAATTTGAGAAAGTCGGATCATACATGAAAGGCTAGTTTTTTTTTTTCAGGCGTCTTAAAACGGGTAAAATGTGGCATAGTATCATATAATGTCACATTTAGTGCCAATTTATTATACCCCATGCAACGAAGTTGCGAAGGGTATAATGTTTTTGACTGGTCCGTCCGTCCGTCCGTCCGTCAGTCCGTCTGTCCGTGATCAAAATTTTCGTAACAGATATCTCAGCTATTATTAATCCTAGACTTTTGATATCTGGTATGTAGCTTCAGGTGGGAGTCCCATATGGTGGGATACATTTTCAGGTCTGTCAATTATCTACTTCCTGTTTAACGAACTGACTTACACTTTTTTCACTGAATTTACCCTGAAAATTTTCGTAACAGATTTCTCAGCAACTATTAATTGTAGGTATTTGATATTTGGTATGTAGCTTTTGGTAGGGGCCCCATATGGTGGGATTTGTTTTCAGGTCTGTCGACTATCTACTTCCTGTTTAACGAGCCGACTTACACTTTTTTCATTAAATTTTCAGGGTTGAAAATTTTCGTTACAGATTTCTCAGCAACTATTCATTGTAGGTATTTGATATTTGGTATATAGCTTTGGGTAGGGGTCCCATATGGTGGGATTCGTTTTCAGGTATGTTGATCATCTACTTCCTGTTTAACGAGCCCACTTACACTTGTTTCACTAAATTTTCAGGGTTGAAAATTTTCGTAACAGATTTCTCAGCATCTATTAATTGTAAGTATTTGATATTTGGTATATAGCTTTGGGTAGGGGTCCCATATGGTGGGATTTGTTTTCAGGTCTGTCGATCATCTACTTCCTGACGTGTTTAACGAGCCGACTTAAATTTTCGTAACAGATTTCTCAGCAACTATTAATTGTAGGTATTTGATATTTGGTATATAGCTTTGGGTAGGAGTCCTATTTGGTGGGATTCGTTTTCAGGTCTGTCGATCATCTACTTTCTGTTTAAAGAGCTGAAATAGACTTTTTTCAGTAAATTTTCAGGGTTGAAAATTTTCGTCACAGATTTCTTAGCAACTATTAATTGTACGCTTTTAAAATTTGGTATGTAGCTTCAGGTAGGGGTCCCATATGCTGGGATACATTTTTCGGTCTGTCGATCAATTACTTCCTGTTAAACGAGCCGACTTAGATTTTTTTCACTTAATTTTCAGGGTTGAAAATTTTCATCACAGATTTCTCAGCAACTATTAATCATAGGCTTTTGAGATTTTGTACGTAGCTTTAGGTAGGAGTCCCATATGGTGGGATACATTTTCAGGTCTGTCACTCATTTTTTTCCTGTTAAACAAGCTGACTTGGAAAGACAATAACTCTGACTTTTTTTATTGCTAACTCGAAATATATATTATCTGTCCATTATGTGGACGCGTGGGGTATGTGAGCGTGCTCACTAAGGTTCTTTCATTTAAACCAAGATTTGGGTATACATATTCCTGAATAATGGTAAAGTTTGGCCAATTTATAGACCTGAAGCCTTGTTTTTATTCGGAATTTTCTGAGGTACGTCTCAGCATTTTATTTAGAAACATCTAAGGAACCTCCTCTCAGCAGTCGTACCGAGCTTTCTTAGGTACTTCCTGATTAGGAAATCCTAGATTGTAATACCCTACTTAAGTAAGGGAATACATTGTATACAATGAAATGTGGTTAATTCATCGATTTCCTGTTCATTTTCAAAATAAGGTTGTGCCCAAAAATTAGAAATCTTTATCGAAGTTTATGTTTGTATTCGTCGAATATATCTTATTTGTTTTTGTCAAGAAGAGGGTCTTTCATTGACACTTTAGGATTGGGCTTGAATCTTATGAAGTATATTTTCAGGGTCAATTACAAAACAGCGAGCAGCGACCACTGGTCACACTGAAGGCTGATGGCTGTCTTCCGTTGTGGATTTTTTTAAATTGTCGTTTACTATGTTTACATTGTACGTTGTGTCACGTACACCTATTCCACATCGCATTTATTATCTTCCAATCAAACAGAACCCTTTACTATTTTTGATTTCTGAATTTTTTGTAATAATGACTCAAATCAACCTATGGTTGGGGTAGGAAGAGCCCTATAAGATTGACAATTTTTCATGTGTTCTTAAAGTTTTGTGCAATGAATGATTTCTACGCCTAAACGATTGGTTTTCAGTTCCTAAAATAAAAATAAGTAGACGCAAGAGACACCGACACTACGAAGAAACACAAACAATCCAGCGCCGAAAGTGATACAAAACTTAGGTTATCCTAAAGGATAAACATATCTTGCTTGTCGATTCGGTTAGGATAAATCAAATCAGATAAAAAAGACAATACAAATATTTTATAGAAAATCAACACAATGCTTCAATACTTTAAGATAACATAGAATCGTAGCATGAAAAATTCCGTTTTTATTTTGAAATTGTTTCTCTTCAAGTGCACGTGATTATTCCTCCTTATATCCATCTGGGTATTGTATTGTGATCCCCCATGGCGGGCACCAAGGTGTCTTACAACATTTACCAGACTTTGGATCATTTAAAAGGCAAACTGATGGTAAATTCCAGTTTACACACCTGAAAAAATACAAATCTATAATTTTTTTTGAATTACTGCTAATACCGGAACCATACTTTCGGTGTCCAATTTACCATTTATGACCCACGTGTAATGACCCTTTCAAAATCGTATTAGAACGTTCCAAATACTAGTATTGTCTACCATACAAGTATGCTAATACAAATGACAACAGAGTTCCAGACAATAAGTATATCTTGCCATGTTTCCGACGATCTTTTGCATAAATCGTGGAACTACAGCGAGTGAGTATCTATTCTTCAGGAACGATAATAATTCTAAATGTGCATAAAGTTGATACTTTTTAACGTTTAAAATTAAGAATCAATTAAAACAGCACAAAACGAATTATTGAAGTTAACAAACACATATTTTTTTATACGACAATTCTGTTGCCAAAATGTCATATATATTATTTCTTACAATTTTCTACATGGTATAAAACAAAGTGAAAAGATCATAAATGAAACAAACAAACAAAATGATTTCATAAATATAGATACCATTAAACATTAAAAATGACAAATGGCTAACAGCAGCTCATTGTCGTCAAATATTAAATGATTTAAGAAAGGATATGGAGTAAATGAACATGAGACCACAACACACATGTTAACTCCAACAGCAATTAATTTTTATGAGCTGTATGGCCATTTCGGAAAAATATTCCTCATCAGCAGCACTAGAACCCAAACAAAGGAAATCCACAATTCAAAAGATGTTCAAAATTCATTAAGCGAAACGAAATCGAAATATATATATAGCTAAGGGCAAAACTATGATGGATGAAGTTTAACCTTAAGCATTGTACTTTTTCAATACTTTTTGTTATCGAACTTTCAATATTTTGGTTCAAATCCTGAGAGAATACTCCTTGCATATTCAGAATATCATAATTAATAGTTTAATATCCGTTTATTCGGTGTTTTCTATTTATTTTCGCTCACAGTTTGTTTAGGCTCAGCTTTTTTGTTATATTCAATTCACTTTAAAAAAATCTGCAAAATTTTGTAACACAAATAAACAAGTTTTAAGTTTAGTATGCATACAGAAACTTTATGTCTTCACCAATAAAACTGGTGTCGGTGAACTTGTGCAATCTTGTGTAAATATGACTACATGGTTTAGAATATTGAGGATGGCCATTCTTCATAATTCAGAATTTCAGTCTGATTTCGGAATTCCGAGTCCTTTAGACTCTACCTTTAAATAATTAAGAAATTTTTTGCACACTGACCCAAACTTTTTTTCTGATTATATAGAACTAAAACCAACTGTATAATTTTTTTTTGAAATTCTTGATTCAATAACTTCATGGTTTTTAAGGACAAAATCGTCATAATCTTAAATTATGAAAAATCTAGAAGAGTGATTTCGCGCTAAATTTTTGACATCACGAATCTCGGAAATGAGCAAACGGACCTATAGTTTTCTTTTTATACGACCGCAAAATTTTTGCGATCGTATAATGTTATGGCGATGTCGTCCTTGTCGTTGTCTGCGTCGTCGTCGTCGGCGTCGGCGTCTGTGGACATTTGGTTTCCGTGCGATAACTTGAGTAAATATAGACCGATTGATATGAAATTTGGAAATGAAGTTTGTAACCACTAAAGGAAGGTTGGTATTGTATTTGGGGTTTGTGGCCCCTACTGTTTTAGCAAAAAGGGCCAAAAGGGGCTAAATCGGATGTATTGACAAAACTAATGTAGAATGTTTATTATTCATTCAATTTTGAAAATTCTTTTTTTATTGAATTTATCATTAAATTCTGTCAACTAAATGTGTCAACGGTTTCAATATATATTGCACCGTTATAATGCTATAGGGGGTCAAATGGGGCCACACCCAAAAAATTGACTTTTTTATTTGTGGTTCGATTTTCAAAATCTTTTTTTCATTAGAATCCTTATTAAAATCCCTGCCTGCGATTTTCAATCCGATTTGAAATATCTCTAACCGTTTTTTGAGAAATTAGGGGTTGAAGGGGCCAAAAACGCCATTTTTCAAAGTCTGTTTAGGCATATAGTTATATACTAAAAATAAAGTTGTAGCGGGTCAGCCAATTGTTATGGGGTGTAGGTAATCATCGAGTTCGAGTCAGAGTTAAAGTTCGAGTTAGAGTTCGAGTTACAATTCGAGTTCGAGTTAGAGTTCGAGTTAAAGTTCGAGTTATTTTTCGAGTTCGAGTTAAATTTTGAGCTAACTCGAAACAGTAATTTTCATAGACATAGTCGAGTTACGACTCGAGTTCGAGTTACAAATCGAGTTAGAGTTCGAGTTACAAATTATTTATTGTTCTATGTCCAGAATTTGGTCTTTCGTTCATCATTATACCCCCTCTTGAAAAAATGGGGCTTATATAGTGATAGAGGTGTCTGTCCATCGTCCCGTCCGTCCGTCGGCCGTCCGTCCGTCCTGCCTTCCTTACACTTTAGGGTACTCATCTCTTATCACAACTCCACCTAAACTCCTTGATGAATTTTCATGAAACTTTCACACGATCTGTGTGACAAAATGTAGATATGCACCTCTTTTAAAATTTGATCAAACTGATTTTGGGGAAGCGAAACATGGAATTCGCTATTCAACTATCCGCAACTTCTCCCAAACCCATCAATGGATGTCAGTGAAACTTTCACACCATCTTCGTGAAATAGTGTAGATTTGCACCCCTAGTTTAAAATTTGATCTGTTTTTAGGAAAGAGGTAGCGGGGTATTTATTAGTAAGCCACGACTAACAGTTTTTTCTAGTTTGTTTAGGGATTGGTTTAAATCTTATGCATTGTATTTTTTATTTCCAACTTTTTCCAAGCCAGAATATTTATTAACAAAAACAGCCCCCCTCAATTTCAAATGGTCGTCCCCTTAGTCTTGTCCTAAAAACTAAATTGACGATTTTGATAAAAATTAAACTATTTTTTTTCTTTTTTCTGTAAACGCGCCACAGCACAACATAATAGATGTCTGAATTATTATTTTTTCTCGTGGAAAGTGTTGTAGTTTGCTAAAAATAGGTTTTCTTTAGGTCGGAACTCTAACTCGAACCCGATTTGTAACTCGAACTCTAACTCGAACTCGAACTTTAACTCGAGTCGTAACTCGACTATGTCTATGAAAATTACTGTTTCGAGTTAGCTCAAAATTTAACTCGAACTCGAAAAATAACTCGAACTTTAACTCGAACTCGAATTGTAACTCGAACTCTAACTCGAACTTTAACTCTGACTCGAACTCGAACTCGAACTCGAACTCGATGATTACCTACACCCATTGTTATGAAGTTTTAATATGATGATTATATCCAGTAAAGAATGTTGGTATTGAATTTGGGGTTTGTGGCCCCTGCGGTTTTAGAAAAAAGGGTCCAAAGGGGCTAAAATGGGTGTATTGACAAAACTGTTATACATGTAGAATGTTAATTATTCATTCAATTTTGAAAATTCTTTTTTTATTGAGTCATCATTAAATTCTGTCAACTAAATGTGTCACTGGTTTTGATAAAAATTGCACCGTTACATTACTATAGGGGGTCAAAAAAGGGGCCACACCTAAAAAATCGACTTTTTTATTTGTGGTCCGATTTTCAAAATCTTTTTTTCTTTTGAATCCTTGCAAAAATCCCTGCCTGTGTTTTTCAATCAGATTTGCAATATCTTTAACCATTTATGAGAAATTAGGGGTCAAAGGGGCAAAAAACACCATTTTTTAAAGTTTGTCAAGGTAAATAGTCTTATACCAAAAATTAAGTTGAAGTGGGCCGGCCAATTGTTATGAAGTTTTAATACACTAAATAAATGTTGGTATTGAATTTGGGGTTTGTGGCCCCTGTTGTTTTATAAAAAAGGGTCAAAAGGGGCTAAAACGGGTGTATTGACAAAACTGATGTAGAATGGTTTATTATTCATTTAATTTAAAAAAAAAAATTTGGTCCAATTTTCAAAATCTTTTTTCATTGGATTCCTTATGAAAATCTCTGTCTTAATTTGCAATATTTCTCTTACAATTTTTGAGAAATTAGGGGTCAAAGGGCCAAAAATGTCAATTTTAAAATACATGTATATAAATAAGGCTTATTTTTGTATTAGATCATAGATGTTAAAGTAAGTACATATGTGTCAAATATGCATTTTAAAGTCCACCACAGGATGCATGTGTCAAAAAATTTTGTAAGTCCACCATGGGCTTCATGTGACAAAAGCAATAGACTATCCATATTGGGTCTCCAACGAACAGGGTTCAACTTTCTGCGGTCGTATCATGCTGCACTCGGCGTAGCTTTTTATTGTCATTTGATTGAGTGGACAATTATCACGGCCGTCATTCGGTATCGTGAGTTTTTGACTCGTGAAGGAATCGACAACGGCGGCAAAGTATAGAAAGCTGCTCGTGGAGGGAGGAGGCGACGGTTCGTGGTGGAGGAATTCGGACATTTCAAATAGAAGTTTAGTCTTTTATTCTCATTTTCTTATATTTATATACAAAATATTCAAAAAACAAATATGTCTCACAAAATTAATGAACATTATGAACAAAAGCCAACAAAAAAATAAAAATAAAAATGCATTACTTTCTTCAAACTCATTCAAGGCGAATATTTTGTCATCATTTTTTCTGTAAACAAACATGTTATTCTACGAATTGCAGGTTGCCTTTTGCATAAAACGTTACAAATTTGGTATGTGCGTGTGCAGCATCTTTTGTTTTTACATATTCAACACCATTATAATGATTTAAAGAAAAGATGTATTAATAAGCTAAGAAAAATATGCTCGGTACCGAAAAATCGACTCGTGATGAATGGTGTACCGTATTTTTTGCTCGTGAATTATGCTCGTGATGGAGGAATTTATCAATTATCAAAACTTTGTACCGGCACTAGAATCAATCATAACCTAAATGATATTGCATATAATACTTATATATTTTTTTAACAAATTCGCTTGGGTATTTATTGTCATATTTTTATAACTGTAGATCATGCCGTTTGAGTTGTACATATACTATAAGATTTTCTTCATTAAAGTTCAAATTGTACTGATTACCCTTAAAGTTCAGCTCAACAGAAGAAAAACTGAGACAAAAAGACAAAAATATATAATATAAACGGAATATTGAGCAACTCTCGTGTAAACACTTGTTATCAACTGACTGCTACATGTAACTTAGAATCATATCGAATTAGAATTCGACTCAACACTTCAAACAATTATAATTTAGTGAAGCGTGATCACCCACACACTTGATCGTTGTAATGCTTAAATAGTGATACAAGTTTAAAATTGAAATTTACATTTAAAGTAAATATCAAATGGTTTATATTGCTGCCAAAGAATACTAAACTGAATTTTAACAAGAATGTTCAACCCTACCCCATAATTGTTTTAACATTTTCATTCCCATTAATTAATTACTAACTAAAATCTTTAATAATGAACAGTGTGGCTGTGGAATTAATATGTCAATGATTGGTTATGATTATTTTTCCCCTTCGTCTTTATTATCAGAACCTGACTTATCTAATTTTTTATGCACTTGCACTTAATCAATGTAATGAATCTAATTATTGTAAATTTATGATTGGTTTTATAAACCCTGTAATTATGACCCGAAAGGGTGCTGTAATTAGCAAATAAAGATTGTCTTGTCTTGTCTTATCTTGTCTTGTTTTAAAACACGTATAAATAACCATAGAGATTCACAATAAAAAATCGAGGTGATGTACCATCTAACTCACCTTTCTGATATGGGTATGTTGTGTTGATAAGTTTTTCATTGGCAAAACTCGCGTCGGGCCCAATCATGTACTTAAACTGATCCAATATTAAATTGTGATGAGCGATTAGACAGTAAAAAGGTCTAGTCAATCATTTCCGCAAAGTAGATCGTTTGCCTTGACATTTCACTGAATACACAATGAAGAACATACATGTAATGATAACTACAATGGTAAGCACTTTTACAAACGGCGATATGTAAATGAATGTTTGGCTGCACATATTGAAGAAAGTGTTCATTTATGAATTTTATTTTAATTTTTTCAACATATTTATATATTTGTCTATAATTTTTCTCCAAGTTTTGGTCCGTATTGTATCTAAATTATTAGAGATTGGCCACTTATGATCTGTAGATTACCGGAATAACCGTATCTATATTTTTTTAAATTTGGATTTACCTTTTGTGCCTACTTAATGGCCGATTTATTGTTTGATCTAACTATTTTGAGGCCAAATTTTATTGGTCACGTTTGCTACTTCACGAGCGATAAATCGTCGCCGCATTCTTCACGAGCAATAACAGCATCTTTTTTTTGAAAAAATGAAATTTTATTACATTTTAATAAGTTTTCGTTTCATATTAGCAGTCAAGATGTGGCAAAAATTGTTTTGGATATAATGGTATGCTTAAAACGTCATTTTTGTGCAATTTAATACATATTTGTATAAAAAATGTCCTTTTTATAACCCCCAAAAATATAGAGTGCAGTAACGCCTTTAATTAATTCTCGAAATTGGTAAAGCTTTTTCGTGTACTTTTTTTCCCATTCTACAGAGTAAAAACAATCATTTTGTGAGACAGTTTTATTTTCTTTATTTTCTTCAAATAACTTTGATATTGAGTGAAATAGATCAACTTTCAGAAAAAAATATAGTTTATGCTCCACCACGAACCGTCGCCTCCTCCCTCCACGAGCAGCTTTCTATACTTTGCCGCCGTTGTCGATTCCTTCACGAGTCAAAAACTCACGATACCGAATGACGGCCGTGATTATCTATCATATCCGTCACAAATCATAGAATCTTTGATATAAAAATGTCCAGGAGTTACCAGGGCCGTAACTAGAGGCTAGAAAGAGACGAGGCAGGGGTTTGGGGGCCGCCGTCTGAGGCCCCCATTGAGGGGGGTCCAGGGGGCGTATCCCCCGGCGAAAATTTTGGAAATCACTGTTTAAATGTCACAATAAACTATATGATTTTGGCTTATTAAACTAATCTTCTTACATGATTACATGCAATATTTTAACTTAGAAATACGTATGGTTTATTGATTTTATTCAGTAAAAGCAAGTTGGATCTTTCTATTTCCACATAAGTCCCATTTCCTAAGAACGCTCTCTGTTCTTACTTGACCAACAGTGTCATTTCTATGAATGTGCAGCATGGCCAGCCCACACAAGCGGTCTTCCAACATGGTTGCTCTACACCAGGTCTTCAGACGATGCAAAGCTGAAAAAGAGCGCTCACAACTGCACGAACCTACTGGCAATGTTAACAACAGTTTTAGAATCATATGGACATTTGGAAACAAAGCAGGATCAGCATACAAAATTGCATCTTTCATGTTGTTGTTGATCATTTGTACTGAAAACGTATAGGCAAATCGGGGGGGGGGTTGGGGGGTGGGGGTCAGGGACATGCTCTTACGGAACAAATCGGGGGGGGGGGGGTCAGGGACATGCTCTTACGGAACAAAAATTTGGTTGATTACTTAGGAAATCACTGAAATGAAACGAAACCGGCCCCTCTTGGTCAGTCAACGGGTCCCCTTTTCGGAAATCCTGAATCCGCCATGGTCTGGAAGGTCAATAGATTTGAAAAGCGCCATGTGTGCGGACGGACAGACAAATAGATATGGCGAAATTGAATTTAAGTGTTGAGTCATAGAATTAAAGGTTTAATAATGCGATATGAATCACACAAAATGGATCCGAAATTTCAAACTTCACAATGGAAAAACAGCTAGATCCCTGAGGCCTCGGTGACCGATTGGCGAACCCACCGGCACCCATGAGCTTCCTTTGAACAAACTACATGGGACTTGTCAGAAACACGCAGTGTCTTATATAAATTCACCTTTTATGTTTTTTTAAGATCAACTTTCTCATTTTGCACATCAGTAATAACTTAATGGAGACAAAATATTATATAAATCAGGGGTTACTTAGAATTACTATACATACCGAGTTCTTGTGCGTCAGTCGCATAGAGCTGTACGTGTCGCACACTAACGATATTTTTTGTTCGACAATATTTTGTTTTGAGTGCACATTCGCGGGAAATATATAGATAGACTAGGATATTTATAAAATCCGGATGCGTTGAATTGACTTCGCGGCCAAGGACAAGAAATCATGTTATGTATAAATAAATAAATAAAGTCCAATTAATATGTATGAATAGACTCTGTGAAAAAAAAAATTGCCGAAATTTCAGACGAGGCAACTGCCTCGTCTGCCTCAATGGTAGTTACGGCCCTGGTTACCATCCTTAAACATGTAGCATTTAAACATCTAAAATCAATGTAAAAGGACACGAAAGATCCACCTTTCTGTACTTCTTGTTGGGGACGGCCGCGATAGATAGAGTAACGATTGCAAAATATAATGCGTGGCAAAGTGTTTTAAATATGTTGAGCTCAGTTAATTTTGAAATTTAAAATCATTACCAAATAACCAACATTCGAATGTCAAAAGTCTAAAAAAGGAAATAGAAAACTCGAATGTATGTCCAACATATTCTGTTTATAAAAGTCTCCCTTGTAAAAATAATGGTATGAAATTCAACAATAGAAGTTTGATTCTGTATAAACTTACAATTCTCTACATCTGTAAAACCCTTGGTTGGCTACTAGACAGGTACATTTATATTGGCAGTCATCTATCCAAGTTTCATTCTGTTTGTAATACTTTTCTTTGTAATAGCATTTACCTTTAAAATTTGAAAATAATACAAACGCATGTGACAAAATTTATTGAGCTTGGTACCCCCAAGCCAACAAAACCCCCCAATACAAAAATGTCCCAAGCATATAACATATAACAAAAGTAACATAAGAGTCCCAAACCCAAAAAGGGGGTAACCTAACGGGGTGAAAGGGAACAAATAGTAAAAATAGATTTTAGCGTTGATCAAAGCGCTTAAACTGTAGCAGGGCACAATGGATGATCATGCAGAGACGGTTACACAACTTATGTAGGTTTCGCACTGATCTAACACCAACTTTTTCACATCTTTAGACTAAATAAGTAATATAAAATTGTACAGTTTTCTAATCACATGGCACTGGTTGAAGTTCATATTCCTCAGAAAAGCTGCTGTACGCCTTAAAATGCGTACGATAAGTTCCGGATGTAAAATCAGCCCATCCCTTTCCTTTCAGTCGTTCCACGATTGTCTCTATGTCCTGCAGAAGACCCCGACCACCTAGAAAGGTAGAATGCGTACGAAACATGACCTTACAGTTCATAAATTGTAAATGGAATGTATTCAAAACTGGTCAGTATACTAAACAGTCTAGAAAGCTGTCCTTCCTCGTGAAGTCTTCTGGCGGCATCGGCTATGACATTGTATTTGCCTCTAAAAAAACTGGCTCGAATGTCAAAGTTAAAGTATAATGCCGATAACCAAAATAAAGTTCTCAGCATAAACATTAAGTACTTGTTTTTAGACGATCACATATAAGACACACTTTGTTGTCATATTATCCGTTAGCACAATAACAGTTTTGTTGGTCCATAGGTGTCCCCAACGGTAAACGGACAAAATGACGGCGACGGTCTCTTTGATGTTTATATGCTCGTCTCTGACACACGGTAAATCAAGCTCCCAATTTACGTAAAAAAAGTCACCGTTGTAATAGCCCGCACCTTCTTCCGTAGTAGCGTCAGTTTGTAAAGAAGTTATTTTCTTCATATCCAAGAACTTCACCGTGCCGTTGAATAATTTCAAGAAGTTTATCCACCATGAAATGTCCGCACGAAAATCGTCTGACAATAAAACCTTTTGTCGCTGCGATTTTGAACATCCAATATAGAGTCAATAATTCGTCTCAAGAATGTTCTACCACCTTTAATCATCTGACAGGCCCAGTTCAACTTTCCACAAAGCGATTGTATTTGTTTAATACTAGCACGTTTACGCTTTTCGAATGTCAACAAATATTCATAAAATTCAGTTTGTTTCTTTGCTGGCATGCTCAGTGTTAAATCGCGAGTGTCAATAACACAGTGTAGGAACGGAAGTGTACAGTTTTAGGGCCTATAAAGAAATGGTGAAATGAACCATTCTAGATTGTACAGTTTAATTTGTTTTTGTACAAACTTTTTCAAATGACACAAAAACAAAGAAGATGTACGATTGCCGTTCGCTTCAAATTTTAAGTAGACATAACATAGAATATAATATAACTCAATTACCTGTAATTGTTTGCGATGTCGAAAAGAAATTTCAATCTGCACACTTGATTTTTAAAAAGTTCACTCCAAATTGATGTAAATAATCGGTTCGTGAACATAAATCGCATTCAACTCGTGATCATTGTGTATATGTATCCTCTCAAAAATAATTTCTGCACATTCTTCACATGCACAAACGGGTTAATACATACAGGATTTTATTTAATTTGAACTTTATTCACCCAAGCCGTGTTTTAAAATCTGAGCGAAATCTATCGCAGTCATTGTACAAAATCTATGGAGGACACTTCACAAAATCTATGGAGGACAGTTTTCATAAAAACATATTTTCACAACATCAGCGGCGTCAAATGTAATTTTCATATGGCATAAATAATGCCAGAACATAAATAATTCATTTATCCCGACATATGGCTTTTGTAATAAAAATACTCAAATGGCGGTACTTGGCCATAGCCTTTACTATAAATAAAATATTACAATGCAATAAATGATATAAATGACAATGATATAAATGAGTAAAATGACAATGATAGAAAATGACGGTTACCGCAAAATAATGGCAACCAATGAAATTAGAAATGTATACGAGCGTGGGATACACAGCTCTTATGGAATTTTTTAGAGATGCCGTGGGATACACAGACAACAACACCGAAAGGTTCCCTATTTAAAGTTATATATGCATAAATCTGTATACAAGATGCAGCGAATAATCACAGGCTACTAGACGAAAATAATTGGTCCAGAGTTGTAGATCATCTATATGTGATATGGTTACGAAATTCCATTGAAACGATTTTTCGTGTAAATCTACATGTAGTTTATGAAGGTTCCAATAACATAAACAGTTCTTGAATGTTCCATTAACACAATTAAGGTAGATGACTTCATTGTGACATTAAAATTGTAGATTCACACCGAAGTTAGTGATTTAAAGAACAATCAGTTTCCATGGCTTGTTTAAAATTTCCAGAGGTTAATTGAAAATAACTTTCAAATTAATGACATGATCAGTTCAGTAGATGAAGTAGATGCGCATCTCATTCCTTTCAATCTGATCCTTCCAATATGTTTCGACAAGTCCATTCATATCAATCTGAAAACCAGTTGTAATCTGGGAATACACAGCAAACAACCAACCTGGAAAATAAAATAAAAAAAGCCCAGCAAAGCCCATTCATATTCATTAATCGTAATGCTTCATTGATTTCAAACTAAAACACCTGTTAACTTGGGCTGCTAGCAACGAACCTGTAAAATAAAATAAAAAACACAGCAGAGCACATTCAACTAAGCATTGGCATTGCTTCATTCATTTAAGCTAAAACACTTGTCAACTGGGGCTGCATACAATCAACCTGTAAAATAAAATCAAAAAGCAGTAGACCACATACACATTAACCTTTGTTTACACCAAGCTAAAACCACTTGTCAACTGGGATTGAAACCTGCAAACAACTAACCTATAAAAAAAACAGCAGAAACATATTCATAAATCATTGTTTATTCCAAATAAGCTAAAAAGAAAACTTGACAACTGGGTTTGCAAGCTGCAAACAATCAACCTGATTAATTCATATAATAAAATCAAACATTCATATTAATTAATCATTGTTTTAAATGGGATGGTGGGAGGGTTTTTTGGTGCGAAATAATTGTCATACCTTGCCGATGAAATTAGCGGAAAGAAGGAGGTATTTATCTCCCTTGTGCAATTAAATAAGTAAAGGACTTCTGTCACGAAGATATAAGTAATAATAGATAAATGATACAACCATATACGATAACTTGATTTAAGTTCTAACGACTTAAATCATATTATCCCGACATATGGCTTTTGTAATAAAAATACTCAAATGGCGGTACTTGGCCATAGCCTTTACTATAAATAAAATATTACAATGCAATAAATGATATAAATGACAATGATATAAATGAGTAAAATGACAATGATAGAAAATGACGGTTACCGCAAAATAATGGCAACCAATGAAATTAGAAATGTATACGAGCGTGGGATACACAGCTCTTATGGAATTTTTTAGAGATGCCGTGGGATACACAGACAACAACACCGAAAGGTTCCCTATTTAAAGTTATATATGCATAAATCTGTATACAAGATGCAGCGAATAATGCCAAATTGACTGTAAACAAATCGAAATGAGTTTACAGTCAACCGCCATAACAATGGGGGAATGAGCTGAATCTTAAATGGACTAAGTACCGCAAATAAAATTAAAAACAAATGCTCAACTAGGATAAAATATTCAAGATGACCACTTAAATCAAAATCATAAATGAATAAATGGTAATCATGACTGCAAAAATAAAAATGTAGTAGTTTCAATCAAATCATACAATGCAGATCTTGGTAATGCACTAGTTAAGGTGACTTGTATAACATGTTTGGCACACATGTCAAAGAATGTAAACCATCTCTTAGGAGGCATTCAAACTAATCAAAAGAGGTTATTGAACTATATTCTTGGTTAACATTTGCCAAACATAGTATGCATATAGGTCAGCAGTTGTAATCTGAATAAGATTTAGACATTTTAAACAAGTGTCAAACCCTGAAACGAGTTAAACAACAACATTAAATAATTAAAGTAAATTGAAATTTTTTTAATAAGCCACACAATGAACTAAACAGATAAGAACTGTATTTATAAATCAGCAAAACCAAATCCTGATAATGTAAATTAAATGGAATACTTTTGCTCATATCACAAAAAACCAAAGAACCCTTTTATCTTTATTTAGACTAAATAATCTCGAACTAATGACTGAGAATTTGGAATGCATAGAAAAACCTTCCAGTGAACAAACAGTTTAACACTATGTGCTAAATGTAACAGCCTTGACAACGAGTCACACCTCTTACTAGAATCATGAGAATGTTAAAAGAAAAATTAAATAACCTCAACACTTGAACTGTCCTTTTGCAACAATTTACAACATTTACGAATCAAATAATAAATAAAACAGAAAAAAATAACAAAAATCTACATCTAACTACAACTGAGAAAACCAAACGGTCATTAGACATGTTAGAACAAACATTCCAGTTGTATTGTAAAACTCAGCTCCCCTCCATGTTCTATGTTCTACGTTTATATCACCATGTTCTGTCAAAATATAACCTATATCCCCCGATGAGATAAAATGCATTTAAACATAATAATGTATAAATTATGGCTAAAATATTGAAACTGTAACAAATAAGTTCCTAAGGCCATATGCATGGATTTTTGTTTTGTATCAGCACAAAGCAAGACCTATTCAAAAAGGAATATACTATAGTTTGTAAAACAGGTCTCCTGTGAGTATGTATATACGAGTGTATGTTGTACAAACCTGTTATAAAATATTTTGCAAATCAGGCCTCGATTTTATAACCAATATACCTTTTAAATAATATCAGTTAAAGCAATATAATGAATTGGTGTGTGTGTGGGTGTGTGTGTGTGTGTGTGTGTGTGTGTAGTGTGTGTTTGTGTGTGTGGTGGTGGTGTGTGGGTTTGTGTGTGTGTGATGCGAATCAGTGTAGGTTGCCTTTTCAATTAAACTAGATCTGAAATTTCTCAAATACATTCAAGTGAATATGATTAACTCAAATAAGTTATTCTAATAATGTAATTTTCAATTCGATTCGCCTGGATAGTCTAAACTTAGAAATGTGTTGTGATCTCAGATGTGTACATGCCTGTGTGTGGACATATGTGTTTGTGTTACATATATTAGAATTTAGTTCCATAAAAAATAAACCTTTTATCAAATACCAGTCAAAGCAATATACTGAATTGTTTGCTTTGTTTGTGTGTGCGTGTGTGTGTGTATATGTATGCGTGTGTGTGGTAAGAATCAGTGTAGGTAGGCTCCCTCTTCAATTATGTTATAAACTGCTTTAACTCAAATAAGTTATTTAAAAAAAAATGTAATTCAATTCCTTGGATAGTCTTAACTTGTCTTTAGATACTTTTAAAAATGCAAATTCTATGTCTTAGATCATATTTGAGTTGTTATTCAATGATAATCTTTTATGAATAATACTCATTAGCTTGCTTAATTTGATTTCATAAGGCATAAGCATAGTATATTTCATTCATCCTGTTCTAAGTTACATTACCTTTTGTCTTTTTAACATTACACCTTAAATTTGGGTTCCTGTAGTTGCAGACTACTGTCTTTTTTTTATCTCCTTCACATAACTAAACAGTGCCACTGAAACTCAGAATAAACAGAAAATGAAGTAATAAACTGTCGATATTTATCATAATGGCACATGCACAAATATCTATATATAGAAATAAGCATTCAACTATTGTACATGCACTTTTAAATGTGTTTTAAGAACCTAAAATGCTTAATAACTCTTGTTAATATGTGAATTACAAACTTCATTTCATTGACTTATTTATTTTCAATCAATATAAGCCTAGTTATCTTAACAAAGTAACGGACTGAGTTATCAGTAACCAAGCCTTTAACAAGCAGAGGATAAATTATCTTAAAAGATTACAATGACGACAGATTAAAACAGATAACAATTATGCGTATTGAGTACTTCACTGGCTATCGGTTAACTGACCGAGTATTGTGCAACTCATCCTTTAACGGACAGATGATTGATTAGCCATACATACCTTAATAAGGTTATATTCATTTGAAAACCATGAATTTTTCTAAATTTTTTTTTCCATGTCACAGAAAGTAAAACCAAATTAACATAATCAAACCTAAAATATTCTAATAAAAGTTTCTGTTGCCTATGACAACTCACAAAGTGGTTGTTACATTGTAAAAAGAAAATGTTTTAGGTACACATGTACATGCTATTTTCATTGGATTAACAAAATATACCTTCTTCTTGTATAACATTATTGTAGTTGGGTATTTTTTTAACTTTTAATGTCAACACTATGAAATTAACTGTAAGTGTACAAAATATATAGGTGTTTGCCATATAATAACACCTTCAACTATTAAAGTGAAAATTGATTACATACTGTAAATATGAAAAATTAGCAATGTTTGCAAAATTATTAAAAGACATTATAAATATTTTATTTTGTAAGATGAGCAGGATTGCATTCAAAACATTACCTTTGACAAACTATAATACTGCGTATGCATGTCTTGTATATCTAGGATTCAAGCTGACACTTATGATCACTTATGTTGTACTTGTATTAGGCAAACATACACTCTTGGTCAATGTAAAATATTGCTTTCATGTTCGTTACAAAACACATAAATGGAGTGCTAAATTTCATAGATACAATGTATTTCTTCTGCCCTTTAGATGTTTGAACAATGTGCAACTGTAGCTTATGCTCCAAAATCACAGGACATCAACTTTCAGCATGCACAGGCTGATACAGGCAATTCCACTTTTGCCCTTCGACTGGATCAATGTGCACAGCATTTTAACTGAAACTCAGGCAAATAAATATTTGTTTAATAGGCATTCAAACAATTTGATCAACATTATTTACAAAATGTACATGTAAACTATTTTGAAAGTACAAATTGTATGTGACATGTGTGATGAGTATGATTTTAGACCATTTTAATACAATAAACCTGCATACATGTATATGCAATTTGCATATATATATATCATACTCTTCAACCACACCGCAAGACTGTGTTTGATATGTTTCAAAGAGCTGATCTAAGCAAATACACGCATGTACCTTTGTGACTTGTCTAGAAATTTAAATTCCTATATGTTGTTCAAATGTATTAGCATCTTGTTACAGCATATATATACATGTACATGTAATGTCTGACAGTACATGAAAATATCTTGAGTGACAAAATCATGTAATAAATAAAATAATGTTGCATTGTTGCAATGGAAAAGCTTCGACAAATGAAAATGTATGCATAGAAGAACACGAATATAGGCTATGACCGCTATTTAAATTTGCATGTAAACAAAACTACAAAAATAGAAACTCAAAATCCAGGAAGTAAAAATGCTGCAGATGTGAAGAAACTTATAACTGACATACTAGTACGTCTACATGAATAACAATGTAAAAAAAAATTATCAGTCCATAAAGCAAATAATTAAATTAGAAAAAAACAAAGGATCATCATCGACCAAATATGAACTGACAGCATGGGAAAAAAAAGGGGGGGGGGGGGTAAAAAACAAAGTCAATCCGCAAATCATTTGAATAAAAATTCAGTGCTTCGGCTGTAAGAACAAAATTGATAAAATGCAGCAATAATCATTTCGGAATTACGTTCGAACATCTAAATACTTCAAACAACATTACAATGCTCATGATGCTGTACATGCATGACATGTGGGCAAATGCATTGCTTTACAATGCCGTGAATGCCGATGGCTCAACATAAAATATGAACGATTTAAGAGGCTGTCCAAGCAAAAACCAGGCAATAGTTGGCACATGACAAATTTTGTTTTTCAAAAATTTTCATCGATTTCACATCAGGTCAACATCCATTTCCCAAAACAAATGCAGATTTTTGGTTTATTGACATGATAACTGAGATATAATTTATATAGAATGCATTGAAAATATGCAGAAAAAGGGAGATAACTCTTGCATATTTGCAAAAATTGGTTGCTTTGTTCATGAGCTTTGAGGCTGAATCACAAGTCATCCATGTTGCTTTCAAACAAATCCTGGTGATTTTTGTTTTATATATGAGTCCAACAATACATTAAAACAATAAATTTGCTGGGATAAAATTTTTCATGTGCCAAATTCTGTAGACTTTTGCCTGATTTCTACATGGACAGCCTCTTAAATGGCATCTCATCATAAATCATACCAAACAAATGCATATGCACTAAACTAATGCATTTCTTGACCGATTTAAGGTCAGATGTTAAAGGATGCAAATTCATTTTTTGGTGCGAAATAATTGTCATACCTTGCCGATGAAATTAGCGGAAAGAAGGAGGTATTTATCTCCCTTGTGCAATTAAATAAGTAAAGGACTTCTGTCACGAAGATATAAGTAATAATAGATAAATGATACAACCATATACGATAACTTGATTTAAGTTCTAACGACTTAAATCATAATAATTATTATAAGATAATAATGAGTAGGCATATGAAACAAAGATAAAATATTTTATAAATCCAGTGATGGGAACTTTTTTTTTATTCAAACACATATCGTATACGCATATGCACATGTAATCCAACATATAAAAAGTGTTTCTTGTCAAGTGCTGTATCAAATGGAGATTTTCGATGACGTTTCTACCTGACTTACAAAACGTTGGATGGATTAAGTACTAGTATACATGAAATAGTTATTGAGAACCCTTTAATTTCTATTCGAACATCATAAAGTTTCTTATTCTACAGAAACATGGACCTTACGATTGCTTTATATTAACTATCGCTGTTAAATTTTATAAGTACTTCCTAGCTCACGTACTGCACGTATAGCTGATGAAGCTTTGTGCATATATGCCTCAGTTGAAGACCAACATATCTACATTTTCATCTTTTGACACAGAGTATATATCTTTAAATGACAGAAAGTTTATCAAATATATGAACACTTTATTATCTCATGAACTGTTTAAATGCATCCAGTTGATAAAACTTGCAAATACCCAAGTGGTACTTTAGCACTATTGACCTTGATCCTCAGGTCGAATCACTTCGGTAATTTCAATACAAAAACAGAAATCATAAACTTTTTTTATGATAAAAGCTAAATCTAATTATTCTGATGGTGCCTGCAAGTGGGATTTACTTTTGATAATCAGTTTATACTTTTTTATACGGAAAAGACACTGCTGCAAAAAGGGCTAAATTTCCACCAAAAGCGACTTTTGTAGAGCTGAACGGACAGACTGTAGATTCAGACACCTTTCTCTTTATTCTGTTTTTAAAAGGCTTAACTTTGATGTATTTTTAAGCTTTTTTTTCTGCAACCAAATTGAAATTATGTTTTATTTGTACAATTTTTATTCAACCTCGTCGAAAAGTTTGATCAGTAAAATCTTTTGGAGAGAGGTGGCCTAACTTACTATTTCGTGTGATTATTCAAAAATTGTCTAGTTTACGAAGAACAATGCCGAACATTTTAGCAAGCAAACTGAGTTCTTGGTTGAGTTTTACACGTGACCCAACCCAAATTATCGCTTCGAAACTGCGTGAAATGTTGGATTATAACAAAAAAGACACTGATTTACCAGGTGCGATTCGCAAAATTACCTTTTTGCTATTGATGCAAATCTGATACATATCTGGTTGCTATCAACAGGTTAGTTGACAGCAAACAACTTAATGTACACATGAAAATATCAAAATCAATTATGATGCTAGCTGAAGCCTTTTCTCGTATCACATCTGATCAAATTCACCATATATCTAGTTTTGATATTTTGACCAAAAAATATTTTTTTCTCAATTGGACAATGTCATGTAAGTTTATGCAATCACTATATATATATGCGTCTGTCGTCGTCGTCCGTTAACAATTTTTAAAATCTTCTCCTCTGAAACCACTTTACCAATTTAACTGAAACTTAACAGGATTGATATTTGACACGTTGGCAACAAACGAAGTTCATTTTGAATTGATTCGATAAAAAACATGACCACTGTTACTAAAAATAGAACATAGGGTAGACTTATTTAAAATGACTTATAACTCAGCAACTATAACAGATACAAAATATCAAAAGATTCTTAGGGTCTTTGGAATCAAAAGTTATTAAAATCCTCCATTGGGCGAAGTCGTCAGATTACCCTTTATAGCGGTTATGGTCCTTTAAAGGCCATAAATAGCGGTTTTCCCTGGGTTTTTTTTGCCCAAGAGAATGCAAACTATTTCAGATAGAGAAAATCAGTTGCTTGCTAAAACCTTCAGCTCATTAAACTCTACAAAAATCTCCATTTGTTCTACAAAAGTCTTTTAATTATCAGATTAAAATTGCCCCCTGATCCTTAAACCATAATGGTCTTCTATGAGGGGTCGTCTGAAAACTGCCACATGCACCCTATCGAGTGCTGACAAAGTGACGGGTGTGCTTCATATCAATCTCTTTAAGAACGTTCATTCTCGTTATACCCATGCTAGCGAAAGCGCGGGATAATGTTTTTAGTATGGTGGCGTACGTATGGCGTTAATGTCCAGGATAATCTCTGAAACCACTGGGAGTAGAAAGATGAAACTTGGGTCATTGATTGTATTGTGGGTAGGGATTGTGCCGAAGGTTTCGGAATTTTAAAAATGCCTCCCCGGCCTAGGGGCTGGGTTGTATAGGTAGCCTAAGGGCACATTATTCCTTCGTTACCCAACTCCTCCCCTGAAACTTGGCTCAGTAGTTACACTATGGATGTAGATTTTGCTGAAGGTTTCTGAATTTTGATAATGCCCCTTAGGGCTGCGCACAGGTAGCTGAGGGTAATTTATTCCTTCGTCACGAAACTCCTCCCATGATATTTAGAATACAGAATTGAAATTTGACTGAGTTATTGCACTAAGGATGTAGATTCTGCCAAAGGTTTCTTAGTTTTTATAATGCCCCTAGGGGCTGGGCTGCATAGGTATCCTAAGGGCTAATTATTCATTTGTAAAAAAAACCTGTAGAACTGAATCTTGGCTCAGTAGTTGCAGTGTGTATGTAGATGCCCAAAGCGGCTGGGATACATATGTAGCCACAGGGCATATTGTTCCAGGTTATTTTGAAAATGAACTGAAACTTTAATTTTTGTGTCAGCCAAATTAACCTAAGAATTAGTTTAGAAATGTACCTACAAATTAGTTTAGAAATGTACCTACCCTTAAACCATATATTAATAATCTTATATTTTATATTAAAAAAATCAATTTGCAGGTTATTATTACTTGCCACAAAACCAGTAATAAGTCTAGCAACAATAAATTACAATTGTAGTTCCTGTTCATTTCTTTCAGTTATTTGCCCCATATACTAGCGTGTGGATATGTAACGTGGCTGGTTCGACTAGTTTAACTCGCGATTTGGTTGTAATATGGTTTTTTTTGTTTAAGTTGTGTGGTTTGTTTTTACGATGATTTAATTTAAATTTAAGTCTTCTCGGACTAGCGATATATGATTGACGCATAGTTGCCGCACAGGTAACCTGAGGACAAATTGATCCTTCGTCACGCAACCCCTTCCAGGTTTTTGGAATACAGAACTGAAACTTGGCTTCTTTAATTAGATATACTGCTAGTTAAACAACATGTCCTTTAATGTGATAGTACTATCTATGATTTAGGATAAACATGTGCGCCATTGACCTGTTCTGGACCGATCCTTGTTAGGATCAAGACATTTGCAGGAAAACGTACCGTACATTTCTAATTACAAGGGAACGTTGTATAACATACACTGTTCTGAGCACGCCAAAATTGTTTTAATTCATATATTTTTACTATATATTAGTATGTAGCCACTATGAAGCAAATCTATGAAGCAAATCGTGAAAAAAACACACGTTTTGATCTGAAAAAGATCAGCAACTGCTACTTCTAAATGACAGGTTATTCGCTATGGAAGAAGGAGATTTTGCGCTATAAGACCGGGTTTTGGAAATTATATAGGATCATACCTTCAATTTCTCTGGCGTGTGCTTCGTTATGTCTTTCCGTCTTGTATTATTTAGATTGATCATCCCAGCTCAGCAGTTATGTTGTTACCTTATTTATTCATTTATTTTGACATATTAATTATCCTGTAGATGTCAACTGAGCTGAATTTATAAAACTGTTCTACACCTATAAGCTTGGGGAAAAACGATTCTTTTTGGGGAATATGAATTATTTATCTACTGGTATCTTAAATGCTAAATAAGAACTATACATCTGACGCCGCTGATGTTGTGAAAATATGTTTTTATGAAAAATGTCCTCCATAGATTTTGTGAAGTGTCCTCCATAGATTTTGTACAATGACTGCGATAGATTTCGCTCATATTTTAAAACACGGCTTGGGTGAATAAAGTTCAAATTAAATAAAATCCTGTATGTATTAACCCGTTTGTGCATGTGAAGAATGTGCAGAAATGATTTTTGAGAGGATACATATACACAATGATCACGAGTTGAATGCGATTTATGTTCACGATCCGATTATTTACATCAATTTGGAGTGAACTTTTAAAAAATCAAGTGTGCAGATTGAAATTTCTTTTCGACATCGCAAACAATTACAGGTAATTGAGTTATATTATATTCTATGTTATGTCTACATAAAATTTGAAGCGAACGGCAATCGTACATCTTCTTCGTTTTTGTGTCATTTGAAAAAGTTTGTACAAAAACAAATTAAACTGTACAATCTAGAATGGTTCATTTCACCATTTCTTTATAGGCCCTAAAACTGTACACTACCGTTCCTACACTGTGAATAATCACACCAAGAAAAGTTATTCTTCCGTAAATAACTCTTTTCAGCGTGAGATGACCAGGTTGAGATGCGAGCACGTGCAGCGATCTCAAACTGGTCAATTAACCAATAATAACCGCCGGTACTGATATTGATCCATGAAGTCGACCAATGAAATGCTATGTTATTTTTAACTTTCGGTTCTTAGAATGAAGTCACCTAAGGTTTCATAATATAAAAAATACATTTTTACGGAAGAAATAGGTACTTACACGCGTTCTTGGACAACCGGCCATGATCTTTCACTCGTGATAGAATTTTTTAGGTCTTTTGACTCGTTCGGCTGCGCTCCACTCGCAAAAAGACTGAAAAATTTTATCACTCATGAAAGATCAGCCGGTCTTTTCCAAAAACTTATGTAAGAACCTATAATTCTCTGCGAAGGGCCCTCTACTTTAGAATAATTAATATTAAAACCTAACTCTCGCAGTGTGCGAATCAACAAAAGTAAATCCCTTCTACAATCAGACATAGAATCAGATATTATCAAAAAATCGTCAAGATAAGCAATACAAATAACATTATATTTGGTTTTCATAATTAAACAAACAGATGAACTTAAAGATTGAAACAATTTTGGACTTCTAGAATGACCAAAAGGCGATTTACAATCATACATATATGTTGGACTTTCATCTCCTTCGAAAGTTCATTTCAACCCTGTAAATTCGTGATCGGAATAGTGACATTTGACAGATCTATATGCACTTTTGAGGTCAACTTTAGCAAGGTAATTATTGGGTTTAATTAAATTTAACGCATCTCTCATATCGATTTACGATAAACGAGACGATTTTAATTTTCAAATTATTAAGTTTCCTAATCTACAGAGCAATATACCTACTTCTCCTGCAAACGGTGTTTATATTTCTCAACTTATTCGATATGCCAGAGCTTGCACACATTTCACAGATTTTTTGATCAGACACCGGTTTCTTCGTGACCGACTTTTGAAGCAGGGCTATAAGAAAATA
Source organism: Arcuatula senhousia (assembly GCA_963971305.1). Taxonomy (NCBI): domain Eukaryota; kingdom Metazoa; phylum Mollusca; class Bivalvia; order Mytilida; family Mytilidae; genus Arcuatula; species Arcuatula senhousia. The sequence goes on from OZ020306.1 coordinate 13,993,379, forward strand.
CGTCTCATACGATCACTAAAAAAATTCTTTCTTCGTTATCAGCCACTAGTAGAAAAGTTCAAAATTGAGTTAAAAGATATGATAGTTAATTGTTTTAATTAGTGTTTGACTGGTCTTTTGTACTTAGATGATCACCTCAATATCCCTATTGTGTCTCACAACTATGTTGTGTTCTATGGTCATTACCGGATCCTAAGATCGCAATGGAAGAGGGAGGTTTGGCGCCATAAAACCTGGTTTAACCCACCATTTCGTTTGAAATGCCTGTACCAAGTCAGGACCATTGCTATCCACCAGTTCTCCGGTATGACTGATTCGTTTTTGTCATTTTCTCTGGACTATGAGATTGATCATTCAAGTTCGGTAGTTTTGTTATTACCTTTATCCATATACGAACACTCCGTATCACATGTGTAAGAATTGAGCGATATTCCAACTGGTTGACTTGCATCATGTATTAAACGGATACCACCGTCAGATGTCGGTACGGCTCCTAATGAGCTTACAATAGTAGGAATCTTATCAGTAACAACGTAATTTCCTAGTTCTATTTCATTTTTTATTTGAATTTCAACTTGTTCACGGCATTTAAAAGCAGATGCATAATTATCACAATTTACAGGGTAATGCGGACCATATTTTGTACATAAATGAAATCCATGTTGAACACCTTCCAAAATTGAATCACGATCCTCTAAGTCCATCGGTAAAAGGCGACGCCTAGCCTCAAAATGCAGTGTGTTGATTTCCATGGAGGTCGCCTTGGACTCCTCGGCTAATACCGAATTTGAGGCACATTCTGGTTTTTTGGTTGAATTGTATTTTGAAGATTATGGCCAGTTAAGGCGGAATGCGAATCAGAATAACAAATCGAACAATTGTGGGCCATTTTACAATCCATGCGAGAACAAGAATTAGAGTTAAAGCTTCGATAAATTTCCCTTCCGTTTGGTAAAAACGGACCCATTCGACGCTCACCCGTGGAATGAGAGTTGATCTCTTTGACGCTTCCGAGAGCGCTCGCGTTGTTGGGTTATTCTGCTTTGGCACCAGTTGGAATTCACGCATGTCCTGGCGGTATGTACCCCACTCGAATGACTCTTCCGATTGCTTTTGGCGATATTCCTTATCATATAAGAGCACAGAATACCATACATTACGAGCTGCAAGTCGATAAATGTCAGCTGTATAGTTTAAATAACCATTAATGCTGGGTAAGCAAAAATATGACCTGCTGCCATGTTGCAAAAAAACTAGCATGCTGGATATCTCAAAACGAGACTGGACGTATCATGGCGGGATAGGGAGAAACCCTAATTATAGCATATAGCGGGAAATACAAATCTTAGCCAAAACTCAATTTACAAATAAATTGCATAATATCTACAGTACAACATAAGAACATTTTACAAATTGCACAGCTATATAAAACGGAGCACAATCACATGGTTTCCCTAAAAAGTAATTGAAATTGCAAAGATAAACCTTCAAATGTGGTTTGCACAAAATGTCAATAAATGTGCATACAAACATTGCATTTATTAAATGATAAACTCATAAAACTAGTTTAACCCCGCCTCATTTTATATGAACATGTCCTAAGCTAGGAATCATCGTCAAAGCTTTTGTTTTTCCTTGTCATCCATCTGGGTTTTTTTTTGGTTCTATGTCCAGAAATTGGTCTTTCACTGATAATTTAGAGATTTGTTTGAATCTTATGTCTTGGGCCAATGCAAGACGGCGAGCAGCGACCTATGGTCATGTTGAAGACTGCTGGCTGTTTCCGTTGTGAGTTTTTTAATTGTCGTTTCTTTATGTTGGTTGTGTCGCGTACACTCATTCCACGTTTCTTTATCGTCTATCATCATCAAAACGTTGCTGAAGATCTTTTTTCCTTTAAAAAACAGAAGGCGTTCGACTCAATCTATAATTTTAGATCTCATTTACATGAAAAGAAAAATTCTGCCGGATTTCTTAAAACAAGAAGTAAGTAAGTGACAGTCCAAGATATTGGACCGGATACTGATATTGCACTTTTTTATAAATAGTTATTTTCCACAATTTTCCACGTTTGACAATTATTTAGTAATTTAAACATATTCATTAATCCTAGATTGGGAAACAATCTTAATGCTTATGTGAATCCCTCTCCAGCTAGCAGTTTGCGGTTGTTGTCTTAGTAGCGGCCCCCGTTGAGCCTACTCCTATCGAGCTCTACAAAGGGGTCTTTAACGTGCATGGGTTATTGCTCTCAACATACACGGGGCAATCTTTTCATCTTCTATTCCGAAGGACAAGCATCGTTCCTTGAGACCATCCTTGCAAATTGCAAATGGCAATTATTGTATTTAATTTCTGTCACAGTGTTGAATTTGAAATTATATGTACATTAAACGTATCTACGGTGTTTTAATGAGCATTCCTTGGTCAATACAAACGCATACCTATATCTCTCTGTCGATATAAACCTGTATCGACCTCATTCACAGGCTCTATTTGTATTTTATTTTCACCATAAGCCTTAATACCTACAATTTGCTAGACTAAGTTTATCTTTTTTTCAATTTAAAACTTGAAGCGTACACTTTCAATGAACACGACGAAAGTGACAGATTGAAAAGAAAGTGCTTGTGACGTTTTCTTGCTTTGATCGAAAAGCCTCCAATAAGACATTACTGCTTAAGATTTTTGATTTTCTGAAATTTTCAAATCCCTTTCATGTTTAAAAAAAATATTAGCTTTACAAAATATATATATACGGTATTTAAATACACTTGTGATACTCTATTTTTCTTACCTGGGTGAGGTGTGACTGCCTTAAAAGGATAGCCACAGTCGGTGCAACAAACATGACCACAGCATTCTCCCGCTAGTTTCATTATACGACACGATTGTGGTAAATGTTGATAAACAGGGCATCTGAAAAATTAACGCAAATAAAAAAAGTACCAAACAAAAATTTTATAACAAACTATTATATAAGATCTCGCAAGTCAGGCAAGCGATTTCAAAATGGGCAGTATAAATGATATTGCATTTCAGGTATTGATGCTAAGATCTTCAGTCGTCTATAAAATACTTTTTCATCCCCGCATCACGTCAACAATGAACAGATATAGTAAAACGAGTTGTCACATTGTATAGACATATATGGAATCTATTATATGAATGAATAAAAAATCCAGCATTACAGGGTTTAGCAAATATATTAAGACAATTTCACTAGTACTTTCATGGTCCATATAACAATCATCAAATATCATAAATTCATAGGGCACCTTTACTAGTTCCATAATATTATCAAAGACTGATTGTGATGTAACATTGAGACATTTTATTCACTTCAGATAATAAATGCTAGTCAATATCATTGTGAATATGCCATTGGACATGATAATCTGCTTCTACAGTTCAAACAATTCAGACAAAAAGAAATTTGAAGGCTTACACATATCATACGCGTAACATCATGCATCCGGTGTCTTATCCTGGCTAAAAATACGTACAAATGTTTACAAGTATAGTTGCCACTCTTTTCGTCATTACATGTACAATTTGTATCACATCCATCTTGCCATGTTTGACTCTGGTTATAAACTTTGCCTTTGTAATAGCATCCATCACCTAAAATAATAAGGAATAAACAGATTGTTAAAAGGACAATAACCAGCGTTGTAATCAAGTGCACTAAAACAGTAAACATATCAATTTAATTTTGACTTATTATCTTTTAATTAAAAACAAGTGTGGACTCTAATGCATATTGCCTATAGCAAGCCGCTATGGACACAAAATGCAAAGGTCTGCTTTAGTACAGTCTGTGGTTGTGTTGTGTACATGGATCGCGTTAGATGTAATTTTAAGGGTCACTAGGACAGTGTGAACGTTTTTGAAGAAAATCTTAGTATATGTACAGCTTAGACGACATATCATTAGGACTAATAAAGTATAGTAGGACCTATAGATATGGACACTCCTTGCTATATTGATGCTCTTTTTTAGTAGAAGGTAGCGTAGTTTGGTACAGTTTTTCCCGTTTAAAATGGTTTTTGAAGAAGGACAAAATTTCCCTATTGTACTTCTCAACTGACTTGTTTGTGAACACTTTTAGTTAAATTATTTTTAAATGTTGCATGAGATTTGAGGCTACGTGCAAGGCTGTAAGTAATATAAGCCTAAAATTGACTGAGCTAAAAACCGGAAAAAAAACAGAACTTAAAATTTACAGAACTAACCATAACATAAAAAACTAGATAATGTGTCTATGAGCCACAGGATGGCCCTCCCGTTCTTGAAATATCATTGACCCTCAATGTGTATTACCTGGGATATGGACCTTTACCAAGAAATTGATCAAAAGTGTTCATGTGTAAAATATAGGTCGCTGTGACCTTATTTCTGATGGGTGGTGCCATGTACCAAGACTCATCGAGAAGTGAAATATTATTGACCCCTAACATGTAGTATTCAAGATATGGACCTTAACCAAGAACTTAACCAAAGTCATTAATGCGTAAATATAGGTCACAGTGACCTCATTTCTAGTGGATGGTGTCACTTTACCCAAGACACATCTAGTGGTGAAATATCATTGACCCCCAACATGTAGTATCTGAGATATGGACCTTAACCAAGAACTTAACCAAGTTCATTCATGCGTAAAATATAGGTCACAGTGACCTAATTTCTAGTGGGTGGTGTCACCTTACCTAAGACACATCTAGTAGTGAAATATCATTGACCCCCAACATCTAGTATCCAAGTTATGGACCTTAACCAAGAACTTAACCGAAGTCATTCATGCGTAAAATATAGGTCACAGTGACCTCATTTCTAGTGGGTGGTGTCACCTTACCTAAGACACATCTAGTAGTGAAATATCATTGACCCCCAACATCTAGTATCAAAGTTATGGACCTTAACCAAGAACTTAACCGAAGTCATTCATGCATAAAATATAGGTCAACGTGACCTAATTTCTAGTGGGTGGAGTAGCCCTACCCAAGACCCATCTGGTGGTGAAATATCGTTGACCCCCAACATCTAGTATCCGAGTAATGGACCTTAACCAAGAACTTAACCAAAGTGTTACGGACGGACGGACGGACGGACAAGGGTAAAACTATATGTCCGATCCACATACGTGGTCGGGCCATAAAAATATTTTATTATATCTAGGTCCTGCTAACATGTAAGGTTTATTGTTGAATTCTATATGTAGCCTTTGCTGTACACATACTATAAAATCGATCTAAAATTAAGCCATTTTAAGATAAACATGTTGATGAATCTAAGTCATGTAAGTGTTTATCCTAAACATTATTTGTTTTTAGATCCAGTATAAGCATTGTACATGAAGGTTTATAATCTCCTATTTAGTTTTAAATAACTGCATCAAAGTTTGGTTATGTTAGTGGACGTCCACAATGCAGGATATTCTGTCCCAAAATTAAAACAGATTTGTTTTAGAAATGTAGCAAAACAAAGAAACTGAAGACAATACTGAGCCGTAGATTTGATTAATCTTAAATGTTTTTAAAAAGTAGAAAAATAAGGTTATTGTTGGATCCAGAGAGAGTGGATTGAAACTCATTACGCCACCCCTCGAATTTGTTTAAAATTTCGTCTTGAATTTAACAGAATTCTCCATTTAACCCTTCCAATGACACTGGACTCAGAATTTAAAACTTAAACCCTAGATCCGTTCTGAAGGTTACCCCATTTTTGAAAAATTTAAGACCACAATCATGACAATTATCCTGACTTAGTATAGGCATTACATGTTAATGTAGAAACACGCGTTAGATGTGGTTTCGGATTTGCATAACTCGAATATCTGAAGCCCTTTCCGTCTTCGTATGCATGTTTACTTCGGCGGTATGTAAAGACCGTAGGAAGTAAAATATAACGACTGAATTATTCGGGTTAGGATTTGCCGTCTTCTTGAACTTATTTGTAATTCTTATTTCGTCTACGTGTTACAAAGCAACGGAAAGGAGCCACTTTGGCGCTATTCGTCGTCTTGTGACTTACAAAATACAGCCTTGCAGGATACTACACGTAATTAACAACCGTTTGATATTTGGCATGTACCTCAGTTTTAACTAAAGTTTATATATGGTGTAAAGTGATTTAAATTATGCTCATAATTCATCTATACTTCCTGTTCAATGAATGCTTGAAATGTCATGGATAATGGGCTTATATAGTTATATACAAAATTTCCGTTTCAGTTTAAAAATACAGGGAATCTCATGCAACAGACATGTACATGTAATTTTATTTCTATGACATAGAAACGTGATTTGTTGATAAAACAACAACTTTGCTTTACTGAAAACTATGTTTGATCACAGCTTTTTTGGGTCACCTGGACCAAAGGTACATGTGAGCTATTGCTATCCTTTTGGCGGAAAGGAGGAAAATTCCAACCTCGGACCACCCCCCTCCCCCCGGATCCGCCACTGCTCAAATATTTTTGATTGTCACCTATTCAAAGATTGTCTCTCCCTTTATGATAGAGACTAAAACAAACTTGTACAGGAACGTTGCAATCCATGTTCCGCACAGTTAAAATTATTTTCTGACATGTTTGTAGTAGTGGCGACCTTGGTCTCGTTGTGTGGTGAATCGACAAAATTATCAAGCAATGATAACATTTTCGAACAACCAATAACTTGTAAAGTTTATTTTTACCGATCCCGCAATAGCTTTCTGAGAAATACATAAAATTATTTATCCTTAATAAAATGACCTAGATCAAGACAGACGAATGATCCGATGTGTTCTAAAAATCAATAAAATGCTTGAATTGCGTGTGTCTGATGCATAAGCATTATTTCTGTCTGTGATAATAAACTTTATTCAATGAATTAAATTTTTGCAGTCTCAAAAATTCATAAGAAAGTACGCTTAAGTTAGTTTTAACGAATAATTGAAAATGACACCTAAAAAATCTTCCAAAAATAGAATTTTCGCAATTTTAAAGGGTCCTTTGTTTGGTGAGTTATATCTCGAAAACGAATTCGGTAAGACTAGTTTTAAACATTCTTAATACAAAGTATTATGATTGAAGACTTTAAAAACCCCATTTTTGAAAAAATGACATCACTTTGAAATTCACCCTCCTACATCCTTAAACATGTAATGCATGTGCACGACCTGATAGTGACTACGCCATATACGCTACATTTTCTAGTTGAATCGCATTGTTGCTTTTAAAAAACACCGCCACATAAAAGCATGAAAAACGTAGATGACGTGTACAACTTTTTTTGCAAGATTTAACTTATTTTTGGTGTCCGTATAGTATTTTTGTCCTTTAAAACTTTATTCAATTAAGTAAATTATCGCACTCCAAAATCCAATATCCATTACGCTAAAGCTACGCAAGATATATGCTACACTGACTAAAATGTAATCCGAAGCGGAACACATATACTGATCTACTGGTCGTGATTGGAAATCCGAAGATTGAGAATCCGAATGAAAAGTGAAAGTATGTACATTGCATTGAGATTTGGTAAATACACAGGCGTTTGGGTCCATGATTTTATTTTATTATAAATAACGTGTATATAAAAATTTTCATTTCGTCTCTATACTATTTCCACAAGGCAAGAATGTTTGAAAGATAGAACTGACGGAAACTCCCTTTTTTCTTGCAGAAATATTTTTACCATAACCAACTAAAAATTCTAACTCCTTTCATCTTTAACTCTCTTTCGGCAAAAGTAAAGCATGTCCGTATGTATAAATCTCACATCGGGTCTTTTTTTTTTATCTACGAAGCAAAACAAAAGATCACCACGGACGGAAGTGGCCAAAGATTTTCAAGGGAAACACTATTCCGCCAAAATAAAAGGACTTCCGAGTGACACTACAGTAAGGTAAAATCTATTCGAACAAAATCATTTGGTGGAAAATGTGGTCTCAATTCTATTTGAAATATTTTTGCTGACGTGATAATAGTATAATAAAACATACCTACACACCAGGACCCGACGTGTACGTGTTCCATAAATTTTCAAAAAGACGTTCAAGGATCAAAAATACGTGGTGATTTCATATTCAATGATCATGAAAATTGAAAAAAAGTAGAAGAATATTGTCTCCCTTTAAAATTTTAAACTTCCGTCCGTGGTGGTTTGTTTGGCTCGCTTCAGGGGAAAAAAGATTAGAATCAAAGTCATTGCTAGTCTCGATCACCCAGACGCTTATCAATAGATGATAAGAGTCTGGAACAGTCCCATTACCTATTTTGTTATGTGTACGTTCGGAGTACTTTCAGGCTTTATCATAGTGTTTGACGAAAATCACTCAACCGTATGTTCAGAATTCCGTGCCTATGGTTCAGTGAATTTTATATGCAAATGCAACAGCGAGATAACTTCTCGAATTGATGTGAGTTGTTCTCTTATAACATAGCATTTCTTATTTTATAATAAGACATCAAATTTTACATTTTTGAACACAAGTTGGTTTTGTTAACAATAAAAAAAATCGTTTTATCGTTAAATTGTACTCACGGGCGTCTACCTGGTTTTGGAAATTGTTTATGTTTATTGGAGTTAAAAATTGGGACATTCTTGATTACAGAACCATACACGTTTGACCAATCCGATTCTCGTTTGGGTTCGAGACTAAGTCATTGCAAATTGTTTCACGATAAATGTGTTCCCAATTGTGAGATTAAACTTAAAGGATTTAGAGAATCACGAATATTTCATGTAAAACATTTAATTCTTTGAGAACATATGGGGGTTTTCCGCGAGTAAATTTTGTTCTATTTTTAGAACTGTCAAACATTCTTGCCTTGTGGAAATAGTATTATAGCGAGGGTCAGATTTTTTTACTTAAACACAGTAAATAAAAATAAAATCCTGGCCCCATACGCCTGTGGGTAAATATAGAAACGACGGAAACAAACGACCTAATCTCAGTATCCCAGAATGTTTTTTTGTATAATAAGTAGTAATAAAAACCTTTGTCCTTGAGTAAATTTTAAAGTTCTTAAAATTACGAAAGAAAGCTACCGCGGTGGTCAATAATAAACGAGCATTCTTCTGACTTTTCACATTTAAAAAATCGTCTAGTTAAGGAGATTAGTGTACCCAACTACTGTAACATACGGCTTGATTTGGTATATGAAATCTGGTGCTTGTAACTATATGAAATGCCAAGTCGTTAAAACTGGTAATGGACACAATTTACAAAATTTGGCTTTAAACATCGAGGGAGGTTATATACTTGAAACACGATCTTTCTGATAAAATAAGGATGATTATTCTTAAATGAAATGATAATCGAAAAAAATCAGTTGGGCTAAGAAAACACATGTCACTGCATCATTAAAAACAAGACCAATCGATGTCCCAAAATATTTCTACATTTTTTTTTAGAATGTTTTAAAATTTATAGTTTGCACATATAATTCGATATTTGATAATTAGTCATTGATCCATGGTATTATTTGACTTTCTTTTCATTTTAGGTTGCACCTATTATCATAGTTACAGGGCCGACGGACATGTTCGATCATTTTAGAAATATTCTTGGATGTGAAGAACAAGACCTTTTACCGGAAATCAGAACCGTGTTAGAAAACCTGACTATAGATGATACAATCTGTGAATTATGGTGTACTATTAGGTACAAAAGTGTTTTATAGCGCTTATGCGATTATCACAGCGACTTTCTGACTCAAGTCCTGCGACGAAAGATGCTGCGTGTTCTCCTTGAGCAACACCAGCGGATAAACTAATGACTGAATAAATGTGAATCTCGAATTCTGGCAAATACCTCTAACAACAAAGACAAACTCTGGTTACCGCGAAATATAATTTATTCTGGATACAATTTTATCGTGGATGGTGCTTACAGTTCAATACTGAAGTCCAATCTGACAAACAAAATTAAAAACAGAGTATTTATGACACAAACGGATTAACTTAATTTAAAATGACACTTATATTTCGAAACATGTAAAAACTACATCAAACAGATTAAAAAGTTAGCACTTTGACGGAATTGACTAAATAACAAATTACAACAATTACTACTTATAGATAAAACCCAAATTACGGATATGTCTACTGAAATGATCCAATTGACAAATAAATACGTGGATTAAAATTAAGCATGAAAACCAAAAAATGGTAAATCTAAATTATGTAATGTTATGTTAACAACTTCAAAATATTATTGTAAAAGAAATGTTTTATAATAGTTCAAACAAAATAAATGAATGTCCGCAAAGGTCCATAAAATTTATAAAATAAAAACTAAAAACTAAACAAATAAACTAACAAATGTCCGAAAAGTCCGAAAGTAAATTTCATCACAATTTTTCACTACGATAACTCCTCCCTGCTCCCACTAAGCACGACCCCGTGCTTCGAATTGAAAATCACCGAAAATAACCTCCTCTAGATCTACGGTTAAAGTTTCTGTTGTTATGTTGGAACGTCTGTTGTGGTTGACACTGATAAAGCAATGAATTTAATCGTTCAATTTCGCTGTTAAGTTCCTGATTTTGGAATTGTTCTTGTTGTATTTGCGACTGCAAAAAGTTTATGTTACTTTCCGATTCTTTAACTTTTATAATGTATTCCGTAAGTTTTTCTTGGTATTCTTCAGTTAGAGTTCTAATCTGCTGCGCTTTGTCGATCGACAGTTGTGAAAGTATTTCCGATTGATTATCTGAAATCTTTTCTAATCTCTTTACTTCTGCCCTGAGATGTTCATTTTCGTTAATCACTGACTTAAAGCGGTCTTCTTCAATAATGTCCTGTTTGACTGGTTGATTTTCCAACAATTTAAGTTTGGTTTCCAACACTTGGATATAGTTGTGAAGGGATTTATTTTCAACACTTATCAAATCGCACTTACTTTGATGATCAGTGATGGAAGTCCGCAAATTCTTATTCTCCTCGGTAGCCACTCGAAGCTTCTCTTTTGAACTAATGATCTCATTTTTCAACCCGAACGTGGTTTCTTGAGATGCAAGAAAAGTCGTGGTCCTCAGGCCCGAATAAGGCAGTTCTCGAAGTGCCTTCTTGTTTTCTACGAACTTCTTCAATCTATTTTGGTCCCTCATTTTCTGGCTCTTAGACTTAACTCTTGATGGTTTGCTATCCTTGTCCTTTTGAGTTATCTGTTGAATCTGAAGTTTTGGTTTGCTACGACACATTCTTGCAAAATGTCCAAATCGTTTACATCTAAAACACTGTTCATTTAAAGCTAAACATCTACGTTGAGAATGTCTCTTACCACACCGTCCACAAGCTGGTATTACACGTGTCTGAAAATTCCACGGTCTCCATTGTGGTCGGAAATTGTACTCCATGGTTTGTATGCGGGAACTGTTTTACTCACTTGGCGCTTGAGGTATCGGGAAAGGTGTCGAGCTAAAGAGTCGACACAAGCCTATTGTCCACCAATTATCACAGCGACTTTCTGACTCAAGTCCTGCGACGAAAGATGCTGCGTGTTCTCCTTGAGCAACACCAGCGGATAAACTAATGACTGAATAAATGTGAATCTCGAATTCTGGCAAATACCTCTAACAACAAAGACAAACTCTGGTTACCGCGAAATATAATTTATTCTGGATACAATTTTATCGTGGATGGTGCTTACAGTTCAATACTGAAGTCCAATCTGACAAACAAAATTAAAAACAGAGTATTTATGACACAAACGGATTAACTTAATTTAAAATGACACTTATATTTCGAAACATGTAAAAACTACATCAAACAGATTAAAAAGTTAGCACTTTGACGGAATTGACTAAATAACAAATTACAACAATTACTACTTATAGATAAAACCCAAATTACGGATATGTCTACTGAAATGATCCAATTGACAAATAAATACGTGGATTAAAATTAAGCATGAAAACCAAAAAATGGTAAATCTAAATTATGTAATGTTATGTTAACAACTTCAAAATATTATTGTAAAAGAAATGTTTTATAATAGTTCAAACAAAATAAATGAATGTCCGCAAAGGTCCATAAAATTTATAAAATAAAAACTAAAAACTAAACAAATAAACTAACAAATGTCCGAAAAGTCCGAAAGTAAATTTCATCACAATTTTTCACTACGACAACTATCAATATTACCGCATGGGCGTTACAAAATATTGCTAGGCGATAAAAATTACTGCCTATGCGATAAAAATGTCGCATAGTCGATATCTAATATCGGAAAATCGATATTTTTGTGCAAATTCAGTTTATCACTTTTAAAGTAAAAGCGTTCTGAGTGGTTCGAAATTAAAATTGTCGCAAGATCGATAATTGAAAACTGGGGAAATACCAGTCAAGTAACTGATGGGCGGACTAATTCATATATTGTTACGCCCTCTGTTTTATGCGGCTGAAGATGTTAATTATTTTTATCTAAATATTAATGACTAGCTCGAATGTTTGTTAGGAAAAATTGGTCACTTAATTAGTAAGCACGTTCATGATTTAATATCATGATTGCTTTCGTTTATACTTGTCTTTTTGATTTTTTCTGTTCCTTGTTTAAGAAAGGGGTCTATCTGTGACTATTTCAGGGCCGGATTTGAATTATATGCATTTTATTTAGACCATTGGCCAATTGCAGAACCGCGAGCAGTGCCAAATGGCCTCGTTGAAGGCTGCTGGCGGTTGTCCATTGTGGTTTTTCTAAATTGCCGTTTAATTGTAGGTTGTGTCGCGTACACTTATTCCACATCTCATTATTTTCTATTTAAGAGAAACGGTAGCTTCTGATATTGATTCATCGTCCGAAACCTTCAGTTGCTCATGATGTCGATGAAGCAACACTTTCTTTTATTTAACTGAATAAGATGCAAATGTAAGCCTTTTACAGCGGTTATTTTTATTGAGTTCCAAATCTGGCATAGCGTGAAAACACAAACACTACGAAAAACCTTCCTTTTTTTAAAATAATCTTAGAGCCTTTCTTAAGCGAAGGCAACAACTGAGAAGCAATATAACCATGACACTTTAGCCAAACAATTAACAAAAATGACACGTAAAAAAAGGCATTTAACCTAATTTTTTTTACTCAACATGATGCTTTGATGTTTACAGTTTTTTACTTCTCAGACAATGATTATTATGTATTAAATAGGATCGGAAATTTAATATCTTACAAAACATGATGGTAGCAACTTATTTTCGTTTTTCTTGAAGAACGTCCTATTGCAAAAAAAAAAACAACAAAAAAACTGGCTTCAGGAATAGCTATGGCTTGCATCTTTTCAAAGCCTTCATATTTTTTGTCAATTGTTTTTTCATACAAAATTTAGACGATTTTACTCTTAACGCGTTGACTCAATTAATGTACGTTTAACGTGCGCTTTTTAAACAGAACCTTGGTTAGTTATTATTAGCGTGTAGAAATCGCCATAACCGTAGGACCCTTGGTATCGTGGACAACTATTTCATAAGTGACACTCGTCTTCAATATGATTTAAATTACAATATTGACATTTTCTGTCTACCCTTTCGAGCATTTTATATTTTCAGAACTTTGTTGAATATATATCGATCGGTCTCTATTCTAAAGCTGTGAGCGCTTGTTCTAAATCTCATAATAATTTGCCTATCTTAAAAACTTTCATGTTAAAATAAGCTTCTGGTCTAATACAATCCTTCATATGAAAATAAGTCGTTCGCTTTTAAATTGTCGAAGGGCTAAAATCCATACCCCTCCCCCCAGAATTTCAAATGGTTGTTGCCTTACTTCAAAGGATTTTTAGACATTGTGAGTAGAACACGAGCAAAGTTTTTAATGGAACATTTAATTTTCATTGATATAAACGGAAAGTTGACGCCTCAAATGAACACTAGAGTTCTTTTTAAATTTGCAATATCTTTAACATGTTTGAAGAAGTAGCCAAGTTACGACCTTTCTCAAAATTAACAAATAATATTTATTAATTTTTCTTTTTTACTGGATTTTATTTTAAGAAAATCGTTGGCAAACAGCTCGGCAATATAATTTTGAAATGAGGTAGATTTGTATAAGACAAATCGGGAATTTTCTACCTATGCATAACTTAATTTATGCTCAGTATATACATGTATGATGTGTGACACTACATGTATGATAAGATAAATTGTTATTTATCATAACACATTGAAACAATATTCTTGTCATGAATGAATTAAGGCGTGAATTGACAGCAGTTGGTTGTCAATAAATATTATCTACCACCCATTGAGGAGTGGCTTACAAGAAAAACACGTTACTGACATATATTATGTGTGTCTTTTTTATAATACTTCAATCGAAAATTGGCTAGTCGACATTTTTAATTTTTAACTACTTCGCACGCTTATGTTAAATACTATTCAAACCAGTAAAATATCACACGAAAGAAAGTACAACGACAAGTCGAAATAAAGTATCGCATAGGCGGTAAAATATATCGCCAAATCAACAAAAAATATCGCATAGGCGATAAAATATATCGCATATGCGACAAATAAAATAGCATTGTCGACTGAAATATCGCCTAGGCGATACATTTTATCGCAAAGTCGTTATTTAAATCATAATGAACCATTTGGTATACCATAGTGAATTTCTAGACAATGCTTTAGCAGAATCGGAAGTCGAATGCGTGATGAAAAAACTGAAACGCGGTAAGAGCTCGGAAAGCGACGATCTTACCGGAGAAATGTTTCCCGCCAACACAACGTTTTTTGTTCCATTATAAATAGATATGGCTTAAAATCAGTGCTGTGATTTGATACTACCCTTTTGTAACAGGTCGGGACACATATGATTATAAACTATTCGTTTCAATAAACTTTTGGAATTTAACATGTATCCTGATAATTGGGTGGATGGTAGTATCGTTCCTGTCCAGAAGAAGGGTGACCGTACAGATCCGAACAATTATAGACCTATAACTCTAGTTAGTGTCTATTCCAAGATTTTTACGTCTGCGTAAATCAATTTGAATTCCGTGCGCAAAAGTCTACATTGAAAGGATGCAATATTCATTTTACACGGTATTATCACAAAGACATTAAACCAAAAAGAGAAGCTCTATACTGCGTTTGTTGACTTAAGCAAAGCTTTTGACCGAGTCGTACGCCGTATACTATAGTATAAGCTCTCCAATAGTAGGGTGAGCAATAAATTTATTTCTAAGCTTAAAACTAAATATTCAGTTGTTAATCTGCGTGTAAAATGCGATGAAAATCTTTCAGATGCATTCAGTAATAACGTTGGAGTAAAACAATGGGAACCGTTGTCACCTTTGAAGGCTGCTGGCGGTTGTCCATTGTGGTTTTTCTAAATTGTCGCTTAATTGTGGACTATGTCGCGTACACTTATTCCACAAATCATTATTTTCTATTTGCTATTTTTATTCTTTATTAATGACTTGGCCCAGAGTCTACGTATTGCATGTATTGTGGATTCGGATGACTTAGAACAATTAAACAAAACTCTTGTTTATCTGTTGCTTTTTGCGGATGATACCGTGCTGTTAGCTAAAAGTCCCGGTGCATTACAATTATTGCTCGACAATATTTCTTTATATTGTTCGAAATGGAATATACACGTAAATGAAGATAAAACCGAAATAATATTATCACACTATGCCATGTTGGTACTCTATGAAATGTTATTTCCCGTGCCGGGTACTGTTATTTCCCCAATTGTGCATCACGTGGTTTTCTTATATTGATTACCGACACCTAAACTTAAAGATTCTGAAGCAAAACGGTATTGCTAAGCTGTAAAATGGAAAGTATATTACTTTTTTGAACATTTCAAACCAAACCTTTAAAAAACTGAAAAGTAAATATGTCTGTGTAAACTTTAATTTAATATTTCTTGCTGGAAAATTAGCACATAAACTGAAATATTTGATTGATTGTCTCTTAAAAACAAATAAAAAAATGACCATGCATTAAATCATGAATTAAACCCTTCATAAAAATCATTTTTCTTCCTTTCTCATGCGTTTTGATATCGACATCAATATTATTTGTTTTGATTTTCAACGATTAGTTGCAGTGGGTAATCATAAAATTGTACTGTTATTTCGGGTGGTAAATATACTTGAGGTACTGTTATTTCCTGTGGTTTGGTACTGATATTTCATGTGATTACTTAAAACTTTGTTCAAATTTTTGCAAGAATTGATGGTTAATAATTGAACAAGCCTTCTGAGAGTATTGCAAAACAATACATAGCCCCCCTACCGGTGTCATATTTCAGTCTCTGGTGAAAATTAGTGTAACGAAACAAAACTTAAACTTGATCAGTTTATTATTTACAAAAGCGTTAATAAAAAAGTGCAGATAATAAATTTCAGTAATTTTTTAAAGTTCAAAGGACCCGTAAAAATGCGCAGACCGGATCAAAACGCGAACTTGATCTGTAACTCGTTATGGTAGACTCACATACCAAAAATCAGTTCATTATCTGCAAGGGTTTAGTACAAAAAGTGCGGAAAACTGAGGCGTGACGGTATTTTGTGAGGTGGAAGACCAGTTCATATGCACATGACCATTATTTTGCGACTCGAAGCCAAAACAAAAAAAATGACCTTTAAAAAGTAAACCAGAGGTTCTCTAGGTCTAGATTGTTCTATGTAGGCCTGGTCCGCCTGAGTTCAGACCAAACCATATTTAGAGCGGACCTTGAGTAGACCAGTCTCAAAGCAGACCAGATTAGAAAAAGTACCAAAGTTTTGAGCAGGCTGTGACCCGCCAATCACAAATGAATACTTCCCCCCAAAAAAGAAGATAAAAATAAAAGCCTCAAACAACAAACAAAAACAAAAAATAACTAAAATATTCAAATAGAAAGTTAAGGTACATATCCACGTTTTAGCATTGAAGTATTATTGAATCCAATGAAGATTTATTAGGAGGTTAATTAGGCGTTGTGAATAACAAATAAAGACCCAGCGACTAAGATATTTATCATGCAGACTTAATTATAGAAATGATAAAGGAGATGCGCATCTACATAAGGTCACACAGATTGTTTGAATGTTTCTATATACCAATTGAGTGGTTGATATGAAAGTTACTCAAAGGTGTAACGGACGTACATTTCTATCACTATATAATCCCCATAATTTAGCGAGGGCATAAAATACAGTTTCCCTTTTACAGAAAATAACAGTACCATAGTAAATTTTCTAACCAGAAATAACAGTACCATACCATATTTACCACGCGAAATAACAGTACAATTTTAAGATTACCCACTGCAACTAATCGTTGAAAATCACAACAAATAATATTGATGTCGATATCAAAACGCATGAGAAAGGAAGAACAATGATTTTTATGAAGGGTTTAATTCATGATTTAATGCATGGTCATTGTTTTATTTGTTTTTAAGAGACAATCAATCAAATATTTCAGTTTATGTGCTAATTTTCCAGCAAGAAATATCAAATTAAAGTTTACACAGACATATTTACTTTTCAATTTTTTAAAGGTTTGATTTGAAATGTTCATAAAAGTAATATACTTTCCATTTTACAGCTTAGCAATACCGTTTTGCTTCAGAATCTTTAAATTTAGGTGTCGGTAATCAACATAAGAAAACCACGTGATGCACAATTGGGGAAATAACAGTACCCGGCACGGGAAATAACATTTCATAGAGTACCAACATGGCATAGTGTGATTATGTACAACTTCTATGTCCCTAGCATGGTTAAAATTCCGAATCTCCGCAGCGTTATGGAGTTTGCGTTGTTGATTGATAATCAGTTATTTCATGTTTCCATGTTTTACATGTTGTCTGTTTTTGTCCTGTTCTTGTTGGTGTTTACTGGTTTTGTCTCTGCCCTTTCGGACTTTTGACATTCGGATACCCCATTGGTACCTCTGCTTCTTTCATAGTTTTTTTCGAAAAGGATGGCAAAGAGTGGAATATTCTTGGTATTATAACGGAAAAGAACTGCTATACTGCTCAAAGATATAAGCAATTGACAGCAATAATGCTGTAATTTCCATCCATGAAAAAAATGTAACAGTAATTAGTCAACGAAAAAAAAAAGAAGAAAACATTTATAGAGCCAAGTGAAGAGTTATATTCCAGATGAATGTAATGAACTTTTGTATAATATTTAAAATGAAATATGATATAATAACCACAAGTTCAATTGAAAATTGCAGATTTTATTCTTGGGTTGTCAAACAAATAACTCCAAATGTCAAACCTTCAGAAACAGCATAATTTCAAGTGTCGAACTTTCAGAAACAGCAGTAGAAACGTCTTATTTATATTCAAATTTGCCTTTCAGGGAAAACGTGTAAAAATTTCAGAAAAAAACCCACAGATAACATGTAATCCCTAGAAATTTAAAGGAATACATGAATTTCTTATTCCCTAATATGGCCAGTGATTACATTGAAGCCATATTTGTCCAGAGAATTACACGTTATCCCTAATTACACACAATCCCTGTAATATATACATTATTTGTATGTACTGGCATTGTGTGTCAGAAAAATACCGAAGAGAAAAAAACATTTGGTTTACTTTTTATTTAATCCCTAGAAATTTTAATTCCCTAAAACGACCAGTGATTACATGGAATCCCTTATTTGTCCAGGGATTGTACACGTTATCCCTATTACATACATTCCCTGTTACAGACACATTATTTGTATTGTGTGCAAGAAAAATACTGAGGAGAAAAACAGATTTGGTTTACTTTGTTACTAATCCCTAGAAATTTTGAGGAATACATGTAATCCCTAAAATGTCCAGTGATTACATGGAATCCCTAATTTTTCAAGGAATTGTACACGTATTTTTTTATTTACACATATTACCTGTTACATATACACTATATGTATGCACTGGCATTGTGTGCTAGAAAAATGCTGAGGAGAAAAACAGATTAGGTTTACTTTTACAAAGTTAATAGAGAACTGGGACACATCATGAAAAAGATACAATTTTCTGACTTATAAAAATGCAACACCGTCTAAACAACAGAGAGATTAAAATATTTCAAAGGAAAAAAATGGGTGATTAGTTTCTGTCTTTACGTTATGATATCATTTAAATTCAACAAAAGGCCTCAAGGAGCGTGTATCGCTCACCTACATTTAAATTAAAAGCTATTAGGTTTACTTTTAGAGTCTCTTCTATACGATATTGGTTTATCATTGGATTATCATCTGAAAACATTTACTCAATGGAGATTTTTTAAGAGCTTCATGACATGAAAATTTTAGCAAGCTTCACATGACATTATTTTTTTCTATTTGAACACTGTTCATTCTATAGGCCAATAAACTTTTAACACAGAGATATGTTTCATCTGTCGCAGCTAGGCACGATATAAAATGAAGTTTAAAGATGCCAATTTTAACAGTGGCTTCGTACAGCCATTTTATCATAAAATTTGCTTTGCTTTTGCTTTGTTGCAAATACAACTTATTCTAAATATCAATTGTATATCGTTACTTGTTTACATAAAACAGACTAAGTAAATAATAGTAACATTTAGCCAAATGAATATAAAATCGCAAAGTCAGTAGACCTTGACAGGTAAATCCTCTTTGAAATGATCTGTACTGATGCTAATGCAAGTGCATACTTAATATAAATGGTGTGTAATAAATGCTTCAGGTTAAGGTTCATCTTTACACTTCGGAAAAAATGACCGATATTTTACGTCTTTTTTCAGTCTATGTTGAGCCTAAACTACACATCCAATTGCTTAATAAGGCATAGCAGCGTCTAGATATATATTTTTTGCATAAAATTTTAGTATTTTGTACGTGTACACTTGATCCGTTTTGCCGGGGCATTTTCTTTGCGTTTTTCAGTTCACCCAAATATAGCCAAATATCAACAATGCCCTGTCATTTGGCCTCCACGTGCAAGGTAATTTCATTATTGGTGTTATTAAATCTACTCACAATCGGTTTTACGGAAGGTTATTTAGGGGTAATTCATGCTTTATTTATGGTACATTTTGAACGGAAAGAAAATGAATAGAGAAAACAACAAAAGTAATCTTGTAAACTGGAAGGGAAAATGATCGGCGATTTTTATATCTAGACGCTGCCACACTTTATTTTGTGTTTCTATGTGTCGTTTAAGTCGTACATAGACTAGAAAAATAGGTAAAATATCTACCATTTTATTCGAAGTGTAACCATGAACCTTAAATATACAAAATAACAACCACTAACATCGGCCAATGCAAATCCGTATAAAATCCCAAAGTCAACTGTAAACCGTGACTCTAGGAACAAGGAGATAAAATGTTCTTGCATTTGATCTGTACTGATGCTAATTCAACTTCATATCAAATATGAATGCTGCATAACAACCTCTTAAGGTTCATGGTTACACTTCGAATAAAATGGTAGATATTTGGCCTATTTTTCTAGTCTATGTACAACTTAAACTACACATAGAAATAAAAAATAAAGTGTAGCAGCGTCTAGATATAAAAATCGTCGATCATTTTCCCTTCTATTTCACAAGATAAATCTTGTTGTTTTCTCTATTCATTTTCTTTCCGTTCAAATTGTACCTTAAATTAAGCATGAATTACCCCTTTATAACCTTCCTAAAATCCGATTGTGAGTAGATTTAATAACATCAATAATAGAAATACCTTGCACGTGGAGGCCATTTGACAGGGCAAGCTTTATATTTGGCTATATTTGGGTGAACTGAAAAACGCAAAGAAAATGCTCCGGCAAAACGGATCAAGTTAACACCTACAAAATACTAAAACTTTATGCAAAAAATATTTATCTAGACGCTGCTACGCCTTATTAAGCGGTTGTATGTGTAGCTAAGGTTCCACATAGACTGAAAAAAGTCGTGAAATATCAGTCATTTTTTCCAAAGTGTAAAGATGAACCTTAATGTTAATTAAACATAAAGAAAATCTTGGACATTATAGGCCAAGAAGTATACTCAAACGACCTATTACAGTGGTATGCCTAATTCCGTGGTATTTTGTTTCTCTTACATTTTTTTCTTTCGCTTGATATGAAACTGGTTCCAACTGTAATATTAAACAGATATTTGTTAAATAAAGACATCATAATAACAAAAGTATGACAAATCTTGTCATATTGGTATGTTTTCGTCACTTTTTTTAGAACTTAAATTTTGTCATTTCCTGTCAATATTGCGCATGTATGTCTAGATATTACTCTTGGAAGAACCCCAAGAAGTGTTTTCCCTAAAACGTGATTTTCAGATATCAAAGGACATTGAAATAACAATTTGTCTACTTCAGTTGTTTTCCCAAACATGATGCTCATAACACTTTAAAATTGACAATGAAAGCTGATAGTTTTAAGACCGGTTCTGACGCCATTTTGATTTGCCGCTTTTCCGGAATGAAATCTTACAGGCAATCTTACAACTTATATAGCACACTGATTTTGATTTTAAGAAAACCTTACAAATATTAAAACAATTTTCCAACATGTATTTGTATTTTATCAAAGAAATCAGGTGTTTTTAACTCTATCCGAGACACAAAATTAGAAATGTTTGAATGTTGGGCATTTGGACATTGAGACGCAATTTTCATGGTCTTTACCATTGGTAAATTATATTCTACTCTAACATTATACATATTTTTATCTTTGAAATATATAAATATTTTTCTTAAATTTCAATGCTTGTTTTGTCACAGTCTCTTGATATTTTTTAATTCATACTAAGTGATATAAATAGGATTCTTCACCATACCACGGTAATAGGTCAATGTTACATTCTGGAGAAAATCGACGGCACCTATTTTGGAGACTATTTATTTAGTTATGATATTTCAATAAATCGTTTAAGAGTTGCTGTGTACAGAGCCTTTATAATAAGGGTTCCAATGATGATAAATTATCTAATTTGATTCCTTTACAATTGTTCAGATGAAAAGAAAATTTCTTAGTACCACGGTAATAGGTCAATCCAGGGTATAAAAGACTGTAAGCAGGTCGAAAAATCTACCTTTTAAGGATAATGTTTACATCAAACTTTTGACCAATGGTTTTTGAGAGAATATTAATAACTATGATCACCAACACGTCCTTTTAAAGAAATAATTCAACCAAAACTGACATGCTGAACAAATGCTGAAAATGAATGGTGAAAAAATTAGTTGATCTATTTGCATAAATATCAGATAAAGAATGAGGTATAGAGGACACCATTGTCTACCAAGGAGCATTGACCAGAAGGGCCGGAGATATAAGTGTTATATTTACCTTTTTTATTGTCCTTTGACCAATGCACCGAATGAAAAAGAAGTCAAAATGTGGAAGAAAACACAAACTTGTAATAAAATACCGTTTTAAACATAAATATTTGGTACTTACGAAATATAAGCGAGGAAGTTAGAGTAAATAGGTTTATGATAACTTTTCTATAAAAATGTCGAAAAAGTTTTACTATTTTCTCCCATTTGGAAAGTTAATTTTATAAAATTATGATTGATTGATAGGTCAAATGAAATCTAGAAAAGTCGACCTGTTAAGGACAGTTAGAGAAAGGCACACAATCAGTAGACGGAAAATAACCAACATACTACTAGATACATGTTTTAATGAGTTACCATTTAGATAATTACAATACTTTTGAACTGAAAATAAGAGACCCACGGTAAAGAAAGAAGAACAAATTAGAATAAAGGGAATTGTTGATAATAAAATGACAATAGAAAATATTATGCTGACCTATGGAATTTAAAAAAAAAACAACATATAACAATCTTACATTGATGTTCATGACTAAATACAATCTTACATTGATGTTCATGACTAAATACATTCTTACATGTTGTTGACATTGTACAGTTGTAACTCATTTTAACAATTTGGAGAAAGATATCAAGAGGTATGGTCTTCCAATATGCATACATGTCATTAAATCTGTTGCTTTATTAGGGTAAATTTCATAAATTTCACAACGAAGTCAAGACCTTTAGCTGTTATCCTAATAATTTACTTTCGATGTGGTTTTCTAATATTACCACAAAACTGACCAAAAATACAATATATGGACACCAAATTACTCATGGGGAATGCCAAACATTCAAGATTTAACACAATTTACAAACATCATGTACCAATGGAAGAAACAGACGATATCTGAATGCCAAAAGAATGGATAGAGACTACTGTATGCCTTTAGGCCACTTATCATCCAAGGAAAAACTGGGAAGTACGATAAAATTAGAGAAGTACGTTCAAAGATGGGGAAAGAATTAAGAAGGAAACACATAGTAATTTTGTGTCATAAAGTAAATATTACAGCAAAGTAACAGTACATGTACCGAATGCATGGCAAAAAGGTCATGTAGGTAGACAATATTTAAACAGCTTAACCGATATAGAGTGTGACTAAAGAGATACTACCAAGAACCAGGAAGAAACTCTATTCGTATAATGGGGAGATAGTACAATTAATTTAAATGGACATGCATATTCACGAATAAAAAACATGTTTAAAAAATTAAAATGCTCTAAACAGTTCTAAATGTGTTTGGATAATTTTCTTTTATTTTACTTTTGTCAGAAAAAAGTATCAGGTTGGAAAATCTAACCCCTGTGAAATAAAAATGGTTGGTGCCTAATTGAAAGCCACCAAAATAGGAAAATGACAGTTCGTTCAATTTGTTACCATATCTTAGTCTTCTGGAAAAAAGTTTCGATAGATCGATTGTCGGCCGTTTTACAATGACATATGGAATATTATGTACTTTCCTTTTTGATACTATCTATATCAAGGTGAGTATCAGACGAGTCCGGTAGGACGAGTCTGATACGAGACTAGTTTAAACATATTTATTTATCCTGGATTGGGAAACAAGCTTAATGCTTCTATTAATCCCTCTCCAGCTAGCAGTTTGCGAGTGTGGCCTTTGTAGACGGCCCCCATTGAGCCTACTCTTATCGAACTCTACAAAGGGGTCTTTAACGTGCACAGGGTATTGCTCTCCCCATACACGGGACAACCTTTTATCGTCCCTTCCGAAGGACTAGCATCATTTCTTGAGACCATCCTCGCAAATGGTGTCAAGAGAGAGTCGGAAAATCGGTTCATGAAATTTTCACCCCTGACGAGGATCGAACCACGAACCTCGGTGTTAGCAGTCCGACGCGTTAACCACTACACCACCGGCTCTGATACGAGACTAGATGTAGATAGTATCAAAAAGGAAAGTATATAATATTCTTTTTATCGGTGACTTCACAGTTATCAAGTGCTCCCACCTGATATTTTCTTGTATCATGGACTGTCCATTATACTAAAAAATATCAGGCAGATGAGATCAAAGGAAAAGGCCGCTTTTTACCGATAATTATAGATTATAACATGCCATTTTTCATATCAGACCTATTATCAGCCCCAGGTCATGATATTAGCCCGAGAGCCGAAGGCGCGAAGGATGATAATGACCGCGGGCTGATTTTGGTCTGATAGGAAAAATGACATGTTATGATCTTTTTATCATATACTTCAATATCAGTGTGAAATATATATGGTATTTTGAAATGGCATTTGGATACAGCATCTGATTTTGTCAATGTAAACAAACAAAACAAATGTATCTCGTAATATCGTGGTGCGTAGTTACGTAGATACGGTGACATCACAGTTAAATAACGTAATCTATACCACCGAGAAATGAAACCCACGGAGAAGTGGGAAGGGGGTATAATTCACACAAAAATTGCACTCTTTTAGATGCATCTGTGTCGTCTGCCAAAAGTTTTGAAAATGTCTATAACTTTAATCGACTACGGTCAAGTCTGTAATACAATTCCGATTTTGGCGTTTGATAATAAAACGGAAGTAGTTGATAATAACCTGAACCAGTTGATAATGAAAGTGATTATCACACGGTGAAGGTGTTTTTGGAAAAAAAATCAAATTCTCTTTAAAAATTACTCTATTATCATGTTGTTAAATTTAAGCATTATTAGGTCTAAGTATATGATAATAAAATGTATCTGTCGTCACGAAGGTAAACAAAAAATCAATCAACAAGATATATAGAATAATATTGTCAGAACATGACAAACCAATTTTAAGACCCCATTGGTAATAATTTTTGTTTAAATTACATTTACCATATCTTATTCAGAAGACACTAATAAATAGGTAGACAACATGCCCTTAATGGGCTGAAAGTTTAAGCAAGCAACAGCTATTTCTATCGGCAACACTTTAAAATTATGAGCTTTAAACATAAAAAACTATTATTTATACATTGAATGCAATATTTTTGAGTTTTATTGGTGTGTATTAAAAAGCGTTGACCTAAGCACATTTTTAGCGCTTCATGTTGAAAATGTGCGCAAAGGTCCACGCTTTTACACACCAATAAAACTCAAAAATATTGCATTTAATGTATATAATTACATTCCGATAAAAAATATTAAATGTTTGCATGCACAGTAAATTCCACGAAATGCATGATTTATCTTTTTTTAAATTACTCCGCGCAAGTCGTTGTTATGGTAGCACGTGCTAGTGAGTTTCATCGACAAATAAAACTGCACTGTTAACCAATCGAAATTGTCGTTATAAATTAGAATGTAATTATTTACCTTTTAAAGACAAAATTTCGATAAGGATTTAAAATTATCTGACAAACTAGACAAACTAAACTCTTGTAAAGCTTTTGTAAAGCTTTTGTTGCTAAAGACGGAAGGTTGCACTTGATTATTGTCTCTTTCTCTTAAACATTTTCATTTACAAGGCAAAAGCTATTGTCTGGCCCCCTTGTCTATCTTGAGCAACAGCAATAATGTTTTGAACAGTTTAAAATCGAAATACAACTTTTGCGAAGGACACCCTAGGATCAATTTTATTCGTTAACTCAGGGAGGACGATATTTGGAAAATTTTCAACGGACGACAAACGACGACGAACGCCAAATGATGGCAGTAACTCACACGGCTTTCGTACTAGGTGAGCTAAAATAACAATAGTTAAGCGGACTAAAGTGCCTTTGCAGAAAACACTTTTTGACATTTAAAGCCGTAAGTTAAATAAGGGGCTATCTGACAACATGAATTAAGATAGTACAGATAGATCCTAAGATGCTGATCACGTTAATTCTTTGTCGGAATATTAGTATATGTTACCATTTGTGGTTATTTCTTAACACATGCAATTTAACTATATGTTCTATTTATGACCATGGCGGCCATGTTTTTTTTACCAATAAAAAAGTTCGAACAGTAATTTTGCAGCACCCATGAATATCTAAGGTAGTACTCCACAATTAGGATTTTTTCACAGTATTGTTTTCGTATGTGGCCCCTGTGAACTTTTTTGTTAAATGAAAATATTGATTCGTTTTGGTCTTAAAACAAGACAAATAAAAAATCTGGACCCGTTATATAAAAATTACGATCCACGGTTATTGTTTCAAAGAATAATTTCGAAAAAATCAATACTAATGATCATAAAGCGTCGCTTCCGATTGTGCATGGTGACCAGCGGATGGACTTAAATTTAAATGTGCTATTTTTAGATTTTTAAGTTTGAACAATTTTAGCGGAAAAAAGAGCCGAAGTCGGATAGGTTTATTTGGTCTATAAAGAAAGGACTGTTTTCGGGCTTTCATTTCATACATGTTACGTTTCACCCGAACCGAAAGCTCGACTACTGGCAACGTTCAAAAAAAGGACAAAACCCCGATTTTTGCGTATTTTTGTCCCCAAATTTTTGACAAATGTCAAGAGTTGCTAGGGGCAACGAGTACAACAAATAAACCAAATACGACACTAAACACGACTTAACATGCCCGGAGTTTGGAACACCACCTAGTTTAAAGTGCAAATAGCAGTTTAAGCGATTACAAGAACCCGGGACAAAATAGTCAACGTCGAGCACATGCAAAAATGAGCTAAATAAATTAATTGTGGAGTACTACCTAAAAGAACCACACCAAGTTCGGTTTTAGTTGGACTTATGGTAACAGAGAAGTTATCGTTTGAAAAAAAGTTAATGGACGACGGACGGACTGACGAAGAAACGACGAAAGCAAAATGATGGATAAAGCCCACGTAACCTTTCGGTTCAGATGAGTTAGAGAAGACCTTCATGGAGACCCTATTATACAAAATACAACCCAAGGGGGTTGATTTATCAGAAAGAAAATATATGTACATACAACGCTAATCAAGAGACGATGCAGGGAAGGTCTGATACCAAAATACGAACATCATAACGGGTAAGAAAACGATAAATCTGATTATGCTGAATATCGATATTTCAAGGGGTAACCTCTTATCAACGGCATTTAAATAAAAGCATTAAAAGGTCAAAAATCAAAAGTTTTAAATAAAATGTACTCGTACGTCAAAAGCTTGGAACAGGTGCAGTACATGGAAAAAAACCGTGGTGTTTTAAACAATTTTGAATTTAACAATCGGAAATTTCAATAACAAAAAAGATATCAGAAATATTAATGGCATATTCGTGTCTGACAAGTCTGACGACCTGGTTTGTGATAACTCTCAAGACCTCCGGCATATCAGAAGCGGTTATAAACCCAATTGCTTCAAAATACAAATACCAAACGGGTATGAAAACGATGACTTTGGTAATGTTGTATATCAATATGTCAAGGAGTAACCTCTTATCAGCAGCATTTGAATCAAAACACTGGAATGTCAAAACTAAAGTAAACAAAATCTTAATCTGAAAAAGGGAGTCGAACCAAGGAAACAATAAAACAAAGAGGTTCGGTAATCATGAGAAATTAGTCGGGGTCATCAAGTGCAAGTGGTCTAGTTTAGCCTGGTATATTACATTCTTAACAGTCGCAAAGAGAATTGATGAAGCAAATCTTACTTGAAACGTAGATGAAAGAACCTTAGTGAGCACGCTCACATACCCCACGCGTGCCGCTAATGGACTATCAATGTTATCCTTGAGGAATTAGTATCAAGCTACAGAAATCAAAAATATTGAATGATTGTAATAGTGAATGTGCAAGTATTTGAATATCATAACAAAGTTATGTCAAATTTCTTAGTCCAAAGGGCCATAACTCGGACAAAAATTTGGGAATAAAAAATTCCTTGTAATATGCACAACTACATATTGTGTACTTTTTGCATACTAAGTTTCATTAAATTCTGTTAAGTAGTTTAAGAGGAGTTGCCATCACAAACTGTAATAATGATTTTCTGCAAATTTCTAAATCCAAAGGTCCATAACTCCCACAAAAATTTGTGAGTCAAAAATTCCAGATAAAATGCACAACTACATATGGTGTACTTCTTGCATACCAAGTTTCGTTAAATTCTGTTCAGTAGTTGAAGAGGAGTTGCGATTACAAACTGTACTCATGATTTTCTGCAAATTTCTAAGTCCAAAGGGCCATAACTCCCACAAAAATTTGCGAATCAAAAATTCCCAGTAGCATGCACAACTACATATGGTGTTCTTCTTGCATACCAAGTTTCGTTAAATTCTGTTCAGTAGTTTAAGAGGAGTTGCGATTACAAACTGTAATCATGATTTTCTGCAAATTTCTAAGTCCAAAGGGCCATAACTCCCACAAAAATTTGCGAATCTAAAATTCCCGGTAATATGCACAACTACATATGGTGTTCTTCTTGCATACCAAGTTTCGTTAAATTCTGTTCAGTAGTTTAAGAGGAGTTGCGATTACAAACTGTAATCATGATTTTCTGCAAATTTCTAAGTCCAAAGGGCCATAACTCCCACAAAAATTTGCGAATCGAAAATTCCCGGTAATATGCACAACTACATATGGTGTTCTTCTTGCATACCAAGTTTCGTTAAATTCTGTTCAGTAGTTTAAGAGGAGTTGCGATTACAAACTGTAATCATGATTTTCTGCAAATTTCTAAGTCCAAAGGGCCATAACTCCCACAAAAATTTGCGAATCAAGAATTCCCGGTAATATGCACAACTACATATGGTGTTCTTCTTGCATACCAAGTTTCGTTAAATTCTGTTCAGTAGTTTAAGAGGAGTTGCGATTACAAACTTTGATCACAGACTGACGGACGGACGGACGGACGGACGGACCAGTCAAAAACATTACACAGGCAAATTTTGTTCACGTGAAATTCACGTGAATTTAACGTGAAATTCACATGAAAAAATTAACGTGAATTTCACGTTAAAAGAGCCAATTAACGTGAATTTCACGTTAAAAAATTCACGTGAATTTCACGTGAAATTATTTTTGGACATTTTAATGTTTTATAATTTTTATGCAATTCTATTCATATTTAGAGGGAAAAAATATAATTTAACAAATTTTTCACGTGAAATTCACGTGAAAAATTTCATGTGAAATTCACGTTAACCCTTTTTCACGTGAAATTCACGTTAATTGGCTCCTTTCACATGAAATTCACGTTAAAATTTTTGTTCACGTGAATTTCACGTGAACAATATTTCCCTGTGTATACCCTTCGCAACTTCGTTGCGTGGGGTATAATAAAATGAGTTTTTTACGGATTTATGGATATAAATGTTGTTGTTTCAAAAACGCACAAATATGGGGAGAACAATAGAAATATATTTTTTCTTAGTATTAAATAATCCCCCTGAAAATCATTTATCAGTCTGTATCAAGATTTAGTTTTAACACTTTAAAAACCTACCAAGTTTACAAAATCCACATGTTGCAGCACAATTCTCTTGAGCGAATTGATTGAATGCTGGAGTTGTACACACATCAAAACCTAGAATTTCACAAGACGCATAATCTTTGTCTACACACATTGAAGATTTATTGCCTCCTTTGCCAACTAAAATAGAAAAAGAATGTCTACACAATTATAAAAAATTACATATAAATACCTTAAGCTTTTCTTGGCACATTGTATTGCAAATATATTGCAAATATGACGACTTTACTTTCTAAAATCAAATGATATGTTACGTATTTATTGACATTTTCTTCTGAATTCAATTATTAAAAGACGCCTTTATCTTTTTTTCTGAAATTGAAAAAAAAATCAGCCTTTAGTTGTCATTTAAGAGCTTTAAAGTTTTCCTTTTATAACAAACTGAATGCCTACGTTTCAAATAGATCGTGCAAGTACGTGAAACGTAAAATTTCTGGCATGTGTAACTTATTTCCATCTTTTATTAATCCAAAGAATACGTTATATTCGTTTGATTCTGCTAAATGCTGAACTTTACACTGTGTTGTTAATTTTAATCACTTTCTACTATTAACACATCACAATCAAATTTAAAAGGTAGCACCATACAAAAGTGCTAAAATTTTATCAAAAATTTAATTTATAACTTTTTTAATACTATTAAATGCCCTTTTTCTAATGGTGCAAAAATATTTTCAGTACACCAAATAATAAATGAGCTATGGTGATGATTAAAAAATCAAAGCGCTAAAGCGCAAAAAGGCAGAGCTAAATCTAAGCACTAAAATAGAGAACGATCTGTTTTCACCAACTTGAAACATATCAATTTTGTTCGTTTGCTACGTCCACTTAAACATTTGTTATGAAATCCGTTATTTGGCTCCACCCACTTGAATATATATGACGTATTGATTAAATTAAAGGTAAAAGGTCAACAATGCTTAATAAGTGTATCGATATGTGAAATGTAGTGCACATTTATATCGTATATATTATAGAAGTATAAAGATGTATCTCTTAGTTAAGACAACCTGTTTAACATTTGAAACATTGAAACAATAATTATACACGATGAATATGGAAAGGTTAGAAGGTTAGTATTTTTTTCTTAACAATTAAGCAGTCGAGCCACAGGCGAGACAATGCTTAATTGTTAAGAAAAAATTACGACATTCTAACCTACTTAGAAGGCATATTTTACTTGAGACCTATTCGTTGATCCTAATAATCAGGAGTTTCATGGTCCATAATCTCATAGAAACAGGAAGAAATTTGACCTAAGCTTACTGTTTATAGAAAATGATTCTCATGGTTTTAATTCATTTTAATTAAACATTTCGTTGTGCACAGTTCAGTTTTCCATTTTTTTCTAATTTCACTTATGGATATTATGTTTTGATTTCGTTTCACTATGGATTAAATATTTCAAATAGTGTGTTTTGGAGTATGATGTGTTACTTTTCTACAGTTAATCTTTGATTTAGGAGTTGATACTTTCGCTCTTACTTCTTTTGAAATTAATTACATTATTCATTTTTTTTCATATTATTCAAATATTTATTTTATTTATTTGTTAAAATTTAGTTTTATTTATTTGTATAAGATAGGTTTGTATATTTACTTTTGTCTATTTAGGGCACATCATTTCAGATCTCAAATTCGTTTGGTAATCTGTCTGCTGACCACTTGACAAATGACCCTTGACTAAGCAGGGTCTTTTGTTCAGACCTGCATTAAGCAAGTTATTAAGATGGTCAGTAGACAGAATACTTAACCGATTGGTCGAGAAGTAAAATATGCCTTATCTATAATATATCCTCTGGTAGGAATATTGCCTGGCCGATTTACCCTGTCTAGACGATAACTACATAGAGCTCTGCTCAATCAAAACAAATGCACATGTAATTTAAGCTGTCAATAAACCATGGAGATAGGTCTTATCTAAAGCAGCTGGAAAGTTTTATGACTGTTGACCAGTCATTTGAAGTGAAATAAGTTTACTGAATAAGATGGACAATCAATAGTGGAAACATCTGGTCAGTGAAGGAGGAGTCTTGCCCTTTACTGTTAACAACTGACCTGAGATAAGGTCAATTTGATGTAATATTTCCTGCAAATTCTGAATCAAGTTTAGGGGTTTGTGCATGCTGGGCTATATTTAATGTTTGTGTGGATGGAACTAAGGTTTATAGGTCAAATAAATGTTGATTTATGATGATCTAAGAAACCTACAGTGCTCCCATGGTAGAAACATGCCATTTGATCTAGAAGTAGGAAATTGATATTTTTGGGGTTTTTCCACTTTCATTTTTTCTAGAGAAAAGTAAAGTTTAAAATTTAGCTCCCACATGAGTACCCCAATGTGGCTGGTTTTTGGAAATGTTATATCAATGTATATTATCAACAAAACCGTGTCTCAGATTTTAGATTAAAGCTTTAGAAAATATTTTATGGCACACTGAATAGAGTGACCCCTTATGCATTTAACCCATGTACACATAATATGACTTTATTGGAGTATGGAATGTGATAGAAAAATTCTGAAACCCGGTTTTGGAGGTCATGCTGTGTTGATTCAGATTAAATAAATGTTAAAGAGATATGTGTAATGCTAGGAGAGCAAACATTTTAGTCAGTTGTGTTGAAATTTTGAATTTTGAACAGTAATTCCATCTGTAATATATTGCAGTTTATT
Organism: Arcuatula senhousia; assembly: GCA_963971305.1. Taxonomy (NCBI): domain Eukaryota; kingdom Metazoa; phylum Mollusca; class Bivalvia; order Mytilida; family Mytilidae; genus Arcuatula; species Arcuatula senhousia. The sequence goes on from OZ020306.1 coordinate 14,025,725, forward strand.
TATATATGTATCATCATAAAGGGTTACATTTCTTCTTTCTAATGATGTCTCATGTATTAAAATTGGTAAAATAATAAGAAAATTATGCAAGTTTAAAGTGTGATGGTCGGACTAAAACAACCTTTGTATGGTGCTACCTTAATTAAGCAGATTTAAAGGGACTTCGTAATAGTAATTACATGATGATGCGGTGTGTCAGTGATCTAAAGTTGGCCAGCTATAAGACATAAACAATTATTTTAACATTTAAGGTAGTACAGTTGTCTAACACTGATCATTGATCTGAGCATGTTACCAAATTTAAGCGAAGGCAAAACATCGCTATTTATCTGTACAAAAATTGTTTCTATCATAAATTATTTGAGAAAAAATAAGTTTGAAACAAAACCTAACTGTTATAATCATTTTATAACATTTCCCGTACTTTTTTTCAAGGGAGATAATTTGTTTGAAATGTGTAGGTAAAATTCCGTTTTCCAATTTATTTTTAGAAATTGAACGGTGACCCCAATATTTTATACTTTAATTTTAATGAAATAACCAAAATTTGTGTTTTGACAAAATTTAACAAAAATCTATCACGTGAAATTTGAAAAAAATAATATCAATCATTTCCCCTATATAATCTATATGCAAATAGCCAAAATTAGAACTGTTTTTGAACAGTTTTTACAAAATTAAGCACGGTCGCCTATTACTTTTATTTTTCAAACATATGCACTTAGATACTTCTAATGACAAAATTTTAGAAAATTCTATCCTACCGATTTTCAACTATTGTACTACCTTAAAGGGAAAGTTCACAAAAAAATGAAAATTTGTCATATGATTTGTAATGCATTATCTAATTATGCTATATCATTTAAACTTTTATATTCAATTTAATAAGCTGACAAAAATGGAATTTTATTTTTTATCTTTTGGTTTCTGTCATTTTAAATTACACAAAACATCTGAATACCACAAAGTCTCCTTTTGACAGTGACCCACCATTTACCTAATTAGTGAATTGCCAATATAATATAATATTTTTGTGTGCATCTATGTTATGGCATTTTAAATAAGTGATAGAAAATCCTTATTAAAATTAACAAAATTGAGTTATAATTAGTAATAATGATTTTTTGGTATAAAAATCAATTTAAATAAGTCATTTTTAATTTATCTAAGTCATGTTGTGATAAACTTGCATATAAATAACATTATTGTTTTAAATGCTAGAATGAAAATAAAATCATCTAGTACATAAAACTTTGTTTCTGAAAGTTTGTATATTAGGTTTTGACACCTGTATGTATTGATAATTAGAATTTCCTGTTTATTTCACCCCAAGTCAGCTGTGACTAATTACATTTATGTTTACCTAACCATTACACAGGTACCTGCTGAGAGACAATGACAATAAATTCACATTAATTAATAGTTTTAGTAAACCCAGTGGGGGATTAGAAAAAGGATGACCTGTAATTTACATGATTATGTCACAATTATTTTCAATGAAATTTATGGCTTACATTTAAATACACAACTTCTTTCTTAATAGTAAAAAAAATAATATTTTTTTGTATTATTGAATTTTAATTTTAATTAATTGATTATAAAGTTCAATTTAAAAGAAAAAAGATAATAGATTAATAAAATGTTTTTTAAACAGATTTTTATATAGAAAGTAATTTGAAAATATTAAATGATCTTGTTGACTTTTGATTATTTTAATTATTTTGTTGGCTATTGGATGTACCACATGATCACTTAAACGTTTGAACTTATATGATTTTTTGCTACTCAGTAGAAATTCTGATTAACTGAAGTAGTCCCCTAATGTAGAGTAGGGGTCTATTTCAAATAAATAATCCCCAATATCTTTGTTATAAGTTAAGATATGAGAGAAAAAAATTGCACACTGTTATAAAACATTGTTCTGAACAATTTAAGACCATATGTCAAAAATCGTGAACTTACCCTTTAAGGGACAATTCATGTAACTCCTTAAAGGTTCATTTTATAACTTCAATCATACTATGTTTTTGGAAAGCAATATTTAAGTGCAAGGTTTGGTCTAGCTTTTAAGGATGCTGTAAAAATAACTAAGGGGAATAAGTGCTAAAAGGAATGATCATTGAACTTTGACATTGTGTAATATTGTGCTATATACATGTAGTATGCATTTTAAAAAAATATCTTTTTCGGTTTTCAAGATGTTGAATTAGATTAGTTCAAAATTCAACAAAGGGCCAAACCTCCTACATGGGTGGTTATATATTCAAATTTTCAGGGCAGATAGACCTTGAATCGCTTAAGACTAAAGCTTCCAATAAAAATTTAGATTTCTGTCACTTTTCGTTTCAATTACAAAAAAAATCCAAATAAGTCTATATTCTATATTTAGCAACAACAGTCATGTTTTTCAACAGATTAAAATTCCGAACTGTTTTCTACCACACATGCAAATGAACAACTATTCCAAGTTTGATTGAAAATTGCCAATTGAAATTATGGTGCCAGAGGAGATAACGATTATGATATGAGAGTAGGCTGTAAAATTGGTAAATTTTGCCGTTCTAAATGGAAATACTACTAAAAAGAATATGTTATCCTTAACAATATTCCATTTTTATTTCATGAATATCTTTTATAGTTTTCAAGATATTAAGCTTATTAAGAGGCTCCCAGGAGCCTGAATCGCTCACCTGAACTACACAGATACACATTTTTGTAGATTATAATGTGCTTAACCATATGCAATATCAATTTCTGCAATATCGTTGTTGCAATTTTCAAGATATAGGGCAACATAAGTGAAAAATTTGGTAAAAATTACGAAAAAGAGCAATAACTCCCACATCAGAAGTCAGATCTTTTTCAAAATTTCAGTCCAGGGAGATCTTAATATGCTGATTACTTTTGATACTTGCACAATTTCGATGTCTGAAACCATTTTTGAGTTATTAGCAAAAAAATGCAATTTACCCCTATGGTTTTTTAGCAATGGTGGCCGTGTTTTTTGATGAATCAAAAATCTAAACGATAGCATTGTAGCATATTTGCTATTAAACAAGTGTGCAAAGTTTAATGCAGTTGGCCTTATGGTGTCAGGCAAGTCATTCTTCAGTAAATTACTATTTTCAGTGTGAGATGACCAGGTTGAGATGCAAGCACGTGCACCGATCTCACACTGGTCAATTAACCAATGATAAACGCCGGTACTGATATTGATCGATGATGTCGACCAATGAAATGCAATGTTATTTAAAACTTTCTGTTTTTAGAATGAAGCCACCTAAGGTTTCAGAATATAAAAATTAGATTTTTACGGAAGGTATAGTTACTTACACGCGTCCTTGGAAAATCGGCAATGATCTTTCACTCGTGATAGAATTTTTTGGGATCTTTTGGCTCGTTCCGCTGCGCTCCACTCACAAAAAGACTGAAAAATACTATCACTAGTGAAAGATTAGCCGGTCTTTTCCAATAACCTATCAATCAAAAAAGCACGTGAAGTCCGTGCAACTGCAAAGTCAAAATTCCATAGGTTGTATTCCGGTTTCATCTGGATTTTACATTTAGATTTTGGGATTTAATTGCACGATAAAAAATCCAGCAAAATTCTTCTTTTTTTTAAAGTTAACGAAAAAAATTCTTTAAATGTAAATGAAACTAATGATTCTCTATTGTTTAATTATCATTACTAGTATATCTTTGGTTAGGAGGAAATTTTGCTGAATGAAAAAGTTGTGTAGTCGACCCGGGTAGTCGATGTTGCTTTGAGATTCTGAAAACCGGTTTTGACAGTAGATTCATTTGGGTGGAGTTTGCCATCAATTATATTTTTAGTGGCGCATGGTCTAAATTTCTGAACAAGGCAAAAGACACTAAAATACTCTTAAATTTATCTTAAGTAAACTTTTCAAAAGTAAAAAGAATTGGATTGGATTGACGATAATTTAAACTACGCCTATATCGTGAAGAACGTATTATCGAATCCAGTTTAAACCGGAATACAACAATGAAGTTTATATACACTTTGCAGTTGCACGGACGCCACGTGCAATGTGATTGACAGGTGTAGATTTTAATGCGCCGACTATAATTAATCGAATTTTCAATATTTTCATGTAAATTACTAATTTATACTAAATTTTCGCGCCGAATATAACAATATGTTTATTTATAAGTATTAACTGTCAATGACTGTAATAATTTTTTGGTTTATATAAACAATAAACTATTTCTTTATTTTTAATGGTGCATATTTTACATGCGGATTATTGAATAATAGTTTATTGTTTATATAAACCAATAATGATTTTTGCGCTTGCTCAACAAATTTCTTTCTTCCTGTACAAAAATTTCCATTATAGTTAAAAACCATTCATAAATAAGAGTATGGGTTAACAGTTTCACATAAAAACATTTAAACGGACCTTGCGCTGTAGTTTAAACGAGAACATGAATATTCATTTCAGGTTAATGAGGCCACCTGACTTTGAAAATATCTGCTCATTAATTTTTTTTTATAATTTTATTGCCTTAAATATCAAAGAATGTGGATATCTTCCATATAAAATTAGAATAAAGATAGGTCATCAGGCTTGTTTTTCCCATATAACGGTTCAAAGTTTGAATAAATTACAATAGCTACTAAAGGAAATAACATATAAAATGCATTGAATCACTGCTCAAGAAAAAAATCTTATATTACAAATTTGATTTTATTGGATCACTTATTCAGAATTAATATTATTAAGCAAACTTTGGTAAAAGAGTGAGAAAATAGGGGGTCACCAACTTCGTTTTGAATCTGCATGTAGAATCCATTGTATTTTGATGGTCGTATTTTAAATTGATTATCTCCCTTGATATTTTCAAAACGATGATTTATTAAAGTGTAAGTTCGCGATTTTTGAGTTATTAGTTTATTTGATTTATTATAATGAGAGTAGGCATCATGCCGAGTATGGGCATTGAAAACGATATATTAAGAAAGATATTCGTAATTTCATTCCAATACACAAGACCATATGGGCGCATCCATGCTATGGACAATGATGAATTATGGGATAGCTCAATTGGAGATGTGACGTCACATCTCCAATGATAAATACATTAACCAATTGACGATATTTGTAACATAAGGCCGATGTTGTCGATCATAATAATGATTTGAAATATGAATAATTTGGCATTGATATTTTTTTTAATCCCGCGGTTTTTTTTTTTTATAGAAATAGCAAGATAATAGTTTACTTAAACCTTAAATTGTTTTAAAATAATTAATTATAATTCCAAATAGTAAATAGTCTGAAATATTTATTGACACAGTAGCCCTAGTTTTCAATCCTTTTTCAAAAATTTAAGACAATAAATTCAGTTCCTGATAAATACACAGGTGTCAATTAAAATCATTAACCTTTACGATCATTAACCATGGACGATCTGCCACGCCCCGTTGGTTAATTACAGGTATAATTGACAGATATCATAGATCAATTATGGTGCTCCTCCAATCAAAGATTTCCTTGCAGCACTCAACCCGCTTTAGACACACCCACCACAGCTCGATTTTAAGAATTTCGACCGGCACATCTTTTAATAATTTCTTAATCAGTATACGGTATAATTAATCAGCAGGTGTCAATATCACCTGTTCACTGTATTGACCAGCGTCAAGTTGATTCAATATTCAACATTCAACATTCAACATTCAAATTTTTTTTTTGTTAGTTCAACATTCAAAATTTTTCTTAGTTCAATATTGAAACAGATTTTGTTTCAACGTTCAACATTCAAAATTTTTTTACTTCAATATTGAAACAGATTTTGTTTCAACATTCAACATTCAAAATTTTTTTACTTCAATATTGAAACAGATTTTGTTTCAACATTCAACATTCAAAATTTTTTTACTTCAATATTGAAACAGATTTTGTTTCAACATTCAACATTCAAAATTTTTCTTACTTCAATATTGAAACAGATTCTGTTTCAACATTCAACATTCAAAATTTTTCTTACTTCAATATTGAAACAGATTTTGTTTCAACGTTCAACATTCAAAATTTTTCTAAGTTCAATATTGAAACAGATTTTGTTTCAACGTTCAACATTCAATTTTTTTTTACTTCAATATTGAAACAGATTTTGTTTCAACATTCAACATTCAAAATTGTTTTACTTCAATATTGAAACAGATTTTGTTTCAACATTCAACATTCAAAATTTTTTTACTTCAATATTGAAATAGATTTTGTTTCAACATTCAACATTCAAAATTTTTCTTACTTCAATATTGAAACAGATTTTGTTTCAACATTCAACATTCAAAATTTTTCTTACTTCAATATTGAAACAGATTCTGTTTCAACATTCAACATTCAAAATTTTTCTTACTTCAATATTGAAACAGATTTTGTTTCAACATTCAACATTCAAAATTTTTTTACTTCAATATTGAAACAGATTTTGTTTCAACATTCAACATTCAAAATTTTTTTACTTCAATATTGAAACAGATTTTGTTTCAACATTCAACATTCAAATTTTTTCTTACTTCAATATTGAAACAGATTCTGTTTCAACATTCAACTTTCAAAATTTTTCTTACTTCAATATTGAAACAGATTTTGTTTCAACATTCAAATTTTTTTTACTTCAATATTGAAACAGATTTTGTTTCAACATTGAAACAGATTCAATATTGAAACAGATTTTGTTTCAACATTCAAAATTTTTCTTACTTCAATATTGAAACAGATTTTGTTTCAACGTTCAACATTCAAAATTTTTTTTACTTCAATATTGAAACAGATTTTGTTTCAACATTGAAACAGATTCAATATTGAAACAGATTTTGTTTCAACATTCAAAATTTTTCTTACTTCAATATTGAAACAGATTTTGTTTCAACGTTCAACATTCAAAATTTTTTTACTTCAATATTGAAACAGATTTTATTTCAACATTCAACATTCAAAATTTTTCTTAGTTCAATATTGAAACAGATTTTGTTTCAACGTTCAACATTCAAAATTTTTTTACTTCAATATTGAAACAGATTTTGTTTCAACATTCAACATTCAAAATTTTTTTACTTCAATATTGAAACAGATTTTGTTTCAACATTCAACATTCAAAATTTTTTTACTTCAATATTGAAACAGATTTTGTTTCAACATTCAACATTCAAAATTTTTTTACTTCAATATTGAAACAGATTTTGTTTCAACATTCAACATTCAAAATTTTTTTACTTCAATATTGAAACAGATTTTGTTTCAACATTCAACATTCAAATTTTTTCTTACTTCAATATTGAAACAGATTCTGTTTCAACATTCAACATTCAAAATTTTTCTTACTTCAATATTGAAACAGATTTTGTTTCAACATTCAAAATTTTTCTTACTTCAATATTGAAACAGATTTTGTTTCAACGTTCAACATTCAAATTTTTTTTACTTCAATATTGAAACAGATTTTGTTTCAACATTGAAACAGATTCAATATTGAAACAGATTTTGTTTCAACATTCAAAATTTTTCTTACTTCAATATTGAAACAGATTTTGTTTCAACGTTCAACATTCAAAATTTTTTTACTTCAATATTGAAACAGATTTTGTTTCAACATTGAAACAGATTCAATATTGAAACAGATTTTGTTTCAACATTCAAAATTTTTCTTACTTCAATATTGAAACAGATTTTGTTTCAACGTTCAACATTCAAAATTTTTTTACTTCAATATTGAAACAGATTTTATTTCAACATTCAACATTCAAAATTTTTCTTAGTTCAATATTGAAACAGATTTTGTTTCAACGTTCAACATTCAAAATTTTTTTACTTCAATATTGAAACAGATTTTGTTTCAACATTCAACATTCAAAATTTTTTTACTTCAATATTGAAACAGATTTTGTTTCAACATTCAACATTCAAAATTTTTTTACTTCAATATTGAAACAGATTTTGTTTCAACATTCAACATTCAAAATTTTTCTTACTTCAATATTGAAACAGATTCTGTTTCAACATTCAACATTCAAAATTTTTTTACTTCAATATTGAAACAGATTTTGTTTCAACATTCAACATTCAAAATTTTTTTACTTCAATATTGAAACAGATTTTGTTTCAACATTCAACATTCAAAATTTTTCTTACTTCAATATTGAAACAGATTCAACATTCAAAATTTTTCTTACTTCAATATTGAAACAGATTTTGTTTCAACATTCAACATTCAAAATTTTTCTTACTTCAATATTGAAACAGATTTTGTTTCAACGTTCAACATTCTAAATGTTTTTACTTCAATATTGAAACAGATTTTGTTTCAACATTCAACATTCAAAATTTTTCTTACTTCAATATTGAAACAGATTTTGTTTCAACGTTCAACATTCAAAATTTTTCTAAGTTCAATATTGAAACAGATTTTGTTTCAACGTTCAACATTCAATTTTTTTTTACTTCAATATTGAAACAGATTTTGTTTCAACATTCAACATTCAAAATTGTTTTACTTCAATATTGAAACAGATTTTGTTTCAACATTCAACATTCAAAATTTTTTTACTTCAATATTGAAACAGATTTTGTTTCAACATTCAACATTCAAAATTTTTCTTACTTCAATATTGAAACAGATTTTGTTTCAACATTCAACATTCAAAATTTTTCTTACTTCAATATTGAAACAGATTCTGTTTCAACATTCAACATTCAAAATTTTTCTTACTTCAATATTGAAACAGATTTTGTTTCAACATTCAACATTCAAAATTTGTTTACTTCAATATTGAAACAGATTTTGTTTCAACATTCAACATTCAAAATTTTTTTACTTCAATATTGAAACAGATTTTGTTTCAACATTCAACATTCAAATTTTTTCTTACTTCAATATTGAAACAGATTCTGTTTCAACATTCAACATTCAAAATTTTTCTTACTTCAATATTGAAACAGATTTTGTTTCAACATTCAAAATTTTTCTTACTTCAATATTGAAACAGATTTTGTTTCAACATTCAAAATTTTTCTTACTTCAATATTGAAACAGATTTTGTTTCAACGTTCAACATTCAAAATTTTTTTACTTCAATATTGAAACAGATTTTGTTTCAACATTCAACATTCAAATTTTTTCTTACTTCAATATTGAAACAGATTTTGTTTCAACATTCAACATTAAAAAATTTTCTAAGTTCAATATTGAAACAGATTTTGTTTCAATGTTCAACATTCAATTTTTTTTTACTTCAATATTGAAACAGATTTTGTTTCAACATTCAACATTCAAAATTTTTCTTACTTCAATATTGAAACAGATTTTGTTTCAACGTTCAACATTCAAAATTTTTTTACTTCAATATTGAAACAGATTTTGTTTCAACATTCAACATTCAAAATTTTTCTTACCTCAATATTGAAACAGATTTTGTTTCAACGTTCAACATTAAAAATTTTTTTGCTTCAATATTGAAACAGATTTTGTTTCAACATTCAACATTCAAAATTTTTTTACTTCAATATTGAAACAGATTTTGTTTCAACATTCAACATTCAAATTTTTTTTACTTCAATATTGAAACAGATTTTGTTTCAACATTCAACATTCAAAATTTTTCTTACTTCAATATTGAAACAGATTCTGTTTCAACATTCAACATTCAAAATTTTTCTTACTTCAATATTGAAACAGATTTTGTTTCAACATTCAACATTCAAAATTTTTTTACTTCAATATTGAAACAGATTTTGTTTCAACATTCAACATTCAAAATTTTTTTAATTCAATATTGAAACAGATTTTGTTTCAACATTCAACATTCAAAATTTTTCTTACTTCAATATTGAAACAGATTTTGTTTCAACATTCAAAATTTTTTTACTTCAATATTGAAACAGATTTTGTTTCAACGTTCAACATTCAAAATTTTTTTACTTCAATATTGAAACAGATTTTGTTTCAACATTCAACATTCAAATTTTTTCTTACTTCAATATTGAAACAGATTTTGTTTCAACATTCAACATTAAAAATTTTTCTTACTTCAATATTGAAACAGATTTTGTTTCAACGTTCAACATTCAAATTTTTTTTACTTCAATATTGAAACAGATTTTGTTTCAACATTCAACATTCAAAATTTTTCTTACTTCAATATTGAAACAGATTCTGTTTCAACATTCAACATTCAAAATTTTTCTTAGTTCAATATTGAAACAGATTTTGTTTCAACGTTCAACATTCAAAATTTTTTTACTTCAATATTGAAACAGATTTTGTTTCAACATTCAACATTCAAAATTTTTTTACTTCAATATTGAAACAGATTTTGTTTCAACATTCAACATTCAAAATTTTTTTACTTCAATATTGAAACAGATTTTGTTTCAACATTCAACATTCAAAATTTTTCTTACTTCAATATTGAAACAGATTCTGTTTCAACATTCAACATTCAAAATTTTTCTTACTTCAATATTGAAACAGATTTTGTTTCAACGTTCAACATTCAAAATTTTTCTAAGTTCAATATTGAAACAGATTTTGTTTCAACGTTCAACATTCAATTTTTTTTTACTTCAATATTGAAACAGATTTTGTTTCAACATTCAACATTCAAAATTGTTTTACTTTAATATTGAAACAGATTTTGTTTCAACATTCAACATTCAAAATTTTTTTACTTCAATATTGAAACAGATTTTGTTTCAACATTCAACATTCAAAATTTTTCTTACTTCAATATTGAAACAGATTTTGTTTCAACATTCAACATTCAAAATTTTTCTTACTTCAATATTGAAACAGATTCTGTTTCAACATTCAACATTCAAAATTTTTCTTACTTCAATATTGAAACAGATTTTGTTTCAACATTCAACGTTCAAAATTTTTTTACTTCAATATTGAAACAGATTTTGTTTCAACATTCAACATTCAAAATTTTTTTACTTCAATATTGAAACAGATTTTGTTTCAACATTCAACATTCAAATTTTTTCTTACTTCAATATTGAAACAGATTCTGTTTCAACATTCAACATTCAAAATTTTTCTTACTTCAATATTGAAACAGATTTTGTTTCAACATTCAAAATTTTTCTTACTTCAATATTGAAACAGATTTTGTTTCAACGTTCAACATTCAAAATTTTTTTACTTCAATATTGAAACAGATTTTGTTTCAACATTGAAACAGATTCAATATTGAAACAGATTTTGTTTCAACATTGAAACAGATTCAATATTGAAACAGATTTTGTTTCAACATTCAAAATTTTTCTTACTTCAATATTGAAACAGATTTTGTTTCAACGTTCAACATTCAAAATTTTTTTACTTCAATATTGAAACAGATTTTATTTCAACATTCAACATTCAAAATTTTTCTTAGTTCAATATTGAAACAGATTTTGTTTCAACGTTCAACATTCAAAATTTTTTTACTTCAATATTGAAACAGATTTTGTTTCAACATTCAACATTCAAAATTTTTTTACTTCAATATTGAAACAGATTTTGTTTCAACATTCAACATTCAAAATTTTTTTACTTCAATATTGAAACAGATTTTGTTTCAACATTCAACATTCAAAATTTTTCTTACTTCAATATTGAAACAGATTCTGTTTCAACATTCAACATTCAAAATTTTTTTACTTCAATATTGAAACAGATTTTGTTTCAACATTCAACATTCAAAATTTTTTTACTTCAATATTGAAACAGATTTTGTTTCAACATTCAACATTCAAAATTTTTCTTACTTCAATATTGAAACAGATTCTGTTTCAACATTCAACATTCAAAATTTTTCTTACTTCAATATTGAAACAGATTTTGTTTCAACATTCAACATTCAAAATTTTTCTTACTTCAATATTGAAACAGATTTTGTTTCAACGTTCAACATTCTAAATGTTTTTACTTCAATATTGAAACAGATTTTGTTTCAACATTCAACATTCAAAATTTTTCTTACTTCAATATTGAAACAGATTTTGTTTCAACGTTCAACATTCAAAATTTTTCTAAGTTCAATATTGAAACAGATTTTGTTTCAACGTTCAACATTCAATTTTTTTTTACTTCAATATTGAAACAGATTTTGTTTCAACATTCAACATTCAAAATTGTTTTACTTCAATATTGAAACAGATTTTGTTTCAACATTCAACATTCAAAATTTTTTTACTTCAATATTGAAACAGATTTTGTTTCAACATTCAACATTCAAAATTTTTCTTACTTCAATATTGAAACAGATTTTGTTTCAACATTCAACATTCAAAATTTTTCTTACTTCAATATTGAAACAGATTCTGTTTCAACATTCAACATTCAAAATTTTTCTTACTTCAATATTGAAACAGATTTTGTTTCAACATTCAACATTCAAAATTTTTTTACTTCAATATTGAAACAGATTTTGTTTCAACATTCAACATTCAAAATTTTTTTACTTCAATATTGAAACAGATTTTGTTTCAACATTCAACATTCAAATTTTTTCTTACTTCAATATTGAAACAGATTCTGTTTCAACATTCAACATTCAAAATTTTTCTTACTTCAATATTGAAACAGATTTTGTTTCAACATTCAAAATTTTTCTTACTTCAATATTGAAACAGATTTTGTTTCAACGTTCAACATTCAAATTTTTTTTACTTCAATATTGAAACAGATTTTGTTTCAACATTCAACATTCAAATTTTTTCTTACTTCAATATTGAAACAGATTTTGTTTCAACATTCAACATTAAAAATTTTTCTAAGTTCAATATTGAAACAGATTTTGTTTCAACGTTCAACATTCAATTTTTTTTTACTTCAATATTGAAACAGATTTTGTTTCAACATTCAACATTCAAAATTTTTCTTACTTCAATATTGAAACAGATTTTGTTTCAACGTTCAACATTCAAAATTTTTTTACTTCAATATTGAAACAGATTTTGTTTCAACATTCAACATTCAAAATTTTTCTTACCTCAATATTGAAACAGATTTTGTTTCAACGTTCAACATTAAAAATTTTTTTGCTTCAATATTGAAACAGATTTTGTTTCAACATTCAACATTCAAAATTTTTTTACTTCAATATTGAAACAGATTTTGTTTCAACATTCAACATTCAAATTTTTTTTACTTCAATATTGAAACAGATTTTGTTTCAACATTCAACATTCAAAATTTTTCTTACTTCAATATTGAAACAGATTCTGTTTCAACATTCAACATTCAAAATTTTTCTAACTTCATTCTTGAAACAGATTTTGTTTCAACATTCAACATTCAAATTTTTTTTACTTCAATATTGAAACAGATTTTGTTTCAACATTCAACATTCAAAATTTTTCTTACTTCAATATTGAAACAGATTTTGTTTCAACGTTCAACATTCAAAATTTTTTTACTTCAATATTGAAACAGATTTTATTTCAACATTCAACATTCAAAATTTTTCTTACTTCAATATTGAAACAGATTTTGTTTCAACGTTCAACATTAAAAATTTTTCTAAGTTCAATATTGAAACAGATTTTGTTTCAACGTTCAACATTCAAATTTTTTTTGCTTCAATATTGAAACAGATTTTGTTTCAACATTCAACATTCAAAATTGTTTTACTTCAATATTGAAACAGATTTTGTTTCAACATTCAACATTCAAAATTTTTCTTACTTCAATATTGAAACAGATTCTGTTTCAACATTCAACATTCAAAATTTTTCTAACTTCATTCTTGAAACAGATTTTGTTTCAACATTCAACATTCAAAATTTTTTTACTTCAATATTGAAACAGATTTTGTTTCAACATTCAACATTCAAAATTTTTCTTACTTCAATATTGAAACAGATTTTGTTTCAACGTTCAACATTCAAAATTTTTTTACTTCAATATTGAAACAGATTTTATTTCAACATTCAACATTCAAAATTTTTCTTACTTCAATATTGAAACAGATTTTGTTTCAACGTTCAACATTAAAAATTTTTCTAAGTTCAATATTGAAACAGATTTTGTTTCAACGTTCAACATTCAAATTTTTTTTGCTTCAATATTGAAACAGATTTTGTTTCAACATTCAACATTCAAAATTGTTTTACTTCAGTATTGAAACAGATTTTGTTTCAACATTCAACATTCAAAATTTTTCTTACTTCAATATTGAAACAGATTTTGTTTCAACATTCAACATTCAAAATTTTTCTTACTTCAATATTGAAACAGATTTTGTTTCAACATTCAACATTCAAAATTTTTCTTACTTCAATATTGAAACAGATTCTGTTTCAACATTCAACATTCAAAAATTTTCTTACTTCAATATTGAAACAGATTCTGTTTCAACATTCAACATTCAAAATTGTTTTACTTCAGTATTGAAACAGATTTTGTTTCAACATTCAACATTCAAAATTTTTCTTACTTCAATATTGAAACAGATTTTGTTTCAACATTCAACATTCAAAATTTTTCTTACTTCAATATTGAAACAGATTTTGTTTCAACATTCAACATTCAAAATTTTTCTTACTTCAATATTGAAACAGATTTTGTTTCAACATTCAACATTCAAAATTTTTCTTACTTCAATATTGAAACAGATTCTGTTTCAACATTCAACATTCAAAAATTTTCTTACTTCAATATTGAAACAGATTCTGTTTCAACATTCAACATTCAAAATTTTTTTACTTCAATATTGAAACAGATTTTGTTTCAACATTCAACATTCAAAATTTTTTTACTTCAATATTGAAACAGATTTTGTTTCAACATTCAACATTCAAAATTTTTCTTACTTCAATATTGAAACAGATTCTGTTTCAACATTCAACATTCAAAATTTTTCTTACTTCAATATTGAAACAGATTTTGTTTCAACATTCAACATTCAAATTTTTTCTTACTTCAATATTGAAACAGATTTTGTTTCAACGTTCAACATTCTAAATGTTTTTACTTCAATATTGAAACAGATTTTGTTTCAACATTCAACATTCAAAATTTTTCTTACTTCAATATTGAAACAGATTTTGTTTCAACGTTCAACATTAAAAATTTTTCTAAGTTCAATATTGAAACAGATTTTGTTTCAACGTTCAACATTCAAATTTTTTTTTACTTCAATATTGAAACAGATTTTGTTTCAACATTCAACATTCAAAATTGTTTTACTTCAATATTGAAACAGATTTTGTTTCAACATTCAACATTCAAAATTTTTTTACTTCAATATTGAAACAGATTTTGTTTCAACATTCAACATTCAAAATTTTTCTTACTTCAATATTGAAACAGATTCTGATTCAACATTCAACATTCAAAATTTTTCTTACTTCAATATTGAAACAGATTTTGTTTCAACATTCAACATTCAAAATTTTTTTACTTCAATATTGAAACAGATTTTGTTTCAACATTCAACATTCAAAATTTTTTTACTTCAATATTGAAACAGATTTTGTTTCAACATTCAACATTCAAAATTTTTCTTACTTCAATATTGAAACAGATTCTGTTTCAACATTCAACATTCAAAATTTTTCTTACTTCAATATTGAAACAGATTTTGTTTCAACATTCAACATTCAAAATTTTTTTACTTCAATATTGAAACAGATTTTCTTTCAACGTTCAACATTCAAATTTTTTTTGCTTCAATATTGAAACAGATTTTGTTTCAACATTCAACATTCAAAATTGTTTTACTTCAATATTGAAACAGATTTTGTTTCAACATTCAACATTCAAATTTTTTTTGCTTCAATATTGAAACAGATTTTGTTTCAACATTCAACATTCAAAATTGTTTTACTTCAATATTGAAACAGATTTTGTTTCAACATTCAACATTCAAATTTTTTTTACTTCAATATTGAAACAGATTTTGTTTCAACATTCAACATTCAAAATTTTTCTTACTTCAATATTGAAACAGATTTTGTTTCAACATTCAACATTCAAAATTTTTCTTTCTTCAATATTGAAACAGATTATGTTTCAACATTCAACATTCAAAATTTTTCTTACTTCAATATTGAAACAGAATTTGTTTCAACATTCAACATTCAAAATTTTTTTACTTCAATATTGAAACAGATTTTGTTTCAACATTCAACATTCAAAATTTTTTTACTTCAATATTGAAACAGATTTTGTTTCAACATTCAACATTCAAAATTTTTCTTACTTCAATATTGAAACAGATTTTGTGTCAACATTCAACATTCAAAATTTTTTTACTTCAATATTGAAACAGATTTTGTTTCAACATTCAACATTCAAAATTTTTTTACTTCAATATTGAAACAGATTTTGTTTCAACATTCAACATTCAAAATTGTTCTTACTTCAATATTGAAACAGATAATAACAATAATAAAAAGAATAATAAGAAACGGGGTAAAAGCAATAAGTCGCCAAAACTTTGTTTTGGGCGACATAATAAGAACTGAGCAAAAACAACACGTCTCCAAACTTCGTTTGGGAGACATAAATATTTTTAAGCCCTATTATCAAAATCAATTATGGTATTATAAAACAAGAGGCTCCCAGGAGCCTGAATCGCTCACCTGAACTACACAGACACATATATTTTGTAGATATTATTGTGCATAACAATATGGGATTTAAATTTCTGAAATATCTTGGTTAGTTTTCAAGATATTGGGCTTTATAAATGCAAAATTTGGCAAAAATTAGGAAAAAGGGCAATAACTCCCACATCAGCAGTCAGATCTTTTCCAAAATTTCAGCACAGGTAGATCTTAATATGCTGATCTTTTTTTATTCATGCACAATTTTGATATCTGAAACCATTTTTGAGTTATTAGCCAAAAAATGCAATTTACCCCTATGTTCTATTTTTAGCCATGGGGGCCATGTTTTTTGACAAATCAAAAATCTGAACAATAGAGTTGTAGCATATAAGCTATTCAACAAGTGTGCCAAGTTAAAATGCAGTTGGTCTTACGGTGTAAGACAAGTTAATCTTTGAAATTCAGGGAAAAGGTAATGAAAAATGGTAAATTTTGTTGTTTTAAGGACAATAACTCCTACAAGAAATGGTCCTACAGCTTTGATCTAAAATACATGAAATGTAGATCTTAATGTGCTTGATCATATAATTATGAAATTTAAATTTTTGAAATATCTTGTATAGTTTTCAAGATATATGGCTAAACAAGTGAAAAATGTTGAAAAAAAAAACAGAAAAAGGGCAATAACTCTTACATCAGTTGTTGGATCTTCTTGAAACTAGATCTTGAGATGCTGATCACTTTTGTCTCCCATCAGAATTTTGATATCTGTAACCATTTTTGGGTTATTAGCAAAAAACTGCAATTTACACCTATGTTCTATTTTTAGCCATGGCAGCCATATTTTTTGACGAATCAAAAATCCGAACGATATAATTGTAGCATATATGCTATTAAACAACAGTGCCAAGTTTGGTTAAAGTTGGATATATGGTGTCAGACAAGTTAATCTTTGAAATTCAGGGGAAAAGTAATGAAAAACGGTACATTTTGACGCTTTAAGGGCCATAACTCCTAAAAGAAATGGTTCTACAGCTTTGACCTAATTACTTGAAATGTAGTTCTTGATGTGCTCAATCATATGCAATTTGAATTTTTAAAATATCTTGTATAGTTTTCAAGATATAGGGCTTAATAAGTGCAAAATTTTGAAAAATCCAGAAAAAGGGCAATAACTCCTACATCGGTTGTTGGATCTTCTTGAAAATTCCTGGGCAGGTAGATCTTGAGGTGCTGATCACTTTTACGTCAGCCAGAATTTTGATATCTGTTACCGTTTTTGAGTTATTTGCAAAAAACTGTAATTTGACCCCCCTGTTCTATTTTTAGCCATGGCGGCCATGTTTTTTTACGAATCAAAAATCCGAACGAAAATTTTGTACACATAATGCCACTAAACAACTGTACCAAGTTTGGTTCCAATTGGACTTATGGTGTCGGAAAAGTTAACGTTTGAAAAATTGTTTACAGACGACGACAGACGACGACAGACGACGACGACGGACGCCAAGTGATGGTAAAAGGTCACATGGACCTTCGGTCCAGGTGGGCTAAAAATGAACAAATTCTTCTCCAATGAACCGTTTACAGAACCAGGTTATCTGATAAAATAAAAAGTTATGAGGATTTGAACTTAGGGTAAATTATCCTGTCCCGTAATGAGATGCAAATTAGTGAATATTACATCACTAATGAGATATAAACAAAATATCAATTCGCTTTTGTATTCTTTATCAATCATTGAATACTATCCCATACTTTTGAACACTTAATGAATAAGTTGCGAGTAAAGCGACGAAAAAAAAACAGATCTGGAAAAGGAACTTTATTGCTTGTGTGTATTGATACTTCAATTAATAGGTTTTTTTGTGAACCGCCGGAAAAAACCATCTGCTAGCTTACCGAAAGGCTATCGTAGCTATAGCCGTGGCTAATCGCTAGCGATTACCCTGGCTAAAAATATTGACAACATATCCGTGTTATGTAACATAGTAACATAATGCCCTTCATGGGTTCTTTATCTTATTCTTACGGACATTTTCTATATTGCGACACATTTACTTTTTTCAAAAAAGTAATATATCGAAACAGCGACACAGCGACAATTTGTTTTGTCAAAATAGCGACATTTAAATGGATATTTTCAATTATGAAAAAGATGGCAAGTAATATGTAACACAAACAAGTAACACTAAGAAGACTGACCGATACATGACACAGACAACTAGATTTGTGGATAAAAAAAACTGACTTGACATAAAAAGAACTTGACATAAAAAGAATCTATGATATGGTATACACTTTTTTTTCAAAATTTACGAATGCAATTGCACGTTCAAATATATATGTACTTGAAACATTATCTTTGTTCCAAACTTTAATTATTTTTTTTTAAATTTATATTTATGTAAAAAGGGACAAAGTTAAGTTAAAAATACAATTAATTTTTTTTTATATTAAATATTTAGTCTTTGCGCATTTTCTTTAATGTCTTCCTGTAAATCTTATGTGGCTGTTTTTGGTGTTTGATTTCAAGAAAAATAAATTAAATGTATCGCTGTTTCGACTATTGAAATCAAATATCGCTGTTTTTATTGTCGCTATTTTAAAATGTCGCTAGTTTGATGAACCATGTTTAGGCATTATAACGGAGGTATAATAATAATATTCAACCTAGATCTGTTTGGCAACTCCTACATGTAAATGTATGTACCTACAAATCGGGGACACTTGAGTTCAATCTCCTGTTTCAATGCTAATTGCAGTTTTTGTATTGTCTTGTGAAAATGATTTGTCCACCCTTTTGGTGAGGTCATATATGTCTTCTGTATGTGGTGGCGTTTGCGGATTTGTGATATTGGAATGTTGCGTTGGTACTCGATCCTTTGCTTCTTATTTTTTTTATTTCTCGTTCAATACTGTTCTTCATGTTCTAGTTAACTGTGGCAAAATAAGTAATTTAGTAGGGAGTTTGTTTTTAATTAGACAGCTATAAATAAATCTTTCACTACAATGTTTAGAAGTGTTAAAATTCTGATGACATCACGTTAACGTTTGCTTATAATTGATTCAGTGTTTTGTACATACAATTTTAAGGAAAAAACAACGTTAGATCAAAACCATAAGCATAAAATATAATAAGTGGAAACCCGAAGTTTGTGTTGGTTGACACAGAATACATATGTTTTTGCCCTTTAAACCAGTTGATTTTACATGCTAGGACAAGAGTTTAAGAGGGGTTTAAGATAACTTAAAACTTACAATATATGAGAGATGGATACGGATAAGATGAATTGAAGGATTGGTCAATCTTTTCATAAAAAAATAATAAAAAAAATTCTAACAATAGCCTGTTATTTAAAAAAAAATGGACAGGGTAAAACAAATTAGCGGTAAATATGGCGTTTCAAAATGTTTTAGCTTGTAACAGTTGTCTTAAAATGATAGTTTTTTTTAGATTGGAGTGTTTTCATACGCATTAAGGATGAAAATCACAGCTACACGCAAGTTTAAGTGCACACTTTTTGTGGATTTTCTTCATTAATTTTCTCATATTCGAAAAAGCCAACTATGACCCAAAAAAAAGTGATTTCATAGAAAAAATAAAACAGTGAAGCGAAAGCTTAAGGTAACATTAATTGTTGTATAGTTGTAAATCAAAAGACAAAACTGTGGCAAAAAAGTGGTCTTTTACTTTGTCCGAGTGTATATAAAGAAAACAGCGCGATCGTATTTTCAACTGAGTCTCTGGTCTTAAACTAAATTAGTTTAATTTGATTTATTAGAAATTAATGATGAATATTCTCAGTGGATGAAAGTTATTGTTGTTAAAACCATATTCTTTAAGAAGCCATATTGAATTTCTACAAATTAAGTATTCTTGAAAAGACTTACGAGTACTGCCTTTCTGTTCAAATAATTTATTCTAAATGATTTTCGTTTACTCATAAAATTGTCTTTAAGGGGTGGGGATTTTAACACTTTGCCCTAATTTTCAACTGCTTATTGGATAAAGTCTGCGTCAATCAATTTTTATAAGAATTATTGCCTCCAGGTATATCCTTTTATCAGCAAAAGCAAACAAAAAGGTAAATTGTAAACGGGCTATATTGGAACGCTCTCTCGCCATATGTTGCTATTTATTTAAGCAATAAAACTATAGGCCTGTGACTTAAATGTTTCTAGTACACGTTACGTATACTTATTATGTGTGAAGTACATGTTTATTGAAAAGGATTCGCAGTCATATATTCTATCTATTCGAGAGCCATACATGAGGTCTATTCAAAAATGCTTAAAATAAATGAATTAATTAATAAATGTTTGTTTTTCTTCCTGTCGGTGATCTTTCATCCATTATCAGGACAGTAACACATTACAATAAATAAATAAAATTTTAATGTAAAATCAAGTTCTTGTATATAAATCAATGTAGTATTATAAAGAATAATACCGTACGTGCATAAGTGTAAAAACCTGACAAGGTTTTAGGGAAACAATCAATGTCATTATCTGATTTCCATTTATCCACCGCCGCAACGCGGAGCGAGGACATACAAAAACTGTCCTTCCGTCCGTCCGTCCGTCCATCCATCCTTCCATCACACTTTCTCTCTGTAACAGTTTTCTAAGCAACTGTTAATCATACGCTTGCCATATTTAGTATGCAGCTTCAGGTAGGGGTCCTGTATGGTGAGATGCGTTTTCAGGTCTGTCCCTCAACTTCTTCCTGTTAAACATAGATTTTTCCAGCTCAACGGGCCGGGACCTAAAATCTGTTCTTTTAGATGTGCATGTACTACTTATAATAACAAGGACAAGTATGTACTGTACATGTATGAATAATTTAGTGTAAAACAATTGTCCTTGTACAATAAGAAAAAAAATCAAGATGCTTTAGTTGCAACAGCAATTGTTAAGTGTAACTTTACATTGGAAAAATACAAATATTAAAATAAGGGAAAAACAATTTAATTAAGCAACCAGTTTAAATTAAAATCTAGACCGAAGAGCAATCAGTTTTTAGCTCACCTGGACCAAAGATCCATGTAAGCTATTGCCATCACTGGGCATCCGTCGTCGTCTGAAGTCGTCGTCATCTGTCGTCCGTTTACAATTTTCAAATGAAATGTAACTTAGTATGAATGATCCTCAGGGTGTCCTGCTCCAAATTTGTGTTTGGATTTTTGATACGTAAAAAAACATGGCCGCTGTTACTAAAAATAGACCAGAGGTTCAGACTACTGTTTTTGGCTTGTAAATCAAACAGTATAAGAAATAGATGAAATCTGATGCCACCCTACTGCTTCAGCATCAAATGTTCTACAAAAGTCACCATTTGGTCGAAGTTGTCAGATGATCCCTTATAGGGGTTACATGTTCATGTTTTTGGCTTATAGAATGAAAACTATTGCAGATAGAGAAAAGCTGTTGCTTGGTTTTAATGTTTAGCTCATTTAGCTTTACGAAAGCCTTCATAGGGTCAAAGTTGTCAGATGACCCCTTATAGGGGTTACGGCCAACAATAGTGTTTTGGCATATAGGATAAACTATAACAGATAGAGAAAAGCTGTTGCTTGCTTAAATGCTCAGCTCAATTAGCTCTACAAAAGCCTTCACAGGGTCGAAGTTGTCAGAGGTTACGGCTCCTAAAATATCATGTTCTTGGCCTACAGAATGAAAACTATTGCTGAAAGAGAAAAGCTGTTGCTTACTTAAATGTTCAGCTTATTTAGCGCTACAAAAGTTTCTGTAGGGTCGAAGTTGTCAGATGACCCCTTATAGGGTTACGTCCCCTTAAAGGTGAAAAATAGTGTTTTTGGCCTATAGAATGAAAACTATTGCAGATAGAGAAAAACTGTTGCTTGCTTAAACATTAAGCTCATTTAGCTCTACAGAAGTCTTCATAGGTTAGAAGTTGGCAGATGATCTCTTAAAGGGGTTATGGCCCTTTAAAGGTGATAAATAGTTTTTATTGCTTATTCAATGAAAACTTTTGCAGATAGAGAAAAGCTTTTACTTGCTTAAACATTCAGCTCCATTAGATCTACAAAAGTCTTCATAGGGTTGGCATCAAGACCAGGTGAGCGATTCAGGCTCCTGGGAGCCTCTTGTTTGACGCTCATCTTGCCAAAGGCCAGATGAGTTTATGCCATTACTATGCGTCCGTCGTCGTCCGTCAACAGTTAACAATTTCAAAAATCTTCCCTGAAACCACTAAACTAATTTAACTGAAACTTTGCAGGAATTATATACTTACTAATTTTATTCAGTCTAAAATCCATTACAGAGGATCTTCATCTATCAAATAGCATAACCAAATTAACCGTTTTATACCAGTTTTACTAGTTTTAGGTATATGTATTTTGCACTATAGGATGACAATTATAGCAAATAGAGAAAACTGTTGCCTGCTTAAACGCTCTACAAAATCTCCAATGGGTGGAAGTCAGATGGACCCTTATAGGACATATCGCCTTTTTAAACGTTAATAAAGCGGTTTCCATGATTTCCCCCATAGAATAAAAGCTATTGCAGATATAGAAAAGCTGTAGCTTGTCTAAACCTTCAGCTTATTTTAAGCTCTACAAAAGTCTCTTTCTAATTTAAATTGTCAGATGACCCCATATAGAAAAGACCCTTATAGCCCTTAGGAACAAGTAAGAAAGTCAGGCTCCCGGAAGCCACTTGTTTATGTTTATTACATGTATAAGCATATTTCACAGATAAAATAATAATGAACCAAGAATGATATGTTCGTGGTGATATACTTTTTGAAACAATAATTACAGTTTAAATATAGGAAAAGGAATAAGAATAAGAATACGAATAAGTAATATTTTCAACTAGAAATAAGGAATAACAAAATAAGGTATAAAATAAGCAGCAAAGTTCCCTGTCTAAAATATCAATATCGAATATGTTACAAAATGTACCAGTTCTCACTTCCTTATCGGATATTCGTTAGAGGCATATCTTAAAACAAGGAGCGAAATGTGGAATGTCGAATACGTAACCATTTCCTAATTCAAAATCTGAATGTCCAATAAGTAACTGGTTCCTTATTTGATATTCATCAGAGGCATATCTTAAACATGGACTAAAATGTGGAACCAGTTCATTCTGGAATAAGGAAATCAGGAAGAGCGTGAGTTTAAATATGAAACCGATAACTTTAACTAAATTAAAATGTAGACCAAACAGTAATCCGTTCATGAACGCATGTTAAAAGCATATTTATCACAGTGTATAACCGGACAGTACGCGATCACGGAAGTTGATCACTGTCCGGTGGATGAATCCTAGTTGTATGTTATTTTTCTCCAAAATTTTTGTGGTTTTTAGTGTGTATGAACACTCTATAATATCGATTAGGAACAAAGGTAAGTTGAATTTATACCTTGCTCATTTATGGAACTTTTTAACGTTTCTTTTTGTATTCTTGACAATTCAAAATGTTAAAAAATTTCAATTGATCATCAGTGTTTGAACATTTTTTCCTTCACCGCTTAGCACATATTTGGAATTTACACACATACTGCAATGATTTGATTAATATTTTTATTATTATCTCAAAGGGCAGTTGATAGACTCTCTACATTGACAATGATAGTTAAGATAAAATAAACAATTTTGTTTAAAACATCAAGTTTTGTAGTTTTGGCATTATCGTTTACTGTCCGATTAATTGGTCGTTTATTTTTTGTGGGTGTCCGATTAATTGCCTGCTTTGAATCCTCAGGGTTTGAATAAAAAAGTTATAATTTCAAATTACATGACGTATTCCACATTCCTTTTTTATATTCTACAGGTGCTTATTCAAAGGCTTATGAATATATTTTCATATTTTTATGATAATCTATTTCGTTGTGTGTTTGGTTTATTTATTTATTGTACAGAATAAATGTGGGAGCTCAAAATAGTCTCTACTGTTGGATTCGAAAAAAATAAATGAAGCAGTGTTCATAACAAAATGGAAATCCATTCAACAAGATGATAAAAGAAAGGGCGATTAACAGATATGAGTACATTTAAAACCCTGGGCCTACTTTTTGCATGTCACTTGCATTGTGTAATGACTTATTAATGCAAATGTCAAAATGGTTCATAAGGAGCTTTCCATTGACTGGAATTTTATAAAACAAATTTTCTTATCACATTGGACAGCCAGTGTACTGAGATATTTGAGTCATTCAATGTTCATTTACTTGTATTCATTAACGAACAACGTGCTCAAAACAGTAAAAGTCTCGTTAAGATGTGCAAACAATTTAGATCAGATCATGGACGTAATGGAGCTGCCAACTGTTGGTAAATCCATTTTTCATATTAATAATCATAATAATAAAAAGCTGAACAATGATTTAAGTTGGTTTAAGAAATTTGGTAAGCCTTAGCGACTGTGATTGCAGATTATCACGAAAGGTTTATTAACAGCCTCGAGTCTATAAACTCCCTTATAAACGGAACTATGCTGGCTATGGTTAATGCTGGAAATCAGATGACAGTATTTATTTCCTGTTTTCTTCAATTAAAAATCGTACACCGTAAATTTATTGGACTGCCTTAATATGCGTTAATCATTGCTGGTTAGTTGATTTTTTTTACATCAGCCGATTGATGATTCTCAGCTAGCTGTCAGTAACAGTGAGTGTTCGATAGAGAGTTCCTTTACCGTCCTTTTGTTTGTTCTTGTTTTTTGTCTTATGTTCTCTCTAGTGGAATTGGACTTTGATCGATTTGATTTTTATTGTGTTAAGTTTTTGTGCTTTGTCTTGGAATATTGATAGGGAAAGGTTGTGCCAAAAAACTAGTTTAACCCCGCCACATATTACATGTGCCTGTCCTAAGCCAGGAATCTTTGACAAAGCTTTCGTTTGTACTTGTATTTTTGATGTTTTCTGTTCCTTGTTTAAGAAGGGGGTCTATCTGTGACTATTTCAGGGCTGGATTTGAATTATATGCATTTTATTTAGACCATGGACCAATTGCAGAACCGCGAGCAGTGCCAAATGGCCTCGTTGAAGGCTGCTGGCGGTTGTCCATTGTGGTTTTTGTAAATTCCGTTAAATTGTGGGTTGTGTCGCGTACACTTATTCCACATCTCATTATTTTCTATTGTATTCACATAGTCCATTAAAAATAAAAATTACAACAAAGTTACAGACACTACATTTTCCTATGTCTTACGCGTGTTTCGTCTATTCAAGACTCAGCAGGGGAGCTCTGTGACGCGTTGTAAAAGAGCTCTACCAAAAAATAAAAAATTCCAAACACAATACGAAGAGTGTTACCAAAAATATGATTTTTTAAAGATCAAACTATGTTTGGGATAGGGGAACTTTAGAGTTAAGACAATTTTAAACTTTAAACGCATGAAGCTTTAAACTCATGAAACGGATAAGTCATAGATTTGTTGTGTTCTAAACGTCTAACAACGAAAAATATCAAAGCAGAGTGGCATTAAAGCAGGAAATTTGGCAACGCTGTAAATATGCATAGTTCAACGAGTAATCGCTCGCCAGCAATGTTTAAATAAACCAATTGAAAGATAGACAAACCATAAATATTGGAAGTAAAGTACTTTAAACTTTAAAACGTTCGAACAGGGAAGCCAATCCAGCAATGTTCTAGGCTCTTACGATATCGACCTAGCATGCGTTAGTCTACTCCATTCCAAAACCATTAAAACTGACCGCGTTGTGTAATTCGATATGTGTCTTTAAAGAGAACACCTTCACCATTTGATTTTGTCCTTGGATTTATGTTAAGTTCATGCTTAGGCCGTATACACTAGGTTTTAGTTGGATGCCTTCATATCTCAATATTAAAAGACTTAGATAGATGAATAATGCTATGCCCATGTTAATCAATCAGTGCTGACTAAATCTAAATTCCTCTTAGATTTCAGCCAAATACTAGTATATATTTGCATGGAGCAGCACACTTGAAGTGGTGTGGCCACCTGAAGTTCATCTGATTTGAGCAATTTTGCCTGCGTCGCCGAAGGCGAAAGCAAGTCTAGTAGTCGGGTCACTCCGTCCGTCCGTCCGCACGTCGCGCTATGGGGTGCCTGTCTTGTGTAATCTGAATCTCAAAAACGAAACGCTAGATATTTTTTGAAATTGCAACACAGTGATTACAGATATATTGTAAATGTGCATCTCATCTTTTGGGGTCATTCTATAATTTCGTTGAGAAATTAGGGCAAAAAAGGGTCAAAAAGTGATTTTTAAATTTGTTTCCACAATTACTATTGTTCTAATTGACCATCTGCTATGAAACTTTACAGTAATGTTTCTTACTGTAAAAGGAAGGGTGGGGCTGATTTTGGGTGTCCCATCTTTTTCGTTTAGAAATTAGGGGCCATAAAGGGAGTAAAAAAGCTACTTTTTTATATGTTTCCACCATAACTTTTGTTCTGGTTGACCAAATGCTATGAAACTTTACAGTGATGTTACTAACCATAAAAGAAAAGGCATGGTTGATTTTGGGTGTCCTTTTTTTCGTTTAGAAATAAAGGCAAAAAGGGCCAAAAAAGCGACTATTTTATTTGTTTCCAAATTAACTTTTATTACGGTACATCAAATGCTATGAAACTTTACAGTAATGTTTAATACTTACAATAAAAGGAAGGGTGCGGCTGATTTTGGGTGTCCTTTTCTTGTTTGTTTAGGAACGAGGGGCCCAAAAGGGGCAAAAATGCAGCTTTTTATCTATGTTCCGATTTAGATTTTTTTTTACACGTTAATTTTTGTCATATATGGGATATAAAATGGAGGATACATTTTTTTCTTGACTCACCTTTTCTGTTAAGCAATAAAGGGGACAAAAGGGGGAAAATAGAAACTATTTTTTGTCTTATTATTTTGATAATGGGTGGCATGTGACAAAAATACTTTGTAAGTCCACCATAGGATGCAGTGTAAAAAAATATTGACTGTCCATATTTGGCCTAGAACGTACAGGGTTTAACATTTTCAGTGCGACGCAGGGCCAGACATCGATTGGTCTTGTTAAAGTTTCATTCTGTAGTAACAGATTGTCGATCATAACTATTTGTAACGAAAATGCGGCATATACATGTACTAGTATATAAAACCTTAGATAAATATTTTCATTTGGAAAGTTTGAAAAGTCAGCTAGATTTTAAGAGAAAGGCCAACTTTCCAAATCTGAAATTTTACCTACATGTATAATCCTTTTTATGTCCCCGCGACGAAATGTCGGGGGCATTAAGTTTTACTCATGTCCGTACGTCTGTCCGTACGAATTTCCGTCAAGCTTTTCTCAAGAACCGTACATGAGAATGATTTGAAACTTGGTAGGATGGTCCAGTATGACAAACTGTAAGTCCTTAGTGATTTTCATACCTGTCCGACATCTACTTCCTGTTTGGGACTTAGGCAAATGTGAAAATTTTCGTCAAGCTTGTCTCAGGAATCGTTCATGAGAATGATTTGAAACTTGGTAGGATGGTTTAATATGAAAAACTGTACCTCCTCAGCAATTTTGAGACCTGTAAGACATCTACTTCTTGTTTTGACTTAAGCTGGTGTGAAAATATGTGCACATGACTTTAAAAATTTCTGTCAAGCTTTTCGCAGAATGATTTGAAACTTTGAAAATTTTGAAATTTGATGTTTCAGTATCACAAACTTTATGTCCTAAGCAACTTTCAGCGGGGGCATCCGTGTCCTATGGACATATTCCTTCTTTATTTTTCCAAAAATTCCAATTACTTTATACAAATTCAAAGCTTAGATGAATGATCCCTGTTTATATTCGATAAGTTGCTTGAACTTAAGAGAAATTACAAAAATAGTTCTTTTGTAGTAAATCTCAATCCTCATGCAATTTTATTGCAATACTTTGTTTGGATAAGCTGCTACCTTTTATATTTGTTCCAGGTTTTTTTTAAATCAATTTGCTCAAGCTGTATACCGGGGCTGTAAGGATATTTGTCTTGTTATTGCTACATTCAACCTAACAATTAATCGGACAGATAGATAAAACTTTCTAACAATTAATGATTGTGTACAGTGGCAATTAGTCGGACAGAGACGGAGTGAGCAGTGCTCTTACAAATCCGAATATTATAAACAATCCAAACCATTTTCGTCAAATAATTTGACACCAAAGGATTTCCTATTTAAACAGCTTTAAATGGAGATGCAATGCACTATTTCAATGTAAGTGGTTCACTAATAATTTGTTGTTTCTTTCACTGCAATGAGTTTCCATTGTCAAAAATATCAATGATTAAACCACTTTTTTCGAAAATTAAAATGATCTACATTATATATTGATAATTTAAATAGTGATAAATAACAATGTAAACTAATTGTACGCTTCAATTTTTCTTAAAATTTAGTTTCGGCTGAATAAGGGCTTAAATTCATGGCCAAATCATACATTTTTATTAATTCAACTAGGATTTTACCACCGGACAGTGACCAACTTCCGTGATCGCTTACTGTCCGGTTATACACTGTGTTTATATATGATATAGGATATCAAGGGATTAGATTAGATTCTATTTTATTCCTTGAGGATATTCATTCACATATGATATTAATAGGATACGGGCTTTTTGAGTCATATTACTGGGACATGAGATATGTACACCCATTTTATGTACAGGGATATGAGATATTGGGAAATCACTTTCCGGACACCGGACATTTGATGAATATTTGTCTTAAAATGCAAGAGGCCTCGGGTAAGCGCTTGCCCCAGCTTGGAGGCCTCCTTGCGACTTTAAAATGATGAAGAACGGAAATTAAAAAGCGTTACTATGTAGGTCAGTTTCAACTTTGTAACGAAATATATCTTATTTATGCAGTTATATGTTCCTTTTTGGTTTGTTTTAATCAATTTACTGCATACCCGGTAACTATTTTTATTAAACGAGAACTGCGGCTTTGAAGTGGTTTTGACCCACTATCTCTGATTTCTCAGTGTTTCACATTAAACTATCAATGCTCATTACAATTCACTGTTTTAATCTTTAAATCTATTTTCCAATTAGTCAAGCAGATGCAAATGTGTTATCTTTATGGTATAATAATTTGAAAAATGTACACTTTTAACAGGTGAACATCAATATTGGGACATTTTTTTTCAAGATGACCACCATCTCTATCTTAATCTTAAACAAGTATTTTAAGAAAGAAGCAGAGGTACCAAAGGGTAACCGAATGTCAAAAGTCCAAAAGGGAAGAGACAAAACAAGTAAACACCAACAAGAACGGGAAAAACAGGCAACATGTAAAACATGGAAATACAAAAATCAATGAATATCAATCTACAGCGAGAACTCAAGTCGTAACGAGAGTGTACTTCAAACGATATTGAACCCAGATGTTGAATATTGTATACTGAACATACAGAATATCCAAAGCTGGGACAAATAAAACAATTACAAAGAACCGATAAAACACATTTAAAGTTATCCCAAAGCGGGGACAATATTAAAAAAAAATAGAACTCAAGTTGATTTTTTAACAGAAGACATCTAGCTTAAATTGTTTGGGACTCCTGTCATAGTTACAGCATGCAATTAGATACTTGCACTGATCTGGTGACACATAGGGACTAGCTAAACATATGTACTTCATACGAAAACCAACCCCTACAGTAGGTACAGATAAAAGTGTTACGCAAAACTATATATTTTTACATTCAAAATGTCTAATTCGGCTGGGAAAACAGGAAATATAACCATGAAAGTAAAAGCACGGTACAATTTGACTCATCGTCTTTAAGTAGTACACGAAATTTCAAACCAATCCGTTCAGTAGAAGCATTGTAGAAGGCAACAGAGAAACATGTTTGTACCGGAAGGAGAAACGAAAGACGAACACGGATTGCAATAAAGCACACTGTCTTACAAGTAAGTGGTATAATATCCCGTTATCAATTATAACAAAACTATTTTGTAATCAACGTGAAAGAAGCAGAGGTACCAATGGGGTATCCGAATGTCAAAAGTCCGAAAGAGCAGAGACAAAACCACTAAACACCAACAAGAACAGGACAAACACAGACAACATGTAAAACATGGAAACACAAAACAACTGAATATCAATCAACAACGCGAACTCCAGTCGAAACAAGAGTGAACTCAGGTGCTCCGGAAGAGTAAGCAGTTCCTGCTTGCTATAGCACACCCGTCGCGTTGCCAATAGTCCATTCAGCGTGTCAAATCCGGTAAAGGAAGACAAATCAACACCCTATGACAAACCAACATCTGCACTCATTTGAGAGATCGAAATCCCATTTTTGTCTACAAGTGCATGATGTCTTCCGTAAAATTTCTTGAGTGAAGACAGCAATCGAGGAGCAACATAACCCTGTGTGAGGAATTTTTGTGTCAGACGTGTCGCTCTGCCAAGGAAATCGATGTAAGTCCCGCACGCTGAAAACTACTTAAAACAAATCCACAACTTTCTGGTAGACATCATATACATGTATGTTCAACGTGAATCTGTTTCAATATTGAAGTAAGAAAAATTTTGAATGTTGAATGTTGAAACAAAATCTGTTTCAATATTGAAGTAAGAAAAATTTTGAATGTTGAACGTTGAAACAAAATCTGTTTCAATATTGAAGTAAGAAAAAATTTGAATGTTGAATGTTGAAACAAAATCTGTTTCAATATTGAAGTAAGAAAAAATTTGAATGTTGAATGTTGAAACAAAATCTGTTTCAATATTGAAGTAAGAAAAAATTTGAATGTTGAATGTTGAAACAAAATCTGTTTCAATATTGAAGTAAGAAAAAATTTGAATGTTGAATGTTGAAACAAAATCTGTTTCAATATTGAACTTAGAAAAATTTTGAATGTTGAACGTTGAAACAAAATCTGTTTCAATATTGAAGTAAGAAAAATTTTGAATGTTGAATGTTGAAACAGAATCTGTTTCAATATTGAAGTAAGAAAAATTTTGAATGTTGAAT
The DNA here is from genome assembly GCA_963971305.1 of Arcuatula senhousia. NCBI lineage: Eukaryota > Metazoa > Mollusca > Bivalvia > Mytilida > Mytilidae > Arcuatula > Arcuatula senhousia. Next base: position 14,057,257 of record OZ020306.1, read on the forward strand.
GTTGAAACAAAATCTGTTTCAATATTGAAGTAAGAAAAATTTTGAATGTTGAACGTTGAAACAAAATCTGTTTCAATATTGAACTAAGAAAAATTTTGAATGTTGAATGTTGAAACAAAATCTGTTTCAATATTGAAGTAACAAAATTTTGAATGTTGAACGTTGAAACAAAATCTGTTTCAATATTGAAGTAAGAAATATTTTGAATGTTGAATGTTGAAACAAAATCTGTTTCAATATTGAAGTAAGAAAAATTTTGAATGTTGAATGTTGAAACAAAATCTGTTTCAATATTGAAGTAAGAAAAATTTTGAATGTTGAATGTTGAAACAAAATCTGTTTCAATATTGAAGTAAAAAAATTTTGAATGTTGAACGTTGAAACAAAATCTGTTTCAATATTGAAGTAAGAAAAATTTTGAATGTTGAATGTTGAAACAAAATCTGTTTCAATATTGAAGTAAGAAAAAATTTGAATGTTGAATGTTGAAACAAAATCTGTTTCAATATTGAAGTAAGAAAAAATTTGAATGTTGAATGTTGAAACAAAATCTGTTTCAATATTGAAGTAAGAAAAAATTTGAATGTTGAATGTTGAAACAAAATCTGTTTCAATATTGAAGTAAGAAAAAATTTGAATGTTGAATGTTGAAACAAAATCTGTTTCAATATTGAAGTAAGAAAAAATTTGAATGTTGAATGTTGAAACAAAATCTGTTTCAATATTGAAGTAAAAAAAATTTTGAATGTTGAACGTTGAAACAAAATCTGTTTCAATATTGAAGTAAGAAAAATTTTGAATGTTGAATGTTGAAACAAAATCTGTTTCAATATTGAAGTAAGAAAAAATTTGAATGTTGAATGTTGAAACAAAATCTGTTTCAATATTGAAGTAAAAAAAATTTGAATGTTGAATGTTGAAACAAAATCTGTTTCAATATTGAACTAAGAAAAATTTTGAATGTTGAACTAACAAACAAAATTTGAATGTTGAATGTTGAATGTTGAATATTGAACCAACTTGACGCTGGTACTGTATTGACTACCTTTCTCTTACAATTATCAACCAGCCAAAGCGTGGTGCTACATCGTGCATGGTTTGTGTAATACTAGTACCCAAATTAAAAATGTGTTTAAAGAGTTTTAGTTCCCACTTTTTTTGCTTTTGAAGTGTTGGAAAAACAATTAATTTACTACATAATTATTTGCAAGACAAAAAAGATTCCTACAGTTTATTGTTTTTATATGTTTTTAATTAGAAAGATTATTTTATTAACATTTTCGCAATTCAATGTTCAAACGACACTGGCGGACCAAAGGGGTCGATTTATGTTAAAAGAAAGTGTTCTAGAACCCATTCCAACCAGGTAAATGTCAACTTCTAATACACAGGAAACAATATTAAACCCCTGTGGTGCCGATAGTTTGCACGGGGGTACTAAACATACACAGGAAACGGCAGGTGAACCCCTGTTGTGCCAGTGGTTTGTAGAAGGGAATAAGGTCTTATACACAGAAAACGATAAGTAAGCCCCTGTGGTGCGATGGTTTGCACGGAAGGACTAATTATCATAATATCACTTCAAACGAACCATGCAACGTAATCCTAGTAGGGTGTCAGGGAACCATGAATTTTAAACCGAATGTATAAAAGAAATAGTATTGGGCAATTCTACGTACTGAAAATTTAAATATATATTTTCCGAAAATGTCTGTACGGCCAATCAAAAAAAAAATATTTAAAAATTCTATATTTTTCTACGAATTAATTCTGAACTTAACATTGGTACCATTTTTAAACGTCTCACAATCAATCATTAGACTGACTTTTATTTTATCATTCCCGACTTAATTATAATTATTTCAAATTGTCCGTTGTGGTACACATCGGGTAAATACCACATGGGTATAGGATGCAACATTCAGGCTTTGAGCAGCGCCATCTTATACAAATCACGTGACCCTCCATGGATAGAATTTTTTACTTTCAAAAGCCAATTTTATCCTAACTATGCATATTTGAGCGCTAGGAATTTCACCAAAGTTATTTTTATATGATAGTCTTTCAATGTACATATTTTGAAAAAATCGCGAACTTACACTTTAAGTAAATATTCATATTTCTGTTTAGAAAATGTTGTTATATGTTTAACATTTCTTTGATGAACTCATTTAATATATTTGTTATGTATTTATTGATAAGCTAGTTTTTTTCTTTGCATATTTAGATGTGCTTGGTCACATGACACCTGTCCTCATTAACCTTAAATAATTCTGAACTTTCCGATAACCGGTGTACTACTCATTTTCTTTTATTAGGTAGTGTCTACATATACCTATGCATTCATAAAAAAACAATATATGTCGTAAATATTATCTGGATGTTTTAATGCATGAAATTAAAGGCTCATGTACTTTCGTTCCCGTGCAAGCTACAGAAACCAGTATTATTGACGATCATGTCATAGCAACCACAGCACTTCGAGCAGCCCCTACATACAATAAATTACCTACTATGTACTGGATACCTAAATTACACAAAAACCCATATAAATTCCGTTTTATTTCTGCATCAAGTAAATGTTCCTTAACCAATATTTCTAAAGTCTTGTCTCTTGCTTTAACTACAATGAAAGAATTTATCATCCGATACTGTGATAAAATTTTCGAAAATAGTGGAATAAATCATTTTTGGAGTGTTAAAAATTCTCTTGATGTTTTAGACAAACTTCGGGCATTTGAAAATACTTTTCAATCCGTAGACAGCTATGACTTTTCCACTTTATATACTAATCTACCTCACAATCTTATCAAAAAGAAATTTGAATATTTAATTAAATGGTGCTTTGACAAATCTAAAAGTGACTACATCTGTTCTAAAGTGTCACAAGTATTTAGTAAATCGTTTTTTAGTAACGAAACCCACAAAGGTTATGTTAATTGGACCGACATAGAAGTTATTACTGCATTAAACTTTCTTTTAGATAATATTTACATCCGGTTCGGTAAACAAATATATCGCCAAGTCATTGGTATTCCAATGGGAACCAATTGTGCTCCACTCATAGCTGATCTGTTTTTATATTGTTACGAATCACAGTTTATGGCCAAGCTACAAAAAGACCCAAACAAAAACCACCTTATCGAAACTTTTAACAATACATATAGGTACTTAGATGACATACTTGCTCTAAACAACCCCACATTCTCAAATTTTATAAATGATATATATCCTAAAGAATTAACCCTAAATAAAGCAAACTCAACCGACAGGAGATGTCCATTTCTAGATTTGGACTTAAGCATTATCAATGGTAGATTACACACTAAAGTATATGATAAACGGGATGACTTTTCATTCCCAATAGTTAATTTTCCGTTTCTTGAAGGAGACGTACCATTAGCTCCAGCTTACGGGGTATACATTTCACAATTAGTCAGGTGTGCTCGCATTTGCAGTGATGTGTCTGATTTTAATAATAAAAACCGTTTTATTACAGAAAAATTGCTAAAACAAGGTTACCGTTACCACAAATTAGTCAAATCTTTTACAAAATTTGCACATAAATATGGACATCTCATCGAAAAATTTGATTGTACACGTAGATTTCTGATTGTTAAAGGAATATCTCATCCTGACTTTTATAGCAATGTAGTTTATAAAGCACAAAAATTCAAAAACAACCTTATGGAAATTAAAAAACTGGCTTAAAAACCTTTTGAAAAAAGGATACGAATTCAATGTTTTAGTAAAATCTTTGCATTTGGTATGTTTTGGCAGAAATATTGATAGCTTGATAGTAACTTTAAAACCTTAAATTTTCACTTTGTATCCACTGTATTATTTATAAGCACCACAGCGATCAAGTATGTCGGTTCTGTATGGTGATACAACTCTTAATCATTCATTGTTTTGACGTGGGGTGTCGGATTTAGAACTGATGTATTTGATTCTTTTACATCAATCGATAAATGTTTCTTAGCTAGTTGTCAGTAACTTCGAGTGTTCTCAAGAGAGTTCCTCCTAGTCTTGTTGTTTTCGTACAGTATTTTGTCTTAGGTTCTCTCTTGTTGAATTGAACTTTTGTCGATTGAGTTTTACAGTGTGTTTTATATGTAGCTTTGTGCAAGCTTATCAATAGGGGGAAGGTTGGATCCAAAAAACTAGTTTAACCCCGCCACATTTTATATGTGCCTGTCCTAAGCCAGGAAACTTTGCCAAAGCCTTTGTTTGTCCTTGTCCTTGTCATTCTATGTTAACTGTTTTATGTCAAGAATTGAGTCTTTCGTTGATGATTTAGGGATTGGTTTTGATACTTTTGTATTGTATTATAAGTCTTGGGCCAATGCAAGACGGTAAGCAGTGACCTATGGTCATGTTGAAGACTGCTTGCTGTTTTCCGTTGTGATTTTTTGAATTGCTGTTTGTTTATGTTTGTTGTGTCGCGTACACTTATTCCACATCTCAATAACGTATATTCTAATAAAAATATGTTGTTGGCAAAAATTGAAGATAATATTTAATCAAATATAAAGCTGTTCTTATAAAAATATGTTTATGATTTTATCAAAAATTTAATATACATACTGTTATAGCCAGTTTAATTTTTTTTATTTTTGAATAAACATTTAAGGTTATCGTCTTTATTACATAAATAGAATAAATTGAATAAAAACTGTTTTATCTTAAATGTCATAATAAGTTCAAATTAATATTCATACTATTAACACTCTCAATTTACTATTTTTTTTAATTGACGAATCAAAATCGAGATACCATTTACCATCACAATTCCACATTTACCGTTCATATTTCCTATTCCCATCCCCATACACGATACTTTTCCCCATATTCCATTTACTATTCCCGATCCCCATTACCTAGCCCCCATATACCATATATTGGGAAGCTTTTACTATACAGGGACAGTACTTATTTGTGGTGTCAATACCTTGTTCTAATAATTTTTCAATAATTAAATGGTTTTTAGCTCACCTGACCCGAAGGGTCATCACTTTGCGTCCGTCGTCCGTCGTCCGTCCGTCGTCCGTTAGTTTTTTTCAAACATCATCTTCTCTGAAACTGCTTGGCCAAATGCAGCCAAACTTGATATGGTTGTTTCTTAGGGTATTGTGCAAAAAGTTTGAGTTGGAATTTTTGATACATCAAAAAACATGGCCACTGTTACTAAAAATAGAACAGGGGGGTCAAATACAGTTTTTTGCAAAAAACTCAAAAACGGCCACAGATATCAAAATTCTGGCTCAGAATAAAAGTGATCAGCACCTCAAGATCTACCTGCCCAGAAATTTTCAAAAAGATCCAACAACCGTTGTAGGAGTTATTGCCTCTTTCTGGATTTTTTTCAAAATTTTGCACTTATTTAGCCCCTTATCTTGAAAACTATACAAGATATTTTAAAAATTCAAATTGCATATGATTAAGCACGTCAAGATCTACGTTTCATGTAATTAAGTCAAAGTCATTTCTTTTAGGAGTTATGACCCTTAAAGCGTCAAAATTTAACATTTTTCATTACTTTTCCCCTGAATTTTAAAGATGAACTTGTCTGACACCATACATCCAACTTCAACCAAACTTAGCACATTTGCTAAATAGTATAATTGCTACAATTTTTGGGTCGGATTTTTGATTCGTCAAAAAATATGGCTGCCATGGCTAAAAATAGAACAAAGGGGTAAATTGCAGTTTTTTGCTTATTACTCAAAAATAGTTACAGATATCAAAATTCTGATAGGATACAAAAGTGATCAGCATCTCAAGATCTACCTGCTCTGAAATTTTCAAGAAGATCCAACAATCGACATAGGAGTTATTGCCCTTTTTCTGGATTTTTTTCAAAATTTGCACTTATTTAGCCCCATATCTTGAAAACTATACAAGATATTTTAAAAATTCAAATTGCATATGATTAAGCACGTCGGGATCTACATTTCATGTAATTAGGTCAAAGCTGTAGAACCATTTCTTTTAGGAGTTATGGCCCTTAAAGCGTCAAAATTTACCATTTTCCATTGTTTAATAGCTTATATGCTACAACTCTATTGTCAGATTTTTTATTCGTAAAAAAAACATGGCCACCATGGCTAAAAATAGAACACAGGGGTAAATTGCAGTTTTTTGCTTATAACTCAAAAATGGTTTCAGATATCAAAATTGTGCAAGAATCAAAAGTGATTGATCAGCATGTTAAGATTTACCTGTCCTGAAATTTCAAAAAAAGATCTGACTGGGTGATGTGGGAGCTATTGTTCTTTTTACTAATTTTCGCCAAATAAGCCCAATATCTTAAAAACTAACCAAGATATTTCAGAAATTTAAATCGCATATGGTTATGCACAATAATATCTACAAATATATGTATCTGTGTAGTTCAGGTGAGCGATTCAGGCTCTTGGGAGCCTCTTGTTATTATTAAAATCAGAAACACCACTGCAGATCCGAGCATATCTTCCTTACTGTGAAATGTAGACCCCGTACGACGGCGCTAGTGGAATGTCTCCTTCAAGAAAAGGGAAATTCATAATAGTGGAGGTAAAATCGCCACGTTTATCAAATACTTACTGGTGTGTAGTTTTATGTCAATAATACTTAAATCCAAATCTCAAAATAGACATATATCACCGTTAACGTTATATTTGTTCAAGGTTAATTCAGAAGGATAGATATCTGTTATAAAATAATGAAAATGAAGGATTATTGAGTGCAAGAATGTCGTCTTCATATCTAAAAGTATTATAGGTTCTGTTTGTTTGGGTCTATTTGTAATTTAGCCATAAATTGTGATTCTTTACAGTATAGGAAAAGGTCAGCTATAAGTAGCGCACAATGAGTACCCATAGGAATATCAATTATTTGGTGATAAAGTTTATCAAAAATTATGGAAATATTATTTAACAAATTATTTAGAGTACTAATAGTCGAGTTTATGTTACCTTTTTGAGTCTCTTTACTGAAAAGTGATTTACTAAATGAGTTTGAAACTCTAGAACAAATCAAACACCATTTAACCAAATATGCTAATTGCAATTTAATAAGATTATGCGGTAGTATATAAGAAGAAGTTACAAATACCAGAACGCGGGTATAAACGGTTAATTTGGATATGCTATATATCTACATCTCAAGGAGTAACCTCTCATCAGTAGCTTTTAAATCAAAACATTGGAAGGTCAAATCCAAACTGTTGAAAACGAAAAGTACTCAAAACCAAAACGTTCGAACAAGGAAACAAAATCCAGCACCGAGGATATCGACCATGTGCATTACAAAGAAAGAAACCTAGTGTTTTGAATAATTTTGAATTAAAAAAAACGGAAAATTCAGTGACAAAAATATAAGAAATTTTATGGTAAATCGTGTCGGACAAGTCTGACGAACAGGCTTGTGATTACCCTCGGGGATAAAATCGTAATATCATATATAAAATCCTTAAAGCCTCTTGTTTTGATTGGTAGAAAAAATACGAAGCGTGTTTTTTTAAGTTTTGAGTAATAATGCAAAAAATGCTGGATTTTGTTTCCTTGTTCGAACGTTTTGGTTTTGAGTACTTTTCGTTTTTGTGAATTTAAATTCTATTATGCTTGCTATTTCAATCGATTTCTGTTGGACTTAGAAAGCATTTATATTGATAAAAGCAACAAATATATATAAATTCATCTTACTAGTATTTTGGAATTTCAATAATTTCTCGTATTTTTTTTAAAGACAGATAAGTTGTGCAGAAGTTATAAGAAAAAAAACATTGATGCTTAATCTTTTTCTAAATTAGGTATTCTTAAAAGTATCTGAAAAATACAGATTTTCACAAATCTTAGAAAAAAACTATAGAGAGATTTTAATAGAAGAACATGTGTATTTTACCTTTTGATTCTTTATAAAAAGTAAAAAATGCATTTTCAACGCAAATTCTACATATATTCTGATTGTGAACTTTTATTTACATTATTGAGATTTAAAGTATCATTCCAAGGTTCTTCCTACCCTAGACATAGGTTGAATATCTTAGTAATAATTTGGTTCCCCAGTTTGGTATTTTTGGTTATACTGTTCCATGCTCTTCATATCCATACAGTGTTTGGCATTTTCAATATGTTTGGTAGAGCGCCTCTGATGAGTCTTGAATAGACGAAACGCGCGTCAGGCGTAGCAAAATTTATTGTCTGGAACTTGGTTGTCATTTGTATTTCGAACACACGTGAAGGTTAGCACTGCTGGTGGAGTTTAAATTCCCCGAGGTTAGCCCGCTCCGGCACCAACACTTTTGAGTTGGAGAATACATCAAAGCTTTAAATTATTCGTCTAAATTTCAAATTGTCTAAACCCTAAGGTTCTTCCTACCCCAGACATAGGTTGAATATCTTAGTGATAATTTGGTTCCCCAGTTTGGTATTTTTGGTTATACTGTTCTATGCTCTTCATATCCATACAGTGTTTGGCATTTTCAATATTTTTGGTAGAGCGCCTCTGATGAGTCTTGAATAGACGAAACGCGCGTCAGGCGTAGCAAAATTTATTGTCTGGAACTTTGTTGTCATTTGTATCCAGGACTGACTGTGGAAGTTTAACGTCGTGACTATACCTGGTACCCGGGCTTCTAGGACGAAATATCACCATATGAACAAATTTTTAAAAATCTTTAGTACCTCTATTACATTAATCTTTAGTACATACATTTCTTTAGACTCAATGCTAGCAGAACAACTACGTTGGTTTAGCGAAACTATATGACCAACAATTAAGGCTAAAAAGAGTTTCCTACATCTTTGGGAATTATTGACCAGGATATTTGTCTTATTTCCATCTTCTCCTTTCCACCCCAGTCGCTAACCCATCACTTACTTTTATAGACGTTATGACTTAAGAAGGGTTTATGTAACCGAGCCAACTGTTATTATATGATATATATGATCATTCTAGTCTAATATATGGCGAGGAACACACAGCAAATAGTTGCTCTGAGCAAATTACGTTGAAGCTCAATGGATCCATATTTCAAGAATTTTCATGAGCAACATGTAAGAATCCAATACTTTTCAAACAAAGTAGAATTACACACTGGAAACGTTTAAACAAATTGGTTTTCAATTTCTAAGACTAAAAATTTGATGCAAAAGTTTATTGTCAGATTTAAATATGTTTAAATAAATAACTGGGAAGTTTCAAAGTCGCCAGTTGATTGTAAAATCCTAATACTTAATCTTTTTCAAGGAAATTAACATGGGACTTTGTACAGAAAACATCTTTTGTATTTGGATTCTCTGGTAAAAAAGTCTTTCCTAGCTTGAAGGTTGTTTAGTTGGTTGCAAAGTCTTTGGTTTTCTTATGGAAACCAATTATGCATCACATTATTTCTGACCTTTTCGTATACTATTATGAATCACAATTGATGGCTTAACTTGAAAAGACCCCCAACAAACATCACCGTGCACTGAACAATCCTACATTTTTATAATTCTATAACAGGTATCTAATCTACCGTCTATCTGGTCTACCGTACCATTTCTATCATGTTTTACTGCAGTTAGTAAAACACTGAACTTATTTAGGACTAACTGTAGTAAGAAGTCATTACTTAATATTTTTTATATAATTGGTAAAATACACACATAAATGATTTAGTCAGCGACAATATAGAAGATGTAAGTGGAGGAGTAATTGAACTTCGGTTATAATTGGGATATATAACCTCGAATATACCGTTTAGCGGGTTACTTTCGCGGGGCTTAATTGTGCGGTTTTTTGTGTGTGATGAGGCATTTAAACAAGAGGCTCATGGTCGCATGAATCGCTCACCTGGCTTCAATGACTTAATGTAACAATACTTCTGTAGAATTATTCATTGCCAACAACCATCATGATATGAAACCATTGGAATGCTCTAAAAAGCTGAACATTTAAGCAATGTGTGACACAATCTTCTATGGAACACAATATTTCACGTACAATCCATTTTTTTGCATTTAAGGGGCCTTAACTACTATTATGGTCATCTGACAATGTTGGCCTAATGGACAATTTGTAGAGTTCAATGAGCTGAACATTTAAGCAAGCAAAACCTTTTCCCTAACTTTGATGGTTCTGCTCAGCCAAAACCTCTATTTTGGGGGTATAAGTGGCCAAAACCTCTATAAGCGGTCATCTGACAATTTCAACCTAATGGACAATTTTGTAGAGCATTCAAGCAAGGAAAACCTTTTCCCAATCTCCTTTAGTTCACATAATATAAAGCTATAACCATTATCTTTGGAGTTTAAGAGGCCATAATAAGGGAACATTTGACAACTTCAACCTAATGGTCAATTTTGTAGATCTTAATAAGCTGAACATTTACGCAAGCAAAACCTTTTCCCTATCTTTTATCGTTCACAATCTATAAGGCTAAAATCAGTATTTTTTGCGTTTAATGGGCCATTATACCCTTATAAGGTGTCATTGGACAAGTTAAACGAAATGGACAATTTTGTAGATCTCGAAAATTTCAGCAAGCAAAACCTAGTCTCTATCAACTATCATTCACAATCTATAAGGCAAAAACCACTATTTTTGGCTTTTAAGGGGTCATAACTTCTATAAGAGGTCATCTGACAATTTTGACCTAATAGACAATTTTGTATAGCTCAATTAGCTGAACATTTAAGCAGGCAAAACCTTTTTCCTATCTTCTATCGTTCATAATCTGTAATGCCCCCGTCACACTGGATAAAGTTCGTACTACGTTCTTACTTAGTCCTAAAAAGGCATAAAACGTGGAAAGAACTCGATGAGCGTATTAAAGAGGTACTAGAAACTTGTATGGTCGTAGTGCGAACTTTAATGGACGTAGCACGAACTTTCTTGGACGTAGTGCGAACTTCAAGAACGTTAGGGACGTGGAATAATTTTGAACATGTTCGAAACAAACGTAGTGAGGACGTGGAGAAGTCAAAACGTAGTACAGACCTATTAAGAACGTATTGAGAACTTTAGAATCGTAGCATGAACGTAGAAGGGACGTATCAAAAACTTCAAGGACGTGGCCTGGACGGTATGATTTTTTGTGCCGTTTATGCTACGATTACACTACGTCCTTAAAGTTTGCACTACGTTCGCCGTACGTTTTCACTACGATTTCATATAACGGTACTTTTCGTTCAAGTTTGTAGCACGACCATAAGGAAGTTTCTACTGCGTCCTTAACACGTCTGTACAGTTTTTACTACGTTGACAGTACGTCCTAGCGGTTTTAACGCCGTTTCTAGTAAGTTTTTATTAGGTTTTCTGACAGTTCACATGATTTTGTACAAAAGGTTTTGATATGTATTTAAATAAATTAAATCGGTTGTCTCTTGTCCGCCGGAAGAAGATTCTTTTTTTCTGAATTTAATACACAAAGGACGAGATACTTTTAAATAAAAAGCTTCGCCGAGCGCAGCATGATACGACCGCAACATGTTGAACCCTGTACGTTTTAGGCCCAATATGGATAGTCAATTGCTCTGGACATATGCAGCCCATGGTGGACTTTCTAAATTCACATTTTAAAAGGAATTATTTTTTTGCCAAAGGAGATCAAAATCAGACCACAAATAAATAAGTTTCGATTTTGGCCCCTAATTTCATAACAGGGGAAAAGGGGGGGTCGCAAAAATTAATTCTCAATTTTGTGTCCACTATTTGACAAGAACAAACATGCAAAAAAAAATTTCAAAATCGGATCACAAGTAAAAAAATTTCCATTTTGGTCCCTTTTAACCCCTAATTACATAATAAGGGGGAAAAGATGGGGGTAGCAAAAATTAATTCTCAATTTTGCATCCGCTATTTGACAAGAACAAACATGGAAAAAAAATTTTCAAAATCGGTCCACTAATAAAAATGTTTCGATTTTGGCCCCTTTTAAGGGCCGTAACCCCTATAAGGAGTCATCTGACAACTTCGACCCTATGGAGACTTTTGTAGAGCTAAATGAGCTGAACAATTAAGCAAGCAACAGCTTTTTGCTATCTGCAATAATTTTCATATTATAGGGCAAAAACATGAAAAAATGCTATTTTTCACCTTTAAGGGGCCGTAACCCCTATAAGGGGTCATCTGACAACTTTGACCCTATGGAGACTTATGTAGAGCTAAATGAGCTAAACAATTAAGCAAGCAACAGCTTTTTGCTATCTGCAATAGTTTTCATACTATAGGGCAAAAACATGAAAAAATGCTATTTTTCACCTTTAAGGGGCCGTAACCCCTATAAGGGGTCATCTGACAACTTCGACCAAATGTAGACTTTTATAGAACTTTTTATCCTGAAGCAGTAGGGTGGCATCAGATTTCATCTATCTCTTATACTTTTTGAATTACAAGCCAAAAACAGTTGTCTGACCCCCCTGGTCTATTTTTAGCCACAGCGGCCATGTTTTTTGATGAATAAGAACTTGAAACACATCTTTAGTGCATGACACCCTATTGATCAATCATACCAAGTTTCATTGAATTCTGTTCAGTAGTTTCCGAGGAAAAGATTTTTGAAAAAGTTGTTGTAAGAAGAAACTAAAAGTTGCAATTTGGCCCCTTTTGGCCCTTAATTTCTAAACGAAAAAAGGGGGGACTCCCAAAATCAATCCCATCCATCCTTTAATGGTAAGAAATATCATTGTCAAATTTCATTGGATTTGGATAACTAGAACTAAAGTTATCGTGTATACACTAAAGTTAACAGACGACGACGACAACGACAACGACGACAACGACGACAACGACGACAGCATCATACCATTATACGTCCGCAAATTTTTTGCGGTCGTATAAAAAAAATTATAATACTATGCAAATTATATTAGTCAATAATATACTGCCAAACCATACATGTATATAAGTTGATTCTGTATATATCTTTATCAAAGCTGTTGTTTGTATTCAATGAAAATTAATGACATCTGTTTTTGTTTTTTGTTTTTTTTTTTTGGGGGGGGGGGTCAAGAATGGGGTTTTTCTTTGACACTTTAAGGTTAAGCTTGAATCATATGTAGTTTTTTTAAATACAGGGCCAACAGCGAGCAGCAACTGCTGGTCACATTCAATGCTGCTGACTGTTTTCTGTTGTGGATTTTTTAAATTGTTGTTATGGTTGTAGGTTGTGTCACGTATACTTTTTCCACATCTCATTAATTTCTATCTTCATAATTTACTGACTGAATCTGTACATCTACGAATGTTATGATGCATACTGATAATTAGACATTCTTTTAGCATTTCTATACATAGTCTAAGTATGTACAACGGAACGATCCAAATTATCTGTAGTTGGGGAATGGATATGTTCTTGTCCATACTCATTTGTCATATCGTTTCGGTTTTTTGTTTAATTTAGTCTCAACTTTTTATTTTTTTCCTGAATAGAGCACAATGGGTATTCTGAAGTATTTTTGTGAAGAAAGATACAATCCTGTCTTGATGTCAAATTTACCCACAGCCTACACTAACAAATCAAATGGGTGTTTCATTTATTTGGGTATATGTGTTGAGAAAATAACAAATAAAAAAAAAACATTTAAAAAACGGGTCAAACATAGAAATGACCGGATTTCGTTAAAAAGAATCACTAAATTGTCTACTAATGAACATTTTTGTCAACAAATTAAAGTCAGCAAACAGGAAGTTGATGAGCGACAAACCTGATATCGAATCATACGTTATAAAAGCCCATGCTTACTAAATAATCCATGCACGTTAAAGAACTTTTTTTTGTTGAGTTCGATAATAGAAGGCTGAATGGGACCCGCTACAAATGCCACACTGGTCGGCAAACTGCAAACCAGGAAGGATTCACAAAAGCATCAAGCTTGTTTTTCATTCCAGAATTAATCAATACGTTTATAAACTAAATATCAAAAGGCTATGATTAGTACATGCTGTGGAAACTGATAATTACAAAAAAAAAGGTTCCCCACCCAACCGACATTTACCATATATTCCTGGAATTTTCACTCCGTGGAATCTGACCAATTACATCTTGCTAGTACATTGTCTTAAATACACATGCAGTATTTTTGATGCATCCATATCAGGAGGCAATTCCGGGCGAATAATTAAAATTCAATGCGTGGTATATGCCCTGACCAATAAGAGACGCTTAAGACAAAAGTTGTACGGCAACAATACCAAAACAAAAAAACAAAAACAAAATAAACATAATAACTAAAATCTTCTGGTTTAAATAACACAAATGAAGCATCGCCTCGTGTCCACTTCAAGTGCATGGACAATTAAGAAAGTTTTTTTAAACCACAAAAAGACCTAATAAATGTTTTACTATATAAAAGACCAGTTCATGACTTATGGTACCTACAAACTGAAGAAAAACCCGAGATAACCAGGTTTTGTGGCACTAAACTTTACCTTTCATTGCGATTTTAGAATCCGTGTGCAACATAAGCACAAAATAACACGATTGTGAAACACTTATGCTTATGCAATTTTCATTATACATTAAGTTAGTTTGTCAAATATAAGTGGCCAAGGGTGGGTTAATGATGCGTCACGCAGTTTTTGAGAGGTTTGTAGAGCTAACCAAAATAAAAATCAGACATCGAACGTATGCGCGAAGGTGATATTGCTGTCTTTGTTTTAAAACTGTCGCAAACTTTCTATAGACGAACTGCAAACGAGCTAGTCGCAGTACAGTCGCAGCAAAAACGTAATTGGAACGTAATGAAGACGTGATGAACGTAGAAGACACTTAGTGAAACGTGCTGAACGTAGAGACACGTAGCTACAACTTGATATAGTCCTAGAAGGAACTTGGTTGTAAACTTGAAGGACATTGCACGGTCTTTGTAAGGACGCAGAGAAGTCGTATTGAAAACCTAAGAGCGATATTTGACCATATTTCTTTCCCGTTTGTACTGCGTTTTAAGAACGTACTAAGAACTTGGTGGTCTTCGTCCCAGTGTGACGGGGTATAAGGCTAAAACCACTATTTTTGGCATTTAAGGAGCCATAACCCCTATTAGGGGTCATCTGACAATTTCGACCCAATGAACAATTTTGTAGAGCTTACTTAGCTGATCAATATGCAATTAAAATAACTTCAATATCTTATATATTTCTTGAGATATAAGACAGAATAAGTGCAAAACACAGAAAAAAAGAATAGGGGCAATAATTCTCCAGGTTTGTTGGAATTTCATCTAAATTTCAGGGTAGGTAGATCTTAACGTGCTGATCACTTTTGCCCTATGCCAATTTTTTGATATCTGTAACAGTTTTAGCGTTATTTGTAAAAAACTGCTGTTTTATCCCTGATCTATTTTTAGCAACGGCGGCCATGTTTTTATCGGATCAACATAAAATGAGGATCGTTTGTAGCCATAATGTCATATATCATTCCTGCAATGTTTCAGTTAAATTGGTTCAGTGATTTTAGAGAAGATTTTTGAAATTGTTAACGGGCGACGACGGACGACGACGGAAGCATAGTGATGGCATAAGCTCACTTGGCCTTTGGCCAGGTGAGCTAAAAAAATCGCGGGTGTTATTTTCGCGGTTTGAGATTATGTTTGTTCGTGATTTGCAATAGATAGACAATTTCGCGGGATTTATTTTCGTTAACCCGCGAAAATAGGCGAAAATTAAATTACTGCAAAAAAAAAAAACCGCTATACGGTAAGAATAAAGTCATTCCTATCTTCCCACACACATGTTATATCGAATTGAGTTCGGACAACATGTTTAAAATGTGTTACCTCTTTTTTAAAATTGTGCTAAAAGTGTTCGTTCAGATGATTTAAGAAAAGAAATATCTTCGTGTTTTATTAAAAGCACAGATTGGTAATTAAAAACTTTATTTTTTCTGTGATTTTTTTAACATAGTAGGCGTATGAAATTGTGCTTTTAAAATCTATATTCAAGGAAACGAAATGTAAAAACATATTACTAGAGGTCTGCGGATTCAAAACAACCCACAGAGATGATGCCAAAGAAAAATATAAGAGATACCATGAAGTTGTGTATCATCCTTCTCAAATTAAGTAGGAATTGACTCGATGATAATGTACACATATAACATGTATAAAGGACACAAACATATAGACATGTAACATACCACTAGGTGTTTGCCCATTCAATAAAAACCCCACAGAGAAGCCGCAGAACAATATGAAAGTGACCACGAAGTTGCGTATCATTTTACCCTGAAATGGAAATCCCGATCTAAACAAGATAAACTATTTTATGAAGGCCAAATGACAATATTCAATACCAGCTTATCATTCAGGAAGTTATGTAAGTATATTTTAAAGATCATTCTATGTTTCGTAGGTGTGTGGAGGCCATGCAGAAAACAGAAACAAATATCGAAGTCATTCGTTAACCTTTTTTAACATTTGAAGAAAATTAGAATTAGTTATAAATTTTCAAACATGAAATTGTATTATTTCAATTCCAAACAGATGAACCTCTAGGAGGTCATGGAGGCTATATGTAGTTTATCATAAAAGATCCAAACAGAACCGGCTTGACCTTAATACACCCACATCGATTTCGATCAGATAAATGTTAGAAATAATAATACAATGTTAATCAAACGTCGTAAGTGAACAATATTGGACCAGTCTTTTTTCATATGTGGCTGCCACAACGCGAAGATAGCATTATCATGTATATACCTGCATCATATATTTAAGTTTAAATTATATAGTATTTTTAAATGCATTATAGGACAAAGCACATTACCTACGGCCTTCTGGCTGATATTGGAGTCTCGGGATGATGGATTATGCCATGTAATATTCTCTATGTATCATATATTTAAGTATAAATACAGTCTTTTTAATATGCATTATAGGACAAAGCACATTACCTATATTGCATACCCTATATCGCACCTTTTACCCTTTACCGCACCCCCTACCCTATATCGCACCCCTCACAAAATATCAATATTTTATTCTATATGATATAATGAATATTTAATACATGGCAAAATATTCATCACATGCTGTATTTACCCTCGACCTATATCATATTCCGGGCCATTGACCCTCGGTATGATATAGGTGTCTCGGGTATATACAACATATGATGCATTATTCAGTATATCATGTATATAGTCTATGAATAATACGATCGTATAATTTTATCCTGAGCATGGACAAGTACAAAAAATATAGAAATAAAAAGCATCGCCGAGCGCAGCATGGTATAACCGCAGAATGTTTGTTTGAGGCCTTCTATTAATTGTCAATTGCTCTGGACGCATGGTAGACTGACAAAGTTTTTTGAAAATGCAACCTTTGGACAAATGGACTTAACACCCATATTCCACAAAGAATGTAATATGTTGTTTTTTTCAGAAGCTGACCAAAATAAATTACAGTTTCAAAAATATTACCCTGGCCCTTTATTCAGGGTATCTGCTACCTTTCATTTTGCCCCTGACGGCAAATTACGGGGGTGTCACAAAATTAATACTCGATTTTGTAAATCCACTTCTTGACAAGAATTTATAAGCAAAACAAAATAATCGGACAATAAAAATAAAAGTTTTGATTCTGACTATTTTGGCCCCTAATTTCATAACAGAGAAGGGGGTTGCAATAATTAATCTTTCAATTTGTATTCATTACTTTACAAGACTTAACTTGCAAAGTTAATTTGAAAACAAATTAATAATTTGAATGTTTTGTCCCTTTTAGGTCCCTAATTTCTAAACAAATCAAGGAGGCCCCACAATCAATCATATTATTTTTTTTATGTTATGAAACATTGCTGGAAAATTTCACAGCATTTGGTTAACCAGAACAAAAGTTATTGTGGGAACAAACAAAAATGTAGCATTTTTGAACCATGATGTTAAAAAGAAACAAGAGGCTCCCAGGAGCCCGAATCGCTCACCTGGTCTTAATGTCAACCCTTTGAAGACTTTTGTATAGCTAAATGAGCTGAATGTTTAAGCAATAAAAAGCTTTTCTCTATCTGCAATAGTTTTCATTCTATAGGCCAAAAACTCTATTTTTTGCCTTTAAGAGGCCATAACCCCTATAAGGGGTCATCTGACAACTTTGACCCTATGGCAACTTTTGTAGAGCTAAATGAGCTGAACATTAAAGCAAGCAACAGCTTTTCTCTATCTGCAATAGTTTTCATTCTATAGGCCAAAAACACTATTTTTTGCCTTTAAGGGGCCGTAACCCCTATAAGGAGTCATCTGACAACTTCGACCCTATGGAGGCTTGTGTAGAGCTAAATGAGCTGAACATTTAAGCAAGCAACAGCTTTTCTCTATCTGAAATAATTTTCATTCTATAGGCCAAAAACACTATTTTTTGCCTTTAAGGGGCCGTAACCCCTATAAGGGGTCATCTGACAACTTTGACCTTATGGAGACTTTTGTAGAGCTAAATGAGCTGAACATTTAAGCAAGCAACAGCTTCTCTCTATCTGCAATAGTTTTCATTCCATAGGCCAAAAACATGAAAAAATGCTATTTTTCACCTTTAAGGGGCCGTAACTCCCATAAGGGGTCATCTGACAACTTCGACTCAATAGAGACTTTTGTAGAGCTTTTGATGCTGAAGCAGTAGCGTGGCATCAGATTTCATCTATCTCTTATACTTTTTGATTTACAAGCCAAAAACAGTAGTCTGACCCCCCTGGTCTATTTTTAGCAACGGCGGCCATGTTTTTCGACGAATCAAAAATCCCCACATCAGTTCTGTAGAGGATACCCTAAAGTACCACCAGACCAAATTTGGTTTGAATCTGTGCTGCGGTTTCAGAGGAGAAGAAGTTTGAAGAAAAGTTAACGACGACGACGGACGACGACGACGGACGACGACGACGGACGCCAAGTGATGGCAATAGCTCACATGGCCTGTGGCCAGGTGAGCTAAAAAGGGGAACCCCCAAAATCAATCCCATTCATTCAAGTATGGTAATGAGTATCATTGTCAAATTCCAAAGCAATCTGATTACTAGAACTAAAGTTATTGTTAACACACAATGACGCAGACGACGACGACGACAGAGACGACAGCATCATGCCATTATGCGTCCGCAAACTTGTTACGGTCATATAAAGACCTAGGCCGAGTGCAGCATGATACAACTGCAACATATTGAAACCTTCACATTGGTTGCCAGATATGGATAGTCATTTTCTTTGGACACATGAAACCCACGATGGACTCACTATGGCTCTAGACACATGCATTCTGTGACAGACTTTAAAATATAAAATGCATATTTAAGTTATGTATACTAATGTTAGGCAGATTTTATGATTGGTATTTTTTGCCCCTTTTCCCCTCTATTTCTCAAAAACTGCAAGAGATATTGCAAATCTGATTGACATTTGCGTCTATGTATAATTACCACATGTACAGTCGAACAATTTGCTTTTAGTAAGCTTTCAATTCAATAAATGTATTAAACCTGCATATTGTTATAATCGTGAAAGCATTCATTTTCAGAATATTACCTGGGTTATATTCTTCTTTTCAAAGAAAATGTGCAAAATATATTGAAACCCTGTAAATTCAAGAAAAAATGCATGTTTCGCAAAATTTTGCATAAAGCAATTACGTCACATTTGATTTATGGCGTTTTCTCAAAAAGTCGTTTGCAAAAGAGTGAAAAGTTATTTTCAAGAAAAATGGAATGAGTAGATTTTGGGTAGATTTCGCATAGTGATGAGTTAGTAAACTTCAGCAAGTTATTTGTGTGTTTAGTAAAATTGTTTTTCCGCCATTGTTGGCAACAAGTTAAGACCAATTATCCCTAAACGTCAAAATAACTGGGACATGACATGTCTCAGATTTTGCTGATTTTCATTTTATAAGTTTATACTGACCACTGGATCACAGAAATAATGTCTGTTTGTTATGATTGGTCACGGTTGCCATGGTAACCGTGGCGGCCATTTTTGACCATTTCTCATACCTCAAAATAGCCTATATTCAATTCCCAATTTGTCAAAATCAATCCCAGTTCAATGGAACTTTTTATTATACTTCAGTAGATTGTTTTCTATATAAAATACAGGTAAATATTTTAGCTATTTCATCTTGAATTTGGTAAAAGTACTATTTCCCTAGGGATATAGTAAAAACTATTTCCCTAGGGTAATAGTACCGTAATACTATTTCGCGGTTTTTTTTGTATAATTGGCAGAAGGCGTAGCTAGAGTACACCGGAATGAGCAGTAGGCGTGGCTTTAGTTAAGATGTTTACCGATTCAGTATAATAAAACAATTGTTTACTGGTCATTCGGAAACAGTACATTTGTTTCCCCTCGGTACTTACCATTTCCCTCGGCGCTACGCGCCTCGTGAAATAATAAGTACCTCGTCGAAACAAATGTACTGTTTCCCTCATGACCAGTAAACAATTGTATATTATTTGCTTAATTCAATACCTCTTTGAAAATATTCAAAACAGTTTGAAAACTACTTATAAAGGTGTAGTCAGAACGAAGCGATCGAATATGTCAAGAAATCGTGCATTTTTTAAAATTTTTTGTGACCAAAAAATTCCCGTTTTTGCCACTTTACTGCCTGAATTTTCAGACAATGCACCAATCACATGTACTCAATATGAACATAATTACATAGACTGATGATTGATATTAAAAACTTATAAAAATCTCAATGGGGTAACAAAAGGTGTCTTTAAAAAAACTGTTCAAGTTGGTTACCATGGTAATTTGTGAAAAATGGCCATTTCTGCATTGTTCAATATTTTCATGAGACTTCTGTTTCTTAAGGTTCAATTGAACCATCTTTAAGTATTATTTTTAACAGACATCATATAAACTGAAAATGACATTGAAATCATTCCAGTGTACAGTGTCTCAAGGTCAAGGTCATCTAGAGTTTGATATTTCTGATATGCAAATTACGAAAAAAAAAATTTCAAGTGACCTTGAAAGTTTTCTAATGACATAATATGTTAAAAAGACCCTTTAAGGAACATGTGATGACAATAACTGTTATCTTGGTTCATATTGAAAGTATGGTCATACATATATCAAAATATCGAAAAGTTACCGTTTTTGTCTAATTACCATGGTAACCAACTTCAACAGTGTTTTCTTAATACATTTTTTGTAACCCCATTGAGATTTTTATATTTAAAAAAAAATAATCATTGATTTACATAATAACATTCATGATGAGTATTTGTGATTGGTGCATTTTCTAAAAGTGAAGTCAGAAAAGTGGCAAAAATGGTAATATTTTTGTCAAATATTTATCAAGAATAATACTCCATTTCTTGACATCTTCAGTAGCCTTGTTCTCGCTACATAAATAATTAAATTATTAAAACTGTTTTAAATATTGTCGATGGGGTATTGAATTATGCAAATAAAAAAGTTATGTTGAATACCAACCGCTTTTTCTTGTAAAATTTGGGTTTGAATATTGCTCTTTTCAGCAGATTTGAATCGACCCAAAATGGCCGCCACGGTTACCATGGCAACCGTGGTCAATTATAACAAACATTCATTATTTTTGTGATCCAATGGTAATTTTCAACTTATAAAATGAAAATCATCAAAATCTGAAACATGTCATGTCTCGCCCTATATTGAAATCCTTTGATCCTTACAGATAATTAGTGTTAAAATTCATTTATTTATCAAGTTTACTGTGGAATAACAAACATTTTGCATAAAAGCAAATACGTGGTATCAATTTCAGAAAGTCCCACAATTTGTCCAAACCTTAATTTTTGCGGTCTTGAAAGAAAACGTAAATTTTCAAAAGTTATTTCAGAAAGAACTGATATTCAAATCATTAAAATGAAATTATTTTCAGATTGTTTTCTGAGATAAGCTTACCAAAATGAGCTGCCTAGCGTTTCTTCTAGTTGGAAATCTAAGCAAAAGCAAAAATCCCACGATTTGTCCAATCCGCAATTTTCCAACGTTGCGTAACACTATATAAGCGTGATTTATATGTGATTCATTAAGTTTACACCAAGGAAAAGAAAAAAACCCTCATCTCCTACATGTTTTATTCGTTAGATTTAAAGAAAAATCAAAATCTAATTCGAACTAATTAATGTATAAAAACTTAATCAATTTAAATGTTTTTAGACCAATTAATATTTTTGAATCCACCAGATAGGGCGAAATATAACAAAGAGTTGAAAAGATTAAAACGGAGAGAAAAGAAAACAGTTATGAAAAACATGCAAACAAGATAAATGTAAAAAGCAGAGATCGCAAATATGTAATCTCAATTAACGAACGTGTTGTATAAAAGGTATCAAAGCCAAAAAATTAAGGATAAGAAAGAGAAATAAAAACAATATAAAGCAAATACCGACAAAAGTAAAAAAGCGCAAAGGTTATGATGTAGACCAGGTTAATGATGTGAAAATTTTATAAATAGAATGTCAAAAATGCAGAGCTTTGAAAAAAAAATTAACGCATTACTGCCCATGACAGAAAAGATTAAAGACATAGAACCTATCAAAATCTCAATTTTTTACATTGAATAAAAAGTACATGTATTAAAACTATACCATCTAAAACTTACCTTAATCAACATAAAAACTCAATGTTTTGCAGTTTTCTATAAAATAATCTTATTTCAATTATTCGCGTTGATTAAGTATTGTCCAGTATAAATATTTACTTTTGGTAAACAGGGTACTGTTAAACTGAGAAACAAAATGTAACCAAACGAGGCGAAGAGAAAGCGAAATCGGCAAATAAAGAAAAACGACTGGTGTCGGCTAAATTCGATTCAGTTTTCTATTTTAACCAGTTTTGCTCGATTTCGTTTCCTTTCTTTATATATTTCGGTTGCTTATTTTACTGTTTACGTTTCCTTCTTTACTGACATCGTTTTTGTTCCGCTCCGTTTCGTTTGGTTACTTTTTGTTTCTCAGTTTATCGCTACCTGCAAGTGTTTACTATCTATAATTAGTTTGTCCTCTTTTTTGACATTGCGTTTTTTTCTTCAGTTTTTCTTCGAAAAGAATACTTTCTGGTTTGTCCTCTTTTTTGACATTGCGTTTTTTTCTTCAGTTTTTCTTCGAAAAGAATACTTTCTGGTAGATTTTTTGAAAATTTAACAATTTCTTCAAAGGTTTTACAATGTATTCTTCAAATAGTGTGAATTTCATTATTTTTTAAAATTTGCCAAATGATAGGTTCTATGTCTTAAATAAAAAAAACGTTATTCTTACAATAAATCTTAGTTATACCAAACAACTCAAAAAAGAAAAGAAAACGTCGAAATCTGACATTACCGTAAAGGATGAACGTCATACACTGAATCTTCACGAGGATCCAAATGAAAATAAAAAGATTTTGCAAATAGGACCAAAAATAGTAAAGGTGATTATTCGGCTTTGACCCACAACCATTACATGGTATCGGTGCAAGAAACATGAAAAAATCCACTGGTATATTTAGTTGACATAATTCATTGAGGAATAAAATGAAAAAAGAATGATCAAAATCGAATGAAAAAAATTCTTGTTTAGTTTTGTTTTAACCTGGAATTAACCCCTTTCGTCCTTTCTTTCTAAATTGTAGGGGCCATAAACTTCAATACAATTAGTAGCTTCCTTAATAGGTTCGTAACTTCATTTCAAAATTTCGTCATTGACTCATAATCTCTCAAAATGGGTAAGAGATATTTCTAATTACAAATATGATTGATGCGAGGATTTTCACTTGGATTTAAAGATATTGAAAATTAAAAATTAATAGTTGATTGTTGTACGTGGCCAGTATCTAGTTCTCTGTAGCAACGAAACGGTGCAAAATACATCAAAATCATTGAAACATTTAGATGACCGAATGATACAAGGAATCTGTGAGCTACTGCTAACTCAGTATACCACCGCAATATTCATTGTGATGTTCCTTTTACAATCAAAAATCGACGTGTACAGTTAAATTTTTCAAAAAGATACCCATATTTATGAACGAATTTAGTGAAGGATTCGTGGTATCATTAACCTTGTTTTAGTAATTTTTCAATTCAGTAATTAAAATAATTCAGTAATGAAACAGTTTTTTACATTATAATCAGAAACACCACTGAATATTCGAGCATATCTGACAATTGGGAAAGAAAAGACATCACGTTAATCATATACTTTAGTGTGAAAATTTCCATTGACAATGCTTAAATCTCACTCTAAAAACGGACATCTATCACCGGTCGAGTTACATTTATTAAGGGTGAATTCTTAATGATAGAAATCATTTTTAAAATATTTGAGAAATTGGGGTTGTTAAGAGCAAGGATCTCTTCTTAGTACCTGTAAGTATTGTTGAAAATGTCAATAGGGTTGTTTTGTTTGTTTCTTTTTGTAGTTTGGCCATAAATTGTGATTCATACCAATATAAGAAAAGATCTGCTATAAGTGGAGCAAAATTGGTTCCCATGGGTATACCAACAACTCGGTGATATATTTGTTTTCCAAAACGTATGTAAATATTCTCTAAATAAAGGTAATAACAAAATTCCCGAACTTGGAGAATCTATCTTAAATGTCCATAAGACGAGACAAAACAAGGAAGACATACCGGAAAAATTGAAGATCCCAATGGTCCTGACTTGGTACAGGCATTTCAAAAGAAATGGTGGGTTAAACAAGGTTTTAGGTCGCCCCAAATTCCCCCTTTGCGATCTTTCGGTCCGGTAATTACGAAAAACACAACAGGTTTGTGATGACATATCAGGGGTGTTAAGGTGATCATCTCAGTTCATCAACCAGCAAAACATAATATAAGCAAGAACTAACCATTTCGTCTAACATGATATTGAATTTTTCTACAAGTGGCTGATAAAGAAGAAAGAAGTATGAGCATATTTTTTTAAAACCTTGGTCTAATAGTCGGTTAAGGAGAAAGCGGTGTCGGATAAAAAAAATGTAAAAATGTGTACAAGCCCTAGTATATCGAATGAAAGAACCTTAGTGAGCACGCTCACATACCCCATGCGTCCACATAATGGACAGAGAATATCTATTTCGAGTTAGGAATATAAAAGTCAGAGTTGTTGTCTTTCCAAGTCGGCTCGTTAAACAGGAAAAAATGAGTGACAGACCTGAAAATGTATCCCACCATATGGGACTCCTACCTAAAGCTATGTACAAAATATAAAAAGCCTATGATTAATAGTTTCTGAGAAATCTGTGACCAAAATTTTCAACCCTGAAATTTAAGTGAAAAAATCTAAGTCGGCTCGTTTAACAGGAAGTAGCTGATCGACGGACCTGAAAATGTATCCCACCATATGGGATCCTACCTGAAGCTACATACCAAATATTAAAAGCCTTCAATCAATAGCTGCTGAGAAATCTGTGACGAAAATGTTCAACCCTGAAAAATTAAGTGAACAAAGTCTAAGTCAGATTTTTAAACAGGAAGTAAATGATTGACAGACCTGAAAACAAATCCCACCAGACGGAAGGACAGACGGACCAGTCAAAAACTTTGTTGTGTGGGGTACAATTAGTTGTAAAAAAATAGACACCGTATGCAGGTGACGTTGGTTAGTTACATTCCAGGTTAGGAAAATTAAAGATTTTAAAATTAAAAACGTCTCTTTTATCGTAAATTTTTGTACTGAGATGACCACCCGTGTCAAATTCGAGATGAAGATCCAATAATGATGTGAAGCAAGTGGATTTGGTGGTTTATATAATCTCTAGTTCTGCAGGATATATTGAAGGAATCCATCTGCCAAAAGACGAGTTGTTAACAGAGAGGACGTCATCAATATATCTTAAAGTGAGATTAAATAACCTTGCCTCTAAGTCTTTCATCTTCCTGTTCTTTACGAGTTCCTGAAGAAATTCAGTCTCGTAATAGTATAAAAAACAAGTCGGCGAGGAGAGGAGCAAAGTTTGAGCCCATTGGAATGCCGACTTGTTGTTGAAAAATCTCTCCTCCTAATGTGACAAATATGTTGTCAAAAAGGAAATCAAGAATACTGTTAACTTGATCCAAAGTGTAACAAATCATAACATCATAAGATGTTTTGGAAAAAAAATGTAGAATTATAGTCTTAAACAACAAAATTCCTTGAATTCGAAAAGGACTTTCAATGAGTTTTTTTCAGTCGACACTTAAGTTTTTCGTGTGGCAATGTGGTGTTCAAAGATGAAAAATCGAAAGTTTTCAAAGAATAAACCTCTAAGAATGATCTGGATTTATAATTATCTAACAAATCTTTTGAGTTTTTTAAAATCCACATATGATTAATTCCACGTCGATTATAAATAGTGTCACAGTATGCTTGTTGTCCTTTTTTGACAGCAGACAAGATCTTAGTAAGTTGAAACGGACAATTCTGTAGTTGAACAACTGAAATCGCGATTGGCACAGCTGATTAAACGCAGCTTTTTCAAAAAGAATGGAAAACGCAGGTAGAATTTCTTGTGGTCGATTATACCAAGACTTACTTTGTCATCAATGAGTCTAAGAAAAAGAACAAATTTGCAGAAGACCAAATGATCGACATGCTCAACTTTCTTATTGACAACATATTTTTTCAGTTTGGTGGACGTGTTTTTCAGCAAACAATAGGGATTCCAATGGGCACTAATTGTGCACATTTGCTTGCTGATTTGTTTCTTCATTCATCTGAAGCAGACTTCTTGCAATCTCTTCTAAACAAAAAAGACCGTAGACTAGCTCTCTCTTTCAACCTCATGTTCCGTTATATTGATGATGTCCTTTCACTAAACAATTCTCGATTTGGTAACTTTCTCCATCTCATATATCCACAGGAGCTTGAGATAAAGAACACAACGGATTCTAAAAATATCGAACTGGGGAACCAAATTTAGAACTAAGAAGATGAACCTATGTCTGGGAAATGTAAGACATTTTTTCAAGCATGAAAAAATCTATTAAATAAAATTTTTTTAAGATGTGAACCATTAAAATTATCACCGATTTGAAAATTTAAAACAGAAATAACCAAAAAAAACCCAACAGATTAGAACTATATAATACTTTTGTAGAAAAGTGGAAAGAACTATACATGTACCTAAAAGTAAAAGGACCTTTTAAAACTGCCAATGATTTCTAAAATTTGAACTCTTAAACTGATAAAAAATGCCATTCATTTGTCATTTGTTTGCACATCTCTACCTTAAAAAGATAATAATTCATGCATATACATGCATGCAACCTTGGAGTAAAAATTGGCAAGAAATTTAGCTTATTTGCATGTCATATTGCAAGAATAATATTATTTTACTTACTTTATCATGTTTATCTTCATCTTTTAAAATATACACCATTAAATCCTTTTAAAATACTGATTTGAGCTAATAACATGTGAACTTCCATTAGAAGAATTTTTGCTTCCAAAACTGATGATGTAATAGATGACATCATCAAGTGTACCAGGGTTAAAATTATCAATTGCTGCAAACTTGCTGCAAACAGTTAACTTTCCTGCATATCTGCAAACTTTGTATTATTTGCTGCAGATTTACGGCAAACTCGCAGAAAGTTTGCAGGTAGCCGCAAACATCTGCGAACTATTATCTTTTCTTTCTGCGAACTAAAAAGTCTGCTGCAAGCTTACTGCAGACTTGCGGCAGGCTTACAGCAGACAGTAGTGTTTTGTAAGGGTTAAACACCATATAATTTTGAAGAGCATAGAACTATCAAACCAAAAATATCGAACTGGGGAACCAAATTTAGAACTAAGAAGATGAACCTATGTCTGGGCTAGAAAGAACCTTAGGGTTTAGACAATTTTGAAATTTAAATGGATAATTAACAGCTTTGGTGTGTTTTCCAACACGAAAGTGTTGGTGCCGGAGCGGGCTTACCTCGGGGGATTAAAACTCCACCAGAAGTGCTAACCTTCACGGGTGTTAGAAATTAAAATGACAACAAAGTCCTGTCAATAAATTTTGCTACGCCTGACACGCGTTCCGGCTCATCAGAGGCGCTCTACCAAAAATTATTGAAAAACCAAACATCATTGACAGACATATCTGAACATGATATTCTCTTCTTTTTTTTGTAGGCAGTGCATAAAATGCTGGGTATGCACAGTGCATAACAATTAGAAACCATGAATTTTCCCAAAAGTTTTAAAACTTTGTTTGCAGGTTGTTAATTAATGTATCAAGGAGCAGAATAATGTGAGTATTATAAATGGGTGTAAGCCCCAATATGAACAAGAACGTCCATTCTTTTATTATTTTTTTTTAATATCTGGTTTTAAGCGTGCGAGTGCTTTCATCAATAGATTTAACCGGGGGCCAAAATTAAAAATATCGTATTTAAAATATTTAATGTCTCACCATCTATTCTTGATCAGTAAAAAGGTAAAACTTTTGATACAATTTTAAAAACAAAATCTTCCTTCTCGTTTTTTGAATTATTCTCGAATATTCTTGCAATTGTTGTTCCACTGACTCACAGCAAAACCAGCGGCTATCCGTCATTGACATCTTCTATTTTTCTATGATCCTTTGGACCACCATTGGATTGATAAATTGCAACATAGCAAATATTATTCAATTATCATATCAAAGTGCACTTTTCCTTTGATTTGTACAATTTGCTAGGTATCTAGACCAAATTTACATGACTTCATGAACATGCTAATTTTGCACAATCCATGAAAATTTATACTAACAGACAAAAGTACTTTTAAATTGATGACCTACTTGGTTGAGGTGACCCTGTAGGGTTTGGACATAATCCACATCTTGCCTCACAATGTTCTTTAGCAAATTGTTTAAATGCTGGAATTGTACAAACATCAGGTCCTAGGGTATCACAAGAAGCTGGATCTTTATCTACACATGTTGGAGCAGATGTAATACCAGCTAAAGAAGAAAATTAAAGACATGAAACTCTATTTCATTTAAAATAAATATTTTTATAAGCTTCAAAAATAGTTTCCTAGCATAAATTACATGCTAACATATTATACAAAACGCATTACATCATAATCCTAACCTAAAACAACATTACAGTTTCACCAAAAGGTCATAGCTAATTATCATTTAAGCTTAAGGGTACACTTCACCTAAGGGAGGTAATTCCTTAATATCAGTTAAGCGTATTAGTCAAGCAACTTAATACAAAGAGATCAAGTTCGCAGTGATCATATTCAAATGAAATTGTACAGAAAAAATATATGGTTCCATTTTTTTTTTAAATTCAAAATTAATCTTTACCTTATAAAGGTACATATTTCAGCAGGTTTCTAGGAAAATTAAACTATACAATTCTGTATTAGTCTAAGTGTTGGGTACTCCCTTATGATTGCCAAACAAAGGCATTTATATGATTGGTTACTTAGGGATGTTCCACTGAAATTTACATGGGAGGAGGATGCACTTGGGCCAATATAAAACAAGAGGCTCCAAGAAGCCTGAATCGCTCAGCTGATTTAAAATGCCTGAATTAAAAAGAAAACTTCTTTGACATTGTATACTCGTTTCTCAAGTTATATGCCAATTAAAAGTATTATTTTCTACGAGGCAATATGTTAAACTTTTAAAAACAACAAATTTTTCCTATTCAGCAATAA
Source organism: Arcuatula senhousia (assembly GCA_963971305.1). Taxonomy (NCBI): domain Eukaryota; kingdom Metazoa; phylum Mollusca; class Bivalvia; order Mytilida; family Mytilidae; genus Arcuatula; species Arcuatula senhousia. Next base: position 14,086,794 of record OZ020306.1, read on the forward strand.
GGAATGAATATGAGAAATGAAAAAAAAATCCCATAGAAAATATATGAAAATTATCTACGTGATTTTTAATCAAACTTTTATCAAGCAATTTTTTTTTGAAAAAAATTGAACCTTAAATTGCATGGTTGATTTTAATAGAACAATTATAGTAGAACTAAAATTTCATCTTTTACTTATTACACCTTGCATTATAAAGGCCGTTGATGATCAAATTTTCCGAGTTTACGTTACCAAATTAACCTTGCTTCGGGTTACTTAAGTCACTCACTCACTCACCTACCTCTTGTTCGTTGAATATGTGTTGGAAATTCACTTTAACCTGAAAAAAAAACGTTTGAGTTCCTCAGAATTGTGTTTGAGTTGACCTGTGACCGATTTCGACCTCACAAACTTCTGATTTAATAGTATATTAATAGACTTTAACATACCTCTAGTTCTTTAGATGGGTGTTGGAGATCGGGAGAACACAGTGTGAGTTCCCATGAGAAGAAGCTGGTGGCTTTTATCATTTTAGTAGTTTTAATTGTTGCCTCTTGTTCCCTGAACAGGTGTAGATTGACTTGATCCAGAAAACACAATGTGAGTCTCTATAGGGATAATGTTAAACTCTCCTGGGCTAGTAAGTCTAGATATTTACATACCTCGTATTCCCTGGATAAGTGTTGGAGATTGACTAGATCCAGGGAACACAGTAAGAGTTCCTATAGGGATAATGTTAAACTGTCCTGGGGCTAGAAAGTCAAAATATTTACATACCTTTTATTCCCTGGATAGGTGTTGGAGATTGACTAGACCCAGAAAAAACAGTGTGTGTTCCATTAGGGGTAATGCTTAACTGTCCTGGGGCTTGTGTTCCTGTTGTGGTGTTTCCTTTAAGGGGGTTAAATGTTCCACAATCGGGCACTTTGCAGCATTGGTCGTTAGGATCAGGTTTTAAAGTACAGATGGGTGGTAGGTTAGAATATGCCTTGCATCTAGAGAATAAAATGATATTTCCTTAATTAAGCTTAACACTTCATTAAGTTTTGGAAAATCACATTTTGGCGGAATGAACCGTACAAAATCTCGAAATCCTTTGATGGACGAGCGAACTGACTACGTATTGCTCGCTAACATTATATCCTCCGGGACTCTTGTACTGTGTAAGATTAATCATGGAGACTTACACAGGCAATTTTTGTTACGTTAAAAATTAACGTTAAAATAGTGTTAATCGAGCTTCGATTGTTAATTTCATGTTAAAGTTAAACATTTGACGTCTTATAATGGAACAGGAAAATTAACGTTAAAAGGTTTAACACTAAATCTATTGACAAATTAATTTTGGACCCAAGTGCCACGCTCTACCTTAACGTAAAATTTTTCACGTTAAGCTGACGTTAACGTTAAATTAGTGTTACATTAATGCTAAATAAATGTTAATCGAGCTTTAACGTTAATTTAACGTTAAGAAAATTGCCTGTGTAATACATAACGTTTTAGGGTTTTCAATGTGCAACGTTGATAAAAAAAATCCATGAAATATGTTCAAAATTACATTCATTTTAAAAAAATGGACGACATCGCATGTTGAGGCTTGTTAAGGGTATAGGGATATGAGATACTGGCATATCATTCATGGGCTATGGAATATTTGACGCAAAACTTATTAGTATATGGGATATTTGAATCCATTTTATTTAAAGGGATATGGGATATTGGAAAAAATGGGATATTTGATGAGAAATTTATTCGGATATGGGATATTGGTACCCCCTCTGAATAAGCCCCCTTGTTCGTAAAGATTAAAAATTTTTGTAATTGAGGTAGCGAACTAAGTTTAAAATGTCATAATTTCAAAGACAAAAACTTCCCCATATAGAACTCAACTTATCGCATGCTTTGAATATTGGTAGTTTACTGCATTTGATAACGTGACTGAATAACCATTATAGTGGACATTAGTGACGGAATGGGCCGAAAAAGTAAGTTAAAAAGATAGAAATATCGAGATTTTTTAATTTCCAAAATCTTTAAAGTTTATTGTTTGATTGTAAATTCAAACCTTGTCGAAATATCAGCTAATCATTAAGTACTGTTGCCATGGAGCATTATTTCTTTTAAAATGTTATGTTAAAGGCTGAGGTTAATGGTAAATGCCTTGCTCGGGTTAGATTACCTTGATGTGCAATTGTAAAAGTTCTTGGCAGGATCAATACATGTACATGAGTAGTCACATCCATCATACCACAAAGATCCTTTAGCATGTGTTGTTCCATCAATGTATAGACATTCATCTGAAAGGAAATAAAGCACTTTTTTCCTTCGAGTTCGTCATACAGTAGCTGAATTGGGGTTGCATTTTTTTTTATTTCAATTTAAAAGATTTGTTATAGAATAAATGGCGTAAAATTTCTTCATTTAACTTTATTAAAGAAACAATTTCAACATAAACACCTAAAAAGATATCAAGCTTTTCCTTTTAAAAAAATCTCATTAAAAGGGGGATAATTGACCGGAAAATTTATGACTTATTTATATAAAAATGTATTAGAAAATTATCTTTTTCTGAAAGTATTGTAATTCCATGTTTTTTTAAAAATCAAAAGTATATCCTATTATTGTTATTTTACAGTAATTTGTATAGAATTCTTTGCAAGATTTAAAAAATATATGCATTTTGACGGAATGTTCCTAAATAATCTATACAAAATTATTCAGATTGAAACCCAAATAGTTCAAAATTAAGCTCCCATTGTTTTTATTGTATGTTTTAATGCTTTTTAACAATGTCTTTCTATACTGAAAGTTTGAAAAAATCCCATGTCATTTTTTTAGAAACCCAACTCCCTTAATGACATGGATATTGCTCAAATAGTACTTCGTCATATATTGACCATAACCTTAAAGCATTCGTTAATTCCACTTAACCTGACCTCAAACACGGGTGTTTGGGGCTAGGATAATATTTTTGAACTGTTCTATGTGTTCTATAGAAAATATGGGTTTTCACATTTTTACACAGAAAAAAATAGATTCGGACGTGTAACAGTCGATCTTCAATTCATCCGTTTTCCAATCGTAAAACGGTTTTATTTTATGCATCCACAGAAAAAAAAATTCTCACAGCTTGTCGCAGTAAAACATCCATAAAACGGATTGATGCTCAGTAAGCAGAATTATTTCCTTCCGTCTATTTTTTTTTTTCAGCCCTCGCTCAAACCATAACGGCAAAAAGCCCGCATTTCATCCAAATCAATAAAACACCGTTTTTGCAGAAAACTCTAAAATTTATGCTTATGGAAACAAAAAGACAGGGTATATTATTCGGTCCATCTGTAAACCATTCGTATAAATACGGACGACTGCAACGTTACGAGTCGTCTTGTAAGGTGATTTGTATACTCATGGACAAAAGAAACGTTACTAATTTTGAATACTTAAGGAAACTTGTAAAATAATATAAAACTACATAATTATGGACAGAAATTAAAAGAAATTGCTAAAAGTTGTCCGACAAAGAAATATGAACTTGGATTACCCTTATCAGTTTTAAGTATCAGACATGCATGGAAAGATGAAAAGGTGAAAAATCCAAATTATTGTTTCAATGTATCAAATGTTATACAGGTTGTCTTAACTAAGAGGTACATCTTGATACCCCTATAATAAATACGATATGAATGTGCACTTCATTTCATATATCGATACACTATGGCCAGTTGATTTACGCTTAAGCATTGTTGACCTTTTACCTTTAATCTAATCATTCAAACGGGCGGAGCCAAATCCGGATTTCTACAAGCCCTTGAATGGCGAATCAGCTGTGATATGTAAACCCCATATCAGCTGGAGCGGACGGAATATTGCTACATAAGAAGGGGAAGTTCAAGATTGAAAAGTTGAATTTATCACGTTTGTCATAGAGCTTTATAGAGACAAAAAGACGCCATTCAATACTTAACTTTTCAGATAAATATAATTTAACAAATAACATAAATCTGAATGTCGTAACTTGTGATACTAGTATGTGGAAATATGCCTAGTACAAGTACAGACATACAGAAAAATGTTAAGGCAACAAACACTATATTCTGTTTTCATATCCACAAAATCTTGAAAAACTGAAAAAAAATTTGTTTCACAGAATATTTAATGCTCCGTGGAAATCGTATCATTTAAAGCAGTGCCCTCCGTTGCTCCGTGATTTTCGTATCATATTTTTTGTCGACCGTCCTATGGAAATCTGTTATCATAAAGCCCTAGGGCTACATTGAGGGTTGTAAGAGATATTGTTAAAGGAGGATATCTCGGACTAAATGTAGAACATATAATATGCAAGAGAATATTGAATCTACTACCAGTATTGATGTCTCGAAGTCGAAAAATCACTTAATTTTTCAACTTGTTTATTTGGAACTGATCGTCCACAGATTTTTTGTTTTACTACTTAGAAAGCCCAAATTTGCTGAGCATGAGGCCCAATATATATTCAGTTGTCAACAACATATAGGTCTGCTATACATCCCGAATAAATGGTGTAAGAAAAGTTTGACATCTACCGTAATTTTTGACAATTTTAGATTGCTCCGTGAAAATCGTATCGCTCCGTACTCGCTGTATCGGGAGACCCGGTGTGTTTTTTTAGAATTAAACAAGTAAATGACCAAATTTATAATGTTTCTGATTGGTATAAATTTTAGTGGTGTAGCGGTTCTTTTGTCATTGACACTTGTTAATATTTAAAATGAAGGGAAAATAATCATTTTCATTTTTCATGGACAAAAGTACAAATTTGGAATCAAATTTCATCTACTAATCAAATGGCAAAATGAGACAAATACAAGTACATGTCAACATATAGATCATATAGTGAAATGTAACATACCACTAGGGGTCTGTCCATTCAATATGTACACCACACAGATGCCGGAGATCAATGTAAGAGTGACCACCAAGGAGCATATCATTCTACCCAAATGACGTACAAAATTAAGATCCTATTCTAGACAAGATAAACTATTCTACGAAGGGCACGAGTACGTTAATATTTAATACAAGCCACCTTATCATTCAGGAAGTTATGTAAGTATAAGGTCGTCCATTGGTTTCGTAGGTGTGGAGGCCATGAAGAAACACAAAATAAAAATTGAAGTTTATGTTTTTGTTTTTGTTTTTTTTTCTACATTTGAAGCAAGATAAAGTTAATTGTCTGCGTCTTATATATGAAGTTTGAACTATTTTAATCCTAAAATTAAAAGGATTCTTTGAGGTTTTAGATTGTTATAAAAAGATCCCAATTGAACATTCTGGGCCTTAAACCACCCACGTCCACATCAGACAAATGTAAGAACAAATAATAAGAAACTAGATATGATAACTTGTCAAAAAGTGAATGTAGGTTTAAGGTCTAAAGTTGACAGTATTACACCATTGGCTAACACAACATGAATTAAGTTAGCATACCTTAGCATGGACAAGAACAAAAAAAATAGGAAAAACGCATCAAGAATTATACTTTTTGGTAGTGTTGTTATATTCGGTATTTACTGACTTGAACTTTTTTAATTCCGAAATTTTATTATTTGTAACTTTTTGTATATCTTAATTGTAATGATTCAGCAAATTTCAACTTAAACAAATTATGTTTGTGTTTCTTTGACTCGTGCACATTTAGGTTTTTTTTGTCTTTTTTGTTGTTGTAATATTGTAAATATTTTCTCTGTACCTCTGTAATATTGGTTGATGATAATAAAGTTATAGTTATTATTAGTTTTATAACCTAATATGACAGACAAGAGTGAAAACCTTAAGTCACCCGGGTTAACCCGAGATCGTGAAATCGGTGGTTATCGTGAACTCGGTTAGGCAAAATGTAAACAAACGAGAATTAACCAATGGGAAAAGAGAAATTACGACTAAAATGTAGTTGTTAACGCGGTTAATGTTATCGTTCAACCCGGTTTGTTCCTTTTTACTGTTATCGTGAACCGCAAATTTGTATAATGTAATATATAGTAAGGTTGTCAACCATATGCAATTTACCACTCTCTAATTGATTACAGCCGGTGTTTGGGAAACTTGGGGTATATACATGCGTCCGATTATTTATTTCTGACCCTGTTAAAGTACTTTATAAAGAATTATCTTACTTTTCTTTTAATTTACTTTTCCATAACAACTTGTTTTAATTGTTTTTGTCGTGGTCCAAAATCTTGGAACTAAATATAAACGGTATGGCAAATTGCAACTTCGAATTCGGGTTTTATTTTTAAGAAAATAAAGTTTACAAAATCCTTAGACGGACAGACACACGGACAAGAATAGATATCATTAACATAATAAACCAACAGCTTATTCAATATTGGCACTATATACATGTGTAGTACAAATAAACGACCAATCAACGTTGTTTATAAAAAAAATAAACCATGTCAAGACATAGTGACTGTCTTTTTGTTATACAGAAAGTAGATCGAGGGTGACAGACCTAATGCTATGGGATTGCATACTTATGCTACATGCCAAATATCAAGAGGATGCGATGAGTAGTTATTGAGTTAATTGATTTTTAACTTCGTGGAATCCAGCAAAAAGAGGGACATTAACGACCCTTTATCATATTACCGACCTTTATAATTAATTCTCAATCTTATGGCAGTCGTTATGTACAGAATATTTAACATGAAAAGGGCTTCACTTGGTTCCGAATCCGTGAGGTGCACGGAAAGCGAATAGGCCTACAAAGGCACTAAGCTTGTCGGAAGAAGTCCACTAAAGAGCGCTCAGAAACGGCTGACATTGGGTCCGTTCGCTTAGCTCAAAAACGACTGGGATATGTGCCTAAGGTAGTTGAATGGGACAGCCCTGTCATAATGAATACCGGAGTCATCATGCTATAATTCGGAAAACCTGACCGCAAACCATAGTGGGTCAAGGTGAGTGGATAGGGCCAGTGGCTGATCCAGAAATTTTGAAAGGGGAGGGCGCGCAATTAAAAAAAGTCTTTGGGACTTCTTATTTAATACAGTTCCTAACCAAATTTTCCTGTAAAACGGGAGGGAGCGCGCCCGGCACGCCGTTCTTTAACCCACCTTTGATTAGTCATGCTTCTTGCCAGGGATGTCCAAAAGACACGTAAAAGATCACTTTGAAGATCGCAAAGTAAATCATCAAATATAAGCTAAATTTGCTGCCCCTAACCACCTCGCTCTTTATCCTGTGGTTTTCAAAATTTACAGTTCTTTTGTTTCCCAACCAAACCCTTTTTTCTCGCTCAGTGTGTGTCGGTTCAACAGGATTCAGTATTGTATTTTCGGCAGATAATGGTTGTCTATGTGAACCTGGTTAAGGGTTGGCTATGTTCAAATTAGTACATGTAGTATATGACCTCATTTCAGGTAAAGTTTCTTCATTGTCAGTCACCATAGGTTAAAGTTTCAGATCATGCGATTTATTTTTTTTTTGGGGGGGGGTTCGTTATTTTCTGGGTACATTGGCCTATTGTGCATTGGGGGTACATTAATCTTATGAGTTGGTACATTTCCTTCTCGTTTATGGTCGTACATTAGCCCTTTCGCATGGCATACATGACCAAATATTTTCATTGAAAACCTTATGCTTTATATAGCAGAAATCCTTTTCAATGTTTATCTGAAGCTGTGCTGTCAAAACAAATTTTTAATAAAAAAAGATTTATCATGTTTTTGTTTTTTTTATCGGAAATGATCGGTCACTTAAATACTGTGCAAAAGTATGCTGTTAAAATCGTATACAAATACTTTAAGTGTGTAGGTCTATGATAATGATTTACTGGCAACGCAATAATGTTAAACTATAAGTATTTCGGTAAAACTGGTTTTAGTTGGTCATCAAAATAATGCTCGTTTGATTCAGTCCAGAAAAGCAAGAGGTGTAGGTTGTACACGGTTTTTTTATTTTTTTATTTTAGATTTTTTTTATTTTGTCACAACAATTTGTATATTGTATGAATCTGCACAATCCGTTTTTAGCTCACCTGGCCAAAGGCCATGTGAGCTTATGCCATCACTATGCGTCCGTCGTCGTCTGTCGTCGTCCGTTAACAATTTAAAAAATCTTCTCCTCTGAAACTACTGAACCAATTTGCTTGAAACTTGGCAGGAATGATATATGGTATGCTGGCTACAAACGATCCTCATTTTAAATTGATCTAATAAAAAACATGGCCGCAGTTGCTAAAAATAGACCTGGGGGGTCAGACTACCGTTTTTGGCTTATAAATTAAAAAGTATAAGAGATAGATGAAATCTGATGCAATGCTACTGCTTCAGCATCTAAAGCTCTACAAACGTCTCCTTTTGGTCGAAAATGTCAGATGACCACCTTTAGGGGTTTTGGCCCCTTAAAGGTGAAAAATAGACTTTTTTCGTGTTTTTGGCCTACAGAATGAAATCTTGCAGATAGAGATTAGCTGTTGCTTGCTTAAATTTTCAGCTCATTGAGTTCTACAAAAGTCTCCATAGGGTCGAAGTTGTCAGATGACCCCTTATAGGGGTTATAGCCCCTTAAAGTTAAAAATAGTGTTTTTGGCCTATAGAATGAAAACTATTGCATATAGAGAAAAGCTGTTGTTTGCTTACCATTCATCTCAGTTAGGCTCTACAAAAGTCTTCATAGGGTCGACATCAAGACCAGGTGAGCGGTTCAGGCTCCTGGGAGCCACTTGTTTATTTCATGGGGTGTTAACAACTAATAAGGAAATACATTGTATGTCTTTTTTAATGATCATAGAGAAAATGCTTCATAAATCGTTTGTGCGCAAATCCGGGAATTCCGTTCCAAAACGTTCATTGTAAACCTTTCGTTTTAGTTATCTCAACAGAATAGTGTCATTAAAACATATGCAGTACGTTTTAAAACTAGAAGTTACCGTTGAAGGCATATGTGACCATGCTATGTTGACGATAACTTAAACCGAGTTAAACGATAACAGCTTTGATTTTTAACCGCGTTAACGACTACATTTTAGTCAAAATTTCTCTTTTCCCATTGGTCAATTCTCGTTTGTTTACATTTTGCTTAACCGAGTTCACGATAACCACCGACTTCACGATCTCGGGTTAACCCGGGTGTTAAGTGACGACAGCCGAAGCTAGTGAATTAATCTGTTCATGATCAACTATCAACATGGTATTCTTCCATTCCAGAATAAATTGTATCATTTTTTTAAGAAAAATATGCTGCTAAGCGGGGAGGTTAATATTACAAAATGGTTGTTACACCACTCAGTTGTATTTCTATTAAAATAAAACCAATATCAAGTTGGATAATCATTATATTGTATCAAGCAAATATTACGGGTTTGGCCGATATTAACCATGCACTGTCTTTAATTGTAAATATTGAGCGTCAGTATGTTTGATTTTTTTTTTTTAAAAGCCAGACGATCGCCGATTTTAATTTTATGAATTTATACTGTTTGGTTTTATATATTTACTTGACTATTTTTGTTTTGTGTTTTATACGGATCCGATCTTTTGATTCTGTTCTACATCATAATTAAATTATATTTTATACTTTGTTTTTGTTCTGATGACGACTATTATAGTTTATTCAAAATGGTTGGTTAAACTTTTTCTAAGTAAAAAAACCAAAACATTGGCCTATGTCCCAAACAGGAAGTACATGTCCGACAGGTCTGAAAATTGCTAAGGACGTACCGTTTGTCATACTGAACCATTCTACCAAGTTTGAAATTATTCTAGAGTATGGTTCCTAAGAAGAGCTTGGCAGAAATTTTCATAGTAATGTTCACATATTTTCACTCGGCCTACGTCCCAAACAGGAAGTTGATGTCAGACAGGTCTAAAAATCGCTTAGGATATACAGTCTATCATACTGAACAATCCTACCAAGTTTCAAATCATTCTCATGTACAGTTCCTGAGAAGAACTTGACGAAATTCGTACAGATGGACGTATGTACGTACATACAGACATGAGTAAAACTTAATGCCCCCCACATGTCGTCGCGGGGGCATAATAAGGAGTCAACTGATAATATGGTTTAACTAAATGCAGTTATGAATAGAGTAATATTTTAGCTATTTAAAGCTTTTTATTATTTTCTTCTCTTTTTTAACATTCTAAGGGAAATAACTCCTAAAATGAACGGTACTACAACATGTCTTTATAAGTTATCTTGTAAATCAGGATGTGCTCAACAATATTCAATTTAAATTTCTTAAATATTTTATATAGTGTTTAAGATATTAAGCTTAGTAAGTGCAAAATTCATAAAAAAAACAGGAAAATGGGCATTAACTCCTACATGGTTTGTTGGATCTTCTTCACAATTTCAGGGCAGGTAGATCTCAAGGTGCTAATCACTTTTTTGATCATCAAAATTGTGATATCTGTCACCATTTTTGAGTTATTTGCAAAAACTGTAATTTACCCATATGTTTTATATTTAGTCACAGCAGCCATGTTTTACAACCAATCCAAATTCCAAAACCATACAAAGTTTGGTTGCAATTGGACCTATGGTGTCTGATGAGTTAAGTTTTTAAAAAGTTAACAGTTGACAGATGCCAAGTGATGACAATAGCCAACATGACCCTTTGAGTCACCTGAGCTATAATGTAGGCAAAAATAACATTATATATTTACATACTGAAAATATGATGCCTAAAGGTATTATACTAGTCAAATGATTCATTTTCTACTATTAAAGTGTAACAAAGAACAAAGAATAAACCTTTTACAGAGTAATTGTAGTGTGAAAAGCGAGTTTAGGTAATTAGTCATGGTAACAGTTGTGCAGACCATAAACCCAAGTGTCTGTATAACAAATACCAGATACCTAGGTATCATACTTTAAATAAATAAAAATATCATTATTTGGCACTTTTGGGGCCCCTTATTTCTAAACAAAAAAGAGGGGACAACCAAAATCAACCCCATCCTTCCTTTTATGGTAAGTAACATTACTGTAAAGTTTCCTAGCATTTGGTCAACAAGAACAAAAGTAGTTGTGGAAACAAATAAAAGTCGCTTTTTTGGCCCCTTTAGGGCCCCTAATTTGTGAACACAAAAAAAAGGTGACACCCAAAATCAGCCCGCCCTTCCTTTTATGAAAAGTAACATTACTGTAAAGTTTCATAGTATTTGGTCAACTAACATTATTGTAAAGTTTCATAGTATTTAGTCAACCAGAACAAAAGATATTGTGGAAACAAATGAAAAAGGTTTTTTTTTGCCCCTTTTGGAACCCTAATTTCTAAACAAAATATAAAATGACCCCAAAAGGGAAGGTGCACATCTTCAATATATCTGTAATCACTGTGTGATTTCAGAAAGATCTAGTGATTCATTTTCAAGATTCAGATTACACAAGACAGGCACCCCATAGCGCTACTGACGGACGGACAGGACGGATGGAGTGACCTGACTACTAGACCTGCTTTCGCATTTGTCGACGCAGGTAAAATATTTCATGAAAGGATATGATGTAAATGAACATGAAACCATACTTCATTTTCCACAAAAGTCAGTATACCGATATACAAAGAAGAACTTTAAAAAAAATGAAAGTTCAAAGAGTAGATGAAGTGTGAAAAGGGGGTCGAGGTCAGTGAGGTCATATAGCGTGAACTGCAATTTACTCTTATGCTTTACTTTTAACCATGGCTGCCATGTTTTTTGTCAAATCAAAATTTCGAACGACAGTTTTGTAGAGAACATACTACAGAACAATCCTCCAAAATTTCAATACATTTTGCCAAGTGGTTTTAGAGAAAAAGATATTTCTAAAGTTGAACAAAAAGCTGTGAACAAAGTCAATTTTTTTTATCTAAGGGGTATTACTCCTAGAGGAATGGTCCTACAACTTTTGTAGATCCTAATGTGCTTAACCATATACAATTTAAATTTTTCAAATATCTTGTTTTCAAGATATTGGTCTAAACTAGATAATGTGTCTATGAGCCACAGGATGGCCCTCCCGTTCTTGAAATATCATTGACCCTCAATGTGTATTACCTGGGATATGGACCTTTACCAAGAAATTGATCAAAAGTGTTCATGTGTAAAATATAGGTCGCTGTGACCTTATTTCTGATGGGTGGTGCCATGTACCAAGACTCATCGAGAAGTGAAATATTATTGACCCCTAACATGTAGTATTCAAGATATGGACCTTAACCAAGAACTTAACCAAAGTCATTCATGCGTAAAATATAGGTCACAGTGACCTCATTTCTAGTGGATGGTGTCACTTTACCCAAGACACATCTAGTGGTGAAATATCATTGACCCCCAACATCTAGTATCCAAGTTATGGACCTTAACCAAGAACTTAACCGAAGTCGTTCATGCATAAAATATAGATCACAGTGACCTAATTTTTATTGGGTGGTGTCATGTTACCCAAGACACATCTAGTGGTGAAATACCATTGACCATCAACATGTAGTATCTGAGATATGGACCTTAACCAAGAACTTAACCAAGTTCATTCATGCGTAAAATATAGGTCACAGTGACTTAATTTCTAGTGGGTGGTGTCACCTTACCTAAGACACATCTAGTAGTGAAATATCAGTGACCCCCAACATCTAGTATCCAATATATGGACCTTAACCAAGAACTTAACCAAAGTCATTCATGCATAAATTATAGGTCACAGTCACCTCATTTCTAGTGGATGGTGTCACCTTACCCAAGACACATCTAGTGGTGAAATATCACTGACCCCCAACATCTAGTATCCAAGTTATGGACCTTAACAAAGAACTTAACCGAAGTCGTTCATGCATAAAATATAGGTCACAGTGACCTAATTTCTAGTGGGTGGTGTAGCCCTACCCAAGACCCATCTGGTGGTGAAATATCATTGACCCCCAACATCTAGTATCCGAGAAATGGACCTTAACCAAGAACTTAACCAAAGTGTTACGTACGGACGGACAAGGGTAAAACTATATGTCCGATCCACATACGTGGTCGGGCCATAAAAATTGCAAAATTAGGAAAAAAATAAAGAAATAGGGCAATTACTCCTACAAAAATTGTTGGATCTTCACTTTTGTTGATACTAGAATTTTGATATCTGTTACAGATTTTGAGTAATTTGCAAAAAATCTGCAATTTACCCTTACAGTATGTTCTATTTTTAGCCATGGCGGCCATGCTTTTTGTTGAATCAAAATTTGGAACAATAGTTTTAAATATAGAAAACATACTACAGAACAACCCTATCAAGTTACATTACATTTGGATAAGCCGTTTCAGAGATGAAAATTTTTGAAAAGTTGGACGACGGACGCCAAGTGATGGCAAAAGCTCACATTGCCTTTGGCAAGGTGAGCTAAATGTACGTTATTAGAATTTTTGTGTAAAATTCAGGCAGCAGGCAAACCCTGGAACAAGTCACTCATTTAAATTATTTATTAATTCTTATATTAGATGAAGAACATTTATTATACTTATAACCTTAAACACTACTCAAATGTCTTTTCATAAGAGTTGAAAACTGAACTTCAATAACTCTTCTTTAAATGGCACATTATCCTTCAACTTCAAGTCATTTTAACCCAATTGAAACTAAGACCACCATTCTGACAATAAGAATTAAATAATTAGACTATTGGTGAGGGTTGATGAGATATGTGTACCTTTGTAGTTAACAAAATAAAGGCATCAGTGGAAAATGGTAATTAAGCATCCATATTTTTTGAAGTATTAATGTTTTAATTATCAAAGAAACTTCCAAATACATGTACTTATAAATACACGGTTTAATTTCAACTTACAATTGGACAAGATGACAAATTCTAGTACAGAAATATAAACATTTTGTACCTTAATGAATGTAGTAAACATATATTCAACCTTTCTACCAATTTCAAGTTTCTTGTAACAGTCAATGATTTTCTGTATGGAATTGAGATTTTTTCAACTCAGTTACCCACTGATCATAGCATTATTGATTTACACATAAATAAGCCAAAGTTAACAGTAATAAATATTCTATGAAGTTTTAGCACGGATTGCAGCTCGTTTGCCTGTGACGGCCTGGAATCCAGATTTGATGCTTGCCACAGAACACCGTGAGCCACAGGTTTCACACTGAAGAAAGAAAAGTCTAGTGTCCTTCTGCAACAAAGTATCAGGTGAGCGACAGGTGTGACAGGTTACATATTCCTCTGCAATGGTAAAATAGATGATTTCATTATTATAATCCATTATATTTTAAAAAATCACTATCAATCAAAATGGGTGTTTGTTTTTTGTCCTGTCAGCAATTTTCAAGCCATCACAAACTTTAAAACATAGATAAACAATTCCAACTTTATTGTTAAATTGAAACTTTAGTATCAAACACTTTATCTAGTTGTTCAATTTTAAGTCATAGAAGAAATATTTGAAAAATTATAAGGATAGGGATAATTACTTAATTGACTTAATCTTGGCCAATAATGATGTTTTTGATCATATACATCTTGTATGATCTCTGAAAAAAAAAAATTCTTTCTTTATCATCCACTGGTGGAAAAACTAAATGGTTAATGATTGTTTTGATAAGTGTTTGGACAGTTATTGTACCGAGATGATCCCCTACATATTCCTATTATGTCTTCACTTTGTGTAACTACAGGATCCACAGATCGCAATATAAAGAAATGTTTAGCATGCCATAAAACCTGGTTACACCCATCATTTCTTTTACCAATACAGTAACATTGTGATCTTCAATTTCTTCTGTATGTATTCCTTGTTTTGTCATTTTTCTTAGACATTTGAGATAGATCCTCAAAGTACAGTTATTTTGTTATTACCTTTATTGGACATATCTTCTTAATATCAGTTGTACATAAAGTTTTTCATTTTAAATTCAGTGATCGGTTATATTCATTTTTGGTGTCAAATCTTGGCATGTTAAGCAACCACTTGTTTTTTTATTATTTTTTTTTCTAATTACAGAGTTTTAAATTGCAACTGATAATGTTGTTTCACAATCACTTATTCCACACCTCGTTACCATCCAGTGCCACCAAGAAGAGGGATATAACAATCAGAAGACTTACTTATGTATCTTCTAAGAACATTTTCTATTTGTTTCTGGTTATATTTGCCTTTAATAATCAATTGATTGTTACCATCGACAGATCCACTGTTAAAAATAGAAAAAAAAACAGTTATTTGTTAACATCCAAAAAGTAACAAAATTTATACCTGTGTAAAATACATGTATTTTAAGAATTTAAGCATAAACTCAGTATGTTTCTTTTGCAGTCAAATCAACAATAGTGGATCAGCCTTGAAGAACAATTACTGTAATTGAACTTGAACTTTTAACACCATTAATCAATTAACATGTGACGGCTGTACTATGGTCAGAGGAGAGAGAATCCACCATGCATACGTGACTTTAAGAATAGTCAAACTCAGTGTGTACAGTCATGCAACTGAACAGTTCATCAAGTAAAATCCTTATATAATCACTTAACCACAATCAATTTATCAATTGGTGAAGGGATTATCAGGCTGTGTTTCCTCTGTACCAGAAAATCAGGTCCTGATTTTTCAAGAGTTCACTACACATAGGCCTAAATTAAAATATTGTTTGCTATTTTCTGACTTGCCAATTTTGAATTGAAAATTATTTTATTTTTTCAAAATTTTACTTTCCCTCTGAATTTACCGTATAACCTGTAAAATGATTTAACAAATTAAAAAATAAAATCTTTTTTTTTCAACTCTTAATAAAAAAAAGTTGCAGAAGGGAACAATTTCAGTGGGTTGGCCAGTTGATGAAAAACAAACAATATTTCAATTTAGGCCTGAAATAACATGTAAATGTAATAGAATGTGTTTTCCCATATCTGCCTAAGTGTCATATAGTTACAAACAGTTTCGATTCTTACTGTAATATACACCATGTCAAGGTTTGTTAGGCATTTTATTTTGGTTAAAGACCTTCAAACCATATATAGGAGTGAAAACATTAAAACACTGGGCTTTTCAAGCTCAACCTACCTTGTACCCAATTCTGCTAATAAGAATGCTAACACATGTTTAGGCTGTCTATGTAACCTGAAAAAGAAACAAGATTCTTTTTTTATTTCTTAAAAAACAACAACAGTTGGAGTTAACATATGTGTTGTGGTCTCATGTTCATTTACTCCATATCCTTTCATAAATTATAAATTAACAAAGGATAAGTCAATTTATGTGAGAAACTCAAGTATTACAACTGTACTATTCTATTTTTTTCTCTATCATTTGAACATTACCCCTATTTACAATAACAAAGCCGTTTGAAAGTTGATTGTGGATTAGTGGTTTGCTTCATCCATATTATTATGTACCTCTTTTTGGATATTTGATCCCAAAACAATAAGTTGCTTCTTAGCTAGCTGTCAGTAACTTAGAGTGTTCTCAAAAGAGTTTCTCTATGTCGTGATTTTTTTTCTTGCTGTCATTATGTCTTAGGTTCTCTCTCGTTGAATTGAACTTTAATCAATCTGATTTTACAATGTGTTAATTTGTGCTTTGTTAGAGATTATCAATATGGGGAAAGTGGGCTAAAAAACTAATCTAACCCAACCACATTTCATATGTGCCTGTCCTAAGCCAGGAATCTCTGTCAAAGCTAATGTTAGAACTCAACGTCTTAATGTTTTGTGTTCAATGTCTAGAAAGAGGTCTTTCTTTATCTTTTTATTGAAGGAATGGCTTTAAATTGTAAGCCTCATATTTTTTTTTATCTTGGGCCAATTTTAAAATGGCAAGCAGCTACTATTGGTCAAGTTGAAGGTACCTGGCTGTTTTCCATTGTGAATTTTTGAATTGCAGTTTATATATGTTGGTTGTGTCACATACGCTTATTCCACTTCTCATTACCTTCTAAATATCATGATGGTTTTTACTTACAGTCTGCATATATCTGCAAAGTTGGCAAAAGAAGACTTTCTGGTGCCGACTTTTAAAACTTGAGGAGGTCTCATGACAAACTTCTTTTTTTCACCTGTTACCATGTCAGGATTTTTCTCTTTGATTATATCAAACACTCGAGTTAATAACTGAAATATAAAATAAAATACTTTACTGTTGATTCATGATTAAATTGCAAAAAAGGGACTTCCCAAACTGTATGGGATTAGGTTTGTCAGTTAGGGCTATTCCAGAAATAAATGTATGGGGGGGGGGGCAGAAGGCACTTTTCATATATACCCACCATGCATAATTTTTTTTTTTTTCCATTTATGTTGCATTTGAGAAATATCTAAAAATAACACCACCCACACAATTTTAATTATAGTGCCTACTGTTCCCCCCCATACAATTACCATTAATTCTGGAATAGCCCTTACCTGCCCAAGATCAGTGGTTTCCTCCAGGTACTCGGGTTTATTCCACCATTAAAACTGACCGCCCTTCGGGGCCCAGGTGCGTCAATAAAGGGCATTAAGCACCAACACACACACACACAGATTCATGATTTGCACACGATTCATAGACGAAACCAATCTTCATAGGGGTCTTTTTTCATGGTTGATTGGCATCCTCAAAAACCTTTGTTGGCAGGATATTAATAAAATTTTGTCTTGTGGTTCCTAAATGACAAAGTTATGAATTTCCCTTTTTATATCTTTTAATTTTTGTAAATTTCTTTTTTAATCTAACAATGACTTCACTTTACCTCATCGTATGTGTAATCTCTCTCTGAATATCTCTCTCTGAATCTAACCATGACTTCACTTACCTCATCGTATGTGTAATCTCTCTCTGAATCTAACCATGACTTCACCTACCTCATCGTATGTGTAATCTCTCTCTGAATCTAACCATGACTTCACTTACCTCATCGTATGTGTAATCTCTCTCTGAATCTAACCATGACTTCACCTACCTCATCGTATGTGTAATCTCTCTCTGAATCTAACCATGACTTCACTTACCTCGTGGTATGTGTAATCTCTCTCTGAATCTAACCATGACTTCACTTACCTCATTATATGTGTATTCTCTCTCTGAATCTAACCATGACTTCACTTACCTCATTATATGTGTATTCTCTCTCTGAATCTAACCATGACTTCACTTACCTCATCGTATGTGTATTCTCTCTCTGAATCTAACCATGACTTCACTTACCTCATTATATGTGTATTCTCTCTCTGAATCTAACCATGACTTCACTTACCTCATTGTATGTGTAATCTCTCTCTGAATCTAACCATGACTTCACTTACCTCATCGTATGTGTAATCTCTCTCTGAATCGAACCATGACTTCACTTACCTCATCGTATGTGTAATCTCTCTCTGAATCTAACCATGACTTCACTTACCTCATTGTATGTGTAATCTCTCTCTGAATCTAACCATGACTTCACTTACCTCATGGTATGTGTAATCTCTCTCTGAATCTAACCATGACTTCACTTACCTTATCGTATGTGTAATCTCTCTCTGAATCTAACCATGACTTCACCTACCTCATCGTATGTGTAATCTCTCTCTGAATCTAACCATGACTTCACTTACCTCATCGTATGTGTAATCTCTCTCTGAATCTAACCATGATTTCCCAGAAGAACTACCTCCACCCAATCTGTCTTCCTTCTTGGCCTCCTCTGATTCATCAACTACAATAAACACATGTAAAAACTAGTTGTTTTTTCAAAACCAACTTTCTCTTATGTTTCAAATTCAATTAAAAACAGATTTCTCTTTAACAATAGAGCATTTTTTTCTTACAGAAATGTAAGCAATTATATACAGTCCAGTTTAACAAAGATTTAACCTTGATGTTCAATGTCAGATCCAAACAATGATTGATGTTCTTGTGAACCACATCTAAACACTTTATCAAAGCTGTTGTATTGTCCTTATAAATTTCAAAATAGTCCAATCCCTTAGGTTCTTCCTTCCATAGGCATGGCTGATCTAAAGACATAATATGGGTTCCAATTCTACATTTTTTTGTGCGTTTTTTTTAATTGTTCTATGCTGTTTAACATTTTCAACCTTGCTTTCATGATTCCTGAATCCACAAATCTTCCATTAGACATGTTAAAGATTCATGATAATACTCAATTGGTCTTAGGGAACACTTGATAAATTTACAACAAGTTTCAATTATAAACTACATACCTTCCTCTGTAACTTGATCAGTGCTCTCTATATCCATACTTTCAAAGTCTACCTTCTTCTTCTTCTTTTTCTTTTTTGTGGGTAAGGCAAGATCAAAGTTATCTTCTGTTGAAACTTCTTCTGTGGCACCTCCATCCAAGTCTTCTGGAGGCTGTGGTGATTCTGATGTATTTGTTTCCTAGAAAAAGATCAAAACAAGGGATTGCACTAAGTTGTGCTAAGCATATCCCCACTCAACCATTTATAGAACAAGAAGTAGATGACCAGCTGATCTGGAAAGGGGAGACATCATTCATCCCATCATACTTAGGGTTTGTATCAAACTTAATATAAATCCCTTTTGTAGATGCAAAGAAATCTGTTAAAAAAAAATTCCATTTAATGTAGTCTAAGTTGGCATACATACATAAAACAGTAAATAGATGATCAACTGACCTTGAAATGGGAGACAGCATATAAATCATTGTGCTTAAGCTGTGTACCAAATTTTCTTAAGCTGTGTACCAAATTTTACACCAATCCAACAAGTAAATCTGTGAGCTAATGCTCACTATTGATACCCCCGCTCCCCAAACTAAGCCATGCATACAAGTTAAAAATACTCGGTAAACAGGAAGTAGTTGACTTAGGAACATAAAATCGCTATACACCATATGGGACTATAAAATAAAGCTGTTTACAAAATATCAGAACCCTATCTGATGTAGTTGCTTTAGAAACTGTGACAGAAATTTTGCATTCATGTCAATTATGTGTAAAAACCTAAGTATTCGGTAAACAGGAAGTAGACTACCTAGGAGCATAAAATTGGTATACACCATATGGTACTATAGGATAAAGCTGTATACAAAATATCAGAACTCTATCTCATGTAGTTGCTTAGAAAACTGCGACGGAAGTTTTGTTACGGACGGACGGACAAGGGTAAAACAGTATACCCCCCTCTTCTTCGAAGCGGGGGTATAATTATTGAGACCAAGAAAGCAATTAAACAAGAATGGAATTCTATGGTCCCCCGCCGGTGAAGCACATGGCTGATTTGTTATCTTGACCAAGGTATTAGTGGTTTAAACATTTGGTATACATTTCATGAAAATCCTTCAACATCATTACGGATGAGAGTGCTTACAAGGTCTGATTTGCAAAAAAAGTCGTTTTTATGGTCAAAGTCCCCTAACTCCTACAAAAATTATCCAAAAATGCTGATTGTTAAATTTGACCAACGAATTAGAGATTTTATCATTTGATATGAATTTCATGAAAATCTGTCAACATCTGTAGGGATGAAAGCACTTACAAAGTCTGTTTTGAAAAAAAAAAAACCAGTCGCTTTTATGGTCAAAGTCCCATAACTCCTACAAAATTAAAAAAAAAAGAAGCTGATTTTAAAACTTGACCAAGGAATTTGTGATATAAACATTTGGTTTAAATTACATGAAAATCCGCCAACATCTGTAAGGATGTGAGCGCTTACAAGGTCTATTCTGCCAAAAAAACCAGTCTATTTAATGGTCAAAGTCCCAAAACTCCTACAAAAATCATGAAAAATGCTGATTTTTGAACTTGACCAAGGTATAAATTTTATGAAAATCTGTCAACATCTGTAGGGATGAGAGTGCTAACAAAGTCTGCTTTGCAATAAACAGAGTCTTTTTTAATGGTCAAAGTCCCTTTACTCCTACAAAAATAATTGCAAAATGCTGATTTTCGAACTTGTTCAAGGTATTAGTGATATTAACATTTGGTATAAATTTAAATGATAATCGGTCAACATCTGTAGGGATGAGAGCGCTTACAAGGTCTGTTTTGCCAAAAAAACAGTCTTTTTAATGGTCAAAGTCCCATAACTCCTACAAAAATAATTGAAAAATGCTGAATTTTGAACTTGACTAAGGTATTAGTGATAGAAACATTTGGTATAATTTTCATGAAAATCTGACAAAATTTGTAGCCTTGAGAGCGCTTACCAAAAGTGTGACGGACAGACAGACAGAAAGATGGAGGGACGGACGCCTGGCATTTCTATGTCCCCGCTCCACGTTGCGGCAGGGGACAAAAAAAAACCCTTTCCATTTTTTACCCTTAAAAGGCTTTGTCAGCTTGGAAAACAGGAAGTAGATGACCGATTGAAATTAATCCCTCCCCAAACCTTCATTACAAATGATTCTGGAATAGCCCAAATTATTTACATGTGTTTTGATACATTATTTGTGAGAAAAGTTTTTCTTAGAAAAGGAAAAAATAAAGGCTACTTACTGGTAAAGCATCTCCTAATTCATCCAGATCAAATGCTTTCTTTTTCTTTTTCTTCTTTTTTAAACTTAAATCAAATGACATGTCTGGAAAATAACATTGAAAAAAAGATCATCTTAATCTTTACATTATACAGACTTCGAAATTAAATTTCATATGCCTAAAACATATCTGGTTTATGTTCAAATCTTCATTAAAAGTTATTATACTAAATTTTGTGATTTTTTTTTAGTTGAGGGACCTTTTGTAATATATTGTGAATATCCAAGTGCATGTTTAAGTATACGAACGTGTACCATTTTTTTCGCTTTTCATTTACAGTTACCATTATTCAGATAGGATAAAAGCTAACACACATTTTCTGTTTTTCATTTTGTGGTAAAAATTTGTAGTTTATTTAAATACAATTACATTTTTAACTTGCATGTAATTAAAAAGTGGTAATTCAATTAGTTAATTGGTCCATTGAATCGTCTTGCATACTTCAATTAAATATCGCTTGTGTCAAGTGGTTTTAACCAGATTATGACCTTACTATACACACAAGGTAAATTGGATGTTCTCCCAACTAAAATATCAAGATATGGTGAGAGCATAGTATGATATTTTTAATGCAAATCTAATATCAAATCTTTTAATGATGTCCTTTTGTAAAGAGAATTTAGGAGTAAGAGGTTGTTTGAAAATGAAGTCTTTCTGTATATCCTCAATCTAGTTTGCTGATAATTTTGAAGGTAAACTGTAAATGTAGAAATTTTCATGGGGTGATATTTTCATGTTTTTGTTAAGTTAACCATTTGTATGGGGGGAAATTTCGCCATTTTTCTAACAATTCAATTTCTATATTTAAAGAATAAATCATTTGCGTGGGGGATATTTTTGCAGATATTATGTGATCCTGAATTAAGCGAAATTAACCACAGTGCGAAAATTTCCATGTTTAAGGTAATAGAAATCAAAGTAACAACAAACCATCATCAGCCTTTTCTTTGTCTACTTTTGTTTCTGGTGGTTCTTCTGGTGTTTCTATGGTTTCTGCTCCACCAGCTGGAGCACCATCTGTTTCTGCCTCTCCCATGGCTGCGTCTAAATCAAATGGAACTTTCTTCTTCTTTTTCTTTTTCTTCATCATGGTTGGATCAAATGGTGTCTAAAATATAAGATACACTGTATATCAAGATAAACCTGGTCCAAAAAATGCAATAAAAATTAACAATATTAAACTGTTTATATAACACACTCGTAGATTACAAATTGGTGAACCAAAGTAGTTTTCAAGATACATGTAAGTACATGGATAAAGCTGCCTGGCTGTCATGTACTTTTTTAAAACTCCATTGGACATAACTGTAGAATGTTGATTTACATACATACAACTCTGTTTGTACAAAATTTCTATTTTTATTAAAAAAGTTCGGATACTCAAGTTAAAACATTTATTAATTATTAGTTAACTAATGAATGATTTTGAATATTGAACGAAAAATTCACAACATTTATGGAACAAACCAATAATTAATGAAGTACATTTTTGTAGACCTGTTTGTAGCACACAAGTGTATTGTTAAGGCTTTTTCAATCACAAATTCAATATTTCCCATGTTTGGAATCTTTAATTTGTTTTACTTTTCATTAGGTAAATAAAACCACAATTATGGCCTCATTATTAACAGTTGGACTTTTTAAAATAGACCCCATACATGACATCATGGGTAACAGTTAATCAATTACAATATCCAATGTTTTTAGTAGTTTAACTGAAGTTGATAAGATATTCCTGACCACCCTGAAATCTCAATATTTCATAACTACCGGTATCTATGTACGTTGTATATCACTGACATTTCATACATGTATTACAACAATTTCAAAGAAAATTCAATGTTTTACTCACACCTAAATGTTCTCTTTTTGTCATTTTCTAATAAAATCAATTTCAACTTCATGCATGTATGAAAAAAATTATCCGCTTTATGTATGTGAGTGTGTGAACTTGTTAAGATTGTTAGTTGTTGCATCAGAACCATTTCATCAGCCAATGTCTATTTATAGACATGAAACCAACCATGATGCAATGTTTCACATTTCTATAGGACTTTACCCATGTACATGATGTAGCAATTCTAAATGCTGCACACTAATCACCATCTGTTTATAACAAATATTCAGTTAGGTTAATCATGGTTATCAGAAATTTATATATAAAATATAATCTAATATTCTCAGTAAAGAAACCATTTAGTTTAGGCCATCATAATGGCTTTGATTTGAAATAAAAAGCTCCAAGGCGCCGGAATTACTTAACGGAGTTAACATTTTAGAGATTGAAAGCATTTTCTTATTTTCTATGGTTTGCTAACTGTATGACATAGCATTTATTTTTATATTCAAGGGGCCACAACTTCTTTAAGGAGTCACTTGCAAACTTGTATCCAAAAGAGTTTTTGGTAGAGCTCAACCATGTCAACCAACTTAAAAGGGTTTTTTTTCTTTAACTTTGACACGGAACATATTTTGTAGATTTCAATGTGCCTAACAATATGAATTTTTTTTTCCAAATATCTTTCATTCATTTCAAGATATTGGGCTAAATAATTGCAAAAATTTGGAAAAATGGCAATAACTTCTACATGGATTGTTAGATCTTCTCCAAACTAGAAGCTCCAAGGAGCCTGAATCCCTCACCTGATCTCTTATGCTAAAGCCTCTTACCTAGTATGCAACATGGTTAAGTAACATTAAAGAGACTAGTTAGGAAAGAAAACACTTTTAAGACCAAGAATACAAAGTAACAAAGCTTTGCATTTGAAAAGAAAACAAAAAAAAATAAAGAAAGAATGTGTCCATGGGACACAGATGCCCCCGCTGGCCTCAAATAAAAAGTTGAAGTCTGACATGTCTGAAAGTTGCTTAGGACGCATTGTTTATCATACTAAACCATCTTACTAAGTTTCAAATCATTCCCATGTATGGTTTCTGAGAAAAGCTTGACGGAAATTTTCATGTCGATTTTGGTATCGATCCAGCCCCAAACAGGAAGTAGATGTCCGACAGGTCTAAATCTTGCGTAGGATGTATTGTTTGTCATACTGAACCATCATACCAAGTTTCAAGTAATTCCCACTTACGGTTTCTGAGAAAAGCTTGACGGAAATTTTCATGCCGATTTTGGTATCAATCCAGCCCCAAACAGGAAGTAGATGTCCGACAGGTCTAAAACTTGCTTAGGACGTATAGTTTGTCATACTGAACCATCCTACCAAGTTTCAAGTTATTCTCAATTATGGTTTCTGAGAAAAGCTTGACGGGTATCCGGGTAATGGACCTTAACCAAAGTGTTACGAACGGACGTACGGACAGACGGACGGACAAGGGTTAAACTATATGTCCGATCCACATACGTGGTCGGGCCATAAAAATGCTTAATACGACTTGTATATATGTTTCGATTAACAATGTTGTAGGCAAGTCTGATAGTTGCTACAGATCACAGCTGCTTTTCAGCAATAATTTTATGTTTGCCTCTCAGAACTATTTGGTTCTTTTGAAAATTATTGATCTTTCATTTAGTCAATCATCATGGCAATATTTATAAGCAGTAATAATAAAAGTTGTAGTTAAAACATGTTAAACTTTATTTTTCAATAATTATGTTATGATTGCAAATGAGTCGCTCATCATTCCATCATTTGTTTAAACTCTACATACTTCCTGTGTCTTCCTAGAACTTTTTTTGTAAATCAGTGTTTTATACATGTATTGCATGTCGTTTATTATTTAATAATTTGTCGTAAAAATAAAATCCTTAATCTTATCTTCATTAATGAATGGTTCTTTGACTGGTCATCTGTTCTAGATTTTTAAACTTGTTTTGTCAATTATTAAGTTATAATTTCTTATCGTTACAGTCTTGCAGTAAGGCTAAACAAAAAAGTATAT
Source organism: Arcuatula senhousia (assembly GCA_963971305.1). NCBI lineage: Eukaryota > Metazoa > Mollusca > Bivalvia > Mytilida > Mytilidae > Arcuatula > Arcuatula senhousia. The sequence continues at coordinate 14,112,109 of OZ020306.1, forward strand.
GTTTACTCTCACATGCTGAAAAAAATTAGGGTCGGTAGGCACAGGGGCTTGTGTACGTTAAAAAAAATTTAAATCCCCCTATATACCTTTTCACAAGGGAGGACATACTTCGGACAGGCCCTCGCTTCAAAGACAATTTTTACCGGTTCAAATGTTGAATGACAATCAACTGGCGTTATAATATTGTAAAATAATGATGTTTCTTTCAGTTAACACTAACCTTTATGTTTTAATCCCGTCAGAAACCCCATTATTGAAACAATATTCAAACAAATTCATCCAATGGACAACTCCTTGGCTTCCATTATCACGTGATTTTTGCGCCGTTTGGTTGGTCTCGGGCTCTTTCCAATCTTTAACAAAGAGGTGGAGGGGACAGAAGCGGTAAAATTAGACAATGGTTTTTTGAACCTCTTTGAACTTTGTACATAACGGCACCTCTGTCCCCTCCATTACATTATTTGCGATTGGTAAGAGTCCGAGAGCAATCAAACGGCACAAAAGTCAAGTGATTATGTAGGCCAAGGAGTTGATTATCGGAATATTGTTTCAACATTGGGGTTTCAGACGGGATTTAAACATAAAGGTTAGTGTTTACTGAAAGAAACATGATTATTTTACAATATTATGACGCCGGATGATTGTCATTCAACATTTGAACCAATAAAAATCGTCTTTGAAGCGAGGGCCTATCTGAAGTATGTCCTCCCTTGTGAAACGGTATATAGGGGGATATTTATTTTTTATACCGTACACAAGCCCCTGTGTCGGTAGGTAGGAAATCTTTTTATTTTTTATTTTCTCGAGTCTATGGGGGCAGCTCTGTGACTTTAAATTACGTAGCTACTCCAACTAAATATTTTAATTGTCAAATTCATTCATGAAAGCAACTTTAAACGATAGGCATCTGCTTCAGAAACAGGAAAATATAATTTTTATTTTAAAATTTTTAAAATTGCTTAATGGAAAATGCTAAAAATAACTCTAGGGTAGGGGTTAAAAAACTAGGTAGGGTCGGGTGACAGTAAACTTACCTAATTTTTTTTTGCCTAACCATATTTTTGGCTTTGAAAAATAAATAAATGCCATCAGATAACATTAACAACTAAATGATATTAGTGGGGAATATTACTGCTTCTTCTTCTTCTTCTTCTTCCAATACTGTCCACATTCAACTCTTTGAATATTCTGACAGGTGTGCGCATATGGTTAAAAACTGGATAAAAACAATTTGTATGCAGATTTAGATGGTACTTGTCACTTGAGCTTTGAAGGACTCAAGTGACTCTGCTCCGGCGATGTCTGGTGGTAGTTTGTTCCAATCCTTCACAGTATTGACGAAGAAGGACCATTTCCTGCTGTCTTTTGTTGCTCTTTGGATTTGGAAACCATGTGTACTGCCTAATCTGGTGCTCCTTGTTGGTCTCTGTAGATATTTTGTTTTGTCAATGGCAACCAGATCGTTGGTGATTTTGTACATCATGATGAGTCTTGCTTCTTTTCGTCTAGTTTCCATACTTTTCCACCCTAGTTCTTTGATCATTTCGCTGACACTTGATCGGTTTCTATACTTTCCTGTCACATATCGTGCTGCTCTCCTTTGCACCTTTTCTATTTTGTCCTTATGGTTTTGTTGGTATGGATCCCACACAGTTGTAGCATATTCCATTTGTGGTCTGACTAGACTTTTATAAGCCTGTTCTTTGATGGATTTGGATCCTATATGTAGATTTCGATGTAGGAATCCCAGGCTTCTACTCGCTTTGTTGCTGATGCTGTTGACATGTTCACCCCAGTCTAGATCGTGTGTGATGGTACATCCCAAGTACTTTACTGATGTTTCATGCCTGAGTTTATGACCATGCAGTTTGTATTCATGTATCCTTGGATTTTTCTTTTTGGTGACTGTCAGTACACTGCATTTTTCTGGATGGAACTCCATTTTCCATGATCTTTCCCATTCTTCAAGTTTCTCTAGATCTTTTTGGAGCTTCTTGCAGTCTTGCTCAGATGTTATTGTCATGTATATGACTGTGTCGTCTGCAAATAGTCTTACTTTTGAGTGTAGGCCTTTTGGTAAATCATTTATATAGAAAAGGAAGAGGCTTGGTCCCAGGACTGATCCTTGTGGTACTCCCGATTCTACTTTAACCTCATCAGATGATTTTCCTTCCACAACTACTGTTTGTGTTCTATTTGTGAGGAAGTCTTTTATCCAACTGTTTGTTTCATTTCTTATACCGTAGTGATGTAGCTTGTGTAGTAGCAGACTGTGGGATACCTTGTCAAATGCTTTAGAGAAATCTAAAACTATGATGTCTGTTTGTTGTCCATTTTCTAAATTCTTTGTTATATCATCTATGCATTCTAGGAGTTGTGTTTCACACGATCTTTTACTCCGAAATCCATGCTGTAGTGGATATAGTATATTGTATGCCTCAGCGTGCTTCATGATGTTGCTTGTTACAATATGTTCTAGGATCTTACAACATATGCAGGTGAGAGATATTGGCCTGTAGTTTGCTGGAACATATTTCTAGCCTTTTTTGAAAGCTGGTGTGATGTTTGCAGTACGCCAGTCGTCTGGTATTTGTCCTATTTTCATAGAGATGTTAAATATGATTGTTAGTATAGGTGCAATTTCACAGGCTAGCTCTTTTAGTACAATAGGTCTTATATTGTCTGGCCCAGCTGCTTTATGTGGATTAAGGTTCTTGAGCTGTTTTTCCACACCTGGACAAGTGATTGTAATCTTGTCGCTATCTGGATATTTATCTGATGTATCAGGCATTAATCCTTTTTGTGTGAATTCCCTATGGCTAATTGGTTCTGGTGCTGAGAAAACGGATTTGAATTGGTCGTTCAGGATGTTTGCTTTATTGATAGGATCTGTTTCTAATTTCCCATTTCTCCTCAGAGGTGCTACTCCAGTTTTGTCATTCTTTTTATGCTTGATGTAAGTCCAGAATCTTTTTGATGTTGATGATGGTTTTAACTGGTCATTTATTTCTGGTGTTACTATTTCTTCAATGTATTTCCAGTAAGACTGTCGTAATTTCCTCTGTACTAGCTGTTTTAGCTGTTTGAATCTGGCGATGTCTCTTTGGTGATTTGTCTTCTTTTTCTTTTTATAAGCCCTGTCCTTACGTCTAATGAGTTGTTTTATTTCATGTGTTATCCATGGATTCTTATCTTTGTTCTTACATATTTTGGTTGGTACGTGCTGGTTGACGCTATTTTCTATGCCTTCTTTAAGGTTAGTGAGGACACCTGACCCCAAAAATAATGCCGAATTTAAAATGTCTAATTTTTTGATATATTAGTATTAGGTATATACTTTATCTTGTGCAAAAATATTGGACCCCCTTTCCAGGCTTGTTTTCCCAACATTTAGGCACAAAGTTTTCCTAAATTACTATAGATTATATAGGAAAGGCCAAATAATTAGCATAAAATCTTGTCGCAGAAAAAATCCACGAATTTAAATTTTATTTTTATTTGATAAAAATCAATGAAATACAATATATTTTGAAATAATACAATAAAAACTGGGGGTCACCAGCTTACTTTTCTGTCTACAACACAAATCTTTGTAATTATTTGGTAATTTTTCAAGTGGATTATCTCCCTTGTTTTATTTGAAAATTTTATATATGAAGGAATGGTTGTTTTATTTGTATTGAAATTAATTTATTTTGATTTAGTTTTATGAAATGAAACTATTTCACACAAGTTTTAAGGTATTTGTGACATTTGCACTTGTTTTTTGCATTTTTAGCTGTTTTTGGTCACATGACAGGTGTCCTCACTAACCTTAAACATGTTCCAAAGTTTGTTTATGTTGGTATTTTTGTTGCTGCTTTCTTTAATTATATCTTCATGGAGGATCTTTATGTCATCTTTAAGACTGTCCCATTTTGCTTTCTTATATAGTTGTATCTTACGTTGTATTTGCTTGTTTTTGACTGAATTTGGATTTATGTCATTTGCGTTTGCTAGTAGTATAAATAGTAGGTATGCTGTTGGTGATCTGCATTTATATGGATATCTTAGTATGGATGTAAGTTGGTTACCTATCATGAAAAGGCAGTGTTCATTATCATGTGCTATTTTTATCTTAGTCTCTTCTTTATATTGATTTATTCTTTTGTTGATATTCATTATGGTGCATATGATGACTATGATTGCTGTAAGGAACCTCATTTTCCCTCTGTTGCACTTGGTTGGTAATACACAATAGGGGCTGATAAGACGAACTCACCTATACCCCCTACTATGAATACTTTTAATTGCTGTGCTCAAGGTATTTGGCTCCTCTGGTTTATTACTGTAAATTATACCGGTATCCTTGACTCCTGTCGTGTACGTACAGTAGAGGCTGATAAGACGAACTCACCTAAACCCTCTCCTGCAATACTACTGTATACCTCATTTTAGTATATGGTTTAGGATAGGTTGTAAGTAATAAGCAATCTAGAAGGATCTACTGCACTCACCTATATTTATTGAAGTTGGTTTACAATATTGATTCCAGTTCAGTTTCTTCAACTTGTAGTTGTATAAATTCTGTTTGGTCGTTAATATGGTAACACTCTCTATATGTGTCTATGAGTAGCTGTTTTGTTATCACAAGGCTGAGTAGTGTCCCTGGGTGTACGCCGTCTTTCTTGTTATATGTGATGTTGATAGATTTCCTGTATTTGCCCCTCTTTATCTTCCTGTTTCTAAAGTAATGTCTGCCTACTTTGACTGTTGTGCTGTTGTTTCTCTGGCAGAGTTGCTCTATCTTTGTGTTGAGTGATTGTATTTGTCTTGTTACTATGAAATCTTCTGCTTTAAATGTTTCAGCTTTTGGGTGTCCTTTATGTTTGTTATAGTTTCTAATGGATAGTATAGGGCAGTCTACCAGTTTTATCTCTGCATCTGGATATCTATCTATGATCTTGATGGCCCTTTTATATTCCTTTACAATCTTATTGACGCTTTTGTTACCTTGGTGTCTTAATTTGATGTATCGTCCTGTTTTCTTGGTCAGGTCACAAGTCCCTGCCCACAGGTATATAATTATATGATGATGTCTTTTTATTGCTTTCTCTATTCTCTCCTCAATCAAATCGACTAGCTCAGCAGTTCTTGCTCCTGATTTGCACCACGATTCTAGTGGAAATTCATTATCCTGACAAGCATTCCTCAACGTGAAGCCTTTGCTGTCGGATACTAGTATGGGCACCTTGTATCAGAAACCACTTGGGATTTGGGGTTGATCTGCAATATACCTCTTGAGCTTGTTGCTTCATCAGAAGATACTGACAAATACATGGACGTCATATTTATTTAATATGCTGAAAAAGGGGGGTGCATGATCAGACCATGTGGTGACCATTTCATTTTCGTTTCAATTCTCAATGTTATAAATGTTTCATTTTATCCCCCAAATGCTTTTGATAACTCCATACCAATTCATCGTCTTCCATTTTAGACAGGGCTCAAATTCAAACTGTAAGAGTAACTTGCGTGTGAAAATTATTGCATCAGATGAGTTCATGAGAGGTCAAGGCAAAAGTTCCGGAAAGGGCGAAGTAGGTACGATCTCCGTATTCGTCCCAAATAATTCGTCCCAAATCTAGATAAATCAAATTAGATACCCTTAGTTATTATACATGAACGAATTTTTTTAGGTACACGTTAATGTTAAATAAAGCTTTAAATTATTGAAGTTATCACAATTTTGGCTTAACCTTTAATTATTGACTAAAAATTATTTGAAAAGTTCGGGACGTTTCTCTGTTTTTTTTTTGGTCAACCTTAAAACTGGGTTTCACAACTTTCTAAATTCTGAAGGACCAGACAAATCCAGAAAATCACAAGAAAATGAGAATTTGCCCGAAAAGAAGAAAACATTGCACATAATGGACTCTGTAGAGTGTCAGATAGAACCCAAATTACCAGATGATATCAATGGAAGTGTAATAAATCAAAGACAATCAAAAGTCAAGGTAGAAAATGGTGTAATATGATTTACTTGCACAGCATATTTATTCAATTTGTCTCACTTGATAGGGAAAAAGAGAGGAAGAAAGGTTTAATCATAACAACTTCTTTCAAATACTCCAAATTCAATTTTTCAGTCATTGATTATGAAAATGGCGCCTACATGTATGAGCGTGTGACGTTTCGCTCCAAATTTTGAATAACTTCATGAAGTTGGAAATATTTACTTCATTGATATGCACATGAAATATACAAAATAAATGAAAAGCTCAAATGAAATTACGTAGCTACTCCAACTAAAAATTTTAATTGTCAAATTCATTCATGAAAGCAACTTTAAACGATAGGCATCTGCTTCAGAAACAGGAAAATATATTTTTAAAATTGCACAGGGTACAGAATTGTTAAAAAAATTAAAATTTTCACTTCCTGTGCTTTTTTTCATTTCCGGTCAGTCGAATTTTTTCTCCCTTTCCTCATAATGGATTTAAACTGTATCCCGAAATTAAATGGCCTAGAGTTACGGCGCTTTGGCCAGTCAGGGGCCTTACTTAAATCAGTGATATTTTAATCACTTGTTTAAGTATTATTAAGTAATTTTCCTTTCAAAGCTAGAGTTACCTCTCTTTTAAAATCACTTGTTCAAGTATTACAAATGAACTACTTATAACAGTGATTTTATTATAATGTTCTTCATTTTAAATGTTATGGAGAGAAGTCTGAGTCTTATTGTATAATTAAAGATAGAACACACCCCTGTCTAGATAATGGAATGTCCAGTCATGGCAGGACATGAACCTGAACTGAATTTTGGGGGCGCATTTCATTTGAGCGAATTTGAAAATGACCCCTGTTTTCATTTGAGCGAATTTTTCTATTTCAATTGAGCGAATATTTTCCCAGGTAAATATAGGTAAATGACTATAAAATTTGTACAAAAGAGAGAGAGAAAGAGAAGAGGACTTAAACTTGCATATATATGCTTTACTTAAATAACATTTAAAATATTTTATTTTTATATTAAATCAGATGTAGTGGTTGTGGAACAAACATTCGATTCACAGTTTCAGTACCTTGATTTCATTAATTTTTCATTTCTATCTATTAGAAAGATTGAATTTTCGATAGACACTTATCAGAAATACACTGTTGACCTCTAGTAGTGACCAAAATACTAGATTTGAATTTATTAAGCTGCTCGGGTACAAATTTGTTGCTTGCGTTGACTTGTAAAATGATAAAGTCAGTCTAGACGTTAACACATAGTGCTCACATTTTAAAGTTGGTATCTGACAGATTTTTTTTTATCATGTAAAAAAATATTTTAATAAACATATTGTTTACATATTTGTTCTATCTACAAATATTTCCTTAATAGTACTAAGGAAAATGTTCTAAAAAATTACCTGTAAAAGCAAAATTTACCTGTAATTTACCTGTAGAAAAATTCGCTCAAATGAAAAAATTATTTCGCTCAAATGAAACTTTTTTTTCGCTCAATTGAAATATCAATTCGCTCAAATGAAATGCACCGGAATTTTGGATAATTACCCTCCAAATCACTTGTTTAAGTATCATATTAATTTTTACCTTTAAAAAATCACCTTTTTAAGTAACATTTTGTTAGGTAACCCCTGCTATCTTCAGGCATCGCGAACATGAAGATTTTGATCGCGAACATGGGTAATTAATTACATAATCAGAAACCTAAGATATTGAAGTTAATGGGAAAATTATTGCCACAGCTGGGAAAATTCAGAAAGTGAAGTAATGGGTTGTCACATTTGGTCTTTTTTTAATCAGAAAATCACATATTTTGGGGAAATACTGATAACAGGAGGCAGCAAAATCTATAATTTTGTAATTTTAAAGAAGCTTATTAGATATTTTTTCAATATTTATTTATTAATATAAATTTTCTTAAACTGTTCTTTTGTAAATTTAGATTTTTGGAAATATCTCAAGCATTTTGAAATGCTACTTGAATAAGTGATTTAAAAATCACTGATTTAAGTAATGCCCCTGACTGTTGGCCATTGTTAGCTGTAAAATTTCAGAAAAATTCTTTAAAAAGTAGAAAATATAGCAAAACACACAAAATTTAAATTTAACATGCATCAACGTGCATTCATCAAATAAATTGAAACTTGGCATTTTGACAGAAATTGCACAGATAAATATGAGGGATACCACTTCTCATTTCATCTACATTAGGGTCACCAATAGTTTTAGAAGTAAAATATCTACAAAATTACAAATCTCTTAATGAAATGTTTTGTTGGACTAGCTAAATTACGTTGCTAGTAAATACTTGCCCTACTAAAATAAAAAAAAAATCTTCCTTGTTTTAAAACACAAAACTTATTTCTTAGAAGGATTATTATTGATATTCACGCCAAACCTGTAATGCATATTCGGACGAAAAAAATCAATATCAGCATTAGGCAAATTTTTCACGGGAATTTGCTGTAGAACTCTCCGCTATGAGCTGTGCTCGCTATAATTGTTGATTCTTAGTCATAAAAGTTTATCAGTTTATGAAATTAATGAAGATGAAGTTTCATGTTGATGTTCATGTAACATGGGGGTCTGATGCGCCACACTAGGTGTGCTATATTGTCCTCTTGTGTCTGGCCAACTGCCTATACATTTTGTACTCAGGGATTGGGCTTTGGCAGTAGGTAGTACTCCATGGATGTTCAGATACTTTATTTAAAGGCAGCTGCTACCATTACTCGTCCATGAGTAACAATAAGATTTTTTTATTATTACTGGTGTGGCTAAACAGGGAACAGTTTCATGAAATTGCATTTTTTAATCTTGAATCTCACGAGCAACAATAAGAAATAGAATTAGGGTTACTCCCCTTATTGGTACTCGTAAAGTGAAAAACAATATCATCAAAATATGATTGATTAATTTTAGATAATACTTAGACATTTAAGTAACCAAAATGGATAAATAACCACTGTCATGCTATGGTACATTAATATATTCATTATCATTTACAATGTAATTTATGCTGTGTTCTCCCTAAGCCCTTTTAGCATCTTGGCAATGTGATGCTACATGTATCTGAAATCCTTTTATATTTTACAAATGTATAAGAAACGTGATGTTATTATTTCAAAGCAAAAGATGCTTTTGTGAAAAACTGAAAATACCAGGATGCTATAAAAAATTTCTAGGGAGAACAATGATTTATGATGTTTAACAAACACCAACCTTCCCCCTATCGATAATTATAATCAATAACAAAGCACAAATTAACACACAGTAAATTCAAATCGATAGAAGTTCAATTCAACAAGACTGAGACAAAAGGACAGCAAGAAATTAATGGGACCTAGAGATACTCTCTTGAGAACATGTCACATGTACAAGTATTTGATTTACTACATTGAAAAATGTGTGTCATTTGGATTTACTTTCCAATTACAATACAATAACATGCATCATAATATAACACTCAGGTAAAAAGAGACTTTCTGAACTTTTTGTAACATTCAGCCAGTCATTGTTTAAACATACATCTACGTACATGTACATGTACATGTACATGTAAATGTTAACAAACAGTTATTCTAATTTTCTTTAATAGAAGATAATGAGACGTGGAATAAGTGTAGGCGACAAAACCTACAATATAAATCTTTATAAACAATGCTATGAATGAAAATGTACATTTAAGGTACCGTTAAAGTGAACTTCTAGGACGTACACATACATGTACCTATAAAGAATTGCTAATATTTCTTGATGAAATCAAATTATAAATAAAACATGGTGAATATCTTTATAATTCAATGTATATTTTATCACTTTTCTCTTATATTTGTCTGAATGATAATTAAAATGAAGTTTTTGATGAAAGTGAATTTTAGGAATCATACATTTCTAAAAGAATTCTATAGCTTTAATTGAAATATTCATGAGAAAACTTATGGAACAATACTGATCATATTGAGGTGCTCCAAATTTTGGCCTTTTACTTCCATTCACAAATATTGAAATTTAAGTCCGGGTGTGCCTGATTTTTACTCGTCAATGGGTACAAACTTTGCAATATTTCTCTACCTACAAACAATGCAAAAATTTGGAAACTGGGAGTAATACAGCAGTTTCATTATTTTCTGTAGGGTATTATGATTTTTTAGGTTTTCGTAGGTAGTGCTGATTCAAAAAATTTGGTTCCCCTTGAAAAAGAAGTTTTACATTGCTTTGAATACTGCAAACTTCAGAACCACAAATTTAAGACCCCACGAACTGGCATTTTTCAGAAATACACAAAAATTGATACCTATGGTTTGAGTTGATGAAAAAATCCACAGTATTTTATAAACAAAAAATTTTTTATGACCCCAAATCTTTGCTGTGAAACCTGTGATTAACCTGACCAACAGTAGGGATACATCAACTACATTTTTAGAACAATCTTCTGAATGTCCCATCTTTGAATATTTAAGATGGACAGACAGACGGATGAACAGACCTGAACACTTTATTCCCATCCCTACTTTCATTGATGGGGCATAAAGATAAACAAATATGGAATACTTCATGCATTACAGATGGGCCTCTACATAAGAATGATGCAAAATCATCTATTGATGAGGACCTGTACCAGTAGTTGTTGTGCTTGTTCCTCTTTCCCAAATTTGCCGAGGTAGGGCATAATTTCTTTGTGATATTTTCTTGTTATAGCCCCACCTGAAAATGGCTATATTGCAGTATCCTCTTCTGTCTGTCCGTCCGGTACAAAGTTTTGTTACAGATTTCTCAACTTCTAATGCAGGGATTGTCAGACACAGCTTATTATAAGAAAGATGAGTTGTACAATGCTCCCTTTTTATACGACCGCAAAATTTTTGCGATCGTATAATGTTATGGCGATGTCGTCGTCGTTGTCGTCGTCGTCGTCTGTGGACATTTGGTTTCCGTGCGATAACTTGAGTAAATATTGACCGATTGATATGAAATTTGCAAATGAAGTTTGTAACCACTAAAGGAAGGTTGGTATTGTATTTGGGGTTTGTGGCCCATACTGTTTTAGCAAAAAGGGCCAAAAGGGGCTAAAATGGGTGTATTGACAAAACTGTTGTAGAATGTTTATTATTCATTCAATTTTGAAAATTCTTTTTTTATTGAATTCATCATTAAATTCTGTCAACTAGATGTGCCAACGGTTTCAATATATATTGCACCGTTATATTGCTATAGGGGGTCAAAAAGGGGCCACACCCAAAAAATTGACTTTTTTATTTGTGGTCCGATTTTCAAAATCTTTTTTTCATTAGAATCCTTATAAAAATCCCTGCCTGCGTTTTTTAATCAGATTTGAAATATCTCTAACCTTTTTTGAGAAATAAGGGGTTGAAGGGTTTAGGCATATAGTTATATACTAAAAATAAAGTTGTAGCGGGCAGCCAATTGTTATGAAGTTTTAATATGATGCTTATATCCAGTAAAGGAATGTTGGTATTGTATTTGGGGTTTGTGGCCCCTGCTGTTTTAGAAAAAAAGGTCAAAAGGGGCTAAAATGGGTGTATTGACAAAACTGTTATAGAATGTTTATTATTCATTCAATTTTGAAAATTCTTTAATTATTGAGTTCATCATTAAATTCTGTCAACTACATGTGTCACTGGTTTTGACAAAAATTGCACCACTACATTGCTATAGGGGGTCAAAAAAGGGGCCACACCCAAAAAATTGACTTTTTTATTTGTGGTCTGATTTTCAAAATATTTTTTTCATTAGAATCCTTATAGAAATCCCTGCTTGCGTTTTTCAATCAGATTTGAAATATCTCTAACCGTTTTTGAGAAATTAGGGGTTGAAGGGGCCAAAAACGCCATTTTTAAAAGTCTGTTTAGGCATATAGTTATATACTAAAAATTAAGTTGTAGCGGGCCAGCCAATTGTTATGAAGTTTTAATATGATGATTATATTCAGTAAAGGAATGTTGGTATTGAATTTGGGGTTTGTGGCCCCTGCTGTTTTAGAAAAAAGGTTCAAAAGGGGCTAAAATGGGTGTATTGACAAAACTGTTATAGAATGTTTATTATTCATTCAATTTTGAAAATTCTTTTTTTATTGAGTTCATCATTAAATTCTGTCAACTAAATGTGCCAACGGTTTCAATATATATTGCACCGTTATATTGCTATAGGGGGTCAAAAAAGGGGCCACACACAAAAAATCGACTTTTTTATTTGTGGTCCGAATTTCAAAATCTTTTTTTCTTTTGAATCCTTGCAAAAATCCCTGCCTGTGTTTTTCAATCAGATTTGCAATATCTTTAACCATTCATGAGAAATTAGGGGTCAAAGGGGCAAAAAACACCATTTTTTAAAGTTTGTCAAGGTAAATAGTCTTATACCAAAAATTAAGTTGAAGTGGGCCAGCCAATTGTTATGAAGTTTTAATACACTAAATAAATGTTGGTATTGAATTTGGGGTTTGTGGCCCCTGTTGTTTTATAAAAAAGGGTCAAAAGGGGCTAAAACGGGTGTATTGACAAAACTGATGTAGAATGTTTATTATTCATTAAATTTTTTTTAAAAATTTTGGTCCAATTTTCAAAATATTTTTTCATTGGATTCCTTATGAAAATCTCTGTCTTAATTTGCATTATTTCTCTTACAATTTTTGAGAAATTAGGGGTCAAAGGGCCAAAAATGTCAATTTTAAAATAAATGTATTACATAAGGCTTATTTTTGTATTAGATCATAGATGTTAAAGTAAGTACATATGTGTCAAATATGCATTTTAAAGTCCACCACAGGATGCATGTGTCAAAAAATTTTGTAAGTCCACAATGGGCTTCATGTGACAAAAGCAATAGACTATCCATATTGGGCCTCCAACCAACAGGGTTCAACTTGTTGCGGTCGTATCATGCTGCGCTCGGCGTAGCTTTTTATTATGTCAGTTGGTAGTCCACTTCCTTTTTTCTGAGTGGACTTAAGACCATTTTAAGGGTCAAATATGGAAAAAATTTGGTAACCGATTACTGAGCTTTTACTGACAGAATTGGTTTTAAATTTGGTATACAGTTTGAGCATGATAATTTGTACAGCATCTATCCTATCCAGGTCGGTTGATCATCTTATGATCTACTTCTAATTCTAGGAGCCTTCTTTAATAGACTGTTGATATTTAAAGGTTGAAATTGAAAAAAAAAGAATTTTACAGATTTCCCAGCTTTTGCTAAAGGTATTGATTTCAAATTTTGTACACAGATTAAGCATGATGACTTGTACCGTACCTCCACTTTCCAAGACAGCCAATCATCTACTTCCTGTTTAAGGAGCATACTAAAACCAGAAAATTTTCAATTCCAGATCATACATTATCTCAGCTCCTACCAAGGGATAAAACAATGTTGATAGACATGTTAAGTGATTGGGGTCTGTCCTCCCAACATGTGTCTATTACATCTCAATACACTTTTTCTTGTGCAAAAGTATGGTATGCACATTGCCCAAATACAATGTACCAATATGGGCCAGAACATAAGAAAGTATAGCTTAAGCCTTAATGGCTTATGTATATACTTTTATGTCCCTTCTACGAAAGAAGGGGGCATACATGTAGTGTTCTGGTTCAATTGTCCATCCCTTCCTCCGTCTGTTCATCCATCCATTTGTCCATCCTTTGTCCTTCCATTTGTCTGTCCGTTCCAAATGTTTTGAGATGGAGTCTTATGTCTTTAGAACATACTCTTGTTTTATCCTATGTTATTCTAGGATATTGTCTTTGTAAACCCAATAATTATTGAAAACTTTAAACCAATCAAGCCAATCAAATGACTTCTTTACGACTTTGGTTTCAATCATATCATGACATTGATATTTTACATTTTAGTTTATAGTCTTCTTAAAGTTAGTTTTTCTCAACAGGATTCTGTTAAATTAGAAATTTAATTAAATAAATTCAATTTTCATTATATTTTAAGATTGTCTTTCACAAATGAGAAATTTTATATGAGTGATACAATATTTAAACCCCAAGTTATTTGTTGTTGTTTTTTTGAAAATGCTGCTGCAACTGCTAATTTGATAGAAGTATATCATCAGTATTAGGCCAATTTAAAAATATTCTCCTGCCCTGTTTTTTTTCAACTGACTCAAAAAGATTTATTTTGCTTTTTTGGGGGTCAATTTTCATCAAAATGGTTGAATATTTTATCAAAATAGATTCAAATCAAAAATTGATAAAATTCTCTGGCCTCTCCCATATTTTCAAGATTTGGATGAGAATCTTAGAACACAAACTACATGAAGTATACATAAATGGTTTTATTTAAAGAATATATGTTATGACTCTTTCTGAATATGTTTAGTTTTTTTTAGTAATGCATTTGAGGCTAAAAAAAAAACATTAGTTAGTGCTCTCATAAGCAATAAACTACAATGTAACTGGTCCATTAAATATGATTAATATTTGCTTCTGTAGATTTTTTGGACAGGAGCAATCATATTAGATTTTTACTTTTTGATTACAAGTACATTGTACATGTAATTTTTCAATAGTTTTAGTTTGTTTGTTTTTTTCATTTACCAGCTTTATTACAAATATTAGAAGGTAGTGAGATGAGTAATAAAAGATTTTAAAAATGATGCATATGATTCAAAGGCAATCCTAAAAATGTCAAAGGAAGACCTGCTGGACAAAAAGACAACGAGTACAAACATCAGCTTTGAAAGAGATTCCTGGCTTAGGACAGACACATATAAAATGTGGCAGAGTTAAACTAGTTTTTTGGACCCAACCTTCCCGCTATAGATAGTCTCTAACAAAGTACAAAATTAGAACTGCTGACAAAGGGTCAGCCATAAAATTTGCATATCTAGCACTAACGAATTGCAAAACTATTTGACATGTACTGTGTTAAATGTTTTATGTGAAAAACTACACATGTATTTAAGGAAATATATAGAATTGATATAATTTTGAAGAGAATATACTGTTGATTCATTATTGTACTAAAGGTGGTCACAGGTCAACAACAAATCATACAAAATGTAAGAATCCAATAAGGTGTAAACCATGAAATAAAAATTTCAGCAAACAGTCTCTTATGAGAAACCAAGAAATTTGGTACCCAAGAAAATAATTGAACAGACAGTATATCATTGCATTCTTAAATTTCTATGCTTGAATTGATTTGATTTTGAATTTTGTTGTTACATGAATATACATTTGTTCTAGAAATATTAATGAATCCAAGGAAAATAACATTATGTATTCTCGAAATTTCTAATTCTACCAATAAAGTTGTCTGCTAAAACTATGAAGATTCCGCTTCCCAACTATAAATTAACCAGGCAAATATCATTTAATGCTTGAAACCTTATGTAGTGTGTTCAATAGAAAACCTACAAAAATGACCAACACAAGGTACCAATGAAACTTAATCAATGAGCAAGTCAAAAGGCCTTGATAATGATATTGTTTAAGCCTAGTTCATTGGTATGGTTTCTTTATAAAAGTATCGTCAGAATATTTAACTACCAGTACTCGTTCAAAGCTTTGATTAAATCGATAGAACTTCTACCTACAGATTATAATGTCTCTACAACCAACGAAACAATTGAAAGTAAACTTTGATATAGAATTAGCTGAAAAGGTATAGTTTTAATAGATTTTTGTAGCGAGAAAATGGCTAAATGTTTCTTCTCATATTTGAACTATTGAGCTTTAAATGTTAGAGTCAATAAATTGAACAAAGAATTAATGTTTTGATATTCTTTGAGGCAAAAATGGAGAATATTTTCCTTGCATGCATAAAACTTTGTCAAGGTAAGAATTAAATGATATGTTTTGAAGTACATGTATTCATGTGCTTTTTCTACATGTAGATCTAATTATAAGTAATGATGATTTTTTTTTAATTTGTTGAAGGGTCTTAATTTTATAAATATTTGATTTAAAAATGATGGAGGTATTAACTTTTTTGTTCAAATTAGAAAAAAATTTGCAACAAGATAAAAAATGATATTATATTAAATTAACAATATACGTTTTGTTACAATTTTAATGCAGCTTGATATGGACTATGGTATAATGTGTGCTGTAGCCTCTGAAGGATATGGATTGTAATGAAAACTTTAAAACTATGTTTCTAGATACTTGTTCTACAGATGACATAGCATTGGTAGGATTCTTTCTACTGTGAATAGGAGTTTATATTTATCATGCCTCTAGATTTGTATCTTTAAAAAACTAATTTCTTTATAGCAGTATTTTGATTAGGGTAAAATTTAAAATGTAGAATGAATTATATTTTTCTTATTCAAGTATTGAATACATTTAATTTAATATGTACTGTTGGTATTTTTTTGTTTGTTTTTTCTCCATTGACTAAATTTTCTCTTTAGAACATACTTTATGTATAGAGCACATTTTTCACTATGAACTGCATTTTAGTGTGACTGTGTAGTTTGTCTACGTAGAAATTTCATTTTGTTACCATTCTTTAAAGTGTTCATACTGCATAATTTTTCTGTCAAACCTATTTGCTCTTTTGATGCAATCTTTATGTCTTAACCTCGCTATTTAAGTAATGAAAACATATTTGATAGTTATATAAATACTTACATATAGTAATTGTGAAATGCATTTGTCATTCTCTAGTAAATATTCTACTAGTAACTGAAGTTTTAAATGAGTGAGTGAATTCATAACAAAATAAGCCTTAAGAATTGAAACATAGGTATGAACTGCAAAGTGGAAACCACAGCAAAGAAGATGCATGCAAATAAGAAAGATACTCACTCTTGATTGAATCAAAGGGTGAAGTTTTATTACATTTCCTTATGTGAATTATTTCTCCTTAATTTTCAAAATAGACCATTTTGGCAGTTTTTTAGCTCACTTGACCCGAAGGGTCATGTGAGCTATTGTCATCGTTAAGCGTCCGTCGTCCGTCGTCCGTCCGTTAACTTTTCTTCAAAGATCTTCTTCTCTGAAACCACTGAAGGGATTGCATTGATACTTGGTATACATGATCTTTAGGATGTCCTCTACCAAGTTTGTGAATTATATACATGTCGACCAACCAACATGGCCGCCGTTGCTAAAAATAGAACAGGGGGGTCAGACCATTGTTTTTGGCTTATGACTCAAAAAGTATAAGAGATACAGAAAATCCGAAGCAACCCTCCTTGTTCAGCATCAAAAGCTCTACGAATCTTTCCATTGAGTCGAAGTCGTGAAAAGACTCCTTATAGGAGTTATTGCCCTTTAATCATCAAAATTGACCATTTTTGCAGTTTTTGGACAATATCTTGAAAACTGTTAGAGCTAGAGGAAAAGTTAGCATTGCAGAATTGTTGAGCTTATTGAGATCTACAAAAATGATTTCAGGGTCTAAATTGTCAGATCAGCCGTTTAAGAGTTATTCCCCTTTAACTGTTTTTTTCCATTAATTTACACTGATTTTCAAAAATCTTCTTCTCTAAAACCACTGAAGGGATTGCATTGATACTTGGTATACAAGATCTTTAGGATGTCCTCTACCAAGTTTGTGAATTATATACATGTCGACCAACCAACATGGCCGCCTTTGCTAAAAATAGAACAGGGGGGTCAGACCATTGTTTTTGGCTTATGACTCAAAAAGTATAAGAGATACAGAAAATCCGAAGCAACCCTCCTTGTTCAGCATCAAAAGCTCTACGAATCTTTCCATTGAGTCGAAGTCGTGAAAAGACTCCTTATAGGAGTTATTGCCCTTTAATCATCAAAATTGACCATTTTTGCAGTTTTTGGACAATATCTTGAAAACTGTTAGAGCTAGAGGAAAAGTTAGCATTGCAGAATTGTTGAGCTTATTGAGATCTACAAAAATGATTTCAGGGTCTAAATTGTCAGATCAGCCGTTTAAGAGTTATTCCCCTTTAACTGTTTTTTTCCATTAATTTACACTGATTTTCAAAAATCTTCTTCTCTGAAACCACTGAAGGGATTGCATTGATACTTGGTATACAAGATCTTTAGGATGTCCTCTACCAAGTTTGTGAATTATATACATGTCGACCAACCAACATGGCCGCCGTTGCTAAAAATAGAACAGGGGGGTCAGACCATTGTTTTTGGCTTATGACTCAAAAAGTATAAGAGATACAGAAAATCCGAAGCAACCCTCCTTGTTCAGCATCAAAAGCTCTACGAATCTTTCCATTGAGTCGAAGTCGTGAAAAGACTCCTTATAGGAGTTATTGCCCTTTAATCATCAAAATTGACCATTTTTGCAGTTTTTGGACAATATCTTGAAAACTGTTAGAGCTAGAGGAAAAGTTAGCATTGCAGAATTGTTGAGCTTATTGAGATCTACAAAAATGATTTCAGGGTCTAAATTGTCAGATCAGCCGTTTAAGAGTTATTCCCCTTTAACTGTTTTTTTTCCATTAATTTACACTGATTTTCAAAAATCTTCTTCTCTAAAACCACTGAAGGGATTGCATTGATACTTGGTATACAAGATCTTTAGGATGTCCTCTACCAAGTTTGTGAATTATATACATGTCGACCAACCAACATGGCCGCCGTTGCTAAAAATAGAACAGGGGGGTCAGACCATTGTTTTTGGCTTATGACTCAAAAAGTATAAGAGATACAGAAAATCCGAAGCAACCCTCCTTGTTCAGCATCAAAAGCTCTACGAATCTTTCCATTGAGTCGAAGTCGTGAAAAGACTCCTTATAGGAGTTATTGCCCTTTAATCATCAAAATTGACCATTTTTGCAGTTTTTGGACAATATCTTGAAAACTGTTAGAGCTAGAGGAAAAGTTAGCATTGCAGAATTGTTGAGCTTATTGAGATCTACAAAAATGATTTCAGGGTCTAAATTGTCAGATCAGCCGTTTAAGAGTTATTCCCCTTTAACTGTTTTTTTCCATTAATTTACACTGATTTTCAAAAATCTTCTTCTCTAAAACCACTGAAGGGATTGCATTGATACTTGGTATACATGATCTTTAGGATGTCCTCTACCAAGTTAGTGAATTATATACATGTCGACCAACCAACATGGCCGCTGTTGCTAAAAATAGAACATGTGGGTCAGACCATTGTTTTTGGCTTATAACTCAAAAAGTATAAGAGATAAGGAAAATCGGAAGCAAATTTTCTTGTTCAGCATCAAAAGGTCCTTACAGAAGTTAATTCCTTTTAACCGTTTTTTCTATTAATTTAAACTGAATTCCAAAAATCTTCTCCGAAACCACTGAAAGGATTGTTTTGCAACTTTGTATACTTGAAAGTTTGTGAAATTTATTCAAACTTTGGCATAAGAGATCAGGTGAGCGATTCAGGCTCCTGGGAGCCTCTAGTTGCATTTTGTTTTGAAAAAAAAACAATTCTAGAGCAAAATTAAGCATTGAAAAAATTGTTCAGCTCCTTGAAATCTTCAAATGAAGATTAACTATTTGAAAGTAACCCCTCTTTTCCTGATTTTTTGTTGTTGTTTTTAGCTCACCTGACCCGAAGGGTCATGTGAGCTATTGTCATCGTTAAGCATCCGTCGTCCGTGTCCGTCTGCCGTCCGTTAACTTTTCTTCAAAGATCTTCTTCTCTGAAACCACGGAAGGGATTGCATTGAAACTTGGTATACTTGATCTTTAGGAAGTCCTCTACCAAGTTTGTGAATTATAAAAATGTTGACAAACCAGCATGGCCGCCGTTGCTAAAAATAGAACAGGGGGGTTAGACCATTGTTTTTGGCTTATAACTCAAAAAGTATAAGAGATAGAGAAAATCCGAAGCAACCCTCCTTGTTCAGCATCAAAAGCTCTACAAATCTCTCCATTGAGTCAAAGTTGTGAAATGACTCTTTATAGGAGTTTTTGCCCTTTAATCATCAAAATTGACCATTTTTGCAGTTTTTGGACTATATCTTGAAAACCGTTAGAGCTAGAGGAAAAGCATTGTAGAATTGTTAAGCTCATTGAGATCTACTAAAATGATTCAGGGTCAAAATTGTCAGATCAGCCATTTAAGAGTTATTCCCCTTTAACTGTTTTTTTTTCCCATAAATTTACACTGATTTTCAAAAATCTTCTTTTCTGAAACCACCGAAGGGATTGCATTGATACTTGGTATACTTGATCTTTAGGATGTCCTCTACCAAGTTTGTGAATTATATACACGTCGACCAACCAACTTGGCCGCCGTTGCTAAAAATAGAACAGGCGGATCAGACCATTGTTTTTGGTTTATAACTCAAAAAGTATAAGAGATAGAGAAAATCCGAAGCAACTTTTCATGTTCAGCATCAAAAGCTCTACAAATCTCTACATTGTGTCAAAATTGTGAAACAACTCCTTATAGGAGTTATTGCCCTTTAATCATCAAAATTGCCCATTTTTGCAGTTTTTGGACAATATCTTGAAAACCGTTAGAGCTAGAGGAAAAGTTAACATTGCAGAATTGTTAAGCTCATTCAGATCTACAAAAATGATTTCAGGGTCAAAATTGTCAGATCAGCTATTTAAGAGTTATTCCCCTTTAACTGTTTTTTTCCATTAATTTTTAACTGATTTTCAAAAATCTTCTTCTCTGAAATCACTAAAGGGATTGCTTTGAAACTTGGTACACTTGATCTTTAGGATGAGTCTACCAAGTTTGTGAATTATATACATGTCAACCAACCAACATGGCCGCCATTGCTAAAAATAGAACAGGGGGTCAGACCATTGTTTTTGGTTTATAACTCGAAAAGTATAAGAGATAGAGAAAATCCGAAGCAACTTTTCTTGTTCAGCATCAAAAGGTCCTTAAAGGAGTTATTGCCCTTTAACTGTTTTTTTCTATTGATTTCCAAAAATCTTCTCTGAAACCACTGAAAGGATTGTTTTGCAACTTTGTATACTTGAAAGTTTGTGAAATTTATTCAAACTTTGGCATAAGAGACCAGGTTAGCGATTCAGGCTCCTGGGAGCCTCTAGTTTTGGTTCATTGTGCAGCAATGTTACATGTTTTTGATCATACAGTGTAAAAGTGTTTAACTTTGAGATTATTAATCTTTATTTTTTACAGTTTGGTTCAATTAATAATTCTGGAAAATGTCAAGTAAAGCAGGAACCTTTGACACATGGTTCAAGACATGTGCCAAAATCTCACTTTATATCAACTATAATCATTTTATCAATATTTACAAGTTTTTATTCTGAAAGGCAATGTTATCTTGGTTTACAAATTATTGCCTCAATGTTATATCATTTTGGAGCATTTTTTGACATAAGTTCAAATTGCTGGTTGCTGTATTGTTGTGTTTATTCATCGCGTCTATTTTTATGGTCTAGTTTTAAACTAAGTCTTTTGGATTTGATTGTTTATTGAAATGTCAATATGCTAAGGTATACTGAGAATATTAGTCTTCTATTTTTCTAGATCATTTTGAGATGCAAAACAAAAGTTTCGGTATGCTTAATCATCAAGCTTGTTTCCCATTTCAAATTTAAACTTAAGCTTTTTTGCGGTGGATTCAAAGAGAACAATGGTTTTCAAAATGTTTTCTATAAGTCTTCATATTTCAGAGCAAAATGTAATATTGTGAAAATAAAATACCGGGGTAAATAAAAGATCAGGAAAAATGGTAACGTTTTTCAAGTAAAAAATTAGATTAATGTGATGCATTGTAACTCTGTTCTAAAATTTCAATTGACTTGACTAACACCAACAAGTAACTTCATTTGTATGTAAAAAAAATCAATGATAAGGTTATATCTGATTGTCAGTAACTATTAATTTACCTCGACATCTGTTTAAGAAAAAAAGCCATTTCTTTTTTTTTTATAAGAAAGGTACATGTTTTAATATACAATTGTTTACTGGTCATGAGTGAAACAGTACATTTGTTTCCAAGAGGTACTTACTATTTCACGAGGCACGTAGCGCCGAGGGAAATGGTAAGTACCGAGGGGAAACAAATGTACTGTTTTCCGAATGACCAGTAAACAATTGTTTTATTATACTGGATCAGTAAAGCCACGCCTTCTGCCCACTCCTTGCACTCTTTACAGTAAAATTTAGCCACGCCTACTGCCAATCATTTAAAAACCCCGCGAAATGTTATTACGGTACTATTACCCTAGGGAAATAGTTTTTACTATATCCCTAGGGAAATAGTACTTTGCCAAATTCAGATGAAATAGTTAAAATGTTTACCTGTATTTTATATAGAAAAAATCTACTGAAGTATAATAACATGGGATATTTTAACACACATGGGCCTGACTGGGGACCAGGAAAGGGCTGTTTATTGGCTGGCTGTGGCCTATACCACACACAATGCAGGTTTTGTTATACCCACAGGCCTTTGTGTCCTTCTCTCAAAATTGACCAACCAAAGTATTAAATATTGTTCATGTCAGTTGACAAACAATTCTAACCCAGTCTTATCAGCATGTCCCACCCTGTACAAGTATACATACATGTATGTACCCAAGGCATGATAATAAATAATTTAGAAGGTGCTTTTGGACATTTTCTAAAATTAATTACAAAATTACTTTACTCAATATTCAATATCATTTGACCCTTTCTTAAGAGTTATTTCCCTTTGGTCTGTTTTGTTTCCTGAGAAGATTAATGTATTTTTGTAAACACTACCGGTAAGTCAACGACTACTGGATAAGACTAGCCTTAACAGATTAAAGATATTTTAGTATATAATCCTATTGTAAGCCCATAAAATCAAAACAGAATTTTAATAAGTGCATAATACACAATGCATTAACATTGTTCTGAGCCTACAAACAAAAGGCACATGAAATATTATTGTCTTTGTGGAATTTCAAAGGAGTGCTATGTTAGTGAAAATGAAAGCTGTTCAAGAAAGTGAACATATAGCATTAGCAAAAAAGAAGAAAAATGTGCAGGTTTGTCATTTAATTTTTTTACACAAATAGAAAACCTTTAAATTTTTTGTGTCCCATTCTCAAACTTAACAGCCATTCTGTTTGTTTTTTCATATTCAACATGGTGCATGCGGATCTAGAGTTCTTTTTATAAGACTGTCATATTTAAAGCAATCTGTATTGTAACAATAAGAAATTCATATCATCCGCATCATGGTAAATAAAGCCCAGGGATCGGGAAGGTATTTTTACCAAAAGGCCATTTACCACTTTTTTCATGAAAATTCAAAATTTCAAGGGGCCGTTTCTTAATATTCTATATAATTTATGTCTCGCCTGCGACTTTAGTCGCTGAAGGCTAGACATAGGTATTTATTTCTTATTTCATAAACTTTTTTGTAAGACTTTTGTGGAAATGGAAAATGAATTAGAAGAAAAGTATAATAGCTAGGCATCTGATATTTGGTAGACAGACAGTTGAGGTTATGGTCTACACAACTGGTGCCATGCTGCTTGACTCTGACCCCAATTTCATTGTTTAGTGACTCTGTGAACTTAGATGATTTTTGGGGCAAAAAAACTTCTTCGTAGGACTTTTGTGGAAAATGAATTAAGTGAAAAGTATAATAGCTAGATATCTGATATCTGGTATACAGACACTTAAGGTTATGGTCAACACAACTGGCGCCATGCAGTTTGACCCTGACCCAATTTTCATGGTTCAGTGACTCTGTGGACTTAGATGATTTTTGGGACTATCAAAATTTTGTGGAAAATAAATTAAGTGAAAAGTATAATAGCTTAACTAGGCATCTGATATTTGGTATACAGACACTTGGGGTTTTGGTCAACACATCTGACATCATGTTGTGTGACTCTGACCCCATTTTCATGGTTCAGTGGCTTTATAAACTTAGATGATTTTTGGATGGAACATAAGTTTAGTGAAAAGTATAATATTATACAATTATTGACTTTGATATAGGTTGACATCTATTTTTATCAACCTGAAAAAAAATTATATTAACTGAGCCGAAGGCGAGGTTAATATAATTTTTTGAGGGTTGATAAAATTGATGTCAACCTATACCAAAGTCGATAAATGTTTTATTACATGAAAACTTAAATGCTGAAGACCACTTACATACAGTGATACATGTAAAAATTAATTTGTGAAAATTGCCTGTAATATTGTTTCAAAAAGAAGTTGAATTTTGAAAATTTAATTTCACCAAAAACAATTTTTTTCACAGATTCTTCTGACAAGAGGATGACATTAATCACATATTAAAGTCTAAATTGACGGTGATATTTGAACATCCATGAAACACTTGCATTGGAAAATTGTTTGGTATTCATCACAGGTTCTTTGGAATGTTTTCTATCTGAACTTTGTTCGGGGGAATTCACGTGATCTATTTTTAGTCACTTTCAGGGGTCTGGAATCTATTTTTAGGAAATAGTAGGGTAACACCGTTTTCCATCGTGTTTATTTACTATATTTAGACATTTTTTGGCTGTTCTCACTCTACATCAGAACTTTTTAGGGTTGTTTAGGCCAATCAAATTAATGCAATTTTCTAGTCATGTAATAATATATCTAGGCATCTGATATTTGGTATACTGACCCTTGAGATTATGGTATACACAACTGATGTCACCATGTAATGTGACCTTACCCCATTTTCATGGGTGAAAGATTTTGTGAATGTCTGTCTTTTTTCATTGTTTCTCAATAACAATAGTATCTAGAACACGTCAGACATTCCAATGAGTCTTTGGATGATTAAATGGAATTCTGTCACATGACCTTGACCTTAACTTTTCTGCAGGCCCAGCCAGACCTTCAATGATTTCTGTGATGGTGCCAACAGGCGAGACATACTTTAGTGTCAACTCTTGTTTGAAATAATAGGGGGCCATTTTCATTTTAATGTGCCAATGGCCCATGGCCCCCTGCCGTCCCAATCCCTGAAAGCCTAGGCTTTTGTTAATTTTTCTACAGATTATGAATTTATTAATGTTGGTATAGACATTGATGTGCCTTATTTGATTGTTTATGAGGCTTACAGGTTTTTTCTAAAAAGTCATGTTCATAAAATCATATTTCAATTAATTGGCTGTTAATGTTACCAACTTAGGGCTAATAGAGTGTACTCCCTTGAGGTGGCAAGCTCCCTTTTATATTGTTAATCAGTCTTATCTAGGGGTGTTTCAAAGACTGTCTATGCTTTACTTAAGAATTAACTGTAATAATTTTTTGGTTTGTTGAATCATAAACTACATTTTTCATGGTGCACATTGAATAATCTGCAAAGCGGATAATGTAAAATGTGCATCATTAAAAATTTAGTTTATGGCTTCTATGTGTTGTCTATATATAATGTTAAGAATATGATAGCCATGTTGTTGTCGTTAGAAAAGCAGACATATACATATGTAGTTTCTGTGCAAGGACTTAAGTTGTAATAGACCAATTGTTATAAAATTTTAATATGATCTAAAATGAAGGGATATGGATACAAAATCACATTACAATGTAAAGTAAAACAAAGCAAACAGTGCTTGTATTGTTGTTCTTCATTTGTAAGTCATAAGGAGGCCTTCAACATGGATGTTACTGTATTAAGCTACATACATGTAAGTTCCTTTTGCATTTGAGGTTTGTGGCTTATAAGGGCAATAAGGAGCAAAATGAATGTTATGACAAAACTGCTCTAGAATGATTGTTTTTCATTGGAAACTGATAGACCTCAGATCTTTATAGATCTTTTCAAAGAATCATTTATATTTAAATTCCAGTGTTTCTTCTAAAAAAAAATCACAAGGTATTCTTACATGTAGAATATTATTTTGACACTGGTTCAAGTGGATCCTGAATTCATTTTATAAGACTGATATATTGAAACATTCATTAAGTAGAACTCAAGCCATTTTGGTTATACCGGTATGTCTACAATTTTACTCTTTAGTCTCATACAGTCTATTGTTTTATGATATAAGAAGATCAAGCTGTGCTTTATTTGAAAATGATTTAGTGCTTTTAGGTAAAACTCCACAAATTGTGTTCCAATTCCATTTAGTATATTTTTTTATTATTCTGAGTTTGAATATTAGTTCATTACTTTATAATACAGCATTGTAATAATAGACCAATTGTCTAGAAGTTTTCTATCAATAATTATCTTAATTGCCAAATAATTAAGGGTGATGAATGTTATAGACATGTATGGGCCTCCAGAGACACTCTCCTTACTTTTACATTGTTTCTATCAAGTAATGGTGTTGATTTATCAGAATTACTGTTAGAAAAACCAAATTGATCAGAACAGTTGGTGTGTGCCTTTTGCTCGGTTACTCAATGGTAAGACCTGAATTATTTATTTTTAATTTCGTTAGAAAAATGTGAATGGTAGCATTTTCTGCAAACAATGTGAAAAAAATATTGACTTTTTAGGCTTTAGATTTTTTTATTTCTCTTTCCATGCTTTTTAGTAGCCTTTAAATAAATAACAGCTTTAAAGACCATGTTGAATTTATGTGTAGTGACTTCCTACTTCCATTCAAGAAAACGTAAACTCTCGTCGCAGGATCTGAGTCTGATTTATAGGAACCATTTGTAGCTTCTTAAAGAAAGGGTCCTAAATACATCATGAATACTAGTGAATTTTTTTTTTAATATGTGTTCAGCTACATTTTTTTTTTTAATGCTGACTCAAGTGTTAAAATTTGTTATTGTACATCATATTTTTCTTGCATTCTATTCTGTCTTTGAAGATTTCATCTTGTTTGTCTGTCTGTCCGTCTGTCTGTCGTTATTTTTTGTGAACACTTAACTCAAAAACTATTGATAGTACAACATGTACAAGGCTAAAAGTTAGTATTTAGCATATGTACATGTGTATTTGTACATTTTACAGTTTCATAGATATTGGTAAAATATTTTAGGAACAACCTTGGTTTTTGTATAGAAATGAGAGATGATATTTATGAATGCTGAAACTCAAAACTATGAGGGATAGAGATCTGAAATTTTACACAGTGATAAAGAAGACTTCCATTTAAGGATTTGTATACTGTAAACATACTTTTTTTTCAGGAGGTATTAATTTTCACAGATTTGTGGTCAGCCATCTTTCATGAAATTAAATACTAGGGAAAAGAAATAATATGTATGAAAAAAAGTAAAATACGGAATAGAAATTACGAAATTTAATACTCGTGAATAGGTAAAATAGTAAAATTGTGAAAATAAGTTTGTTTACAGTATTAAAAGTTTATACATTTCAGTCAAGTTTTATATTGCTAATAAGGCCCTTTTAGACTATGTCTGAATGACCTTAATTAGTTTGTTTGGATCAGTTTTTCTTTTGGTTATTTCTTTAAGTTAATCTTTTAAAAGAAATAAAATTTATGTTGCATCTTGTTTCTGTTGTTGTTTATCTGACTGTACTTGAAATGAAAGAACTCCGCTCAAAAAAGGCCAACACAGGACATAAATTTTAGGTTCTAGCCATCAACAATTGAATATTGATGTTCATAAAACTAGGTATATTTTTTTTTGGTCTACATTATAACTTCTGTGAACAACAGAGACTTTAAAGGATGTGTTTTTTTATAAAAGAAAACATAATGCATTGTTTCTGCTTTTCACATTAAATACATGTATATCAATGGTCACATAATCTGATTCAAGTTATTTTGACTAATATGGTGGCCAGAGCATGAGGCCACTCTTAGTTCTGTAAGAAGCAAAGAGGCACCAATGGGGTGTCAAAAGTCTGAAAGGGCAACAACAAAACCAGAAAACACGAACAAGAACAGCATGAAGAAACACATAACACAAATTAACTGAATGGAAATCAACAATGCAAACTCAAGTCATAACAAGAGTGAACTCAGGTGTTCCGGAAGAGTAAGCTGTACCTTTTTGCAATAGGACACCTGTGGTGTTGCTAATTTCCAATTCAGTGTGTCAAATCCAGTAAAGGATGACAAATCAAAATTCTACAACAAACCAACATCTGCACTTATTTCAGAGATAGAAATCCCATATTTGTCTATGATTTTACACTCTGTGTCTAACCATAACATTTCTGTTTTTGTTTAAAATTTTCAATTATTCACTTGATTGCTGATTTTACTAAGAAATGATGGCCTTCAGTTTAAATATTTAATTCAATCTTATTTATTTAGACATAAGGGTTCAAGTTATGTCATTAAATGATTGATTTTTGTTTTGTTTTTTGTAGTTTACAGTAACAAAGGTCTCTGAAGAAGAGCATGGGGTGGGGGATGAAGATGACACACCCATGGATGAAAGCACCGTCCTACAGCAGTTTGACAGTATCTGCCCAGGAAGTAACACTGATACCCTCACACAAAACAGTATTACAGCACTCCTGTCTTCCAAGTTTAGGGTATGTTGGTTGAATGTAAGAAATAGATTATAGAAAAACATGAAATGTGGAATAAGTGTACACTGCACAACCAACATGAATCAGCAACAATTTAAACATCCTCAAAGGAAATTAGCCAGTAGCAATGGTTACCATAGGTTCAAAATGTCTACTAACATTCAATATCTAATTTAATTCCTCTTTTTAAGGTAATAAAAACTGTATTCAGAGATTCAAAGTTCTAATGGTCCAAGGTCTTGAGCCTTCAATTTTTTTTTTAAAGTAGTAAAAAATGTATCCAAGGGTTCAAATTGATACCTGTCCAAGGTCCTGAATCTTCAATTTTTTGCAGGACCTTTGAAATTTTAACCACAAAAGTCATGGACCTGAAAACTTTTACATGAACTATTATTGAGGACCTTTACGTGTAATCTGGTGGACTTTTTTCAAATGTTTCAAAAAGTCTGAGACAGTTTGCTCTCAAATGTTAATTTGAACCCCTGCTGTATTCTGGAATTGCCTTTTTGCTTAAACTAAGTAAGACCTGTTCCAAAGGTTGTATTCTAATATTACATTATTGTCAAAATCTTACATTCTATCACACTCACTTTTTATTGTATTAGAAAAAAACTGTAAATATAATTATTTTCATGTGGAATATGTATTTAAATTCATGGATTGAGGTCAGTCATTTTGCATAATTAGATATCCATGAATGCAAACTAGTGAAATCGTGATAACAAACACCTGCAAAATTAAGAATGTTGTTAGTACAGTGTACTCTCAAAAGCTTAACTTTCAATTATTATTGATATTTTACCAGGATATACAGAAAAGGTTGAAAAAGTATGGTTTACATGCTCCAAGATTCAGGAAAAGACTAGTATCAAAATGGGAGGTAGGTATCTTACCTTTTTAGGGTCAACAATTTTATGACTGAGTTGTCAAAGATGTTATAAATTTTGTGGTGGTTTCCTCCATGTACTCTGGTTTCCTCCACCATTAAAATTGACCACCCTAGATGGCCCAGGTGTGTAAAAAAGAGCATTAAACACCAACACACACACACATATTTTCGTTTAAATTAGCCTATCATTGAATTGTTGACTGGTTTTGATATTGGTTTTGATACATAAGTATCTATTTTTATGTTCTGTCTAAGAAAGTCAAGTGGCATATAGCGTCCAGGTCCATTCATTTGTCTGTTTGTTACTTCATCTGTCCATTCCCATATTGGGGTTTGATAACTTTAGCTTGAAGAAAATATTGTACCATCATGAAACTTAATCCATATATCAGCATATAAACGAATAAAAGTCACAATAAAATTGTACCTGTCCCATCAACTTCATGGTTGATTTATCACAGAAATGCCTATAGGTTAAAGTTACTTTTGAGACGAATTTTTAAAGAAGAATTGCATGCCAAAACAGTTACACTCCCCTACAGCCTGAATCAGGCTTAGGATTAGATTGATTTATACTATTGGTATAACATTCACAGGTGCATGTGCTATTGAAAGTGCCCTTTACAAGATTGACCAGAGCCAAATATGCTGAGAGCAGATGCCCATTACATAAGATTAAATACAGATTCATCTATATATTTCAAACCAGTAAACTGCATCAAACAAATTCCTATTCAAGATACCACAAAGTCTTGATACAAACCCAGACACCACATTTTCACATTACTATTTTCTACACAAGAAGTATGATATCATTATGAAACTTTATACACAAATACATCAGGACATGGGCATACAAAAATCAACAAAAAATATGGTTCAGTGAAAGCAGAAAAAAAAGAAGATGTTGCCAGTTATCTTTTGGACATATTCTTTTTATCAATTAGATGGGGATTCTATTCAGTTAAGCATCTTTAAAAAAAAACATGACAAAACAAGACAAATCTCTATAATCACCCTCCAATATAAGTCTTGTCTTATAACAAGACAGATTTTAATAAAAACAAGGTCATTAATTGATTAAATGTACGTTAATGTTTAGGTTATAACCAGTTTTAAGTTTGGGAAATAATAATTCTTGAGATTGTATCTGTTTTAGAGCCTTAATTATGATTTGTGTGAAAATGTGCTGTACATCAAAAATAGAGACCTACACAGATCAAGGGTAAGTTTTCAACAGTAAATAATAATAGAAAAGTTAATCAGGATATGAAATGTTACCTTAGATTCCATCAAAATTGGGATACTTTGATATTAAAAAGGGAATTTGATACATGTATTGTTTTGACATTCTATTCAAGAAAGTCAAAACCAGCATCAATATGGACCATGCCGATAACAAAGAAAAAAAACATAAAACATGTGTTGTATACAATTGTGTGACGTCGGGGGGGGGGGGGGGGGGGGGGGGGGGGGGGGGCATTTAGTTTTACTCATGTCCATCCGTATGAATTTCCGTCAAGCTTTTCTCAGGAACTGTACATGAGAATGATTTGAAACTTGGTAGGATGGTTCAGTATGACAAACTGTATGTCCTAAGCGACTTTGAGACCTGTCGGACATCTACTTCCAGTTTGGGACTTCAGCCAATGTTAAAATATGTGAACATCACTATGAAAAATTCCGTCAAGCTTTTCTCAGGAACCATACATGAGAATAATTTGAAACTTGGTAGGATTGTTGAGTATGACAAACTATAGGTCCGAAGCAATTTTGAGACCTGTTGGACATCTACTTCCTGTTTGGGACTTAGGCCAATTTTAAAGTACAAAGTATGTGATATGAAAATTTCCGTCAAGCTTTCCTCAGGAACCGCATACCAGAATGATTTGAAACTTGGTAGGATGGATCAGTATGACAAACTGTATGTCCTAAGCTATTTTCAGACCTTTCAGACATCTACTTCCTGTTTGGAGCTTAGGCTGATGTGAAAATATGTGAACATAGTATGAAAATATCCGCCAAGCTTTTCTCAGGAATGTATACCAGAATGTTTTGAAACTTGGTAGGATGGATCAGTACGACAAACTGTATATCCTAAGGGATTTCAGATCTGTCAGAAATCTACTTCCTGTTTTGGGCCAGGGGGGGGCATCCTGTCCCATGGACACATTTTTTCTTTATTTCTTACCTGTTTTTTACAGAAGTAAAACATAACAATATGGATATCTATCCATCTTTTTGCATTGTTGGCACAAATATTTCTATCTCAGATGTATATACAACTGCATTCAACTCACTGTTGATAATTTAATGGCAGCTTTATCCTATTGTAAAGTGTATTAGCTTTAGCTTCGTCCCAAAAGTGACTTATCTTCTTAATGTTTGAAATATGTAGGCAGCAT
Organism: Arcuatula senhousia; assembly: GCA_963971305.1. NCBI lineage: Eukaryota > Metazoa > Mollusca > Bivalvia > Mytilida > Mytilidae > Arcuatula > Arcuatula senhousia. The sequence continues at coordinate 14,143,682 of OZ020306.1, forward strand.
AAGTTGCTCCAGGAGGACTGCATACAACTTTTATTGTCCCCTGCTGCAATATCAAGCAAGGGTAAAGAAATGCAGCTGTCAGTCACACTATTGTAAGCTCTGACTTGCTTACAATTTTAATTGGATTTTCATACACCTCAAGGCTTATACATAATGGTCCTTATATACTCACAATTGAGTGTAAGTCAACAACCGTTTTGTAAGTTATTCCCCTTTGACCTTGTAAAAGTTGCTGGGGAACACCTGAAAACTGCTGATCTTGTTGTAACATATATAAGTAACTTGATCAGTGAACTTGATAACAGCCTGTAAAATTTAAGTTATTATACCCCCACTCGTAAGAGAGGGGGCTATATTGCAATCACCTTGTCCGTCCGTCTGTCCGTCCGTCTGTCCGTCTGTCCGTCCGGTTCAATTTCTCTGCTTCTACTGGATGGATTGGTTTCAAATTTGGTACACAGCTTCAGCATGATAAGTTATACTATGCCTACCCTTTCCAGGTCAGTCCATCATTTACTTCCAGTTTTCCAAGCCAACTTAGACTTTTTTAGGGAAAAAAATTTGAAATGTGAAATTTTTCGTAACAGATTTCTCGGCTTCTACTGAATGGATTGGTTTCAAATTTGGTATACAGCTTCAGCATGATGAGTTACACCGTGCCTCTACTTTCCAGGTCAGTCCATCATCTACTTCCTGTTTTTCAAGCGGACTTAGACTTTTAAGGGTAAAAAATTTGAAAAGTGAAATTTTTCGTAACAGATTCCTCGGCTTCTACTGGATGGATTGGTTTCAAATTTGGTACACAGCTTCAGCATGATTAGTTATACCGTGCCTCCCCTTTCCAGGTCAGTCCATCATCTACTTCCTGTTTTCCGAGCTGACTTAGACTTTTTATGGGTCAAAAATAGACAATTTTTCGTAACAGATTTCTCAGCTTCTAGAGAAGGGATAGATTTCAAATTTGGTATACAGCTTTAGCATGATGAGTTGTACCGTGCCTCCCCTTTCCAGGTCAGTTGGTCATTAACTTCCTGTTTTCTGAATGGCCGAGTGGGGGTATGCTTAGCACGACCTAGTGCAACCCCTTGTTGACTTTTGTTATATATACCTAATTGTTTTGAGTAATATTTTTTTACAGAGATGGATAACACTGAGCTGGCTGAGTAAATGGTTTGTGATGTTAGGGATAGGTATACCCAATATACTTAATTGTTCTGAGTAATATTATTTTTACAGAGATGGATAACACTGAGCTGGCTGAGTAAATGGTTGGTGATGTTAGGGATTGGTATACTCACTGCCCTTCTAGCAGCAGCAATCCATGGTATTGTAGAAGCTGTGGCACATGTCAAGTTTACTTTTCTCAGTGATTGTATCCTTATGATAATTAAAAAATTATGTATCAAATGTGTAAAGTATGTAAAAGATAATTTATGCATGCAATTAACAAATTGTAGAAAGCAGTTAAAATACGTTTTTTATGGCCCTGCAACAGCATGTTGTACTCATGTCCATCTGTCCATATGTACTTCCATCAGACACATTTCTGTCAAGCCTTTTTCAGAAACCCTACATGGGAACGATTGGTAATTTGTCAGCATAGTTAAATATGACAATCTGTAGGTCCTAAGGACTTTCAGAACTATTGGACCTCTACTCCCTGTTTGGGACTGGGCCAACGTGAAAATTTCTGTCAAGCTTTTCTCAGAAACTGTACATGAGAATGATTTGAATCTTGGTAGGATGGTTCAGAATTACAAACTAAATGTCCTAAGCGACTTTCAGAGCTGTCAGACTTTTACTTCCTGTTTGGGGCCTAGCAGTGGCAACCGTGTCCCATGAAAACATTTCTTCTTTATTTTTTCTTAAAAACCACAGCACTTTGGATATTATTTTTCTGAAGTGTGGTCTGTAACTAGTGATCAAATTTTTAGCATGGCTTTTAAATTGTATATTAAATGACTGCCAGAAGAGTAGCTTTCTCTGGAAAAATCCCTATTATTATATTCCTAGACTTTTAATGTCAGTGTATTGCAGATTGTTTCCTTAACATTACTTCAGATTTTGATAAATGTTCCAAAGAAGACTGTATGTACCTGCCTGTGTTAAGCTGGATGGGGATGAACCTTGTTATTACTTGTTTAGCTGCCATATTAGTTACTTTTGTACAGGTAAGAGAGCCAGCATTTTCCAAGAAATGAGATGGTTTATGCATTAAAAACATTTCTCTTACAAATATTGAAAAAGAAATGGACAAAAGCAAGGATTTGAACTTTAAAGAGCATAATCAAAAGTTCAGAAAGTAAAACAATGTGCCGTATTAAAATTATTAGAATTTATTTTAAACATACCATTTTGTGGGATTAAAGTCTTTGGATGATTTAAAACTGAGAATTTGTTTGACTTTTAAGTTTGATCTCTATAAGAAAATAGTAGAGTACCATAGAAAATCAAACTCAGCCTGATAGATGAATCTTGATCCTAGTTGTTTGATTGTCTCTTTCATTTTTCTTTTAGCAAAAAGCAGCAGGGAGTGGCATTCCTTTAATCAAATCATATCTCAATGGAGTTAAAATTCCAGGCCTATTATCATTCAGGGCATTTATAGCAAAGACTTTAGGTGTTGTGTTATCTATCTTGGGAGGACTCTTCTGTGGAAAGGTAGGTTTAGTCATTTTTGAACTGATTCTATTTTTAGATTTTCTTTCACTGTTTGGTTTTAAACAATGTGTGAACCATTTTTGTTAACAATTTTATTTAGTTTTAGCTATCCATCTTAATTTAAAGCTTTAATTTATATTCTTTATGATGGCTACTATTTAGACCAACTTACTATTTTTTGTTTGGATTCTTTCTCATAATTGTATTTTTTTCATTGTTATATGTTGATAATTTCATACTTTTTCCTTTTCACTTTATACAAAAATTTCTAGGGCTGTAATAGTATAAGTAACCTTATAAAGATATATGAAAAAAAACACAAGAAATTAAAAAAGTTTGAAAATTTAAATGATTTAAAACCTAATGTTTTAATGGTAAATGATGTGAATTTATTTGAATGTGGTTGTAAACTTCATATTGATGTTATAGTTTACTTCAGTGGTTTATTATATACTGTAAATGTGTTATTTTCGTGTGAATTTTATGTTGGTCACTATCACAAAATTACTTCAAAAATATCCCCCACCATAATGCATCTTTCTCTCAATAAAGAGTATCAATGATCAGAGGAAATGCCAATTTATTCCCCAAGCAAAAGGTTTACTTAATTAACACATGAAAATAACACCATTCCAATATTTCCAAGTAATACAGTACATGTGATTATAATTCCTACTTTCTAAGAAAGACACTGTGTAATATGTTAAAGATTAGATAATCATTTCTTATTTGTTAAAAAGAAATACAATCAAGGGCAAGAAACATTTTGATGAAAAATGAATATCTATTTTTGAAAAATTTTACCATCAAACCCGCTCTATATCTTTTCAACAGATGAATTGCATTTGTATAAAATCTACCTTCATTATGCCTTTAATCAGGGCGTCAGACTAGCCACGGAAACCTAGGGTTGGTATACAGGGAATGATTCAAGAAATCAATGTTGTATGTTTGTAGAATTTTATGTTATTTCAGGATTGGTAGTATTAGAATGCATGTAGATGTTCTTCATACCAAACAAACAAACATCATCAGTAAGATTTTCCAATGACCAGGTTACAGCTTTATTCAGAAATCTCCTTTACATAGTATCCACATTTTATATATTTTATTCCTCATCTTTTTTCACTGCATGTTGATTACTTGATTTAATCACATTTTAGCTTCAAATTCAAACAAATTATTGACTATTTTGAAGAAATATCTTAAGAAGCCTTTTATACCTACCAGTAAGGTTAAAAAAGGCCTTACTTTCAAAACCTTTTATAGGAAATGGAACTTTTAGGTAAAAATCTTTGACAGATGATTTTGTGGACTTCAGATGTCTTATTTTGTGTTTTCAGTTCAAAAGAAAATATATACCTCAGCTTAGAAGTTCTAGATATAGATCACATGGAAATATATACAAATAGTAACTGACTGGCTAGAAAGATTAAATTGTAGATATGCATGTTTGGAATTCACAAAGTCAAAATCAAAGACAGAGGCTATAGAATTGCTTTCTCTTTCTTAAAGTTCAAAGTTTAATCCTTTGGAACTTTTACAAAAAATATGCATGCTAACATTTCTTTATTACTCTAGACATAGGCATATATTATGGTGGTAGCTAGGTTTAAATAATAGAATTGAAATGCCAGTTTGTAGGTCCTATGATCTTTGGGATGCTAGTTAGTTTACAGAAGATAGGAGCGTTAGTTACTGTTAGTTTTGTTTCAGTTTTAGGCGTAGAAAAAAACATGGACTGTCAACAAATTGTTATGCATTTTTACTTAAAAATTATTATTTATGTCTATTAAAACAGCAATGATCAATCATCATAGGAGAAATATTGCATTAAAGAACAACTTGTATGATTCCTTTTTATGCCCCATCTACAAAAGTAGGGGGGCATATAGTGTTGAGGTCCGTCTGTTCATTCGTCTGTCCCAAATGTTGCCAGATAGGACATTATGTCTTTGGAGACATATTCTTGTTTATAAAGATTTAATTCATATTTTCACATTGAAATTTTTTAACCTAATGTATAAACTTTTTAAAGTACAGATACATATTTTAGATATTCTTTATAATATTTAAGTAATGGGTACAGAAATTGATGCCTTGAATACTAAATGAGCAAATCGTTTTAATTCACAATTTGCTGTAACATTAAATGTGACATTTTAAAAAATATTTAATATATTTGAAAAGTTTATTTGAATCAAAAACGAAAATAATTTGTGTTTTGTTCTACTACTGTTTCTATCATTGAAAGCTTGAGAATAATTTTGATTTCATTGATTTGTTTGGTTTGTTTTACATTTATAAAAGTTGATTTCATTTTCACCAAAAATAAGTTTGATACACTTTGTTTGTTCCCACTTTATTGCTGCACATTTATGTTTGATAGGAATGTCTTGTTTGTTATTATGACAACCATTTTTGTTGTTTCTATTTTAGGAAGGTCCTATGGCACATTCAGGTGGAATTATAGCAGCTGGTCTGGCCAAAGGGAGAATCACTTTCTGTAAAGGAAAAGCTTTTTCTGTATGTACTGCATTTAAAATATACTGATTGCTTTTTCTAAAAAGAAAAAAAAAAACAAGATAAACAATATATAATAGATAAAAATAAGAGGTGGTATAAGTGTACATGGCACATTATCTATTATACAATTACAATTCCAAACCCTTCAACAGAAAACATCAAACAATGCTTAACTCTCTCACTCAAAAAGCAAAAAAATCAAACTTTTTCAAAGTGCCAGAATACCTTTTTGTCGATAAAACTTCTTTAAAAGCCTGCAAAAAATTTAATAAATATAAACCAGAGTATGTAAGTGCTAAAAGCAGTACATCAACTCCAAGAGCTTAACATGACAGAAACTAATCTAGCCATATTGAATATTGTTTTTAACCATCTAAAAGTCTGCAAAAATATCTCAAATGGTTTTGCATTATTAGTAAAGTGTCACTCATTTGTTAAGGGCATTTTATATGGCCTGTTTACATATGTGGTTAGGGCATAAGGCCAAAAAAATATATATATGTCTGTTTCCTGCTTCCCTACCTACCCTATTTTTTGGGACCTACCCTAAAGTTTTTATTCGCATTTTGGAACAAGCACCGTTAACGTTGGGTTTGCTTCCCCATTGACTCAATGTAAAATAATTTTGTAAAAAAAAATAATTTTCCTACCTACCTACCCTAATTTTCAAGAGTAGGAAGCAGGAAACAAACATATATTTTGTTTTGGCCTAATGGATTTCCTTGGATATATCATATCGCACATATAATCAGATTTGAAGATAGACCTTTCCTAAGTGTGTGTGTTTGATGGGTTTAACACATTTTTGACCCCCCCTGGGCCATAGAGGGCGGTCAGTTTTGATGATGGAGGAAGCCACTAGCAAACCTAATTACATACAGGTTTTGAACTTCAATATTTTTAAATTTTTAAGTAGGACTCAAACACCACCTGAGAGGTAATCGGCAAGCGTAGACCTTGTGTAGGGTATTATTAGCTGCCTTTATTCATCTATCCATTACATTTTGGTTAAGCTCTCAAGTCTCAGCTAGAAGACATCTTACTAGGAATGGTCTCAGTCTCTGTAAAAATCTGCTCTGCAAGTGAAATTGGAGGAATTTTGTATTGGATAAATAGTACAATTATTTAAAGACACCAAAAACAATGAATATACAAATAGTTTAAAATATATTTTTCAGTTGTATGAAGGCTTTAGAAATGATCATGAGACTCGTGACTTTGTTGCTGGAGGGGCTGCAGCGGGGGTTTCTGCTGCCTTTGGGGCACCAGTGGGAGGTACATTATTTGCATTAGAGGAGGCGGCTAGTTTCTGGAACCAAGATCTAACATGGAGAGTTGTAAGTGATTATCAAATCATTGTAAACATGGAAATTCTGGTGGAGTAAATTTTCATGTTTAGTAAAGAATATTTTTGTGATTATTTGGTGGTAAGGGACTGAATCCTTTTGCTTTAATATCTTTTATTAATTGAGCTTGGTTGCTAATCAATTTTGTAACATTATGTTAAACCTGGTATTGTTAATTTTTTAATATTTAAACTTGTGTTATGTGTTATATCAATCTTTCCACAAACAGAGCTTTTGTCTTAAGATTTTTATGGACTTAATTTAAATATACCTATTTTGCATTCATCAATCTTTAAAATATTTGGTATGAAAGTCTGTGATTGTGTTACAGCAACTTTTCTCCAGCATTTTGTTTCACCAGCTACAAATAGTCGCAGAAGGCAAGACCTAGGTATTACTTTCCCACAGCGATGACAGCATTAACAGTTTTTTTCGACTTTTGTACAAAATGAATTACTTGACAGTTTAGGTAATGGCCTACACAACTGTCACCATGATGTGTGACCCTGACCCAATTTTCATGTTCCAGTGACTCTGTGAACTTTTTTTTTAGGCCGTAAACTTCTTTGTAAGACTTTTGTAGAAAACCAATTTCTTTAAAAGTACAATATATAGGCATCTTAAATTGTAATAGACAGGTGGGGATATGGTCTACACAACTGTCACCAAAAATTTGTTTAAAAAAAATTCTGTCACTTTTTGGGCTACATGCAGCAGGCTCTTGATACTTTGTGTGCAGCTTCTATGGTGTAAAGTGACTTTATACCCATAACTCATCTAGTTCCTGTTTACCAAAAAAAAAATACATAGATACGAATGTCACATATGCCTTCCGGGGAAGGCTCCATCTATTTACACTAAATGACTATTAATATTCGAATTTTGTGTTCAGTCTTTTATGTTAAGGTTCATCAGTACCTTTCATTTAAAATGGCGAAATTTTCTATCTATTTTCTAGTACATGCAGAACAAAAACTGCAAATAAAATAGAAAAATAAAGCATAGCTGGACCTAGAAATAGTAATTTCTGATCCAATTTCTATCAATTCTTCATGTTAAGTTCCTTAAAAATAAAGATCTCTTTTTTTTACTGTTCAGATTTTAAATTGAAAAAGGACAAACTATCCCTAGGGTGCCTCTTACATGAAACAAAGTGAACACTTGTAGTTAAATCTCTTATTGAAAGTTGCATGAAATTTGAGGCCAAAAGAAAGGGTGAAAGTGATATCAGTCTTAAATCGGATGTTTTTAAAAGCGGAGAAAAAAGAGATCTCTAAAATAAAGGAATTTTACAGGAAGAATTAATAAAAACAAGGTAAGACTTTTTAATATCTAGGTCCAGCTACAATTTATATTTCAATTTTATGTGCAGTTTTGGCTGTGCATATACAGAAAATAGATTAAAATTTACGCCATATTTTAAAGAAGGGTACAGATGAACCTTAAGTCTGTTTCACAATGACTATGATATCTAGAATCACTTAAATTGGTACACAGATTTTTCTAGGTTGTTAAATGACATTCAGTCACCTGCCACATGACCTTGACTTTTATCAACCTCTTATCTCAAGAACTTGAGGCCTAGGTAAACTTTTAATGTGTTTTATGATGGTGCCATCAGGTAAGACATACTTTTAGTGGACACATTTGTTATTTAATTTTGCTCATTTGGAAATTTTTGTTTGTGTCTCATCAATAAATTACATATATTTTTTATTTTTTGTTACAGTTTTTTGGTGCCATGATTTCCACGTTTGCCACAAACTTTTTGCTTGGTCTGTTCCATGGACATCCAACGAAGCTTTCAGCTCCAGGTCTTGTTAGATTTAATGTGTTCAGTGATGTATGTATTAATTTTGAATGATTATGATTTATTTTTGCATTCTGGTATTTGTGTAACAAGGAATTACTCTAATAAGGGATTATGTTTTTATACGACCGCAAAAATTTGCGGACGTATAATGGTATGATGCTGTCGTTGTCGTTGTTGTCGTCGTCGTCGTCGTCGTCGTCGTCGTCTGGGGACATTTGGTTTCCGTGCGATAACTTGAGTAAATATTGACCAATTGTTATGAAATTTTGATATGATGTTTGTAACTACTAGAGGAAGGTTCCTATTGTATTTGGGGTTGGTGGCCCTTATTGTTTTGGAAAAAAGGGCCAAAAGGGGCTAAAACGGGTATATTGACAAAACTGTTGTAGAATGTTTATTATTCATTTGATTTTAAAAATTCTTTTTTTATTGAGTTCCTCATTAAATTCTGTCAACAAAATGTGTCAATGGTTTTGATGTATATTGAACCGTTACATTGGTACAGGGGGTCAAAGACGGGCCACACCCAAAAAATCACCTTTTTTATTTGTGGTCCGATTTTCAAAATCTTTTTTTCATTGGAATCCTTGTGAAAATCCCTGCTTGCATTTTTCAATCAGATTTGCAATATCTCTTACTGTTTTTGAGATATATGGGGTCAAAGGGGCAAAAAACGCCATTTTTAACAGTTGGTCAAGGCAAATAGTTTAACACAAGAAATTTAGCTGTAGTGGGCCAGCCAATTGTTATGAAGTTTAAATATGATGATTATATACACTGAAGGAAGCTTTTTATTGCATTTGGGGTTTGTGGTCCTAACCTTTTTCAAAAAAAAAGGGCCAAAAGGGGCTTAATCGTGTCAAAAATGTCAATGAATATAGAAATTATTTTTTTTCTATTAAATGTTATTGTGAATATATATGTGTCAAATATGCATTTTAAAGTCCACCATGGGTTACATGTGTAAAAAAGCTTTGTAAGTCCACCATGGGCTGCATGTGACCAAAGCAATAGACTATCCATATTGGGCCTCCAATGTACAGGGTTCAACTTGTTGCGGTCGTATCATGCTGCGCTCGGCGTAGCTTTTTATTTCTTGGGTAACAAGTTATTGATTGCCATCTTAGGGATTTTTTGTTTAATTTAAAAGGTCAGTTATAAAATTGTTTGTTTAGGGTAACATTACCCAAAATAAATGAAATCTTTGAAAGAAGTAACAAATGTAGGGAAAAAGTTTTATATTGACTGACAAATATTTTATATGGAATGCTCTAGAGGTAGTAATTTATACTTATTGACTGGGTATAAGGGAACAAGATAGATTATTTTCCCAAGGTGCAACTATTGCCTGAGGTGTAGCCAAAGGCAATAGTTGTCTCTGAGACAGACACTAATCTAGATAAAAGTCCTTAAAGATCATTTTATATCTATTACTGTGACAGTATCATATTTTGTTGGGTACCAATTTCAGGCAAACCAAAAAATTTGATTCCCTAATATATGAATTAGAAATTTTGCCATGATATTCATAATGAATTGAAAACCATTGATGGGTTCATAAATTTACATAAAAAGCAGTTTAAGTTGATTTCTTTATGAAACTTTGAACTTATATTAGATTTATTTACAACATTGCTACAAAAATAATGCAAAACAACATATATCATATGCCAGTTAAACCATCATTGTCTTATGAGACATTATTTAGTTTATAATTGATTGTTTATATATTTTTTGTAGGACCTAAATTTTGATTTGATAGAGATACCTATCTTTATTATAATGGCAGTCATAGGTATGTTTCATTAAATTTATTCTACAGATATTGTGGTTTCCTCTTACTTGCTGATTTTATGAAAATCTTTTTATTTTTATTTTTATTTTTTAATTAAGAAATTTTGGCTGACAGCCCTTACTGATTTTGTCAGTATTTTGGTTTTTATTTTTTTTATGAAACTAAAAGTTTCTTTTCTTTCTTTTTATACGACCGCAAAAAATTTGCGGACGTATTATGGTATGATGCTGTCGTCGTCGTCGTTGTCGTCGTCGTCGTTGTCGTCGTCGTCGATGTCTGTTAACTTTTTAGTGTTTCCACAATAACTTTAGTTCCAGTTATCCGATTGCTATGAAACTTTACAATGATGTTCCTTACCATAAAAGGATGCATGGGATTGATTTTGGGGGTCCCCCCATTTTTCGTTTAGAAATTAGGGGCCAAAAAGGGCCAAAAATACTACTTTTTTGTTTGTTTCCACAATAACTTTAGTTCTAGTAATCCAATTGCTATGAAATTTGACAGTGATGTTCCTTACCATACAAGGATGAATGGGATTGATTTTGGGGGTCCCCCCTTTTTTTGTTTCGAAATTAGGGGCCCAAAAGGGGGAAAAAATTCAAATATTTTACTTGTTTCCACCATAACTTTGGTCCTAGTTGGCCTATTGCTGTGAAATTTGTCAAGAAGGTGTCTTACAATAAAATAATGAACCTGATGAATTTTTGTGCCCCCCTTTTTCTCCGTTGTGTAATTAGGGGCCAAAAGGGGCCAAAATAAAAACTTTTTTATTTGTGGTCCGATTTCGAAATTTTTTTTTACATGTTTGTTCTTGTCAAATAGCGGATACAAAATTAAGAATTAATTTTTGCGACCCCCCTTTTTCCCCCTATTACGTAATTAGGGGCCAAATGGGGCCAAAATCGAAACTTTTTTATTTGTGGTCCGATTTTGAAATTTTTTTTTGCAAGTTTATTTTTGTCAAGTAGCGAATCCAAATTTGAGAATTTATTTTTGCGACCCCCACCCCTTTATCACCTGTTACGTAATAAGGGGCCAAAAGGGGCCGAAATTGAAATTTTTTTATTTCTGGTCCGATTTTGAAAATTTTTTTTGCATGTTTGTTCTTGTCAAATAGCGGATACAAAATTAAGAATTAATTTTTTGCGACCCCCCCCTTTTTCCCCTAATTACGTAAATAGGGGCCAAATGGGGCCGAAATTGAAACTTTTTTATTTCTGGTCCGATTTTGAAAATTTTTTTTGCATGTTTGTTCTTGTCAAATAGGGAATACAAAATTAAGAATTAATTTTTGCGACCCCCCCCCTTTTTCCCCCTATTACGTAATAAGGGGCCAAATGGGGCTTTTTTATTTGTGGTCCGATTTTGAAAATTTTTTTTGCAAATTTATTCTTGTCAGGTAGCGATTCTAAATTTAAGAATAAATTTTTGGGGCTGTAATCATAATTTTAAAAAAAATTCTGGTTCGATTTTTAATTTTTTCCCCAAACATTATTCTTTTAAAGAGTAGAATACAACATTCAAAATTTATATTTTTAGCCCCTGGGTTGAAAGTCCATCAGAAAAGCATGTGTCAAAAACCTTTGGCAGTCCACCATGGGCTGCATGTGTCCAGAACAATAGACTATCCATATTAGGCCTAAAACGTACAGGGTTCAACATGTTGCGGTCGTATCATGCTGCGCTCGGCGAAGCTTTTTATTTGCATGAATATAGTAGGTTATGTTACAATATTTTTTTTATTTATTGTAGGAGGAATTTTGGGTGCTGCATTTGTTGTTTTGAATTATAAATTGACAGTTTTTAGGCAAAGGTAAGTCTTAAAATTTTGCTTTCATTAAATGTAACTTTGAAACTCCTCTTCAAAAAGTGGAAAGATATAAGTGATGCCATCTGTTTGCTCATCGACCCTCTGTCCCTGAATGGTTGCTGGATTTTAACTTAAAATGCTTTGATGGAATTGGATACAATTTTGCACATGTAGTTAGTAGAATTTATGATATGAAGGTTAAGATTAAATTTCACCAACTCTCAAACAATATCGTTTACTATACTCAATGCCACATGTGACTTTGATCTTCTTTTTATGTAGAGATGACACTTTTTTGCCAAAAAACATTTGAATTTCAGTCATTTGACCATAACCTTGAATTCCTAATTGTGATGATGGCTTTTTTAGACTTCTAAAAAGTATTATCTGATTTGACCATAACTTTGAATTTCTAACTGTGATGATGGCTTTGTTAGACTTCTAAAAAAGTATATTATCTTCTAACCTACAGATTTATTAGAAAGAACTGGCTGAAAGTGATAGAGGCAGGTTTTGTAGCACTGATGACCGCTTTGTTAGCCTTTGTGCTGATGATCAGTATAGAAGATTGTACATCTGTCAGACCCTATGGAAATGATACCATAACAACTAAGGTAATTATGGATGAGAGTATTGAAAATTATTTTCATACATATTTTCACACAATGTGCCAAAATATTGATTTCCTCTTTTTGGTTTGAATACCTCACCACATTGGGGGCAATATATTATGTGATAGCTCTGTTTTGTTTTGTGTATGTCTATCCCTCTGTCCATCCATCTACCTGTACCTTAATAGTTTCAGTACAAAACACATCAGGGTATTTAAATAAGATTTTGCTGTTAAGAAAATTAAGGCTAAGCTTGATTTCCAGTAAAATCTGAAATATATTTTTTGAGTTCAGCCACTTTATTAAAAATTATTTTATAGCATTCCATTTAACACACAGGCACATATTTCTTTTCTTTGCAGCTATATTTTAATTAGTAAATAAGTTAAAAATTTCTTTCATTTATTTACAAATGGATAAGCTAAGTAGTACCAATATAGAATTTTAATGTCAGATGTCTAAAAAGACAAAAAGATAACCAGTTGAAACAAAAGACATCAACTAAAAAAAAATAACTCATAACTTATTAACTGTGATCATCAATGTCAAAATTTGGCACTAGAGTAATAGGTTCTTTGGAAGGGTTTTCTTTTTTCAGCTTGGCTTGTTGCCACACACCCATCAAGTATTGAAAAATAGATTTTAATTCATAAAGTTAAAATGCCTTAATTTCAATTAAAATAATAGATTATTAGCACAGAATACATGTTTAATTTTTATTTGGTCAGATGCATTGTCAAGAGGGTCAACACCATGGGCTGTCTAACTTACTTCTGAACACACCAGAAGGCTGTCTTAAATCCTTACTACATGATCCATATGGTAAGAGTGCTTTTTAAATGATTATGGTGGCCAGTTTTAACAAAGCCAAAATCTGGGTAAAAGAATGGTGGATATACTTTTGTCAGCAACTACTTATAACAGTATCTTAAAATACAGTATGCAGCATCAGCATGGGGTCCCATATCCTGGGATTCTATTTCATGTCTGTAGCTTACCTACTTCTTGTTCTCCTCAATGAATTGTTTTTAAAATTTGTCAATGAATATGTCAAGACTGCACTTTGAAAACTCAAGTTGAAAAAAGCTTCTTTTCTTTTCAGTTCATTTCAAAATAAATGAATCTAGAGGTTGGTTGATTTTCATTGAAATGTTAAAGAAAATGTCAATTTGGAAGGAAAATTCTATCTCTATAAGAATTTTTGTAATGTTTTTATATTTTACTGTGCTAGTGTATTTTGTTACAAACAAGAGGCTCCCAGGAGCCAGAATCGCTCACCTGACATATGTGCCTGAAGTAAAGGTTATAAGGCAAAATCGATTTAACGTTGAAAGGGTCATAAGATTAATAAGGGGGTCATCTGACAATATGGTGGATCTAAAGGTGCTGATCACTTTTGTTCTCAATCAAAATCTAAAAATCTGTCACCCTTTTTGAGTTATTTGCAAAAAAAAATGCAGTTTAACCTAATGTTCTATTTTTAGCCACAGCAGCCATATTTTACAACCAATCAAAAATCCCCACAACATTTCTATACACCTAATAATAATAAACAATAATACCAAGTTTGGTTCCATTTAAACTTAAAGTGTCAGAGGAGTTAACATTTTCAATATAAGGTAATGCAGTTAAAATGCTCAATTTTTACGTTCCAAGGGCAATAACTCCTCAAAGGAAAGGTCCTATAACGTTGACCCTGTTACAAATTTTGTAGATCTTGATGCGCCTAACAATATGCAATTTAAATTTCTCAAATATCTTGAATAGTTTTCAAGATATTGAGCTGAACAGGTGCAAAATTTGCAAAAAATCCACAAAAAGGGCAATAACTCCTACATGGGTTGTTGGATTTTCTTCAAAATTTCAGAGCTGGTAGATCTTGAGGTGCTGATCACTTTTGTTCCCAATCAAAATTTTGAAATCTGTCACTGTTTTAGAGTTATTTACAAAAACTGCCATTTACCCCTATGTTCTATTTTTAGCCACAGCGGCCATGTTTTACGACCAATCAAAAATCCCCACATCAGTTTTATACACCTATTAATAATACACAACAATACTAAGTTTGGTTCCATTTGGACTTAAAGTGTCAGAGGATTTAACGTTTTTAATATAATGAGGAAATGCTGTTAAAATGCTAAATTTTGATGTTCTAAGGGCAATAACTCCTAAAAGGAAAGGTCCTACAACGTTGACCCTATTACATACTTTGTAGATCTTGATGTGCTTAACAATATGCAATTTAAATTTCTCAAATATCTAGTATAGTTTTCAAGATATTGAGCTAAACAGGTGTTAAATTTGCAAAAAATCCACAAAAAGGGCAATAACTCCTACATGGGTTGTTGGATTTTCTTCAAAATTTCAGAGCTGGTAGATCTTGAGGTGCTGATCACTTTTGTTCCCTATCAAAATTTTGAAATCTGTCACCGTTTTAGAGTTATTTGCAAAAAACTGCCATTTACCTCTATGTTCTATTTTTACCCACAGCGGCCATGTTTTACAACCAATCAAAAATCCCCACATCAGTTCTATACAGCTTATGCTAATAAACAACTATACCAAGTTTGGTTCCATTTGGACTTAAAGTGTCAGAGGAGTTAACGTTTTCAATGTAATGAGGAAATGCTGTTAAAATGCTAAATTTTGACGTTCTAAGGGCAATAACTCCTAAAAGGAAAGGTCCTACAACGTTGATCCTGTTACACATTTTGTAGATCTTGATGTGCTTAACAATATGCAATTAAAATTTCTCAAATATCTAGTATAGTTTTCAAGATATTGAGCTAAACAGGTGCAAAATTTGCAAAAAATCCACAAAAAGGGCAATAACTCCTACATGGGTCGTTGGATTTTCTTCAAAATTTCAGGGTAGGTAGATCTTGAGGTGCTGATCACTTTTACCGTGTGCCAGAATTTTGATATCTGTAGCCGTTTTTGAGTTATTTGCAAAAAACTGCATTTTACCCCTATGTTCTATTTTTAGCCATGGCGGCCATGTTTTACGACGAATCAAAAATCCCCACATCAGTTCTAAGCACCGAATGCTAATGAACAACCATACCAAGTTTGGTTTCAATTTGACTTATGGTGTCAGAGGAGTTAACGTTTTAAAAAGTTTACAGACGGACGGACGACGGACGCCAAGTGATGACAATAGCTCACATGACCCTTCGGGTCAGGTGAGCTAAAAAGGGATGCTTCCCATGTCATTTCTCTGATACAGAGAAAAGTTTGTCAAAAAGTGACAGAAATTGGCATATTTTGACCCAAATTATCTCCCTTTGCAAAAAGGGGAACTTAGATATTATCTGTATGTGCCTTATTGACTTTGTCAATATTCTTGTTTTTTTCCACTTTGGGAACCATAAACGTAACAACAAAACTACCAAACTGTTAGGTCAATCTCATATATCCAAGAAGAAAAGACAAAAAAGGCAAAGACACACCATAAAAATTAAATATTGCAATGATCCTGACTTGGTACAGGCATTGCAAAAAAATAATGGTTTAAATCAGGTTTTATCATGCCAAACCACCCTCTTCCATTGAGATCTTTGGGTCTGGTAACACAAAACACAACATTGTTGTTAACAAAATAGGGATAGCAAAGAATATATTATTTAAATTAGTTGTCTGACACCATCAGTTGTTTATAGGATCCCACAGTGCAGTGAGTCTGGTTGTCTTCACTTTATATATATACTTTATAAGTATATGGACGTACGGCCTTAGTGTGTCCAGTGGTGTCTTTATACCATCCCTGGCCACAGGAGCAGCCTGGGGGAGACTCGTAGGAATGGGCGTGGTCCATATGCTTCCTGGACTTACACATTTAGTAAGTATGCTACAAAAAAACCTTGATTTTTGTCTGCATTTACAAATAAAAGTTACTGAACAGATAGAATTATAGACATTTTGTTTTTGTCCTGTCTATCCATCTGTCAGTCACCCAGTTTGTCAGCACAACTCCTCAGAAACTACTGAACCTAATTCAACAAAACTTGATATATGGAAAGGACACCATATGTTGTTCATATTTCCATGAAATCATTATTCTCAAATTTTTGTGGGAGTTGCAGTCCTTTGAATTAAAAAAATGGTGAAAAACCTCGTTTATATCTTGTCATAGAAAACTCCTTTAAAAATACAGAATCAAATTCAACCAAACTTGGTATGCAGGAAGAACTCAATATGTAGTTGTGCATAATACAAGGAAATTTTTATCCTCAAATTTTTGTGGGATTTATGGACTTTGATTTAACAAGTAGAAAAAACTGAATTGAAATAATATTAAAAATTTTGTGTTGGATTAATTTGCATTCAATTCCTAGTTACATTATATCCATGAAAAAATCCCCCATTGAAATGGTTTACTTTTAGAGAGAGAAAAAGAAACAAGAAAAATTATTGTCCCTCCTCCTTTTCTTGTTTAGCACAATATGAAAAAATAACCCATTAAAAATTTTAGAGTTGACCATATATTTTATATTTTAAAATGACAACCAAAATTTTTTAACCACATTTGAATATGTCTTCACCAGTGATTGTTTAGCCATTCACACATTCTTTCCATTTGCACTTTCTATAAATTTTGTTACCTCAAACCTCCACATTTGAAAATTACTATGTAAAGCCACCAAAATAAGGCATCCATTTTCTGTTATAGGAAGGCACACATATACAAGTAAGAAACATGCATGCCTATGGTTTTATGTACCAGGGATGATATCATTTTTAGATAATCATTTTGACTGCCAATAAAAGATAATAAATTCCTGGTCAATTGTTCAGATAGCTTAAGTTTTAAAATTAATTTCCCATTTGTACATAACATCTACATGCATTATATAAGAATATTGTGTGCCAGTGAATGATCACTTGGTTTAACAGTCTTTTTGCAGCTAAACAGTACCAAGCAGACTTCACAGTGTATTCAACATTACAGAAGCTTAATTTATTGTGACGATTGATTTTTAGCTCACCTGGCCAAAGGCCATGTGAGCTATTGCCATCACTTGGCGTCCGTCGTCATTGCCGTCCGTCTCCGTCGTCGTCGTCGTTAACTTTTCTTCAAACTTCTTCTCCTCTGAAACTGGTGCACAGATTCAAACCAAATTTGGTCTGGTGGTACTTTAGGGTATCCCCCACAAAACAGATATGGGGATTTTTGATTCGTCAAAAAACATGGCCGCTGTTGCTAAAAATAGACCAGGGGGGTCAGACTACTGTTTAAGTATAAGAGATAGATGAAATCTGATGCACCCTACTGCTTCAGCATCAAAAGTTCTACTAAAGTTTCCATTTGGTCCAAGTTGTCAGATGACCCCTTATAGGGGTTTCAGCCCCTTAATGGTGAAAAATAGCGTTTTTTCATGTTTTTATACGACCGCAAAAAATTTGCGGACGTATTATGGTATGATGCTGTCGTCGTCGTCGTCGTCGTCGTCGTTGTCTGTTAACTTTATAGTGTTTCCACAATAACTTTAGTTCCAGTTATCCGATTGCTATGAAACTTTACAATGATGTTCCTTACCATAAAAGGATGCATGGGATTGATTTTGGGGGTCCCCCCATTTTTCGTTTAAAAATTAGGGGCCAAAAAAGGGCCAAAAATACTACTTTTTTGTTTGTTTCCACAATAACTTTAGTTCTAGTTATCCAATTGCTATGAAATTTGACAGTGATGTTCCTTACCATACAAGGATGAATGGGATTGATTTTGGGGGTCCCCCCTTTTTTTGTTTCGAAATTAGGGGCCCAAAAGGGGAAAAAAATTCAAATATTTTACTTGTTTCCACCATAACTTTGGTCCTAGTTGGCCTATTGCTGTGAAATTTGTCAAGAATGTTTCTTACAATAAAAGAATGAACCTGATGAATTTTTTGCGCCCCCCTTTTTCTCCATTGTGTAATTAGGGGCCAAAAGGGGCCAAAATAAAAACTTTTTTATTTGTGGTCCGATTTTGAAATTTTTTTTTACATGTTTGTTCTTGTCAAATAGCGGATACAAAATTAAGAATTAATTTTTGCGACCCCCCCTTTTTCCCCCTATTACGTAATTAGGGGCCAAACGGGGCCAAAATCAAAACTTTTTTATTTGTGGTCCGATTTTGAAATTTGTTTTTGCAAGTTTATTTTTGTCAAGTAGCGAATCCAAATTTGAGAATTTATTTTTGCGACCCCCACCCCTTTTTCACCTGTTACGTAATAAGGGGCCAAAAGGGGCCGAAATTGAAACTTTTTTATTTCTGGTCCGATTTTGAAAATTTTTTTTGCATGTTTGTTCTTGTCAAATAGCGGATACAAAATTAAGAATTAATTTTGCGACCCCCCCTTTTTCCCCTTATTACGTAATTAGGGGCCAAATGGGGCCGAAATTGAAACTTTTTTATTTCTGGTCCGATTTTGAAAATTTTTTTTGCATGTTTGTTCTTGTCAAATAGCGGATACAAAATTAAGAATTAATTTTTGCGACCCCCCCTTTTTCCCCTTATTACGTAATTAGGGGCCAAATGGGGCCGAAATTGAAACTTTTTTATTTCTGGTCCGATTTTGAAAATTTTTTTTGCATGTTTGTTCTTGTCAAATAGCGAATACAAAATTAGGAATTAATTTTTGCGACCCCCCCTTTTTCCCCCTATTACGTAATTAGGGGCCAAATGGGGCTTTTTTATTTGTGGTCCGATTTTGAAAATTTTTTTTGCAAATTTATTCTTGTCAGATAGCGATTCTAAATTTAAGAATAAATTTTTTGGGCTGTAATCATAATTTTAAAAAAATTCTGGTTCGATTTTTAATTTTTTCCCCAAACATTATTCTTTTAAAGAGTAGAATACAACATTCAAAATTTATATTTTTAGCCCCTGGGTTGAAAGTCCATCAGAGAAGCATGTGTCAAAAACCTTTGTCAGTCCACCATGGGTTGCATGTGTCCAGAACAATAGACTATCCATATTAGGCCTAAAACGTACAGGGTTCAACATGTTGCGGTCGTATCATGCTGCGCTCGGCGAAGCTTTTTATTGCCCTATAGTATGAAAACTATTGCAGATAGAGAAAAGCTGATGCTTGCTTAAATGTTCAGCTCATTTAGTTCTTCAAAAGTCTTCATAGGGTTGAAGTTGTCACATGACCCCTTATAGGGGTTACGGCCCCTGAAATAATGTTTTTTCATGTTTTTGGCCTACAGAATGAAAACTATTGCAGATAGAGAGAAGCTGTTGCTTGCTTAAATGTTCAGTTTATTTAGCTCTACAAAAGTCCCAATAGGATCAAAGTTGTCAGATGACCCTTAATAGGGGTTATGGCCCCTAAAATAACCTTTTTCATGTTTTTGGCCTATAGAATGAAAACTGTAGCAGATAGAGAAAAGCTGTTGCTTGCTTAAATGTTCAGCTCATTTAGCTCTACAAAAGTTCCGATAGGGTCGAAGTTGTCAGATGACCCTTAATAGGGGTTACGGCCCCTAAAATAACCTTTTTCATGTTTTTGGCCTTTAGAATGAAAACTATAGCAGATAGAGAAAAGCTGTTGATTGCTTAAATTTTCAGCGCATAAAGCTCTACAAAAGTCTCCATAGGGTTGAAGTTGTCAGATGACGCCTTACAGGGGTTACGGCCCCTAAAATAACGGTTTTTCGTGTTTTTGGCCTACAGAATGAAAACTTTAGTTGTTAAAGAAAAACTGTTGCTTGCTTTAATGTTCAGCTCATTTAGCTCTACAAAATATAGGGTTGACATCAAGACCATGTGAGCGATTTAGGCTCCTGGGAGCCTCTTGTTTGCAGTAATGAGAAATTGTATTCACTATTTGTAAACATGTGTTTTCCACGGCCTATGAAGACCTACATCCAGTTGCAAAATAGAAATGCTATGAAAGTACTTTAATTCATGGACATAAATAATTTATGTGGATTGAGAATAAAATCAAAATTATTGATACATGCATTTGTAGGCATCACATGTCTTATTCATTGGGAATCAAATTTTGTAGTTTGTCTGACCCACGAAAACCACGAAAATGGGTGCCACATGACAATAGTACTTTCACAGTATATATCATGTACATATTAATTTATTTCAATTTTGAATAAAACGGAAATAAATTTCTACATTAAGGTGTAAGACTTTCAAAATATGCATCTCCTGTATAATGATTATTGTCACCCACTTTGGAGCTTTGAATCCTAAGTGAACTGTGTATCACAGCTTTGAATCCTAAGTGAACTGTGTATCACATTGACAGCTGATGGCGGTCAGAACAGGTGATTTCTATGTATGATTTGAAGTGTCTGATAATATTTGTTTTTCCAAGCATTCTAATTCCCAGGTAATGTATCATTAGGAATCTAATTTTGGTTATGTCTCACTCTACTTTGTGTATTCTGTCACGTGTCTGTATCAAGTAGCCTATGAATTAATACAGCGATGTGTTACTAAATACCATTCATTGGTTCATTGACTAAATCTATCACTGTTTAATAAGGACTTGTCCTTTGTGTCTTATAGTGCAATGTCATAGTATATTAAGTGTTCATTGTGTAGATATTATGTGTTGTTTTTTGAGAAATATCAAGTGCATGTATAATTGTAATGATATGAATAAATGTAGTACAATATGAAAAAAGTGTTAGAAAAAGATTTTTTTCCTATTTGATGATATTTAGGTAAATGGTTCTTGAAATTTTACATCAGTAATGAACCAAATGTTGAGTTTTTATCCATTGATTCCGGAAAAAGAGAAAGTTGTTTATGTGATATTTGGTATTTAACTTTATCTATCCTGCATTGGGAATCAAGCTTGATGCTTATGTGAGTCTCTTTCTAGTTTGTAAGTGTTGCCCTTGTAGCCCCCCCCCCCAAATGAGCCTTTTCATATCAAACCCTACAAAAAGGTCTTTAACATGGATAGGGTATTTTCTCCCTTTACACCAGACAACCTTTTTTCCCCTTCAGAAGGACCAACACTTGTTCCTTAAGACCATTCTCGCAAATGGTGTCAAAAGAGGATCTGAAAATTTGTTCATGAAATGTTCACCCCTTGATGAGGATTTAGCAGATAGCAATCCGAGGTGTTAACCACTACTCCACTGGCTCCAAAATTAAATATTGAAAATTTTCATAAGTATAAAAGCATGAGTCATACATTCATTTAGAATATAAGCCACATTTTAGGAATCATCATACTAATACGTTTCAATTTATCAACCATCTCTAAACTGATCTAATTTTGTTCTGTACCTGTTAATTAAAAGAACACATTCCACTTAAGCTTGCATAATGTGTAATTATTGTTGTGATTTTATTTGCCTGCAACAACTCGTCACAAGGCATTAAGTTTTACTCATGCTTGTACATCCCTACATATGTCTGTATGAAATTTCTGACAAGATTTCTCAGAAACTGTACATGTATATAATTTAAGATATGGCAGAGTGGTTCCCTGAGACCAAATGTATGTCCTTAGCAATATTTAGATCTATAAGACACATTCTTTTATATGGGTTGGGGCAACATGATAATTTATGTCAAGCTTTTCTTAAAAACTATACATAAAAATGATATAATGTAAAAATATAAAGCGAAAAATTCTTTTGTTGTTGCACTTTAGTTTGGCACTTCATAACTCTCTGTGAAGTCAATAAGTTAATATAACAGTTATTTAATGTCTGTTCATGGAGCAGTCAAACTATTATGCCCTTGGTAATCCATGAACAGGCATTAAATAACTGTATACTGTTTGTCTTAAGAGATTTTCATACCTGCCATACTCCTACTTCCTGTCTGGGGCAGCCATATCCATAGACTTTTTCACTTTATGTAGATATATTTAGAAATGTTGTATTCTCAAAATAATCTAGTTAATTTATACAGTGTTTCAACATACTACTTTTTTTACTTTTTATTTGTAAATGATTAAGATTCTTTCAATTTATATTTGTGCTCTTTATCAATTAAGAAATTGGTTCAATAGATGACCAACCTCTGTACTTTCTTGGTTCTCAAAATGCATTTCTTTTGATATCTTTATGTGTTTCTCATTATTTATGTATCACTAAAAAGGTATGATGTTTGCTTTCAGCACAGATGCATATACATTGTAGATATAGTTAAACTAACAAAACAAAACAAAATATTTTGTTGAAATCCACATTTGTTGCAGTAAAGAATTTATTTAGGTTAAAGTACAGGACTCCAAGAATTTATATTGTAAACTTTCTGTTAAAAATCATATAAATATTTCTTTCAAGTTTTTAAAATCTTCCCTATTTTTATATTTTACAGTCCCAAGACTTTGGAAAGTATGCCTTGATAGGGGCAGCCTGTCAGATTGGAGGAAATCTACGCACAACGATCAGTTTAACAGTTATCATTGTAGAATGTACTGGAGAAATCTCCTTTGGTTTACCCATCATGATTGTTCTAATGATCTCCAAGTGGGTGGGAGATTTTATAACTACGGTCAGTATCCCATGTAGTTTTACATTGCCAAACCACCTTTATGACCCGGACATAGGAATACTTTTGTCCGTTTGTACGTTTTGTATATTGGTCTGTAACATTTTGGTTCAGATCCATGCCTTTAAAGATGACACACCACCACCTTTATGAATAGGATATATAGTGTCACCCTTGTCTATTTGTGCATAGGTCTGTAAAGTTGTTGAGAAAAAAACAAAGCTGCTGTTTTTTACTACAAAGCACATAAGGGTTTATTATGCAAATAAAAAACAAAAGAAAATTCTTAATACTTTCATCATGTTCATTAAATTATATGTATTGTGCTGTTGATATGTTTAACATGGTTAAACAGCACAATTAGTACAGGTCCATGAATTAGATTGATTCATTTTTGGCTCGATTTCACGGAGTGAAAAATCCGGGTTATAAAATGGTGAATGTCGGGCGGGCGGCGTGCAGGCGGGGAAGAAATTTTCATAACAGTTTCCCAGCAACTACTAATCACAGCTACTTGATATTTGGTATACAGCATCAGGATGGGGTCCCATAGCGTGGGACGCGATTTCTTGTCTGTCGCTCACCTACTTTCTGTTAACCGACTTAGTTAATTTTTGACAATAATATCCAATAGTAGAAAATTTTCGTAACAGTTTTCTCAGCAACTATTTATCATAGCCACATGATATTTTGTATGAGTATCAGGGTGATGTCCAATAACGTGGGATGTGATTTCAGGTCTGTCCTTCATCTACTTCCTGTTTACTGACTTAGTTAAATTTTTGACAATAATGTCCAATAGTAGAAAATTTTCGTAACAGTTTTCTTGGTATGCAGCATCAACATGGGCTCCCATAACGTGTGATGTGATTTCAGGTCTGTCACTCACCTACTTCTTGTGAAACAAAATCCGGCCATTTCTGTCTTTGACCCATTTTCTTATTGTTCATGTCTTGTATTCTACAAAGGTATTCACTATTGATTGTAATTTTAATTTGACAGGGTTTGTATGATATGAACATAGAAGTGATGGGAATACCAATGATACATTTTGAACCTCCACCTCTAGTAGATGATATAAGAGCAAGGTGTGTATTGAATAGGACTGCATTTATTGTTATTCAATAAATTATGTTTTAATACTCTTAATAATTTTGTTATCTCCACATTTCTTCAACCCTCTCCCTCAACACCTAAAAAAACAAACTAAAACAATTCATCATTCTACTTGATTTATTAGAGATTTTCAGATTTTTTTTGATTTTTTTTGATTTTTTTTTGTTTATTTTTTACCTTAAATCAACAACAAAAAGCAACAATCAATTTATTCTTCCACGGAAGAGTACTTTTATTTGGTTGGTTTATTGACTGCTATATTGTATCTATTACATCATCAAATGTTACCAAAGTGACTTGGATCAATTGCATTTAAGTTCAAATCAGTTTATGTTGAAATTATCCTGATATTGAAAGTCCAAATGATTTTTTTTAAACTTTGTCTATTGCATCTTTGTCCTATAAAACAGAAATCTTCAGAAGTAAAATTATAATGACAAAATAAAATAAATTATGGCAATACAATATAAAAACAAAGGTTTTGAAGAGGATGCCAGATTCAAAACAAAGACTTACCTATGCATGAGAATAGAATAATATAAGGATTCAATCATTTGCAAATTTCTTATTTCCTACCATACTTGAATCAGTAAACAGTTTTCTTTTTATTAGTAAGCAGTTTTCTTTTTATTAGTAAGCAGTTTTCTTTTTATTAGTAAACAGTTTTCTTTTTATTAGTATACAGTTTTCTTTTTATTAGTATACAGTTTTCTTTTTATTAGTAAACAGTTTTCTTTTTATTATAGCCTGACCACTTAGATGGATCGTACATCTAGTTAAACCCTTGTCCTTCCGTTCATACATCGGTAACACTTTGGTTAAGTTCTTAGTTAAGGTCCATTACTCAGATATTAGATGATGGGGGGTCAATGATATTTAACCACTGGATGTGTCTTGGTTAGGACTAGACCATTCACTATAAATTGGGTCACTGTGACCTATATTTTAAGTCTAAATGGTTTTAAGTTCTTGGTTAAAGGTCCATAACTTAGATACTACATGTTAGGGGTCAATGAAATTTCACCACTAGATGTGTGTTGGATTACACTGCACCACCTACTAGAAATTAGGTTACTGCAACCTATATTTTACGCATGAACAACTGTGATTAATTTCTTTGTAAAGGTCCATATCTCAGTATTTTACCTCTAGATTTGCCTTTGGTAGCAAGGCACTACCCACTAGAAATAAGGTCACTGCAACCTATATTTAAGCATAAATAACATAGGTTTAGGTCCATATCGCAGGTAATACATGTTTGGGGGGTCAGTGCAATTTCAAGAACAGAAGGGACATCCTGTGGCTCATAGACACATTTTCTAGCTAGTATACAGTTTTCTTTTTATTATAGTGAAATAATGTCTGCACCATTAATGACTTTTAAACCAAAAGAAAAAGTTGGAACTATAGTAGACATGTTAAAATCAGAGTGTCATTGTGGATTTCCTGTGATAGAGGCACCAACTCAGGTTAGATCATACAGACAGGCTGAAGTTGTAATGTCATTGTTGAAAGAATTCTTTTTTGTAAAGTTAAAACATAATATCAAATCTTTACTGTTGGTATTTTAAGTTCAGTGCAATGAAATGACAAATTTATTGGATTTTATTCGGAGAAATTTTAGGATTTTAGGATCTTAGGATTGTAGAAATATACTTAAAAAAATAAATTTTGTAGCTTAAAAGATCTGAACAACTTCATTGTTTTAAATCAACTCCATGATTAATACTTGCAACTTTTAATCATTTCTGGAAGAAAATAAATCTTATTTAATAGCTAATACCTAAAGCTCCATCTCAAACTTTTTGATAGCAAGAGTAATCTATTTTTTCTTTGCAGATTATAGGATATTCTGTACTAAAAGGTCTAATCTTAAGAGAGCAGCTTATAGTTTTATTGAAGAAAAGGGTAATTTCTGCATTTAGGTTGTGTGATTTTTTTTTAATCTAAGCATAGGGCTGCCAACCTTCCTGATTTCCACGGGTTTTTACTGATTTTTTTGTCCTTATTTTATAATGAATATATAATGAAATATCACAGAAATAATTGAAAACGATTTTTTTTTCAAAATTTCAAAAGTTGCTAGCCCTGCATGCATACAGTGTGTAAACTTTAAACTGCATAAGCGTATATTTTATAGGAATTTATTCATAAATATACATTTATTCCATCAGCTGAACCAATTTTTTTACATGGAACTTTTTAAAAATGCAACTGATAACAAAAATGCATGCAGTTTCCCCTTAACTGTATGTTCAATATAAGCATTTAATATAAACATAGAAGGTAATGAATGAAGAATGAGTGTCACGACACAACATAGTCATTTCAACAGGAATTTGAAAATCCACTTTGAAAAATAGACATCAGCCATCAATGTGACCAGTGGTCACTGCAAAAATCAACATCCAAACCACACAAACATACATAAATAAGATATTTTCTACATTCTCATTGATAAAAATTTTTGCTTGTGTATCCAATGAAATATATTTTTGTCTCACCTGCGACGAATAGTCGCGGAAGGCAAGACATAGGTATTACTTTCTGGCGGCGGCGGCGGCGACGGCAGCGCCGGCGTAAACTTTCTTGTAAGACTTTTGTGGACAATGAATTGATTAAAAAGTATAATAGCTAGGCATCTGATATTTGGTATACAGACAGTTCAGGTTATGGTCTATGCAACTGTCACCTTGCCATGTGACCCTGACCCCATTTTCATGCTCCAGTGACTCTGTGAACTTAGGTCTTTTTTCAGGCTGTAAACTTTTTTGTAAGACTTTTGTGGACGATGAATTGCTGGAAAAGTATAATAGCTAGGCATCTGATATTTGGTATACAGACAGTTGAGGTTATGGTCTACGCAACTGTTCCCATGCCATGTGACCCTGACCCCATTTTCACGCTCCACTGACTCTGTGAACTTAGGTCTTTTTTCAGGCCATAAACTTTTTTGTAAGACTTTTGTGGACGATGAATTGCTGGAAAAGTATAATACCTAGGCATCTGATATAAGGTATACAGACATTTTAGGTTATGTTCTACACAACTTTCACCATGCCATGTGACCTTGACCCCATTTTTACGCTCCAGTCACTCTGTGAACTTAGGCCTTTTTCAGGCCATAAACTTTTTTGTAAGACTTTTTCAGTCGATGAATTGCTGGAAAAGTATAATAGCTAGGCATCTGATATTAGGTATACAGACAGTTGAGGTTATGGTCTACACAACTGTCACCATGCCGTGTGACACTGACCCCATTTTCAAGCTCTAATGACTCTGTGAACTTAGGTCTTTTTCAGACCGAAAAACTTTTTTTTCTAAGACTTTTGTGGATGATGAATTGCTGGAAAATTATAGTAGCTAGGCATCTGATATTAGGTATACAGACAGTTAAGGTTATGGTCTATGCAACTGTCTCCATGCCATGTGACCCTGACCCCATTTTCATGCTCCAGTGACTCTGTGAACTTAGGTCTTTTTTCAGGCTGTAAACTTTTTTGTAAGACTTTTTCAGTCGATGAATTGCTGGAAAAGTATAATAGCTAGGCATCTGATATTAGGTATACAGACAGTTGAGGTTATGGTCTACACAACTGTCACCATGCCGTGTGACACTGACCCCATTTTCAAGCTCTAATGACTCTGTGAACTTAGGTCTTTTTCAGACCGAAAAACTTTTTTTTCTAAGACTTTTGTGGACAATGAATTGATTAAAAAGTATAATAGCTAGGCATCTGATATTTGGTATACAGACAGTTCAGGTTATGGTCTATGCAACTGTCACCTTGCCATGTGACCCTGACCCCATTTTCATGCTCCAGTGACTCTGTGAACTTAGGTCTTTTTTCAGGCTGTAAACTTTTTTGTAAGACTTTTGTGGACGATGAATTGCTGGAAAAGTATAATAGCTAGGCATCTGATATTTGGTATACAGACAGTTGAGGTTATGGTCTACGCAACTGTTTCCATGCCATGTGACCCTGACCCCATTTTCACGCTCCACTGACTCTGTGAACTTAGGTCTTTTTTCAGGCCATAAACTTTTTTGTAAGACTTTTGTGGACGATGAATTGCTGGAAAAGTATAATACCTAGGCATCTGATATAAGGTATACAGACATTTTAGGTTATGTTCTACACAACTTTCACCATGCCATGTGACCTTGACCCCATTTTTACGCTCCAGTCACTCTGTGAACTTAGGCCTTTTTCAGGCCATAAACTTTTTTGTAAGACTTTTTCAGTCGATGAATTGCTGGAAAAGTATAATAGCTAGGCATCTGATATTAGGTATACAGACAGTTGAGGTTATGGTCTACACAACTGTCACCATGCCGTGTGACACTGACCCCATTTTCAAGCTCTAATGACTCTGTGAACTTAGGTCTTTTTCAGACCGAAAAACTTTTTTTTCTAAGACTTTTGTGGATGATGAATTGCTGGAAAATTATAGTAGCTAGGCATCTGATATTAGGTATACAGACAGTTAAGGTTATGGTCTATGCAACTGTCTCCATGCCATGTGACCCTGACCTCATTTTCACGCTCCAGTGACTCTGTTAACTAAGGTCTTTTTTCAGGCAGAAAACTTTTTTAAATACTTGTGTGGACAATGGATTGCTTGAATAGTATAATAGCTAGGCATCTGATATTGGGTATACAGACACTTTTTGTGTTTATATCAAGAAATGAAAGCTTAGGTAGTTGATTTTAGTGATGGTGCAGGCAGGTGAGACATACTTTTAGTGGCCACACTTGTTATGGAAACATGCCAACTTCTAACCTTGTGTATTTCTCTTCACATTTAACCTGCTTCGCATATTAATCAATGTGAATAGTTAAAAGAAAATTTAAGGTGCAAATGAATCGAAATAAATGATTATTCAATATGAAAAAGCAATGCTTATTTTTTATGTTTGCAATGTTATGAGATATGTTACTTTTTACATAGATTTATATATCTTGCAGGTTTTTAGTCCAGAAGGTCTTCCACAGCCTAAGGGCATTACCATAACAGATTTCAGAAATTTTTATCCTCTCTATCTAAAAATAGATGTAAGTACAAGTATGTTGAACATTTATTGAAATACATGTAATAATTACTATTTCTTCCGAAGAAAAAGTTAAGGATATATATTTTTTGAAATTCATTGTATATTACATTCTTAACTACATGACCCTGTCAGTCTTTTATTCACACTCAATGTGTGTTCCTGTTTTGTGTAATCTTAAACATGCACTGGATTTTTTTTTTCTGAAATTTTACACAGTTATTACAAATACACCAAAAATGTGCTTATTCTCTTTTGAGAAATCTTTAATGATTTTATACAGAAATGATTAGTATTGTCAAATTAGTTATTGATTGTAAAAATCCTTTTTATCAAAATTCCAAAATAAAGCGACTTCTTAAAGCTTTCCAGCATTATTAAAGCATGCAGGAAAAACATATCAATTCCAAAAGATGTAAATACATTAATGATTCTACAATCAGTAAATGTCTACTGTTCTTATTAAGGGGTGTCATAAAGAAATAATTTCTGATAAACAAGAAATTTTCCTTTGCTTATCTTACTATTTGTTTTATTTTAGGATATACATATATCAGAAGAAGACAGAAACTGTATCATGGACTTGCGACCATTTTATAATCCTACGCCACACACCATTGATAAGGTCAGTTATCATCATTTCTTAAAACTTACTACATGAAAGGGTAAATTTTCATGAGGGCTTAATTTTGCCTCATCAACATATTCCTGAAAGTTGTATGTCAATGAAAGGTATGACATTTTGCAAACAAAACAAAAAAATCTTCGCAAATGCATTTTAATTCAGAAAACACGAATTTTAAACCAGCCAGGAATATCCCCTTTCTTTGACAGTATGTGTATCCTTTCTTGAATAACTTGGGAAGCTATGTTTTATATGCGATTACTCAATGATTACTCATACACCTTAACATGGAGTTTCCTAGTATTTATTTTATCTTGGATGTACATATTTGACTATTTATCATTTTAGTCATTGAAAGAAATTGAAGTCAGTATTCAATTTTCCATTACTTATAATAGTGCCACTTAGTATGACTATGAAAATGATGCAATTCAGAATGTGTTTGTACTATCATGTGAGCAAGATGTAGTTTTGAGCTGTTTGGACAATCTGGATTTGTTTTAATAATGATAACTGATTGATTTTTTCAGACATTTTCTCTACCCAAAGTGTTTAATGTGTTCCGTGGCTTAGGATTGAGGCATCTTATTGTTGTTGATAATCAAAATACAGTAAGTGTTAC
Organism: Arcuatula senhousia; assembly: GCA_963971305.1. Classification (NCBI taxonomy): domain Eukaryota; kingdom Metazoa; phylum Mollusca; class Bivalvia; order Mytilida; family Mytilidae; genus Arcuatula; species Arcuatula senhousia. The sequence goes on from OZ020306.1 coordinate 14,174,119, forward strand.
AAAGAGACATTTATATTCATGTTTTAATATATGACATACATGTCCTTGATGTGTGTTTACTCTTGATTTATTTTTCAATGTTTGATAAAAAGAACTTTAATATATTCAACATTTGTTTATTGTACCTGCATTTTACGAAACCTTGGAAGTATAGAATTAACGTTTGAACACCTAGATAGAATTGCATGAAACTTTCACAGTTGCTTTCTCACCAAGAACTTTTAAAAAACAGCATGGTTAGTACTGATAAATATATTATTTTAAAAAAAGTTTGTTAGAAAGTTAATCGAAGGAGGATGGTTTGCATATGTTGAGTAGTAGTCTATCATCATTCAGATTTTAAATCTTATGTTCGAAATTACAAAAAAAAAATATTGTCTAATACTTGATCAGTGGATGACACAAGTTATTGTTAAATCTTGCATTTAAGTTTAAAAATATAAGGATAACCTGAACATTGTAATTTCTATTTTTTTTCTTATAGCCCTTGGGTATGATAACCAGAAAGGATTTGGCCAAATTCAGAGCAGCAACAAAAAGAGGCCTGGTCAAGATAGAACATTTGAAGATTGAAGATAAATAGTGTTATAAATCATGTTAATAGAAATGTCTGAGCAGCAACCAAAAGGGCACTTGTAAAAAAAAATGAACAAGTATTGTTGATATTGTAACTATGATTTGTACCTACATTCAATTTGTTTGGCAAGAGACATGCATATAAAAAGGTACTTTAGTGTACATACATAAATTTATTGGATAAGAAGTTGTCATTTATTTTACAATGGAATAGTCTTTTCATTTCAAATAATTTGGGAAAAAAATGTGAATAAATATCTTTAAAACTTCATATTACTAAATAACTGAATGACCCCAAGCAGCCAATGGTTGAAATTATAGTCATTTTTATTTTCAAGGCCAATTTTTGCATGTCTCTTGCCTTACTACATTACTATGCAACGAAATATCTTAAAAAGTTATCATGGTTATATAAGTATCGTTATTTTATGTATTGACGCACAAATCCTTGTGAAGAAAATGTTCTGTTATGTTTTTGATACATAGTTGAAATAGTTATATGACAACTCTGTTAAATGCCTTGTTGTTTATTGTTATATAGGCAAGAAAATATAAATGTTTCTATAAGGTTATAACAGATGGAAGAAATAGAGGTAGCATGGAAAACATTTTAAACTTGAGATAATGAAGAGGATTTAGTTCTCCACATCATGATATTTAAAGAATTGAAGGGATTCTTTGTAAATACTGTTACATGTATTTATTGCTCAATGTTTATAACGAAATGTTGTCAGATCTGCAGATAGATAAGAGACAGTTTGTCCACAACCTTTATATTTTGGTTTTTTGTTATTTTTTTTGAAAATCATAGATTTTTTGTATCGCAGTGAGGTTGTTCTTAAAAGCCATTCCATTAAATTGTTCTGTTAGATTTATGTGTTGGTTTTATCTTCAATAAACCTAAAATAAAGTCTTTTTAGTATGACTGTTACATGTTCTCTTGAATAGACCTTAAAAACTCTTTTAGTATGACTGTTACGTGTTCTCTTAAATAGACCTAAAAAGTCTTTTAGTATGACTGTTCCATTTTATCTTGAATAGACCTAAAAAAAGTCTTTTGGTATAACTGTTACATTTTATCTTGAATAGACCTCAAATAAAGTTTTTTGGTATGACTGTAACATTTTATCTTGAATAGACCTCAAATAAAGTCTTTTGGTATGACTGTAACATTTTATCTTGAATAGACCTAAAATAAAGTCTTTTGGTATGACTGTAACATTTTATCTTGAATAGACCTCAAATAAAGTCTTTTGGTATGACTGTAACATTTTATCTTGAATAGACCTCAAATATAGTCTTTTGGTATGACTGTAACATTTTATCTTGAATAGACCTCAAATATAGTCTTTTGGTATGACTGTAACATTTTATCTTGAATAGACCTCAAATAAAGTCTTTTGGTATGACTGTAACATTTTATCTTGAATAGACCTCAAATAAAGTCTTTTGGTATGACTGTAACATTTTATCTTGAATAGACCTCAAATAAAGTCTTTTGGTATGACTGTTACATTTTATCTTGAATAGACCTCAAATATAGTCTTTTGGTATGACTGTAACATTTTATCTTGAATAGACCTCAAATATAGTCTTTTGGTATGACTGTAACATTTTATCTTGAATAGACCTCAAATAAAGTGCTTGGTATGACTGTAACATTTTATCTTGAATAGACCTCAAATAAAGTTTTTTGGTGTGACTGTTACATTTTATCTTGAATAGACCTCAAATAAAGTCTTTTGGTATGACTGTAACATTTTATCTTGAATAGACCTCAAATAAAGACTTTTGGTATGACTGTTACATTTTATCTTGAATAGACCTCAAATAAAGTCTTTTGGTATAACTGTTACATTTTATCTTGAATAGACCTCAAATAAAGTCTTTTGGTATGACTGTTACATTTTATCTTGAATAGACCTCAAATAAAGACTTTTGGTATGACTGTTACATTTTATCTTGAATAGACCTCAAATAAAGTCTTTTGGTATAACTGTTACATTTTATCTTGAATAGACCTCAAATATAGTCTTTTGATATGACTGTAACATTTTATCTTGAATAGACCTCAAATAAAGTTTTTTGGTATGACTGTAACATTTTATCTTGAATAGACCTCAAATAAAGTCTTTTGGTATGACTGTTACATTTTATCTTGAATAGACCTCAAATAAAGTCTTTTGGTATGACTGTAACATTTTATCTTGAATAGACCTCAAATAAAGTCTTTTGGTATGACTGTAACATTTTATCTTGAATAGACCTCAAATAAAGTCTTTTGGTATGACTGTTACATTTTATCTTGAATAGACCTCAAATAAAGTCTTTTGGTATGACTGTTACATTTTATCTTGAATAGACCTCAAATATAGTCTTTTGGTATGACTGTAACATTTTATCTTGAATAGACCTCAAATAAAGTCTTTTGGTATGACTGTAACATTTTATCTTGAATTGACCTCAAATAAAGTCTTTTGGTATGACTGTAACATTTTATCTTGAATAGACCTCAAATAAAGTCTTTTGGTATGACTGTAACATTTTATCTTGAATAGACCTCAAATAAAGTCTTTTGGTATGACTTACATTTTCACAAAAAAGATGTAGATTTTAAAATAACTTATACTTGATTTAGTTAAACAAAAATTCTAATTCAAGATTTTACAAACTGCTGAATGAATTTTTCAAAAAAAAAATTAACAAGAATTACGTTATACATGTATAATTTTAAATTATGTCTCCCCCCACTTTTGTGGGGAGACATATTGTTTTTGTCGTGTCCGTCCGTCCGTCTGTCCGTCCGTCCGTCTGTCCGTCACAAAGTTTGTCAGCGCAACTCCTCTGAAACTACTGAACCAAATTCAACGAAACTTGGTATATAGGAAGGACACCATATGTAGTTGTGCATATTACCAGGAAATTTTGATCCTCAAATTTTTGTGGGAGTTATGGCCCTTTGAACTTAGAAAATTGCTGAAAATCCTCATTTATCATCTTGTCAGCGCAACTCCTCTGAAACTACTGAACCGAATTCAATGAAACTTGGTATATAGGAAGGACACCATATGTAGTTGTGCATATTACTAGGAAATTTTGATCCTCAAATTTTTGTAGGAGTTACAGCCCTTTGAACTTAGAAAATTGCTGAAAATCCTCATTTATCAGCTTGTCAGCGCAACTCCTCTGAAACTACTGAACTGAATTCAACGAAACTTGGTATATAGGAAGGACACCATATGTAGTTGTGCATATTACCAGGAAATTTTGATCCTCAAATTTTTGTAGGAGTTACAGCCCTTTGAACTTAGAAAATTGCTGAAAATCCTCCTTTATCATCTTGTCAGCGCAACTCCTCTGAAACTACTAAACCGAATTCAACGAAACTTGGTATATAGGAAGGACACCATATGTAGTTGTGCATATTACCAGGAAATTTTGATCCTCAAATTTTTGTAGGAGTTAGGGCCCTTTGAACTTAGAACTTTTTGGGGAAACGGGGGGAGACATCGTTTTTGTAGGCAAAAACAAACTTTAATTGAATTTGGATTTTATTACATCTGTTTTCTATTCTATAGGGGGCATATAGTGTTTGTGTCTATTTGTATGTCCATCCTCTTGTCCCTCTATCCCAAATGTTGTGAGATGGGGCATTATGTCTTTTGGACATTTTCTTGTTTTTGCTTTTTATAAAGTACATAATCAGGATTATTTTGTCTTTGTTGAGTTATTATGTGATACCTGTTTCCATTCCTTCCATTTATGTATAATTTTTTAAAAGTGAGTCTTACATTATGTCTGAATTTTGTATTAAACATGTATGAAAAAGATATGGAATAAATGTATGTTTTTTTATGTGTTCCTAAGGATAAAAAAACAATGTTTTAAGGAGGAAAATGACCTCGTGTCTTTGTAATGTGAATTCCATGTGTTATTGTTTTGTCTACACAATTTTCTTCGAGTAAAATTATTAACAAGGCATAAAATAAAAACAAGTAGATAATACAGGATTTGATGTGTATTAGGTTATGAACTGCATCATTTGGGTGCACTTTTTTCTGTTATTTTTTATCCTTGTTTTTTTTCTTCCCTTTATTGCCTAAGTGCTATATTTTTCTTAAATTTTTAATGGATAGTTTGTGATATATAGTATTATTATTTAAAGCTAGTATCTAGCAAGACTTATGTTATTCATTTATTTTATTCATTTATTTCAAAAAATAATCATTGCAATCTTTCTTATTTACTAGCAAAGTTTAAATTCAAAATTTAGAATTACTCCATGTTTAATTGTCATATTCCTCCTTATTCTCATAAATGCTCAAAAGTGTAATTCAAAGTTTTACAAGGATTACATGTTTACCATTCTATCCTTAAAACTATCAACTTAAATGTATTTTTGTATTTCTTAGCAAAAGCAATTTTATTTTCAGGTATTTTATCAACAACATGTTTGTCTTTATCTTATTTATGGAAGCAAGGTTTTATGCTGTGAAAGTATCAACAGAAAAATGTTAATGTGTTTCTATTATCTCTACATGCATATGAACATGTATATGAATTTTGTTTTAAATAGATCAATTTTTTTTATAGAAAATTCCTAAATATTTTAATCATAGTTTGCAGTTATTTAAGTATTTAGAAATTGATTCCAAAATAAGAAGTTATCACTTCATGTTATAAATCTTTTGAAATGAACCAAAAGTTGAAATATTTGATTACTGTTATTAGAATTTTATGTTTGAGAATGGTCTTAAAAATCAAAATATATGTCAACTGTTTATCAAGTGTTTTGAGAATGGTCTTGAAAATTATTATATTTACAGGTTAGCAAGTGGTTGGTGAATGATTCTAAGATTAACTGTTTGTTGTCTGTTATTAGGAAATTAAGAAAATTAATCTCTATTTTGTTAAAGTTATTTTGTTAAGAATTGATGACATTGTTAGAACAAAGTATGGTGTTATAAGCTAGCAACTCACAGATGTTCCCATAAATAGTAAGGGTTGAAAATACAGAAATCTTAATACAGTTGGTTATGGTTACCTTAAATACCGAGAACATGTTTTTTTATAAATTTGACTCTTCAAAAGTTAGAGAGATAGTAATGCTGATTGACCTTTAGATATATATTGGTCCCATATCTTGTCAAACTGAAAAAAGTCCATGCTTTTATAAGGAAAATTTTCATTTTTTTTTTCAGTTCAAAATGTATTATTAGTTTATTAAGTTTTTCTTACAATCTATTTTGTAGACATATAGGGTATTAAGAAAGGTGCATTCATAGACATACCGGTAGCTAAAATTTAAGGGCATTCGTGAAGTGCTGGCTTTGACTAAATGCTAATTAATTTTAAACATTGTGCTTTTTATTTCATCATAAGTATGGAGTTGAAAGAAAAAGAAACTCCTATTATGTAAATATTATAGTGCATTGTTATAGAGTTGCAATAGTTATTTATTTAATGTTTTGAATTGTATTATTTTTTTTCAAAATGTTCATGACTTTCATATTGACATAGATGTTTAGCAATTTTTAATACATCTTTTTTTCTTATGGTGTAATCCTACAAGCTTATTTTCCTTGTTGATCTTTTACCTCATTTTAGTTATATTAAGTATTTAATAATGAATCTCAAATAGAACTTGATATTAAGGACTAGCAGAATATATTGATATTAAGACTATCAGTATATATTGATATTAAGACTATCAGTATATATTGATATTAAGACTATCAGTATATATTGATATTAAGACTAGCAGAATATATTGATATTAAGACTATCAGTATATATTGATATTAAGACTATCAGTATATATTGATATTAAGACTAGCAGAATATATTGATATTAAGACTAGCAGAATATATTGATATTAAGCAGAATATATTGACATCTGTGATATTATAATTTTTCTCAAAGTTAGTTTTACCAACGAAAATTATTGTAAAATGCCAAAAAGTTTTGAAATAAAAGATTGCAGTTGAACTGATTCATTTTCGTCAGTATAAAAGTTGTCACGATATTAGAATCAGCCAGACAACCTTCCTGCTGAACTGATCAACTCTATCGGCTTAATCAACACAATAAAGATGGAACATTGTCACATAATTAAGTCAATCATCCCCAAGTTCACTTCATCTTGCTTTATATCTGCTAAATGAAGAACTGGAATAGTTATCTTATACCCAAGTTCACTTCATCTTGCTTTATATCTGCTAAATGAAGAACTGGAAAAGTTATGTTATTACTTCAAGGGCACTTGAAAAAAGACACTCTAAAGTGTTGAGAATTTTTTAGATTTATTGCAAATATCAACTTTATTCTGACCACAGCAAAAAAAAAAGATAAACATGATAAAAATTGTCAACAAAGATAAAAGTTGTCAAAAACTATATGCATGTACATAAATAAATAAAATGAGGTGAAAGTAGAGAGAAAATATCAGCAAAACCAAAGGGTTTCGTAAACATACCACAACATCACACACAAAAATCTATATGAGATATTTGTATGCACTTGGAATCAATTGATCTTTAATGTAATATTATAAACAAAAACTGTAGCACATTTACTGCAATGCTTAATATATATTCAGAATTATTTAAATATTTTTCAATAACCAAAGACAGCTTTGTATATTGATCTAACCACAGGTAATTTTTTACTTGGAGAAGAATTTTTTTTTTCAAAAATATAAGACGACTAATGTATTTAGTAACTGTAAATTTCTTCTTCAAAATGAACATTAACAAATTATAAACATTTTTCTACACAAATATATTAAAACTAAACAAATGATAAATGGCTATTTAAAAGGAAAACTTCAATTGCATGTAATGGACTGTAATAAAAGCTTTTAATCAAACTAAAGCAAACAGGAGTGTATTGATCAATTAAATCAATAAAATACTAGTATATAAATATCAATGTGCCATATTTAGAAAAAAAATCAGTGGAAAAGATGGTAAAGTGGTAACCAACCAGTGGTCTGGTATCAAGGTGGTTATGGAGTATAAAACAAAGCATCTTTTTCGGACTTCTCCCAAATTTTTAGCCTGTATTACATTTAAAATTACTTTAAATAACACAAGAGTTGCAAAATTTAATTCTTTATCTTATTTTATTAATGAAATTAATATTTGAATAGAAATTAAGCTTTTTTCCAAAACATTCTATTTTCAGGGGAGATAATAGGCGGGAAAATGTGTAACAAATTTTTATATAGAAATGTGTAGGAAAAATAAGTTTTTCTTTAATATCTAGAAAAGAAGGTCCATGGCCCCATGTTTTTCGTGTTTTTCAAAAGATAGTATATGTGGCTTGTCATTCATGAAATATAACTAAAATCTGACGAGTTTCAAGCTCACAATGATGCTAACTAATTCTTTCCCTTTATAATCTATTGAAAAACAAACTGTATGTCACTAAATTCGCAAGGTCATAAATCTGTAGAAGGGTCTGTGTCCCCCAATTATTTTTGCATTTTTTTAATGTTCGATAATGAAAGTTTAATTCTGCAAAATTTATAAAAAATCTGATGGATTTTGCTTATACCCCCAAACCACTTAAACTAAAAAATGTAATAACGCTTTCTTAAATCTATAATCTATTGAAAAACAAACTGTATGTCACTAAATTCGCAAGGTCATAAATCTGTAGAAAGGTCTGTGACCCCCAATTATTTTTGCATTTTTTTAATGTTCGATAATGAAAGTTTAATTCTGCAAAATTTATAAAAAATCTGATGGATTTTGCTTATACCTCCAAACCACTTAAACTAAAAAATGTAATAACGCTTTCTTAAATTGGACAAAATATCACAGCAACTCAGCAGCTGACCTACCTACATGTTTAATATTTCCGAATATAAAATCATGGTTTGACCAGGTTCTTCATTTATTAAAGAATTCCTTTTCAAAGTACAAAATTCCTACAGCAAATTTGGTGTTTGTCATGGAACAAATTTGTATATTTATTGAAAAAAAAGTTCCCAAAAACAACACACATTGAAAAACATAAGAGCAGCCAAAAAAGTAAAATACACCAGGTCCTGGTAAAAAGACTGGTTTTGAATATCAAGATTACAATTTTAATCATCATCTCAGATCCAATAAAGTTATGATAACAAGTTTCACAAAAAAGTTGATACAACCACGAAAAAAAATATACTACAGACCTAAGAAAATATCTTATCGTCATCTTATATAATTAAATACAATTATATTTGATGTATGCTGCCCACCCACTACTTTAAAAATATTATTCTATCAGTCAAAAATATAACAAAAACAATTCATTATAAACAGACACATTATTCAATATAAAAGCCCTGTATGACACGAAAAGGTCAACAAAAATGGGAACTCAAACAAACACAGTCAATTAAAAGAAAACTACAAATACAATTTTCATTGACTCAAATAGAACAAAAACTGTTATGGTTTGAGATTATTCCTTACAACAAAAGTTAAGTTCCTCTAAATAGAACACTTTATCAAATAATGTTCTCAACACGTCTTCTCCTCCGCAAACTGTCAATTAGCTTTTCTTTGAAAGTGAGTTTTGCCTCTTCTGAATCTTCCCATGCAATAAAATCATTCCGTTCCATCTTTCTCCTTAAAAGCCTTGGAACGTCCTTTGCGCTTAACCCCTCAACGTTAATAATAACTAGATCTGCAATGATACCTTTTTGCAGCAAATCCATGGCTGTGACGATTTCAAATACGTGCCATTCTTTAGAGATGTATGTTTTGGTTAAAATAATGAGAACGGTTCGACTTGTTTCCATGTTTTCTATCATGTTAACTACACAAGCCTTGCCTGGAACAGAATCGCGGTCCTCAAAATACAACCTGAATTCTCCACCATATGGCACATCGTCCATGCTTTGATTATCTATGCCTGGGAAAAGTTGGTGCAATACCCACTGATAGTCGTCACTAGAGTTAGAAATATAGGCATCGTACCTGAAGACGTCGCCTTCTAGCCTTTCATATCTCTTATCCCCAGAAGAGAAAGTTTTACCAACAGATCTTTTGATCCTGTAAAATCGGAGTTGTAAAAACCATCGTTTTCTATACACGAGAAAACCTATGACAGAGAAAAAGATAAATCCGCCTACTGCAGCCAAGATAATTTGTGTCTTTGTAAACCACACGCAGTTGATTTTTGTTCTACTGAAAGACAAAAGTTTCTTTCCATGCCAGTCTGGAGGAGAGTTACACAAGTACGTGTCAACTCCAACCATGTAAATCTTAGTGCTGTTAATAAAGTCTCTGAACGTTCTGAGATCGCATGTGCAGGCGAATGGGTTCTGTCTGAGGTCAAAGGTCTTCAGAGACGTGAAATCACGTACGGAAGAAGAATTGATCAAGGAAATCATATTCTGGCTCAAATCAAGGTTCGCCAACTGTCCAGTCCGTCTAAAGAGGGGATCGCCCCATGTTGATATTTTGTTTCCTCGTAAAGTTAGATTTTGCAGCTTTGTCAAATCTTTAAACAAAGGATCAGGAATAACATTAATATAGTTATCCGTTAGGTTTAACAAACGTAGGTTGGTCAGGCCACTGAATAAATCTCCATTCTTATCTGAAGCTATTGTTCCACCTAGCACATTGTGTTCCAGATGGAGATAAACTAGTTTATTTAGAGCTCCAAACAAGTCAAGGGGACACGAAGAAAAGAAATTGTTTGCCATATTCAAATACACAAGAGATGACATTGGTCCGAATAGGGAAGCAGAGTTTGGAATTGACTTAATGTTATTACTATTGAGTTCTAACGATTCGAGTTCACCGAATGGTGCGAAAACTTTCCCTGGTAGGGTACTTATCGAATTTTGAGCAAGGTGAAGTTTCTTAAGACTAGTTAATCCATAAAAAGAATCCTGCTCGAGATGATGAATTTTGTTCTTCTCAAGAAACAACCACTGAAGTTTGGTCAGATTTGCTAATGTTTTGTCTGTTAGAGCCGATATCTGATTTCCATTTAAGTACAATTTCTGAAGTGAAGGAGGGAGATTATTTGGTATACGGGATAGTTGATTGTCGTTTAAAAACAATATCGTTAGTGCATCGAGACCCTCAAACGCACTGTCGCTGATATTGAAAATACCTCCAGCGCTTAGATCTAATGTGATCAATTTCTTCAAGTCTGCAAAGCCCCTATTTGGGATGTTACTCATTTTGTTATTTTTCATGCTCAAGGTTGTGATGCTTGTGTTTCTTAGGCTTGCAAAGGTAGAGGATGGCAGTTTTCCACCCAGTGTTATACTGTCAATGTTGAGAGAAACCAAGCTCGAACCAACTAAACCATTGAAAGCCTTTTCCAGGTCGTCACTGGTAAGGGGGTTGTACCCAAGTTTAAGAGACTGGATATCTTTTAACCACTTAAATGCATTTTCGGATATATTGCTAATTTTGTTTCTTGACAATTCCATTTTTTTTAGTTGCGAGTTTCTTAAACTTTTAAATGTAGCATCTCCGATGGTTTGAAAATTATTATTACTAAGACCAATATCAGTAATACTTCTGAGATTCTCAAACTCGACAGGAAATGTGGGATCAGGCATTTTGTTCGCCTGAATATACAACTTCTGAAGATTCTTCAAACTTCCAAGTGGAGGTATTCCGCTAAGGTAGTTCCCGTCAAGGTTCAAAATAGTTACAGATCGAGTATCTACAAAAGCATCACCTTCAATTTTCTGAATATAATTATTAACCAAATACACTTCTGTCAGATCTGAAAGATTCATAAAAGCGCTGCTTTTTATCACTGATATCTTGTTATTCCTCAGATACAAATATTTCAACTTTGGCGTGAAGACACCACTAAACGTGTTAGAAAGTATATTAGCCACTTTGTTATTATCAAGATAAAGATTTTGAAGGTTGGGAAGTACACCGTTTCCTGTGAAATTTATGCTGTATAAATCATTGTGAGCCATATAAAGGTGTTCCACAGATTTGGGGAGGTTGGCGGGAATGGTCTTGAGGTTGTGGCCTTCACAATTAACGGAAGTCAGTTGTTTGTTACAGAAACAGATTGCTGGATCGATCCCAGGACAAACACCAGGTCTATCCAAAACTAGTTTGGAGTCTGACAAAGCTGTCAATGTTGGAAGAAGCAGTAGCAAGGGAAACATTCTGTAAAATACAATGCACACTATTATTATTTTATCTCATATAATTCCTTGCAACTATAGTACCGTTGAAAACTTGCTACAACAATATGTCGCATAAAAATACCAGCTTATAGTCAACCTTTGAAGTGATTATTAATTGGTGCCTTTTAAATGCCACACCTACGAAAGATGAAGGGCATATAATATTCGTGTTCGTTCGTCCGTCAGTCCGTCCCAATTCAAATTAACCTTCAGGTTGAAGTGCAAGGTGGGGTCCGTATTAATATGTTTAACTTTATATCAGTTTAACAAGTCTATTTGCCATTCCTGTTGCTTTCAATTGTTTTTTTTTTATTTACTTCTGCTGGTGTATACTATTTTATTTTGTCTTCTGTATATAGAAACAAGAATCATTTATAAATCTAGAAGAAAATGCCTCGGCATAACCAACGAAATGCATAAGTGTTGATATAAAAAAAAACTCTTTAAAAAGATATGAACAAAAATTCTTGGGGCGCTGCTATGTCTTATTTTGTATATTGGTAAAATATCAGCCATTTTATCCGAAATGTAACCATGAACTTTAATTTGTATTGAAACAGCTTGAAATAATATTATTCAACCTAACATTAATGCAGTATGCGACAGATATTAATCATCATTCGATATACTGAATGTGCATTTAAAATCGAATAACTTACCTTGTATTTGAAAAACTTGCGTAGCTACAGAAGAATAAAGTAGAAGTCTTACTTACATATATGAGTCAGTTGAAGGAAAATCCCAAGATTTATTCAAAAGGTAAACGGGAAATCCATTCCATATTATCGCCGTGGTAAGCTATATTGATGTCTGGCGAAGCGAATTATCAACAGCTAAAAATATCTTCCAAGTACGTTTTCAGGAAATCCACAGATACATATCTTTGATTTGGGTCACAGCCATTTAAAATGCACATTTATAATTCTTTATGGTCCTTTCTGTCTGTGTTAGTATTCACTTCTCTTGCCATTTATCTTTTCGTATCTGATCAAGTATATAAATTCCGACATACATGATTATATTTTTGTATGATCTATCTACCACAGTGTGCGCATTTTGGTATTGGCACGTGGGTATTGGTTCTGGATATTTCGTGCCGAAAAGATCAGTATTGCACGAATCGCACAGAAATATTACATTTATTTTTAAACTATGCATCTATAAACAGAAAAAAACACGAATGTTACAAGTGAACTATTATATAATTTTGGACATTATTAGTTATTCCTACCAAGGGGAGGTTCCTTAAAATTTTGACGGGTGTATACAGACCAGTGGCGGATTCAGGTGAGGGGCGGAGGGGGCGTACGCCCCCTTTAATTGAGAAATTTTATTTTTTTTCTGTATAAAATTGACCAAGCCACTTCAAATTTTCATCAAAATTTGACATTTTTTTTTGCAATTACGCCCCCTTTCACGGACCTCTGGATCCGCCCCTGCCGGGACACCTAACATATATCTAGAATGTATATATATGAATGTCTAGTATATAATCAAATAGAAAAAAACTGTAGCCATATTTTATATTACAATACAGTGGTGGAATCAGGATCCATAGGGGAGTGTCCGGTTTTGAAATATTCGTGCAGATTTTGGGGAAAAACATACCTGGAACACCCTCTTTTCATTAAAAAAATACTGGATAAGCCCATTCAACCCTGAAAAATCACTCAAATTATTCACAGGGGTTTGGTCTATATAGAATCGGCCATATCATAACATTGAACAAAATTCAAAAATATTGAACTTGATCCCAGACAAAACGTGAAAATAGATCCATTGATAAGTTACAAGTTAACGTGAACTAATATATGACCACTCAAATCTATTTTTTTCTTAACTGTTAAATGCTGTTCTGCTGAACATACTTTAAAACGGAGTTAGCTTTCGGTGTGTAAAATTTAACATTTGTAAATAAAGTACATAGTCAAAATCATGTCTAACATTTTGAATACCTTAATGTATAGATTTTTATATCTATCTAACGGGTCTTTGACGGCATATTAATTGTCTTAATTGTCATTGAATTAAAATTACACAAAAAGGAACGAAACCTCTATTTTACATATAAGTAACATTTTGGGCACAATCTGAAGTGTTAGGCAAAGAATAGGTTAACTCGTATTATATTGTTTCCGTGAGTTCTGTTTGGAAAGGGGTAGCTTAGGATAGGGATTGATGCTGCTCATGTAAATGTGATGTAAATATTTTTAGAGTTAAAATGTATTTCAAATATTTTCTGTTCGTATGGAAAGTATATTTTTTACCAAGAGTCCACAGATATATGTAGTATATAATGACGTTAAACTTTGTTTACTACTGAGGTTATTAAGGTATGAATTAAGATCAACAAGTTCATTAGCCCTTTAAGGTAGTGTGTTAATATTTGGGCTCCAATAAATGCGGATGAATGCATCTGAAAACTTTAATGTTGTAAATCAAATATAAAACTTACAATGTGCAAAATTAATCCTATAAGATTCAATTTAAGGAGCACAATTTACTTATGTCAAAGGGATAATGGCTTATTTGAATATTTATTGCTTTTTTGTCAATTTAAGAAATAGTTTGAAGTTTTATATTTTTCTCTTGGCAGTGGACTAAAATGTTTGGATCCTATATATGTGATGTCGGATAAAACTTAAAAATGTTCATAAATCGTTTTATCTTATTGTTTTATTATATTTACCATGTTAATAAAGGTAGGTCAACAATTTAGGACTTATCTTTTATCATATTAGTCCTTATCTTGACCTGTTCATTCTTATCTGTACAGATTGATTTACTAGTGTTCCAAGTCTTAAGTTTATTTAATGTACTAAAGTGAGGCCAATGTGATCAATGTATGATTTTCATGTATCATGTCTTTAATGGCTGAACTTTTCGTTTCGATTTGGGTTATTTTTTATTCATTACAAAAAGATCAACTACAAAGTATCATTTGTAAAATACCTATACGGAGATGCAACGATTATTCAGTTTGTTTCCGACATTATTATTATCGGTAATTATTTTACTTTTGTGTCGCTAATGAATGGGACTCTGCATTTGTTCTGGAAAAAAATATAAGCAATCGTCATCCCGTCAATATTTTAGGTCGTCGATATGCACTAATCTTGATATTCCATCACTGACACTGGGATAACAATAGAATGGCATGAATGAACAACAGGAACAACACGAACATCCCCATTTCATTCGAAAATTTTGTAATTTTCGTGTTGATTTTCTACTTAAAATGATACGGCAACAGTGGCCAATATACAGAGCCCAGTCCCCTTTCGAAAAGTTCTGGATCCACTCTTTAACAATATGCTTACACCGACTGTTTAAATCAGTTTTGTTTGATGTTTTCTTAATTATTGTCTTGCATGGCAATTGTCAATTACTAAAAAAATGTTGAAGCATTTTATTTTTATCAAGGTGTATTGATCCAAAACGTTGTTTAAGAAAAATATTCACAAATCCCTGTAATTTTCTATTTTCAGTACTGGCAGATACATGCCAGTTTTACCAGGGAGCCACATCTATAGTCTAATTTCTCTTTTTCAGTACTAGCAGATAAATGTCAGTTTAACCAGGGAGCCACATCTATCATCTAATTTCTCTTTTTCAGTACTAGCAGATTCGCGTTAGTTTAACCGGGGAGCCACATCTATCATCTAATTTCTCTTTTTCGGTACTAGCAGATACATGTCAGTTTTACCAGGGAGACACATCTATAGTCTAATTTCTCTTTTTCAGTACTAGCAGATACATGCCAGTTTTACCAGGGAGCCACATCTATCGTCTTATTTCTCTTTCAGTACTAGCAGATACGTGTCAGTTTTATCAGGGAATCACATCTATAATCTAATTTATCTGTCAGTACTAGCAGATACGTGTCAGTTTTACCAGGGAGCCACCACATCTATCATCTAATATCTCTCTTTCAGTACTAGCAGATACGTGTCAGTTTTATCAGGGAGCCACATCTATCATCTTATTTCTCTTTTTCAGTACAAGCAGATACGTGTCAGTTTTACAAGAGTGCCACATCTATCATCTAATTTCTCTTTTCCAGTACTAGCAGATACATGTCAGTTTAACCAGGGAGCCACATCTATCGTCTAATTTTTCTTTTTCAGTACTAGCAGATACGCGTCAGTTTTACCAGGGAGCCACATCTATAATCTAATTTCTCTGTCAGTACTAGCAGATACGCGTCAGTTTTACCAGGGAGCCACATCTATCATCCAATTTCTCTGTCAGTACTAGCAGATACATGTCAGTTTCACCAGGGAGCCACATCTATCGTCTAATTTCTCTGTCAGTACTAGCAGATACGCGTCAGTTTTACCAGGGAGCCACATCTATAATCTAATTTCTTTGTCAGTACTAGCAGATACGCGTCAGTTAAACCAGGGAGCCACATCTATCATCTAATTTCTCTGTCAGTACTAGCAGATACATGTCAGTTTAACCAGGGAGCCACACATCTATCATCTAATTTCTCTTTTTCAGTACTGGCAGATACGCGTCAGTTTTACCAGGGAGCCACATCTATAATCTAATTTCTCTGTCAGTACTAGCAGATACGCGTCAGTTTTACCAGGGAGCCACATCTATCATCCAATTTCTCTGTCAGTACTAGCAGATACATGCCAGTTTTACCAGGTAGCCACATCTATCATCCAATTTCTCTTTCAGTACTAGCGATACATGTCAGTTTTACCAGGGAGCCACATCTATCATCCAATTTCTCTTTCAGTACTAGCAGATACATGTCAGTTTCACCAGGGAGCCACATCTATCATCCAATTTCTCTTTCAGTACTAGCAGATACATGTCAGTTTTACCAGGGAGCCACATCTCTCTTTCAGTACTAGCAGATACATGTCAGTTTTACCAGGGAGCCACATCTATCATCTTATTTCTCTGTCAGTACTCACAGATACGCGTCAGTTTTACCAGGGAGACACATCTATCATCTAATTTTTGTCTTTCAGTACTAGCAGATACATGTCAGTTTTACCAGGGAGCCACATCTATCATCTAATTTCTCTCTTTCAGTACTAGCAGATACGCGTCAGTTTTACCAGGGAGCCACATCTATCATCTAATTTATCAGTCAGTACTTGCAGATACGCGTCAGTTTTACCAGGGAGCCACACCTATCATCTAATTTCTCTTTTTCAGTACAAGCAGATACGCGTAAGTTTTACCAGGGAGCCACATCTCTTTTTCAGTACTAGCAGATACGCGTAAGTTTTAACAGGGAGCCACATCTATCATCTAATTTCTCTTTCAGTACTAGCAGATACATGCCAGTTTTACCAGGGAGCCACATCTATCATCTAATTTCTCTCTTTCAGTACTAGCAGATACGCGTCAGTTTAACCAGGGAGCAACATCTCTTTTTCAGTACTAGCAGATACGCGTAAGTTTTAACAGGGAGCCACATCTATCATCTAATTTCTCTTTCAGTACTAGCAGATACATGCCAGTTTTACCAGGGAGCCACATCTATCATCTAATTTATCAGCCAGTACTTGCAGATACGCATCAGTTTTACCAGGGAGCCACACCTATCATCTAATTTCTCTTTTTCAGTACAAGCAGATACGCGTAAGTTTTACCAGGGAGCCACATCTCTTTTTCAGTACTAGCAGATACGCGTAAGTTTTAACAGGGAGCCACATCTATCATCTAATTTCTCTTTCAGTACTAGCAGATACATGCCAGTTTTACCAGGGAGCCACATCTATCATCTAATTTCTCTCTTTCAGTACTAGCAGATACGCGTCAGTTTAACCAGGGAGCCACATCTATCATCTAATTTCTCTCTTTCAGTACTAGCAGATACATGTCAGTTTAACCAGGGAGCCACATCTATCATCTAATTTCTCTTTTTCAGTACTAGCAGATACATGTCAGTTTTACCAGGGAGCCACATCTATCATATAATTTCTCTCTTTCAGTACTAGCAGATACGCGTCAGTTTTACCAGGGAGCCACATCTATCATCTTATTTCTCTGTCAGTACTAGCAGACATACGTCAGTTTTACCAGGGAGCAACATCTATCATCTAATTTCTCTTTTTCAGTACGAGCAGATACATGTCAGTTCAACAAGGGGGCTTATCTATCGTCTTATTTCTCTCTTTTAGTACTAGCAGATACATGTTAGTTTAACCAGGGAGCCACATCTATCATCTAATTTCTTTCTTTCAGTACTAGCAGATACTTGTCAGTTACCAGGGAGCCACATCTATCATCTAATTTCTGTTTTTCATACGCGTCAGTTTAACCAGGGAGCCACATCTATCATCCAATTAATTTTTTTCAGTACTAGCAGATACGCGTCAGTTTTACCAGGGAGCCACATCTATCAAATAATTTTTCTCTTTCAGTACTAGCAGATACGTGCCAGTTTTACCAGGGAGCCACATCTATCATCTAGTACTAGCAGATACATGTCAGTTTTACCAGGGAGCCACATCTATCATCTAATTTCTCTTTTTCAGTACTAGCAGATACATGTCAGTTTTACCAGGGAGCCACATCTATCATCTAATCTCTCTTTTTCAGTACTAGCAGATACATGTCAGTTTTACCAGGGAGCCACATCTATCATCTAATTTCTCTTTTTCAGTACTAGCAGATACATGTCAGTTTAACCAGGGAGCCACATCTATCACCTAATTTCTCTCTTTCAGTACTAGCAGATACATGTCAGTTTTACCAGGGAGCCACTTCTATCATCTAATTCCTCTCTTTCAGTACTAGCAGATACGCGTTAGTTTTACCAGGGAGCCACTCTTCTATCATCTAATTTCTCTCTTTCAGTACTAGCAGATACATGTCAGTTTTACCAGGGAGCCACATCTATCATCCAATTTCTCTCTTTCAGTACTAGCAGATACATGTCAGTTTTACCAGGGAGCCACATCTATCATCTAATTTCTCTTTTTCAGTACTAGCAGATACATGTCAGTTTTACCAGGGAGCCACATCTATCATCTAATTTCTCTTTTTCAGTACTAGCAGATACGTGCCAGTTTTACCAGGGAGCCACATCTATCATCTAATTCCTCTCTTTCAGTACTAGCAGATACATGCCAGTTTAACCAGGGAGCAACATCTATTATCTAATTCCTCTCTTTCAGTACTAGCAGATACATGCCAGTTTTACCAGGGAGCCACATCTATCATCTAATTTCTCTTTTTCAGTACTAGCAGATACGTGCCAGTTTTACCAGGGAGCCACATCTATCATCTAATTCCTCTCTTTCAGTACTAGCAGATACGTGCCAGTTTAACCAGGGAGCAACATCTATTATCTAATTCCTCTCTTTCAGTACTAGCAGATACATGCCAGTTTTACCAGGGAGCCACATCTATCATCCAGTCTTGCAGTACAGGTTGTTGTGACACTGAGTGTTGTACAGATGACTACAAAACGTAGGTTCACATGATTGATTAAAATTACACATAAACAATCAAATATTAGAGGTATAATGGTTGCACTAGTGAATGAACCATCAGTGATCATTATCAAAGCCTTTAAGAGAAAAGCACATATATATTATCAAAATATAAAAAAAAAACATGTAATAACTGTTGCTGATATTCTAACAAGAGGCTCCTAGGAGCCTAAATCTAAGCTGTAAAGGACTCTTCTAATAGCTTTTACCCATATAAGGGATCGTCATCTGTCAACTTTGACCAAATGAAAGCTTTTTTGTAGATCTTAATGAATTGTATGTGTGTGTTTGTTGGTGTGTAACGCCCTTTATCGGCACACCTGGGCCATGAAGGGCGGTCAGCTTTAATGGTGGAGGAAACTGGATTGCCCAGATAAAACCACCGACCTTGGGGAGGTAACTGACAAACCTAATCATGTACAAGTTGGGAAGTATCATTTTTGTAAATTATAAGCGGACTCGAACACCACCTGAGAGGTGATCGGCAAATGATCAATAGTGTGGTTTCTTAACCAGAGCCTTAGACCACTCGGCCATCCAGGCCCCTTTAATGAATAGAAGGTTTTATTAAGCTACAGCTTTTCTCTATCTGCAACACTTTTCATTCTATGGGTGTTTTTAACTAAAAGGGCTCTAACCCTTACATGGGTACATTTTTACCCAATGGCGACTATTGTGTAGCTCAATAGTTCTCCATCTGCAGTAGTATTCATTCTATAGGGCAAAAACATAAAAAATGTCATTTTGACCTTTAAAGGGCCATTACCCCTTTAATGATTATCTGACATCATCATACCAATGAAGACTTTTGTAGAGCTCAATGAGCCGAAGGTTTAAGCAAGCAACAGCTTTTCTATGTCTGCAATAGTTTTCATTCTCTTGTGCGAAAACATGAACACAAATTTTTACCTTTAAAGGGCAAAACCCCTATAAGGGGTCATCTGACACCTTCATCCAATGGAGACTTTAGTAGAGCTTTTGATGTTGAAGATGATAGGTTGCATCAGATTTTCACTATCTCTTAAACTACCGAAAACAGTAGTCTGACCCCCTAGTCTGTTTTAAGCAACAGCAGCTATGCCTAATCCAAATAAAAATTTTGAGCAGGACACCCTGAGGATCAATCATACCGAGTTTCATTGTTTCAGAGGTTTTTTTGGGAAAATTGTTAACAGACGAAAGAGCACAGACGTCAAGTGGTGACAGCTTAAAAGGGCGTATTTTTAAAAGCAATTGTGAGAAAGAGTCAATATTTTATTTATTTGTATTCTATACCTGCTGAAATATGGGGAAACTTGTGAGTGATAGGGATGAAGGACCTCTTATTCATTGATGACATTTAAACAATGGATTTTTATGAAATTTCACACAATCTTTGTGGCATAATGTAAATATATTTCTCTTATTTTTAATTTGATCCGATTTGTTTTTGTTGAGCAGAGTATATATAATTGATGAACTTTCATTAATTTTTCTCTCTTTCTTTTCAGACTAGCTACAATTTTAGGCGTATTACTTGGATGTCTCTTATTTATTAACCTTTCTATTTCTTTTCAGACTAGCTACAATTCTAGGCATTGTATTTGGCTGTCTCCTATTCATAGTTCTAGTAACAGTAATTGTAGTGTGTATAACAAGAAAACGGTGGTCAAAGAAGGTCCAACCAAAGAAAGGTTAGTTTGTACAACACAAAATTGTTTTGGAGGGGCGGGGTAGAGGTTATTACAAAAATACTTCAATTTGTGGGCATAAAATTTCATGAATTGAGAATAAAATGCATATGCCTGGATTAATTAATTTGTCTTTATAACTTCTTATACATGTACATGTACTACCTTTACAATAGTGTGACTCTCAGATCAGAAGGGATATTTGATTCAGTTGTGCTTTCAACCTAAATCTAATGCCATGTAAGAATCAGATTGTGTATAACCTTTCCCACTTGAAACATGAATTATTGTCTTTGTTTCAGATAATGAAAATGGTGACAAGACTGGCATAGAAATGTCAAAGATGAGAAAATTGCCATCTGTGGACTCTTAGTTTCATCAAATCATCAAAACCTACCATCCATGTGAAACCCTGCCATTTCAGCATTGTCATAGAAGGAAGTACTTCATACAAACAATCAGTATATTGTGACTGTCTGGATTTACCAGTGATACAGTGTGTTATGTAATTCATTGTTTAGTGCTTTCCCTTTGATATACAATGCCTCTTATAAGAGACAGGAAATTGAGACTAATTGTAATTGAAGTTGCATCTAATGAGTTTCCTGTTATTTGAACATAATTATTTTCAATTGTATTTTTGTTATAAGACTTAAAATATTTGGTTCTACAGGGTAACAATTATTCACTATAGAGATGGACAACTGAAAGAAAACAAGGGGTTGCACTAAGTCGTGCTAAGCATACCCCCACTCGACCATTCAGAAAACAGGAAGTAGATGACCGACTGACCAGAAAAAGGGAGGCACGGTACAACTCATCATGCTTAAGCTGTATACCATATTTGAAATCAATCCCTTTAGTAGAAGCCGAGAAATCTGTTACGAAAAATTGTCTATTTTTGACCCATAAAAAGTCTAAGTCAGTCCGGAAAACAGGTAGTAGATGATGGACTGACCTGGAAAGGGGAGGCACGGTATAACTAATCATGCTGAAGCTGTGTACCAAATTTGAAACCAATCCATCCAGTAGAATCCAAGAAATCTGTTACGAAAAATTTCACATTTCTAATTTTTTACCCTAAAAAGTCTAAGTTGGCTCGGCAAACAGGAAGTAGATGATGGACTGATCTGGAAAGGGGAGGCACAGTACAACTCATCATGTTGAAGCTATGTACCAAATTTGAAACCAATCCATCCAGTAGAAGCCGAGAAATCTGTTACGAAAAATTTCACATTTCAATTTTTTTACCCTAAAAAAGTCTAAGTCGGCTCAGAAAACAAGAAGTGGATGATGGACTGACCTGAAAACAGGAGGCATGGTATAACTCATCATGCTGAAGCTGTGTATCAAATTTGAAACCAATCCATCCTGTAGAAGCAGAGAAATTGAACCAGACGGACGGACAAGGTGATTGCAATATAGCCCCCTCTCTTACGAGTGGGGGTATAATTACAATATTTTGAAGTCTGACCAATTGTTATAAATAGGCAGATTCAGTTCACAGGACACCTAAAAAATGGACAACAGACACATCTTCAAATAAAAAAAAATCTTAAAGGTTTATCATCTATTTATTTACCTTTCGGTTTGTTCACAATAGATTTACATTAGTTCCTAGAACAAATAGTCACATGATCTGAAAATGGAAGAAACAAAACAAAAGTCACATGATATCTGTATACTATAAACAAACATTACAATACTTGCATGCTGTTAAATTGTCTTTTTACTGATTTGTATAAAAATATTTTCATACATCTATATGAAATACAAAACAAAATATTAAGAGGTTGTTGTGTATAAAGAAAGATTTTGCTTAGCTTTAAACTCAGTTCTCTTGTTAACTGTGTCAATCAAGTTCTTCAAAAAACAAGTATATGTCCAAAAGACATAATGCCCCATCTTGCAACATTTGGGTCGGAAAGACAACTGGACTTGAACACTACATGCCCCTCTACTTTCGTAGATGGGACATAAAAAGTGGATTAAAGACTGAAAGAGGCACCTACTAGGTAATAAATTTTTAAAATATGGTTATTTAAGGGAAATTGATTAAATGTAACAGATACTTTATACTGGATTTAAATAAGTACTTTTAACACAAACTAACTCTTTGACGTAAATTCTTAACATCATCTTGTAAGTCTAGATTAATCAATGCTCTAATCTTTATCAAATCAAATAAATTATTCATTTGCACACCAAATATTATGGAAAAAAGTTTAAAGTTCAACAGGAAACAGTTTAGCAAACAACACAGTGCATAATGTTGGCAAATTCAAAGACAACTAGAAATCTTCTTGTAACAATATGTTCATTTTTTTTTAATATGAATAAGGTTGCAACCTATGATATAATTCAGTAGCAGACAATGGATCATGCCATATTGTTTACAGTAGAGCTCGGAAAGGACTTGAGAAATAAACCAGAAGAACAATGAAGTCCAAAATGTACAAGAATTTAGTCAAAATATTTAATGAAAGATTTGTTATTTATTTCTGTTTCAAATTATTCTTTTTCATATTCTTTAAACTAATGGTGATTCATTTTTATTATTTAAATTTTTACTTGGGAGATTTGCCCTATTTCTCTCCAGTGTGATATAGTGCCGAGAGCATTTTATAGATTCTAAACCAGAAATCAAAAGAAAAATAAACAGTACATTTGATGAATAAAAAGCTTCGCCGAGCGCAGCATGATACGACCGCAACATGTTGAACCCTGTACATTTTAGGCCCAATATAGATAGTCTATTGCTCTGGACACATGCAGCCCATGGTGGACTGACAAAGGTTTTTGACACATGCTTCTCTGGTGGACTTTCGACCGAGGGGGTAAAAATATAAATTTTCAATTTTGTATTCTACTCTTGCAAAAAAATTGTCAAAATCGGACAAGAATTAAAAAAAAATCAATTTCGGCCCCTTTTGGCCCCTTATTATGTAACAGGTGAAAAAGGGGTGGGGTTGCAAAAATAATTTCTCAAATTTGGATTCACTACTTGACAAAAATAAACTTGCAAAAAAAAATTTCAAAAACAAACCAGAAATAAAAAAAGTTTTGATTACGGCCCCTTTTGGTCCCTAATTACAAAACAAGTGAAAAAGGGGATGGTCACAAAAATTAATTCTCAAATTTGGATTCACTACCTGACAAGAATAAACTTGCAAAAAAAAATTTTTAAATCGGACCACAAATAAAAAAGTTTCGATTTTGGCCCCATTTGGCCCCTAATTGCGTAATAGGGGAAAAAGGGGGGTCGCAAAAATTAATTCTTAATTGTGTAAATGAGCTGAACATTTAAGCAAGCAACAGCTTCTCTCTACCTGCTATAGTTTTCATTTCATAGGCCAAAAACATGAAAAAACATTATTTTAGGGGCTGTAGCCCCTATAAGGGGTCATCTGACAACTTCGACCCTATGGAGTTTTTTGTAGAGCTAAATGAGCTGAACAATTAACCAAGCAACAGCTTTTTGCTATCTGCAATAATTTTCATACTATAGGGCAAAAACATGAAAAAATGCTATTTTTCACCTTTAAGGGGCCGTAACCCCTATAAGGGGTCTTCTGACAACTTCGACCAAATGGAGACTTTTGTAGAACTTTTGATCCTGAAGCAGTAGGGTGGCATCAGATTTCATCTATCCCTTATACTTTTTGAATTACAAGCAAAAAACAGTAGTCTGACCCCCTGGTCTATTTTTAGCCACGGCGGCCATGTTTTTTTGACGAATCAGAAATTGAAACATTACTATAGTGCAGGACACCCTAATGATCAATCATACCAAGTTTCATTGAATTCTGTTCAGCAGTTTCAGAGGAGAAGATTTTGAAAAAGTTATTGTAAGAACAAACAAAAAAGTTACAATTTTGGCCCCTTTTGGCCCTTAATTTCCAAACGAAAAAAGGGGTGACTCCCAAAATCAATCCCATCCATCTTTTAATAATAAGAAATATCATTGTCAAATTTCATTGCATTTGGATAACTAGAACTAAAGTTATTGTGTATACACTAAAGTTAACAGACGACGACAACGACAACGACGACGACGACGACAGCATCATACCATTATACGTCCGCAAATTTTTTGCGGT
This sequence comes from Arcuatula senhousia, assembly GCA_963971305.1. NCBI lineage: Eukaryota > Metazoa > Mollusca > Bivalvia > Mytilida > Mytilidae > Arcuatula > Arcuatula senhousia. The sequence goes on from OZ020306.1 coordinate 14,199,099, forward strand.
CGTATAAAAATGATGATGTTCTTGTTCTTTAGAAAGATTGCTCTGCATTTTCATTATTGGATAATTGGTAAACTTGATCAAGATCTTACTTTTTTATAACAAATTTTAGAAATTTGACATCATCGGTTTATCTGATTATCAATTTTTACAAAAAGTATTTGAAAATCAGTTGTGAATCAAAATATTTGTTTCAGTTAGATGTAAAAGGAAAAATATGTTAAAGACTATGGAATAAACATATTAATTCTTTTAAAATGGAAAATAAAAATAACAAGTTTCAACAATACCATATCTTTAAGACTATCTATTATGCACTAATGTTAATAAAATGGCTAAAAAAAAAAACCTTGGTACACGAGGTCCTACATAAAATAGATGGTGCAATGTGTATCAAATCTTGTGACTATTTATAGCGCTGATGAAATGTGACATACAAAATGTCAACAATATTTACAATGACACCATGACCCATAAGCATGAGACAATGGCTGCTGAACTCTATTTATGGATGGAGATTAGTGACCTTGGGTCATAGGTTAAATTTACAACATCTAATGATTATTTACACAGATATTTATACAACAGGAAAATTACATGTGGTACATAAATAATATTTTACACCCAATACACACATAAAGAGAGATTGTCACTGGCAATGACATAATAGCCAGTTTAAACTACAATTCTAAAAGTAGCGATAAAACACAAACTGCCAAAATATTTTCTGTCCTTTTCCGATTTTATCAAAATATGCTTCTCCACCATAAAAATACCAAAAGTTAGACAACTTTAGTTTACTATTAACAATAAATGAACACAGAATTACTTTATTGTTCTAAAGATATTTTTGAGGGACACGAAAGTACAAAGTATTAAGTTCAAAGAAGAAATTAACAAACAAAGAATAAAATATAAATAAATATATGATAAAATATTTAGCACTTGTGCGCTGAAATAAAAGAAGTGTAAGCTTCGGGTAAATCAAGAACAAAACAACCTTTAATATTGTATGTAACAATATCTCTAAACAGATGTGCAAACCAGACAGTGATATGGATCAAAAGAATGTTCTTTGGCTTTCAACATTGATATGCAACAAATAACTTTCTCTAAAGAGACAAAACATATTTTTCTGCAATCCAAGTAATAAAATAATTTAAAAATTTTAATAAAAATAATTTCACCTGTATATGCATTAAAAGCTGAAAGGCATAAAATTATCTTTAAGGGAGAGAATTTAAAGTTGTCTGGATATTGAACAATATATTCAGCAGGTTATCTTTAACTACGAAGGCAACAATTCAAAATCATCGTTAACTTGGACCATAGGAACATGAAGTTCATCAACAACTGGGACACTCTTTCTATCACATAGTCCACATTCTTTCATCTTCCATTCCCAGTCCATTTTCTGAACAGCGTACAAAGATTCAGCTTCATTGTGATGACGCAATAACAGTGCAGTCTGAAATTATATATGTATAAAATACAAGACAATCATATAAATCTTAATTTATAAAATAAACAACAATATGAATTATCAATGATCTATATAACTTTATTACATAAATAAAGATGAAATATCATGATTTCCAAGTTGAATAAATTTCTAGATATTCACTGAGTGAATTACAGGATTTATTTAACTAGCATGCAAATTTATCTAACCCTTGTGAAGTTTTCCGAGAAAAATAGGTAACATAGATTAGTACCCTATACACATTTCATCAATTAATAATTCATTCCTATCTATTTGTCACGTTTATCTAAATTATCTATATAATAACAAGTATAACTAATTCGGGGTGACGAATATCAATTGTAATGCCACGAATAACGCTAGGGGATTAAACTGGTGTGGGGAACAAGTTCCATGCACTTGTTGAATCCTGGCCTTATGCTCTTAGCAAAAACATATGCTGGTTGTTTTATTAATGAAGAAGTCAGGAAGGACCCTCTGATGGTAAAAATTTAATCTTAACAAGCAAATTGTAAAATGGTATTCAGGTAACCCATACCATCCCACAAAATTTCAGATTTGTACCCCTGTTTGTTATAAACATTTAGCCTTAAAAATAAATTGTGGACAGATGAACAGAATACAGGGCTTCTTTATCTTAAAATAAATAAAGTATGTCACAGAATACAGGGCTTCTTTATCTTAAAGTAAATAAAGTATGTTACAGAATACAGGGCTTATTTATCTCAAAGTAAATAAAGTATGTCACAGAATACAGGGGTTCTTTATCTTAAAGTAAATAAAGTATGTTACAGAATACAGGGCTTCTTTATCTTGAAGTAAATAAAGTACATGTATGTCTAACTAGAGTTTTGTTCAACATCTGTATTTTTTTTTTACAAACTAAATCGGTTCAAATATTTTAAAAAATAATTGTTAAACAAACTTTAACATGTTTTTCTTTATCACAGATTAAGTGTGAGATTTGCAACACATATTCTAGTGAAGCCAACCTTTATTTTTTCAAACTTGTCTTCAACATCCTTTATCCATGAGAGAAACTGACGTCCATTGTATCTTGATCTTGACGTCTTTTCTTTTTCATCATTCTAAAACATATCATTAAAACATTAAATTATTACATTATTACCAGAGAAGAACAACTGAAAATAAAAACATTTGTTCTGGGTCCTGTGACTTGTTATTTAAGGTTAAGCCAAAACTAACAAGTAAATCTGTGAGCTTAAACTCACTAGCCATAACTGCACCCATACAAAAAATAGTATTTGGTAACAGGAACTAGATGATATAAAACATAAAATTGCAAAACACTCTATGGTACTATAAGTTAAAGTAATTTGCAAAATACTAGGCCACTGTGTCATACAGTTGCTAAAACTGTGACAGAATTTTGCTATGCGTAAAAACCATAGTATTCTGTAAACAGAAAGTAGATGGACTAGGGGCATAAAATCACATACAACATATGGTATTTTAAGACAGAGTAATATGTAAATTATCAGGCCTTTGTCTCTTGTTGTTGCTTAGAAAACAGTACTGCGACTGAAATTTTGTCATGTATGTCCTTTATGTGTTCTTTATGTGTAAAAAACCCAAGCATTTGGTTTAAACCGTTAACAGGAAGTAGATAAACCTGGAGCGTAAAATCCCTATACACCATACGGTACTATAGAATCAAGGAATTATTTTTTTCAGAACTCTGCTTCATTTAGTTGCTTAGAAAACTGTGATAGAAATTTTGTTAAAAAGGACAAATGGACTGACAAGGATAAAACCCTTTCAGTATATATCTCCTATTCAAAACAGGAGTATAAAAAATTGTTTGTTGTATTCAAACATACTTAGCATTTAATTCAAGTAACTTAATTGACATTTTTTTTTTTTTATTTGTAATTGTTTTTTTTTTTGTATTTAAATTCATTTACTAATGAATTTTAATGAAAAGGTGAAAAGAAAATTAAATGAAATGTCCTATCTATCTACCAAAAATAATTTGTAGGGTCAAGTAGGTGGTACCATTTATGTAAGCCCAATGACAAATGATAACTTCCATAAAAATTTATGCAAAATTGCAAACTTATTCAAGTTATTTATTAAAAGACAAACATTAAGTATGAATCTAATTTAACTCTGTATTGTACTGTGTAGGCACAAATGCTTACAAGCGTTTGATTGGCATACTCAGGATTTGGACATGTTTGTTCTGCACTGCAGCGGGGAACATTAAAACTGCAGTGGAAAATCCATTTTTACTACATACACATTAAAAATATATGACCTACTATGGTTTTTGTCTGAAATGAGATTATTAATTTGGTTAATGCACCTACCAGCAACAGTTTAATCTAACAAAGACAGTAAAACAGTCTTATTGGGACTAACAGGTTATCAAAATAACATTAAAATACATCAAGAAAGCTGATGATGATGTACCCACCTGATCTAGATGGAAATCGTTGCCATTACACATCTCATCATACTTCATCAGCGTACACACACTGAGTGGTAGGTTCTGATTACTGGATGCCCGGGCAGCTCTACAATGTTCTCGGAGCTTCTCTTGTTCTAATGATAGCCTGAGTTTCTCCTATAACAGAAAAAAAAGGTTGAACTTTGGAGTCCTTCTATTAGTGGATGCCAACACTGGGGCTTAGAATGCTACTGACCAATGAATTAAATGTGATATGCAACAATTAATTGTATTGTTAGATTGTTACTAACGGTAATACAATTGTTCTTATTTTTATATACTGTGTATCATTGAATGGGTGTAACAAATTGCATGGTTTCCCATATTTTGTGGGTATTTTAGTATTTATTGGTTTGGACATGTTAACAAAGAAATAATCATTGCAAATTAACATTTGGACAAGCAACGATAAAAACTGTCAGCACATTTAAACCATTGAACTTAATGAACATCGAAATCAATGGAAAAGGATATAAGTTAACACATGCATATTTTCTTTTATGAAAGAAACATTTAGATAGTCATTAAAAGACACATTTTTTCTACCATATCATAATACAAACCCTCTCTGTTAAGTGCTGAAGCCTGAGTTTATATCTAGCCTTCTCTTGTTCTATAAATAGATCTCTCATCTTCTCTGTGACTGAATTAGGTGGGGATAGCTAAAATCACAACATAAAATAATTAAAATTAGCAATTTCTTTGCTGACGAACACAATTCTTCAATTTGTGGTTCTGAAGTTTTCAGCATACAGATCAATGTTAAATTTCCTTTTCCATGTTTTCGTTGGGTATCAAAAATTTCATGGGTCAACACCACATCTGAAAACCATAAGAATTGATACCCCATGAATAGTAATGAAACCACAGTATATACATGTATGCAACATGTTGCATAGAACATTGCATAATGATAAAAGAATATAAATTCATATTAAGTAAAGACCAACAAGAAATATGTGAGCTAATGCTTACTGGTGATACCCCTGCTAAGTTTGAGCAAACATAATAGAAGGGTGTGAAGGAACAATAGAACTACTGAACTAGAGAAAGACACAAGTTAAATAGTATACCCCCATCTTTGAAGCATGGGTATAAAAGTTGATGCCAATGTATTTGCAGTATTTTAGTTGCTAACCATAGGAACAGAAAGTGTACTAGCTGAGTTTACATGTAGAACTTACCATAGGAACAGAAAAAGTACTAGCTGAGTTCCTTGTATAGGAACAGAAAGTGTACTAGCTGAGTTTCCTTGTATAGGAATAGAAAGTATACTAGCTGAGTTTCCTTGTAGAACTTACCATAGGAACAGAAAGTGTACTAGCTGAGTTTACATGTAGGACTTACCATAGGAACAGAAAAAGTACTAGCTGAGTTCCTTGTATAGGAACAGAAAGTGTACTAGCTGAGTTTCCTTGTATAGGAATAGAAAGTATACTAGCTGAGTTTACTTGTAGAACTTACCATAGGAACAGAAAGTGTACTAGCTGAGTTTACATGTAGGACTTACCATAGGAACAGAAAGTGTACTAGCTGAGTTAACATGTAGAACTTACCATAGGAACAGAAAGTGTACTAGCTAAGTTTCCTTGTAGGACTTATCACAGGAACAGAAAGTGTACTAGCTGAGTTTCCTTGTAGGACTTACCATAAGAACAGAAAGTGTACTAGCTGAGTTTCCTTGTAGGACTTACCATAGGAACAGAAAGTGTACTAGCTGAGTTTATTTGTAGAACTTACCATAGGAACAGAAAGTGTACTAGCTGAGTTTCCTTGTAGAACTTACCATAGGAACAGAAAGTGTACTAGCTGTGTTTCCTTGTAGAACTTACCATGGGAACAGAAAGTGTACTAGCTGAGTTTCCTTGTAGGACTTACCATAGGAACAGAAAGTGTACTAGCTGAGCTTACATGTAGAACTTACCATAGGAACAGAGAGGTGTACTAGCTGAGTTTCCTTGTAGGACTTACCATAGGAACAGAAAGTGTACTAGCTGGGTTTACATGTAGAACTTACCATAAGAACAGAAAGTGTACTAGCTGAGTTTACATGAAGAACTTACTATAGGAACAGAAAGTGTACTAGCTGAGTTTCCTTGTAGGACTTACCATAGGAACAGAAAGTGTACTAGCTGAGTTTACATGTAGAACTTACCATAGGAACAGAAAGTGTACTAGCTGAGTTTACAAGTAGAACTTACCATAGGAACAGAGAGTGTACTAGCTGAGTTTCCTTGTAGGACTTACCATAGGAACAGAAAGTGTACTAGCTGAGTTTACATGTAGAACTTACCATAGGAACAGAAAGTGCACTAGCTGAGTTTACATGTAGGACTTACCATGGGAACAGAAAGTGTACTAGCTGAGTTTCCTTGTAGAACTTACCATAGGAACAGAAAGTGTACTAGCTGAGTTTCCTTGTAGGACTTACCATAGGAACAGAAAGTGTACTAGCTGAGTTTACATGTAGAACTTACCATAGGAACAGAAAGTGTACTAGCTGGGTTTACATGTAGGACTTACCATAGGAGCAGAAAGTGTAATAGCTGAGTTTACATGTAGAACTTACCATAGGAACAGAAAGTGTACTAGCTGGGTTTACATGTAGGACTTACCATAGGAGCAGAAAGTGTAATAGCTGAGTTTACATGTAGAACTTACCATAAGAACAGAAAGTGTACTAGCTAAGTTTCCTTGTAGGACTTATCACAGGAACAGAGAGGTGTACTAGCTAAGTTTCCTTGTAGGACTTACCATAGGAACAGAAAGTGTACTAGCTGAGTTTACATGTAGAACTTACCATAGGAACAGAAAGTGCACTAGCTGAGTTTACATGTAGGACTTACCATGGGAACAGAAAGTGTACTAGCTGAGTTTCCTTGTAGAACTTACCATAGGAACAGAAAGTGTACTAGCTGAGTTTACATGTAGAACTTACCATAGGAACAGAAAGTGTACTAGCTGAGTTTCCTTGTAGGACTTACCATAGGAACAGAAAGTGTACTAGCTGAGTTTCCTTGTAGGACTTACCATAGGAACAGAAAGTGTACTAGCTGAGTTTCCTTGTAGAACTTACCATAGGAACAGAAAGTGTACTAGCTGAGTTTCCTTGTGAGACTTACCATAGGAACAGAAAGTGTACTAGCTGAGTTTCCTTGTAGGACTAACCATAGGAACAGAAAGGGTACTAGCCGAGTTTACATATAGAACTTACCATAGGAACAGAAAGTGTACTAGCCGAGTTTACATGTAGGACTTACCATAGGAACAGAAAGTGTACTAGCTGTGTTTCCTTGTAGAACTTACCATAGGAACAGAAAGTGTACTAGCTGAGTTTCTTTGTAGAACTTACCATAGGAACAGAAAGTGTACTAGCTGAGCTTACATGTAGAACTTACCATAGGAACAGAAAGTGTACTAGCTGAGTTTCCTTGTAGAACGTAGCTACAGTTAACTAACAAGTAGTCATTGAATCCTTGTGGAGGCTTGGGTTGTACTACAGATAGGCTCTTCTGTTGAAATGATTGTTTCTGTAAAGACAAATTATATCCTATTATACTCATGATATATATATATTCATTATTCAGTTGACATATTCTATCCTATTATACATGTACTTATGATACATATATTCAATTGTGACTATTGATTGTTTCAATTTTAATAAGTAGCTATAGTGATCAAATGGTCAGATTGATCACTTTGAAGTTCTTATCTAATTGATATTCTTTTCCTTAGTTATATTAACAACAGGCGCTTCATGGCTCAAGAACTTCCCTGAACTTATATTAATCCTCCTCCACTTAAGACACCTGCTAGCTGGAGAGGGATTTACATAAGCATTAAGCTTGTTTCCCAATCCAGGATAAATAAATATGTTTAAACTAAGACACCTGATAACAAAACCTGTTGGTGTCATTTCAATTTATTTAAAAAAGGTACCACTTTTCAGAGATCGAGTAAAATGTAAAGACACTTGTAAAGGAAGTAACCTTAACAGCTCCAAAAAGGAAGATTGGATTAAAAAAACAGTCAAGTTGCATTATCTGTCTAAGCAATTTAAATCTATTTGTAGATGTCTTCTTGATAACATTCATCTATAAACATCATACTCAGTGCTACTTTTTGGGGATGAAAATTTTTGTTTAACATACCTGTCTCCTGATAGCTAGGTATGTCTCGTATGGGTTAGGTGGTTTCTCATAGGACACAGGAGGTAAAGTTGGAGGAGGAGGTTCTGTGGTTGGCTGTTCTTGTTTTTGTCGTAGATTCCTTTTCCGTAGTTGTACAGACGTGACAGATGAATCATCATCGTCAGCCTTGGTTACTTTAGAAGATGCAATAGACACATCATCTCGCATGGACATGTCATCTCTAATAGAATCTGAAAACAATCAGGTTATTAAATTATCTTTTATCATTATCAGTTTTTACAAAATAATGTATTTGTAATTGATATGACCTCTTGACCTTGCCATATAAATAATGATTGTCCAATGAACCTGTACCAAATATTAACCCGTTATCATTATGTATTTGTTGATTTTTTCCTTCTTCTTTGGATGGACATGTATCAAGGTATTTTAAGTACAATTAAAAAACTTTTTTTCTTTCTTAAAACTACTGTCAGGACTGTACATGTTTTCCATGATGATGTAGCTATGCTTGCTTTTAAAGAACATTTTTGTGCATTTCTATAGTAATTGATGTGAACGCAATGAAGACATTCAAACAAGAATTTCTTAGTGGGTATTGATTAAAACAAAGAATTATATAATATTGAGAAATCTGTGATCCTCAGATATCTTACTTTGTTTATCTTTATCTTTTTCCTTCGTGTCTTTATCTGATTTGTCTTTAGGTTTTTCTTGTTGTTTTTGCTGTTCTTTTGTATGAGACCTTAAAGTTCTTGTTGATTTTTGACCTCCTTCCTCCTTTTTGTCCTCATCTTTCATCTTAGACTGGTCCTTATCCTGATCACCCGATTCAGATCCAGTCTTCCCCACACAGTCAACACTCCCTTTGTCGTCTGCTTGTTTGTTAACTTTGTCATTATCTTTAGAAACAGATGCAGCATTACTTGCCCTTGACGAAGGCCTTGAGGAGGCAGGGCTTGAAGGTCGTAATGATTCCTGCGATAAAACAGACAACACAGGCATTGCTGCAGCAGTCACTGTAGTTACAGGAGTAGAGTCCCCTGAAGGATTCAACACATAGGGCAATGCTGCCTTTGCTACTGTAGTTTTTAATGATTCTGAGTCAGTGGATGATGAGGATGAACTCTTTTGAGGAAGAATAATTTTTAAAGGAGGAACTTTAGGTGAGCAAGATCGACTGTCTTTTTCTTTTTCAAAGCGTGGTGAATTTTTTAAGTCTTTATCAGTTCGAACAGGGGATGAAATCCGATCACTGTCTGATTTGACACCGTTGTCATCTTCCACTCGGGGTGAAGATGACGACCGCAAGTCCCACTTCAAACCACTGGATGAGACTTGGAGCTCAGACCCATTGTCAGCTGTCCCACTGCTTGATCCAACATTAACAGAAGAGACCACATTATTAGAAACATTGTTTCTCCGTGAGAAATTTGTGAAGTTGTTATTTGAGAAAGATGTGACATTATTCACAGAACTACTAGTCACTGAATGAGAGATGGTAGAAGATGATGATATCGTCCTATGATTTGATGAAGAATTTTGACTGTAAAACTTATCCTCTTTTAACCGAGAATGACCTAACTCAATACTTGGAATGTATTCCCTTTTATCACTATTAGATTTCACCTCAGATTCACTAATGCTGTCCTGCGTTTTATGTTGTTGATCTAATTTTGGCGTGTCAGATGAAAAATGATCTCTCGATGATTCAACACTTTGACTATCAGGTTCCAAATTGTCAAATCTCTCAAAGTTTTGAAATTCCATATGAGAATCAATCACAGTTGTTGTCAAATTATTTTTAGATGAAGAAACATCACTTTCTCCTTCTGATTTAGTTACCTTGGTAACAGTACTTTTAAACTCTAACTGAGGATCATAAAGGTCACTATCCACACTCGATACATTACTATCAGCAGGTGAAAACGCTCGTTTCTCACTTGTCGCCAACATCACACTATATGATGACACGTCTTTTTGTTTATCACTGACATCATCCATTGTTTCCCTAGAAAATTTAAGAAATATTCCTGGAGGATCTTGTGATTTAGGTATAAGCATCCTTCGACTACTTGGTCCCTGTGTACCGCTAAAGTTGTAAGATCCATCAGATTTCATCAGCCTTGAAGTTATATCTGAAAAAATAAGAACATGAAGAAATAATATCTAACTTACATGCATGTGTATTACTTATAAAAAAAAGTTATATCTGAAAAATAAGATAAAAGATAAATGTATACGTACTATTTATTTGGACAGTTTCATCTAAATGTCAACACATACCCCATCAAAGAGCCTAGATACCCAATATTACAATAAAACTGTCAACAATAAAACTTTCTTTCCAGTGATAAAGTCAGCCTATTAAAACATTCTAAAATTCCTGATTGAGTCTTTTTTAAAGCTTATAAACCTTTCAAACTAATATATTTAAAACCCCTAAAAGATCTCCGTTTGCCCAAAAAATACAAGTGCAAGATCAATTTACCAATTTTGCACGATTCTAATCAAGACTATTACATAGTCCTGATGTACTAATAAAAAATTTGTTTACTATTGTGAACTGTGAAAAACAGTCAGTCAAGGTGTGAAAATCAATAATCATTTTATCCTACTTAACTGCAACAATGGAAATCACACAAATATAAACACAGACAAAAGATAGGCTTTAAAATCATTATCATTAAGGAGTAGGGGTATATTGATTAATGTCATTCTAATGACCAAAAATCTGTCAAAGTCAAAAATGGCCGGATTTTGTTTAACAGGAAATAGGTAAGCAACAGACCTGAAATTGAATCCCACGTTATGAGACCCCACCCTGATGCTGTATAACAAATATCAAGTGGCTGAGAATAGAGTTGCTGAGAAAACTGTTACGAAAATTTCTTCCCTGCCCACACGCCACCCGCCCACCCACCTGACATTCACCATTTTATTACCCAGATTTTTCACTTTGTGAAATACAGCAAAAAATGATGTTACAATTCACTGAAATTAAAAGTTACAATGTACAATATATAAAGAACTCAACAATAAGTTGCTCAGGTATAAAAGATATTATTCATTCTAACAGTAAAAATAAAGAATTCAAGTTTCTTTAAAGACTGTTGTATACTTGAACTATGGAGTTTTGGTGTGGATAAATGTAACAAGAGGCTCCCAGGAGCCTGAATTGCTCACCTGAACTACACAAATACACATATTTTGTAGATATTATTATGCTTAACCATATGCAATTTTAATTTCTGAAATATCTTGTTTAGTTTTCAAGATATAGGGCTTAAAAATGCAAAATTTGGCAAAAATTATCAAAAGGGCAATAACTTCTACATCAGCTGACAGATCTTTTTCAATCTTTCAGGACATGTAGATCTTAATATGCTGATCACTTTTGATTCTTGTACAATTTTTATATCTGTAACAAATTTTGAGTTCTTAGCAAAAAACTGCAAGTTACCCCTATGTTCTATTTTCAGCCATGGCGGCCACATCTTTTGGAAAATTCAAAATCCAAACAATAGAATTATAGCATTTGTGCTATTAAACATGTGTGCTGAGTTTAGATGCAGTGGGTCTTATGGTGTCAGACAAGTTAATCTTTGAAATTCAGGGGAAAAGTAATGAAAAATGGTAAAATTTGACACTTTAAGGGCCATAACTCCTAAAAGAAATGGTCCTACAGCTTTGACCTTATTACAAGAAATGTAAATCTTGATGTGCTTACTCATATGCAATTTGAAATATCTTGTATACTTTTCAAGATATAGGGCTAAATAAGTGAAAAAAAATTGAACAAGAGGCTCCCAAGAGCCTGAATCGCTCACCTGAACTACACGGATACATATATTTGTAGATATTATTGTGCTTAACCATATGTGATTTAAATTTATGAAATATCTTGGTTAGTTTTCAAGATATTGGGCTTAATAAGTGCAAATTTGGCAAAAATTAGGAAAAAGAACAATAACTCCCACATCAGCAGTCAGATCTTTTCCGAAATTTCAGGACAGGTAGATCTTAATATGCTGATCACTTCTGATTCTTACACAATTTTGAGTTTTGAGTTATTAGCAAAAAAATGAAATTTGCCCCTATGTTCTATTTTTAGTCATGGTGGCCATGTTTTTTTTACGAATCAAAAATCTGAACGATAGAGTTGTAGCATATAAGCTATCAAACAGTGTGCCATTTTAAGATGCAGTTGGTCTCACTGTTTCAGACAAGTCAGGGGAAAAGAAATGAACAATGGTAAATATTGACGCTTTCAGGGCCATAACTCCTAAAAGAAATGGTTCTACAGCTTTGACCTAATTACATGAATTGTAGATCTTGATGTGCTTAATCATATGCAATTTGAATTTTTGAAATATCTTGTATAGTTTTCAAGATATAGGGCTAAATAAGTGAAAAATTTTGAAAAAAATCCAGAAAAAGGGCAATAAATCCTATGAAAATTTCAGAGCAGGTAGATCTTGAGATGCTAATTACTTTTGTCTCCCATCAGAATTTTGATATCTGTTACCGTTTTTGAGTTATTTGCAAAAAACTGTAATTTGACCCCTATGTTCTATTTTAAGCCATGGATGCCATATTATTTGACGAATCAAAAATCCGAACAATAGAATTGTAGCATTAATGCTATTAAACAACTGTGCCAAGTTTGGTTGAAGTTGAATGTATGGTGTCAGACAAGTTAATCTTTTAAATTCAGGGTAAAAGTAATGAAAAATGGTAAAATTTGACACTTTAAGGGCCATAACTCCTAAAAGAAATGGTTCTACAGCTTCGACCTAATTACATGAAATGTAGATCTTGATGTGCTCAATCATATGCAATTTGAATTTTTAAAATATCTTGTATAGTTTTCAAGATATAGGGCTAAATAAGTGCAAAATTTTGAAAAAATCCACAAAAAGGGCAATAACTCCTACATCGGTTGTTGGATCTTCTTGAAAATTTCTGGGCAGGTAGATCTTGAGGTGCTGATCACTTTTACCCTATGTCAGAATTTTGATATCTGTTACCGTTTTTGAGTTATTTGCAAAAAACTGCAATTTACCCCTATGTTCTATTTTTAGCCATGGCGGCCATGTTTTTCAACGAATCAAAAATCCCCACGCTAGTTTTATACTACCTATGCTAATTAACAACTGTGCCAAATCTAAAAGCCATTGGACTTATGGTGTTAGAGGAGTTAAGGTTTGAAAAATGTTAACGACGACGGACGACGGACGACTGACGACGGACGACGGACGACGGACGACGACGGACGCCAAGTGATGGCAATAGCTCACATGGACCTTCGGTCCAGGTGAGCTAAAAATCTAGAAAAAGGGCAATAACTCCTACATCGGTTGTTGGATCTTCTTGAAAATTTCAGGGCAGGTAGATCTTGAGGTGCTGAACACTTTTACCCTTACCAGAATTTTGATATCTGTCACCATTTTTGAATTATTTGCAAAAAATTGCAAAATAACTAAAAAACGGTGACAGATGGCGGCCATGATTTTTTAACGAAGCAAAAATCCAAACGTTAGTTTTGAAGCACATATAACAACTGTACAAAGTTTGGTTGCAATTGGACCTATGGTGTCAGAGGAGTTGAACGCTTGAAAAAAAGCTAACGGATGGACGACGGACACCAAGTGACAGCAATAGCTCACATGACCCTTTGGGTCAGGTGAGCTAAAAATCTTTAGAATGACAAAATCATCTAATACATTCTTTTTTATAGATGTAGATCTTAATGTCTGGAGTGTGTGTTTGTTAGGATTTAAAGCCCTTTTTTACACACCTGGACCATATAAAGCAGTCAGTTTAAATGGTAGAGGAAACCAGAGTACCCAGAGGAATCTACTGACCTTGGGCAGGTAACAGACATACCTGATCACATACAGGTGGGGAAGTCCGTTTTTTATAAATTATAAGCAGGACTGGAACACAACCTGATAGGTGATTGGTTAGTGATCAATAGTGTGGTTTTAAACCAGCACCTTAGACCATCTGGCCATCAATACCCTCCTTAAATGCCTGGAAACATGGGTTTCATATTCATTTACATTTCTCCCCTATACCAACACAGTAGTTCAGTTATTGTCATGCTGACAGCTGTACCAGTGTACAAAGTTTCACTAAAATAAGAGCTGGATCACTAAGTCTTCATAGTGATTTGTAAAACTTATCAAGCAGTTTTATAGGATTTGCACTAATGAAATATTATCAGAATATTATACTTGATTTCAGACAAGTGGTACCTTTTTCAACATCAACAGGTTTGCCAGTTAGGTGTTTGAAAAGAAAAAGGGGGCTTAAAATTAGTCAGTGAAGTTTTTGTCATAAAGCACCTGTTGTATTAAATCATGAAGCATTTCAATTCAGATAGAAATTTGTCAAATAATATCTAATTAAATAGTCAGTTGAATCCACTTAAATTTCTACCTGACTTGATAGTTATACTAGCAACAGGTGCTTCATCGCTCGCCAATTTCACTGACCTAATAAGAACCTCTTTCCTCTCTTAGGACACCATATTGGCAAGTTCTTGTCATTACAATTCAGTTGGAAAAGGTACCAATATTCAGAAATTGAGTATAATAAAGTCCACCAAAGAAACTCTGGCATTTCTTCTTCAAACAATTGGTCCTATGAGAGCAGATTCTTACTCATTTCAAACTGAAGAAAGCACCATTGAAATTCAAGGGAAACTTAGTGTTTACTTTACAGCTTATAAAATTGTCTATAACAAAATATTGACTCTACCTGAAAAATTATCATTTAATTTTTTTTAAATGTTGTTTATTATTTGGAAATAAAGAGCGCCCCTCGCCAGCTTCTATCATTGTCAATGTTTTAGTTAAATCCTGTTGAGGAGGAGTTTTGCTTGTAATACCATATACAGTGGACTCGTATATCTATGCGGATTAATTTTAGTGGTTTCCAAAAACAATAGCTCTTTCGATTTTCAAGTATAACACAGGTGATACGTGTAAAAACAGATGTGACACCAACAAAAGTTGAAAAAAACATGTGTTGATAACTTGCATTTTACACCTTGTTAAGAAAACATATGACTTTGACAGGAATCAAGTTGATTTCTAAAAAATCTGATATTATAGACCTTTTTCTCTAGATTTTCAATTCAATTTAATGATAATTGAAAATAAAGAAAGAATGTGTCCATGGGACACGGATGCCCCCGCTGGCCTCAAATAAAAAGTTGAAGTCCGAAAGGTCTGAAAGTCGCTTAGGACACATAGTTAATCATACTTAACCATCCTACCAAGTTTCAAATCATTCCCATGTACGGTTTCTGAGAAAAGCTTGACAGAAATTTTCATGTCGATTTGGGTATCGGTCCAGCACCAAACAGGAAGTAGATGTCGGACAGGTCTGAAATTCGCTTAGGACATATAGTTTGTCATACTGAACCATCCTACCAAGTTTCAAGTCATTCCCATGTACAGTTTCTGAGAAAAGCTTGACGGAAATTTTCATGTCGATTTTGGTCGATTTTGGTATTGATCCAGTCCCAAACAGGAAGTAGATGTCAGACAGGTCTAAAATTCGCTTAGGACATATAGTTTGTCATACTGAACCATCCTACCAAGTTTCAAGTCGTTCCCATTTACGGTTTCTGAGAAAAGCTTGACGGAAATTCGTACGGACGTACGTACGTACGTACGGACGGACGGACGGACATGAGTAAAACTTAATGCCCCCCGACATGTCGTCGCGGGGGCATAAAAATAAAAGTATAGGAAATTGATAGAATAATGATCTTAATGACTGTTAACACAAAGGTAACAGACAAACAGATGCATAAACCTAACTTTAGTTCCCAAACAAAGTTGATGGGACATGGAACCAAAATATGCATACCTCTTTCCTCTGTGTCTGATGTTCTGAAATCCTCCTCCTTAAGGGAGGCGTTACTCTCAGGAGAGGTGGGGGAGCGTATGTCATCTAGACTAGAACTATCACTGCTGGAGGTAATGATTTCCTTCCTCAGTAACTTCACCATGTCTGGAGACAAAGCAAGGTCTAGTGGGGTCTTCCCTTTGCTATTTGGCTGCTGTGGGTTGGCCCCATGTTTTAACAATAGTTCTACAAGCTGGCAAAATACAACATTAAACAGTGATGATGAAGAACTTAAATGTTACATAAAGATTAATGTTTAATGAGTGTCATATATTTGTTTATTGACATCATTTTGTATTCAGTAAGCATAATGGAACAGGCTTGTTATCCTTGTTTAACATGTTTAATTACTTAGTTTTTAACTCTTCTTAATGGAGTTTCATTTGTAAAGGTAAAATTCCTTAAAAAAAGTGGCTGAAAATGAAATATTCTGAGAAATACAATGGCATTTGGTCAATTTTTCTTTTCAAATAGTCAATGCCAATAAGGAATCTTGTGAGCTACTGCTCATTAATTATATCCCTGCTACACCTCAAAACTGACTTATTTTGGCAATTTTTGAGTTGTTATTGTATGCATTATTTTTTTTATATCTAGGGCCAATTGCAAAGCAGCAACCACTGGTCACAATGAAGGCAACTTGCTGTTTTCTATTGTTGATCTCTTAATTGCTCCTAATATATGTAAGTTGTGTCACATACACTTATTCCACATCTCATTATCTTCTAAGTCAGTTAACCAGATGTACATATGTGTCATACCTAAAATCATCACTTGAAATATAGGACCTCATACTGCAGTCATATATCGAATTTCAAGTTCCTGTGATAAGTAGTTTCTTTAAAAAACTGTTGAGAATGTTACTTTTAGGACAGTTAAATCAGTATAACTATACTTCTTCTAAGCAGAGTTATAAAACCACTTTTCAAAAGATGCCTTCTTTAGTAGTTAAAATTCTTTCATAATCTCTTTGACCACTCAAATAAAAGTTATCATTTTGAAACAAACATTTTGCACCAACACCAAATATTTAAAAAACAAGAATATGTCCCAAAGACATATTGCCCCATCTCACAACATTTGGAAATGACAGATAAATGGACCCAACACTACATTTCCACCTACATTCGTAGACATGGTATTAAATAAAGCTAATAACAAAATTACCGAACTTGGAGAATCAATCTCAAATGTCCATAAGACGAGACAAAACTGAAAAAATTTAAGACCACAATGGTCCTGACTTGGTACAGGCATTTCAAAATAAATGGTGGGTTAAACCAGTTTTTAGGCGCGCCAAACCTCCATCTTCAATTGCGATCTTTGGGTCCGATACACAAAACACAACAGGTTTGTGATGACATATCAGGGATGCTAAGGTGATCATCTCAGTACATCAACCAGCCAAACACTTATCAAAGCAAGAACTAACCATTTTGTCTAACATGATATTGAATTTTTCTACCAGTGGCTGATAATGAAGAGAGATCGTATGAGACATATTTTCTTATAACCTTGGTCTAATAGGTGGTTATGGAGAAAGCTGAGTCTGATAAAAAAAAAAATTAAAAGGAGACTTACTTTGTTATGAGCATTTATCACAGCATCATGTAATGGTGTATCATTTTCTAGACCCTGAACATTAACATTGGCACCTGCCTTCAACAGTTGCTTGGCTACCTGCACCCAGCCTCTGTTACAAGCTTCATGAAGTGGTGTCCATCCTGAAAAAAAAAAGATGATGTCTTGCAAGATGTTCTTTTTGCCAAATATACTGAACCATAAAATTGTCAAGAAGGGTATAATTTCAATATGATTTTTGTTTGTTCACACTCTGATGCATTTGTAAAACACTTTATTGTGATTTTCAAATAACCGGTATCACTTTAAATAGCTCAACAGGTAGCCTTTCAGGTAATACTTCTGACCAATAGAACTTTGAAAATATTAGTCAATGTAAACCTGTTTTCCAGGTAAAGTCACACCTGACTTCTTTGGACACCTGCCCAAATTAGACTGGTCAGAATCTGGGACAGAAAGCTATTTGAAAGGTCATTTTACTATTATGTAGGTCAGAAGTATTACCTGAAAGGCTACCTGTTGAGCTATTTAAAGTGATACTGGTTTTTTGAAAATCACAATAAATATCACACTTCTTCATGGAAAAGAAAACCTGTAGGTTAATCTGACTGCTGGACAAACAGAACCTCACTCTATGTGCCCACTACTTTAGAAATAGGGAGATAAAAAGTGTAGGTACATCAAAATTCCCTTTACATTGTATTACCACAGTGCTAGGGAGTATAGTATGTTTTATGAATTCCTTATTTACTTGGTCATGCTAATGTTTAGAGGACATTGCACAAACATCAAAAGCATGTAGTAGTTAGGTTAAGTGTAATGATCTATCTATATTTCTCGAAATACCTGAGTTCTAGGATACATTGTACAATGTTTTATTTACTATTCTAATAATAAATTTAGGAGTTGTTTGCTATACATATTGTACATGAACCAGGTATCCATAGGCCAGATAATTAAAATTATTATAGAGTTTTACCTAACAATGGTCATTTAACTGCTTGAAGTTTATCATTTGTTAGATGGTTCAGGTCAGTGTAAATAATAGGACTATTTAAACAGGAAATTCTTAGCCAATCAATAGCTTCAAAACACATCACCAACATAAGGCAACATTCTGACAATATAAGAGTTCTCAAGATTTATCAATTGGTTATCCTAAACTATCTCCCTCACAGAACTTGAACTTGAACCTGGCTTCTACTGTTCATAACAGACCTGCAAAATCTGCTCCATTTACATCTGCTCCTGCTTTGATCAATTTCTTTATCTGCTTCACATCACCTTTAATGGCAGCTATATGAAGTGGTGTTTCTCCTCTCTCGTTTCGTTTATGCACTTTCTTGTCAATTGGAGTCTTCTTAGGAACTAAAACATTTGGCTGAGGAGATGATGGTTTATTATTTGTTGAATCTGGAAAAGAGCAAGACAAAATACATGTAAAATTTAATTGAAAACTTTGCACAATTCTACACAATACAAACACAATATGTTAAGCTGTTTCAGGGGAGGTGCATTAACAATATGTTCCTGTGACCTTAAATGCCGAAAGTCAAATAAGTCCTATTTTTCCTTTAACATCTGTTAAATCAGAATGGCCTTGCCATAAGATCAAATGCATATGGAGACAAACAATACTACAAAATTTCAGCCAAATATTTACAGTGGTCTCAAAGTCAAAAAAAAAAGTGATAGGGATGAAGACCATAACTAAGTTCTCTGTCATGATGCTACAGGGGAAAAGAACAACCAAAATTAATACTTTTAATCAAACTAGAAAGGACACTGTACATCAAGACACATATCTCGCCCCTTCTATGATTGAAAATTTAAAAATTGTTATGAAGAAGATTTCTTATGCAAATAAGAAGTTCAAATGAATGAACAAAGCATATCATCACACATTGATGAATAACAAGGTGTCAACACAAACCGAATATGTAAGATTGATGTCAAATTGGTCGAAATTTGAAACCTTCCCCTTCTTGGCCCAGAAATATTGTTGAGTTCTTAAATTCACTTCAATTAAAGTTAAGATCAGTTAAGAAATCCCTGGGTCATGTATGCAAAGTGACTCCTTTAAAAACAAGAGGCTCCCAGGAGCCTGAATCGCTCACCTGGTCTTGAGTCAACCCTAAACATGTAAACACTTTTCTAGAGCTAAATGAGCTGAACATTTAAGCAAGCAACAGCTTTTCTCTATCTACTATAGTTTCATTCTATAGGCCAAAAACATGAAAAAACGTTATTTTAGGGGCCGTTACCCCTATAAGGGGTTATCTGACAACTTTGACCCAACGAAAACTTTTGTAGAGATAAATGACTGAACATTTAAGCAAGCAACAGCTTTTCTCTATCTGCTATAGTTTTCATTCACTAAGCCAAAAACAGGAAAAAATGTCATTTTAGGGGCCGTTACCCCTATAAGGGGTCATCTGACAACTTCGATCCTATGGAGACTTTTGTAGAGCTAAATGAGCTGAACATTTAAGCAAGCAACAGCTTCTCTCTATCTGCTATAGTTTTCATTCACTAAGCCAAAAACATGAAAAAACGTTATTTTAGGGGCAGTAACCCCTATAAGGGGTCATCTGACAACTTCGATCCTATGGAGACTTTTGTAGAGCTAAATGAGCTGAACATTTAAGCAAGCAACAGCTTCTCTCTATCTGCTATAGTTTTCATTCCATAGGCCAAAAATATGAAAAAATGTTATTTTAGGGGCTGTAACCCCTATAAGGGTTCATCTGACAACTTCGACCCTTTGAAGACTTTAGTAGAGCTAAATGAGCTGAACATTTAAGCAAGCAACAACTTTTCTCTATCTGTAATAGTTTCATTCTATAGGCCAAAAACATGAAAAAATGCTATTTTTCACCTTTAAGGGGCCGTAACCCCTATAAGGGGTCATCTGACAACTTCGACTCAATGGAAACTTTTGTAGAGCTTTTGATGCTGAAGCAATAGCGTGGCATCAGATTTCATCTATCTCTTATACTTTTTGATATATAAGCCAAAAACAGTAGTCTGACCCCCCTAGTCTACAGTAACAGCGGCCATGTTGTTTGGACGGCGGTCACCATTTGTGCAAACTTGGTAGAGGACATCCCATAGATGAAGTGTGCAAAGTTTCAAAGCAATCCCTTCAGTCGTTTTGGAGGAGAAGATTTTCAAAGAAAAGTTAACGACGACGACGGCGGACGCCAAGTGATGGCAAAAGCTCACCTGGACCTTCGGTCCAGGTGAGCTAATAACAATTTAAGCTCTAAAATTCAACTTTTTCCTCGATTTTATGGTTTTACCCTGTTTTGGTTGTCTTTAGAATTACAAAACTAAAAAGATTATAGGAAATTGCAATCAAACTTATAAATTTTAACCATCTTTCTTCATTTATTTTTTAGAAATTACTTGAGACTTATTTTTTCATAAAATGTGTGGCCAAATTTGGCCCTTACTGTACCTTGGATGTCTAAGATTTGATTAAAAGTATTTGGATATTACAATATTTAATTAGGAGAGTATTGCAAAACATATTGTTAGCTATTTGAGTAGTAAGTGTATGGAAGTAAATATTAACAGAAGATTATATTGAACATTATATAAACAAATAAATAAAAGTTGACAACAAAACTTCTTATGATGAAAAGTCTATTTTATTTGATTGACTATTTTCAGCAGTTGTACCTGTCGTCATCAGGACAATTTCACATAAAAATTACTGAGCTTAACTAGAATTGTAGGTTACACAATGTGACATCATAATGTCAACTTTTATTTATTTATTTATTTTACTCTTACTACGACAACCCTGCATACCTGTAGGTATCCACATCAAGGGAGCATTACCTACAGACCAATATAAACACAGTTGGTTCACCTACCTTTCTACATTATATAAACAAGTAAATCTGAGAGTTTATGCTTACTAGTGGTACCCCTACTCCCCAAATACAGACTTAAGTGTCACCTTATGTAGTTGCTTAGAAAACTGTGATGAAAATTTTGTAAAAGACACACGAATGGAGGAATGGACAAGGGAAAAACAGTTTACGCCCCACTTTTTCAAACAAGGGCTATAGTGTGTACTAATTATTTGATGAATGGACCATCATAATCAAACCTTGTGAGTTTTCATCTGTCATGCGCATGAGAATTAACATTTGTTGTCTTTCTGACAAAGGACCTGTCCTAGGGGATGTTATTCCACTTGTTGGGGTCTTTGGTAAAGATACACCACTGTGAGGAGGGGAAATTTCTGAGGTTAGGGTCTTCTTCCTCTTAGGAGTGGCTTTTTTGTCTGTAATATAAAAATAAAATTTGACTTTAATGTCTTTTTTTCATTTGTCATGTTTGAGGTACATGTACATTATTAGAAGTCTGTTATCATGAAACTTTGATCAAGCCACCATTTCTTTTGAAACGGTGAAACCAAGCCAGGACCATTGAGATTTTCATTTTTATCCAGTATGTAATAACCCTATTTTGTCTACTCTTGTAATATTATTTTGTCTTTATTTCCTTGGTGCATAGCTTGACATCCTTGTTATATTTTTTTCAATCATGTACATGTGTCTTGTCTTCGATGTTTATTTAAATATTTAGAAAAACAACTAAAATATCAATAAAAAACCTTCATCTTCATGTGGAGGTGAATCTGATGATAAAATCTTCCTCTTCAATGATTTGTTTTCTGATTGTGGTGTCCGTACAAAAAGAGGCTTCTCCTGAAAAATAAAATTTATAATATTACTCATATGACTTAAAGTAATAATTATAGACATACACTTTACATTTTTCTCATTTTTATTGAGTATGTGTATGTACATGTTTATCTAATGATAATCATAGTTCAAAACTAACATTTGATTTTTTTTTTATTCAGCTCACCAAATGTCAATTCTTATCACAAGTCATCCATTTTTTCTTCTGAAATTGTTAAAAACAAATAAATAGTCAACCTCTTTAAGGGGATATGTTACTTTAGTCGAGCATCTTACTTTTCAAAACATATTTGGATAATAAATGGTAATACCATGACACATTGAAATATTTATTTGAAATAGGGGGTCATGGGTCGATTTTTCAAGTTATTTAACTTTGAAATTATCGTTTTTGGCGGGAAATTTATATCGAAGTAATGGGAAAAGATCCATAATTTTCAAAATTTTGTTATTCTCCATTGATTAAAACCATTTCTTTTTCATTACATTTCAACCAAAAACTAACACAAGAAAGTCCAAATCTTTCTCTAAACAACGATATATAATTTGTCATAGGTCATGGACCATTTTTTTTCAAGAATTTACATCACAGATGAACAATAGCGTTAGGTTCAACGCTTTTCAAGTAAATCGATGTTGCGTTTCAAATCGAAAATTGACGTTTTTCTGTTTCACAGGTGATTTCATCGATAACGTTGTTTTAACGTAACGTATCCCCTTAAAGCTTATTTGCACACACTTAATATTCCATTAGTTCATAATATTTACATGTTTCTTCCATGCATTAATTCATGTTATTATATTTTTGGTAAATTTCTGATAACTTGATTGGCTTTTACAGTCTTGGATGAAAAAAATTATATTATAAATTCTGGATGTTTCCTTGCTTTGTTTACATATCCACAGAAACAATACTAATGTACCACTCTTGAAAAATCAATGTAATGTCAACTGGTAAACAATCAACCAAAAATATTATAAAATAACTGTCCCTTCTAGAAGGAATCATCCCGAATTGTAATCACTCTGGGTTGTTGTTTTCCCTCAGGCAAGCTCTCAGGAAAACAATATATCCCCCAGGGTTCTCTAGGACACAAACTCCTGAGTCCTGGACAAAGCAAATATAATTTTCTATCATTTTGGACGCATGATTAGGATAAGTGTCCTGGGGACTCTTGCTTTGTACAATTCAAGGGGTGTTAATCTTTTATTAAAGAGGAAGTACAAATGGGATACATAAAACCAAGGGTACTTCCAATTAACAATCAGTTCACCCAAACTGTTGTTGCATTTAATGTTTTATTTTATAGTTATTCAAACATTGACCCCAAGCCATTAACTGTATAAACACAGTTCAATCATTTGTGGCCAATAAATTGTTCATCAGGGGCAATTAAGTGTCAAAATTAATCAAAACATGTTATTTCTACTTTAGCCTCGTTAACATTATTTGGTCTATCGTGCTTCATTATGAACTGGAAGATGGAACAACATACCTAAAGAACTTAGAACATGTTTATTTTGTAATCAGGAAGTAGGTGATGAATTTCATACTTTATTGAAATGTCAAAATAACAATCTATGTGAATTGCGACAAAAGTTTATACCTAAATATTATTGGGCTCCGGCTATTTTATATAAGATGGAGGGAATTTTTGTGTTTTGTAATACAAAAGTGGTTTCTAATATAGCAAAGTTTATAAAGCATTTGACAAAACTTATGTAATGTTATAACATGTTTCTATATACATTCATTTGTCTGTTTAGTTCGTCATTTTCTGTAATATTTATGTTTATTGTACCTCATGTTACACTGTATTGTGTCTGAGCGTTGTCAATAAAAGTTGAAAGTTGAAAAAGTTGAAAAAAAAGGAATGTCCAAGAATTGTAATTATCATTTATCTTACTTATTTGATTCATTGATGTACACATGGTTTTATTTTATGGTCAAATTAAAGGATATCAATATTGATATCTTACAAAATTAGTGAAAGAAAACAAAAACAAAAATAAAAAAGTCCAATTTTCAAAATCTGTGATTTTGGATAAATAATTAAGTTTTTTCCAAAAATATTTCACATTTTTGCATTAAATTTTAAAATGCAAATTATGACATGCTACTAAGTAGCTGTACAAAATTTGAGAGCTGTGTTGTTAATAGTTTTTGAGTTCTATTGTTCACAAGAATTGATGATGGACAGACAGACGATTTGGAATGTTTCCCTCTATTGCAGGACACAATTGTATATAATTTTTCGTTCTTTGATGTATAATTATTTCCATTTATCCAGCTTAATATACATGTATAATAAAAGACACTAGTTGGGCAAGTTGATACAAACCTTTCTTGGAGGCGATTTCTTGTCAGACATATCCAGATACGGTAACACAGTGTATTGTAATGACGGCATGCAGAATTCTGAAGGATTGTGCTAAGTTTTGGTGCATTTACACTGCTTTTGTGTTTTACAACTAGAAGTCAACACCTTTAAACATTTTGTACTTTTCATCTGCAAAAAAAAAATAACATATCAAAATTTTTAAAAAATTTCTTCACTCCATTTACATTTTGCCCCCATCCCAACAAAAATCAAGATATTTGAACACTCTGCATGTCCATGATAATAATAGATTTTTTTTTTTAAAACATAAAAAAAATTATTAATAAAATGGAAGAATGTTTCCATGGAACTGCAAATGCTGAGCAGCCTCTTTCAGAAAGTACGAGTCGGACAGGACTGAAAATTTGTCATAACCACTTAAACTACAATTGTGGTCTCTTTACTATGAGAACATGCATGTTTACAGATAACACAATATGAAAATTTAAAAGAAGACAACATTTTTTTTCTTTATAAAACTATTGAAAATAAGAAATTTGAGTGTGAAAAATATCTATATCACCCAAATAAATTTAAAAAACAACTTATTGCAAAGTTTCCTATGAATGATCATTTACTTATGATAAAACTTGAAAGATACTAAATCATTCCTCAAGTAAACTTTGTAATGAAGCATTTCTTCTTTAACTGTAAACATAATTAAAATAAAAGAAATAATTTTTATTTCAACTCTAAAAAACATTTTGACATTTATTTTCACTTGTATTTAATGAAAGATTATACATTTTTCCTTCAGGAGGGTAACAGATTAAACCTACCTCATATTATTTTGATGAAAAGATTATGTAAACTATATTTTGTGACAGACATGTATTTTAGATTTTGATGAAATGATGATGTAATTTACATTTTGTTATTGAAAGCATTTTAAGGTTTATTGGTCATCATTTTAGTAGAATTGATAAAATCAATATTCAATACTCAGGTATTATCAGGCAGTTGGTGCTGTCCAAGAATTATATAGAAAATTAAGCTTTATTAAAGGAAAGATACATGTGTATTGGTGACCCTTCCCATCATAATGAGCATGGAAATCATCAATGCTGAAACCTTCAGTCATCAATGTCAATGCATCACTGAAAATATGTGTCTATGTTCTACATGTATTTACAAAATTTACATGTATATAAACCAGGATCTAATTCTATAAAGCATAATATAACTAAGTCAGGAAGACGTATGTACTCTTCGAATCCAATCACAGATATACATAATTTGTATGTGCAAGTTAGCACCAGAACGGACAAAACTTTCTAAGATTCTTCATTTAGATAGCTTTTGAATGCATTCTCAGATGTTGAAGTTATATTTATTAAAGCCAAGTTGTTATTACTGGGGAGTTTAACGTCTTGACTATACCTATATATAGGTCTGCAGCGATGTTTATCAACTAGCTATATATAGTGTCATAATGTAATGGGAGATAACTCAAGTGCCTCAGACATTGACAATAGTATTGTTTGGTTTGGTAAAACTGATCTATTAAGCATTTTAAACATTAAAACATAAATGTAGGGTAGAGTGTCACTTCCAGTTTGTCATCAAGTCAAGTGTTTTTGAAGGTAAATAAAAACAAAAAGCAGAAGCTTGATAAGCGTGGGATGGTAGTCAAAATTTCAATGTTTTTATTGGGCTTTTTGTCGAATTTTGGGGGAAATGTCAAAAATCTATCGATGACCCTATCTGCAAAATTTATCGTAGATTTCGAATCAAATGATTTCATAGCGATATATTCATTCATTTTCTCTATAATTAGGTATTTTTGGGATAATACACACCTTTGGAGGTCGTGAGGCTTTAATTCTACGCGGGCAAAAAGCTTACTTCTGATTGGATAAATTGCATTTCAACCGAACTGCTTTTTCTAACGATTAATTTCATTGGGTATTATTTCCGTTCGCGTTTAAACGAGATTCACAAATATTACTTATTTCTACAAAATGTTATATGTTTTGGTCCCATTTCATTTTTTCATTGCTAAAATATATATCAAAATGGTTGCCTTAAACTCAATACTCAAAAAAGTTATAATGACATACTTCAGACAAAATGGCCGCAGTGTTTTGACAAGTGCCTTCTCATTGAGCAACTCTAGTCTTCTCATCTTCGCCTTACGTTTATAACCAGTTCTTTTTCCAGTTTTATGTCAAAAATAGAAAAGAGGGCAACCATAATTTTATAAGATGTTTAACTTGCCCTGGTTAAGTATGTAGATACAAATTTAATAAAATAAAATGAGGCAGATTAAACTGGTAAACAACTAACTATAAAAAAGACTACTAAGAACAGTGTACATGTATATAGTTTTAACCTTTTATTGTAGATAAAGAAGAAGCCTTCTTTCAAGGCCGTAAATTACATAGAGGCAGAGGAGGCAGCTGCCTCCTCAGTTTTCAAAAAAAAAAAAATTTAAAAAATTTAAAAAAAATTAAACACTATAAAAAAGGAAAATGGAAGATGCTTTCATGTCTTTACTTAATGAATGAATCAATCTTTCATTAAAATCGGGTTGATTGATCTATTCTTATTAATAGATAAAATTGAAAAAGCTTTCATACCTAAATATAAGGTCTCATATAAAAGCAGAACGCTGTAGATGATTGTTGGTGAAAATGTTAGTTAAAACGTTAAGGAGGTTTTACCGTGAAACTCTTCATAAGTGATATAAGATTTTGGGCTCTGTCTTTTTTCCCCTAGTTAATAATTCTGGTCAAATTGGTAATTTCTCTCCCAGTCTACCAGCATGACCTCCCTCTCAAATTAATATATTTTAAGTGTTAAAGTGGCGACTGAAGGATTCTTTTCTATATCTTCTTACGAATATCGTTGTTTCGGATACTGTAAATAAACTGTCAGATTGTCACTGACGGACTCCTTTGTTATTAAATACGAAAGAATAGTCTATTTCTTTTACTGACTGTTGGTAGATTCAGTTTCTGTTTTATTCTGATGTCATGACGAGTCTGCAAATATTTGCTATGTTGTTGTCGGTCTCATTATTAAGATGGTCGATTTTAAATCACAACAGGTCTTCTTTCATGTTTGTCAGTCTATTCATTTCAAATGTTTAAAAGGGCAATGAAAAACTGTCCATAGTCCAATATGTAAACAAGCTCTAGATGAATGACCTTATAGCACCACCGGATGGTGGGTCTTGCTTTGAACAGCTTAGTTTCTAGTTTCCTTCTCGTTTGTATGTTTAGAATAATAAAAGCTCGATGTTAATGATTTTTGCAATTAAAACTTAGGAAAAGTGTATAAAGTGGATAGCATTCAGCGCCTTTTCGTCTATCTATTTTTATAACTACTATCTAAATTAATATTGAAAATGGTATCAGGATTTGCAAGAAAACTGAATTTGGTTTATTGAAAAGTCTATAGCTTCTGGGGGCCTAGGCGGCCCCCAGACCCCCGCCTTATGGTATTGCCTCCTCTTTCATCGGAGGCAATTTACGGCCTTGTTCTTTTTAGCCAAGACGGAGTTAATTGACACTCGCAACGAGTTCTACTCTTTAGCGGAAGAGGAAGAAACCTGTGACGCTCTGAAATTACAATTAATTTTATTCATTTTTAGCTCACCTGGACCAAAGGTCCAGGTGAGCTATTGCTATCACTTGGTGTCCGTCGTCGTCGTCTGTAAACTTTTTCAAACTTCTTCTCCTCTGAAACTACAGAACAGATTCAAACCAAATTTGGTCTGGTGGTACTTTAGGGTATCCTGCACTAAACTTGTGTGGGGATTTTTGATTCGTCGAAAAAAATGGCCGATGTTGCTAAAAATAGACCAGGGGGGTCAGACTACTGTTTTTGGCTTATAAATCAAAAAGTATAAGAGATAGATGAAATCTAATGCCACCCTACTGCTTCAGCATCAAAAGCTCTACAAAAGTCTCCATTTTGTCCAAGTTGTCAGATGACCCCTTATAGGGGTTACAGCCCCTTAAAGGTGAAAAATAGTGTTTTTTCATGTTTTTGACCTATGGTATGAAAACTATTGCAGATAGAGAAAAGCTGTTGCTTGCTTAAATGTTCAGCTCATCTAGCTCTACAAAAGTCTCCATAGGGTCGAAGTTGTCAGATGACCCCTTAAATAGGGGTTACAGCCCCTTAAAGGTGAAAAATAGTGTTTTTTCATGTTTTTGACCTATAGTATGAAAACTATTGCAGATAGAGAAAAGCTGTTGCTTGCTTAAATGTTCAGCTCATCTAGCTCTACAAAAGTCTCCAAAGGGTCGAAGTTGTCAGATGACGGTCAGACCCCTTATAGGGGTTACGGCCCCTGAAATAATGTTTTTTCATGTTTTTGGCCTATGGAATGAAAACAATTGCAGATAGAGAGAAGCTGTTGCTTGCTTAAATGTTCAGCTTATTTAGATGTACAAAAGTCTCCATAGGGTCAAAGTTGTCAGATGACCCCTTATAGGGGTTACGGCCCCTGAAATAATGTTTTTCATGTTTTTGGCCTGTAGAAAGAAACTATTGCAGATAGAGAAAAGCTGTTGCTTGCTTAAATGTTCAGTTCATTTAGCTCTACAAAAGTCTCCATAGGGTCGAAGTTGTCAGAAAATCCCTTATAGGGGTACGGCCCCTAAAATAACGGTTTTTCATGTTTTTAGCTTATAGAATAAAAACTATAGAAGATAAGGAAAAACTGTTGCTTGCTTAAATGTTCAGCTCATTTAGCTCTACAAAATATAGGGTTGACATCAAGACCAGGTGAGCGATTTAGGCTCCTGGGAGCCTCTTGTTATTTGTTTGTAATAATATGAGAAAGACATTGCCTTAAAAGCTCGCGTTGATACAAAAATATAATCTATTCCATTGATAATTTCGAATAATGCCTGGGACGAGATAATTTGGGACAATGTATTACTATTTCCCGCAATTTTTCAGCATGCGCAGACATTTTCGAAAACTTCCGAAAATCGAATGTTTCCGGTGACAGAATAATAGGTTCTTACACGAGTCTTTATTGAAGATCAGGGATTTCTTCCACAAGTGTAAGAAATTCCCGATCTTCAATAAATAACGAGTGTAAGAACATATTTCTTCCGTTTTTAACAGCGAAAAAAATAATTTCATGAATGAATATAACGAGGTCAAAATCCAATTTGCATATATTGAATTAAAGCGCAAAATTAAATTTGCATATATTGAGGTAATGCGCGACCAATAAAATTACGACATATAATTAATTTATTCATTGACCTTTCAACTTTGACGAACTACTTTTTTTTTAAAGATTTTTGATTGGTTGATTTCTCTATGACAGAAACGGTCACATGATCCTGTCTGTCATGGGCTGTCTGTCATAGAAAATAAACAGAAAGGAAGAACGATTTTTCTTCCATAGTATTTTGGGTCTTGTGCAATTTGGCAGACTCTCTACAATAGTGAGCTTTGCTTCGCTCGCATATAAAACAAACTAGCTTTTCTTGTGGGTTACGTGTGTGTTTAATGACCTCTTAAGTTTTCAAAGAAAAAAGCATTAAAAAGACACCTGAAGTTTGAGAAAACAATCGTGATAAACTGGACCTTGAAGGAAAATTTAGCTCATAGTACAACTAAAATATTGACATTTCTACCATTATCGCTCTCGGGACCGTATTATTTAACCCTTTCACTGCCAGCTAAAATTTCCATTTTGCCAAGGTATTTTTTATAGCTCTGAAAAACAACTTGCTATCTATGACATCGACAATGGTCTTGACGTTACAATGAGAGGAACATGAAAAGGGAAAACTTGTCTGCACGAAACAGAATTAATTTTGATCATGTTTTAGGGTGCCATACTCCCTATAAATTTAATGACTGGTCCTCTCTGGGAGTAGACAGAACTCCTCGTTTATCCTGGCACATTTTTGTATATTTAAGATAATTCTTATTAGGTTACTCTACATTATACTTATAGTATGTAGTTTCTAGCTTTATTTTACAAATTTTCTCTTATGAAAACCAATGCTGATCTGATAATTTTAACTTTCTCGATGCATATAAGAAAGACCAATGTTTTACTATAGGAAATGTTAAAACTAAAAAGTATATAATTTATAATAAGTCTCTTACAGACGAAACGCGCGTCAAGTGTAAAAATTGCCTGGAAATTTGTTGTATATTTTTTTATTTATAAATTGTAAAAAATGTACCGGTAAATACTTAAAGATAGTCCTGAGTCCTGTCCATTAAAAAATGCTAATGTTCAAGAAAATCAATCACTGTTTATACGGCAAGGTGATGTAATGTTCTGTGCTTATAGAGAGCGACGCAATAGAAAAACAGTAAGTGTTGTCTCATCAGCATGTCCAGCAATACATAAGCAGGAGCAGAAACCATGAATTCTTCAAACCTACAGTAAATATATGGGCGGGGTAGATTTAAATGACATGATGTCTGGTATTTATGAAGATAGGAGAAAAACAAAATCTATGTGGAAAAGACAAATGATAAACATTTTCAATAGAATGTTGCTCAATGCGTACATCTTATATTCTCAAAACACAGACGACCCTTAACTCTTTCGCTTTGAGTTTATTGTTAACATTATAAGCATTTGAATGCTCAAGTTAACAATTACCACTGAAAAAACCATCCATTTCGTCGAGATAGAAAACAGACAACAAAAGAACTGTGTAGTATGTTCCATCCCAGATGGTACAAGACGAAGAGCTAGAAATGCTTGCTCCCGCTGTCATAAGAGTCTTCATGGACTTTGTCTGCAACGGCACTTTTATGAATTGAGCAATAATTTTCATTTTAAAATTGTTATATTTTTCACTTCTTACATAAAATTTGAAAATTCTTTTGTTTATTTTTTTAAATCAATTATATATTAATGTCTCTATCAGACCATAACAAATACATACAAAGCTTTATTATTTATATGAAGTATTGATCAGTATTTGGGAAATCTTTATAGGATAATTAATTGGGTCGAGTGAATAACCAAAATATGATTACGAGTCGGTGAACGCACTGAGATTTAACTCGTGCGCGGAACAAGTTATTTATAAGACCTAATTGATTATCGTATTTATTGCATAGATAAAATGCCGCTAATTAATTTTTTTTAAATTGTTTTTAATAAATTTATTTGAATGGCGTATGAATTTCGACTGCAGGAGTCATGCCGACAACCCAATACAATTCACGACGTCATAATTGAGTTTGACCGAAAAGGTTGCAAGAGTGAAAATATTTTTGTTATATAACACTGTGAATTTACCAGATTTTATTTCACTGGGAAAAATCAGTATTTCATATGCATCTACATTGTATGTAATGAAATACGATAAAAATGTGACAGATGCACATACAAACACCAGCATTTCTTTGCCCACTTACTGCGTTGCCGTGGGACAAATAGGCTAATAGCTTCAAGAGATCAATCTTTGAACATATTATTTTAAGTTCTTTCGACAGTCCTCGCCTTAGTGCAGATCGAAGGCAAATATAGAAGTTTTTATTTCCCACTTTCAAAGTGAGTTTTCTGTATCCCTTTCTATAAGCAGAAGTTTCCTAAATCCCATTGAAATAAACAATCTTTCCCCTATCCCGCTACGCAAAGATCTCTTGATCACTGAGTTTATTTGTTGAATGTTGAAATGAGCATTTACTGCTGTCTCGAAGATGCCTTCCCGACCCTTCCATATAAAACCTTTTTTAGACTTCAAAATTTTTCATAAAGATGAATCCTGCCTTTCAAACTATATTTGTATTTGCCCTTCTTAGGGTCCATGGACAGTGTCTGACTGCATACTGTGACGTCACACAATTGTTATAGAACAATTGATGTTTATACGACGTTGGCAACCGTTGTCAAGCCTATATATAGGCTCTTGGCATTTGAATGGAGTACAAAAAGCCTATATATATATAAAAAAGCTCTATGCAGATTTCGAATATCAGCCCATAGACTACAAATTGAAATAGGGCGTTTCTCCAAAATACCTAGATCTGAGAGAACTTGTACAAACTGTTCTTCTGGGGAAGTTGAAGATGAAACACACTTTTTATGTGTTTGTTCAAAATTTGAAGCAAAAAGAAATATTCTTTTTAATCATATTGCCAATAAGTATCCCAATTTTTCTAGTCTATCAAAAAATTCAAAAATGATATTTTTACTTAGTAATGAGGACACTGATATACTAACTGCCACTTCCAGATTTATACTGGATAAAGATATTTTATCAGTAAATTAATATTTTCGATATATGTTATTCAATCTATGAACATTAACATCTTAGTTGATTGTATCACCATGTTGTCTGATGTATAATTATTTTATGTGTAATCTATCAATTATGTTCTTTTCCTCTATATGTACAACTCTCCTTGCTCCCAGTGGGCTCCTGATTGGAAATAAAAGATATGTATATAGGCTCCTTGGCATAGTAAGGGTTAATAGATACAGTCGAATGTTCTTGACCTAGTGGCAGGTTGGAGGGGAGTTAACCTTAATATGGTAATACTCCCTTCTCCTAATTTGAGATACCAGTATACTGAGGGGGGCCGATGGGTTTATTTAGTTCTCCGTTATTGGCAATTTTTATTTTCCGTGAATTGTGATTTGTTGAAATATTTTTCCGTGCATCGTGATTGGATATTGCACGTGAACTGTTCTCAGCAAAGTATTTTGTCCATGATTCGTTTTAGGCATGCTTTAGTTTAAATATATTTATTTTAGAATTATTTATTGTCAAAACACATTAATACATGGCTTTATAATTTTCTATTGCTTCAGTATTCCATAAAATTTTTCCTGGTAAAGTATCCAGATTATTTCTATGATTATTAGGATTATTATAAAAATATGTCAGCAAACAACAGTTTAACAAACAATGATCTGACAAGTCTGTTAAATTTCCTACTTTAAAGCTGCAAATACCTTGCAGCAATTCATTATTCACCAAAGTGTAGTCATGGTAGTCAACTACACTACATGTACTTCCATTATAGGTAGTACAAGTATATTTACCATTGAGATCTCCAACTGTTCTTCCATTTGATATACTAAGACTTGTTTCTTAACAGAGGTTTAGGAGGAGTTTACCACTTTTATAAGATGGTTTGTTATCTATATTAATTCTAGGGGAGGGAGAGTCATAAATATAAAATTGGTCGTCAGAATTGGGGTGTTCAGATTCGTCATATGTGACATAGTCTGGATTTAAGTTTGTGTAAGCATTGAACTCGCCTTGGATAACAATATCGCCCTGAGAACATTTAAATCTTTGTTGTTGCCAGTTGAACCTTCAGGTGAGAAGTAAATAATTCCCAGAAATACATCTTTTTAGTCCCCTACCGGCGAAAGCCAAAGGGGACTATAGGTTTGCGCTCTGTCCGTCTGTCACGCCTAAGTTTTCCGCACTTTTATTCTAAACACTTATAGATAATGAACTGATTTTTGGTATGTGAGTTTACCTTCATGAGTTTAAGTTATTTTACCATGAAGGAAGTATGTATGGTATTATCTTGACACTATATACAAATATTGGTCAGGTTATAAACAAACAGAAATCACCATAAAATTGTACCTGCCTCTAAGGGGACGACCATTTGATTTTGAGGGGAGGGGGGGGGGGCTGACAGTTTTTGTAAATAAATAT
This sequence comes from Arcuatula senhousia, assembly GCA_963971305.1. Taxonomy (NCBI): domain Eukaryota; kingdom Metazoa; phylum Mollusca; class Bivalvia; order Mytilida; family Mytilidae; genus Arcuatula; species Arcuatula senhousia. Next base: position 14,233,435 of record OZ020306.1, read on the forward strand.
TCTGGCCTGGAAAAAGTTGGAAATAAATAATCTGGCCTCTGTTTGCAAGAAAATAAATAATCTGTCCCATGATCCTTGCTCAATTAAGCTATTGTATGTAGAAAATAAATATTCTTGTGTGAAGCAAAATAGTGTCATGAAATTTTGTCCACCCTGCCATACTTAACACTGAAAAATCTAGATCACAAAATTTCATATCTCTTAAGCGTATTATTCCGTCCTTGGACTTCATCATAGGAGTGAATGTCACTCAAGACAATATTTCACAGCGGACACTAATTTATGTTACACCAAATATTTATGGTTGATTGAACACAGAAAAAGGAAGGTGTGTTATACTAGGTCAAAGTTACTTTTTTAGCAAAGAAATATAATGATATCATCATGAAACTTTCTACCCATATGCACTAGGATATAAGCATAGAAAAATCATTTTAAATTACTCTCCTCGCTCAACTTTATGTATCAGTGATGAGGGGTGTTGAAAGATGGGGCATTATGTCTTTTGGACATATTCTTAAATTTGTAAATTCTGTTTCAAACAAATGACATACATGACATATAAATTAAAAAAAAAGATTAAAAAAGATTGATTAAGACATTATTTCATTAATATGTTTTATATATGTTGATAACATAATATTGGTACAAAAATTAAATCCCATTTTCATCATACCAGGACCCAAAATCCATAGAACAGAACAGAACATGTTTTATTGTCCAATCAAGGGCCCCTAAGGGCAGCATGAGCAACAAATAAACAGATATAAGAAAAAAGATAATGATTGAGTTACATGTAATACATAAAGATATCTTACAGACATTACAGAATATAAAACAGAACAACGTAGCACACATATTCACATATTATATTTAACCAATGGTAAACATGTTATAGATGGTCATAAATAAATTTTCCAACTTTAGTATTTTCAGAAATAAGTAAATAGTTAAATTTTTGTTCATCATTAAGATATGTAAAGTTAATAATTTCTTTTCCAATAAATTCAAATAAGTTAAATCTTTGCTGGTGATATTTATGACATTTAATAAAAAAAATGAATTTCATCTTCAATTTCACCAGAAGTACATTTATTTCAGTAACGTTCATTTCTATCTATTTTAACATATCTTCCAACTTCAATCATCAATTTATGAGCAGATATTCTGAGTTTACATATGCATTGAGGGAGAGGTCAGCGTCACATACTAAGTTTAAAAAGAAAACATGTACATTTTGTATCTTTAGTTTTTTAGTGCCAAAAAAACTCACTTGGTCTGACGAGTATATGTATTTAGGATTTCCAAAGTGTTTAGTGGTAAGTTGAGGAATAATTAAAGCCTTGGTACATGGTTGTATAACTTATAAAAGATAAAGAGGTTCAATTCCTCTCCAAGGCATTGATTTTGATAAGAACTTTCAACTTAAATTAACTAAAGACAATAATTAATAACTTTGAAAGTACAATGTATAGCTCATATGTTTTATCTTTCTCTAGTTACCATTTTGATAAAAGTCGCATCATTTCTACCTGCTCCTTTCTATGAATAATTTATTTAAGAGAATAACCCCATTTGTCTTATTCTACCTAATCTTATTTTGGCTTTCACACAAAAGCCATAGTTATGCGTTTTATGGCATTTACTTTAATTTGACTTACAGGTAATAAAATTTGAATACATGCATTCCAAATCTAAATTTGTACTAGTATTGATAATACCCACTTTGTAAAAGAGGAGGATATATTGTAAATTTTATCTTAATTCATCTACTTCCTGTTTACCAAATGCTTAGGTTTTTGAGACATACATGTAGTTGACACACATGCAAATTTTCAATCACAGTTTTTTTTTCAGCAACTACTAGTTGCAGATGCCTGATTTATTGCATAATTTTCTTTATCCTATAGCACCAAATGGTGATAAGCGATTTTATGTATCTATGTCATCTTCTTCCTGTTACAGTGCAACTAACTTACTGACTCTAAAAGCGTTTTTATACGACCGCAAATTTTTTGCGATCGTATAATGTTATGGCGATGTCGTCGTCGTTGTCGTCATCTGTAGAAATTTGGTTTCCGTGCGATAACTTGAGAAATTTGATGAAATTTTAATATGATGTTTGTTACCACTAAAGAAAGGTTGGTGTTGCATTTAGGGTTTATGGCCCCTACCATTTTAGAAAAAAGGGCCAAAAAGGGCTCAAACGGGTGTACTGAAAAAACTAAAGCATTATTATGCGAGCGAAGCGAAGCTCACTATTGTAGAGAGTCTGCCAAATTGCACGATACTCAAAATACGATGGTTGAAAATAAATTCTGTCATCATTTCGAAGGCATCGGACTTTTTCGAAAATACTGGGTCTCGCGTTAGCGAGACTATTTATTTTCGTTTATTTATTTACAAACGGTAACAAAACAAAACCTTTTCTTGTTGTAAATGACAACAACTTTCTCAATAGATAATAATTATCTAACGAACGAACACTAGTTGTTTTGTTTTTACACAAATATGGCTTTCTCTCGCGAGAATTCGATACTGTAGTGAACTTTTACCCATAGTGCATAGTCATGCGCAGAAAAATGGTGGGAAATATCACCACGTTCTGTCAATCAATTTTCGGGACTTTTCATAACACAGATTCATTAAAATAAAGTGATCAGCAACTGTTTTTCTACATATGTATGAAAATTTGGTCCTACCTGATCTGAAAATAAAATCCTAATCCATCCTTATTCTATGTGGTCCCTCAAACTGACAAAGTTAAATGATCATTTGGATACGTCGTCATTTTCCACTAGGTTTCTAAATCAATCTTTTGCAGACAGTACTTGGCAATTATAGATACGAGTATACAAAAAATATAACAAAACCTGGCAGAAGAGCGGTGACATTTTGATGTCTTCATGTTTACAGTCTGCTTGTCGAATGATATGACGTCACTAAGTTATGGATGATGTTGTCCCGGCCGCAAACAATATTTTGGCGTTTTTACGGATAATACATTTTTTTCAAATAAATTATTAAATTTTTATCCAAAAGTGGACCCTCTTACCTATTGATCCAGTCAATGTATTTTGACATTTTTTCCAGATCCAATTAGGATTAAACCCAGTTTTGGTTGCACCTATTGATTTTGTATCTTCGCGAGCTTTTAGGGCAGCGCCATTATCATATTATTCATTTTATGTCCAGGAAGAAATGACAAAATAAAGTCATTTTAAAAACACCTGAGAAATTAATGATCCTACAGATCAACAGATCAGATCCTGGATCATTTCTGTCGCAGATACGCATTCTCCCAAATCAGGTTTGTGAGTCCACGTCCCGCTTTTGTGGATGATGGCAGATACGGTCTTCTGACTTTTGGATTTAATACTGATTTGGCCTATGTTAATGTTTTTTTCTCCAGAATTTTGGTTGTTTAACATGAAGCATTTATGACACATCATTGATATTTTAAAATATGCAGTTGCATTTGCATCAGTAAAGATCAGGTGCCAAGAGGATTTTACACTTTTCCTGAGAAAAGAGGATTTTACACTTAACCTGAGAAAACCATATGAATTATATATTTAATTATTGTCTCAGACTTATCTTAATTTTTCATTTTCCTTTATTCTATTTAAAACTTTCTCTTGTCCCATCTTTAGGTTATTTTAATGCCCTGCAATGACATGTCAGTACCAGTGTTCCAGCCAGGATTTGATAAGGGCCGGGGTGAATTTAAAAAGGGCACATGCAGAACTGTAGGGTAAGGTACGCATTCAATTTAGCTCATGCCCGTCCTTCCGTACGAATCTGTCTTCAACGGCATTGACCCAAGACTAAAAATACATTATACAAGATTCAATACCAATCCCAAAATTATCAACGCAAAACAATTTCTGGACATAGAACATTTTAACACAAAGATTACAGGGACAAGCAGAAGCTTTGATAACGATCCCTGGCCTAGGACAGGCACATAGATATGTGGCGGGGTTGGTAAAAAATTCCAGAAACTTTCATCATCAATGAAATAAAAAGAAAAGAAGAAGAAGAATCGTAAAAAAAAGTCTTCCAAAAACAAAAAGACTTCGTTTTTGTGCAACTTAATCACAAATCTACAACCTGTAATATACAAGTACTTAATGAATGTCCTTAAAGGGCCGGGTCATTTCTTATCAAAGTTATTGTCTTCAACACATAAAATGGGCTTATCTTTTGTTTGTAAGTATGTCGTTCTTATTATACCCAATTGTAAACCCTACTTTCATTATTTTAACCCTGCTTCTAAAACGAGTTCCTAATTGTTTACCTAATTTACAAGCAAATGTGTATTTCCGATAGCAGATCAGCCAAATTATTGTTTAAGGTTATTTTTGGGGGAGGGTTATTGATGAAACATTATTTCATGTTGCATTACATTTGATAGAATCACAATCTTTTGCTGCAATGTGGTGTCTTTTGTGTAATGAATAAGTATTCAAAATTTCATTGAAATTAGCCCAAATTTTTCAGATAAATGAATTAAAACACAGAGCTAACATCAGCTTAAACTCTGATGTGCGACTGACAGTTTGAAAAAAAATCGTCTATTCATAACACTTCAAGGAACACTATTTCTAAGTGACTTTAAAAAAAAAACAGATTTTGTTTAGGTATTTGAGTAGAGAGGTTGTACAATAAACGATTACTATTTTCAATCCTGCAAGACTGACACTATCTAAAACAGAATAATAAATTGTTTCGGTTAACTGTAAAAAATGCACATTAATGCCTTATTTCTTGTTGTCCATTTTATTAACATGTTTTGTTTTTGTTTTGTTTTGTTTTTTAGATTTGAAGCTTGCTTTGTTGTTGCTTTTTAATCCATTTGGTAATTATCCTTCCTACAAAGACATTTAGTCTTTCCTTTGTAGTCTTGCAATTACCGTTGGCATCAAAATTATGTTGGTACTTGTATTATATCTTGGGGGATAAGTGGAGCAAAAGTATAATTTGTTAGAAGCTGCCAGAAGACAATAATAAAAACAACTTAGTCCAACTCTTTTAAGGTGAAGTTTTCCTACTTCAGTAAATTTTCAGTGCTTATTCCCTGATTCAATAAACTCTGTAAATTGAATTATAATGAAAGTCTTTATACCAACCGCTTACAAATAGGAATCTGTCTGTCGGTCGGTCGGTCGGTCGGTCGGTCGCCTTGGTCGTTCCGTCCATCCGTTGCCGACCGCATATCTCGTAAGCGTAACCCTTCCTAAACAGCTCGATGGATTTTGATGAAACTTTACATAAAGGAAAAACATTATATGGAGATGTACATGTAGAAATTTCATTGCACTCGAAATCACTAAGGGGAAAAAATTTGACTAGATTTTTTTTTTGGGACAATTAAGATTAATTTCTGTTTTCAATTTATTTTTTTTTAGTTCTATCAATTCAATATTTTTACTGTAAACAAAAAAAATCCCTGATCATGCTGATGGAATAATACAACACACGACAATTTTTTCAACGAAATAAAAATAAAAATATAGAATAATATTGTTTTTCACGAACTTCACTCGAAGTTTGACATATGTCAAGAATTTTAAGAAGGTATAAATAAAGGGCTTTTGGTATTTTGTAGTTTTTGGTAGCCCGACTTGTTTACAATGTAGCCAGATAGCATTGCCTATTTTGTGTACTAGTGTTGTCAAATGCGGAGCTCACGAGGTAATGTTGATGCAAATAAAAGTGACAGGTCTGTATACTGAAAAGTTGGAGTAAAATGATCTCTATTTTGTTGGAAACTTCCTCACCCAAGAAATACAAAATGTATACCAAAAATTGTTTGCTCTTACTGGAAACAATGTTCACAAACACTACACGGTTCCCACTTTAATGCGAGTCTTTATGAAATACTATATTAAAGCTTATGCTTTTAGGGTAGACAAAACAAATATCGGAAAAAAAAACGTAACGATGCATAAGGTACACTCTGAGACTCTTGCTATAATTGAAATTGGCGCGTGTCATTTTTCTGTTAGAGTATCATAAGTATTAAGGAGATTTTAGCTATTGGTCCCAGATCATGAGTTAGTGACGAGCATCCTATAATGAATATAGCAAGACCTATCATAACAAGAAGTCAAATTTTTATCTTACAGTTTTTTATTGTTAATTCAACAAAAAGCTGTATAATTTTGAAATTCTAGGTATGCAGTATGAGACAATACAGGACCGATGACGGGCATGTTTTCTATGACCTAGGATGTGCTGATCCGAGGGTAAGTGTGAAATACTCTTTGCACTCAATTTGCTTAAAGAAATCGTTGTGTACAGAATGATTTGTTATTTTCGCAAAGGATCCCCATCGATCGGTATTTAAACAGAACGTTTACCAAACTTTAAGTTACACCAAAGTTAATGTACTGTCACGGACCTGGGGTAGGTCGCGATGCACACTCTGGGTTCGTACCAAGTCAATTCTCTGGATATACCAAAGTATCGGTTGTAGGGGGTAGCGTACTTAACTATTAGCCTGACTTGGACAACGCAATACTCTTTAAGGGAAAGCTTTTGCTCTTTCCAGGGCCAAAGCTTCCCTCAAGAAAAGTCCTCCTATTTCAGGAGCACTGGTCCAAGCCTTTTCTATACTATATGAGCCTTGTCTCTACTAATTATCTTATAAAGACCACTGCTTGAGCCTTGTCCCTATTTACTTCAACTAAAGGCCACTGCTTCAGCCTTGTCCTACTAATGATTCCTGTTTCAGGAACTCTTACTCTAATTCTTATTCAGAATACTATATACCTTTGCTTTGTAAGCTTTGACCAAGGCTTGTCTTCAGTAAATATCTTTTCCAAGACTAACTCTTAGACTGTATGTCACAGAACTAACAACTCCCAAACTGAGCAATTTCTCACAATGCATCCGCTTTTATACCCCAGTTTGGACTATACCATTTCAACCTGTTTTACCCTGGATGATTCCAAAAGTCTACATCTTTTGTGCGTTTACTTAAGTGACAGTTTTCAAGCTTCTAAATGATCAAACTTTAAAAATAGACTCTACCTATATGAGTTCTAAAAATAACTAAGGGGATTTCTTGAAAACGAAAGTACAATTTATATCTTTGCAAATATGGAATAAACGTCTTCCCTAACAATATCCTAATAAAGGCCTAGCTAGAACAATTTATTCCTGACAATATTACTTAATAAAACCTTTAAAAACCTAAGAACAATACGTACTTTAACCTTTCCTATCTGACCTATCTGTTATGCAAAATGGGGATCTAAGCAAAGGGGAGTGAAACAATGTAAAATGCAGAGTCATCACACTACCCACGCCTCCAAGAAATGCGTCCTCGCATTTAGCCAAACATCATAAAAGTCCTTTAAGTTCTCATTGAAGGGTTTGCCTCAAAACCATTAAAGCAGGGCATTTCTTCTTCATTTCGAACACCAAGCCAATTACTTATTTGATCAACTTAAAAACAGGGTAAGTGACAACTGGCTATACCTAACTTAAGCAGAGGATAATATCGGAAGTTTTCGAATAATTTTGACCAAAAGACCTGAATAACCAAATATACCATTTTAACAGCCACTAAAAATCGAAATGCCAAAACGGTAAGAAATAATTTAGCCTAAGCAGCGGCTCACGCCTACTCTTATCGAATACAGCCTCGAGGAGACTGCTACTGCTGAAGGGATCTTTAACGTGCACAGGCGTGACATTTCCTGCACACGGGGCGTAGATTTAACGTCCCTAATCCGACTGGACATACAAATTAAATGGCAATGGTTCACAAAGTTAACTATGTACAGATTTAAGCATTTATTTGGAGTTCCTTTCCAAATTTACAAATTAAAATGTTTAGCATTTTCACTTAAGTTTACTGTTCAGTCACTATGCCTCCTTGGCTTCCCAAAAATTCTGCTCGACTGACCTCTCTGGTCCTTGGCTGAACATCCTTGATCATGTAACTCATGCCTCTCTGTTTATGACTCAGTCCCACCAAACTTCCGTCTCTTCTACTTCTCCTTCCTCGGTTTGTCTCCTTCTGACGACCCTTCGCATGTGCGTGAAACTCTCACTTGCTAAGTCGGTTTGTGTGCCAAAGTCACGGCGTCTACTGGCGACTTGGCCACTTGTAGTGGAGCTTGACACCGGCATGGTCACACTTGCAGTCGTAGTCGTTGCTGTTATTGGTGATGAATAAAAGAGCGGAGACATTGACACAAATGAATCCTCTGAAGAATCCGTCTCCATAGCGATTGCTCTGACGGCAGTAGCCGTTGTTCTCGGCAGCTTCGGCACCACTCTTTGAGGCTCTATGGATGCCTTCAGTGTGTCTAATAGCCTTTTCTTCGTCGAGGAAACTGGAGCCGGATGTGTTGGTTTCCTGATGGTGCGACCTTGCATAAGACTGTTGTTGCGAGTCGTCGCCGGGGTCTTGGCCTTACCGATTACATCCGATAGTGTTCCTGGGTTTTGCTTCTCCCACTCACTGTCAGATTCTGCAATGATCTTAGCATGTTGCCTCCTTCTATGCCTTAAAAAGTCACTCCTTCTTGTTGACCCATACGAGCAATCCTCGCACTGATACTCTTCTATCGATGCCTTCCGCATCGCACACTCCACCACATGCTTCTGAAGGTCGGATTCCGTCTCGAATCTGGTTTTGCAAATGGCGCATCTCCAACGAGGGGTTGTCTTTATGTTAGGCATTCTGAAACGAGACAAAAGCCATGGTAAGACTGAGTCACATTTAAAATTTTAGCATTGGTTAATCTATTTACAACATTAAACAAAGACCACTTATTGCACATAATCAGACAACCAAACTGGCGGCTTGCGTTGCCTTCGTGGAACTGTCCGTTCCTCTACTACTTCTAATTGTTTCTCATTGTCAGGAGAGAAATCATGGACCTCCTGATCTTGCATGTTACTTTCTGGGTTTGAGTCGTGATCAGACTCTATATCGGGGTCACTGCTTCGCTCACCTATGAGTCTCTGCTCTTTACATGGTATCATGCGATCAACATGAACGACCTGTGGTCGGCCACGTCTACCACAATTAATTTCAAAGGTCACACTGGATATGCACTTCAATATTTTAAAAGGACCACGCCAGTAACTTGTAAATTTGGGAGAAAGGCCAACTTTCCTCTGAGGAAAGAAAACAAACACTTTGTCATTTTTATTGAATTTATTATAATTCAAACGTTTATCATGATACTTCTTCTGTCTTGCCATTTCTGTTTTGCCATGTGTCAGCACAAATCTGTGGGCATCTTCTATTCTTTCTTGTAGTTCCCATACCCAACGGTTGGGAGGGATGTGCTTTAGCTGACTTGGAACCTCATACATTAGGTCTATTGGCGTGGACACTTCTCTACCGAGCATCATCTGATTTGGAGTGCAGCCAGTTGTTTCATGGACACTGGATCTGTAGGCCATCATTACGAATGGTAGTAACTCATCCCAATTGGCATGATGTTCATCTACATACGCACTGAGCATTTTTGTCAAGGTGCTGTTGAATCTCTCTACCATGCCATCTGACTTTGGGTGGTATGGCGTTGTTCGAGTCTTGTTGATCTGTAAGAGAGAGCACATTTCTGAAAAGAGCTCGCTTTCAAATTGACTGCCCTGATCCGAGTGAATCTCTGTGGGTACTCCAAATCTTGTAATAACATTTGCCAATAGAATGCCTGCTACAGTCGATGCTTCCATATTCGGCATCGGGAAACTCTCTTTCCACTTCGTGTAGTAGTCTCCTATAACCACTATGTACTTGTTTCCGGCAATCGTTGTAGGCAACTCTCCCAAAATATCAATAGATATGCGCTCCATCGGGTATCCTGACCTTTGTAATTGCATTGGTGCTTGCTTTCTTTTCTGGGGTCCTTTTCTTTTGGTACAAAACTCGCATCCTGCAATGTAAACTTGAACGTCTCTTTTCAGTCCAGGCCAGTAGAATCGGTCTTTTATCCTCTTTAAGGTTTTTCGTATCCCAAGGTGACCTGACGTCATGTTGTCGTGGCATTGCTCAAGAATTGGGCGTCTTTCTGTCATCGGCACAACTACCCTTGGCTTGTTCTCATCGTCGGTCTTCTTGCAAAGTAATCCATTCAAGAGAAACAGATTTTCAAACTGAGACCAAAGAACTTTAACGGCGTAATTGTGCTCTCCAATCTCTTTGAGCGTTGGCTTTTTATCGTTCCTTAACCATTGTTTGACCTCTCTTAGTCCAGCATCTTCATCCTGTAATTGCAGCAAAAGCTGGTTGGGTATGTCCTTGTTCTCTGTCTTTACTTTAGATTTGTCTTCAACTTGTTTTTCTTCTCTCAAAGTCAGAACTGCGTTTACCTGGGGAATTTCTTTCCAGCACGGGTCAAACCCGCATTTTCTACAAGGTATCCTACTTAGGGCATCGGCATTTCGATGTTGGGTCCCAGGCCTATGCTTTATTGTCATATCATATGAAGTCAGAACTTCCAGCCAACGGGCTAACTGTCCCTCTGCATTCTTAAAATTCATCAACCATTGGAGTGAGCTATGGTCCGTTCGGACGGTGAACTTCCTTCCATACAAAAAGTGGCGAAAGTGTTTTACAAAATGTACTACTGCCAATAGTTCTTTTCGTGTAACGCAATACTTGCGCTCAGTCTTTGACAAAGTCCTGCTACCATATGCTATCACTACTTCTCTTCCATTCACTTCTTGGCTCAGCACCGCACCTATGGCGAATTGACTGGCGTCAGTATCTAGGATGAACGGTTTTGAGAAATCTGGATGTGAGAGGATCGGTGCTCTTTGTAATTTTGCTTTCAAAAGTTCAAATGCTTGCTGGCATTCTACTGTCCATAGGTACTCTCGCCCTTTTTCAGTAAGTCGATGCAAACACTTTGCAGTGCATGCAAAATTCTCTATGAATCTTCTATAGTAGCCGCATAGACCAAGAAATGATCTAAGCTCTGAAACATCTTTTGGCTCTGTCCATTCCTTTATAACTTTGATTTTCTCTGGGTCCGTGGCGACCCCTTCTTCACTCACAATATGGCCAAGGAAAGTAACTGAACTGGCAAAAAGGGTACATTTCTTTGGCTTCAGTTTAAGTCCAGCACTCTGAAGTCTATCAAAAACTTGTTCCAGATTTTTGAGCATTTCTTCAAACGTCTTTCCTACGACTATCACGTCGTCTAAGTACACCAGGCAGATATTCCATTGAAGGCCTATCATTACTTTTTCCATTAGGCGCTCAAACGTTGCAGGTGCACAGGCCAGTCCAAATGGCATTTTTCGAAACTGGAACAGTCCTTTTCTTGTCGCGAAAGCAGTTTTTGGTCGGTCCTCTTCTTCTACCTCGACTTGCCAATAACCAGAGCAAAGGTCTAGGGTAGAGAACCACTTGTTTCCTGCTAGTTGTTCGAGTGAATCGTCTATTCTCGGCAACGGGTAGGCATCTTTTACGGTCAAGTCGTTGAGACGGCGGTAGTCAACACAAAATCGGGTTGACCCGTCTTTCTTCCGAACAAGTACTACTCCTGAGGACCATGGCCCATCCGCTGGTTCGACTACTCCCTTCGCTAACATGTCGTCAACTTGTTTATCAATTTCTTCTCGCATGGCAATTGGAGTCCTGCGTGGTGGTTGTTTGACTGGGCGGTTTGTGCCAGTATTTATCTTATGACGAACTATGTCCGTGCATCCAAGATCTTCATTTGCCGTAACAAATAAGCTTTTATATCTCTGTAATAGGTTGGCAACCTGACGCCTCTGGTCGGCAGTTAAATGTTCGTTAGCCCTGTCACTCAGTTTTTGTAGTTCACCATCAAGGACTGTGTTCTCTTGAGGTTTATTTTCTGTCGATCCTGCTATAATTTCCTGTACTGGGCTGAACTCTCCAACAATGGTCCCTGCTTTCACCACTCTCACTTGATCTGACACGTTCAAGAGCCTTACTGGTACTTCCTCCTTTGCTTCTACTAGGATTCTGGCTAAAAGAGCATTGTCCTTCGTAAGGAAATTCTCACATGGCTCTATGATTCCCGCTCCCATGGGCTTGGTTTCATCGTCTGCTTTTAGAAACTTTCCTTGTCCCATCACTTCAGTTCCAGGTGGAATACTTATATCTCTGAGCACTGCTATTCTAAAGCAGCCGAGTCTACCGCTGTATTTTAAAGGATAAAATCTACCCTGACATTGTAGTTTGTCATTTGACAAGTCTAAACAACATTTATTCTGCTTCATAAAATCTAATCCCATTATACCGTCTACTGACAGATCTGCAACCAATGCTTCTACACTGAAGGTCTCGTTTCCTAGCTTGAGCAAGAACATGCCTTTTCCAGCAATGTTCAGCTTTGTTCCATTGGCTGATACAATAACTTGTGTGTTGGGCTTCAGTGCCGGCCGATACTTGAAAGGAATCCTGTAGAACACTCGATGTGATATGAGTGTGACCGTGGCACCTGTATCTACCAAGAACTTTGTCTGCATCTGGTTCATTTCAACATCTACGTAAACACCTGCCTCCATGCTGGATGTACTGGCTCCAATATTATGTCTACGTCTCTGCATACGCCTTTGTCTGCTGTTCATATGAAGCGGTCGTGCCGCACCGTCTGTGCCTTTTCCATTTGACCCTTTCTTAGGTGCACGACACTCTTTTGCGAAATGGCCATACTTTGAACAGTTGTAGCACTGTATGTTCTTCTTCCAGTCGGTCTTGTCTTGGTTCCTTTTGGGTCCATTTTCCTTAAATCTATCAATTTCTTTTTGTAAAGCATCAATCTTGGCAGAAAAGGATTCCATCATGGAGAGCACCTTTTGGTTAACTTCTTCAGCCTCTGCTTCTGCAGTGGTTGCTCTTGTGTGTCCTTTACCCGACTCGTATTTTCTCTCTGCCTTGTAGAAGGCCTCTAACTGAAGGGCTAAGCAAATTGTCTGGCTCAGATTCTCTGGCCTTGACTGCTTTATTCTGATCCGCATTTCTGAATCCACTAACGAATCTAGGAAGTGTTCTCTAGCCAGGGTTTCTCTCACTTCGTTTGGAGCATTTGGATACGCCTTATTCACCAATCGGCGTATAGCCTGGCCTAACTCTGGCAAGGTCTCACTGGCTCTCTGACGCCTTTCCTTTAACTGTACTCTGTAAAGCTCTGTTTGGTTTGGAGGAGAAAATCTCTCTTCTAACGCTTTAACTAGTGTGTCGAAGTCGACCCTTTTCTCCGGTGGTAAATCACTGAAAACACCTTGTGCTTGTCCTCTCAAAGCAGTGGCTAGATAGAGTCCCTTATCTAGTACGTCCCAGTTATTCACCATGGCGCATGCTTCAAAATGTGACTTGAAATCTCCCCATTCACTCGTGCCATCATAATTTGCAAGCCTGATTTCTCGTCGCTGCTTTTCAGTGCCGGTGGACCTCCTTCTATCCTTATCTGTATCCTTCTTCTGCTTTTGGGTATAAGTAGGATCTGTTCCGCTTTGGACAGCACTGGCTGTTGACAACCCAGTAGATTTTGGTCTGGCACCAATTCCTGATATCTGGTATGGCAGGTATGGTCCTTCCAGCCCTGGCGCTTCCATTGTAACGTTAGCGCTCTGGTTTCTATCTGGGGCAGGTGTCTGAACAGTAGACCTCTGCGTCTGGATACCTGAGTCACTGTCATTTCTTCCTGGCAATTTCGGCGTTGAATGTGTCAAACTGGTCTGTCCCATGCTTTCCTCCTGGACAAACTTCATCCTGTGGATCTCCTCTTCTAACAAGCTAATCTGCTCCTTGATGTCGTCAAAATTTGCCATAGCGATCTTCAAAAACAACCGAGGTATATCCCACCGCTGCCACCAAAAATTGTGTCACGGACCTGGGGTAGGTCGCGATGCACACTCTGGGTTCGTACCAAGTCAATTCTCTGGATATACCAAAGTATCGGTTGTAGGGGGTAGCGTACTTAACTATTAGCCTGACTTGGACAACGCAATACTCTTTAAGGGAAAGCTTTTGCTCTTTCCAGGGCCAAAGCTTCCCTCAAGAAAAGTCCTCCTATTTCAGGAGCACTGGTCCAAGCCTTTTCTATACTATATGAGCCTTGTCTCTACTAATTATCTTATAAAGACCACTGCTTGAGCCTTGTCCCTATTTACTTCAACTAAAGGCCACTGCTTCAGCCTTGTCCTACTAATGATTCCTGTTTCAGGAACTCTTACTCTAATTCTTATTCAGAATACTATATACCTTTGCTTTGTAAGCTTTGACCAAGGCTTGTCTTCAGTAAATATCTTTTTCAAGACTAACTCTTAGACTGTATGTCACAGAACTAACAACTCCCAAACTGAGCAATTTCTCACAATGCATCCGCTTTTATACCCCAGTTTGGACTATACCATTTCAACCTGTTTTACCCTGGATGATTCCAAAAGTCTACATCTTTTGTGCGTTTACTTAAGTGACAGTTTTCAAGCTTCTAAATGATCAAACTTTAAAAATAGACTCTACCTATATGAGTTCTAAAAATAACTAAGGGGATTTCTTGAAAACGAAAGTACAATTTATATCTTTGCAAATATGGAATAAACGTCTTCCCTAACAATATCCTAATAAAGGCCTAGCTAGAACAATTTATTCCTGACAATATTACTTAATAAAACCTTTAAAAACCCAAGGCCGTAAATTACATAGAGGCAGAGGAGGCAGCTGCCTCCTCAGTTTTCAAAAAAAAAAAATTTAAAAAATTTAAAATAAATTAAACACTATAAAAAAGGAAAATGGAAGATGCTTTCATGTCTTTACTTAATGAATGAATCAATCTTTCATTAAAATCGGGTTGATTGATCTATTCTTATTAATAGATAAAATTGAAAAAGCTTTCATACCTAAATATAAGGTCTCATATAAAAGCAGAACGCTGTAGATGATTGTTGGTGAAAATGTTAGTTAAAACGTTAAGGAGGTTTTACCGTGAAACTCTTCATAAGTGATATAAGATTTTGGGCTCTGTCTTTTTTCCCCTAGTTAATAATTCTGGTCAAATTGGTAATTTCTCTCCCAGTCTACCAGCATGACCTCCCTCTCAAATTAATATATTTTAAGTGTTAAAGTGGCGACTGAAGGATTCTTTTCTATATCTTCTTACGAATATCGTTGTTTCGGATACTGTAAATAAACTGTCAGATTGTCACTGACGGACTCCTTTGTTATTAAATACGAAAGAATAGTCTATTTCTTTTACTGACTGTTGGTAGATTCAGTTTCTGTTTTATTCTGATGTCATGACGTGTCTGCAAATATTTGCTATGTTGTTGTCGGTCTCATTATTAAGATGGTCGATTTTAAATCACAACAGGTCTTCTTTCATGTTTGTCAGTCTATTCATTTCAAATGTTTAAAAGGGCAATGAAAAACTGTCCATAGTCCAATATGTAAACAAGCTCTAGATGAATGACCTTATAGCACCACCGGATGGTGGGTCTTGCTTTGAACAGCTTAGTTTCTAGTTTCCTTCTCGTTTGTATGTTTAGAATAATAAAAGCTCGATGTTAATGATTTTTGCAATTAAAACTTAGGAAAAGTGTATAAAGTGGATAGCATTCAGCGCCTTTTCGTCTATCTATTTTTATAACTACTATCTAAATTAATATTGAAAATGGTATCAGGATTTGCAAGAAAACTGAATTTGGTTTATTGAAAAGTCTATAGCTTCTGGGGGCCTAGGCGGCCCCCAGACCCCCGCCTTATGGTATTGCCTCCTCTTTCATCGGAGGCAATTTACGGCCTTGAAAACCTAAGAACAATACGTACTTTAACCTTTCCTATCTGACCTATCTGTTATGCAAAATGGGGATCTAAGCAAAGGGGAGTGAAACAATGTAAAATGCAGAGTCATCACAGTACTATTGGGAGTCCCTCTGAGTCTTGATTAATTATCTTTGTTGGGATCTTTTCTGATTTGATAATAATGCTGCGTTGTGGACAATATATAACAAATTCATATCTATTTTTCACAAAAATGATAAAAAGTCGATTAAGTATGTACAATAGAAGATGATGGCCCTATATACTGCTTCTTTTATAGTCAATGGCGTGTACGTTAAGCCCATCCTTGATATTTGGGAAGAAAAGAGAAGTCGAAACAGATGATCCATCCGATGCTTCTTTGGTCCAAAATGAATTGTGGCGGTCAGTCCCAGGACAGCGAGATCTGTGCAAAAAATGCTGTTCATCTGACTTATGTAATACTGGATCTTTATGTGGAACTGCTAGTAAGGTTAACTTACTTTTATTTGAGTTTGCTAACTGATTGTTTTATTTTACTCTGTCGATAACTCGCTTTCTACAAAGTCATGTAACTGGTTATATAATTTTAAATCTTCTGAATATTGGTAAGAAAAGACGAAGTCAGTGGAATGATTGATAACATTTAGATGTTCATATTTAGATGTATATTTAGGAATATGAGTATCCTATCATTATTTTTGTAGTTTTCACACATCCCGGACAAACTGTTTGTTATTCTTGTCAAACAATGCTTAGTCCTGAACAGTGTAACCAAATAGAGTTATGTGGCAGTGACTACGTAAGTGATATATGTTAATCGTATGAAACAGAATGTAATGAAAATGTCATGAGCTTTCATCTAGTATACACATAGTATAACTTTACAATATTGGAGCTGTGAACAAAGTCCCCTTTCTAGACATTAAAGAAATCTCGTGAGTTGTTTCTATCAAATCATTACCCTTCGATTACTAAGTACTTGTTGATTGAAAATTAAAATAGCCATTCAATCAATGTCAATGAAGAACATTGCTAGATCCAAAATATATAGCGCTGTTCACTAATAACTATTACACACATTGACTTAATTGTTATTTCAATGAAAAAAATTTCATCAATTAAAGAAAACCATAAATGGCCATAAGGACACACATGAACATTCTAATTGTGTACATGTAAGCCTTATGTACAAAAAGTTTGAATATGTATATTTCAGAGTATCTTGCTTTTATTTCTAGTCTTCATTAACGTTTTCTTCTTCATTATGTCATTTTCCAGAGAAACAAACAAAAACCTAAAAAGATGCATTTACAGTTTATTCATATACATTGTTCACCTTTGAGTCGTTGGATAGATCATTGGTTAAGGTTTTTCGATTGAATAAAATATATATTATCTTTTTATGTGTGTTAAGGTATGCTTAGTCCAGGAGCATACGATAGGACTTAGTCCCACGAAAGTTTGGTCATCGAGTTGTCAGCGCAAAGAAACGGTATGTTTTAAAGTATTTCCTAAAACTATATTTAAGTGAGAGTAAAAAACTATAACAAAAAAAAATAAAATAGGAAAATAGTTGAAAGATTAGATAATAACAAAACGTGGAAATAAGTGTTCATGGCTAAACATCAATAATATATAACCACAACCAGCCTTCAACGTGTTCCAGAGGTAAATAAAGTGCAAATGTTTCGAAACTATCACAGAATTACCTAAAGAACGACTTCTTCTTCTCTCCACATTGGAAATCTCTAACAGACAAGAGCATTCATCGTAGTATTAGCTCTAGTATGGCCTCATTCTCATGCAATACCCTTACATTTTCAGTGTCACCATCTACAGACCCAGGCTGGGCACCAATCGACGTGTCGCATTAGTTGTTGTAACACAGACCTTTGTAACAATAGGTGCGGAAATGGTATGTTTCAAGATAGTATAATCGTCGTTGCAGACGACAACTGAATGGTCTTGGTTGAAGTTGTCGGCTATTCAGTTTAAATTGCAGAAAGTTCCAAGTTGACCAATGGTATTGACATTTTTAAATAAGATTCAGTATTATCGGCTTTTTTCTTCAAAGTTATATTAATGAATCAATGGTTGCCCTAGTAATGATATGATTGTTATTTGCCCTCTTTTAGCTCACCTTACCCGAAGGGTCATGTGAGCAATTGCGAATATTATTAAAAAAAAAGGTTCTCTGAAACCACTGATGGGATTGCTTTGAAACTTTGCACAATTTATCTCACCAAGATTGCACAAATGCCAACCAAACAACATGGCCACCGTTCAGGGGTCAAACCACACTTTTTGGCTTATAAATCAAAAAGTATAAGAGATAGATATATATAGTATCTTAATGTGCAGTTTTTTCTCATTTAGCTTCAACAGCTTTACTATAGTCTCCATTGGGTCGAAGTTGTCGGATGACCCCCTATGATTTTATGGCCCTTTTAGTAAAAAATAGTGCTTTTTCACGTCTTTGAGCTTAAGAATTTAAACTATTAAAGATAGGTAAAATATGTTGATTGCTAAATCCATTTACTCATTGAGCTCTACATAGTTTAATACTTTCTGATGATCCCGTACAGGAGTTTTTCCACTCAAACGCCCCAAAATATGCAGCTACTAGTACTCATTAATGATTTTTATTATAGCAGTCAGTTATTGAATTCGGAATTTGCTTAATGCAAGAATTATTGTTACATATAAATCATTTTTGACACATTGGAAGTTTCAAATTGCAATTATTTGCTGCATTGTTTTTGTTTTGAATTAAATGAACCTTTTGCAATTGATAATACAATTAGAAAATATTTCAATAACCAGAAAAATAATAGACATACCTCTCATGGAATGACATTATTTTTTTTTTTACATTTTATTTTAATTTAGCTCCAATAAACTGTAAGTATTGTAAAATAAGGTTGATGTAATATTTTACCGGAATTATTTCTTTTCATAAGGGATGGGAAGAAAATGCAATAATTTGATGTTTAAACGCTGCAGTATGAAGACAAAAATATGGATCTAAAGTCCAAAGACATGTACGATTCAGGAAAAAAATATTTTAGCAAAGGAAAAAAAAAAGTGCATTCTATGAACTTTTAACTGCTACTAGTAAAATGATTGTACTAGAGAATTCTCGATAACTTACGAACGAAAGAAAACGAACGAAACTTTACCTATCTATACGAAAGAGACAAAAGGATCCTTTA
Source organism: Arcuatula senhousia (assembly GCA_963971305.1). NCBI lineage: Eukaryota > Metazoa > Mollusca > Bivalvia > Mytilida > Mytilidae > Arcuatula > Arcuatula senhousia. Next base: position 14,252,401 of record OZ020306.1, read on the forward strand.
TTACGAATGTTTTGACGAAAGATTAAACGTAACTACTCGGAGAACAATTCACAGCCGAAGGTTTACATATTAATCTTTTGTCATTTAAATGATGTTTTATATTAGCGATCGCTTGAATTTGAAGTATATATAATCTTTTACATATAAAGAATTACACTAATTGTATAAGGGAGCTTCTTTACTTGGCGCTTAATTTTCAGACGGCGAATCCATTACGTTCAATGACATCCCGTTAAAACCCTCGCGAGTTCGGGAACAATATAGAGGGTTTTCTTTTCGAAATGAACACGCGGATCCAGAAACATTTCAAAGCGGGGGGTTCGCCTTTTTATAGTATAATGAGAATGAAAGGTGGTTCCATGCCAATTTTGCTGAAATTTTCACGAAAGTTACACAATTTGCCGAGGAAAAAGCTGGTTCAAACCCCAGAACTCCCCATGTGAGCAATTTGGCACCGGTTGTAAATAATTGCTTCCAATTACCAAGATACGCCTTTGCCATTAGCAGGAAGTGCTTCCTTTTCGGTATATTCGAGTTCACTCTAAAGGCGACGACGATGTGCTTCAACAAGCAGAAATTGCTTAAACTACAAAGCACAGGAGATTCCCATAGTCATTTTTACGGGAATCAGTGTTGCTGATACAGTTTAAATTTTAGTCTGTTACTTCGTAGTGCCATTGACTTGAGTGTTTCCTGGTTTTAATTGACTTATTTCATACTCTGAGAATGTCCGTTTTACATTTTGTAATAACTTTCTGTAGAAAACGTAACAACTTTACCTTAAATAGTGTGGGTGCTTTCATTAAACAAAGAAAACACAAAAATATCAATAAGAAAATTATACATTAAATCACGCTTGCAAGAATTTTCAAACACGATTTTTTACATGGCATTTTCATTTTTATTCAAATACTGCTGTAAAAGATTGCTCCTATCAAAATACATACACATCTTCACCAAAATCTACTTTTCAGCGTAAAAGGAACGAGGGTGTCAATTTATGGTCAATATATGGATAGACGTATTAACTGATGTTTTCCGGTTTTCATGACACCTTAATTATGTATATAATCGTACATTTTCTCACCTAAGGTATGAACAAATGTTCAAAAATACCATTGAATGTTGCAGGGTTTAATTTATCTTTTCTCTATATTATATACTCATATAAAAATCTTTATTGTGATTCGCTTAGAGGTTTTCACGTGACATGTAAGGGTCAACCGGTGATCGTTGTGTCGCATGGTAAGGTCACCCTCTCGTAAGAATTTGCACGTGGCCCCACGATTTTTCTTCAATATTGTATGGGCTGTATTTTTCCCATGGAAAAAGTTAAAATGCCCGAAATATGTTTAAAATTTGAAATTAAATTGTTTCATTTAAATTAATATTCGATATAATATAACAATTATCACCCTAGATGATATGTTTCCCCTCGAAAAGTAAGGTCACCCTCGGGGCAAGCCCTCGGGTGACCTTACTTTCTCGGGGAAAGAAACCACCGGGTCACACACCAACTAGGGTGATAATTGTATTATATTATACAACCCACCTGAAAAGTGGGCGGAAAATTGTGAAAGGGATGTCCTTTGGCCCTTCCATCCGTCTTTTGTCCACCCTTCTGTTACATTAAAGGGTATCCATCTATAATCCACATCTCTTCCTAAACCCAGCAATAATCAAACAATCTTTGTGACAGACCGTAGATGGGTATCTCCTATTTTAAAATTTTGATCCGATTGATTTTGGGGTTATCCATAGCAATAAGCAAAAGATAGACTTGGTCATTAGAGGTTAGGTGCATTCATTTCTTATCTGCAACCCCTTCTTAACTCCTCAATGGAGTTTCATGAAACGTTTAGACAATCTGTGTGAACACCTCCAATTTAAAAAAAATGATCTAGTAGATTTTGATCTTTGGGGGTGGGTGGGTTGATTTATTTTTGAAAAGCCATCTGCTCATTGTTTTTCTAGTTTAACTTTAGAAATTAAAATGAAAATATTTTTTATAATAATTAAGGGCATAGGAATCTAAAACTTTCAACAAGACAGTGTATTAAGAATTTAAAATAATAAATTCTCCCTGACAAATTACTTACGTTTTAAATCAACCTTTCGTTGGGTTAGGTAAAGTTACGTTCGTTCGTCAGTTATCGAGAATTCTCTACTTAAACATAAAATGGACACTTAGCCATTGTACCACCAGCTCTGTACCTGTGGAATAACGGGAATAAGGGATAAGTAACCAACTTGACGTCCAAGTTATTTTAGTCCCATCTTTTTGTCAAAGCATTGTTGGAATAACAGTTCATTTGTTTTTTCACTAGATTGCACCCCAGGTTTATGTGAGCATGGTACATGTCAAAGTACGAGCAATGGATTCCAGTGCAACTGTTACTCGGGTTTTACGGGTACCAGATGCGAACAACGTAGGTATTAGTTTAACTCTACAAAAGTACACAAAATATTATGTTTTACTGTGACCAGACGGTCAGCAAGCGTTCCTGCTTAATGACTGACTATTTATCTTGAAGGTAGGCCTTTGTTTTTTCCTAAATACTTAGAATTTGCTCTTAGGCGAAAGAAAAATTGGCAGTAGAGGTTTAGAAAAAGATATTCCTAAAACAGATTTCTGCTATATAAGATAATGCTAATAATAAAAACAAATCTGTGTGACGCCTTTTAAAAAAATTCTGACCGGAACATAAAACCAAAGTCCCATTTCAGAGCTTTTGGCCTTATTGTCTTAAAGTAGCAAATTGCTAACACAGTTTTTATGTCGCTCCTCGATTGTTGTCATCAAGAAATTTTAAGGAAGTCAGATTCCCTCTGATTAACACAGATGATGGTTGAACATTGCGAGTAAGTACCTTACTCTGCCGGACTTGACCAAAACTAATTGATCGTTGTCAACGTGACGCGGGATCTACAATAGCAAGAAGGAACAGCTTACCTTTCCGGCACACCTGAATCTACTTTCGTTTAAGCTTGAATTAACATTACTGATAGCGATTCATTTGTAATATGCACATGCGTTTGGGTCCAGGATTTTGTTTTATTATAAATAACATGTATGTATGAATTTTCATCTCGTCTATATACTATTTCCAATAGTAATATAGCGAGTGTCAGTTTTTTATATACAAACAATAAATAAATTTAAAATCTTGGACCCGAACGCCTGTGGTAATATGAGGTGTTGTGTATGTTTGGCGGTTTTTGTTATGTCTTCCGGGAACAGAAATTTCACTAAATTCCACTCAGCAACAAATGCTTTTCCGTTATATTGATGATGTCCTTCGTCTTTACAATTCTCGATTTGGTGACTTTCTCCATCTCATATATCCTCAGGAACTTGAGATAAAATACACAATGGATTCTAGGAAGTCTGCTTCATATTTAGATCTACAAATTGACTCTCAAGGACAACTTAATTTCAACAAAGCTCTATGACAAACGTGGTGACTTCAACTTTCCAATTCTTGTGCAGCAACATTCCGTCCGCTCCAGTTTATGGAGGAAGCAGAGGTGCTTCCATGTTTTACATGTTGTCTGTTTTTGTCCCGTTCCTGTTGGTGTTTACTGGTTTTGTCTCTGCCCTTTCGGGCGGACTTTTGATATTCGGATACCCCATTGGTACCTCTGCTTCTTTCAATATAACGGAACGTGAGGTTGAAAGAGAGAGCCAGTCTACGGTCTTTTTTGTCTAGAAGAGATTGCAAGAAGTCTGCTTCATATGAGTGAAGAAAAAATCAGCAAGCAAAGGTGCACAATTAGTGCCCATTGGAATCCCTATTGTTTGCTGAAAAACACGTCCACCAAACTGAACAAATATGTTGTCAATAAGAAAGTTGAGCATGTCGATTATTTGGAGTTTAGGTATCATAATTGATTCTGCACTCATATGCAGAATTTTGCTTCGGACTTTTGACAATAGAATGTCCCATTGGTGTCTCTTTGCTTCTTTACTACATCTGGTTTTTCTCTCTACGCTATTCAATTTTGAGCATCTATTCATTTTTATGTCATTCATCCTTTAATTGGAATTTATAACTTGATTATCATTTTTACAGCACCAGTAAATCGTGAGTATGAAATAAAATTGGATACATGTAGCAGTAACTAGATATAAGAACTCTAGAAGAACAAACTTGTTATTCATTATCTTACTAAAAGGTCGTTCTTATTTGATTGTTAAAATCTCTCTTATCAACATTTTTAGTGTCAAATCCCAAAACTGCTTACCGTTTGTCCGACAGAGTTTCTCTTCGACATGATGAGTTTGTTGCAATGCGCTGCTGTTTGAAAATGAATCATGCAGTATGAGTGTTTTGTTCACAGGCACTTGGTATATGACCCCCCTCTTTATTCTCTAAACCCTTAACAAAATAAAATTTCGTTAAAAACGATTTAATTAGTCTTTTTTGTCATTTCTAAACATATTATGTCAAAATATTGCTGTTTATCTTTCAAAATTTTTCACTTTTTATCCACTGTATTATTTATAAGCACCACAGCGATCAAGTATGTCGGTTCTGTATGGTGATACAACTCTTAATCATTCATTGTTTTGACGTGGGGTGTCGGATTTAGAACTGATGTATTTGATTCTTTTACATCAATCGATAAATGTTTCTTAGCTAGTTGTCAGTAACTTCGAGTGTTCTCAAGAGTGTTCCTCCTTGTCTTGTTGTTTTCGTACAGTATTTTGTCTTAGGTTCTCTCTTGTTGAATTGAACTTTTGTCGATTGAGTTTTACAGTGTGTTTTATATGTAGCTTTGTGCAAGCTTATCAATAGGGGGAAGGTTGGATCCAAAAAACTAGTTTAACCCCGCCACATTTTATATGTGCCTGTCCTAAGCCAGGAAACTTTGCCAAAGCCTTTGTTTGTCCTTGTCATTCTATGTTAACTGTTTTATGTCAAGAATTGAGTCTTTCGTTGATGATTTAGGGATTGGTTTTGATACTTTTGTATTGTATTATAAGTCTTGGGCCAATGCAAGACGGTAAGCAGTGACCCATGGTCATGTTGAAGACTGCTTGCTGTTTTCCGTTGTGATTTTTTGAATTGCTGTTTGTTTATGTTTGTTGTGTCGCGTACACTTATTCCACATCTCAATATCGTATATATTTAAAATCCATATATGAAATCCATGCTCCAAGTGCCTGTGGTTTTGTATCAACAGATTTTATCTCTGATTCTTCATATATGACATTCCAATGCTTCTTTTGCTTCTTGAAATAGTGTTTATCTGTAAATCTGTAGCTTTTCTAAGTGTTGTTCATTTACTTTTCTGTACTAAAGTTTCTTTCACTAGATTGCACCTCAGGTTTATGTGTTCATGGTACATGTCAAAGTACGAGCAATGGATTCAAGTGCAACTGTTACTCGGGTTATATGGGTACCAGATGCGATCAATGTAGGTATACTTAGTATATATTTTTACAGAAAATTTTTTCTTACAAAATATTTAATTCTGAAGATTGTGCTTATAGTTATCGTTACTCGTGAAACTTTTAAGAGTTTTTTACTTTTCTCATGAAACCAAGTCTTTCAGGGGTGTTTTATGGAAATTTTTAGCTGCACTTTTGTAAAAGACAGAAAAATATTTGGTTTTATTCTTATGAATAGAAAATAATGAGACGTGGATTAGGTGTCCGCGACACAGTCCTTATAAACAAGCGGGAATTTAAACACCACAAAAAAAACAGCCAGAAGCCTTCAGCAAGGCCAGTAGGCGCTGCTCGCTGTTTTGTGATTGGACCAAGGTTAAAAACTTAAATCTTGGAATGAGAGAACATTTTGTTTGAAAGTGACTTTACTCCTCTTTATATGCTGCATTTCTTTTGTCTTTACATAACAGAGATTGTCCTAAAACAAAATAAATCGGTCCTACTTATCAACATGGTTAAATCATCACATTTTTTTTTTTTATTTCAAATAAAAGTGTTTTTATTCAATAATTCATTTAAAAAGATTTTAAGCATTGAACGCTTCACTATCGCTCAAATAAAATATTATAACAACTTTACAGATTTTTATCCCTTCCTCCTATGACAAGACAAGATTCAATGTATGGAAGGTGCGTTGTGTAAAAACGATTGAGAAGTACATACGTCATAGTTGACTTGTGCAACCTCGAAAACCGTCTGCATATTTTTTGGCTTTTTCCATAAAAAATACTTGTAAGCAGTCATTCCTTTGAATTTAATTGGCACTTTTTTTTACTATACTTTATATTGTCCTATGAAATGACATTCGTTTTTAACTAAAATCAATGGCCGTCAAGTAAGAATAAAAAAGTCGAACGTTTTGTTCATTTTTTGAAATAAAGTAGCCGCTGCATGAAAATGGGCCAACAAACAAAATAAAACATGTATTTATTGTATACTTTAAACAATTTCCTCAATAAACATATAATAAAATAGATGAAATAAAGGTATTAAGCAATGCTACACTGAAATCTATCTTTCAAAGCAAGTAAAATATTTCATGTTATAGTTGTGAAGTACAACTTTTTTGAGAGTGCACTAGTTGAATAGTACACAAGCACATGTTGAATAGTACATAAGCTAAAGTTTATCAGTGCAACAGTGTACTTTGTTTATACACATTTGAACACGAAAAATACTAAATTTAAATAAAAATCGGCAATCACCTTAAACAAAAAATTTACTTAAGGATGTATTCTTTAAAAGGGTCATATCCATACTCAATATTTCCCGACCCGACAATACAGAGCGCTGCGAGAACTTTGCATACAACGCGATTGAAAACAGATATTTTGCGAGAGCGCCTCTGATAAGTTATGAATAAAGGAAACGCGTGTCAGGCGTAGCAAGGTCACTTACCTTGTTTTCCCAGTATCAGGGTTCAAAGTGTGCCTAATTTATACAAGAACGGTCAAAATTTTTGCATAAAATATGTTCTCAAGAAAATTCTATCAATATGACCTTTTTTCAACATGTTCTGAATTAAAACTATAAAAAGTGGGTCACTTGCTTAAAATTTTGCCAACATTATAATCCTTTGAAATTTTTGCCAGTTTTTGGAATTATTTCCCTTGAAAAATAAAAGAATGTATTTTCATGTATATACGTTTGATTGAAGAGTTTGATAATAATTCAAAAGTATTCCTAAACTTTTAATATAAAAAAACTGTTAAGCCTAAATTTTATTCATATTTAATGACATTTGCACATGTTGTTGCACTTTTTGCTTTTTGCGGTCACATGACCAGTGTCATACTCCATCTTAAAATGTATGAATTCGAAATTTTGTTGAAAATGACAACGATTTTAGATAAAAAAAAGATAAAGAAAGAATGTGTCCATGGGACCGTTGCCCCCGTTGGCCCCAAATAAAAAGTTGAAAGTCCTACAGATCTGAGAGTCGCTTATGGCTTAGGATGCATTGTTTGTCATACTGAAACTTCCTACGAAGTACCAACTCATTTCCATTAACGGTTTCTTAGAAACGCTTTGCGGAATTATACATATACGTACGGACGCACGAGCATAAATAAAACCTAGTGCTCCCGACATGGCGTCGCGGGTGGCATAAAATAACAATTTTCGCATTTTTGGGACCATATTTTACAAATACATGTAACTTGAAAACCGTATGTATCGCTACAAAATTTTGTCTTGCAGTTTGCGAGCGTGAAAATTGTAGCGGCACAATTGAGCCTCCTCTTATCGAACTATACAAGAAGACAAGAGACACCAATCGGGCAGTCCGAAGCCAAAAGTCAAGAACAGCGAAGGCAAATCGGCCATTACATAAAAAAACAAGCACGAAGAAACAAGAGAGGACTTTAAAGTTATAAAGAACTTTTACAGCGAGCATAAGATATTCCTCTCACCATATTAAAAAAAGACATCTTTTTGCCCATTCCGAAGGACTGGGTATCGTTCCTCGAAACCACTCTCACAACTGGTGTTGAGAAGAGAGTCGGAAAATTGGTTCATGAAATTTCACCTCAGACGAGGATGGAACCACGAGACTCAGTGTTAGTAGCCCGACACGTTAACAACTTTACCGCCGACTCCCTTTTATTTGATCAATGATCAAACCATATGGTCCAAACATGAAAAGGCTAATGATTTATGGACAGTTTTTTGTTGTTGTTGAAAATTGACTATTTCATTTCGATTTCATCTGGAAATATTATTAATAAAACAAAAAGTCGCATTTGCAGATGTAAAAATGGGTAACTCAGAAAGATCAAAGACGAATCTAGCAAACATAATCGGATAACAGAAAACAAAACACACTTACAAAACTGAACCGTGAGAAATTGAAAATCCAACAATGTGACTTACGTAAAGCAAAAAAAATATCTACCTATTGGTACTTTCAACTCTTCGTTGTACTTCTCAACTAAAGCAGTTGTACATCTCAACTGTCGCATTTGCACATCTCAACTTTCGCCAATCGTTAAACGATGTACAATTCAACTTGTGCGGTTGTACTAAAAAACTTTCGCATATGTACTTCACGACTTGTGTTTTATCATTAAAGTGCACTATAAAACGACTCTCTACCCTTCAATATATTGTTATTTAGGTAGCTTATCTTTAGGATAAAAAATAATATTTTAAATACTAATGATGTTTTATATACGTGATTTTCGGAATATTTATGTATAAAAGTATTTAATTTGTATTTTTAAGAACTAAATTAAAGTCAATTTTAAGTCATTAGTAACATAAATGCCTTAATAATAGTTTCCAGTCAAAAAACTTTACTATTAGGCATATTTCTGGCATTTTAGATGTAAATTCCCAATTTCGGGTGTCTTTTTCGTCTGATTTACCCACAAGCCACCATAAAAGCACTAATCAATTACTCAATCGTTTTTACGCAGCGCACCTTCTATACATTGAGATTGGTTAGTGTTCTTTGTATTTTATTGTCTGAAAAAAGTTGTCGATTACTTTTCAGTCTCGTTCGTGCTCGGTGTCCTTTCGGACTTTTGACATTCGAATGCTTCATTGGTACATCTCTGCCTCTGCAATGTGAAAGGAATATTCCAAATATCGTTAAACCTACAGTGTGTCTGGTTTGATGAATACTTTGTTTTATGAATACATTTTACATTTTAGCTACAGTTGTGCGACCAAAAGTGTGTGAACCCGACTGGATCCTCTTTGGTGGACATTGTTACTATTTTAGTTCAACTGCATTAAATTGGGATGGTGCACAGGTTAAATCCCGTTTATTTGTACTATAATTTAAGTCGTGGAATAGTGGAGCTTTCTGGAATTTATAGCTAAGTTGCATTGCCGAGTGTATGTAACCGTTGAAGGATAGAAATTAAAAATTTTCGGATAATTTTTCGATTTAGGCACCGACCATTTGATTTTCGGGGGGGGGGGGGGGCTGGGATTTAAAAAAATATATGCTGGCTCTGATTCTTTGCCAAAAAAAATAGTCTGGCCCTCATTCTGCGCATTAGAAAAAAATTCTAGCATTGAGTGTATGGAAAAAAAATAAGCTGGCCCGCGCAGCGGTCGAAAAATTAATTCCCGGCTCGGGTGAAAATCCCAGCCCCCCCCCCCGAAAATCAAATGGTCGGTGCCTTACATGTATATGTATATATATATTATACTTGATCATGAATATTTGCTCTTTTTAAAATAGAATGTTATTGAAAGAGCGTGCCATTGAAATTAAAAGAAAGAAGCTCTTGGTTTTCTATTGTGATTTTTAGCTCACCTGGCCAAATGCCATGTGAGCTTATGCCATCACTAGCGTCCGTCGTCGTCCGTTAACAATTTTAAAACTTTTCCTCTCTGAAACCATTGCACCAATTTAACTGAAACTTTGCAGGAATGATAAATGACATGTTTGCAACAAACGATCCTCATTTTTAAATGATTCGATAAAAAGCATCACCGCTGTTTCACCAGTAAAAATAGAACATAGGGTAAAATCACTCAAAATGGCATATAACTCAAATACTATAACAGATAGAAAAATCCAAAGGATTCTAGGGCCTTCAGCATCAAAAGCTCTACAAAAGTCTTCATTAGGTTGAAGTCGTCAGATGACCTAGTTCTCAATGGGGTTATGACCCTTTAAAGGCCAAAAGTAGCGTTTTTCCTGTTTTTTTTCCCCTGTCTATGATAAAATGAAAACTATTGCAGATAGAGAAAAGCTATTGCTTGCTGAAACCTTCAGCTCATTAAGCTCTATAAAGTCTTCATTGGGTCGAAGGTGTCACATGACCCCTTGTATGGGTTATGACACTTTAAAGGCCAAAAATAGCATTTTTCCTGTTTTTGTCCTATAGAATGAAAAATATTGCCTACAGAGAAAAGCTTTAACCTGCTTAATCCGTCATCTAATTTTAAGCGCTAAAAAATTCTCTATCAGATTAAAATTGTTATGATCCCATATAGAAGAGACTTAAATGGTCTCAAGGACCAGGTGAGCAATGTAGGCTCCTGTGAGCCTCTTGTTTGAATTGCCATCTTTATGTTGGTTGTGTCGCGTACACTTATTCCACATTTCTTTTAAAGGCCAAAAGTAGCGTTTTTCCTGTTTTTTCCTATAGAATGAAAACTATTGCAGATAGAGAAAAGCTATTGCTTGCTGAAACCTTCAGCTCATTAAGCTCTATAAAGTCTTCATTGGGTCGAAGGTGTCACATGGCCCCTTGTATTGGTTATGACACTTTAAAGGCCAAAAATAGCATTTTTCCTGTTTTTGTCCTATAGAATGAAAAATATTGCCTACAGAGAAAAGTTTTAACCTGCTTAATCCGTCATCGTATTTTAAGCACTAAAAAATTCTCTATCAGATTAAAATTGTTATGATCCCATATAGAAGAGACTTAAATGGCCTCAAGGACCAGGTGAGCAATGTAGGCTCCTGTGAGCCTCGTGTTTTAATTGCCATCTTTATGTTGGTTGTGTTGCGTACACTTATTCCACATTTCTTTATCGCTTATCATGTCAAACACATCGAGGTAGGCCTGCAAAGGTATTTTGTGGTTGTAATAATAAAAACAAGATGCATTTGTTTTTTTTTCTATGTAAATAAAGTATTAGCTTTTGTTTCTTTTAAAGAGTTGGTGTCTGCGACAGAGATCTTCACTAGCAATTGTCACCAGTTCTTACGAAAGTCACTTTCTGGCCACACATGCCGAAACCAATCACAAAACACATGGTTTGCAATTTTAATAAGATACCTTTAAAATTTTTTTTCGTTTTCTTTAACTTTCTTTATGAAATTGTATGCGTACAAAAAATATAGAGTTGTACAGATTGGATAATATTTTACCTAAACAATTAAGTCCAGTTCCATAACTGAAAGGCAAACTTCTTTATAGAAAATAAAAACAACGTTAACGTTACACAAAAGAAGAAAAAAAAAACATACTGTTATAGGAACAGAACAATAACATCCTTCCAAAGTTACAGACAAGATATATTTGGACACCATGTTATCTTGGTCAAACTTTCAGACGATTTTTAATTTTAGTCTTTCTTAAACTTTTAGCCTGCGCCGTTGGTCCCAAAATGTAAAACATATTTTTTTTCTTCAAATGCTCATTTTCTCTTAAAATTAAAACACATTTACCAACTTGTACCAATAGGTTGTTTATTAAAAAAGTTTTAGCATTTCATTTATGTGCTCTTTTGCTTTATTTTTTCCGCAGGCGACATACATCCTCCATTCTAGTAACGTTTTTGATTTATTTAAAGGCTTTTGGATTGGAGCTACGGATCGGAGGCATGAAGGCAGCTTTGTGTGGGGGAATGGACGTTCTATTACAGCGTACACTAGTAACTGGGGGCCTGGGGAGCCATCTGATAAGTACCACGATGAAGATTGCGTGGAGATCAAACAAAAGACCGGCTGGAAATGGAATGACGAAACATGTAACACTCAGCATTTGTTTATTTGTAAAACGTAAAAGATTGATCTTTTATAAAGATAGGTTGATAGCCTATAGTTCTTTAATGTTTTAATTATTTTTCAGGGGAGGATTTGACTCGAAATCAAATTTCCTTTATATACAATACAAAAACCTCTAGTGCCGAGACTTGAGTGGGCATGGACAACATATACAGTTTTTATAAGTACACTATCTGATCTAGATTTAGATATATATGAACAATATATTTTTAGTGTATTATAATAGATACAACGAGGAGCTCAACAGATATTTTAAACAGAAAAGAGAGATATGATTGGTTCGATGAAATGGTCAATCTTTTCTGCTAATGAATGGATCTTTCTGACATTACCAGGATTGTAAAACACGTCGTTCTCAGCCAGACATCGAGTTATAGCTTTGTCACATTCACAAAGATGTCTCTTACAATATAAAGCTGGGGAGTCCACTGAAATGAGTAAACAGGATAAGTAACGTGCTTCCACACTTTTACCAATTTTGAATGATAGCATTCCACATTACATTATTACTTACAAAATGTTATATTTCAATGTAAATAAATTTAATGTCTAGTTACCTCCAAACATTTGAATTGACGGAGTGACTCACAAAACACATTATAAAAATCTCGTACTAAAACACATAAGATATACACGTCTTCTAGAGGGTTTATCGGAAATCACATCTTTGGCCAATATAATGGTGTCAGTATGTAGAATTTGCAATTGTATATTGAGCTTCTGTACAGATTGTGCTTCACTGTTATAACTTTACTAAACTTTATTATGAAAAAGTGATCATATAATATCTTCATGCATGCTTCTTTGATTTGATTTAGCTTAAATCATTAAACTATAAAAAGCTTATAAGGATGATACACGTATACTTTATGATATTTCGAAAAAAAAGAAACAAGGAAAGATCAAGAAATTTATTTACTTACAGCATAAAATTTCTGCTTCAAAAAATGCCCAAGTATATTTAGGAGTAAAGATGTGACATCCGTTAAAACTCTGGTCTGCATAACATTCGTCGTGTTCTCTGCAGCATCTGAAATGGTATCGGTAAACATTAAACATTCTCTTATATTTTATGACTACAAACTTCGATAATTTTATATATGTAAAAAAAAATGCAAGATGCACTGAACTACTAGTATTTTGACGACCTAGCTCAGACTGCATCAAAATGCAAAAATAATGTTATGTAAATTAATAATGTGTATAACAATATCTTGACAAATCAGTGATTAACTAAAATATTTTTTTACTCTGAAGTCGACGTTTGCTGTCCTTAGACCCTATTCCTGATATAAATCCTATAAGCTCTCCATAAAATAATAATTTTTTACATCCGTTCAGATCGAAGGAAAACCGTCGCTTTTTTTGTGTGTTTTCTATTTCATGATGTACATACTCGTCAATGGGATCTAGAACAATGCCTCCACCGCCGTATCCACAATAATTCCCGTAACCATAGTAATCGACAGGATCACGCCCTGTGTATACGCCAACCATTTCGTGAAATTCAAACACGTTACGTTTGATTCTGCGGCATTCTGAAAAATAGTAATAAGGAACCGACCATTTAATCTGAAGGGGGTATTGGTTTTAGAAAAAAAAACAAAATAAAACAAACAAACAAAAACAAAAACAAAAACAAAAACAAAAAACAAAAAACCAAAAAAAAAAAAGAAAAGAAAAATAAACGACTACAAAAACAATTCTGAATCTTTGAGTACCTGAGATCACTCTTGTTACGACTTGAGTATTCAGATGTTTTTTATGTGTTTGCGTGGTGTGTTTCTCTGTGCTGTTCTTGTTTGTGTTTGTGGCTGCTTTTGTCTTCGCCCTGTCGAACTTTTGATATTCAAATGCATCATTGATACTTCTCTGCATGCTCCTTACACTATTGACCGGTACAATAATTTGACTTTAAACTATTAAATGTACAAAATCACGGGAACCATGCAATATTATATACAACAATGCAAAACTGATTAACTTGATCGAAGTCTACACCTTTTAGACCAATTAAACATTAATTATCATTAATTTTCATAGAAAACATTTTTTTTGTTTAGAATGATTTCCTTTCACAGTAATGTCTGTAACTCCTATGAAAAAGAAAGATTTCAAATGAACAAAGTCAATGATTCAATGAAGATCTTACCTACGTGTTTGGTGACCAGACACAAAACAGCCAGGGTAAGAATACAGAGTTTCACATCAACACTGATCATGTCTGCAAAGAACAATCAACTCCTACACTAAATTATAAAAATTGTTTAAGGAAGAAATTCCCAGATGTATTAAGAAGGAGTCTATCCAAAGCAATAGCAAGGTAACTGTAAATATTGGATATGATAAGAGAAGATTTCAAATTGAATTTTATCCTATCCTTTTGTACCATCTTTGCAGATAGAACATGTTTAAACTATATTCTCTAAAAAAAAAAGCATTTTCTCTTGAAACTAAAATATGTAGAATTTGAAAAAAAAAAAATTATGTTACAGTTAATGTGTGTGTTAGGAGTTTCATGAAAAAAACTGAAAATTCAGGGATTTTATGTAAGTACTAAAAGTCTTAGTAATTACATGAATTTACAGAAAATTCAGGATTTCATGAAAGTACTAAAAGATTTAGAAATTGCATGAAATTACGGAAAATGTTAGTAATTCATCAATTCCTAATTGCATATATTTACTGTAACATATATTTTATATTTCTAGTGAAATACCAATGAAGAGTAAGAAAATATGTCAATGTATTTTATGAATCAAAACAGAACATAAATACAATCTATACATTCAACTGCAATTGTTTTAAATTCAAAATTGATGACAAAAGGCCAAAAAAAATTTGCAATTTCGCCGCCCAAAAACCAGAAAATAATAAATAGACTACATTCTTATGCAAACCCTTATACTAATCTTTATTGCGTAGTTAGTAACGTTAAATAGTTTTAATTTTTATAGCGAATAAAATGTTTAATTACCCCAAGCTGAACAGGGACTCATCAAGATCCTTTAGAGTAACCATACTTAATCTTCCTATTGAATGTGTTACAATGGAAGTTGATCTCTCTGATCAGTTTAAACTCACATCTTTGGAGAAAAGGTTGTCTTGTTGTATGACGGAAAACAATTTCCTAGTATAAAAGATCTACCTGTTGAAAATTTCACATTGGCAAAATAGCTCAAAAATGGTATTTATACATGAAAAGAAAATGTGCAAAATAAATGCCAAAGAGTTGTTTCAAACATTAAATTAATTTAGTTGCAAAAACCAAAGATATGAGCATTTTTTCTCAGAGATAGGAGTTTTTCCTTCAGGTAAAATCATCTACCTATGAGTAGTTTTCATTTTCAATGAATTAAGGTGCGAATTAAACTGATCAAAAAGATTAGCTTCTTTTATCAAAAAATTGTATAGATAGATTAATCACCAGTACTTCAAAGTACCTTGATGAGTTCATGTTCAGCTACGGGAAATGAAACATTTAATTGGATATAACTACATATTCTAAAACATAATCATTCAAAAACATAACTATCCATCCAAAATTGATAAAAATTTACCTCTTAACCACAACAGCAAAAATCCGTGTCCAGAACCTGTACAAATTTTGATAATTCTTCCTTACAAGCAAAACAAGCATGGGTACGCATGTTCTCTAACGTAATTTTTGCCTGAAGCCAAGGTCAGTAAATCCACTAAATGTTTTCATTGTGTAACTAATATTGACATGCCTTTCATGTTTTTTAATGCATATCCCACCAAAATAAATAAATTAATAAAAAGATTAAAAAAATGCCCAATAAAGAATTTGTCGTGTTTTAATTCACCAATTAAAGGTTAAGCTTAAATTTGGCGATGGTGTCAGACAAAGATATCCATTGTTTCCGCATTTCTTCTTCTGCCATATATAGAGATTATCCCAAGGAACGTTATATTCCAGCGTGAGCAATCAGGATAAAAACCCAAAAGGGCGATATTTACAGTTATAAACCGACATGTACAAGAGTTGGGCATTTATTTTAACTGATGTGTCATTTTTCTAAAAACTGTCCGCTTTATATAGGCGATTACAGATTGGCAGGAAAATATTTTTATTTCCTTTTATAGTCTTATCTTCAAACCACGAGTTTTAAATATTTAAGTTGAATTAATTGAAATTGTATCAAGCATGGGTACTAAAAGAAACATTATAAACATTCACATTAACAGGTAAACACAGTTGCGTTTTGAATATACACCGTGACAGCTTTATTCCGTAAATAATGCATTTAATCATGACTTTGGAAGATATTTCATGGGGGAAGAAATAAACCGTTACATAAACACCTTCAAGCTTCCATATGTTTTGTGAATATAGCGTTTAAACACGTTTGAGTGATTGCATTTCTTTATATATAAGGCATTGTGTCAGTGCGCGACACAGCTCACATAACAAGTTGCAATTTAGAAAAAAAACCACAATGGACAACCGCCAGCAGCCTTCAACGAGGCCAGTAGGCGCTGCTCGCGGTTCTGCAAATGGCCCATGGTCTAAATAAAATGCATATAATTCAAATCCAGTCCTGAAACACTCACAGATAGACCCCTTTCTTAAACAAGGAAAAAAAACATCAAAAAGACGAGTACAAATTAACAAAGGCATTGTCAAAGATTCCTCATGACAGGCACATATAGAATGTGGTCGGGTTAAACTAGTTTTTTTGGGCCCAACCTCCCCCCTATGAATATTCCTAGACAGAGCACAAAAACTAATCACATAATGAAAATCAAATCGACCAAAGTTCAATTCCACTAGAGAGAACCTAAGACAAAAGACAACAAGAACAAACGAAAGGACGGTAAAGGAACTCTCTATAAAACACTCGCTGTTACTGACAGCTAGCTGAGAATCATCAATCGACTGATGTAAAAAAAAATCAAACATATTGATTTTAAATCCCACACAACACTTCAAACAATAATGATTTGGTGGAGTGTCATCACACAAAACCGACATGCTTGATCAATAATGCTTAAAAATGACAATTATTAAAAAAAAGCTTATGGAAGTTTTGAAGTAGCGGCTATCAATATTTTTGCCAAAAACACTAAATTCAAAGATTTAACCAAAATATTCAATTTATATTCTTTGTGCAATAAATTTTGAAGCCAATTTTTCATTTCCAATGGATTGTTTTTGGACTTGTGAGCTTAATAAAAAAACATTACCATAAAATTCAGGATGTGATATTCCTTTCACAATCAGAAATCGACGTGTACAATTAAATCTTTCAATAAGAGATCGAGACTTTTGAAAGAATTTAGAAAAAGATTTTAACTTGCGGTCGATAACCTTGTTTTAATAATTTTTCAGTAATAAAACGGTTTTTATTATTAAAATCAAAAACACCACTGCAGATCCGAGCATATCTTACTAACTCCGTATGAAGGCTCTAGTGGAACATCTCCTTCAAGAAAAGGGAAATTTATAAAAGGGAATCGACTATAATATGAAAAGGGTTACAAAATAAATACGTGAAAGTATGCTAATGAAGTGGAGGAAATGGAAACACAAAGTCAATCGGGATGAGAGCTTTGACTGACACTGGGAAAAGGATGGATGGATAAAATCGGACAATTTAGCCTCTTGCAGGCATTCCTATTGGTCCCAATCATATCGAGAAGTGCAGTAAGGTTCTCTAACATGCGATCCATCGAGGAACGTGACAATTTTCCCAACACAGTTTACAAACTACGGTTAGCGGTCAGATTTCCCGCATTATAGCCCGGCAACCCCGGTATTCCGGCGGTATTCACCCTCTGACTTACCCATTCAACCACATGGGGCACTCATCCCAGTCTCTGTCGGCAAAGAGGCGTAACCCCCATTACAGATGAGATATTTTATCCTCACAATACCATGGGTTCTTTGTCTATATATTACTCAGTGGGGAGGATTACATGTTTATTTTCTAAAAGAAAAACACGTTGGACAAACCATAAGACTTTAATTATTACGGAAAAAACACATCCACATATTCATCCATTATTACTTTTATCAAATAAAGCTTACCGTAATAGCATATTGAATGTTTTAATATTATATATCATCGAGTTTAGCAAGTAAGTCTGACATTAAAATCGCAAATAGTTTGCACACCGGTTTGTCTGGGGACAATAAGCTGGATTTGACCTAATTAACAAGCCTGGTTGCTCTCGCTCTGTGCATGTTACTGTAGACTGAAGGTTCTTTTCGACTTAGGCAATAAAACTAAACATCGGTTCAATAAAATGGAATAATTTTTCTGCCAAGCTGTGGACTCTCCTCATCCTGTTTGGTGTGTAATAAATGTCGTTTTCAGCAAAGCATTGGGAGACGATCTTATCACATTCACAGAGATGTCGGTCACAATAGTTATCCACGTAGTCCACTGAGAAAAAAAAATAACAAAACATAAATTGTGTGTTCCTTTGTCATTTGTGACTTTATTTTATAACCATTTCGGTGTGTCATCCATATTGATCCCCCAAGTTCGGTGATTTTGTTATTACCTTTATTTACTATTAAATGTTGTGATATTTCTATTCCAAAGGACATGATCAATTTGCACAATTAAATCATTTACTCGAATTCGCTTTGAAAACTTGAAAAGGATATAAAAATTGCAATGGGTATTTTTTTTTCTTAAAATCAAAACATACGAATAGTTGTCCGTCTATTTTGTAGTTGATAAGTCTCGTTAGAATGTCGTTTTACTTGGTTATTCTTCATTTGACGAAGTTTTATTAGAAAATAAAGAACGTTATTTTTTTTCTTTTTCACTTCAAAATGCAAGCGAATTAAGATCCAGAAATCCCACGGCTGACAAAACACCTCAGGTTGTAGGTAATTTAGTTAGTTGTTGCATTGTATGCAATAGCCTTTTTTCACTATGTGAAATGCATCATCATTAACCCATGGCCAAAGGATTTTAAAATAACGTGTAACATGACAATAACAACAACAACAAAATAGAGAAGAACGAAAATGGTATAACACAAATCCACCTCTCCCCAGTAAAAGGACTATATAACGTTAACTGAGCTGAAACTTACAACATTTGATTCCTTCAGTTGCTGTCAAAGTCCACGTGTATTTAGGCAAAAATATGGAACAATGAGATACTTTCTGGTCTGCGTAACATTCGTCATGCTCTTTACAGCATCTGAAAAACGTATGTATTCATTTCTTTAATCATTAATATATAATACTCAAGCATTTATCTGTTCCTTGCATCAGAAAGTTACTAAATTATCAAGGACGCATTTAAGAACGGTCTATCTGAGTTTACATGGCCACTAAAATCAGTGTTTTCAAACTCGATTTTTAAAGTGTAAGATTGTTCAACTGTAGGAATACCTACAAATCAATCGGGTCTAACACGGGTCCGCCTCCTCCATAGCCACAATAATTCCCGTATCCATAGAAATCTATGGGGTCACGACCTGTCACCATGCCAATCATCTCCCCAAACTCTACTACATTTCGCTTTGTACGGTGGCAGTCTGAAAACGTGATAAAACACAACTTACGTAGATGATCATATAATTGAAAAAATAACCAAAAAAGCAAAAAGCTGCAAACTACAATTAAGGTAAGAGTGAACATTTTATCAAGGGGCAAACGCGCTATTGATCAGTTGCCCGCCAGAGTAGCCAGTGATATCCTTTGGTACCATTTATTTTGAAATGTCTGTACCAAATCAGGACTTTACGATGTTACATTTTTTCGGGTATATCTTTGCATTGTTTTGTCTTTTCTTCTTTGATTTTAGAGATTGGCCATCTAATTTCGTTTGAAATGCTTGTACCAAGTCAGGACCATTGCGATCCACCAATTCTCCGGCATGACTGATTCGTTTTTGTCATTTTCTCTGGACTATGAGATTGATCATTCAAGTTCGGTAGTTTTGTTATTACCTTTATTTATTATCTGTATTTAACAATAGAAATGGTTGGTGGTAGCACCAAAGTAAGTGTGATTCCACTTTTTCATAGTCATAACTTTTATATAGGCAAAAAAAAGTAGGTGAGTTTACTGTCACCCGACCCTACCTAATTTTTAACCCCTACCCTAAAGGTTTTTTTTTAGCATTTTCCATTAAGCACTGTTAAAGTCACAAAGCTGCCCCCATAGACTTAAGGTAAAAAAAAACTAAAAAAAACCAAACTTTCCTATCTACTGACCCTAATTTTTCAGCATGTGACAGCAAACACACATACTTTTTTGTTTGGCCAATAAGACACCATATGCATACATACTTACCAATTCGAGATATGGAAAAGTAAATTGTTACTGTGAAAAAGACTTTCAATGCTAGCAACTTCATATCTATAAGAAAAGAAAAACATATTGACATGAATGACATGGACTTTATTTGATGCACGTAGCTATAATTATTTCAAGTTTACACGATAAACACGTGAAACACATGGACTGCAGCTTTAGTTGATTAAAGCGTAGTAATTCCATCAAACTTTCGTATGCTGGTTATAATAAAGAAATCACAATGGAAATGTCAGCCATAAAGTTAATTTTAAACACCGTATTATGTTTTGAACAGATAGATCTATCGTCCATATACGAAGGACGAACATGAAATGTGCTGACAAACTAACGGACGGACGTACATGACATACAGGACAAAAAGGTGATTACATGATTGTACAGTAATAAAGTCATACATAACAGTTAACCAGAACATGATGCATGACTATTTCACGGGGCATTTGGGAATCAAGTAACCATTAAAAAATTTTGCTCGCGAATTATTTAATTGACAATAAAATAAAATGCCAGTCATACCTGATGTAAAGAATTACAGGATGTACAAATATATAAGTCTTATCCTTTCTCTAATCACTACATGTATATATAATATTACTGACACAAAATTTGTCTGTAGGGTTAGTGGAAAAATAAGAAAACGACAGAAAGATCATGCCCTTAAGGTGATGTATCTAGAAAAAAATGATCATATGGCAAAAAACTTAAAATAGTATTAATTGCAAAAAACGTAGGTCTTGAAGAACTTTTATATAACTGCATTTCATCAACAACAGCCTACTAATTGAAGAATTTTAGACAGGCACAAAGGAACTAGCGTACGAAGAGATTCTCGTATACAATTTCATGTTTGAAAATTGGAATTTATTGTTATATTAATGTTCTAGTTTATTCAGTGCTTATTTCAAGCCGAAACAAATGTTATAAAATTTCCAATTCTTAAGATTAAAAAATAAATTATATCTTAAAAAAAAAAAACCCGAACGATAGTATATTAAAGTCGATAAAAAAGATATAAAAATCAGTTTAGGTAACGAAACATTAGAATGTCTTCAAAAATCAACATATTTTGGAATCAATTTCTCAGCATCAGGGAGTTTTCAAAAAAACTTAAAAAGATCTCTATAATAAAGGATTAAAAGCCCTTTCCAAATTAAGAAAGACCCTTTTCACATGAACTTCCTAGACCAAATACTCTACTCCACATTTATAATCATACCGCAAGGCCTATCTTAGTATATATGGTTCAGAAATATGGGGTTATATACCACATAGGAAACAGAAAGACTTGAAAAATTTTATCACCAAAGATTTTCCTTATTAAATAATTATACATTTCATGTTCGTCCTTCGTATATGGACGATAGATGATCTATCTGTTCAAAACATAATACGGTGTTTAAAAAAACTTTATGGTTGACATTTCTAACATAGAGAGCAACTTAGGTACAAATGGTAAATCTGGTAACAAATTGAGAACATATAAAAAAATTGAAAATATTTATATGTTTGAACCATACTTAATAGTTTTATAGTTTTAATATCATAGTTTTGTCCTTAGCTATATATATTTGGATTTCGTTTGGCTTAATGCATTTTGAACATCTTTTGAATTGTGGATTTCCTTTGTTTGGGTTCTAGTACTGCTGATGATATCCTTTCTTAACTTATTTATTACCAGAATTTGTCTTTTATGCCGTGTGGAGTTAGTAAAACAATTCCCCGTGTTTAAGATGTATGCTCTTTATTTTAGATATTGTGTACTTGTACATGAGATTACTTCTCATGTGTACACTTTGTTTTAACCACTTTATAAATTTATGTACATTCTAAAACCCAAGGTTAAACTCCATCCATCATAGTTTTGCCCTTAGCTATATATATTTGGATTTCGTTTTGCTTAATGCGTTTTGAACATTGAATTGTGGATTTCTTTTGTTTGGGTTCTAGTGCTGCTGATGAGGAATAATTTTCCGAAATGGCCGTACAGCTCATAAAAATTAATTGCAGTTGGAGTTATTATATGTGTTGTGGTCTCATGTTCATTTACTCCATATCCTTTCTTAAATTATTTAAAACTAATTTCTAGGAAGGATAAACAAATCATATCCAAATTTAGAGCAAGCTGTCATGTTTTGAAACTTTTTACAGCGACTGCCAACGTGTTCCGACGTTTTAGAAAATTATTCGAACGTTTGGCATACGTTGGCTCAAACGTTATAGTGTGACAGGGCCATGATACCGGGTATAATGTATGTCTATGTGTACTTTATTCAAATCACTTAATCATACACGTTTATTATTTCCGATTTATTGTGCCGCTCAGATTATCTGTATCTGTATCTTCTATTATATATTACTGAAATATGTCTGTAATTCTGTAATGTTTTGTCTTATGTAATTTTATATGTTATGCCTTTAATTTTGGAAAATTAAAATATTCTAATAGAGTATGAAATTTTCAGGATTCACCCCTGATGCTAGCTTTAGTCATATATATCAATAATTACATAGATTGGCAGCTTCTTAATTGTCCAGTATATGTGTAAAAATATCACTGGTTTATCATCCGAATGAGACTGTTTGCTTATTTTTCTAACTCCTTTTTTGCCTTTATATGGTAGTAAACAGAATTAATAACTTCAATTGCACACGTGAAATTGCATCAAAAAGACAAAAGATTAAGGAATGTCTGTGTGAAAAAATGTTCAAATTAGTTGAGAAATAAAATTTTAGTGTCAATTTCAAGTAAAATCTTGACAACATTTTGGTAAAAATTCGTATTTCAATGAAACATTGGGTGGTATGTTTATTTTGAAAACGTCTTCTATGTTATAGGTGGTATAATATAATTTTTACATAGTTTAAAACTTGAAACATTTATTAATGTATGTATAAAAAAATCATGAGATATATTATATATATTCAGATCTATGCTTGAGTGACTTCTAGAACTTTCTGATTGTTCATTTCTATTTGTTGGATAGCAGTGGTGGATCTAGAGGGGATAGAATGGGCGTAGGCCCCTTTTAATTGAGAAATTAATATTTTTGTATAAAATTGACCAAACTACTTCAAATTTTCATCCTTTTTGCAATTATGCATTGAACTCTGAATCTGCCCATGGATAGTAATTTCATGTACAGTAAGACATATCCGGGCGCATTTTATAACGACCCTATATTTTGTTCTCCTGGAAAGAAGACGAGAAAACACCAAGCGTCGTAATCGGCATCTGTTGAAATATAAACAAACAAAGAAATCCATCAGCATCCATCCGATACACACACATTTATGTTAGTAAATAGCATAATGATCTACAATTATCATTTAGAAATCCTTGCAAAGTGAATTTGTTGGTGCTGGCATATTAAGAAATAGAGAAATCCGTCTCGCCTATCACCCCCAGTCCAGTCATGGAATTTAGGATTTTGGA
The DNA here is from genome assembly GCA_963971305.1 of Arcuatula senhousia. Classification (NCBI taxonomy): domain Eukaryota; kingdom Metazoa; phylum Mollusca; class Bivalvia; order Mytilida; family Mytilidae; genus Arcuatula; species Arcuatula senhousia. The sequence continues at coordinate 14,276,072 of OZ020306.1, forward strand.
TCTACAGGACCGAATCCTTGATTTTGAAATATTTTACTTAGATTGTGTTACAAAATTTGCAAAAATTGACAGGACCGAACAGATTGTTACAGGTCGTGGGCTGTCGGTCCTGTGCTAATTTCCATGACTGCCAGTTACGGTACCAACCTTGATTTTATTTTTTGGCACTCTTTATAATGTTCACATTTACTATAAGCACACCTTTAAACGTTTAGGTGTTAAATTAACACCAATGCAATTCGATCACACCTCGGGTAGACACACCATTCACCAATTCTGCACATTAAAGTAGAAAAAGTACATGCTCACAGTTTTCAGATGGGGGCCTGGCCTGGGTGGCCGACTGGTCTAAGGCGCTGGTTTAGATAACGCATTATTGATCACTAGATTTCCTCTGGGTACTCTGGTTTCCTCCACCAACAAAACTGACGACCCTAGATGGCCCTGGTGCGTCAATAAAGGGTGTAAAGCACCAACACACACTCAGAGTTTTCAGATGAAACACCTTATTCAATTTAATTAGGATAGGGCATAAAAGTTTTGACAGCTGAATAATTTTGAAAAAAAAACTTATGAAAAGTACACATCTTATCTGTTATCTAATTATCAGACCCTTGTGCATTTGATCATAGGCAGTGTTTCCCTGTCCCTGCATTTAAGGGGGTTCCCAATACCATTTTGACCTAGATATCAACCAAATAAAAAGTGTTAATTTTAATAAAAGAACCCACATTTTTACCAAATAAAATGCATACAATGAAATAATATGAGGCAGGTGAAACCTGTTACGCTCCCGAGGTTTCAATTAATTTAATTTTTTTGGTCCGAAAATAAAAACAAACGAGCTTTTCTTGTGGGTTACGTGAGCGTTTAATGACGTCTCAAATTTTCAAAGATAAAACCGTTAAAAAGACGCCGAAAGTTCGGGAAAACAAGCGCGTGCTCTACCGGACGTTGAAGGAAAATTCAGCTCATAGTACAACTAAAATATTGACATTTCTACCATTATCGCTCCCTTCGGGAGCGTATTATACTTTTATGAATGCATTCCATCCATATTTTAAAACCAATATGATTGCTTGACAGACATGGCTGATAATCAAGAGAATGGAGAAGATGCTTTACTGCAGGGAGATGGAGATGGTGATCAAGAGGTTGTTGGTCTTACAGATCTAGATGCCGATACCGATAATCAGTTTGAAGCTGGAGATGGAGACGCAACAGCACAAGAGGAAGGAACAGATGGTGTGGATGACCCTGTAAGTTTAGTTTACTAAAAATTTATACTGAATATTTAATGCATTGTAAAGTTTCATTAACAGGACAGAATAAATATTCACTTGGTCAAACCAGAGAAATAAGATTTATATGAGTTAATAGTTGTTGGACATTTTACCCAATTTTAAAGTGGAAACTTGCCACCAAAATTGTTAATAATGAAAATTATTGACTTCATGTTTTGTAGATTCTTTTGATTTTCATGTACACAATGTAAATCTGTGTACATTAATACATTTAATGATTTATGTACAGTATTTCTCTTGATTAAAGTTTACTTGTAAATTTATGTTATTTGAAAAATAAAAGTGATGAAAATTCTGTGGTTTCATTATTATTTGTGGGGTATCAACTTTTTGTGGTTTTTGTTTGTGGCCTTGACCCACAAAATTTGATACCACACGAATTTAAGAAACCACGAACTGATACCTTACAATCAAACCACGAAAATTGATACCCAGGAAAAGAAATGAAACCACAGTAGATAAAAAAAAGATGAAACCAAACCCCCATTTTCAATGTATCCTCTCCCTTTTTATCAGAGGCATAGAATCAACACAAAGAAGGTACAAAATGAAAAGTAAGCACATGTTTCTCAAGTATCATCACTTGCATAAAAAATGTTATTTTCAGGAATTAGAAGCTATTAAAGCTAGAGTAAAGGAAATGGAAGAAGAAGCAGAAAAGTTAAAACAAATGCAGAAATCTGTTGACGAAGAAATGCAGATGACATCTCCCACCTTAAATCAACCTGGTTTGTTTCTTTTTGAAGTTTAAATGTATGAAGTACACGGTGGAGAAACTACGTCACACACATGGATTCGTTCACACAAAAATGGCCGAAAAATCTCCGCTTCAAGGTAGAAAACCATTCATTTACTACAAGTTTTTACATGACAGTTGCTAAGATAACTAGCCCACCGTACTCCTCACTACTCAAATTATGCTAGACAGTTCTTAATTTGTTGATAGATCAAGTGAATTCTTCAAACACTTCGACACAATTGCGATCTCGCACAGGAACATCGGACACACTTTTTGTCAATAAAATTCTTTTAAGGACATATTTTATTTTTATTGCATGATTCTTTGAATAAAAGCATTTTATGTTGGTTTTCTAACCGTTTTCAAGCTTCACAAGCCGTAGTACATAACCAAAACAGGTTAAAAGAACTAAAATGCATTACTGTGGTAAAATGGTATAGGTCACACATACAAAAAATGACGATATAGGCCACACTTTTGTATATGATGTATGCTGTATTGGCCTTCAATTGAGGGTTGCATTGCCAAAATACAAGCCTTTTATTTAAAGATAAAACATATCCTATAAAATCCGTTACTCGCTACCAAGGAAAGAGAATTTTATTCTCAAAACAAAGCAAAGAAACCTTTAGGACAATTGCATCTCAAAAAGTCTAATGACAAGCACAACAACAGCAATAAAATCAATCATCAGAGAACTGACAATGCAGTTGTAGCCAACGACATATACCATGAATATCCTTATTATATTATGGCATAACTTGTATGCAGAACCTCGGATTTCTGTTCATATAAATGTGTGTCTCTAAAAATTCAAATCAGACACAATGTATAAAAAAATCAAATCTGTTCCTTTGGGATTTTTGAACAGTTTTATTCTTATTTTTCTTAATCGCAATTTGGTTGGTTTCAAAAACCAGAGATGTATACTGGGAATTCAATGTCGAAAGTCCGAATTGGCTAGGTCAAACGAGTAAACACAAACGGGAACAACACGAAGAAACAGAAAACATTTTAAAGCGCATGAAAAAAAGGTAATAACAAAACTACCGAACTTGAATGATCAATCCCATAGTCCAGAGAAAATGACAAAAACGAATCGGTCATACCGGAGAATTGGTGGATCGCAATGGTCCTGACTTGGTACAGGCATTTCAAATGAAACTGAAAACAACTGAATATCAATCAACAACGCAAACTCAAGATGGAACGAGATTGAACTCCAGTGCTTCGGAAAGGTAGGCAGTTCCTGCTTGTTGCAACACCCCGTCGCGTTGCTACAGTCAGGTCAGTGTGTCAAATCCAGTAAAGGAAAACAAAACAAAATCTATATGACAAACCAACATCGATCTGACTGTACTCATCTGAAAGACAGAAATCCCAATATTTGTCTATGAGCCAATGACGTCTTCCATAATTTGTGAAGTGAATACTACAATCGATGAGCAGCATAACCCAATATTATCAGTTTGTATGTCAAATGTGACGCTCTATCGTAGATATAAATGTATGTCAAGCAACCTTTGAAATAACGAATAAGTTGTGATATATTTATTCCATGAGCGAGCTGGATCGGGCAAGAAGGGTAAGTTGGCGATTTGTTAAAGTTGAAGTCATCCCGTTGTCATAGAGTTTTGTTGAAAGTCTTCCTTGAATGTCTATATCGAGATGTAGATCTTAACGTGAAGCAGACATCCTATAATCCATAGAGTCCTTTATCACAAGTTCCTGGGAAAATTTGAGATGATGAAAGTCACCAAACCAAAGATTGTTCCGTTTTTAGCTCACCTGGACCAAAGGTCCATGGTCCAGGTGAGCTATTGCCATCACTTGGCGTCCGTCGTCGTCTGTCATCTGTCGTCTGTCGTCTGTCGTCGTCGTCTGTTAACAACATCTTTTTCAGTGTTGCTCTTGAGGTGCTATTTAAGGCAATACGTATGACAACAAAAATGCTCAAGTATTTATTATGTTACAAAGTATAAAATAATAAGAAGGAATAAGGACCGAGAGATGTTTGTCTTTGCTTTGATGCACTTGCAAATGATAAAACTAACTTTCAGAAATGAGTTGAATTTTAAAAGAAAAGTTAGTGATAAAAATACAGTAAGTGATTGATATTAGCGTACCAGAAGACGAACGGAACGCTTTAAAAGATGGTTAAGTGGTAATATCTCGGTTTCTTTCTTACTTTTTTCACGACTCGTTGTTTTTTTGTTTGTTTGTTTTTGTTTTTGTTTTTTTTGCGTCGAAAAAAAAGAAAGGCAACTACATCATAGTCCGAATGGAAGCTACACAACTGTAATTTTTGCTTCCTGGTTTTGATTTGTTTTTGCTTTTTAAAGACACATTTTGTATGAATTAAAGGGCCATTTGTGCAAATATTAAGTTCTCTGATTGACTGTATTGCTGTTGATGTGTTTGTCATTTTGACTTGGTCTTGTTGGTGGACTTTGATATTGTGATTGCCTCTAAGGTTTCCTTGATTTCTCTTGAGAATAAAATTATCTTTCCTTGATAGAGAGTAACGTATTTTATAGGATATGTTTTATCTTTAAATAAATAGCTTGTATTTTGGCAATGCAACCCTCAATTGAAGGCCAATACAGCATACATCATATACAAAAGTGTGGCCTATATCGTCATTTTTTGTATGTGTGACCTATACCATTTTACCACAGTAATGAATTTTAGTTCTTTTAGCCTGTTTTGGTTATGTACTACGACTGGTAAAGTTTGAAAACGCTTAGAAAACCAACATAAAATGCTTTTATTCAAAGAATCATGCAATAAAAATAAAATATGTCCATAAAAGAATTTTATTGACAAAAAGTGTGTCCGATGTTCCTGTGCGAGATCGCAATTGTGTCGAAGTGTTTGAAGAATTCGTTTGATCTATCAACACATTAAGAACTGTCTAGCATAATTTGAGTAGTGAGGAGTACGGTGGGCTAGTTATCTTAGCAACTATCATGTAAAAACTTGTAGTAAATGAATGGTTTTCTACCTTGAAGCGGAGATTTTTCGGCCATTTTTGTGTGAACGAATCCATGTGTGTGACGTAGTTTCTCCACCGTGAAGTATACCATGAAAATAAAAATTTTTAAAAATGTCATTGAAATGAATCTTTTATTGTTTAAATTTGCATTATCATTGTTTCAATGATTTTTTTCAAAGGGAAAACATTATCCCTCAAATTGATGTGTTGGTAATTGGAAACAAAAATCTTCTCTTAAGAAATAATGAAGAAGATAACTTTTATAATAAGAAAGCCTTTTATATTAAAACTAGTCACAGATCAAAGTAATGATGGTAATAATTCAAAGAGCTATTTTGAATCCTGTTGCATTATTTTTTGTGAATTTTGTGATTGTATTATAAACTTTAACGATATGGACTATTTTTGACCAGATTTCTAAGATTGAAAATTTGGGTTATAAGATGGTGAATGTTGGATGGGGACAGGCATGGATGTGGAAAGTATTTTCACAATTTTTTTCAGTAACTATATCACAACCTCTTGATATTTGGTATGCAGCATCAACATGGGGTCCATATCATGGGATTTTCAGGTCTGTTTCTCACCTTCTTCCTGTTTAAAGAAATCTGGTCATTTCTGACATGACAAATTTTCTAAATACTTATGTATTAAAGGAAGAATGATATTAAATACATCATCATTATTTGTAGTATAGATGTTTTCTTTTTTTCCAGCTGGATTTCCATCAATAGAAGAAAAAATAGAATCTGATGCCAGATCAGTGTATGTTGGAAATGTAAGCAATATCTAAGAAATAGGTTGTTCATTTACAAAATTGTGAAATTTAGAGAATACCATCACACTTTGATATTTTAAATACTCCTCTCTATTTCAAATCGTAAAGAACTTCATGACATGAATTATTTTAAAAGCTTAATTTATGAAAATACTTTTAAACATGGTAGCAAGAGGCATCAAAGCAAAATTTCCAGAAATGGTACTTAGTGCAGTTAGTACTATGAAATTTAACTTTTCATATGTGTAGTTAAAATATTACATCAGTTTTCTAGATATAATTAGGGCACTGCATCAAAGATGCGGATGCCCTATAGTTTTCACTTTGTCTGTCTGTCCGTCCGTCGGTCTGTCAACTATTCTTGTGAACACTAAAACTCAAAAACTATTAACAATACAGTTCTGAAATTTGGAACAGCAGCTACTTAGTAGCATGTCATAATTTGAGTATTAAAATTTCATGCTAAAATGTGAAATATTTAAAAAAAAACCAACCCATCTTTTATCGAAAATCACAGATTTTGAGAATTGGATTTTGTGAAAACTAAAACTCAAAAACTAGTAACAACACAGTTCTGAAATTTTGTACAGCTATTAAGTAGCATGTTATAATTTGCATATTAGAATTTCATGCAAAAATGTGAAATGTTATTGGAAAAAACTTCATTTTTTATGGAAAATCACAGATTTTGAGAATTGGAATTATTGAACAATATAACTCAAACATGTCAAATGCTTTTAACAATACAGCTCTGAAGTTTCATACACAATCTATGGAGCATGGCTTTGTGGTTATAACCAAAATTCAAACACTTAAGATTTTTTTGGCGCGGGGCCCTTTCTGTCAGTATTCTATTTTTTCAAACAATTCTTTTGGCAAAGTAGTTATTATTTAAGATATTTGTATATTTTTTGTGGAAAAAATAAAGATAGTTTTAGAGTTGGTAGCTGTAAATTTTCATTAGTCTTGTTGCTTCATTTGAAAATGTTTTATGTTTATTTAATTTAAGGTTGATTATGGAGCTACAGCAGAAGAAATAGAGCAACATTTCCATGGCTGTGGGTCTGTCAATAGAGTTACTATTTTATGTGATAAATTTACTGGACATCCAAAAGGGTAAGAATACCAAGATAAATGTTTCCTGAACATTAGATGACAGTGCAATGTTAACATACATTGTACTCCCATTTTTGTGGATGGCTAAATGTGTAATACAATATAAAAAAAAAAACCTTAGTGAAATCCAAAATTGAAGAAAGTGCATGACATAAAAAAATAAAACATTAAATATGTTTGCTGAAGAAAACAATTTTAAATTAGAATTTTGATAATCCAAAAAAATAAAAACAAATTGGTACATATTGCTTAGTGCTGTTCCAGAATTAAACGTGTGGGGCGGTCGGGAGGAACTTCTATTACATATATGGTGGGTGGTGGATGTTTTAGAAATATTTTGTGAAGAAACAATGATAAAAATTAATTATTATTTTGATGGGTGGTGGGGTAAAGAAAACAGTGCCTCCCGACCCCCTCCTTTTTAATTCTGGAACAGCCCTTAGCCATATAGCATCCACATTTTTGGATGCTATTTTTAGCTCACCTGGACCGAAGGTCCATGTGAGCTATTACCATCACTTGGCGTCCCGCGTCGTCGTCGTCGTCGTCGTCGTCGTCGTCGTCCGTTAACAATTTTTAAAAAATCTTCTTCTCTGAAACTGCTGAACAGAATTTCTTCAAACTTGATATGATTGATCCTTAGGGTGTCCTGCACAAAAATTGTGTTCGGTATTTTGATCCGTCAAAAAACATGGCCGCTGTTGCTAAAAATAGACCAGGGGGGTCAGACTATTGTTTTCGGCTTATAAATCAAAAAGTATAAGAGATAGATGAAATCTGATGCCACGCTACTGCTTCAACATCAAAAGCTCTACAAAAGTCTCCATTGAGTCGAAGTTGTCAGATGACCCCTTATGGGAGTTACGGCCCTTTAAAGGTGAAAAATAGCATTTTTTCATGTTTTTGGCCTATGGAATGAAAACTATTGCAGATAGAGAGAAGCTGTTGCTTGCTTAAATGTTCAGCTCATTTAGCTCTACAAAAGTCTCCATAAGGTCAAAGTTGTCAGATGACCCCTTATAGGGGTTATGGCCCCTTAAAGGCAAAAAATAGAGTTTTTGGCCTATAGAATGAAAACTATTGCAGATAAAGAAAAGCTGTTGCTTGCTTAAATGTTCAGCTCGTTTAGCTCTACACAAGCCTCCGTAGGGTCGAAGTTGTCAGATGACCCCTTATAGGGGTTATGGCCCCTTAAAGGCAAAAAATAGTGTTTTTAGCCTATGGAATGAAAACTATTGCAGATAGAGAAAAGCTGTTGCTTGCTTAAATGTTCAGCTCATTTAGCTCTACAAAAGTCTCCATAGGGTCAAAGTTGTCAGATGACCCCTTATAGGGGTTACGGCCCCTTTACGGCAAAAAATAGTGTTTTTGGCCTATGGAATGAAAACTATTGCAGATAGAGAAAAGATGTTGCTTGCTTAAATGTTCAGCTCATTTAGCTCTACAAAAGTTTCCATAGGGTCAAAGTTGCCAGATGACCCCTTATAGTGGTAAAGGCCCCTTAAAGGCAAAAAAATAGTGTTTTTGGCCTAAAGAAAGAAAACTTTTGCAGATAGAGAAAAGATGTTGCCTGCTTAAATGTTCAGCTTAATTAGCTCTACAAAAGTCTTTTTAGGGTCAAAGTTGTCAGATGACCCCTTTAAGGGGTTATGGCCCTTTAAAAGTGAAAAATAGTGTTTTTTGCTTTGGAATGAAAACTATTGCAGATAGAGAAAAGCTTTTTATTGCTTAAACATTCAGCTCATTTAGCTATACAAAAGTCTTTAAAGGGTTGACATTAAGACCAGGTGAGCGATTCAGGCTCCTGGGAGCCTCTTGTTTTTTTAAAGTTTTGTTTATAAGTACATGACATTGTAAAGAACCATTCTGATTTCATTTTATATTTCTCAGAACTTGTATGGCAGTTGTTTTCTTTGACCTTTTTAGATTTGCCTATGTAGAGTTTGCTGATAAAGATTCTGTCACAACAGCACAAGCACTAGACGATTCATTATTTAGAGGGCGACAAATTAAAGTAAGTGGAACAAACATGCTAACAATTTCACAAGCACTAGACGATTCATTATTTAGAGGGCGACAAATTAAAGTAAGTGGAACAAACATGCTAACAATTTTACAAGCACTAGACGATTCATTATTTAGAGGGCGACAAATTAAAGTAAGTGGAACAAACATGCAAACAATTTTACAAGGGTTCCAGAATTAAATTAAGAAAAAAAATAAAAAGATGTAAAGAACAGTCAAACCATTGCATAGGGAATAAACACGAGTATCATGAGTATTAAATATACTTGTTAGCACCATACATGTAGATATTCAGATCTATGTTAGTGCTTATATTTTAATCAAGAAATTTAATAGAAGAACTTGATCTTGATTCAACTTCTGCCTTTGTGTGGGGGGGGGGGGGGGGGGGTCGGGAGGCACTTTTTAGCTCACCTAGCCAAAGGCCATGTGAGCTTATGCCATCACTTTGCGTCCGTCGTCGTCCATCGTCCATTAACAATTTAAAAAATCTTCTCCTCTGAAACCACTTCAATTTAACTGAAACTTTGCAGGAATGGTATTTGACATGTTGGCAACAAACAATCATCATTTTGTAATGATTCGATAAAAACATGGCTGCTGTTACTAAAAATAGAACATGGGGTAAAACCACTTAAAATGGCTTTTAACTCATCAACCATAACAGATAGAAAAAATCCAAAGCATCTTAGACTCTTCAGAATGAATTGCTCTACAAAAGTCTCCATTGGGTCGAAGTTGTCAGAGGAACCCTAAAAGGGGTAATGGCCCTTTAAAGGTAAAAAATAGCCTTTTTTCATGTTTTTGCCCTATAGAATGAAAACTATTGCAGATAGAGAAAAGCTGATGCTTGCTTAAATGTTAAGCTAAATAAGCTCTACAAAAGCATTCATAGGGTCAAAGTTGTCACATGATCCTTATAGGGGTTACAGCCCCTATAAATAGAAAAATAGTGTTTTTGGCCTATAGAATGAAAACTATTACAGATAGAGAAAAGCTGTTGCTTGCTGAAATGTTCAGCTCATTTAGTTCTACAAAAGCATTCATAGAGTCGAAGTTCTCAGATGACCCCTTATAAGGATTACAGCCCCTAAATTAACATGTTTCCATGTTTTTGGCTTTTAGAATGAAAATTACAGCAGATAAAGAAAAGTGGTTGCTTGCTTAAATGTTCAACTCATTAAGCTCTTAAAAAGTCTCCATAGAGTCAAAGTTGTCAGATGACCCCTTATAGGGGTTACGGCCCTTAAAATAACATTTTGCACGTTTTTCTCCTATAGAATGAAAACTTTTGCTGAAAGAGAAAAGCTGTTGCTTGCTATATAAATGTTCAGCTTATTTAGCTCTGCAAAAGTCCATAGGGTTGACATCAAGACTAGGTGAGCGATTCAGGCTCCTGGGAGCCTCTTGTTTCTTTACCCCACCACCCATAAATAAATAAATAATTTTTATCATTGTTTCTTCACAAAATATTTCTTAAACACCCACCACCCACCATATATGTAATAGAAGTTCCTCCCGACCCCTCCCCCCCATAGTTTAATTCTGGAACAGCCCTAACAATGTAAATTGTTAAATAGAATAAATTAGATTCTATGTTATATCTGAATTGAATTCAAAGTTATATATCATTAGCCGGTATACTATGAATAAGAGAAAAATTATGAAATACACACACAAAAGAAGCTTCTGGTACCAAAATTCTACTTTAATTAAGCAACATGTTTATTTCCTCCATAAAGCTGTTCTGACACTAGACTTTATATTTAGGTTACAGCAAAAAGAACAAATCGACCTGGTATAAGTTCAACAAATCGACGACCAAGGGGGCGAGGTTACAGTGGATTCAGAGGGTCACCCTCAGGTTACTTCACACCCTCACGACCTAGGGGTGGCAGATTTGGGTAATTAAATGTTACACATGATTAAGATTTTACAATTCTTTTAACTTTCCAAAGATCTACTTTTAAATAAAGTTTATTTAATATATTGTGCACTAGATTGATGAAGTTTTAACTTTTAAGTATACACGAAGTTCAACCTAAAGAAACAATTTTGGAAAAGCAATCTATTAAAAGTCAAATGCTGTTTTCTCTAAATGTGTCCTGTTATATTTGTGTGTCTGTTTAAATATTTGACAGTCTTCTCTTTGTATAATCTACATTGTGTTATCATAGGTAAATTTTAATGTTAAATTAAGAATAGTTCTGTATGTTAAAATATCCTCATATTTGAGACTTTAATATTATTAACTTAAACAAAAGCTATTGGTGTATGTCTTACCTAGAGGTTTGTATAGCTGTTTTTCCAATAAACTTAACAGCAGGTTACTTGAAATCAATTTCAATTTATTTGATTGAAAATCTTGAGGCGAAAATTGATATCTTAATTTTAACTGGATTTCAAGAAGTAGAGAATATTGGGCTAGGGCTGGTAGGGAGTTCAGGGAAATGTTGCGTTCTTAGCAACTATTAATACTAGTATTGGATATACAGCATCAGCACAGTTCCCCATGTTATGGGAATTGATTTCAAATTTGCAGCTCATCTACTGCAAGTTTGCTGACTTAGTTACTCTCCTTGCAGCCTGGCCATTTCTGTATCAGTTTGGACCCATGATTTGAACATTTATGTAAATGTTTCATTTTAATTTGTTATCATAAAGTGTAACCTTGGTATCTTATTAACTGGAATATATTTTTCTTCTTTTTCAGTCGATTCAGACGAGCCAACTTCTATTCCCCTTATTGATGACCTATTAACCAGCAAAAAATAATTAAATGGTCATTTTAAAGATACAGATGATGCCAAATCTTTTTAATTTATTAATATATTTCATAAAAAAATTAATAGTTTGAATAGTGTCATAAAAATATAGTGAACACTCATTGTCTAAAACCTTTAAACCATTGTGTGCATCATGGATAGTTATAACATTAAAAATAAGTGGAGGATAAATTCCATTAAGGAACATACTTTATAAATAAAAGATCTGTTTTCATATAAATCTGCAAGACAGCTTATTTTTTTTTATTTTTTTTATTTTGCCATTATCATTTTAAATCATAGTGTTTATATTTCATTTTCCTAAAAAAAATAATGATTTTTTTTAATGTGGACCAAATTAGTCACTTTTAATGTTGATGTTAATAATAAGAAAAAAGATATTAAAACAAAGAAACCTTATAAGTTACTACTCGACTTTTTAAAAGTAAAGGACTGCATAAAATTTTTTAAGCATTTTTGATATCCCAATAGTACTTTGACAGTACCACTAAAAATTTTGAAAAACCTTTTCCTGCAGGGAATTGCCTTGATAACATATTGGACTATGTTCCCATCCGACTCCTGATTTTAATTACATTTACAAGGTTCTTTTTCAGGTTTCCTTTTCCAGAGCTGACAAGCAATGGATAGTTTTTCTAAAATCAAGGCCCAGAAATTTTCAAATGTGCAATATCTTTAGTTTCTTTTAATTAAATCAGAGCCTTGCTTTTAGAAATACTTTTGTTCAATTAAAAAAAAAATAAGATGGCAAAAAATATATTGAAAGTTTAAAAAATATAGGGGAGGGGTAGAAGAAAATAAAAAAAAAGATATTTAGAAGGGAGGGAAAAAAGAAAAATTAGAAAAAGATTAAATTGAAAAAAGTAAGGGAAAAAATAGAGATAAAAAAAAGTCGCATAAAAGGTCAAATGGGAAAAAAAAGAAAAGGATGAAACTACAGCAGAAGGGAAATAGAGATGTAAAAATGATGAATAGAAAATAAAAAGGAAAAAGAATCACTACTAATTTTTTTTATGCCTGGCCTATGTAATTAGTGTGGCATAAAGTGTTCTGGTGTGTTTGTCCATCACTCTTTCCAAGTCCGGTTTACCTCAATTTTTACAGGAAGAAAGAATGGTAACATCATTAACTTTGTACACATGCATGTGGATATGAGAATTCTATCTATCTTTTCAAATTCTTGGTTTATTGATCACAGAAAAGGGTGATGTAATGCTTAGGTTTACCCTTAAATTAAGTTTAATACTTTTCCATGAGTGTCATGAAACTATATACACATATGCATAAGGATATAACTTCATTAATCACATGAGTGTCATGAAACTATATACACATATGCATAAGGATACAACTTAATAAATCACCATAAAATTGTACCTGTCTCCTCAACGTAATGGTTGGTTGATCACAGAAAATTAGTTTACCTACAGGTTTAAGTTATTTTCCATATAGAAATTATGATACATTGTATCATGAAACTTTATAGGCATAGTGATATTTGAATATAAAAATATTATGAAATTATACACCTGACATCAACTTTGGGATTCAGTGAATTGTTAGGGGAAAGAAAGAACTTGTTGTGAGGTGGGAAACAATCTTTTGAACATGCTTTATTTTATTATAGACTATGCAACATAGTTCTGGATAGTATAATGTTTTAGACTTGTTGGTCGGTCTGGATTCCTGTCTGTTAACAGTTTGTGGATGCAACTCTAAGACTAGAGAACTTAATTTAATGAAACTTGGTATGCATGAAGTACCCGGTAGACATATTTAGTTGTGCATATATTACCCTAAAATTAAGTTTAATACTTTTCCATGAGTGTCATGAAACTATATACACATATGCATAAGGATACAACTTAATTAATCACATGAGTGTCATGAAACTATATACACATATGCATAAGGATACAACTTAATTAATCACCATAAAAATTTTTGTTGCGAGTTAAGGCACTTTGAACACAGAATTTTGTTGAAAATCCTGATTTATAATCTTGTTGACACAACTCCTTTGAAACTAATTAACTTAACTTTGCATAGAAGAAATACACCATATGTAGTTGTGCATTTTATAAGGAATTTAAATTTTTTATCAGTAAAATCTTGTGAGAGTTATGGCCCATTTGAATTTTTTGGAAATCATGATATATCATCTTTTAGACCCAAATGCTCTGAAACTATCAGCAACTTGGTATGCAAGATGTACACCCTATGTTGCTGTGCATATTTACAGGATTTTGTTTATTTCCCGACCACGTATGTGGATCGTACATATAGTTTTTACCCTGTACGTCTAATGCTTTGGTTAAGGTCCATAACTTGGATACTAGACCTTGGTGGTCAATGAAATTTCACCACTAAATGTGTCTTGGGCAGTGCTACCCACAAGAAATTTGGTCAATGTGACCTATTTTTTACACATGAATGACTTTCTTCAAGATCTTGGTTCAGGTCCATATCTCCGATACTACATGTTGGTGGTCAATGGTATTACTACACTAGATGTATCTTGGGTAACGCGACACCACCCACTAAAAATTAGGACACCGTGACCTATATTTTATGCATGAATGCATGGTAAAGGTCCTTAGCTTGGATACTAGATGTTCTTGTAAAAAATATTTCACTACTAGATGTGTCTTGCGTAGCATGACACTACCCAATAGAAATTGGATCACTGTGACCTTTATTTTACTCATGAATGACTTGTATTACTTTCTTGGTAAAGGTCCATATCCGAGGTAATAAATGTTGGAGATCGATGATGGCTCATAGACACATTTTCTAGTTTATGGCAAAATTTAGTGGGAGTTTTTAACTAAGAAGTTTGGTCGAAAATGATCATCTCGTGGATGCCACTCCTCTTGAATTACTGTATATTATTTAAAGAAAAGTACACCATACTTAATTATGCATATTACCTGCTTTCTGTTTGGGACTTAGGCGATGTGAACATGACTGAAAATTTTCGTCAAGCTTTTCTCAACCACACATGAGAATGATTTAAAACTTGGGAGGATGGTTTAGAATGACAAACTGTACGTCCTAAGCTATTTTCAGACCTGTCGGACATCTATGTCGTGTTTGGGACTTAGGCCGAGTGATAAATGTAAACAGGACTATGAAAATTTCCGTCAAGCTTTTCTCAGGAAATAAACCTGAGAAGTAGGTTGGTTCAGTATGACAAACTGTACGTCCTTAGCGACTTTCAGACGTTCCTGTTTGGAGCCAGCGGGGGCATCCGTGTCCCATGGACACATTCATTCTTTATTATACCTGCTTCGAAGAAGGGGGTATACTGTTTTATCCTTGTCCATTCGTTCGCCCGTCCGTAACATAATTTCCGTCGCAGTTTTCTCAGCAGCTATTGCATATAGCTTTCTCCCATAGTACCATATGGTGTATACCGATTTCATGCTCCTAGGTCAACTACTTCCTGTTTACCGAATACTAAGGTTTTTATACGACCGCAATTTTTTTGCGATCGTATTATGTTATGGCGATGTCGTCGTCGTCGTCGTTGTCGTCGTCTGTAGACACTTTGGTTTCCGTGTGATTACTTAGTTGTAGCTAACCAATTGTTATAAAATTTTGATATGATGTTTATAACCACTAAAGGAAGGTTGGTATTGCATTTGGGGTTTCTGGCCCCTACCGTTTTAGAAAAAAGGGCCAAAAGGGGTAAAACGGGTGTATTGACAAAACGTCTGTAGAATGTTTAATTTTCATCCGATTTTGATCATTCTTTTTTTATTGTATTCTTCAATAATTTCTGTCAACAAAATGTAACAACACCTTTGATGTATCCTGTACCGTTACATTGCTAAAAGGGGTCAAAAAGGGGCCACACCCAAAAAATCGACTTTTTTATTTGTGGTCCGATTTTCAAAATCTTTTTTTCATTGGAATCCTTGTAAAAATCCATGACTGCGTTTTTCAATCAGATTTGCAATATCTCATACCGTTTTCGAGAAATTAGGGGTCAAAGGGGCCAAAAACGCCATTTATAAAAGTTTGTCCAGGCAAATAGTTTTTTACCAATATTAAAGACATAGAACCTATCAATTTTGCAATTTTTTACATTGAATAAAAAGTACATAAATTAAAAATATACTATCTCAATGTTTTGCAGTTTTCTATTAAATAATCTTGTTGTAATTATTCGCATTGATTAAGTATTGTCCAGCATAAATATTTACTTTTGGTAAACTGGGTACTGTCAAACTGAGAAACGAAATGTAAACAAAAGAGGCGAAGAGAAAACGAAATCGAAAAATTAAGAGAGACGACTGGTGTCGGCTAAAATCGATTCAGTTTTCTTTTTATAACCAGTTTCGCTCGATTTCGTTTCCTTTCTTTACTCATTTCGGTTGCTTATTTTACTGTTTACGTTTCCTTCTTTACCGATATCGTTTTTGTTTTGCTCCGTTTCGTTTGGTTACTTTTTGTTTCTCAGTTTACCGGTACCCGCAAGTGTTTACATTCTATAATTAGATTGTCCTCTTTTTTGACACTGCGTTTTTTTTCTTCAGTTTTCCGTCGAAAAGAGTAATTTCTGATAGTTTTTTTTTGAAATTTAACAGTTTCGTCAAAGGTTTTACAATGTATTCTTCAAATAGTGTGAATTTCATTATTTTTAAAAAAAATGCCAAAATGATAGGTTCTATGTCTTTAAGTTGTAGTGGGCCAGCCAATTGTTATGAAGTTTAAATATGATGTAAGGAATGTTGGTTTTGTATTTGGGGTTTGTGTCCCCTATTGTTTTAGAAAAATAGGGCCAAAGGGGGTAAAACGGGTGTATTGACAAAACTGTTGTAGAATGTTTATTATTCATTCAATTTTGAAAAAAAAAAATTGTTGAAGTGCTCATAAAATTCTGTCTACTAAATGTGTCAATGATTTTGATATGTATTTCACCATTACATTGCTACAGGGGGCTAAAGACAGGCCACGCCCATAAATTCAACTTTTTTGTTTTTGGTCCGATTTTCAAAATCTTTTTTTTTCATTAGATTCCTTGTGAAAATCTCTGCCTTAATATTAATCGGGATGTGCAATATTTTTTACCGTTTTTGAGAAATTAGGGGTCAAAGGGCCAAAATTGTAAATTAATACATGTATATAAATAAGGCTTTATGTATTAGATTTTGATGTAAATATATATGTGTCAAAAATGCATTTTAAAGTCCACCACAGGATGCATGTGTCAAAAAGCTTTGTAAGTCCACCATGGGCTTCATGTGACCAAAGCAATGGACTATCCACATTGTGCCTCTAACGTACAGGGTTAAACTTGTTGCGGTCGTATCATGCTGCGCTCGGCGTAGCTTTTTATTTACACAGTGTACATACATTCAAAATTTTCGTCACAGTCTACTCAGCAACTACTAGAGATAGAGGCCTGATATTTTGCATATAGCTTTATCCTACAGTCCCATATGGTGTATAGTGATTTGATGTTCCTAGGTCAACTACGTCCTGTTTACCAAAGACTTTGATTTTTGCACATAGTGAACATGAATGCAAACATTTCGTCAAAGTTTTCTCAGCAACTACTAGAGATAGAGGTCTGATATTTTGCATATAGCTTTATCCTACAGTCCCATATAGTGTATAGAGATTTTATGTTTCTAGGTCAACTACTTCCTGTTTATCGAGTATTTTAAACTTGTATGCATGGCATAGTTTGGGGAGCGGGGTATCTCCTGTGAGCATTAGCTCACAGATTTACTTGGTTTTTTTTTAGTAACTTTTTTTCTATTGACAGTGAATGGTTCTGTTTTTAGATCAAATACTAAAAGTAAGTTAAATTCCAAGTACAAAATGTAGGTGCACTTGGCGGTACACAGATTTTGCTATGCAATTGAAGACAACCCAAAATTTTACTTAGGCTTACCTTGCCTTGTGATACCATCAAAATGTTTTACTCCTGTACAATTAAAAATTTAATTGCTACAAGTACCACTGAAATCAAAGTGACAAGGTCAAAAGATGAGGCATGGTCATTGGACATCGAAAAGAATCGTTCGTCAAGTATTTATACCCACCAAAAATAACTCTACGGGAAGCCTCAATGTTATTCTGGGCCCATCCTTCTGGTGCTCAGACTAAGGCTTTATGTATGGGGTCCTGCAAATCTTTCCTCGGGCCATGCAAAGTCCATTTCCACTTACATTTTCTAATGCTCTTGACATCTTGACTTCTGAGAAGGTCGTATTTGAGATCATGCTCGAAGCCAATATACATTAGCAGGATCTTCATTCTATAGTGAAAATGGATCTGCCTCGGTCGTTCCCTGAACCAAATAAAATCAAAATTCCGTATTCGTCCAAACTTCATAACCAGTTCTGTAAATGTTTCTTTACAATGAGGAGAAGGTTTATGTAAATGTATTCGATCACCTAAAAAAATTTCATTCCAGATTTTAGACGTCCAAATATGGATCTCCCCTCTTTTCTCCGTTACACATCCCCACGGAGTATAACCGGCTATCCCTTGACACTAGAAATCTGATCAATGTAATAGCCTATTGGGCCTTTTGTGTATTCAATTAAACATTCGAATTAAATGAAATCGATATTCAAGGAAAGCGGATATTTTTGTATCAAGTTGATAATTATACCAAACAAGGAAGTAAAAATGACAATCTTGTGATATGGACATTAACACACAAAGGGTAATTTTATTTTGAATTTGAAGTTAACGCCAATTTATGTACCTGCTTATGTAAATGACCAATATTTGTTACAGTGGGCATAATAACTTGCACGGTTTTACAGACCTCTATGAACAGGCTGAACACTTTAAATCACACTGCTTAATCATGGAAAACGTATTTGCTCAGCCAGGCGTACTTTCCTTGAATATCGCTAATCTGTAAAATATTGAAGTTGTACAAATTTGCCAGAATTGTAATTTATATTTATTCCATTGTCCCCGCCCAAACATGACAGAGGGACTTCGTAATGGTTTGCGCTCACTGTCCGTCAAACAATTTGGGGGCACAACTCCCCTATTTAAGATTTTGATGTTTTTTCCCCCATATGTAGAGGACATATTCCACTGCCTCATATAGATTCGATAATAGCTTATTATTCTAAAAAAATATTTCAAAATCAAAAATTGCCGGATTTCGTTAAACAGGAAGTAGGTGAGCGACAGACCTGAAATCCAATCCAATGTAATGGGACCCCACCATGATGCTGTATACCAAATATCAAAACTGTTGTACACAAATTTCTTCCCCGCCCGCCCGCCGCCCGACATTCACCATTTTATTACCCGGATTTTACACTCCGTGAAATCCGGCCAAAAATATTTAACAAATAAAAATCAAAAGAGCAAGAGAAATAAAAACGATTATAGGAACACGCGAATCGATCCAGGTAATTTTTACTTATACCACTATGTCATAAAATGTAACGAGATACCCTGCATTAATCATGCTTTATCAGTAGATAAGGCTAAATTCCTGAATGACCCCCCTCATTAATTATCATAAACTTTCATTTAGCACCCTCTACAGTCCTGTGGTATAAATCAGTTATTCCCCATTGGGCATCCGCCCTCAGGGGAATAACTAACACTTAACTCCGCAAAAGATTTCTCATATAATCAACTGCATTAACTTTATACTTATCAAAGCAAATCGAATGAAATAACTTTTCTTAAAAATCATTAAGGCTGCACTCGTTCGAGTCATTGTACGTTCGTCAAGTTATTGAATTATCGAACTCATGGAACTTAAACATTTCCCAATTGACACCAGTCGTAAATAAATTGTTAATGCGGAGATCCACTACGGCTTTCCATACGACATAAAATTAGGGTTATGAAAAATCCTTTACATGTTAGTAAAAATCTTTAGACTCTATTCGCCAATATAAAGTGTTAGTAAAATCGCGTGGACGTTTAACATCGATCAAAATTAAATCTAAGCAAGAGGCTCCTAAGAGCCTGAATCGCTCACCTGGCTTCAATGTCTAATGTAACAATATTCAACATTGCCAACAGCCCGTTTTGACACGAAACCATTGGAAAGCTCTATAAAGCTGAACATTTAGCGGCAAGCAAATGTGTGGCACAAACTTTTATGGAACACAATCCTTCACGTACAATCCACTATTTTTGGGCATTTAAGGGGACGTAACTTATCTGACAGTTTTGGCCTAATGGACAATTTTGTAAAGCAAAACCTTTCCCTATCTTTTATGGTTCACAATCTACAAGGCAAAAACCTCTATTTTTGGGGGGTTAAGGGACCATAACCCTTATAATGGGTCATCTGAGTGACAATATCGACCTAATGGACAATTTTTGTAGATCTCAATTAGCTGAACATTTAAGCAAGCAAAACCTTTTCTCAGACTATTATCGTTCACAATCTGTAAAAAAGAACTTTTTTTGGCTTTTAAGGGGCCACAACACCTGTAAGGGGTCATTTGACAATTTCGACCTAATGGTCAATTTTGTAGAGCTTACTTAGCTGAACAATATGCAATTGGAATAACTTCAATCTTACATGGTTCTTGAGATATAAGACATAATAAGTGCAAAACGCAGAAAAAATCAATAAAAGGGGCAATTACTCCCACGGCGGTCATGTTTTTTATCGGATCAATTTAAAATGAGTATCGTTTGTAGCCAACATGTCATGTATCATTCCTATTAAGTTTCAGTCAAATTGATTCAGTAATTTCAGACAAGAAGATTGTCTTTTTGAAATTGTTAACAGCCTTCGGCCAGGTGAGAAAAAAATGAACTGTCTTTTTACTGAGAAAATAATATTTATGAAATAAACATTTAATGTTATTGTTTTTGGTTTTAGATACAGACGCTTCGTGAGCTTTTTAGAGGAAGGTTTTCCTTTGAAGAGGCCGAGAGGTTGATTAATCACCATGGAGGAGATTTACAACGGACGATTCTCTACGTTTTTGAATGTATGTTTTGGGTACATAGAGATTGGGCTGATCAGTATGTTTTCTTTCAAATTGGGAACAAGTCCGAATAATCCGAATAATGAGGAACTTAAATTTGCCCTCTTTGACCTTTTGCGTAACGGACTAACTGAAACTAAAATGGTTAAAATTTCCTAGTATGTGGTTCATTGTGCGTAACTTCTTGTAATTTCTTTTTTTATAATGATAAAATAAAATAATTCGTTTTATTTACCCAAGATTCCTTTTAAATTACAGCCGAACCTGCAGCTGTGAGAGGGATAGCAAGAACAGACAGTGATGGAGTATGAATATTATAGAACATTTTGAAATACCAAAAAATATGTGCAGGCTTCCGAAAAGTAATGTAAACTGGCAACTTCACGGCATTGAAAGGCTATCTTTACAGAATCAATTTATATAAAAATTATTAATGGTTAAATTAATTGATGGTACATTGTTACTCAATATGATTATCAGAAAAACTGTTAATTTCATTTTATTTTTTTTTACAAAAATTACACTGATTGTCCATCGTATTTACTACGATTATTTTCTCGAGCCTTTGCTGATGCATGTGGGCGTCATCATTGTCATGCATAGCAATGTACTATTGCAAAAAATACATGACAACGTTTAATACTTTGTGCAAAAACTAGCTCATATTGGTTTGTATGAAAAATATTAATTTTAAAGGACATGTAAAACTATATGGCACTTTGGTTTGAATAGTAAATCATATATTTTTTTAAAGTTTCAAATAGTTAGAAACAATCGGAGATGGCGGGAATTGGCTCAACAGGGAACTATTCAGCACGAAGAGCGCCAGTTTGCCTGTGGACCATGTGATAATGTGTGGTGGAGGAAGGTTCCGGGAAGGAAAACGGTCCGTATACTTTTTTATGAATTAAATTTTCAAGCAAAATATATGAATGCGTTGTTATGTGTATTATAGCATGCTTGTTGTGGGTCCATTGAAGCAAATCTTAGTCATCTATAAAAGATTGTCTTATACCTATAAATTCGCCCAGCTAATTTTAATAATTCAACATACAATGTATATGTTTATCCATACTATTTTGGCGAATGAACATCATGAAATATACGGCTATTTTATTTCAGGTATCAAAGTGTACACGTTGTAGAGTCCGTTACGAAGCTATCCCTAGAAACAGGGAGTGGGGCTGGGCTGAATTTATCTGTGGACAGTGTACTCATGAATTCGGGTTTGTTTTACATGTATTTTATAATAATTGTTTCATATGATCTACATATTCGTCCTTTTGAATTTATCACACAAAAATTTTCCATCATATGCTTTCTATTGTTTTATGAACGTTCACTAACATTCCTTGTAAAGTCGGTTAGAAGAGTTCACCGTAGATGAACAAAATCTATACAGGGTTTACTTGAAGTTTGTTTTAGTAAACAATATAACTCAATAATATATATTGGGGTATCAAAATATTGATACCTTAAAAGAGTACTCTACCACAAACAAGCTCAAGAGTAAATGAAAAGAAACTTAAGAGTATGTATATATTCATTTTGACTTGCAAATTTATTTTTTATATTTGTACAGTGGGTTTGGACAAATGGAGAACACTTGGAGTCCATGTTTTCGCTGTTTGCCTGCAATGATTATGTGTTTACCACATAAAATAATCCCTAGAAAAAGACGAGGTGGTTCTGATGGAAATAACAGACAGGACAGACACTCTTGTCAGGCTCACAACTGTTGGCGGCGGGCAGGTTTGTCACATCGTGGAATAGTGAATAATTGTCTTTTATTTCTTCTTTTATTGTAGGGGAGTGTTTATATCACAGTCTATTCAATCATGTTTTGTAATGTTGTAATGCATGAAGCAAAACTAAAACAGAGTAATATATGCCAAATCATATTTTGTTTTTATCGTAAAGTAATCGACAGATGTCTCATTGAATACAAAAGGGGAAAAATCAGAATTGGCGTGAATGTAAATGGCTCGAAACTTAAAAAGCCTGCAATATAAAACGGTGACACAATAAACAAAGCAGTCGTATTCAGTACAAACCATTTATATGTGACTTGTACCTCTTGTAGGGAGAACTGAACCGCATGATTTATTCTTTCAAATCATTGTATTTGTTTTTTTTTCAGCTGGACCAGTTCGAGGATATTGTGTTCACCCCAGGTCTCTTCATCGCGGTGGTCGGGCAGTTGTACCAAGCTTGAGACATAACAGTTCAGGATCTACGGTGTCAACATTCTTATCTCAAGCAGATTTGGTGTCACAAATATCGGACTTCGATCCTAATCTATCAGATGTTGATGAAGGGGGCAGTGACGAGGACCAGTCCTGATATATGTTGTTGTCTCGCTGTTATGTTACATGTGATAGTAAATGTTGTCTTGGTGTTATGTTACGATCGTTTTGTTGCATCTAGAAAGAGACCTGATGAGGACAGTTTTGTGATGAACTGTATGCAAAATTAGACATTTGTTTTCATGTCTTCTTTAAATGTCATTTTAAAAGTTTTTGGTAAGCGTGTTAAACAAAGTACATGGATGTTTCTTATTTTATTCTGCAGTTCGATACAAGACCAAAATTGTAAAACTTTAGAATGAATAACAGCAATAAAGTGCAGTTCGTTTGCTTTGTTTTACTTCAATGATTATATCATCTTTAGATTTTCGTTATCAAATTCTTATACCTCCGTTCACCCTCCATTTATTTATTTGAATTCTTCAGCAAGTCATCCATTATGCATGAATGCTTGTGTCTGTGGTTTTTTTTTTAAATAACATTAACCTTGTGTTATTCCGGTCAAAAGATCACAATGATTCAATGCCATTGATCCTTCGACGAATAGACCATGGGTAAAGGTACAAAATAAGCTTAAAATTTCCTAGGTTGCCGAACCTGGCATCCTGGAGTTGTCAATATTCTAAGCGGCCTTGGCTTCCGGCCGATGTACATAGACGTTAAATATGAAGCTATGAATATTTTTACCCAGGACCACAGGTAAGTGTTCTCAACAATTATTGACCAAACTCAAGATGGCAAAATATTCCATACTGAGGACAGAAACATGTACAATGTATATAGAATGTGGCAAGTAAACTTACTCGGGCCCACCTTTCCACCTACACAATCTTAAAAAAAATGTTTCATTGTCCCCCGCCGCAACGCGTCTAACGCGTCGGAGGGACCTAGTAATGGTCTCCGTCCGCCCGTCCGTCCGTCACGTTTTTTGTGGGTACAACTTCTCGGATACTACTGAACGGATGTTGCTAAAACTTTACACACTGATAGGGTACTAAAAGTAGGTGATCATCCCATATTTGAAATTTTCAAAATGGCCGCCGTTTCCAGAAGAAAGGTCAAAATATAGGACATTCAATATCTCGGTTACCTATGTGCACAGGGTTATGACATTTTGTAGGCTGATAGAGCAAAGGGTACTCTATAATAATACGAAAACAATTTTGAAGCGATATTTACGGTTTTCGAGCTATTTACTAATTTGTGATTTTTCGGTCCGAAAAATGGGACTTTGTCAAACGTTTTTGTGGGTGCAACTCCTCGGATACTACTGAACGGATGTTGCTGAAACTTTACACACTGATAGGGTACTATTTGTAGGTGATTGATCATCCCATATTTGAAATTTTCAAAATGGCCACTGTTTTCATGGAAACGGAGACGAAAGGTCAAAATATAAGACATTCAATATCTCGGGTACCTAGGTGCACAGGGTTATGAAATTTGTAGGCTGATAGAGCAAAAGGTACTCTATAATAATTCGAAGAAAAAAAATGAAGCAATATTGACAGTTTTCGAGTTATTTACGAATTTGGGATTTTCAGGTCCAAAAAATGGGACTTGGCAAACATATTTGTGGGTGCAACTCCTCGGATACTTATAAACGGATGTTGCTGAAACTTTACACACTGATAGGGTACTATTAGTAGGTGATCATCCAATATTTTGATAAGAACAAGAACTGCGAAATTTTGTAATAGATTTTCCCTTCACTAATTTTGAGGAAAATGGATAATCCATTTAATTCGGGAATTGTGAACAAGTCAGCGTACTTAGTGAATTACCAACTTTTTATGATTGGACAAAACTTAACTGGAAGATCTGTCGTTTCTCAGAGAATATATCGCTTGAATTTACATACCACACAACTTTCATGCGGCGGCGGGGGACATGTGCACATGGCTACGCGTAGCAATCTTGTTAAACTGAAAAAATGTGTTTATGAGCCATAAGATGGCCCTCCCGTTCTTGAAATATCACTGACCCCCCAACATGTATTACATGAGATATTGACCTAAACCTAAGTTACCTTATTTCTAACGGTGGTGTAGCCCTACTCAAGACACACGCAGCGTTGAAATACCATTACCCCCAAAATGTAGTATTTGAAATATAGACCTTAACCAAGAACAGAAGTCGTTCATGCGTGTTATATAGGTCACAATTACCTAATTTCTAGTAGGTGGTGTGGCACTAACCAAGACACATCTAGTGGTGAAATACCACTGACCCCTAACATGTAGCATACAAGATATGGACCTTAACAAAGAACTTAACCGAAGTCGTTCATGCATATAATATAGGTTAAAATGAACTAATTTTTAGCGGGCGGAGTAGCACTACCCATGACACATCTAGTTGTGAAATACCATTGACCCCCAACATGTAATATCTGAGAAATTGACCTTAACCAAGAACTTAACAGCAATCGTTCATGCGTATTATATAGGTCACAATGACCCATTTTCTAGTGGGTGGTATAGAGCTTCCCAATTCAGACAATATCATTGACTCCCAACATTTATTATCCGAGTTATGGACCTTAACCAAGAACTTAACCAAAGTGTTACAGACATAGTAAAATGTGTGAAAAGTCCGATCCACATACGTAGTATTATCAAATATTTACCAATTTAACCAATTTTATGTGAACTCACCTTACTAGGGTAAACCGATTTTAAAAATAGGAATTTTTAAATTCATGTATTATATGTATTTGAATGTATATTTATATTAGGTTGAAAGGAACTTTTTGTTATCGAGACATACATTGTGCATTAATTTTAAAAACGATGACCCTGTTATCAAAACTAAAAACTACAATGTATGACGAAACAAGGAACTAAAATAAAAATATAATCTTATGAAATGGACCTGAACACAAAAGTAAGTATAAATTTAATGAGGGTATATTCATGTAATTACAACTGAATTGAGTCAAGTTTTCGTGAAATGATTTACAAATTAAACTATAATATTCCAAACTTTATTTGCGTTTTTGTCGCATATTTCTTAGTTGAAAGAAATCGCTGACCAAGATTACTTTTTCTCGACTTTATACTGAACTTCCCGACCAAAGTGCCCTTTTCATGAGTTAATACTAAAATCCCCGATAAGTTGCCTTACTAGAACTTTATACGTAAACCTTGACCAAGAAGACCTTTTTTGTAACTTAATACGTGAACTTTCTGACCTAGATGACCTTTTCATTGTTTTAAACGTGAACTCTACGACCCGTAGGTAATCTTACTAGTAGTGATTCCTGCTTTGATTGCTCCGGCATCTCCATTTCTTAAAGTAAAACAATATTTATGATCATTTTTGATTCTAGACGGCATTGCCAGTTTTTCCAGGAATTAAAATCTATTCTATAACTTTACATGTGAATTCGGGTGGGCTTAATTAATTGTCAGTTTTACCAGGCAAAATATACCCCAAAAAAGTTACTTGAAGACGAAAAATGATATTTTTATGCAGAATCACAAGTGACACTATTATTTTAATAATTTCTTTTATGCACAACACATGCCAATGTGCGTGTTTTTTTAATACAAATTCACCATCTTTGTATAGATTCTGAGACTTCGAGAGCTTTTTAGAGGAAGATTTTCTGAAGGAGAAGCCAAAAATCTTATAGATCACCATGATGGAGATCTTCAGGCAACCGTTGAGTTTGTTTTTTATTGTAAGTAAATATCGTCCGCACGATTAGCGCAAGACTAGCCCGTCACTTAAATTTTAAACTAGATATAATGTCTATTAAAACCCCGCTTTCGAACCTGTACAACACACGTCCCCATTTCAGATTGCTTAACGCCGGACTGACTATCCACATAAAAAAGATCTTTAACCAAACAACAAGACACAAACCGTTGTGGCGTCCCATAAGTGACTTGTTTCAAGGTGTGAGCTTGGTTAAAAAAAGCAAAACAACAACAAAAAAAATACAAGGTTACCAGTAAGAACATTGAATTCAGTGCCTTTCGACTTACTTATTGAACTGGCGGTTCAAAAAGAAAGTGTAAAAATATCATGAACGTAAAATCATTAAATTTTATATCATATACATTTAAGTCTTTAAGAGTATTTTTAATTTAACAAAGAGCGCGTAAATAATAAATTATTGCTGTATTTTGTAGCTGAACCAGCTACTGTAAGACGAATAGCGAGAACTGATAACGAATGCGTAAGTGTACAAGCAAGGGCATTTTCAAGAACATGTTATAAATTAATTTATCATTTTTTAAATGTGTAAAAAATAATCTTTATAATGTTGGTATTTTATATGCCTAGACCAAACATGCACTCTAAAAGGAAATTCAAATATATCAGACTAAGAATAACAATGTATAAGTTGTATCTTAGTTAGTGAATAATAACAAAATTACCGAATGTCCATAAGACAAGATAAAACAAGAAATACATACCGGGAAAAAAGAAGATTGTAATGGTCCTGACTTGGTACAGGCATTTTAAAGGAAATGGTGGGTTAAACCAGGTTTTAAGGCGCGCTTATGCAAACCCCCTTCCATTGTAATCTTTTGGTCTGGTAGTTTCACAAAACACAACAGGTTTGTGAAGACATATTAATATTGTAATAGAACTGTTAATTACTACAAAGCCATTCCAGCAGAATATTAAGACGACAAACATCTAAGTTCCATGGCAACACAGATTCTTAGGGCTATATACCGGCGTATTATAAAATTGTGGTAATCGTTTGTCTTTGTTGTGTAGTTTCAAGAAGTGCGCAACAACCAAGCATGGAGAGAACTGGCCCTTCAAGGCATCATTCAGAACGAGGAACGCCAGTATGCTTGTGGTCCTTGTGATTCTGTATGGTGGAGAAAACAACCACGAAGAAAAATGGTAATTAGATTACTGCAAATGGTGACAGACTCGACGATGACATTTGGACAAATGTACGCCGTTTAAGCCAATGAAATTATATCACTATAGAAAATCTTGCGCTCCATTTTCACAAATTTTAGAATAGGAGGTGCATAACTACATTTTGACTCATGCTCATTAAAATCGATTGAGTGGATTTGAATGAGTGAACCATGAATCGTAAAACGGATTGACACACGAAAGGACGCTCATTTCTTCACTCTTTATATTTAAGCTGGTATATAAAAATAAGCGAAAGGCAAATATCAAGCTTTTGAATAAAATAACCAACATCAATCTCTTGTATCAAAATCAGCAATTTCAAAATTATAGAAATTATTTGTAAAAGCATTAAACAAAATGTACATGTACAAGAGCTGAAATGCTTATTGTCTGTAAAGAGTCATATTTGTATCTGTGGTTGAAATTGGATTTATTGTATAAGGGCATGCTGTCGCCATTTGAGTTAAGCAAGCCCTGTGTAATCCTTCCATTAAATTATTAAAACGTCGCTTTTTTACATGCACAATTTTAAGACCCGTTTTCGTTTTAGGTGTCAAAATGTAGAAGTTGTAGAGTCCGCTACGAAGCCATACCAAGAAACAGAGAGTGGGGCTGGGCTGAATTTATCTGCGCAGCCTGCAATCATGTGTTCAGGTAATCCAATAATATATTCATTAAAGGAAACAATGACAAATGAGAAGCGATAAGAAAACAAAGTTTATGTATACATACATACAATGTTTATAGAAAAATTCCATTAATTAACAAATTAACCACAAATGAAAGTCTGGGAACTAAATACAACGTTATAATACAGCCGAATAGAGCTGTTTGTGAAAACAAGTTTCTACATTTTTTTTTTCTGAATTCACATTACAAAAACACCAAGCGAATCTTTACTTTTATTTAAGAGGCTTTGGGCAGATGGAAAACACTTGGAGTCCTTGTTTCCAGTGTGGAGTTCCATGTCTGCCTAATAAAATACTTCCAAGAAGAAGAGGCCGCCGACGACAGGGCAACTCAGAAGGGTCGTTTGTTGATAGACATTCTTGTCAAGCACGCAATTGTTTCCAACGAGCAGGTTTGTAAAGTCTAAAAAGAGTGGGGCCTGAGTGGAGTGGGGTCGTCTTTAAACTTGAAGAGCATTAACAAATTATATCATTTCACGAAGGGAAAAATCTGGGTTACAAATTGGTGAATATTGGGTGAGTAAAACATTTTTCTAATCAAATATATTAGTCCCTTGTAATGTTGTTTGGTTTGCAGCATCAGCATCGGGTCACGTATCGTGGGAATCTAAAATCTGTCGCTCGCTATAGCTACTTCCTGTTTAACGAAGTCTGGTCTTTTTTATTCTAACAGATTTTCTACTAAATGTGCAGTATCCGTTTTTTTATAGTGATAATTTACAACATGTCAATTATTTGAACTTTTGGTACAATAATATTTGGCTTCAGGTGCAAAATGAAATCAAGCTCATATCTCAACCCAACCCTGATTCTAATGGCATGCAAAAACCAGAAATACTTGTATATAATTTTAATATGATGGCTAAGCAAGCAATCAAAAGTCATTGAAGCCTCTTTCTCCATCAAAAAGCTTACCGGCAATGAAGTTGAATGTATACCTCTAGTAGATGCTATATTTAATTAATTATCAAGGACCTTTTCCCCTTTCAGCTGGACCAGTTAGAGGATATTGCGTCCATCCTAGATCTCTGCCTCGCAGGGGTCGAGCGGTTGTACCAAGCTTGAGACATAACAGTTCAGGGTCTACAGTGACAACATTCTTATCTCAGGCAGATTTGGTGTCACAAATATCGGACTTTGACCCTAATCTATGAGATGTAGATGAAGGGGGCAGTGGCGAGGACCAGGCCTGATATTTAGAGAATATATCATAAGAGATGTGATAGTAAATGTTATATACTAGACGGTGTGATCAGAAGATCGTTATGCTGTATCTAGAAAGTTTCGTGACAAGTTGTAGCATGTTTATTAGACTTCTGTGTTTTTATTCTGTTAATTGTTTTGAATGTATTTCAGTCTGTGATAAACGTGAATTAGTATTGATTTCCAGACCATATATTTTTGAGGTGTACATACATATAATCTTATAGTAGTAATACTTATTTAGGTGCCGTGTCACAATTCTACTTATTTTTAAAGTTTTCTGTCATTTTGGGTTCATCTTGATATACTAGCCATTCACAATTTCTCATTTTTAATCATGTTATGTTGCAAATCAAAAGTTATAAATTGAGGTGATGTGTATGCGATGCAACCTACATTTACCAGCGACAATTTCAAAATCCACCATAGAAAACAGCTTTCAATGTAACCAGTTGTCGCTATTCGCCGTCTTGCATCCCTAGATAAAACAAAGTCAACTTGATTTTCTGAATTAGGACTTAGTTTCTCGCACAATGCAGTCTCGGAATTAAGCGGTATTCAAACATCAACTGTGCCACAACTTTTGTCATGTTTTACGGAATTGATTAATGAATTGCTTTTGTTATAATTGTAATCACTAAAGGAAGATTGGTATTGCATTTGACGTTTGTGGTGCCTATCGTTTTAGAAAAAGGCCAAAATGGGCAAAATGATTTTTTTAACAAAACTGCTGTATATGGTTTGTTTTTCGTCCGATTTTGATCATTCATTTTTTATTGTATTCCTCAATAAATTCTGTCTACAAATGAAAAAACTGTTTGTATAACATCATGACAGAAACGGTAACCTGCGTTTTTCAATCAGATTTACAATATCTTCTATCGTTTTAAAGAAAATATGGTTCAAAAGGGCCCAAAACGCCAATTACATGTATGAAAAACGCCAATTACATGTATGAGTGTTTCTTCAAATGATTTTTGTCAATACTTTTTAAGGGTAATAGGGGCCGGCCAATTGTTATGTTATTTTTGAATTAAATGTGTTTCTAACCGCTACTAGACGCGGATCCAGGATTTTCGATTGGAGTGGGACGGGTATTAAATATCGCCGAGCGGAGTGAGTCGCGAAATTTTTTTGGCCCTGAATAGACTGTAATATGACAGGGATTGATATTGGATAACGGTCTAATTCAGCCATTGAGGCTATAGCCTTAGAGACAAACTTGTTTACCCCTATTGGGGTAACACGAATTAAAAAAAAACCAATACGTAATTTTTCATGGATTAAACTGAGGAAGAAAATTCTAAGGCGGTATTTTTATCGGAAGTGAGTTTTTAGTCTAAATATAAAATATATGGTACCCATAGCACGCTTCCATATATTTTAAAACTGGTTCCACACACGAGTCAAATATAACATTAGTTGGGAATTATTGTGTTGACTCTGGAACTTCCACTTTATCAGAAAAATTACTTTTAGTGTTTTTGTCTCGCCTGCGAAGCAGAGCGGGACATAGGTGGTACTTTACCGGCGGCGGCGGCGACGGCAGCGGCGGCGTTAACTTTTTGGAAAAGTTTTATGAGCACCTCCATATCTCAAGAACTATAGGTCCTGGGTTGATGAAACTTGGTATGCATATGCCCCAGAAGTAGCTTAGCACAGTTGCATCCCCATCTTTTGACCTTGACCTTCATTTTCCGGTTGAGTGACTTTGACAATTTTCAATACATATAATAGCAATGGAAAAGTTTTGCGAGCACCTCCATATCTCAAGAACTATATGTCCTAGGTTGATGAAACTTGGTATGTATATGCCCCAGTAGTAGCTTAGCACAGTTGCATCCCCATCTTTTGACCTTGACCTTGATTTTCCGGTTGAGTGACTTTGACAATTCTTAATACATATAATAGCAATGGAAAAGTTTTGTGGGCACCTCCATATCTCAAGAACTATATGTCCTAGGTTGATGAAACTTGGTATGCATATGCCCCAGTAGTAGCTTAGCACAGTTGCATCCCCATCTTTTGACCTCGACCTTGATTTTCTGATTGAGTAACTTTGACAATTTTCAATACATATAATAGCAATGGAAAAGTTTTGCGAGCACCTCCAGATCTCAAGAACTAGAAGTCCTAGGTTGATGAAACTTTGTATGCAGATGCCCCAGCAGTAGCTTAGCACAGTTACATCCTCATCTTTTGACCTTGACCTTGATTTTCTGATTGAGTAACTTTGACAATTTTCAATACATATAATAGCAATGGAAAAGTTTTGCGAGCACCTCCAGATCTCAAGAACTATATGTCCTAGGTTGATGAAACTTTGTATGCAGATGCCCCAGCAGTAGCTTAGCACAGTTACATCTTCATCTTTTGACCTTGACCTTGATTTTCCGGTTGAGTGACTTTGATTATTTTAATTGCATATATTTGCAATGTTTACACATCTTTTGATCTCAGAAACTGAAAATCCATGTAAATTCAAAATATAGTGGAAGTACGAAAGAAGAATTGTTTCTGATAGTGCCGGCAGGCGAGACATACTTGTTTTTCTTCAGCGTAAGTAAAGGAGCCCGATGCTCTAATTAAGATACCAAGGTACATTTGTATTTGTACTCTTGCACTGTTTTTATTGGTGTGTTATCATATGAAAGATTAACATTTTTAAGTAGCTTCCCAGTTTAATTGAAGACTATTACTTGGGTTTGTTGGTATTTACTTTTAAATTCCATTCTTTACAATACAACACAAGCGTAAAGAGGCAATTTTGCAAACCCTCTTGGGACTGAGATATGTTGTCTATTGTAGAATGTTGTTTCCTTTTCAGTGATGATCCACTGTAATGGATTTTAGACTGAATAAAAAATAGTTAGTTATATAAAAAGATAAATATGCATTTAAAGTCTACCACAGAATGCATGCGTCAAAAAGCTTTGAGAGTCCATCATGGGCTGCATTGGGCATAAAACGCATGTAGTGTTCAACACGTTGCGGTCGTATCATTCTACGCTGGGTGTAGCTTTTTATTAGGGTTAACTCTATTTATCCATATGGAAAGAATTTTAATAAAACAAAACAAAATTGCAAATGACAACACGTCTGTCATGATAACCTGGGTTGCACATTCGCCATTTTCTCTGATTCTGGTACAAAAGAAGCAGAGGTACCAATGGGTCATCCTAATGTCAAAGTCCGAAAAGGCAGAGACAAAACCAGTAAACACAAACAAGGACAGGACGAAAAAACAGACAACACATAAAACACGAAAAAAAAAACCCTTCTGAACTTTAGTCATTTCGAGAGCGAATTCGGGTGCTCCCGTCGGGAAGAATAAGCGGTTCCTAGCTGTATGCTATAGCACACCCGTCGCGCTGCCAATTTTCAATTCAGTGTGGTAAAGGAAGACATAACAAAAGTTTAAGACTGTCGTATGAGCCAACTTGAGTCGTAGTGCCCTGTTATTGTCTTTTTCTCGCTTGTCGGTAGCTCATCGTTTCAATTTCATTTAATCACTTATTTCGTGTCCCTTTCCCTGGTCATATAGCAGAACTAGTGATGCTTGTGGTTAAAGCAATAATCGAAGCAACAAGTACATGTAAATATCACATGCAGATGGGTTTTTTAATTGCTTTTCCGAAGGACCGATTTGACATCTTTTCAAAAGGAGTTGTATTTTCTTGTTCCCATAAGCAGCACTGAATTAACTTACCAAAACTATGCATATATATCCGTCGCTTACCTATCCGTATAAAACGGAAAAGATGATAGGCAATGAATGAAATGAATGGTTGGAGTTTATATACGTTCAAAAATATATTGACATGAAAGGGGTGATAAAATGAACATGACATAATGATGCAGTAAGTAGTGATATGGAGACAAGGGGCGTAGGCCAACCGAGGAAGCAGTAAAGTACGATAAATTTTCTAAAACATTTTCATGTCGGGGAACATTTTTTTTTTTGTTTTTTTTTTTGCGAAATTGAAATGGAAGCATTTGCTTCCACTGCTTACATTGTGTTACGCCACTGAAAACCCTATGACAAACCAACATCTGCACTCATCTGAGAGATCGAAATCGCACATTTGTCTATGAGCGACCAACATCTGCACTCATCTGAGAGATCGAAATCGCACATTTGTCTATGAGCGCATGATGATGTCTACCGTAAAATTTCTCAAGTTGCGTGAAGACAGCAATAAACTGGTTCATATTTGTTGTTTAATAAGTGAAATTTGATTCATGCCTTCAATCTGTTGGAAATATATGGTTTTGGTCTCACCTGCGAAGCGGGGCGAGATGTAGGTGTTACTTTACCCGCGGCTTTGGCGGCGTTAACTTTTTAATGTATGTCAAGGTTAAAATATGAGCACCTCCATAGTTTAGTTTAGTTTAAACATATTTTATTGTCAAACATATACAAAAGGATTGGGCACAAGTTATTACAACTTACAAGGCCTTTTCCAAACAACAATAATATACACAATGATAATCAAGATGACAGCAATTACTATTAAGTACACACATAATTAAGTTTAAACAAATACTACAAAACGAAAAATACAAAAGAGCAAAAGAGAAAAGAAGAAATAAAAGTAAGATATATAAGTAAGTGAGCATGGGTACATTTTCTGAAAAAATAGGGGGAGTTTGAAATACACTGCTAATCTTTAATTATTGCTGAAACGCTTTGTCTTTTTGATGTAGCTATGAACGTTTCGAAAAAGAACTTTATTCTGTTCATCGCTTAGCGTTTCATTGCCAAAGAGAATATTTTCAATCGACAAAGTTACAAATTGAGTATTTCTCATAAGTTCCACACGAAAATTAAGATATAACGGACATTCCAAAAAGTAATGAATTGCATCCTCCAAAGGCCATCCACACATACAACTTGAGTCATTGACTAAATTTACTCTGTATAGATCAGCATTTAAGGAACTACATCTATGTCTCAGTTTTGTATGAATAATATTAATATCTCGACCACCAATAAAATAATGACTAGGAACAGTACCATTGATCTCCGACCTCAATCTTTGTTTAAATCCAATATTTGAATTAATAGATGTGACATCGGGGCTCAATGTGTTCCAACATCGTATAGTGGATGGAAAAAATGACCTAGAAAACGTTTCCAATCTACACCGTGGTGGGTAATACTGAAAACGGGTTCTAAGGTTATATCCTATATCTGCAGAGTACTCATTTAAGCAATCTTGAAGATATTCAGGAGTTTTCTGCCTATGTATTTTATGCATTAAAGATAGTTTTCGCCGGTTTCGCCTGGACCTCAAGCTTTCCCAGTCTCAAAGAGAAGAGATTCAGAACTAGCAAATCTAGGAAGACCGGTAATTATTCTTGCCGCTTCTAGCTGAAGCTTATCTTTCTTATTCGCATCCTGCTCATTACAACCATCCCAAAGCTCACATGCATATTCTAACAGCGGTACTATGTAAGCAAAATATATTTTACTCAGATTTTGTCTACTGAGTATGTATTTAAGCTTTCTCAAGACATTTATCTGTTTACTTGCACTGTTACAAATATTGCTGATGTGTGCTGACCACTTACAATCATATGAAAAGGTAACACCTAGGTGTTTATGAGTGCTTACAAATTGGATCGGTTGATTATTAAATACCAAATCTATAGGTGTATTGTCATGATTAAACTTAAAAATCATATACTCCGTCTTTTGTGGGTTAAAATCAACCAACCATAAGTTAGCCCAGAGACTTAGAACTTCTAAGTCAGCGTTAAGGCGATGTTCTATGTCGATATGATTATTATAAGAACACATCAACGAACTATCATCAGCAAACAGTCTTACTAAACATTGTACATCATCCGCTATATCATTAATATATAACAAAAAAAGCAGGGGTCCTAAAACAGAGCCTTGCGGCACCCCAGCTTTAAGATAGCCAAGTTTAGACTCTGAATTTTTAATAATAACCTTTTGTTGTCTCTTATGCAAATAGTTTTCAATCCATTTCAGTATTAAAAACGAAAGAATATGGAATATGTGCCAGAAAGACACAATCCACATATTGAAATGATTTTGATAAATGTACAATGCAAAATTTCACTGCGTGTGAAGCGCTTTTCTGGATTAACCTTCATCACACACGCTAGGAGTAAAAAACTTGGAAAACCGGTAGAATTATATATCTGCTTCGAGATAAGACGTTCGAAAACTTTGCCTACACAGCTTAGCAAAGCAATCGGACGATAGTTACTAGCAAGAGATTTATCTCCTTTTTTGTGAAACGCAAGTTTCCCTTCTAGTCCATATGACCTCAGCTTAGCTAAAAGACCTTTATGCCAAATGCGATCAAACGCTTTAGATATATCACAAAAGACTATACATGTCGTATTACCTGTTTCCAATGCTAAACAAATTTCATGATATATCTCAATCAGCTGGTGGTAAGTCGAATGTCCAGGCACAAAACCAGATTGATATTTATAAAGCAATTTGTGATCTAAAATGTAATTATATATCTGCTTCGAGATAAGACGTTCGAAAACTTTGCCTACACAGCTTAGCAAAGCAATCGGACGATAGTTACTAGCAAGAGATTTATCTCCTTTTTTGTGAAACGCAAATACATTCGCAATCTTCCATATATCACTATAAGTCCTAGGTTGATGAAACTTGGTATGGCATATGCATGCGCCCCAGAAGTAATTAATGAGCGAATAGTTGATAACTTAGGTGCATGTATTACGATG
The DNA here is from genome assembly GCA_963971305.1 of Arcuatula senhousia. Classification (NCBI taxonomy): domain Eukaryota; kingdom Metazoa; phylum Mollusca; class Bivalvia; order Mytilida; family Mytilidae; genus Arcuatula; species Arcuatula senhousia. The sequence continues at coordinate 14,312,589 of OZ020306.1, forward strand.
GTGCCGGCAGGCGAGACATACTTTAGTGTAAACTCTTGTTTTTGGTTTTTTTTTTTTACAATTTTGGACCCACATTGGGTTGTACGGCACCATGTTTTTATTTTTTTCAAATTTGTAATGCGCGCACACATAGTGGCAGTATCATCAGCGATTAATGGCGGCCGCAAACTTGTAGAAGTAGAAGTAAATTGATCATCGAAACTAACTTTTCACTAGCCGTTCATTTTTTCATGAAATAAACTTATGCACAAACCCCACAAATTTATAAATCTGTCCATTTTTATGTAACTGTTCTATATTCTATTTGGATTGTACTGTTTATATATGTTAATATATGTAAATTTTTGTCATTGTGCCTTGAGGGACTTCAATTGAAATCAAAATTTTGGTATTGGTATTGGTATTAGTATGGCCATAAGGTGGCGAGAAAATGAGGACGAACAAGGTGCGATGGCGTATGAATATCTGGACATATTAAAATTACTTGCTTTTCTTTATGTCCTAAAAACGAGATTTTAAAATCATATTCTTGTACTTCATATTCATTTATTGTCAAATCATTAGTTTATTGGCACCATCTATGATCCTGTAATAGTTATGATTTACGTTATTTAAAGGATTTCTTCGTAACGTATTTTGCCGGAAACGCTGTTGTTAGGCACATTATCATTTGACATTTTCCCGATTTACTTGCTTTCTAGTTTTGTACATCTATCAACAAAATGTGATTTGCAATCTCACGTTCGTCGTATATGGAATTTTGAGGTGATATTTCACTGAACGACAATATTTTTTTCTTTCTGTTTTGTATATCTTGACACCCTGTAATTATCCAAGATCCAACTGTTTTGAATGTGAAACGAATCCCTTTATGCCTTAACCAGTTGTGTTGCAATGTTGGTCACTGGTATATATTACATGATAGGGTTTAAACACTTTGTTATTCCGTACATGTCTAAAATTTGGGACCCGTAAGGGAGGGACCATTTATACTCAAACGACCTATTACCGTGGTATGCCTAATTCCGTGGTATTTTGATTTTTGTTTATCTTACATTTTTTTTCTTTCGCTTGATTTGAAACTGGTTCCAACTGTAATATGAAACAGATATTTGTTAAATAAAGACATCATAATAACAAAAGTATGACAAATCTTGTCATATTGGTATGTTTTCGTCACTTTTTTTTTAGAACTTAAATTTTGTCATTTCCTGTCAAAATTGCCCATGTATGTCTAGATATTACTCTTGGAAGAACCCCAAGAAGTGTTTTCCCTAAAACGTGATTTCAGATATCAAAGGACATTGAAATAACAATTTTTCTATTTCAGTTGTTTTCCCCAACATGATGCTCATACACACTTTAAAATTGACATTGAAAGCTGGTAGTTTTAAGACCGGTTCTGACGCCATTTTATTTGCCGCTTTTCCGGAATGAAATCTTACAGGCAATCTTACAACTTATAAAGCACACTGATTTTGATTTTAAGAAATCCTTACAAATATTAAAACAATTTTCTAACATGTATTTGTATTTTATCAAAGAAATCAGATGATCTAACTCTATCCGAGACACAAAATTAGAAATGTTTGAATGTTAGACATTGAGACGTCCTTTTCATGGTCTTTAACATTGGTAAATTCTTTTCTACTGTAACATTATACATATTTTTATCTTTGAAATATATAAATATTTTTCTTAGATTTCAGTGCTTGTTTTGTCACGGTCTTTTGATATTTTTTATTTTATACTAAATGATATAAATAGGATTCTTCACCGTACCACGGTAATAGGTCAATGTTACATTCTGGAGAAAATCGACGGCACCTATTTTGGAGACTATTTATTTAGTTATGATATTTCAATAAATCGTTTAAAAGTTGCTGTGTACAGAGCCTTTATAATAAGGGTTCAAATGATGATTAATTATCTAATTTGATTCCTTTAAAATTGTTCAGATGAAAAGAAAATTTCTTAGTACCACGGTAATAGGTCAATCCAGGGTAACTTGAAGGTCTTGGGACTGTTCGTACCAAAACCCGTTCGTACCTAGGGTCGTTTCGTACCTAAACTTGTTCGTACCGGGTCGTTTCGTACCGATTCTATAAATAGGTGAGTCGTTTTGTTCCGATCTTTCAGAGGAACTGGATAAAGGTTTTTGTTTTGTATTTTTTTAATTGTTCTTTTTTGAGAAATTCTTTGAACTAACTTGTTGTTTTCTTTACGAAAATGTTATCCAAAGTCATGAGAAATTTATGTTTTTATTGCTAGAAACGATGTCAAAGTTGGCTTTGTTAATGAGTAATTTACACCCAAGCTATGATTGTTTTGTAAATTAATTCTAATGAAAGGGTTGGCTATCTGTTTACATTAATGATTCAAATCATTGTCTCATTAATTGAATTTAATTCATTTATTCATTCATTCGGTATTTGTTTTATCATTTAACAACAATATCAGATACATGATAATTAAGCAGTGTAGCAGGAAAAAAATATTACCAATTTCTCAATTCATTCTATAAGACATTTTTATTAAGAATAAAAATATTGTGAAATAAAAACTAAAAACGTTTCATAACTAAACCCACACATAGACGACTTTAGAATTAACAAAAGATTTTTTTGTGATTGTGTTCATGTATTTTAGTGGTTTCGGTCATTTATTTTATTCAATTATGCTCAATTTATTCATATATTCCAACTTGAATATCACAATCTTTCTACAAAATGTTCTAACTAAATAGGGTCGAAACGACTCAGTTGTAGGTACGAAACGACCCGGTGCGAAACGACTCGGTACGAACGGGAATCGGTACGAAACGACCCGGATTCAACTTGAAGGGGGGCTTTGCCATTGGTTTTTCATTTTGGTCAGAAATTTTTTTTCATTATTAGCATTATTTTATATGGCGATAAATCCTTCTTCAGAATATTTTTTATCTTACCCTCTGCTGCCAAAATATTTTTTTCCTCAAAAATAATTATCAGAATATTTTTTTAGGAAAAAACCAAGGCCCCCCCCCCTTTTCAAGTTAAATGGTCGGTCCCTAACATCTTGAGCCCAAAATCGGCAGTTTTTCACGTTTTCGATGTCATAATTTTTTGACTGGCAATATAAAACAATATTTTACCTAGGTTTAGGAAATCTTGAACATTTTGTTAATAATCCAGCCTAAATTTGGACAGTAAGTTTGTTGGGTCTTTGTATAATAGACGATATTGAGATGTGGAATAAGTGTACGCGACACAACAAACATAAACAAACAGCAATTCAAAAAATCACAACGGAAAACAGCAAGCAGTCTTCAACATGACCATAGGTGACTGCTTACCGTCTTGCATTGGCCCAAGACTTATAATTCAATACAAAAGTATCAAAACCAATCCCTAAATCATCAACGAAAGACCCAATTCTTGACATAAAACAGTTAACACTGAATGACAAGGACAAACAAAAGCTTTGGCAAAGTTTCCTTTGACAAACATACCTTACTTCAATGCATTTTTGGTTGGGTCTTTGTATAATAGACGATATTGAGATGTGGAATAAGTGTAAGCGACACAAAAAACAAAAAAAACAGCAATTCAAAAAATCACAACGGAAAACAGCAAGCAGTCTTCAACATGACCATAGGTCACTGCTTACCGTCTTGCATTGGCCCAAGACTTATAATTCAATACAAAAGTATCAAAACCAATCCCTAAATCATCAACGAAAGACCCAATTCTTGACATAAAACAGTTAACACTGAATGACAAGGACAAACAAAAGCTTTGGCAAAGTTTCCTTTGACAAACATACCTTACTTCAATGCATTTTCGTCTCGGCGGTGTAACCCAATTTCAGCATTTACATATATTTATTAATAATCCCTTTACTAACCAAAAAATCATATGGTATTTATTAAATTCCAAACATTTCAAACCAAATCATAGAATCAGACCATTTTAATTTTCGGTTTTGTATCCATTTCATTGTTAGAAAGTGTAGGCTCCATCGCAAGCTACGTCAATATTTAGGACATATAAAATGACGTCACACAAGGAAGTATTTTATCGATTTTGGGTCTAAAAATAACAATTATTTTAGACTAGAGAGTGTCGGTTTCATTCCATTCTCTAGATTCAGTAGTTTCTTCTGATAGACAAAATATTACAAAGTTTACCAGTTTAAGATTTTCTCTGACATGTCTGATGTTTTTATGAAAAATGCCGAATTAGGGTAGCATGCCAAAATTGGGTTACATGACGTTAGTTGTAGAATATACTGTGTTGATGTGCATGCATAATTAAAACTGTAGGTCTATAGATACTTTGTACTTTGACAGCCTAGGTGGACATTTTAAAAAAATGAAACTTATCCAAAAAAAAACAAACCCTCATATTCTCTATGTAATCCGCCATTAATCGTAGGGGCTGAGTTTCTGTAATACCTGGGCTGCCAATCTTCCCATTTTTTTGTCTTCATTTTATAATGAATATTAGAATAAGATTTATGTTGATCCCATTTCATCAATATTTTTTTCATTCATGTACACATGAGGGTGGTAAAGGGGGGATCCAAACAATAGAACCGGTGCATAAAATATTCCAAAAACGAAGCACGAGTTATAAAATTAGCCAATCGCAAAACAATATAAGTTTGCATTATCATGATAATTGTAAAATCTAATCAAATTCTTTTGATTGTTTTAAAAAGATTTTGAGAATAAAAACGGACTTCAACACGTTCCAGATTGTGAGGCAAAAATGACAATCATCACATGCATGAGAAATGGATTGTCCAACACATAGATGGGGCAAAACAGAGCATGTACAACTATGTCAACACGATACATGAGAAATCAAAATCACTAAAACACAGAAAAAAAAATGTGGAAAACATTGCACAAAAATAACCCTTTACCAACCCCACATATATAGAAACATGCATACCTGTATTTGCATTTAGTTTAAAACAAATTGATAATGTTTTCTTACAGAAGACAAAGCTAATTCAAAATGACTTCCAGTGGCAATTTAGTTGTTCCAATGGTATTATGGGGAGACAATTGTCCCACCCATTGTATATCAACAGTATTGATGACCAAAGACCAGAGAGTTATTATAACTGGTTGCAATGATGGCCAGCTTGGAATTTGGGATGTTTCAGAAAATTTTGAGGTATGATAATAAGTATTCTTAAATATTAAAAACGAAAGAATGAAACGAAATGTCATAAAGTATTGACTCCAAATTTTAAGTAAAACTGTGCTAATGTGATAGACTTTGTTATGCATTTGATTTTGTACTTAAATATCCTGTTGGCAGGCTTTATGTATCCTTACATATTATCAATATAAAATTTTATTGTGTTTAAAAAGGTAGGCAGTGTTATGTGCACATGAATTTTTCCTTTTACTCTCAATTTGTTGACCATTTTACTATTTTGTTTTTAGATATTTCCTCGATGTTTACTATTTGGTCATACAACAGCCATTAGTTGTTTAGCTATTGGTAGTTACAAACCAGAGACACCATATGTAGTCAGTGCTGCTGAGAATGGGTATGTTTAAACATGAGCTCCTGAGTCATCTGGCTTAATTTGTTACTTTGTTTTTAAAATTCAAGAAAAAGATCTTATACTATTTTACAGTCTATATATATCATTCAGCAAGGAAAAGCTACAAATTTGCAAGTTTTAATTAAACAGACTATGAATAGATGTAGCTGTAACCTGAAAACTATAGAAACACATCCTTCCATAGAAGAGCCCTCACTACTGTGGATTCATTTATTTTCATGGGTATCAATTTTCATGGTTTGATGAAAAAGAGTTAGTTCATGGATTCATAAACTAGTGAGTCTGCAGTATATAGATTTATGTAGTGGGATATTAAAGTTTGTGAGTCAATGCCACCAACTTAAGTCATGAAAACTGATACCCCACGAATAATAATGAAACCACATTAACAATAAACACCAAAAGAATTAAACTCACAAATATGTTTAAAGTGATATGAAATGAACAAAGGTCACAGCAATGCAAGTGAAGGGGGATATAATGAATCCCAACATTTCAAAAAACAAGGGAAAAAACAGACTGAACTGTGATTTTGATGCTGAACATAGCCAAAAAAAATATTATCACTTAGTCAATCTAAAGTTGTGTTCATGACATGTAAACAAGATGATATGAAGAATTAAATGCATGTACAATGTACACATATGAAGTTTTATTAGATTTATCTTAAGAGGTATTTGATGAAATCACCATCGGTCAAAGGAAATCTTGATATATTACAGTGAGATGTGCCTATGGGATATCAGTGATGGCAGATGTGTAGAATGTAACAAGTTAACAGTAACCCATACCAACATGCAGGTATTTGTACAAGACAAGAGAATAGTTTGTTTATCATTCATCTTTCTACTATCATACAAAATGATATGGACACAAATTGTCCATAGTTTGTTATGTGTTCATAGTAAAGAGTCTGATATTTCTAAACACATTTTCTCAAATACACAACTTTATTTCTTACCTTTGTACAAAATGATATAATGTAAATATGAATTTTCAATTATTTGTTCTCTGTTCTTAGTATAAAAAGTCTTTTCCTCCAATACATAACTTTCTTTCGTTAGAAGTTAAAGACATATTCTCTTCACTTTGAAATATTAACAAGGCACATGCATGTTTGCTTTCAACATATAATAAAGACCAACTAGACAGTCCTATAGAAGTTTATAGGTGAATACTGTTAACCGGGAAATTTTTGTGTCGATTTATTTTTGTGGTTTTTGCATTCATATCGCTAGTGCAAAAATTAAAGAGGGCTAATATGTTTGTTTTTTAGAATTGTAGTCTTTGGACAAAAACATTACAGCACATATAAAAATCCTACCGCAAAAAAAAAGAAGGGCAGAACGAAAATTTCCCTGTTTACAGTATCAAGAGTATCATTTTAAGGGCTGTTCCATAATTTTATGCTTGAGGGGGGGGGGGTCGGGAGGAACTTCTATTACATATATGGTGGGTGGTGGGTGTTTGAGAAAGATTTTGTTAAGAAACAATGATAAAAAGTTAATTATTATTAGATGGGTGGTGGGGTAAAAAAAAAGTGCCTCCGGATCCCCCCACACATTTAATTCTGGAACAGCCCTAACTGCTTTGTAAGAGTTAATGTTTGTAACACTTTGTATACTAATAGTACACCATTCTTTGTTTCAGTCCTATTCATTCAAGAACTCTAAGGACCTGAGACTTGTTTGTAATGGCTATTACCCTGAAATCCTTATTATTGACCCCCTAACATTTGAAACTCTCTACACACTGAGTTCAAAGGTCATGCCAGATTGGATAAGTGCTTGTTGTGTACTCAGACCAGTTAAAAGAGAAGGTAAAACTACAGCTATATGATTTTTTATGCCCCATCTACGAAAGTAGAGGGGCATATAGTGTTTGGGTCCGTCCGTCCGTTCGGATGTCCGTCCTAAATCCCATATTTTCAAATTTGCACTTACTGACAAATGCCACATCAATCATATTGGTATGGTAGGTGCATCTAGAGATAAGAAGAACACTGCATGCTTCGGATGCTGGATGTGACCTATATTTTCCGCATGAATGACCACTTACAGAAGAAAGAATAAAGACCATTCCTTTTTTACTGACATGTGCCACATCAACTATATTGGTATGGTAGGTGCACCTAGTGATGCTTAGCACAATGCATGCTTCGGATGCTGGCAGTGACCTATATTTTCCGCATGAATGACCACTTATAGAAGAATGGTTAAGTTAAAGTCCATTCCTTCTGACTGACAAGTGCCTTTATAGCAACCATGATGATGCTTTAGTGATTGTGGAAAAAAATAAATGTTGCGAGATGGGGCATTATTTCTTTTGGACATATTCTTGTTAGTTCTCATTTTGTTTACTAAAATATTTAAAGGTAACATTTTAATACAATGTCCAATATTATAAATGTTGATATTTTGTTGAAGGCTTTTTGCTGTTTTTCATTTATATAGATTTCTATATTCATTGATTCTGTGTCATGTCAATTGAATGCATATCTCATGGCTATCTTTGTATGGTGTACTGCAACTTATTTTTATGTCACCTGCAACGTGTTGCAAAGCAACTTATAGGGGTTACTTTCTATCCATTGTCCTGTGGCATCACAAAAATTTTCAACGCATTTTTCTAGACAACTTTATGTCACAGTCTCTTGATATTTGGCACATAGCTTCCTTATACAGGGCTATATGGTGTAAAGTGATTTTATGCCTGTCATTCATCTACTTCCTCTTTACCAAATATTTAAAGATGTAAGCGACATACGTCTTCAATGAAAGATTCTAGTTAAAAAAGACATATTTGTTTATCCTGGATTAAGAAACAAGCTAAATGCTATATGAAACCCTCTCCAGTATACAGTTTGAAAATGTGGCCTTTGTAGCAGCCCAAAGTGAGCCTACCGTACTCTTATCAAAATCTACTACGAGAATAGGGTATTGCTATCCTCATACATGGGACTACAATTTTCTCCCCTTCCAAAGGACTAGCATCATTTCTTATAACTGTCCTTGCACACAATGTCAAAAGAGAGTCGGAAAAGCAGTTCATGAAATTTTTGCCCCTGGATGAGGATCAGACCATGACCCTTGGTGTAATTAGTGTTACACGTTTACCACTACACCATTGGCTCTCATTTTGAAAGTACAACAACTCATATGAGTTGTATTGTAAATTGCATTTACATTTTATATAAATCAACCAAAATTCAAGGTGGCCTAATGTGGGGAAAAAATGGATAGATGTTCATTTTCAAAAAAACTTAGTGTCTCAATATTAGAGTAATGTAAATGTATTTTCAACTAGGTTTTAGGATAAGTTACATTTCACTTTTAATCAATTGTACAATCACATGTCATTTTGGTATGGATTGGTTTATAAATATAGTTGATTATAGCATTGATTATGTCTCCCCTTCCCAGAAGGGAGAGACATATTGTTTTTGTGTCAGTTCTTCTTCTTCTTATTCTTCTTCTTCTCATACAAAGCGTGTCCGGGCCATAACTTTTTTATCCTTTGGGATAGGGTTTTGATATTTGGCATGCGGATGTATCACCATGAAACGATGTGTCGCGTACCAGAATGACCTTCATATGACCTTGACCTTTGACTTAAAGGTCAAATTAATGCTAATTTTACATGCAAAATGTTTTTACATGCAAAATGTGTCAGGGCCATAACTTTTTTGTTCTTAGATATAGGGCTTTAATATTTGGCATGTGGGTGTATGACCATGAGACAATGTGTCGCTTACGAGAATGACTTTCAAATGACCTTGACCTTTGACTTCAAGGTCAAATTAATGCTTATTTTACATGCAAAGTGTGTCAGGGCCATATCTTCTTTCTTCTTTGACATAGAAATTTAATAATTGACATGTAGATGTATCACCATGGGATGACGTGTAGCATACCAGCATGACTTTTATATAACCTTGACCTTTGACCTCAAGATCAAATTAATGCTAATTTTACATGTTAAACATGTCTTGGCCATATAAATTTTTTACCCTTTGACGTAGGGTTTTCATATTTTACATGATGATGTGTCGTCATGGGAACAATGTGATGACAACCTTGATGACCTTGACCTGTGATTTCAAGGTCAAATAATGCTAATTTTACATACAAAACCTTCCAGGCCTTAACTTTTTTATCCTTTGACATTTGGCTTTAGAATGTAGAATAGATGTATCATTATTAAACAATTTGTTGTACAATGTATGTCATTGTGACTTTGACCTATTGACCTCAAGGTTGAACTTATTCTGGCAAATTTAGGAAGGGGAGACATCCGTTTTAGTGGGCTAAAACAGTTTTTCCTAGTTAAACTTTACATTTGAGAAACCTGTACTTGTTACACAGGAAATGTAATCCTCATAGGCATACTATTTTTTGGAGTCAGTTAGCTTGTCTGTTACAGTTTTGAAATATACAGGTACCTTGTACATATTTTTATTTTATATATAATAAAGAACTATATATAACTTCAATATTATCAGAATCAAGCATATATATTTGTACTGTTTCCTCTTAAGCTTAAATTTGGCCTTCCAGACTATTGTATAAACTGTTTGTTTTTAGGTTTACTTTGTAAGTAGATTTACCCTGACTTCACACAAGCATGATTTTTCCCCTTTAATCCTTAAACTTTTTTTGGTAAAAAGTTTTCTTGGACTTGGAGATGGCAAAATTAAACATTCGAAAAAAAAAAAATGAATCTGTTATATTGCTACATATACCCTCAAAGTCTTTAAAGGTGGTAGATATATTTTGTTGGAATTAATAAGATATTGACAACAACTTAGTTTCTTCAAGATATAATAGATCTTACTTTTGCTTGGTTACCAGCAAATCTTTTTATGAGTGTGGTGGATCCTGAATTTTCAAACGAGAGGGAGTTCAATTTGAAAGAATCTTCTGGGACCTGTAGCCAAATTTTCCATCAAATGGGATGGTGGGCATACCAATGCGCCAGTTCTTAATCCGCTTTTGTATGACATTGATCAGTAAAAGAATGATTTTTAAAAATTTATTAAAAACAGCAATGAATTCATAGCTTAAAAAAAACACTTTTTAGCTCACCTGACCCGAAGGTCATGTGAGCTATTGTCATCACTTGGCGTCCGTCGTCCGTCCGTAAACTTTTTAAAACGTTAACTCCTCTGACACCATAAGTCCAATTGAAACCAAACTTGGTATGGTTGTTCATTAGCATTCGGTGCTTAGAACTGATGTGGGGATTTGTGATTCGTCGTAAAACATGGCCGCCGTGGCTAAAAATAGAACATAGGGGTAAAATGCAGTTTTTTGCAAATTACTCAAAAACGGCTACGGATATCAAAATTCTGTTATAGGGTAAAAGTGATCAGCACCTCAAGATCTACCTACCCTGAAATTTTGAAGAAAATCCAACAACCCATGTAGGAGTTATTGCCCTTTTTGTGGATTTTTTGCAAATTTTGCACCTGTTTAGCTCAATATCTTGAAAACTATACAAGATATTTGAGAAATTTAAATTGTATATTGTTGAGCACATCAAGATCTACAAAATATGTAATAGGGTCAACGTTGTAGAACCTTTCCTTTTAGGAGTTATTGCCCTTAGAACGTCAAAATTGAGCATTTTAACAGCATTTCCTCATTACATTGAAAACGTTAACTCCTCTGACACTTCAAGTCCAATTGGAACCAAACTTGGTATAGTTGTTTATTAGCATTAGGTGTATAGAACAGATGTGGGGATTTTTGATTGGTCGTAAAACATGGCGGCTGTGGCTAAAAATAGAACATAGGGGTAAATGGCAGTTTTTTGCAAATAACTCAAAAACGGTGACAGATTTAAAAATTTTGATTGGGAACAAAGGTGATCAGCACCTGAAGATCTACCAGCTCTGAAATTTTGAAGAAAATCCAACGACCCATGTAGGAGTTATTGCCCTTTTTGTGGATTTTTGGCAAATTTTGCACCTGTTAAGCTCAATATCTTGAAAACTATACAAGATATTTGAGAAATTTAAATTGCATATTGTTAAGAACATCAAGATCTACTAATTATGTAATAGGGTTAACGTTGTAGGACCTTTCCTTTGAGGAGTTATTGCCCTTAGAATGTCAAAATTGAGCTTTTAAAAAGCATTTCCTCATTACATTGAAAATGTTAACTCCTCTTACACTAAGAGTCAAATTGGAACCAAACTTTGTATTGTTGTTTATTAGCATTAGGTGTATAGAACTGATGTGGGGATTTTTGATTGGTTGTAAAACATGGCCGCTGTGGCTAAAAATAGAATATTGGGTTAAACTGCATTTTTTTGCTAATAACTCAAAAAGGGTGACAGATTTTTGAATTTTAATTGAGATAAAAGTGATCAGCACCTTAAGATCCACCATATTGTCAGATGGTCCCCTTATTAAACTTATAACCCTCTCAATGTCAAATAGATTTTGCCTAATAGCCTTTACTTCAGACACATATGCCAGGTGAGCGATTCAGGCTCCTGGGAGCCTCTTGTTTCTTCTAATTACTACACCATACTAGTTGTGTATTACAAGATCCATATTATATGAAATCAAAAATATGTTTGGGGTTTTTTTTCAGATGATGTTTTGCTTGCCATCACAAACTCTGGTGCAGTAAAGATTTGGATGTTGACTGGCTATGAAAATAGGGTATTTAAAAGAAAATTAATTGATGTTTTATTATTATCAATTTTTTGGCTGAAAAAACTTTAAATGAATTGAACAGATATTCTTTTGTTAAGGTCCATTTCTCGAATTCTACATGTTTGGGGTCAATGATATTTTACTACTAAAAGAGTATTGGTAACACAGCACCACCCACCAGAAATAAGGTCACTACGGCCTATATTTTACATATGAACACTTTTGATGAATTTCTCTGTAAATGTCCATATCCCAGGTAATACATATAATGATATTTCAAGAACCAGAGGACCATCCTGTGGCTCATAGACACATATTCTAGTTCATTTCAAATCTTTTTTACTATTTGCTCTATTTAGGCCCAGCCAGTTTTTGAAGAGGAATCCAAACAGATAAGGTGTTTGAATGCTGAAACCTTAACATGTTGTCCATTTAATCAGAGAACTGTATTGATCGTGTGTTCTAAGTACTGGCAGGTAGGTCAAAGGTCAACTAGAGGTATCTTTCTGCTTGCTTTAACAAGGAATGTTCTTTGATTTTCAATGGCTTGTATGTCTTTAATTCTAAAAGGGGGTAGCTTAATATTCCCATAGTAAACGGAGAACTAAATTTTATGCTAACTTTTAAAAAGGAGACCTAACTTGTCTGATTTGAAATTGTTTCTACTCTTGAAGTCTAAAACATCATTATAATCATTTACATTAAAAAACATGTATGAAAGACATTTCTTGAAATCAGAGATTTGATTGAATTTTTAAAGCCTCAAAGAATATCTACAATATATATAAATACAGTTTCTTTTAAACCTCTAAAGTTAAACATCATTTCATATCATTAAAATTTTCTGAAAAGCACTTGAATGTTCTGACTTTGGCATGATTAGTCTTTAAAGAAATAGAAATCTGCACTTTCTGATTTTACATGTAAATGAATATTTTCTAGAAACTTTCATAACCCTTTTGCTGCCTTATCAAAATTTCTGCCAAAATCTCATAGGCCATAATACTCTGACATATCAATAAATTCACAAAAGGAGCATTAATTGCTCAGGGGCAACATTTATTTTGTTGTGTTGTATTTAATTCCTAATAATAGTAATACATTATAAAATGATGCTTATATTTATGGCCTATTTGTATTTTGATTAAGGGAAATGCAATGAACACACATGTCCCTTCGGCAGCATGAGGGCTCTGTTCAATAAAGTTTAACATATTTTTGTTTTAACTCGAATGTAAACTTAATTAGAACTTTGCATATTTTGATTTAAATTGACTTGAAAGTAGCATATTATTTTTTATTGAATTGACTAGAAATTTGCCTATTTTGATTTAAATTGACTAGAAATTTGCCTATTTTGATTTAAAGGTGTATGATTTTGATGTCATATCATGTAGTGACAGAATAAAAGATAAGCGTTTGTTGGTAAGGCATGCATGTTAGATCGTGGAAATGAAACTTCTGTTTTTACACATGTTGCTAGATAGCTTAATATGTAAACAAATAATGTACTAATTTTAAGTATGTATCTGTTTATTAAGAAGTATAAGCTATTATATTATGAATAACACCGTCTATAAACAAGATGGTTAGCTCCTGTGAATCAGAGAAAGCCTATCATCAATAATTTTTCCACATAGGAATTTCATACCATATGATCTGATGAAACATGAAATATTTTACATTAGAATCTTGACTCCTTCATCAATATTATTGATTAGGAGTTTTTTTAAAGAGTTAATTTTATAACCTCTTTCTTAATTGTTAATATTTGGCAAGACCATTTTGCATTGGTAATTTGTCGTGGGTTGATGTCACTTTTGCTTCTATATTGACTAACCAAGCAACATAAAGATCGCTATTTCCTAAACTCTCAAATACCTTTTATTAAATGCTGTGCAAAAACATTGTTTACTAAAATGTTTTCTGTCTGCAAAAAACTCTATTTTGATTATCACTCCATCATTAATGTTTTTTAGAAAGCAGAAATAATATTAAGACTTGATATTCTACAATATTCCATTCAGAAGTTTCATAATACCCATCCATTTGTCTAGACTTTTCATGTCATTGTGATTATTTGCATAATTTTGCTAACATCATTTAGATATGTGTATTCTACAAAACAATACCTTTGTTACTCACATTTTAATTTTCAGAGTAGTCATTTTGTTTTATTTAATTCTATACACAATGGTCCGTATTTGAAATGTGTAGAAAAGCATATTACAATGTACTCTATGTAGATTTACTTATACTGGATAACAATAATATATTGTGTAGAACTAATTATGTATGTACTAATATTTTGATCTCGAACGATGTATCTTTGGTGTTAGTTTTGCCATATATATCATTTAGCAATTTTGTATTTGCTTTATGTTGGATTCTTGGAGATGCAGGGTCCAAAATTTGCTCATTGTTACTTAGTCTTAAAAGACAACTTTTGGAGAGTATTAAAGTTATATTTTAGGTACAGTACATAATTGTAATGAAGTCTTGAAGAATCAGCTCAACTTTTTCTGGTTTTAGATATTTATGCAAATGACGGTAGATTTCCAGAAATTAATAACAAAATTAAGGTTTACTCCAACAAAGCATTATCCTTCTTTTGAAACTAAGCTTACCAAAATAACCTGGAAATAATGCGGTTTTATATTTTTTTAAAATTCGTATAAAACATAGAAAATGCATTTGTAATACTCTTTATTAAATTCATTGCAGGGAAAATGTTGGTTTTTTTTTACTTTTGGCATTGTTCATTTTTCCTGTATATTGGATCAGGTTTTGTAATTAAACCTATTTTACCTGACATAATTATTTTGTCTCTCAGGTGTTTTGTTATACCAGACACAATTATTTTGACAAATATAATTCTGATTATATTTTCAGATTTATGACGCTGGAGATTTCAGCTTATTATGTTCAGAATCTAATCGTTGTGGAGAGAGGTGGTCTGGAGGTGACTTTATCAGTGTAGACAAGGTCATTGTGTGGAGCAGTGATGGCAAGGGATACCTTTATAAACTACCTACAAAGTAAGTGGTCAAGTTTGACTGTTTGGTGTTTGAATTTGTATGAACCATAGTATGGTGTGCTATTAACTTGCACATCTTTTTCCTTTAGAAAATTACTAAATTAGAATACTATAGTTCATTATAACCAAGAAAAGAAAGATGATGATAAAAGGTTTACATATTTACTTATTAAGTACTTGACCTTCACAATCTATGTCAGAAATAGAAGTGAAATAAAAGGGCAGGGGGAGTGACTTCATTTTTGTTTGTTTTGGAATTACATGTATTATTATTATATGGTACAGCTAGTAGTAGTGAAAGTGAAGTCTGAAAACAATTACATGCCATCTTTATGTGAAAAAGCTGTTATTTGATTTGATTTGTAAAAAGAAATTTGAAAATGTTTCAAATGTAAATCTACAAGTAAATGCAAAAATTTTGAGAGCCAGTTTCAGAGTTTACCAAGCGATGTTTATGAAATCATGTACATGTTCTTTGTTCAGTAGTAGTATTTTATAGGATAGAGAAATCTAAAATCTTTTACCTTTTTTGTCCCCTGCCGCAGCGTGGAGTGGGGACATAGAAATGCCGTTGTCTTTTCCGCCGGTCTGTCACACTTTTTTGAAACAGCAGCTTTTAATCATAGGCTTTCTATATTTGGTATGCAGCTTCAGGGAGAGGTCTTTTGTGGTGGGATGCGTTTTCAGATCTGAAGATCATCTACTTCCTATTTAACGAGTCAACTTAGATTTTTCCCACTCAACCGTCAGGGACCTAGAATCTGTTCTTGTACTTTTTGCAGTTGATGCATTTTTATTAGCTCACTTGTTCCGAAGCTAGCTATTTTTCATCCATTTAAATTGGCACTTGTTATGTTTAATATCTTGTAAACTTAAGAAGATTCTTGAGTGGTTTGAATTGCATATTGTTAACAACATCAAACATTCCTTAAATGTTTCATGGTATAATTAAAGCTTTATGGTATAATTGTTATTTAGAAAGAATGATTTTTGTTGGTCTCCACAAAATCATATTTTTTTTTTTTTACTTTTCATTGTTTACCAATAAGTTATAAAATCTGAAGATTTTGACAAAATATCAACATCAGAGACTTTGTCATAATATCTTGAATCAGTCTTTATTCCAAAATTATCAATTTAATAAGGTTTTCAGTGTAACTGACAGTGTTTGTCAAAAAAAGTCAAAAAATCATTGAATATGAAAAATATTGAACTCATAACAGTTTCATAATGAACATAGAAATACACTTTGCTACCATATAAAAGCAAGAAAAATGCCAAATTTACCATAATATCCTTGAAAAAGAATAAAAAATGAAATAAAAATTACTTTAGGACTTGAATATGCTTAAATATAGGTCTGCCGTGACAAATTAGTTCAAGTTATTGCATTACTTTCAAGCAGCACAAGGAGAGCTGTATCCTAGATATAATGGCCCTGTCACACTATAACGTTTTAGCCAACATGTGCCGACATTTTAGAATATATTTTCAACACATTGATGTGCATTGCATAAGTTTTGTACATGTTATAAACACGCTACAAACACGTTAGCGAACGTCAGCGTGCGTTGGTGATCGCCGAGTGCGTCGCAAATTTTTCAACATGCTTAGAATTTCCGACATTCGCCAACGTGTTAGAAATAAATTATTCGAACCCTAGACATAAGTTAGAAGGACGTTATACACACGCTGATGGACGCTATGTGGTCTTTGTGCGCACATTGAAATGCGTTTGACGAACGCTAAGCTAAATGGAAATGAATGTGTCTAGCGATAATGCAGCGCAAGTCTACCGTCAGTTTAACGACCAAGAAACCTATTCAACGAGTGTCATTGTAAGGAACGAGTAGCGTATCAACTTAGAATTTTATAAGTTAGATTGAATTACAAGGGGGAAAGTCAATTTCAAAAGCTTCAAATACTAATTCAAACCTGAAAAAAAAATCTTTTTACAAAAAATAATGAACTAAGCCAAAAAAATCTTGAATATAACAAAGATAACTTAGATCTGGAATTGAAAGTAATTCCTGCAAATTGTAATACACCTGTCGTGTTTTTGGTGGACATTTTGTTTTGGTAGAAAAATACTCAAATACAACAAGTAACGACAGTCTAACTTCAATACTCATTTGAAATAATGTGAATTTTAAATATTCAATAAGCACACGTGTTTTTCTCTATTTAGGACATCCGTCATGCTGTCTGCGATCATTTAGGATTAGTCAAGTGCTATAAAAAGGATGCTAAGCAAAATCTACAGACCAGTATTTCTTTCATGTATATACTTATTTGAGATTTTGAGAGTTTGTTAACAAGTGCATGCATTCCTCTCTGTATATTTTTGACATATCAAAATATAAAATCACACTATATTTTATTCTTTTAGACTGATTGCAAAAATTATCACTATTGGTTAAAAAACGGCTTTAGAATAATCATACATTCATACTACTAGAACGCTGAAAACCAATATTTTTATAACGAAACTAAATTTCTATAATTATTAATTAATCCAGCAATGCATCTAAGCCAGATAATAGATCTATTTGGGCTATTGTGAAATAATACTAAAGAAAATAACAGAAATCTTAGGTCTCCCCACCAAAAGAAAAAATTATAAGTTAGACTAACGCTTTGAATGCATTCTCCAGTCGTCACACATGTGCTTGGCACACGTCAAGTACGCCGGATAAACGCTATAGATAAGTTTTGAATAAGTTTGTCGTGCGTTGCAGGTAGTTAGTCTGACGCTTTGTGGTTGTTCACCAAGATATTTTTTGAACTTTTTACAGCGACTGCCAACGTGTTCCAAAGTTTTAGAAAAATTTTCGAACGTTCGGCACACGTTGGCTAAAACGTTATAGTGTGACAGGGCCATTAAGATAAAAAAGATTGTTAAAGGAACATTTAATGTTTTGATTTTAAAACACAATAAAAGTTTTATAATTCAGAATTAAAGTTCTGAACTGAAGAAAAAAATTGGAAGTTAAGAGGAGAAAAGGACAACATTTAACAGTGTTAAAAAGATTAAAATTGAAGTAAATAAAGACTTGTATATTTTTTTATCTAATGTATTTTAATAAAACCCATAGAATTACCAAAAGGTCTTGCAGGGAGGTCTGTTTTAAATGGAGAAAAGTTACATGAAGGTTTTTTGCAATGTTTACTTTTAAGCTGGCTCTTGATAAAATAAATGTTTTCAGGCTTGACAGATGCATTTTTCATAAAAAAAAAAAAAATCACGAGTAACCAAATTACATGTATTTTCTCCTTATAATATTGCTGACCAAAACTATGTTTTAAAGAATTAAGGTCTGAATTCCACAAAAGAAAACAATAAATGAGTTATATAGAGATTCTGATTTTTTATCCTTTAAAGTTTTGAAGTCTCATTGCTCCTAGTATTGTGATACATGTATAGAAGCACACATTTAGATTTCTATCTGAATTATTAAGCTTCATGAATTTTACTATTGAAATGAGGTTGTTTATGACTCAGTAACTCAACTGACCTCATATTGAATCCCTCTTTCTCTTGAGATATCCTATTGCCAAACCTGTTGGTGTGATTTAAATTCAATTGTATAGGCAAGTACTGATCTGAAAAGAAGCATAACTGTCCATGTATGTGTGTAATACAACCAAGAATATCAAAATGTAGATTTTATATACTAATATTTTTCTTATTTTTACCTTTGTAGTGTTTGTTTTTTCTTTTATTAATATTCTTGTAGAATTTTTACATCATCTGCATATCTGCATGCTTTAATGGGTCGTTACTAATATACATATTTATAGATCATGCTTCCTAAATAGTTATCTCCCTTTTATTTCTAGTTTACTGAAAGGAAAAGTTTTTTCCAGGTAACTAATAGCAACATAATTTTTTTTCTCCATGTGTCAAGTCTGAAAATATTTTAATTTTAGCTAAAACTCAGTTACTGCAAATATTGCATAACCAATTACATAAAAATATTAATCAAAATGCATGCTTATTAATACTAAATATTAATTTTATAACTGGTATTAGCTCAATTAATGCTGACTATCCAAATTATATGATTTGCTGGCCACATGTTAATGAAATACACATTGTGGACAAATGTTCTTGCATGCATGTAAGTGATGAAGGCATTTTCATAATAAAACTTAAAATTGGTGAAACTTTCTAGTCTTTTGAAGTTAAACAGCATTTGAAAATGTGAGAATTGCAAAATGTCAAGTTTAAAATTTTCATTCATAAATATTTTCATCTGCTGATTTGTTCAAATAGAAAACAGTGTTTTTAATGGTTTGCAAGTTGGAACTCTAAAGAAAACTTTGTATCTTAAATAAAAAAGGAATAAGATGTTGAAAAATTGGCACATTTGATACATGTATACCCAAGTCAACAGTTTTCAGTGATAGGAAAAAATTGATAAACTGATAGATTTATACATGTAGTAAACATTCCTGGTCAAAACAGTACCCCATGGACCAATAACTAAACATGTACAGTAATCATCATGTGATAATGATATAGTATTTCAGCAAAACTTTGGTAATTTGGTTAATCTTACACGCTGTTTAGAACATCTTGAGTAATATTTACAGTAACATTTGAGTAATATTTGCTAGATTTGTTTTCTTTTCAGGCTTGAGATTTCTTTTAATGTATTTGTTTTCTAATCAATTCATTTGTGCTAATTCAGTTACTTTAACCCTAATGTTTGTTATTTGTTTAGATTTCATGATTGTTAATACATGTACTAAGTTGAGCACTCTCATTGTTAGATTTTTTTTAGATATTGGTTTAGTTTAGATTTTATATGATCATCAATGTATATAGATTTTGTAGTTTCTTTCATTTCTTTTCTTCTTTTTTTCACAACTCTGTTTTTTATGCCCTGCCAACAAAGTTGGGGGCATATAGTTTTTCGGTCTGTTCGTCCATCCGTCCGTCACACTTTAGTTTTCCGCAATTTTTTCGACATCTATCGTATAGTGGTTGTTTTTGGGCTCAAGCAATAAGAAAACGTCGTGTCGTTTCAATGCGTATATTCGAAAAGCCCTAGAGAGACGTTATCATACAGTGACGTTACATAAAACCGCGTAATTGTAGACAAGCGTTATGCACAATTTCGGACATTCTCCCGGCCCCGCAAAAGAGAAATTTACAATAAAGTTACATTATGAACGAACTAGATAATAGGAAACTGAAAGAAAACTTTAACGTCAATGAAATAATTAAAACTTGAATCTCACTTTATAGTACTAAAATATTAAAAAGTTCTCATGAATCTCTTTGATTCCACATAGAAAATATCTTAAAAAGTCTCTAACACGATAAAATGTCTCTGATCACTTATTAACACCAGTCCATTGTTTGATCCTCTGAATAGCATCGTCCTTCGCTCTCCGTGGTGTTCGTCTACAGACATCATCAGAATTCGTCGAGTCTGTTCGATAGTCCTCGGTGTTGATCTCTAGTGGATACAATTTAGTGACGGGTCTCGTGGTGAATCCGTTCCTCGTACGAATAACAGCGGATCTTGTTACACCATCTCCTCCGACGTTGAGCTCCTTCACGATTGCTAATGTCCATTTATTCCTCGGTGCGTCTTCGTGAACTTGTACGACATCACCTTTACGGACCGTAGTGATGCTTCCTCCTGTGTTTCGTTGGTATTCTCTAAGGGATGTAAGGTACTCGTGCTTCCACTTATACCAAAATCGTTTCAAAAGTTCCGATTTCTGTTGACACATCTTGTTTAAAGAATTGTGGCTAGTGTCGATCGGAATGTCTCTGTCTTCTCCGGGATATGAAAGTGATGAAATTGGTCTTCCATATAATAGTTTTGATGGCGTTAACGGATCGTCTAGTGGGTCTGACGATATATATGTCAGCGGTCTATCGTTGAGTATAGTTTCTACTTCTGTCACTATCGTTTGTAGAGTTTCTAGCGTGATAAGTGAACGTCCTAAGATCTTTTTGACACAGTTCTTCGTTAATCCAACCATCCTTTCCCAAAACCCTCCAAACCACGGGGCTCTTTTGGGAATAAATTTCCACACGATTCCGTAATTGTTCATTTGTTCCTGAATTGATGTTGATTTGGAAAGTATCTTTATCTGACCAGACGCAGATAAAAACGTGGTCGCATTGTCTGAAATGACGGTTTTAGGAATCGATCTCCTGCTAACAAATCTTCTGAATGCTAATATGAATTTCTCCTCTGTAAGATCTGTGACAACCTCCAAATGCAGAGCTCGAGTACTAGCGCACGTAAAAAGACAAATATATGCCTTTGAGATACTCCCGTCAGCTGATCTTACATTCAATGCGCCGGTAAAGTCTATTCCTGTGACGGCAAACGGAACCGAATCATCTAGTCGATCGTGTGGTAGCGGTGGCGCATCTCCAGTTTTGTACGAGTGTCCTGTGACCTTCTTGCATTTGACGCACTTGTTATGTCTCCCCCCACTTTTGTGGGGAGACATATTGTTTTTGTCGTGTCCGTCCGTCCGTCTGTCCGTCCGTCCGTCTGTCCGTCACAAAGTTTGTCAGCGCAACTCCTCTGAAACTACTGAACCAAATTCAACGAAACTTGGTATATATGAAGGACACCATATGTAGTTGTGCATATTACCAGGAAATTTTGATCCTCAAATTTTTGTGGGAGTTATGGCCCTTTGAAGTTAGAAATTTGCTGAAAATCCTCATTTTTCATCTTGTCAGCGCAACTCCTCTGAAACTACTGAACCGAATTCATCGACACTTGGTATATATGAAGGACACCATATGTAGTTGTGCATATTACCAGGAAATTTTGATCCTCAAATTTTTGTGGGAGTTATGGCCCTTTGAACTTAGAAATTTGCTGAAAATCCTCATTTTTCATCTTGTCAGCGCAACTCCTCTAAAACTACTGAACCGAATTCATCGAAACTTGGTATATAGGAAGGACACCTTATGTAGTTGTGCATATTACCAGGAAATTTTGATCCTCAAATTTTTGTGGGAGTTAGGGCCCTTTGAACTTAGAAATTTGCTGAAAATCCTCATTTTTCATCTTGTCAGCGCAACTCCTCTGAAACTACTGGACCGAATTCAATGAAACTTGGTATATAGGAAGGACACCATATATTGTTGTGCATGTTACCAGGAAATTTTGATCATCAAATTTTTGTGGGAGAAATGGCCCTTTGAACTTGGACATTTTTGGGGAAACGGGGGGGAGACATCGTTTTTGTAGGCAAAAACAAACTTTAATTTAGCTGACTTTTTACAACTTGTCTAATCGATGGAATCCAGTATTCCTGACGTAAAAATGTGACGGTACTTGACAATCCCGCATGTAAGTGACAAGAATGTGCGTCCATAACTATGAGCTGAGTTAGTTTGTCCTTTTTCGGTAGTAATAAAGGAAATTTTGCAGCGATGTCTACATGTGCATTGTGTATACGGCCTTCACATCGTATCATATCCTCGTTGTCTAAGTATAGCTTTAGTTGTTTGACTAAGCAGTTACGTTTTGATCCTGCTTTCAAAGTTCGGATAACGTCCTGATACCACCTTCTTTGAGTATTCCGGATCCATGTTTTAGCGGCCTTCTTTATTGCATCTGGAGTTAGAAGGGTTGTACTCGTTTTTCGGTTTCTACAAACGTCAATGAATAGCTGCACATATGCTGTTACACGTAAAAGTTTCTTAAACGAATTGAATCTCCTAGGATCAATTATTTTGTATATTCCAACATCGATTTCATCGTTCATTACTTCATCATTGTATCCTTTATCATCTGACAAAGTTGCAAGTATCGTTGATTCTGGTAGTTTATTATCGTTCCATACTGGCCAATCCGTTCGACAAGGTAGTCATTCGGGTCCTTTGTTCCATAGGTTACTATCTTTAAATTTGTCGGCGCTAACTCCTCTAGTCAACATATCGGCCGGATTTGATTCGGTCGGGCAATATTTCCAATCCCATTCGTCAGTGAGTCGTTTAATCTCCGTTACACGGTTAGCGATGAACGGTTTCAACGTTTTGTCGGATTTCAACCAGCTTAACACGATCTGGCTGTCGCTCCATAGCATAGCGTTTGATACTTCTATAGTGTTCGTAACATGATTTAATAATCTGCTTCCCAATACAGCAGCCATGAGTTCCAGCCTTGGTATCGTCTGTGTTTTGAGTGGTGCCACTCTGTTACGAGCCATCAATAAACTACTTTGAGTATTGGATACCAAATAAGCGCATGCCCCATAAGCCTTAGTGCTAGCACCAACGAATACATGTACTGTTGTTCTCTCTTGACTTTGTGTTAATACTTGTCGCGGAAACTTGATTTCCGATGCTTCTTTTATGTTGTTTCTGATTTCCATCCATTCTTTAGTTGCTTCTTCATTTAGTGGGGTATCCCATTCCATTGCTTGCTGCCATAGTGTTTGTACGAACATTTTGCTCTTTACAGTTACTGGACCGATGATCCCCAGTGGATCATATATTTTTGACGATTCACTTAATACTTCTCTCTTTGTAAGATACTCCTCTGAACAGTTTGTTATCGGCGAAAATCCAAGTGTGTCATTTTCCGTGTTCCACATTAATCCTAACGTTTTAATCGTAGTGTTCTTGTCCTGTACATTTTGTGATTTCGCTAAATCCATCAGTACTTCACTATTTGATCCCCATGATCGTAAATTAAACCCTCCATTTGCGAAAAGACTTCGCGTTTCAGAAAAGTAGTTGCATACTTCAATTTCGGTTTCGAAACTAGATATGATGTTGTCCACATACAAGTCTTCTAAAACACGGTCTGTAACTTTGGAACGGTTTTCCTTGAGATGTTTTGACAGTACGGCATTGAGTATGAAGGGTGAGCACGTGGCGCCAAATAAGACTGCTCGAAAACGATAAGTTGACATTTGACTGCTCGGGTCCACTGGATTATCTAGCCAGAAGAAACGTGTTGCGTCCCGGTCCTCTTTATCCAGTCCAACGTTCAGAAAGGCTTTTTCGATGTCGGTAGTAATACCATACCTGTGCATACGAAATCTCATAAGTATTGACGTTATATCGTTAAGCTGTGGCGGAACATCTTGTAAGCAATCATTTAGGCTGGCTGTTTCTGGAGTTTGCTTGCAGCTACAGTCATACACAATTCTAATGGGTGTAGTTGCCGAGTCCTTCTTAACGGGATGGTGGGGAATGTAGTGGAGTTTTGTAGGTTTTTCGTTGACATTTTCATCCACTCGTTCTATGAATCCTCGATTCAGTTGCTCTTGAAGTATCTCTCCGTACTTGCGCAAAAGATGTGGCTCCTTGCTTAGCCTCCTGATTACGCTCTCGGTCCTGCGTAATGCAATAGATTTATTTGTAGGAAGTGTTGGGTGGTCGGTTTTCCACGGTAGTTTTGCAACATATCTATTATATTCGTAGAATATGCATGACTTTTCATAGATCTCCTGGTACAAATCTCGCTCGGTTTTCACCGTTTCCGTTTCGTTTTTCACTCCTAGGGACTCTAATTCCCAGTACCTTTCAAGATTGCAATCCTCCATCTTATGGGAAACTAGTACGTTGAGTACCGAGGACGCTGTAGATGAGCATGTGGTCGAACTATTGACAGGTCCAGACAGCAAATATCCAATCTTGGATTCCACAGCGGTGGGTCCGTCGCCTCGTATAACTTTGTCGCCCACGATTTGCCAAAAGTAGTCTGCTCCTATTAAAAAATTTATCTTGAACGTTTCATCGGCTGATACTGGGTGCGCTAATTCGAGCCCTTTAAGGTGTTTCATGTTGACGACTGATTTTATGTGAGTCTGTATCGGAACAGCGATCTCTGGTATCACAAGAACGCTTATTGGAATTTTCCCGCCATCACTAGTTAGTATATTAACCTCGGCTTTTTTCAGATGTCGCACCTCTCGATTCTGTGCACCGAATCCGGCAAGATGTATCTCTTCCGTTTCCGTTGTGCTTAAGTTGATTTTATTTGCGAAGTCTTCTGTTATAAATGAGCGTTGGGCTCCTTCGTCTAATAAGATGTTGGCGTCGGCTGAAAACGCACCTGAACTCACGCTAGCTACGGCAGTTTTCAGCATCACGGTTGAAGTTTTCTGTTGAGTAAACGATGAGTGAAGAACAATATTCTCTTGTTTCGGCTTTTCTGTTTCATCTGTTTTCTTACATAGGCTAGTGTGATGACGTTTATCACATTTTCTACATTTGGTGGTGGATTTACATTCGCTTATTTTATGGTCACCAAGGCAGTTGAAACACAGTTTCTTTTTCTTGACAACTTCCGTGCGTGTATCGGGACATGTGTACTTCGTGCAGTTCATGGCTAAATGTTCCGGGTCATCACAGTATCTACATTGTTTCAAATTTCGTTTCTGATCAGATCTGTTACTCTCGGATTTTCTATAAGAGGATTTCGGCCTCGATTTCGCCTGCATGAAAAATGCGGCAGTCGCTAAATGATCACCAGTTCGTAGGTTCTCGGGTTTCTGGCCTGCTTCTAATACATTTACCTCGTCGTATATTGCGTTCCGTAGATTATCTAGAGTCCAGTTTGTAGATTTGTTGATTCTAGCTAGGTTTTGACACACTTCTGACGGTAACTTATTCAAAATAACAGGTACAAGCAGTGATCCGTATGATTCATTTGTCTGGCCTAACGACTCTAGTCCACGGACATACGTTTCAGTTTGGTCATAGAAGTTTCGGAGACTCGTAAGTGTGTATACGGGGGCTGGAATTTTGAGCAACTCCTGCATGTAGGTTTGTACGATCTTGTGTTCCTGTCCGTATCGTGCATGTAGAAGCGAAATGGCCTTTTCATAATTAGCATGGGTTAAAGCGAATCCTGTAATTGTGCGATATGCCTCGTCTTGTAACAGTGACTTCAAGTAATTGAATTTTTGTACTTCACTCAATGTTGGGTTTGAATGGACGGCGGTGTCGTATGAGTCCCAGAAAGCTTGCCAATCTAGCATATTTCCGGTAAAGGTTGGTAAATTCAACTTGGGCAATTTGTGGTAATCGCTGTTTGAACTGCGTGATGCATTGCTTGTGTGCGTACTGTTAGCGGATATGATATTTGGCTGATTTGCGTGACTGACGGATGTGTAATTCGTGTATGTATTCATAGACGAGCTTTGTTGTTGTTCATCTGGCGTGAAACTATTAGCATGCGGATTGAGAACTTGTTTTTCTCTGAGTGTTTGCTGACTTCCGTTTTTGTATGTGTCAAGTAACTCTGACATTTCTCTTAATTTCAACTCTAACTCGTAGGCATACTCATCTTGATCGTCAAGTTCTTGGGCAACGTCTTCTTCGATGTCAAATCCAATATCTTCTCGTTAAGTCCTTCAAGAGTTTCCTTCTTCTTGTTCACTGAATCAACTAAGATTGAAAGTTCTCTGAGGTTCGGGTCTCCTCTCGTCTTTAATTCTTCAAATTTACGGAAAATTTTCGTCAAATTCCCTCTATGTCCAGCGCGGACGGCCTTTAACTTTGGATCCATATCGATTTAATCCTGGTTGTAGGCACCAATATCGTATAGTGGTTGTTTTTGGGCTCAAGCAATAAGAAAACGTCGTGTCGTTTCAATGCGTATATTTGAAAAGCCCTAGAGAGACGTTATCATACAGTGACGTTACATAAAACCGCGTAATTGTAGACAAGCGTTATGCACAATTTCGGACAACATCCTTGCATATATTCAAAAGATTTTTGGTATGTGAGTCTACCATGATCAGTTACAGGTCAATTTTGAGTTTTGTTCCGGTCCACTGATTTTGACCTTAATTATGGCCCTTGGACTTAGCAAATTTTGTAAAAATAACAGTTTTCCGCACTTTTTTTCGACATCCTTGCATATATTCAAAAGATTTTGGTATGTAAGTCTACCATGATGAGTTACAGGTCAAGTTTGAGTTTCGTTTTGGTCCACTGATTTGGACCTAAATTATGGCCCTTGGACTAAGCAAAGTTTGTAAAAAAAACAGTTTTCCGCACTTTTTTTTTACATCCTTGCATATAATCAAAAGATTTTTAGTATGTGAGTCTACCATGACGAGTTACAGGTCAAGTTGGTGTTTCGTTCTGGTCCACTAATTTTGACCTTGGACTTAGCAAATTTTGTAAAAAAAAAACCAGTTTTATTTTATTTGCCAGCAGGGCATCAGTGTCATCTTGACACATTTCCTTGTTAGAAATAGAAATGAAAATCAGAATGGGAAAGGATGAACAAACATTCTTTGAATTCAAGAAATAAGAATGTCTTAACACTGATCTTTTTTTTTAGAGCATTAGTTTTTAAATTTAAAAAATGTAAAAGAACCAAACTTCTTTGTATATTGTGTGTTGAAACCCTACCAAGGAACCAATTATATATTTATGATAAGTTTACATCATGGAGAATTTTTTCAAACATCATCTTTATCGGTAGAGCAACACCCAACTAGAATTACTCTTATTTATTTCAGTTATTCTCAAATATAGATGTATACACTATAAGTAGAATGTTTCATTATCTATACTCGGAACTAACATTACTGTGTTTTTATATTTATAATAGTTCTACAGAGTGAGTAATTCTTCTCTAGGCATATGTTAATCTTATTTGCCAACTTGCTTTTTCCTTTAGTTTTGGTAGCAGGGTATTTCACTGTAGTTGTAACATCTTAGAGGCTTTTGGAAGTTCCAACTTGGAACATACATTTCTCTGTTTGTGCTTGCTTGAACACTTATGATCATTTAAATGTTTCTTCTCAAAGCATATATAACATTTGTGCTTGCATACATGATGTTTTTACTTGCGGACTCACATTATCATTTTTCCAGCTCTATGTGAAGAATATTCCAAGGAAATAAAATGGATTTTTTTACGTTAAGCAGCTTGTCTAAATACATATATCATTAGGCATGATTTTCTTCTTTTTTAGCTCACCTGGCCAAAGGCCATGTGAGCTTATGCCATCACTATGCGTCCGTCGTCGTCTGTCGTCGTCCGTCGTCGTCTGTCGTCCGTTAACAATTTCAAAAATCTTCTCCTCTGAAACCACTGAACCAATTTAACAGAAACTTGGCAGGAATGATATATGACATGTTGGCAACAAACGATCCTCATTTTGAAATGCTTTGATAAAAAACATGGCCGCCGTTGCTAAAAATAGACTAGGGGGGTCAGACTACTGTTTTTGGCTTATAAATCAAAAAGTATAAGAGATAGAGGAAATCTGAGGCCACGCTACTGATTCAGCATCAAAAGCTCTACAAAAGTCTCCATTTGGTCAAAGTTGTCAGATGACCCCTTATAGGGGTTACGGCCCCTTAAAGGTGAAAAATAGCATTTTTTCATGTTTTTGGCCTACAGAATGAAAACTATTGCAGATAGAGATTAGCTGTTGCTTGCTTAAATGTTTAGCTCATTTAGCTCTACGAAAGTCTCCATAGGGTCGAAGTTGTCAGATGACCCCTTATAGGGGTTACGGCCCCTTAAAGGTGAAAAATAGCCACTTTTCATGTTTTTGGCCTACAGAATGAAAACTATTGCAGATATAGATTAGCTGTTGCTTGCTTAAAAGTTAAGCTCATTTAGCTCTACGAAAGTCTCCATAGGGTCGAAGTTGTCAGATGACCCCTTATAGGGGTTACGGCCCTTGAAAAATAGCGTTTTTTCATGTTTTTGTCCTACAGAATGGAAACTATTGCACATAGAGATTAGCTGTTGCTTGCTTAAATGTTCAGCTCATTTAGCTCTACAAAATTCTCCATAGGGTCCAAGTTGTCAGATGAACCCTTATAGGGGTTACGGTCCATGAAAAATAGCGATTTGATTTTTCATGTTTTTGGCCTACAGAATGAAAACTATTGCAGATAGAGATTAGCTGTTGCTTGCTTAAATGTTCAGCTCATTTAGCTGTACAAAATTCTCCATAGGGTCGAAGTTGTCAGATGACCCCTTATAGGGGTTACGGCCCCTGAAAAAAGCGATTTTTAATGTTTTTGGCCTACAGAATGAAAACTATTGCAGATAGAGATTAGTTGTTGCTTGCTTAAATGTTCAGCTCATATAGCTCTACAAAAGTCTCCATAGGGTCAAAGTTGTCAGATGACTCCTTATAGGGGTTATGGCCCCTTATAGGTGAAAAATGGTGTTTTTGGCCTATAGAATGAAAACTATTGCAGGTAGAGAAAAGCTGTTGCTTGCTTAAATGTTCAGCTCATTTAGCTCTACAAAAGTATAGGGTCAACATCAAGACCAGGTGAGCGATTCAGGCTCCTGGGAGCCTCTTGTTTTTTCATTCATCACGATTTAGAATAACTGTAAATAATAACAAAGTTTAATTAGACTTTACATATTAAGATAAGAGCTTGGTTTGGAGGCATAAATGCAGGGATGAAAATTATTCCAATTACTGCAGAAATAACCCAAGTGTGAATGTTTTGTGCTCCTTCAACATGTTCAAATGTTGAGGAAGTTCATTGATAAGTTCCTGAAAAAGCATCATGTCTGTTGGACTTATTCCTGTTTTTAGGGTGGAAAATTTTTGTAATAGATTTCTCAGCAACTATGAATCGAAGACTTTTAAAATTGTGTTTTTAGCTTCAGGTAGGGGTGGTATATGATGGGATATGTTTTCAGGTCTATTGATCATCCACTTCCTGTTAAAAGACTTAAAAAGAGCAAACTCAAACTTTTTTCAATAAATTTTTAGGGTCACAATTTTTTGTAATAGATTTTTCAGCAGCTTTCCATATTTTGCATGTAGCTTCAGATATGGGTCCCATTTGGTGGGATGAGTTTTCAGGTCTGTCAGTCATCTACTTCCTTAAAGAGCCTCAGAAAGACAACAACTCTTGACTTTTTTATTCCTAACTCAAAATATTTAATCTCTGTCCAAAATGTGGATGTGTGGGGCATGTGAGTGTGCTCACTAAGGTTCTTTCATTTCATATCAAAACATGATTTTTAGTCTTACGTCATAATTTCATTCTGTCATTCATCTCACCAAGTTTACAAATTTCATTCAAATTAACTCAGGCAATTTCACATGAAACTTTGTATAATAAAAATATTATGTTATAAGATAAGCTATATGCCAAACTTGTTTTTAGCAGCATTTTAGTTTCCTTCAGACATCTATGTTTCTTAAAATCCATTTTATAGTTCTGACATTTGATTACCATATTTAATTTGTATGCTCTTTCTTTATGTGTTTTCCTATAGTTTGTGTGTCAGTTGTTACAATTTTTGAGTTCCTGATTTCGTGTGAAAGTTATGGTAGATTAGAATTTTATGATTATGCACATTTCAATTTAAATATACATTGTATTTTGTTATAATAAATCTAATTTTGTTTGTTTATCTGCACTTTAAGAATCTGCACCTCTAACCATATAACATTGCCTTTATGTTTTATTCATATATTATTGCTCTTACATTATTTATTGTTCAAGAAATTTTTCTCATTATAAAAGAAAATCTACACAAAGAAATGTTATTGTTCAGTGAAAATAGTGAAAGTTTCAAAAAAGTTAAAGACCTTTCATGAATTTTATCTTAAATCTCGCTTTTAAATTATTGTGTAAATGATCATAATGAAAATGGATGAAAGTCAGAAGTAAATTTTACATAATATATTTCTTATATTTTCATAGAGTTTAAAGAGCTTAACCTTGTTTAGAACAAAGTATACATTTGTATATTATTTATGATACGTCAGATTTTCCAAGTTATTACATCTGACTGGGTAAGTTAACACCATGTCTATACTATATTTGTATAAGCCTGTTGCAGCACCTTTTATCCATATGATTTCATATTTAGTATCATTTTCCCTTGTAGTGCTGATTCTGAGAGCGCTGACTACCACAGACATGGACACCAACCATCCTCACCACATGCTTATTATATCTTGGACATTTATTCTGACATTGTAAGTACACTGTATAAGGAAAACAATCAGTGAATGTTCATTACATGCAACAGCTGTTAATTGTTGATATTCTTTTATCATTTTGGGAAGAAAATTCATGTGTTAATAATTGTTAACTTTTTTACACCTTGTTTTCATCCCTTAGACCTCTTATCCACATCTCCTTTGAAACCGCTGAATTTATGTTCACAAAACTTTCGCAAAATTTTTGTGACTTAATGTAATTGTGCACTGTCTTTCTTTAAGATTTGATCTAATATATTTGTTTTTGGATGGGGTATTATAATGCTCAAACTATGAAAGTAGAAGGGCATATAGTGTTTAGTTCTGTCTGTTTGTCCATTCCAATTCAGATTTACCTTAAGGTTCAAGTTAATTTTCCATGTTTATTTGTATCTTTTAAATTCTTGTTTCCTGAGCATTGCTCACAGTTTATCCAGTTTATGTAGTCCAATGTTCATTGTTGCTAAGCTATCAATTTCAGTATTATTTGATCTTTGAATGTGTGTGTCTCATTTCTCGTTTAGTCTCCTGCATGCAGTCCAGCCATGAACTTTCATCCAGGAAAAGGTGACAAGACTGTTCCACCTTTACTGGTAAGGGGTGATTCTGAAGGTCAAGTCACAATATGGACTCTGCCAGTGGTTTCTGAAAGACAGATGACTCTTGTCAGACAAGAAAGTTTTGACAGACTTCCAGGTAAGATAATTATTCATCTGCCCAATACCTGTCTGTAATATACATACATTTTGTATTACTAGATGTACTAGTTAATCTTATAAAATTCGTGTCCTTTGCCCCATTACAACTTTTGGAGGGGGAAATTCGGTCTGTTCACATTTTTATACCCCTGCTTTGAAGAAGATGGGGTATTCTCAATTACTTTTGTCTGTCCTTCTGCAACATAACTTTAGTAACAGTTTTCACAGCAACTACAAATCATAGTGGCTTGAAACTTAATATTTGACTTACTTATGAGGTCCTTTATTACAAGTATCGAAATTAGGTCTGTCAGATATCTACTTCCTGTTAACCGACTTAGTCAATTTCAACATTTCTAGTCAATTGTTGAAAATTTTCATAACATATTTTCCAGCAACTACATATCACAGTGACTTGAAATGTCGCATATGGCTTCAGTATTAGGTTTTTATTACAAGTACTGAAATTTGATCTGTCAGATATCTACTACTTGTTTATTAACATAGTTAATTGCAGTAGCTCACAGATTCCTTGTTTATCAATTATTCTCAGAGGCTGTACAAGGGTTGATTACAAATTTGGCAGGATGGGTTAGTAGGACTAACTTTACCACTTTTGATTTTTAGACCTGTTGGACTTTTTTCTTCCTGGGTGGAGAGACACATCACTCCATTTCTTTTAATACATGTGTATGGTTTGGTTTGTAAATTTATTTTGTTGTTATTATAGCTGTGTTGAATTACTGATGAAAAAAAAAAACATATTCTTGATAGCAAATGCTTCATGTACTACATACTATCTATAATCAACACATGATTCCGGTGAGATTCTTACTGGGACAACATACATGAAAACATTGCTCTATTTGTTATCTTTTACAGCATTACCTCCTAAGACCTGCAAGAGTTTAAAGGATATATGGAAAAGTCTATACCAGACCCCACCAGGGATCATTGATGGATTTGTAAGTTCTATAATACATACTTATAAGGGCTGGAAGTGGCTATAGATCTAGATATATAGCAGGTTGGAGGGGGGTTGTTAGGAAAAATAAGGGATACTGGATTAATGATCATGTGATAAAATCACATCACAGGGACTTGCTCCCCTCTATCAATATTTAGTTTAGAGTCGATGTGCTAACAAAAAACACAAGGGAGATACTACTTTCACCACAAGAAAAGGTATGAGATGAATGATTTGATTAAAGAAAATCAAAGTGAAGAAAAGTGGGGTGGTGAAAGTAATATCTCCCTTGTGCTTTTTATACCCCCCACTTCAAAAGTGGGGGGTATATAGTGATAGGGGTGTCCGTCCTTCCGTCCTTCCGTCCGTCCTTCCGTTACACTTCAGGGTACCCATCTCTTATCCGCAACTCCTCCTAAACCCCTTGGTGGATTTTCTTGAAACTTACACACAATCTTTGTGACATAATGTAGATGTGCACCTACTATTTTAAAATTTGATCAGAATGATTTTTGGGGTTTCCCATAGCAAAACATGGACTTAGCCATTCGGCTACATGGGGGTACCCATCTCTTATCCGCAACTCCTCCTAAACCCCTTGGTGGATTTTCATGAAACTTACACACAATCTTTTTGACATAATGTAGATGTGCACCTACTATTTTAAAATTTGATCAGAATGATTTTCGGGGTTTCCCATAGCAAAACATGGACTTAGCCATTCGGCTACATGGGGGTACCCATCTCTTATCCGCAACTCCTCCTAAACCCCTTGGTGGATTTTCATGAAACTTACACACAATCTTTGTGACATAATGTAGATGTGCACTTACTATTTTAAAATTTGATCTGAATGATTTTTGGGGTTTCCCATAGCAAAACATGGACTTAGCCATTCAACTACATGGGGGTACCCATCTCTTATCCGCAACTCCTCCTAAACCCCTTGGTGGATTTTCATGAAACTTACACACAATCTTTGTGACATAATGTAGATGTGCACATACTATTTTAAAATTTGATCAGAATGATTTTTGGGGTTTCCCATAGCAAAACATGGACTTAGCCATTCAACTAGTCCTAAACCCCTTGATGGATTGTCATGAAATTTTTACACAATCTTTGTAACATAATATAGATGTGCACCTACTACATGTATTTGAAAGTTTGATCAGAATGATTTTGGGGGTTCCCATAGCAATACATGGACTCAGCCATTTGACTACATGGGGGTGCCCATCTCTTATCCGCAACTCCTACTAAACCCCTTGATGGATTTTAATGAAACCTATACACAATCTTTGTGACATAATGTAGATGTGCATCTCCTATTTTAAAATTTTATCTGATTAATTTTTTGGGGGTGTTTCCCATAGCAAAACATCATGAACATGGACTTAGCCATTCGGCTACATGGGGGTGCCCATCTCTTATCTGCAACTCCTCCTAAACCCCTGGATGAATTGTCATGAAACTTACTCACAATCTTTGTGACATAATGTAGATGTGCACCTACTATTTTAAAATTTTATCTAATTAATTTTTTGGGGGGTGGGGGGTATTTATTTGTGAGCTGTGGCTCACAGTTTTTCTAGTTTATTTTGAACCCCATGATGACTTAAACAAAATATTGAAAGAGGGGAGCAAGTCCCTGTGATCACATAATGAACATTGAATTAAGCAAAGCAAATACAGACACCACCAATTAAAGAATGAAAACCTCCTTTCTGAAAGGAAATTTGATAGGAAAATATGTTTCCTGGTTCATTTTCATATTTGTATATAATATACATGTTATAAAACTTTATAATCTTTGAATTTTAATCTTATGTTTTAAATGTAATTTCAGAATGACCATGGAGATAAACCATTAAAGATAACAGCCACAATTTACATCCCCTCTCAGGGTAAAGTGGCATGTGGGAGGAACAATGGATCTATTGTGATAGCAGTGGCCACTCAGAGTATCATTCTACAGTTACTCGAGGACAGAAGTTTTGAACATAAAGGTAGGTAGGAAACTTAGATCTTTAATAAAGGTTATTCATATTGCCCGAACTTTGTAAAAGAGACAAATTGGGTCACTATCCATCATCTTGCATTGCTATCATCACATAAATCTCTGTTCAATTTTTTCATGCTCTTGAATTGTTGCTTACATGCTTGCATCTCTGTAATTATAAGGTGCATAGCATTTTCATGTCCTGGCTTGTCTACTTTAAAGTTAAAAACACAGTTTACATACACTGTCCCCAAGAGACTGCAATCTTGATATTGACCTTTTCGAGATGTATTTGTATGTATCCAGTTACCATTGATTATGTGTGTTTTAGGCATATTTAGTGTCCCTCACAGAAATATGGTGTTTCTTCATTCTTTCTGTTTATTATAACCCAAGTTGGGGGTATTCAGGAATCACCCTGTCTGTCTGTCCGTCCGTCTGTCTGTCCACATGCCTCGTAAGTGCAACTCCTCCTAAATGGCTAGATGGAATTTGATGAAACTTTACATGAAATAAAAACATCATATGGAGATGTGCATGAGAATTCTATCATTCAGGGGAGATAATTTGACATAAGTTTTTTTTATCAATATAGTGTCCAATATGAAATGTAGGGTATTCCTTAGTGAACTTACTCACAGTATTCCTTGATTGCAATATACTTAAGGTTTAATTTCAAATTGAGATTATGCACCAATATTCATTAATTAAACTTTTGCTGTTTTTTTAGCAGATTATATTATTTCCTTTGTTACTACAGATGTACCTCTCCGGATCCTTGATGGTCATGATGGCACAGTGACAACCCTCCTATACCCATTTAATGAGAACACACGGTATGAACCTCAGCACCTGTTGTCTGGTGGTTCAGATTTCTCCGTTATCCTGTGGGATATGTTTGTTGGAACCAGACTGCATACGTTCACAGTCCATGGAGGGGAAATCACACAATTGCTGGTGCCACCTATGAACTGCAATGTAAGTTTTCTATTGGAAAGATATAAGATATATAAAGATGATACTTGTATCAATCAATGAAAAAATAATAGAAATATTGGTAAATAGAAAAAAAAGAAATGTGGAATATGTATTAAATGAAAAATACAGCTCCACCTAGCAGCAGTATGTCTTTATTATTGCAATGGTTTATAAGTTAGTATATGACATTCACTTTCTTCAACGCTTCTGATATGTTTTTATTGAAATTAAGTGAAGAAAGGGACAAACCAGTCAGAATTTGAGAATTTTAACATTTTCCAAAATATCTGGGCCTGCTCTTATATTGTAGCATGTTGCAAGTGTTCTCTAAATATATATTGTATCTCATTAAAATAAGTGCCAGAGTAATTTTATTTTATTAAGAAAACTTGGTATCCAACATTTTTTTTTGTTTTTATGCCCCACCAACAAAGTTCGGGGGCATATAGTTATTCGGTCTGTTTGTCCATCCGTCCGTCACACTTTAAGTTTCCGCATTTTAGCTCACCTGGACCGAAGGTCCATGTGAGCTATTGCCATCACTTGGCGTCCGTCATCGTCGTCTTTAACTTTTCTTTGAAAATCTTCTCCTCCGAAACGACTGAAGGGATTGCTTTGAAACTTTGCACACTTCATCTATGGGATGTCCTCTACCAAGATTGCACAAATGGTGACCGCCGTCCAAACAACATGGCCGCCGTTACTAAAAATAGACTAGGGGGGGGTCAGACTACTGTTTTTGGCTTGTAAATCAAAAAGTATAAGAGATAGATGAAATCTGATGCACGCTACTGCTTCAGCATCAAAAGCTCTACAAAAGTCTCAATTGAGTCGAAGTTGTCAGATGACCCCTTATAGGAGTTACGGCCCCTTAAAGGTGAAAAATAGCATTTTTTCATGTTTTTGGCCTATAGAATGAAAACTATTACAGATAGAGAAAAGTTGTTGCTTGCTTAAATGTTCAGCTCGTTAAGCTCTACAAAAGTCTCCACAGGGTCGAAGTTGTCAGATGAACCCTTATAGGGGTTACAGCCCCTGAAATAACGTTTTTTCATGTTTTTGGCTTAGTGAATGAAAACTATAGCAGATAGAGAGAAGCTGTTGCTTGCTTAAATGTTCAGCTCATAAAGCTCTACAAAAGTCTCCATAGGATCGAAGTTGTCAGATGAGCCCTTATAGGGGTTACGGCCCCTAAAATAAAGTTTTTTCATGTTTTTGGCTTAGTGAATGAAAACTATAGCAGATAGAGAAAAGCTGTTGCGTGCTTAAATGTTCAGTTCATTTAGCTCTACAAAAGTTTTCATAGGGTCAAAGTTGTCAGATGACCCCTTATAGGGGTTACGGCCCCTTAAATAATGTTTTTTCATGTTTTTGGCTTATAGAATGAAACTATAGTAGATAGAGAAAAGCTGTTGCTTGCTTAAGTGTTCAGCTCATTTAGCTCTAGAAAAGTGTTTACATGTTTAGGGTTGACTCAGACCAGGTGAGTGATTCAGGCTCCTGGGAGCCTCATGTTTTTTCACATCCTTGCACATATTCAAAAGATTTTTGGTATGTGAGTCTACCATGATGAGTTACAGGTCAAGTTCGAGTTTCATTCCGGTCCACTGATTTTGACCTAAATTGCGGCCCTTGGACTTAGCAAATTTTGTAAAAATAACAGTTTTCCGCACTTTTTTTCAATATCCTTGCATATATTCAAAAGATTTTTGGTATGTGAGTCTACCATGATGAGTTACAGGTCAAGTTTGAGTTTCTTTCCGGTCCACTGATTTTGACCTAAATTACAGCCCTTGGACTTTGCAAATTTTGTAAAAATAACAGTTTTCCGCACTTTTTTTCAACATCCTTACATATATTCAAAAGATTTTTGGTATGTGAGTTTACCATGATGAGTTACAACTCAAGTTTGAGTTTTGTTCCGGTCCACTGATTTTGACCTAAATTACGGCCCATGGACTTAGCAAATTTTGTAAAAATAGCAGTTTTCCGCACTTTTTTTTAGACATCCTTGCACATATTCAAAAGATTTTTGGTATGTGAGTCTACCATGATGAGTTACAAGTCAAGTTTGAGTTTCGTTCTGGTCCACTGATTTTGACCTTAATTACGGCCCTTGGACTTAGCAAATTTTGTAAAAATAACAGTTTTATTTTATTTGCCAGCGGGGCATCAGTGTCATCTTGACACATTTTCTTGTTGTTTTCTATTTGATAGACTTTTGTTATAAAAAATGAACAGTTTGTGTGTACAATTTTTTTTTCCTCAGCAAAGAATCTTGACCTCAGTTTGTTCTGTTGGAAGTGACCACACTGTAGCTCTATTGAGTCTGAAAGAAAGGAAATGCATCATGTTAGCAGGGCGCCACCTATTTCCTGTTCAGGCAATCAAGTGGAGACCCCTGGATGACTTCCTGGTGGTTAGTTGCAATGATGGAACTGTTTATGTTTGGCAGATGGAGACTGGTAGGCTTTTTAAAATAAGTATCCCAAATTGAACTGTGAAATAAGTATAATCTTTTTTTTTTATCATGCATGGGCTGAGCAACAAATAGACTGATCAAACAAAAAAGCAAGAACAGAACAGTTGCCTATGTTGGAAAACAAACAAAAAATGAAATCCATGGATTTAGGAATCAATTATCCATAACTTTGTTGTGAATGCAAGAAATTTAGTTCTCATGAAGATGATTTTTTCAGTTACTGAGTAAGGAGTAGAAATGAATCTTTTTATGATAGCTAGTTTGCCATTACCAATCTCAATTGAAAACAATCATTTGATCACTTTAACATATTGAAAAGCAATTTTATTTCTTGTTTATTTAAGCATTTTTCAACAGTTTAACATAACTAAACAAATCCATTTATTATATAGATGCATATGAAATACCGATTTTTCCCAGTGAAATAACCAAGTTCCACACACTCGTTAAATATGATGTGTACCGACTCATGATCATATTTCGGTTATTCACTCGACCCAATTAATTATCCTATAAGTATTCTTAAAATTTACATTACATTTCTTCAGGTCATTTAGACAGAGTGGTACATGGTCTTACTGCTGAGGATATTTTGAACAACTGTGATGAAAATGCCATGCCAACTGATGTTGTAGTCAACCCTAATATAACTCTGTCACAAGCTCTCAAGAGGAGGAATCTGGCCACATTTAAGAACCTAGCCCAGCAAAAGTTACAGACCCCTGGAAGTCACATGCAGAATCAACATGTAGATACATGTAATAAACAGCAGAACTATGCCATGGATATTGAGGGAGTCAGAACAAATCTGAGAGATCCTGATGCTCATATTATATTCTTTGATACAGAGGCATTGATAGGTAACTTCTTTAAAACTTCAAGTACTTTTGGTTTTCGATCATCCAATGTTTTTTTTTTTAATGCTGCTGATGAGAGGTTACTCCTTGAAATATGCATATACAGCATAACCAAATACATTTGTGTAACCTGCTTTTAAACATGTTTTTGGTATTTGTATTTTAACAGTAGAACAAAATGCAAAGTGAAAATCGTTGTCCTAAAGACATATAATTTGGGCGCTGTGAGACATGGATGTGGGAGCAAATTAATAGTATATTTTTTTTAAAAACTGTGATTTTTACTAAAATATAACATATTGTAGAAACTGACATTTATGATGTTTAATATTTTATGTATTTATTATATTGTTATTAATTAAATGATCACTATTGGTTGAATTTAAAGAGGTGAAAATCAGAGGTTTTTTAAAAATGGTAAAGGTCGAGCAGCAGGTAGGTGGGGAAAAATGTTTTCTTTATAGTTTTCTTAGAAACTACTACCGGTAATCACAGCCTCTTGATATTTAGTATAAAGCATGGGGTCCCATAGTATAAGATTTCATTTTAAATTTGTTGCTCACTTACTAACTGTTATTACTGTTTTTACAGTCCAGCTGTTGACAGATGAGTATGCTATGATGTCCCCAGGAGAATTAGAAGCCAAAGGTTTTATAATGCCGTCGTATGATATACCAGGAGCAGAATATTCAGAAGCTCAAGCTAAAATTCTAGGTAGGAGTTTATTTTTTTTCAAGGTTAATCCAAGAAAATAACAAAGGAAGAATCAAATTTCAAATTCAAACATTGAGGAAACCAAATTAAAAACAATATCATTAGAAAATATAAATCATTATTAGTATTTTGTTTGATTATAGAATTACTGTGAAAGTAATGATGAAATTTCCAATCACATGTTTTCAGTCGCATGTTGTATTTATTCATTAGGTATGTTAACCAAGATAAAAGATAAAGCAGACTCACTTGGTCAGAAAATCCAGTCCAAAGCTGAGAGTGCTGGATTATCTCCTGTCCATAAACCTGCTGAGAGCCAAGCATCACCAGTACGTGGAAGGACCAGTGAGAAACGTGTCATCATCACAGATACTAATAATCTCACCCTAGAGATCGCTAGACTATTTATGTCATGTTTACATGCCTGGGGTCTTGATCCTGATCTGGATAAACTGTGTGTTAACAAGTTAGGACTGTTAAAACCAAAAGTCCCAATATCTTATGGGCTTATATCTAGAAATGGACACATGTGTTTGATGCTACCTGCCTGGCACAGGTCTTCCATTCTGAAGGCAAAGATAAGTGAGAAAGACACAAAGCCACTTACATCAACTCCTGGTAAACCAACTCTTTTGTCCCAGATTGACTGTGCATCAGGAGCTTTCTCTGACAGTGATCAAGATTTAGATGGGGAACCAGGTCACAAACCAAGGGTTAAAAAGGGAACAGCAGAAAGTCTCCAGGAAGAGTTATCTAACTTTTCTACCAGGGCCAGATGGCAGATATCTAGTGGTATTACTACACAACATCTACTTAGTGTCATATCCACAGCAAACACACTTATGAGTATGACCAACTCTGCATTCATCAAGAGAACAACCAGGCCTTTAAAGAGGGGGTGAGAGTTTGCATTTACATGTATAAATATAAAAAAATGAGAAAAATGAATAATAAAGGCTATCTTTTCATTTTAAGGTTCAAATGTGCAAATTTTCTACAACCATAAATCTGACACCTTACATCTTAACTTGTAATTGAATTTGTCATGAAATTAACAGTTTCCCCATTTGCTTTTAAAATCTGTTTAATTGAAATGCATACAAATTTTATCTTTTGGGATTTATAGTTACAGATCAAGGAAGAGTTTTCCTGCACCACAGCCATTCCACCTTGTTGAGGAGGGAACCAGTTCTGAGGGAGGCAGTGAGGATGAGAGCGATGGAGCCATGCTACAACAGGCTCAGATCAAACAGGGATGGAGTCTTCTTGCAGCACTACATTGTGTACTGTTACCTGAAATGGTGGGTTCTGACAATATTAAACCACCACTACTGGAAATGTTAGCCAGGAGATGGCAAGATAGATGCTTAGAGGTAACTATTTTATGTCAAGCTTGTGATGAAAGTTGTAGAAGACTTAGGAATAGTGATATGGCTGAGGAAGTGGCAATTGTGGCACATTGAAGCCACATAGTGTTTAAGCCCCTCATTCTATGTCTGCTGAATGGAGCATTTTGTTCTAGAAGGAGAGAAATTCATGATTCTTATAACTTGAATATATGTTAGATTTTCTGTAGTTCTTTAAATATGTTTAAAGTTGGTTATTTCTTACGATTTAAGGTAAAATAAAAATTCATTGCCTTTTCTAGTACAAAACTTACATGAAACCATGCCATATAAAATGTTATATTAGGAACGGTTCTTCTGTTTTCCAAAAGTGAAACACTATTTCCTGCATAAAAAAGGGATAACAGTATAATAAAAAAGTTTGTTATAAGACATGGCCATACCCATTACTCTTGTTTCAACTAATTTGTTTTTATATTTTCCAGATCAGAGAAGCAGCACAAGCTCTATTGCTGGCAGAACTAAGACGTATTGGACCTGAGGGACGTAAATCTATTGTCGATGAGTGGTCGCCATATCTGCCCACGTATGTCGATCCTAACCTCAGCCTGATGAATGCAGAGCTGGCCAAGAATGACGAGGATGATGATGAAGAGGATGGGGATCCTATGGTGACAGGTAACATTGTCAAAAATTCGAATTTTTGATATTATAAGTGTAACTAAACCATCAAGAAAAACATGCAAGAGGACAAACATCACCAAAATTTCAAGTTTTGGAGTTTTGAAACAAAAGCTTAATGAAGGTATAATGCAAAAATGAGGAGAAAAAAATTCAATTTAATTAACTATTATCTAACATAGATGTAAATCATTAAAGGTAAAAGCAAAGAATGAAAGGAAACTGTCAGAAATTACGGAGTGCTCTATTTTGTCATTGTGAAAAAAATCATCAATTTTCTCTTTGTTATATCTCTATAGATAGTCCAATGCACAGATCCTCATCTTACTCCTTTGAGAGCAGAAGGAAACAAGCCACAGCCATAGTAATGCTCGGAGTTATAGGAGCTGAGTTTGGGCATGAGATTGAACCTAACAGAAGAAAAGTAGATCCAACTAAGAAGTCCAAGAAAGAGCAAGAGGGTTTTACACTGTCTAACTACTCCTTGTCTAGACATACTAGTAAGTTATAAAACTTAATGGGTTATTTCAATGTCTTTGCTTGATATTGCTTTCAGTTTGCTACCACCCATTGCTTTGAACATGTTGGAGATGGGACAAACTGTCTTATCCTTTATTTTATGTTAATTTTACAGGTTTTCCAAATGTTCTTAACAACAAGTTGATCTAGAAAATTAAAAGGAATTTTTAAACCCATTGAATAAAAAAAAGAAAAACTTATAAACATGCCAAGATTTAAAAAAGTATTTAATGTCAAATTAAAGATAACCCAAATCCTCTTCATATTACATATTACAGTTGTAAATAATACACAAGAATGCTGTGTTAGATTTTTGTACATAAATTTTGCAGTAAATTAGGTTTTAAGGACTTAAATAGATCAAGGCAGTACAAATAAATATAAACAGATTCGATATTTCATTAAGAATCAGACAATGTAAGATGAATTTCCCATTTCAGGTTCCTATGCTCTGATAGAGAACTTGACTGACAGTGATATTAAGTATAATAGTTGTACATGTATGTACAATGCACTGCCATTCTTCCTTCCCAAGGTTGGGAGTTATTTTCCTCATGGGAGTACTGTAGGGTTTAGACTTTGTCCTGCAAACCTTTTTTTTTAATTTTTTTTCTATTTTAATTGAAATAGGGATCCATTTTTTCCTTCCTCTGTTTGCATGCATGATACAGACTCTTTATCAATACAACTTATTTGACCTACTTGGCTATTTTGAATCAGGGAACATGTTGCATAAATATTGATTTATATTTTGTTTGTATTTTCAAATTTTGTCAAAACAATGTTAAATGAATACAGTGAACATTTAACTACCAGGGAATAGTCTACTAAGCTTATATTCCTCATTTTATATGAAAGCATCTAAATATTGTCTTTTTACTTATTTTGAACAACAATAAATGGTTACCAAAATACTTTTGGTGTAACAGTTGCACTAAATAGATTTACAACACCCTATAGTAAAACTGTCTATGTTTTTATGTTAGTCAGCTGACACATTTAAAATATCATTAGATGAAGCAAACTTTTATGTTTTAAGGAATCAGCAATTCTTTTAGAGATTGACAGATGAACAATATCAGTTTAGTACTCAGTTTTGTTCTAGTATGTGTCACTTTCAGATAAAACCTTTAAATCACAGCTGCCTTTCTTGTCTTGTCACACTATTTATTCTGACTTTGTCATGGTGGCTCTTTCCTTGTGCAGTGAATTGGTAATACAATTTTCTGCAATGTTTTTGTTCTTATAACTCAACAAACTGCTTCAAGACATTTTTAGGTGAAAGGACATGATAGGGTATTTATTTTGAGCTTTCTATGAAAAAAGAGAAGGTTTACAGGTAATTTGTGTCAGAGGAAAAAGATACTTCATTTAAACAGTACAAATTCTAAAAGTTTATATGATTTGATTCTTAACTAATCATAGTTATGTGTTAAAGCAGTAGAGCCACGAAGGCCTCAAAATGGTCCAAAAATTCAACTTTGATATATCTGCTTATTTTGAATGTCTTCACTTTTTAATTAAAAACATATCTGTAGTTCAGTGATCCACTACAATTATTTTTGTTCTGTTTCCCTAGGTAAAGCCCTAACGTTTTTACTACAACAGCCTCCTAGTCGTAAGTTACCCGCCCATACACCTATCCGTAGAGCAGCTATTGATCTGATTGGTCGAGGTTTTACAGTGTGGGAGCCGTATCTCGATGTCTCTGCTGTGTTGTTGGGTCTACTAGAACTATGTGTTGACTCTGATAGGCTGGTGCCTAGGTAAATATGTATAAATAATTGGTAAAATTATGTACCTTTGTGAATATGTACTTGTTTGGTTAGGATGGTTTCACAGTAAGTTTTGTATAGTGATGTAAATTGATTTCATCAATGAAAGATATGAACTTGCTCCAATTTCTTGTAAAACCCATTTGTGTGGTAATAGACAGAACACCATCAACAAAGTTTTATAAAATGAGCTTCAATGTTGGGCCTTCAAAGGTTGTGTTATTTTAAAAACCAAGAAGACTGTTGGATCATTTTATATCCCACCTACAAAAGTAGAGGGGCATGTAATGTTCATGTCTGTATTTCAGTCTGCATGCCTTCCTGCTAGTCTTTCCATCCCAAATCAGCTTTACCTTTAGGTTGAAGTTCATTTTTGTGTAAGGGTGGACATCATGATTTTTTTTTTTTTTTTTTTTTTTACATATCCTTGTTTTCTAAAAGAAACCACTTTATTTATTTACATTTCAGCATGACCTTTGGTTTACCACTGTCTCCAGCTGCTGATGCTTGTAGAACAGCCAGGCATGCCCTGTCACTCATAGCAACAGCCCGGCCACCTGCTTTCATCATCACTATGGCAAAAGAGGTTGCTAGGTTCAATGCCATGCAGCAGACCACCCAATCCCAGCATTCACAGCTACAAAATTCTGTGTTGATTAGAGCTAAAGTGGAGATTTTGAGGGTAATAGAATTGTTGGTGGAAAAGATGCCCAGTGATGTTGCAGATCATCTAGTTGAGGTATGTTTGTGCACTTAATGCAAGT
Source organism: Arcuatula senhousia (assembly GCA_963971305.1). NCBI lineage: Eukaryota > Metazoa > Mollusca > Bivalvia > Mytilida > Mytilidae > Arcuatula > Arcuatula senhousia. The sequence continues at coordinate 14,357,578 of OZ020306.1, forward strand.
TATTTCCTAAATTATGATTTTATGTTAGGTAAGGAATTTCAAAAACTCTTCCTTTATAACAAAGAAACAAAAAATCATTAACACAAACTCCTCATGATCCAATAAAAATATACAAAATAAGTTTGGTTCACAGTACAGATTTTTTTTTATTTCAAGTCTAACAATCGTCTGTTACTAATTGTTTTAATTACATATTTTGAATTGAAAATTATTTCATTCAAACATGACATTTACAGGGGGTCCAATGTAATTGGTAAGTGCGTAGCATAATTTGGTAAGTGACTATAAAGATGGCGGATAAACCTCGCTTCGATCGACAACGGTCAGTTTTCTCTTCGTGTTTACAAAAGTTATACACATCTTATGAATAAAACCATGTTGCCTTTCGGCAATTATGAGTTATGAGAAATAGTGCATAACAAAAATTTAATGCTTGATTTGCTAATCAAAAAGCTATTGAAGAAAAACCGGCCACTTGACAGCAATTGTTTTGTCATGCCGAAAAAACAGGCTTTGTTTCAGGTACTCTGATCACAAACGTTAGGTTTTATGGTGTTTTGTGGTTCGTCAACAAGCATGGATATTCCCAAATATTTGTTTCTGTAAAAGAAACATGTATTTGTTGACATATTTACAATTATTTAATTGTTTGGTAAGTGCAAGTTAGTGTACTAAAAAAAATGGTAATGTATATTATTACAGTGCAAAAACTTTTGAAAGCACTTCTTTTAAATACTTTGCATAATATTTCTTTTGTTATCATTTTTTTTTTGGGGGGGGGGGTATTCTAATCTTGATGTGTCCGATTGCTTTCTTATTAAGAATAATAAGAGTCCTGGCCTTGATAATATTAGTAATGAAATGCTCCAGGCTTCACAATCCTATATTAACCCAAGTCTATTGAAACTGTTCAATGCTGTCTTTAGGTCAGGTCAGTACCCGGAGCAATGGTCCAAAAGTTATAAATGTCCAATTTATAAAAGTGAAAATCCACTAAAGCCAGAAAACTATAGAGGTACATGTATAGCTATTAATAATAGTATTGGGAAACTCTTTAATATAATACTTTGTAATCGTTTTGACAAATTTTTGTTAGATAATAAAGTAATACATGAAAGTCAAATTGGCTTTTTAAAAAAATCTGGTATAACAGGTCACATATTTGTGTTGAAATGTATAATTGATAAATATCTAAAACAAGGGAATAAAAGATTATATGCTTGCTTCGTGGATTTTCGCAAGGCATTTGATAGAGTTTTCCATGTTGGAATTATGTTCAAACTTTTTGAAAGAAATGTTAGTGGTTATTTTTATAGAATACTAAAAAATATGTACCTCAATGATACTTAATGCATCAAAGTGGGCAACAAAATGACAATTTTTTTCACTGCCAAGGTTGGTGTACGACAGGGCGACGTACCTAGACCTAACTTGTTCAATTTTTTCATAAATGATTTACCACAAAAATTGTTAGATCAGTCAGAATCAGTTACTTTAGATAACAGGAAAATCCCTTGCTTGTTGTATGCCGACGACTTAGTCTTGATGGCCGATTCTAAATGATGTGACTGTCTACAAAATAAACTCGATATTTTGCAGGAGTAATGTAAAACATGGTGTCTAGATATGAATATTAACAAAACAAAAGTTGTCGTATTTAATAACTCTGGTAAATTATTAAATGAAGAATTTCTAATTGGCATTTAAAAGATTGAATGTGTAAAAAGCTATAAATATCTTGGTATAGTGTCGACAAAACTTGCCGTTTTACAGAAGCTAAGTCTAAGTTATATGAAAAGGCATTAAAAGCCAGTTTTAAACTATATAGAGACATGAAGGTGTATCTCCATCAATTAAGGTTCTCCTTCACATTTTTATACGACCGCAAAAAATTTGCAGACGTATTATGGTATGATGCTGTCGTTGTCGTCGTCGTCGTCGTCGTCGTCGTTGTCGGTGTCTGTTAACTTTTTAGTGTTTCCACAATAACTTTAGTTCCAGTTATCCGATTGCTATTAAACTTTACAATGATGTTCCTTACCATAAAAGGATGCATGGGATTGATTTTGGGGGTCCCCCCATTTTTCGTTTAGAAATAAGGGGCCAAAAAAGGGCCAAAAATACTACTTTTTTGTTTGTTTCCACAATATCTTTAGTTCTAGTTATCCAATTGCTATGAAATTTGACAGTGATGTTCCTTACCATACAAGGATGAATGGGATTGATTTTGGGGGTCCCCCCTTTTTTTGTTTCGAAATTAGGGGCCCAAAAGGGGGAAAAAATTCAAATATTTTACTTGTTTCCACCATAACTTTGGTCCTAGTTGGCCTATTGCTGTGAAATTTGTCAAGAATGTGTCTTACAATAAAATAATGAACCTGATGAATTTTTGTGCCCCCCTTTTTCTCCGTTGTGTAATTAGGGGCCAAAAGGGGCCAAAATAAAAACTTTTTTATTTGTGGTCCGATTTCGAAATTTTTTTTTACATGTTTGTTCTTGTCAAATAGCGGATACAAAATTAAGAATTAATTTTTGCGACCCCCCCTTTTTCCCCCTATTACGTAATTAGGGGCCAAATGGGGCCAAAATCAAAACTTTTTTATTTGTGGTCCGATTTTGAATTTTTTTTTTGCAAGTTTATTTTTGTCAAGTAGCGAATCCAAATTTGAGAATTTATTTTTGCGACCCCCACCCCTTTTTCAACCTGTTACGTAATAAGGGGCCAAAAGGGGCCGAAATTGAAACTTTTTTATTTCTGGTCCGATTTTGAAAATTTTTTTTGCATGTTTGTTCTTGTCAAATAGCGGATACAAAATTAAGAATGAATTTTTGCGACCCCCCTTTTTCCCCTTATTACGTAAATAGGGGCCAAATGGGGCCGAAATTGAAACTTTTTTACTTCTGGTCCGATTTTGAAAATTTTTTTTGCATGTTTGTTCTTGTCAAATAGCGAATACAAAATTAAGAATTAATTTTTGCGACCCCCCCTTTTTCCCCCTATTACGTAATTAGGGGCCAAATGGGGCTTTTTTATTTGTGGTCCGATTTTGAAAATTTTTTTTGCAAATTTATTCTTGTCAGGTAGCGATTCTAAATTTAAGAATAAATTTTTGGGGCTGTAATCATAATTTAAAAAAAAATTCTGGTTTGATTTTTAATTTTTTCCCCAAACATTATTCTTTTAAAGAGTAGAATACAACATTCAAAATTTATATTTTTAGCCCCTGGGTTGAAAGTCCATCAGAGAAGCATGTGTCAAAAACCTTTGTCAGTCCACCATGGGCTGCATGTGTCCAGAACAATAGACTATCCATTTTAGGCCTAAAACGTACAGGGTTCAACATGTTGCGGTCGTATCATGCTGCGCTCGGCGAAGCTTTTTATTTATCATACTATAAAACCCATTTGTTTATATGGGTGCGAGAACGGGGGATTACAAACGTAACATCAAAAAGAAAGCAATTGAATTTGTATGAAATGTACAAAGATTGGGAACAAGAAAAGCTTAACATGAAATTTTGTAAGTTTCTGTCAGGGGTCTCTAAACAGACTACAAATTTAGCAGTTCTATCAGAACTAGGGAGATTCCCATTGTATTGTGACATTATAGTCCAAATGTTTATGTACTGGCATCGGTTGGCAAACCAGCCATCTGGGCTAATGCCATTTTCCTTGGTTTCGGTGGTCAAAGCTGAACTATATTATTAAAAGAGCACCTTCTTTGCTTCAAAGTAAGTGATACTTTCAAACTCTTTTTAAATACAAAAAGCTCGAAAAATTAGTTACATTTAATTCGTATATGTTTTTACATTGATCATAAACTTATTTGTATTAGTATGCCTTTTAAAATAAAACTTAGAGTGTTAATTTAACACAAGACCATACTCATCATAGCAAGGTAACCGAATTGGCAATGTGAAATTAACATAACCGGAAAATATGTACATGTTCACGTACTTTGTCGGAAAAATCAAAGATATTTGATTCAGCCTGCTAAACAGATTCATGTAGTAGAATAGAAATGAATCGGAAATCAAAAAAACATCTATCTCATTAAAACGTTAACGCAATGAATAAAGATGTTTGCACTGTGATAATATTCATTACCAATTTTGTTTAGTACACCGACTTGCACTTACCAAAAAATAAAATAATTGTAAATATGTCAACAAATACATGTTTCTTTTACAGAAACAAATATTTGGGAATATCCATGCTTGTTGACGAACCACAAAACACCATAAAACCTTACGTTTGTGATCAGAGTACCTGAAACAAAGCCTGTTTTTTTTGGCATGACAAAAAAATTGCTGTCAAGTGGCCGGTTTTTCTTCAATAGCTTTTTGATAAGCGAATCAAGCATTAGATTTTTGTTATGTACTATTTCTCATAACTCATAATTGCCGAAAGGCAACATGGTTTTATTCATAAGATGTGTATAACTTTTGTAAACACGAAGAGAAAACTGACCGTTGTCGATCGAAGCGAGGTTTTTCCGCCATCTTTATAGTCACTTACCAAATTACGCTGCGCACTTACCAATTACATTGGACCCCCTGATTTACATTTAACTGAGCAAAAAAATTCACTCAAGAGATTTGTTACAATGTAAATTCATTTCTTGCTAATTTTCATTCTGTTTTGTATTTTTAAGGCTATGGATGTTACTATTCATTGTTTGGACCTTCCTCTGTTGAAGTCTAAAGGTTTACAGGAACTTTTCCCAGCTATATGCAGGTACAATTATGTATAAAAACAAAAGGTTAAGATTTAAAAAAACTTTCAGTATACATAAGATTGACATATTTTGGGACCCACTTGGTGTCTAGCAAATGAATGAATAAGCTTCTATGGAAGTTAAACTATCTAAATACTTGTCTTCTGACAAGTAGCTAGAATTTTCTATCCACTAATTTAGTATTAACTTCCAGTAGTTTTTACTTTGTCTGTCTACCCATTCACAAATTCCTGTGAAAGCCAAAGCTAAAACAATAGTTATAAACTATATAATTTTGAGAATTGAAATATGAGAACATTTTAACTCCAATACATGTAATATTTACAGTTCAGCTCAGCGATATTGTGTGCCATAAGATCCTTTTTTACTTTGTCTCAATTCTAGCAATATGTATAAAATGCTATTTATGTGAAGGCCATTTGTACACTTTTTGATTTATCCTTAGTTTTGATGATATACCATATTTTAGATTTAGTATGGTCAGTATGTGTCCAGTATCTAAAAGGATTTGGGTTGGAGCTAAGAATGGAGGACTTGCTTTCTATGACCTAAAACAGCATTCCAAATGCCAGGTAATTTAGCTGTTTTCAAATTATATAAATTTTGACTTGTTTATAGCGAGCACAGCTCGCAAGCGGCCATGAAGTGTCCGCTCGAACAGAGAGCTCTACGGTATTTGTTCCCGCGAAAAATTTGCCTAATGCTGATATTGATTTTTCATGGTCCGGAAAGGCTCTCAAATTTTGACAGGAACAGAGTGAATTTGAAAATAATTACCCATTTTGCTAGTCGCATTCTAAAAATTATCTATTTAATAATGAAAAAAGAGAAAAATATTCTGATGACGACGAGTTGCTACATTTTTTGAAGTAACCAAATTTTAATCGATTTTTTCTTACTTTTCTATTTAACGTTCAATCGCCCCTAGGATCTCATCCCAAATTGAACGTTCTAGAAAATTAACCCTAAAAAAAATAACTACAATGGTTTCAGATCTTATTTGACTGCATCGATACGAAATCAATTTTTTTTTATTGAACAGAGTTATGCTGTGCTCACATTTAGGCACTGCCTATTTCATATTATTTAATTAATTATAGTTTATTTAGAAACTACAAACAGAATTGATTTAACCTGTCTTTGAAAAATGCACTTTCATTGCAAGCCCTATTTCTACTTTTCTATATGGAAAAAAAAAGTTTTATTCACAATTTGCTTCATTTTCAAATGTTAGTTTGACAAGAAAATCAAATCATCATTATGTTTAAAACTTGTATATTTCTATCTTGATAAACATTGCATTTATTACAAATAACTAATGAAAACCAATTTAATCAGTTTGTTACATTGGTGTTTATTCTTCAGATGCTGACCGCCCATTCTGGGCATATTGTTGCCACAGCCATTTCTACTGATGGTAAATTCCTAGCCACATACAGCCACACAGATAATAAATTGAAGTTCTGGCAGGTTGGTACTAAATATATTGGTTTTGCCCATCCTTTCATTAATGCATGTGAATATACACGTAGTAAAAGTTAATTTGTATGAATTTAGAAACACTGGAGAAGGGACAACAGTCTATTTTATGATAAGATCACTGCCTTGTGAAAAAAGTTCTGAAGTCACATGTTTCTGGATTTGATTAAAGCAGATATGTCTGCTCATTTAAAAAGCTTTCTTTACAATTTACTATTACAGAAAAGTGTTTAGAAAATGCCTCTCCTTTAATCTTCAGAGATTTTAAGGGATAGTCAAATTTGGGTAAACAGACATCTCACCTGTTTATTACAGGAAGTCTAAAATCTTCATTAAAAAGTAAAAATTATCTTTTATTTGCTGCTTTGCATTGTCTAGTGCTGTTACTTAATCTTGTTTACTGAGTATAAGGTATATTTCTTAGAAACTAATCTAGTTTGAATTATTTTATCAGAAGATCAGAACAGCAGAAAAAATCAAGAAAACCAAAATATGATTTACTTAACTATTTCAGACTGCCTCCTCCTCGCTGTTTGGTATTGGATCTCAACAGACCAAGTTATTAAAACAGTTTGCCACTCAGCCATTACCCATCACAAACCTGACCAATCTCCTGAAATTAGTCAGGCTGGTCTGGATTGACAATAGAAATCTCATTCTACTGACGCTAGATGGCAGTGAAACAAAATATTCTATTTAAATCTTCTCTTAAAATATTGTATCGTTCAGTCAAGTTAATTTTCTGTGTTCCTTCTTAGAGAATGTCAGTAGCATTGTTTAGAATAGTGCATTACCGGTAATTGTCTCCTGAAAATAATACTTTGCAGCATCAAGACATTTTATAATTCTAAATTTAAATGTATAACACTGTACTTTCCATTCCTTTGAGGTCAGTATATTACAATATACACTGTGGATTCTTTATTTTCATGGGTACCAATTTTTGTTGTTTTGGTAAAAAGGATTAGTTCGTGGATTTTCTTGTGTTTGTGGTTCTGAAGTTTGCTGCATACAAAGCAATGTTAATTTTCCTTTTTGTCGAGTATCAAATTTCGTGGGTCAAAGCAAACCACATAAATCACAAAAATTGATACCCCACGAATAATAATGAAACAAGAGTACTCTAAATTACAATCAATTCAGACCTGATTCATGTATCCTCAAATTGACATAATCTTAGTGGTGGACCCGGGTTTAAATTAGTTAAAGCAGCACATTACTTGTTTTCTGAAAGTTTAATATATGTGGTTTCGAGGCATGATTAAAGTAATACAAAATTTTGATATTTGCAAAGTCAAAAATGTAAATACTGTTAGATAACAACTATAGAACTCACAAAAAAGCAGTTTGATGATCTGATGTACTGGTTCCCACCACTCCAATTGTAATTCACGCTGTAGACACTTGAAATATAATATGCCACTTTTTTTTTCATTTCAATCTTGTGTCCTTAGAATTTGACATTCCTATTAAAGCTAATTGTGATTATTTTAAGATGTGATTTGTCTGCATCTGTGATTAACATTTGGTATGATTGTGTAGTTGTATGATTGTAATAAGTGTTTGTCATTTTCATTAGTTAATGTTTAATAGTAAATGTAACCTCTTGAGAGTACTTGTATTGTAGTTTTCATTTATTCCTTTGATCGTGGCATTTTTTCATGTTAAATGTCTCATAGCAGGGTAATATACACTGAATAAGTACAAATTAATCATGTTTTCAGCTTCCAACATCCATGTGACGACTGTGTTAGAGATATTGTTTAACTTTATTTCATATCATGGAAGTTGTGCTAGTTATTATTGTTATTTATATATTACTATGTTACATAAATGGAAATGTGCAATAAAATTAAACAGTTTACTTTTGTTGATCTTTAACAATTATCGTATCTGGACATGTTGATAATTATTCAGCCTAAGTATATGGATGTCATGTTTGACAGACAAAGCATTTGGTCCTGTCATTTTATACGACCGCAAAAAATTTGCAGACATATAATGGTATGATGCTGTCCTCGTTGTCGTGGTTGTCGTTGTCGTCGTATTGGGACATTTGGTTTCGGTGCGATAACTTGAGTAAATATTGACCAATTGTTATGAAATTTTTATATGATGTTTGTAACCACTAGAGGAAGGTTCCTATTGTATTTGGGGTTGGACAGTCCATTGTTTTGGTCACATGAAGCCCATGGTGGACTTACAAAGCTTTTTGACACATGCATCCTGTGGTGGACTTAAAAATGCATTTTTGACACATATATATTTACATCAACATCTAATACAAAAAGCCTTATTTATATACATGTAATAACTACAACTTAATTTTAAGTATAAAACTATTTGCCTTGACAAACTTTTAAAATTGGTGTTTTTGGCCCCTTTGACTCCTAATTTCTGGAAAACGGTAAGAGATATTGCAAATCTGATTGAAAAACGCAGCCAGGGATTTTCACAAGGATTCCAATGAAAAAAAGATTTTGAAAATTGGACCAAAAATAAAAAAGTTGATTTATGGGCGTGGCCTGTCTTCAGCCCCCTGTAGCAATGTAATGGTGAAATACATATCATAATCATTGACACATTTAGTAGACAGAATTTTATGAGCACTTCAACAAAAAAAGAATTTTCAAAATTGAATGAATAATGAACATTCTACAACAGTTTTGTCAATACAACCGTTTTAGCCCCTTTGGCCCTTTTTTTCTAAAACAGTAGGGGCCACAAACCCCAAATACAAAACCAACATTCCTTTAGTGGATATAATCATCATATTTAAACTTCATAACAATTGGCTGGCCCACTACAACTTAATATTGGTAAAAAACTATTTGCATGGACAAACTTTTATAAATGGCGTTTTTGGCTCCTTTGACCCCTAATTTCTCAAAAACGGTATGAGATATTGCAAATCTGATTTAAAAAATGCAGGCAGGGATTTTCACAAGGATTCCAATGAAAAAAATTTTTTGAAAATCGGACAACAAATAAAAAAGTTGATTTTTTGGGTGTGGCCCCTTTTTGACCCCTTATAGCAATGTAACGGTACAAGATACATCAAAGGTGTTGTTACATTTTGTTGACAGAATTTATTGAGGAATACAATAAAAAAAGAATGATCAAAATCGGATGAAAAGAAAACATTCTATAGACGTTTTGTCAATACACCCGTTTTAGCCCCTTTTGGCCCTTTTTTCACAGGCGTTTGGGTTCAGGATTTTTTTTTTATTAATAACGTGTATATAAAAATTTTCATACTCGTCTATAAACTATTTCCACGTGGAAATAGTATATAGACGATGGGTTCAGGATTTTTTTTTTATTAATAACGTGTACATAAAAATTTTCATACTCGTCTATATACTATTTCCACGTGGAAATAGTATATAGACGAGTATGAAAATTTTTATATACACGTTATTAATAAAAAAAAAAAAAAAAATCCTGAACCCAAACGCCTGTGCCTTTTTTCTAAAACGGTAGGGGCCAGAAACCCCAAATGCAATACCAACCTTCCTTTAGTGTTTTTAAACATCATATCAATATTTTATAACAATTGGTTAACTACAACTAAAGTTATCGCACGGAAACCAAAGTGTCTACAGACGACGACAACGACAACAATGACGATGATAACGACAACGACATCGCCATAACATAATACGATCGCAAAAAATTTGCGGTCGTATTAAAAGGGCCAAAAGGGGCTAAAACGGGTGTATTGACAAAACTGTTGTAGAATGTTTATTATTCATTTGATTTTGAAAATTCTTTTTTTATTGAATTCCTTATTAAATTCAACATGTCAACAAAATGTGTCAATGGTTTTGATGTATATTGAACCGTTACATTGCTACAGGGGGCCAAAGACGGGCCACACCCAAAAAATCAACTTTTTAGCTCACCTGGACCGAAGGTCCATGTGAGCTATTACCATCACTTGGCGTCCGTCGTCGTCGTCTGTCGTCTGTCGTCGTCTGTCGTCGTCGTCGTCTGTTAACAATTTTTCAAAAATCTTCTCCTCTGAAACTACCAAACAGAATTTAATGAAACTTGGTATGAATGATCCTTAGGGTGTCCTGCACCAAACTTGTGTTTTGATTTTTGATCCGTTAAAAAACATGGCCGCCGTTACTAAAAATAGACTAGGGGGGTCAGACTACTGTTTTTGGCTTATAAATCAAAAAGTATAAGAGATAGAGGAAATCTGAGGCCACGCTACTGATTCAGCATCAAAAGCTCTACAAAAGTCTCCATTTGGTCAAAGTTGTCAGATGACCCCTTATAGGGGTTACGGCCCCTTAAAGGTGAAAAATAGCATTTTTTCATGTTTTTGGCCTACAGAATGAAAACTATTGCAGATAGAGATTAGCTGTTGCTTGCTTAAATGTTCAGCTCATTTAACTCTACAAAAGTCTCCATAGGGTCGAAGTTGTCAGATGACCCCTTATAGGGGTTACGGCCCCTTAATGGTGAAAAATAGCCATTTTTCATGTTTTTGGCCTACAGAATGAAAACTATTGCAGATAGAGATAAGTTGTTGCTTGCTTAAATGTTCAGCTCATATAGCTTTACAAAATTCTCCATAGGGTCGAAGTTGTCAGATGACCCCTTATAGGGGTTACGGCCCCTGAAAAATAGCGATTTTTCATGTTTTTGTCCTACAGAATGAAAACTATTGCAGATAGAGATTAGCTGTTGCTTGCTTAATTGTTCAGCCCATTTAGCTCTACAAAATTCTTCATAGGGTCGAAGTTGTCAGATGACCCCTTATAGGGGTTACGGCCCCTGAAAAATAGCCATTTTTCATGTTTTTGGCCTACAGAATGAAAACTATTGCAGATAGAGATTAGCTGTTGCTTGCTTAAATGTTCAGCTCATTAAGCTCTACAAAATTCTCCATAGGGTCGAAGTTGTCAGATGACCCCTTATAGGGGTTACGGCCCCTGAAAAAAGCGATTTTTCATGTTTTTGGCCTACAGAATGAAAACTATTGCAGATAGAGATTAGCTGTTGCTTGCTTAAATGTTCAGCTCATTTAGCTTTACAAAAGTCTCCGTAGGGTTGAAGTTGTCAGATGACTCCTTATAGGGGTTATGGCCCCTTATAGGTGAAAAATGGTGTTTTTGGCCTATAGAATGAAAACTATTGCAGGTAGAGAAAAGCTGTTGCTTGCTTAAATGTTCAGCTCATTTAGCTCTACAAAAATACAGGGTCAACATCAAGACCAGGTGAGCGATTCAGGCTCCTGGGAGCCTCTTGTTTATTTGTGGTCCGATTTTCAAAATCTTTTTTTCATTGGAATCCTTGTGAAAATCCCTGCCTGCATTTTTCAATCAGATTTGAAATATCTCTTACTGTTTTTGAGATATAAGGGGTCGAAGGGGCAAAAACGCCATTTTTAAAAGTTGGTCAAGGCAAATGGTTTTACACAAGAAATTTAGCTGTAGTTGGCCAGCCAATTGTTATGAAGTTTAAATATGATGATTATATACACTGAAAGAAGCTTTTTATTGCATTTTGTGGTCCTAACCTTTTTTTAAAAAAGGGCCAAAAGGGGCTTAATCGTGTAAAAAATGTCAATGAATATAGAAATAGTTTTTTTTCTATTAAATATTATTGTAAATATATATGTGTCAAATATGCATTTTAAAGTCTACCATAGGTTGCATGTGTAAAAAAGCTTTGTAAGTCCACCATGGGCTGCATGTGACCAAAGCAATAGACTATCCATATTGGGCCTCCAATGTACAGGGTTCAACTTGTTGCGGTCGTATCATGCTGCGCTCGGCGTAGCTTTTTTTTATGTCCTGTCAAGTTTTGCTGATTTTTTGTTTTTGTTTGCCAAACTCTACCCATCTCTGTTTGCTTTTGAATTAAGACTTGACTACAATTAAGTAACAGACATACACTTTTAAATGGACATTTTGTCCATCATCCTCAAAAACACTGAAAGCATATAGTCAACTAAAAAATGTAGAGCACAATTTAAAAAACCAAAATAACAATAAAGGATTCAGACATGTAAGGTTTTAAAGTGTGCTAATTTAGGATCATTTTTAGTTGCCCTAATGCTTGATCTACATAAAACTTTGTTCACACAACTTATTACACTGATTTATCTTTGAATAAATAAATTTGATTAAAATACTGCAATTTGATTGGACAGAAAAAAAAATTCATATCCCAATGAAAAAAAAAAAACTGTAGGGAAACACCCACTTTTTACAAGAAGTGCCACCATTTTAGTTCTTTTATGAGTGAGATTTTCATGTTTTTTTCATTGTTTTGAAAATTAATTTATAAGGAATGACTAATTTTTAGCTCACCTGGACCGAAGGTCCATGTGAGCTATTACCATCACTTGGCGTCCGTCGTCGTCGTCCGTTAACAATTTTTAAAAAATCTTCTTCTCTGAAACTGCTGAACAGAATTTCTTCAAACTTGATATGATTGATCCTTTGGGTGTCCTGCACAAAAATTGTGTTCGGTATTTTGATCCGTCAAAAAACATGGCCGCTGTTGCTAAAAATAGACCAGGAGGGTCAGACTATTGTTTTCGGCTTATAAATCAAAAAGTATAAGAGATAGATGAAATCTGATGCCACGCTGCTGCTTCAGCATCAAAAGCTCTACGAAAGTCTCCATTGAGTCGAAGTTGTCAGATGACCCCTTATGGGAGTTACGGCCCTTTAAAGGTGAAAAATAGCATTTTTTCATGTTTTTGGCCAATGGAATGAAAACTATTGCAGATAGAGAGAAGCTGTTGCTTGCTTAAATGTTCAGCTCATTTAGCTCTACAAAAGTCTCCATAGGGTCAAAGTTGTCAGATGACCCCTTATAGGGGTAATGGCCCCTTAAAGGCAAAAAATAGAGTTTTTGGCCTATAGAATGAAAACTATTGCAGATAGAGAAAAGCTGTTGCTTGCTTAAATGTTCAGCTCGTTTAGCTCTACACAAGCCTCCATAGGGTCGAAGTTGTCAGATGACCCCTCATAGGGGTTATGGCCCCTTAAAGGCAAAAAATAGTGTTTTTGGCCTATGGAATGAAAACTATTGCAGATAGAGAAAAGCTGTTGCTTGCTTAAATGTTCAGCTCATTTAGCTCTACAAAAGTCTCCATAGGGTCAAAGTTGTCAGATGACCCCTTATAGGGGTTACAGCCCCTTTAAGGCAAAAAATAGTGTTTTTGGCATATGGAATGAAAACTATTGCAGATAGAGAAAAGATGTTGCCTGCTTAAATGTTCAGCTTAATTAGCTCTACAAAAGTCTTTTTAGGGTCAAAGTTGTCAGATGACCCCTTTAAGGGGTTATGGCCCTTTAAAAGTGAAAAATAGTGTTTTTTGCTTTGGAATGAAAACTATTGCAGATAGAGAAAAGCTTTTTATTGCTTAAACATTCAGCTCATTTAGCTATACAAAAGTCTTCAAAGGGTTGACATTAAGACCAGGTGAGCGATTCAGGCTCCTGGGAGCCTCTTGTTTTTTTAGCTCACCTGGACCGAAGGTCCAGGTGAGCTATTACCATCACTTGGCGTCCATCGTCGTCTGTCGTCATCGTCTGTTAACAATTTTTCAAAAATCTTCTCCTCTTAAACTACAGAACAGAATTTAATGAAACTTGGTATGAATGATCCTTAGGGTGTCCTGCACCAAACTTGTGTTTCGATTTTTGATCCGTCAAAAAACATGGCCACCGTTACTAAAAATAGACCAGGGGGGTCAGGATACTGTTTTGGCTTGTAAATCAAAAAGTATAAGAGATAGATAAAATCTGATGCCACCTTACTGCTTCAGCATCAAAAGTTCTACGAAAGTCTCCATTTGGTCGAAGATGTCAGATGATCCCTTATAGGAGTTACAGCCCCTTAAAGGTGAAAAATAGCGTTTTTGCATGTTTTTTGGGCTATAGAATGAAAACTATTGTAGATAGAGAAAAGCTGTTGCTTGCATAAATGTTCAGCTCATTAAGCTCTACAAAAGTTTCCATAGGGTCGAAGTTGTCAGATGACCCCTTATAGGGGTTACAGCCCCTTAAAGGCAAAAAATAGTGTTTTTGGCCTGTAGAATGAAAAATATTGCAGATAGAGAAAAGCTGTTGCTTGCTAAAATGTTCAGCTCATTTAGCTCTACAAAAGTCTCCATAGGGTTGAAGTTGTCTGATGACCCCTTATAGGGGTAACAGCCCCTTAAAGGCGAAAAATAGTGTTTTTTGCCTATAGAATGAAAACTATTGTAGATACAGAAAAGCTGTTGCTTGCTTAAATGTTCAGCTCATTTAGCTCTACAAAAGTTTTCATGAGGTCAAAGTTGTCAGATGATCCCTTATAGGGGTTACAGCCCCTTAAAGGTGAAAAATAGCGTTTTTGCATGTTTTTGGCCTATACATTGTAGAATGAAAACTATTGTAGATAAAGAAAAGCTGTTGCATGCTTAAATGTTCAGCTCATTTAGCTCTACAAAAGTCTCCATAGGGTTGAAGTTGTCTGATGACCCCTTATAGGGGTAACAGCCCCTTAAAGGCGAAAAATAGTGTTTTTTGCCTATAGAATGAAAACTATTGTAGATAGAGAAAAGATGTTGCTTGCTTAAACATTCAGCTCATTTAGCTATACAAAAGTCTTCATAGGGTTGACATCAAGACCAGGTGAGCGATTCAGGCTCCTGGGAGCCTCTTGTTTCATTGGTGTCCGTCCGTCTGTCCGTCACAAAGTTTGTCAGTGCAACTCCTCTGAAACTACTGAACTGAATTCAACGAAACTTGGTAAATATGTAGTTGTGCACATTACCAGGAAATTTTTATCCTCAATTTTTTTGTGGGAGTTATGGCCCTTTGAACTTAGAAATATGATTTATCATCTTGCCAGCACAACTCCTCTGTAACTACTAAACCAAATTCAATGAAATGTGGTATATAGGAAGGACACCATATGTAGTTGTGCACATGACCAGGAAATTTTGATCCATAATTTTTTGTGGGAGTAATGGCCCTTTGAACTTAGAACTTTTTGGGGAAACGGGGGGGGGGGGGGGGACATTGTTTTTGTAGGCGAAAACAAACTTAATTTTTTTTTTCATACCCCAAAATTATGACAGTCATTCTTTAAATGAAACTTAAGACTTACTTACTTGACAACAAGTCTTTACAGTATGTGTTATTTTCCTACATGATTTTTTATCTTGAAATGCATAGATGGTCATAGAAAGCTTGACAAAACTCTTCATTTCAACAATTAACTAAACAAATTGTAAATGATAACATCTTACAAAGGCAAAAAACTTTGGCACTTTTAGTTAAAAGATGTTTTTTATGCCCAATCTACGAAAGTAGAGGGGCATATAGTGTTTGGGTCTGTTCGTCCGTCCGTTCGTCTGTTCGTCCGTTCGTCCTTCTGTTCGTTCGAATGTCCGTCCCAAATCCCATATTTCCAAATTTGCACTTACTGACAAATGCCACATCAATCATATTGGTATGGTAGGTGCATCTATTGATAATAAGAACATTGCATGCTTCGGATGCTGGATGTGACCTATATTTTCTGCATGAATGATCATGTACAGAAAAATGGTTAAAGTCTATTACCTCTAACCGACAAGTGCTACATCAACCATATAGATATGGTATGTGCTCCTAGTGATGCTAAGCACAATGCATGCTTCAGATGCTGGCTGTGACCTATATTTTCCGCATGAATGACCACTTATACAGAATGGATAAAGATCATTCCTTTTTAGCTCACCTGGACCGAGCTATTGCCATCACATGGCGTCCGTCGTCGTCCGTCGTCGTTAAAATTTTTCAAACATTAACTCCTCTAACACCATAAGTCAAATGGCTTTTAAATTTGGCACAGTTGTTAATTAGCATAGGTAGTATAAAACTAGCGTGGGGATTTTTGGGTGCAAGGTATAGTTTTGCAAAGTGACGTCATCAGATGAAAGCAACATCACCGGGGGTGGTAAAGGGGGGGTACGTGCACGGATGAACGGCCAATAAAAAATGACAATCACGATGAACGGCCAATAAAAAAATGATAATCACGATGAACGAAAAATAAAATCGAGAAACACGATGCACGATGAACCCCCATGCACGGCTGAACGGGAAATAAAAATTGCTCAACACGATGCACGAAAAAAACCCTTTACCACCCACATCACCTTCATGCTTGAATGGAAATAAGATATTTTCCTGTAATATGGACATCTATATATCAATAAAAAGCTGAAATTCACCACTTTTTAATGGAACCTGCATAATAGACTTATTCATATTTGAATATTTCATCAAAACTGTCCAAAATGAACAAAAAAGGGGGTGTTTTGTGTAAAATTTATGGGTATCATCCCATTTCTGAGGCTAAATTCCACTGACTTGTGACCAAATTTCAAGTCTTAATAATAGATCGCTTGAAAGAGCATGTCACTAAGGGCAAAAATTGGGAACAAAAAGGGTACGCTTTCCAGCTCTAAAGAAAAATATTTTTGTTTACCTGAAAAGTGTCATTTTGACATCTGCAAATATGGCGGGATTTATAGTTGTCTCCCTTTACACTGAAGTGCTCATAAAAAAAATTTAAAAATGAAAAAAAACCTGTTGTGGCATTTTTGATACAGAAATATATTTAACAATCATAAAATGTCAAAATATTTAAGGATTTTCACTTCAGGTATATAAATAGACAGGGATTCCCTTACCTGTGGTTAATGTATTTGGTAAAACTCACTAGTATTTTGTACGAAACTGTGTCTTGCATCGTTTGATTCGTTGAAAAACATGGCCGCCATGGCTAAAAATAGAATATAGGGGTAAATTGCAGTTTTTTTGCAAATAACTCGAAACGGTAACAGATATCAAATTTCTGGCAGATTAAAAGTGATCAGCACCTCAAGATCTACCTGCCCTGAAATTTTCAAGAAGATCCAACAACCGATGTAGGAGTTATTGCCCTTTTTCTGGATTTTTTTTTCAAAATTTTGCACTTATTTAGCCCTATATCTTGAAAACTATAGAAGATATTAAAAAAATTCAAATTGCATATGATTAAGGACATCAAGATCTACATTTCATGTAATTGGGTCAAAGCTGTAGGACCATTTCTTTTAGGAGTTATGGCCCTTAAAGCGTCAAAATATACCATTTTCATTGCTTTTACCCTGAATTTCAAAGATTAACTTGTCTGACACCATACAGCCAACTTCAACCAAACTTGGCACAGTTGTTAAATAGCATTAATGCTACAATTCTATTGTTCGGATTTTTGATTCGTCAAAAAATATGGCCTCCATGGCTTAAAAGAGAACATAGGGGTCAAATTGCAGTTTTTTTTTGCAAATAACTCAAAAACGGTAACAGATATCGAAATTCTGATGGGAGACAAAAGTGATTAGCATCTCAAGATCTACTTTCTCTGAAATTTTCAAGAAGATCCAACAAACGACATAGGAGTTATTGTCCTTTTTCTGGATTTTTTCAAAATTTTTCACTTATTTAGCCCTATATCTTGAAACCTATACAAGATATTTCAAAAATTCAAATTGCATATGATTAAGCACATCAAGATCTACAATTCATGTAATTAGGTCAAAGCTGTAGAACCATTTCTTTTAGGAGTTACGGCCCTTAAAGCGTCATTATTTACCATTGTTCATAATACTTTTCCCCTGACTTGTCTGAAACGGTAAGACCAACCGCATCTTAACATGGCACACTGTTTGATAGCTTATATGCTACAACTCTATCGTTCAGATTTTTGATTCGTAAAAAAACATGGCCACCATGGCTAAAAATAGAACATAGGGACAAATTTCATTTTTTTGCTAATAACTCAAAACTGGTTTCAGATATCAAAATTGTGCTAGAATCAAAAGTGATCAGCATATTAAGATCTACCTGTCCTGAAATTTCGGAAAAGATCTGACTGCTGATGTGGGAGTTATTGTTCTTTTTCCTAATTTTTGCCAAATTTGCACTTATTAAGCCCATTATACTAACCAAGATATTTCATAAATTTAAATCGCATATGGTTAAGCACAATAATATCTACAAATATATGTATCTGTGTAGTTCAGGTGAGCGATTCAGGCTCTTGGGAGCCTCTTGTTTACTGACATGTGCCACATCAAGTATATTGGTATGGTAAGTGCACCTAGTGATGCTTAGCACAATGCATGCTTCGTATGCTGGCAGTGACCTATATTTTACGCATGAATGACCACTTATATAAGAATGGTTAAGTTAAAGTCAATTCCTTCTGACTGACAAGTGTTTTTAATAGCAACCATGTTGATGCTTTAGTGATTGTGGAAAAAAATAAATGTTACGAGATGGGACTTTTTCTTTAATAATTTCATTTATTATAAATCCAGATTACATGATCAAAGGCAATTTGAGCTCATACCATCACTATAAATCCCTTGTCTCCCATAAACAATTTAAAAAATCTCTACTTAAAAAACAATGAACCAATTTGACTGAAATTTGCAGATATAGGTAACACACAATCCTTACTTTGAATTTTCAATGAGAACAAGAACGGAATTCCTGAGTCCCCTGTCGAGAGTAAATTTTTTTAAGTCCACTCCCTAAACAGAAAAAAGGTAAGTGACAGACCTGAAAACGCATTCCACTATATGAGAGCCCTACCAGAAGCTGCATACCAAATATCAAAAGCCTAGGATTTATTTAATAGTAACTGAGAAATCTGTTACCAAAAAAAAAACAATTTTTGATTTTAAAAAAATTCTAAATTGGCTAGTTCAACAGGAGTGAGTGAGTTGGTGTTTTACGCCCGTGCAACGCTATATAGGTTATTTACAGGCGATGAACATGAAAAGGATGATACAATGAACATGAAATGCTGATGATAAATGAAATATGGGGGTGGGATGGGACACAAAGGACTGGTAAATTTTGAAGAACCACAGGAAAAGGGGACAGGTGGGTAGGGGCGGAAAATTTAGCCTATGTGGTGCACTACTTGGCGGTCCACAAACTGAAAGGGGGTCTTTTACGTGCACGAAGCGTGGCACTCTCCACACACGTTGGCCCACTATGGTCGGCGGTCAGGGTTTCCGTATTATAGACCTGACAACCCCCGCGGACGAGGGCCACCCTATTCAGCCACCTAGGGTACACACTTGGTAGCTCTGTGGGCTGAGCACTGACCCGACGTCAGAATCCCAAGACACTTAGTCGCCTCTTACGACAAGCTAGGCTCTGCTGCGGGCCTATTCGCCACCCGGGCCCCGCACGGGACTAGTTCAACAGGAAGTAGGTAAGCGACAGACCTATAAACGCATCCCACCATATGGGACCTGTACCTTAATCTACATACTAAATATCAAAAGCCTAGGATTAATAGTAGCTGAGAAATCTGTTCCGAAAAAATTTCCATTTTTGACCCTTAAAAAAAATCAAAGTCGGCTCGTTAAACAGGAAGTAAATAAGCAACAGAACTGAAAACGCATCCCACCATATGAGACCCCTACCTGAACCTGCATACCAAATATCAAAAGCCCAGGATTAATAGTAGCTAAGATATCTGTTACGAAAAAATGTGTGACGCACGCATGCACGGACGGACGCCCGGCATTTTTATATCCCCGCTCCGCGTTGTGACGGGGGACAAAAAAAGGTATGACCCCTGGCACTAGATATAGAAAAAAGGGTAAAACCACTAAAAGTATTTCATAATTAACTCATGAACTAATACAGATAGGAAAAATCAAATACATTTTAGACTCTACAGAATCAAGTCTTCATTCGATATTGGGCCTCCAACATACAGGGTCCAACTTGTTCCGGTCGTATCATGCTGCGCTCGGCGTTGCTATTTATTGTCATATAGAATGAAAATAGCTTTACTCAGGAACATTTTAAAACATGTTTCTGCTTTACTGTTGGTTGCTTAAGGCTTCGGCAAATTCAGCATTATTAAGTCTCCAATAGATTGAGGTTGTCAGATGACCCCTTGTACAGGCTATGAAACATCGCCTTTTCATGATTAGTTTATTATGTCCCGGAAGGAACGTAACAGGAGCATAGATAAATTTTCGCCTTAAAGTTACGCAATTGGACGTAGCAGGAGCTTGTGCCTTAAAAATATTGCATATAGAAATTTGCTGTTGCTTGCTACGCATATGTGTTCAAAGTTGTCATGTGAAATCTTTTAGGTGATATAGCTTATAGATTAGCCCGCTCCAGAACACATCAAAGCTTTAAATAACCCCGAGAATAGCCTGCTCCGGTACCAACACTTTTGTGTTGGAGAACACATCAAAGCTTCAAATTAACCGTTTGAATTTCAAAAATATCTAAACCCTAAGGTTGTTCCTTCCCCAGACAAAGGTTGATCATCGTAGTAATAACATAATCATACAGTGTTTGTCATTTTGAATATTTTTGGTAGAGAGGCGTAGCAAAATTTATTGTCTGGAACTTTGTTGTCAATCTTATTTCGAAAACCCGCGAAGGTTAGCACTGCTGGTGGAGTTTTTATCCCCCGAGGTTAGCCCGCTCCGGTACCAACACTTTCGTGTTGGAGAACACATCAAAGCTTTAATCGTTTGAATTTCAAAACTATCTAAACCCTAAGATTGTTCCTACCCCAGACATAGGTTGATCATGGTTCCCCAGTTTGGTATTTTTTGTTTTATTGTTCTATGCTCTTCATAATCATATAGTGTTTGGCATTTTCAATAATTTTGCTCTGATGAGTCTTGAATAGACGAAACGCGCGTCAGGCGTAGCAAAAATTGTCTGGAACTTTGTTGTCAATTTTATTTATAGATGGGACCCTTATATTAAGCATGTTAAGGACCAAATGAGCGAAGCAGTATGCTTTATTCTTTTGTGGACTTGTGCTTATAAATCCCCAACAGATATGTTTTAATATGCTAATCTTTTGTTTGTTCTATATTGTTCTCCTCTGTATGCTTGACTATATATGCACTACAAAAAAAACACATTTTTTAAGCTGCATGATGACTTCTAATAGGGGTTTTCATCCCTTAAATGTGAAAAAAAAACATTTTAAAATAAATGAATGATAAAAATAATCATCTTTTATTCCATTGGTCATTGAAGTGAGACCAACGGAGACTTCTTGTTTTAATTTGATTTTTCGCTTAAGTTCTCAACAGACTAAACACTGAAAGCAAGCTTGATTTTCAGACACCCAAAAAACCTGAGACAACTTAGTAACTGATTCCAACCAAGTACATATACGGTAAAATAACATATTTGTTCTATATGCTACACACCAATTTTAAAAATATAAATATACATATTTAAGCTGGGATAAAAATTGACTGTTTTCTTTTTTTTCAGGCATTAGAGTATAGTAGAGTTTCTAGAATTAACAAGAAATTGAGGACAACTTTTGAATCAGATGTACACAAGTTATTTTCATACATGCATGATTATTGGATAGTCCTGTTTTTAGTTACAACTTGGACTGACTGACTTGACTTTTAAGCCAAGGTCTATTAACTTATACCTCATATTTAAAGGAAAAGTATTGAATAAAAGCATATACATAATACGATTGCACTAACTGTAACCTCCTTTTATATCATAGTTAGGATAAGTAATATAATAATCCGGTTAATCATATAGGTTTAAATCACGATCTGGTCAACTAAAACACGAAAATAAAACCTAGTATTTAGAAATATGTATCATTAACTGAAGTTTGGGTCGACCGGGTTGTTTCTAAAGAAATGTGAACATTATTTAACATTTATTGGAGTTACAACTAAATTAGGTAAGTGTCTGTTTGTTTGTTTTTCGTCAAACCAAATACTTTGACTAGAGGCACCGGGGACGAACCCCTTCCCTTTCCCCTCCGAATCCATGCCCGCTTGAATAACTGGATAACTGGAGGGCTGATATGGTAGTGATATCTTTTATAAATTGTACAAAATTAAAGCCGCCCGTCCTGTTTAAGGGTCTTGAAAAAGGGGGAAGATGGTGGCAGCTTGAAAGATGTAGTGAACCACATAGAACGGATTGTTCCCCGCAATTTTTAACGATCAGTGTTTTATACCTTGCAGTTTTCCTTTAGGGGATCTTTGAGATTTTTTTTTAGAGAGAGATTTTCAAGTAAAGATTTTTTTTTAAATCCATAGGCTCGCAGCTTGATTTGTTCACTTGATACCATTTAGCAAGGTTATTTTATCCTTTCAGAGATGAAAATGGACAGTTGAGTAACTGACCAGACTTTTAAACCGCTTATTTTGTGGTCGGTTCCCATTAGGGTCTTCGGAAATGTTTGTCTCATGGAGACTTTTTATAGCTATGATGTTTTTTCTTCTATGATGCAAAAATAATTTTTTTACGATTAAACAGAAGGACCATATGACAATCTTTACAGCCTTTGAAAATTTGAAATTTTTCAAGAACCATAACTTGAACTGGAAGCGTGAGGTTTTGTATAACTGCAATCTAACTCCTCTTGTGGAGAAAAACAAGGCGATTATTGAGACATATGCTATTTAGATAAATTAATGACTTGGTGAAAGATCTTACTCGTAATACAGTTGATCAAGTGGAAATTGGTAACACAGTAAAAATTCGCTTCTATTTGTATATGACATATTAGTCCTCTTATTTTACCCCACGCAACGAAGTTGCGAAGGGTATAATGTTTTTGACTGGTCCGTCCGTCAGTCAGTCAGTCAGTCAGTCCGTCAGTCTGTCCCTGATCAAATATTTTGTAACAGATTTCTCAGCAACTATTAATTGTAGGTATTTGATTTTTAGTATATATCTATATATAGCTTCAAGTAGGGATCCCATATGGTGGGATACGTTTTCAGATCTATCGATCATCTACTTCCTGTTTAACTAGCTGACTTAGACTTTTTTTCACTAAATTTTCAGGGTTGAAAATTTTCGTCACAGATTTCTCAGCAACTATTAATCATAGTCTTTTGATATTTTGTACGTAGATTTAGAAGTCCCATATGGGGGGATACATCAGGTCTATCATTCTTTTACTTCCTGTTTAACCAAAGGGGACTTCAAAAGTATCTAAAATCCTACAAAGATTCGTCAATTAATGGAAACTTCAAATAAATTCTACAAAGTCAAAAGTGATTGGATTCAATTCAAACGATAACCCCCCCCCCCCCAAAAAAAACCAACTTTTTCAAATATGATAACAACTTTTTAGAAAGTGAAACTGTAACTGGAATAACTTTAAAATATACAGGTAAATCTAAAAGTATCTGGAACTATGTTTATGGAAAAGGATCGAAAAGCTTTTTAAAAAATAAAAAGATTAAATTGGCTTACGAGAAATTCGGAGATTGATTTCAAATGCTAGCTACATTTTTTTTAAAGAAATACTAGGAGTCAACTGTAATGCATCCCATGCTGGATGAATAGACAACCCCTTAATGCAAAGATCACAATTCAGGCTAGCAAATTTTGGTGTCACATTCTTGAATCAAATAGTACCCTTGTACATAGTGTCACGATACAAAGCAACATAAGAAACAAATTCTTGTGTAAAACAACTGAAAACTGAAATCTTTAAACAACCTTGGATTTTGATACATTTTCAATAAGCCATCTGTACTGAAACTATGATCATACATTCGAATTATTGAGAGAAGAATTAAAGATATGGCCCTTCAAAATTTAGAACATGGTGTTAAAAACAACAATAAGCTATCTTTCTTTAATTACTTCATACACTTATCTAATACTGAGATTTTCTCAGTCTAATATCAGACCTCAATATTATGTCATAGACATATACATGTACAGGTCTATGATTATGTTTACCTTTGTAAATTTAAAACAGAAAGATCAACTCTTACAAAACTAATATTAAGTTCTCGAAAGTGGTCGATATCAAAAACATACCTATTCAATAGAAGATCTGTTGTTTTGTCTATTCAACGTCGGAAGAGACCACTAGATCTCTAATGTACACATATAATCATATAGCCCCCCCCCCCCAAATAGTTTCCGGAAACTTGTTCAGAATTGGTCTGCGTTTATTTTTTCCCCGGAAGTACCTTTTCAAAACAATGAATCTTGACATGCTTAGTTTTTAAATCAACACAAAAGACTATGGTATAAAGAACTGATTTGTTTACAATTTTGATAAAAAAATAGCTAAAGTATTTTAAAGGTCCACGAAACGTGCAATTAATGACAGTTGAACAGCTAAATGAAATGTGAAAGTAAAATGTTCATGTGTCTTGTCACTGATTTTTTTTCAAAACTGCCCTTTATGTTACCATTTTTGATAAATAACTGCTTGAACAACTATAAAACTATAGAAAAGCAATTACAATGAACTATTTTTTCAACTTTAAATATCATCAATTGGGAAAATTTAAGCATTATTTAAACCACAGGGGCTTGTGTACAGTAAAAAAAATAAAAATCCCCCTATAAACCCTTTCACAAGGGAGGACATACTAAAGATAGGCCCTTGCTTCAAAGACAATTTTTACCGGTTCAAATGTTGAATGGTGATCAACTGGTGTCATAATATTGTAAAATAATCATGTTTCTTTCACTTAGCACTAACCTTTATGTTTAAATCCCGTCGGAAACCCCAATATTGAAACAATATTCCGATAATTTCATCCAATGGACAACTCCTTGGCTTCCATAATCACTTGACTTTTGTGCCGTTCGATTGCTCCCTTGGTAATTTGGGGGATAATGCTAAAAGTACCACTAAAAGTTTTCAGCATCCCAAAACGGAGATTCAAAATCCCAACCATTACATGCTAGGGTGTAACTTAGGGAGCAACCATTTGATTTTTATATGGGAGATGGATACTTTTAGCATCCTGTCAGTTTATTTCGGAACATAGATTTTTTTTATTGCGTGCTTGTGCGATAGACTATCCATATTGGGCCTCCAACTTACAGAGTTCAACTTGTTGCGGTCATAACCATGCTGCGCTTGGGGCAGCTTTTTATTTTTATTTCAAAGCATCATCTTGCCTTTTTGTTTCCTGATTTTTCCCATCCTGCTTTTTGTTTCAAATTTCATTATAGCCAACCCTCCTAAAAATCAAAATTATCGCTCCCTCAAATGATCCAGCGTTTATAGCAAATAACACTAACCTAAAAATTACCTAGATGGAATAGCTCTTAAAATGCAACTATAGAAGCTAGTATATGTTCTAAGTTTAATAGGTTCTATATAGTAAAAACTAAGTTAAGGTTCCTCAACTGGGGAATCAAGGTTGTAAGAAATGGGGAACACTAAACCATTGTGTTTAAATTTGCTTTAGACCTTGAACTGCATATGTTCAACATCTTTGGTGCTGGGTTTGGTTTCATTATTCAAACATTTTGGCATTGAGTACATTTTTTATTACCTTTAGTTTTCAAACTGGTGAGTTCCGGCCAGTGGCGAACAAGGCTATGCTTGTCGGTAATTGTCAAGTGCTTAGAAACCCAGCCTCGGGTCAGACAAAGCAGCTTATTCTTAACTCCCAAGCTGAACTAATTTAGCTTTATCAAGGAGATGGACATGACGGGTTGGGTGATAAATTGAACATAAAATGATCAAGTGGAGGAAATGGAGACACATGGTCAATTGGGGATGCTACTGGAAAAAGAAATGATGTGTGTAAATGTGTATCTGACCTGTGACCCTACTCTTATTGAGGACTGCAGCAGGTTCTTGAACAAGTGAATATCATGACATTTTTCCAAACACAATGGGTCAATAAGGTTTTCAATCAGGATTTCTGCACTATAGCTTGAGGACCATGGCATTCATTATGACAGGGCTGTCCCATTTAAACATCTTGAGTACACATCCCAGTTGGAGTTATGCTATGCACCCATAACACTTGGCAAACTTTCACTAGTTTAGGCCTATAACAACATAATTCATTAATTTATATGGTTCATAACAAAATCACTAGATCTAATTTTGTAATTAAAAAAAATGTAAAATTTCTTTTCGTTAAAAAAGTAAAAATAAAATCTTGAAGTAGTGCAAAGCATTTTTGATATGATACAAATGTAGCTCCTGGCAATTGGGATTTAGCATCAATTTGCATTAATAAAAGATGGCATTGTCCTAAAAGCTCACAATTGAAAGATGAAAAAATAAAATTCATTTCAATGGTGATGGGTCGAGATAATTACTAGATTAGGGACAATTTGATAGTATTTCATGCCATTTCTGTGCATGTGCAAACTTTTACAAAAACATCCGAAAATCTGAATGCATCATAATTTGGGTTTATGGAGTTTATGTATCTCAATTAATTCGTTACTCCAGAGCATGCGGGACTTACATCAATTTCCTTAGCAGAGCGTCACGTCTGACACAAAAATTGCTCACACAGGGTTATGTTGCTCCTCGGTTGCTGTCTTCACTCAAGAAATTTTACGGAAGACATCATGCACTTACAGACAAATATGGGATTTCGATCTCTCAGATGAGTGCAGATGTTGGTTTGTCATAGATTTTTGTTTTGTCTTCCTTTACCGGATTTGACACGCTGAATTGACTGTTGGCAGCGCGACGGATGTACTATAGCAAGCAGGAACTGTTTACTCTTCTGGAGCATCTGAGTTGTCTGTTTTTGTCCTTTTCTTGTTGATGTTTTGACATTCGGCTACCCCATCGGTACCTCTGCTTCTATCATAATTTGAGTCTTGTGCAATTTGGCAGACTGTACAATATTGAATTCATTATTTATATAACTTTTGAAAAATTTGAAAAGGCATTCAAAATAAAAAAAATTGTGTTTTTTCATGTTTTTGCCCTATAGAATGAAAACTATTGAAGATAGAAAAAAGCTGTTGCTTGCTTAAACCTTCAGCTCATTGAGCTTTAACCGTACTAAAGTTTCCATTGGGTTGAAGATGTCAAATGATCCCTGATAGGGGTTATGACCCTTCAAAGGTAAAAAATAATGTGAATGAATAGAAAAGCTTTTGCTTGCTTATATTAACTTCAGCTAATTAAGCTCTTCAAAAGTCTCCAAGTTGTCAGAGAAGATCCTTTTACCATGTTTACCTTAAGGAGCAGGTGAGCGATTCAGGCTCCTGAAAGCCTCTTGTTTTTTAAATTATGCCATTTAAACTTCAAATATTAAATTATGCCATTTAACTTCAAATATTAAATTATGCCATTTAAATTCAAATATTAAATTATGCCATTTAAACTTCAAATATTAAATTATGCCATTTAACTTCAAATATTAAATTATGCCATTTAACTTCAAATATTAATATATATATATATATATAAATGGTGAAAATATCATAAAATGTTGCTGCAAATTGCTTCAGAATGATATTTTTTTCGAAATTATTAATAAAATAGAAAATAAAAAATTGAGAGTAAGAAAATACTTTCGGCATATAATTGTAGATGTACATTTACATTTTAAAGGTACATTGTGTACATGTATACTCCTTTGCTTTGATATATTGAAGATTACAAATTAGCAAGAAAGGGTATATACCTTGTGTACAGTCACCCTTAGTTTGATAGAATTTATCACCTGTCAATTTTCACAAACGTTTACAAAATGGAGATGATTTATTGATAGATATCATAAACATAATCCATCAAATGTCTGTCCTTTGGCTGTAAAACCTAATGAAGCATGACCAGGTGGATCAAGTTACACCTGAGATTTATTGCCCTTCTTTATCAGTGGTTGTATCAATAAAGATAGCTCTAAGGCAAATAAAATACTACAATATTTTTAATATCAATTTTAATTTAAGTTTCTATTCAAGTCAGCTTCATTCTTGTAGCTAAAATTGGAGGATCATATTGCAAAGCTCTTTTTTTTCTAATTTTGGTAAGTTAAGCATTGTGGCATATATTTGTACTAGTGGTACTGAATTTCTAATCAGGGATATAAATTTTATCATAGGAGATGTGTGCATACAAAGATATAAACATTAGAACTTCCAATTTACATGGGAAAAATTAAGCTTCCCGTTAATTTTATAAAATATGTCACAAAATGGACAATTTTTCTTCACTGAAATCTGAAAGATTTGTTTTAAGTCTGCAAAGCAAGAAAATGGATTTAAGGAAATGTATACCTAAACAATATTTAAGATGTTCGTATTATATTTATTTGACATTATAATATTTGTTAGAATACAAGAGTATTTTCTTATACATTTTTCAGAAACTTTAAAGTAGACCAGTTACCATGGTGATCCAGTCCTCATCACCATCCAAGGGGGACAACACAGTGACCTACATTTCAACAGACCATGGCAACCAAGTGTTGAAAGGTCTCCAGTCTTTAAGGAAGAAAAGACAGCTGTTTGATGTCACACTTATCGCTGAAGGACAGAAGTTTAGAGCACATCGAGTTGTACTGGCATCCTGTTGTGACTACTTTAGGTAATCTTTATATCTAGGTAGTTCAAATAACCAAACATAAAACATCACAAGCAGGGGCGTAGCTGGGACAAAAGGGAAGTGTAGGCAAACTTACGGCGAGGGGTCTGCTCAAGGCCCCCAGCAAGTCCAGGGCAGAACCCTGGTTGGGGGGCGGGGACAAAGCCCCCCGGAAGCTCAGCGGAAATAGCATTTTAGAGGTTCATTTTGCCACTCTCCTGGGTGCAACTATTTAAAAATTTTGACATTAAATTTGCAATCATAATGAAGGTTAAATATTTTTGGGTGATGCAAAATATCAGTTTTATAAAAACATCTAGGTAAAGAGTTGCTGGGAAATGTATAAATTTCGCCGAATTCCAATCCGTTCAGTGGTTTCGGCGTAGTTGCACTGATTGCCAAATTACCATGGATATTTATTGTCAGTCGCTGTTACTCGTATCCAATTATGTACAAGAACAGATAAATGAAGGATCATATCTGCCGTAAAATTGTTGAATCAACAAGAAGTCATTTATAAACTGACCATTTTCACAGCGATTTCAGGAGTTGCGTCCACAAGATTGTTACACACACCGACCGATTCATGGCGGTTGGTTTTAAAATGCTATCCAACACACACTTACTGGTGAAAATATCATAACCCTATTATATAAGATAATATTATGTAATACCATGAACCTAACCAAAAATCTTAATGTGTCGAACAGAACAGGGTAAAACTACATGTATGTATGTTCGACCATAAAAATTCTAAAGACGTACTGACGTATGTATATAAATATATTATGCCTAAATCTCAATTTAATTTACGATAAAAACATGTTATAAGTTAACAAATTGAAATGGGGCTTCAGTGAGTTTCAAACAATTTTTTTATTTAATATTTCAATTTTGTGCAGACATACAATGTAATGGCATATTCAGGTGTATCGCCGAACATGACTTGCCTTTATAAATGGTGCTAGTTAGTATTGTGCATGTTACTAAAAGCTCACATTAGGAAAAGAGAAGTTAGTGTATTGGTTGGGCTCCCAATCCATCTTCAGAAGATCAACCTTGGTCTGATGCAATGACAGTTCGGCATCTGACAATTTGCCTATATCCGGATACGGAGGATCGACTATAGAACTACATGTAGTAGATGAAGAACTTGTTGATGCTGCTTCGGAGTCATCAATTGGCTTATAGTAGAAATCAAACTTTTCATTTTGAAAGATTGCCGGGATGATCATGATGATCACTTGTAAACAGTACAAAAGCCTGAACAACATCGGAGATCCGCAATTTGACAATATATACTGATCATGATGCATGCTACTTTAAACACTAACAGATAAACAGATTTTAATATCAATACATTTACGTTCAACAGCATAATAAAAAAAAAAATGGCAAAATTAAGTGCAGGCAAAAGCTTTTTTGCCTAACGGCAGCTATGCGCCTGACAAGGCAACAGGTTTCTTTCTAGAGAAATGAATCCATTGGTCCTGGCTGAGAAAATAAATTTTAAAAGAAATGAAAGCAACCATTTGATTTTAAATAAGGGGGGCTATAATAAAATTTGAAATAAAAAGACAGAATGCCCCGATGGCAAAAATCAGGAAATTCAGCAAATTGAATTAGTTGTGAAAAACTTGTGACCTAAACTTTGTATCAATTTAACATATGGTGGTTATAATAGGATGAAATGAATGTCAGAATGAATATAATTTTATGTATGCAACATTTTTTGTCTGCAGTATTACATGGAAATTCTTAATTTATTTGTAAAGATTTTATATCAGCCATTAATTTCAGTTAGTGGTCTACAGAGCATAGAATAAAAGATAATTTGTTGACCTTATACATAGAATAGAATCGAGTAGAATAGTTTATTAAACCAATTATGAACCCATTACTGGGCATATCCAAGTATATACATAGATGAATTATAATTTCAAACATCACACATAACTAAAAACACAAAGAAAGATCCAGAGTGTTTTATACAATATAAAATAGAAAACATCTAAACTCCAAACTTGAATTGTCATTATTATTAACAGGGCCATGTTTACTGATGGGTTGAAAGAAACTAACCAAGATGTCATCAACATGAATGGTGTTACAGCCAAAGGGATAAGAAATATCATAGATTTTGCTTACTCATCAACCATGGAACTTGATCTTGGTATGATTCATTGCACATCAGTAACATATATTTGGATATAATATCATATTTTCTGTGTAAACATTAATCGGATAGGTTACTTGGTTGAAACTGAAAAACTCTGTTAAATCTTTTGAATTTAAAACCACTGCAATAACACCAAAATTTGAAAATAAATGTTCTGATACCTATATACAAAGAATTTGTGTTGAATTGTTGGTTAAATGTGTTTATACTACAACTACAAACCATAAAAGTATAAAGTAATATTTAATTTATTAAATCAAACAAAATTTGTCCATCAAAATTAGTATTCTGTAGGATACATACAATCTTTGGATGTAATTAAAATACACATCTTTTCATATTACAGATCTTATATGTTAATTCCATCTTTTTTCAATGTTTCTTATTTTATTTGGGGGAGGCTATGGTTTGAAAGATTCTGTGATATGATATAATTCTCTATATTCAAGTTAAGTTTTTGGCCGTATTTCACGGAGTAAAACATCTCGGTTATAAAATGGTGAATGTTGGGCGGATGAGCAGGTGGGGAAGAATTTTTTGTAATATTTTTTTCAGTAACTACTTATCACAGCCACTTGATAATTGGTTACAGCTTCAGGGTGGGGTCCCATAAAGTTGGATTGAATTTTAGGTCTGTCATTCACCTTCTTCCTGTTTAACAAAATCCGGCCTTTTTTTACTTTGACAGAATTTTTATTCTTTTATTTTCAGACAATGTAGAAGATATTTTATTAGCTGCTCACTACATCCAATTAACGCCAGTGATATCAGCCTGTACCAAGTTTATAGAATCTCACATCTGTTTTGACAACTGTTTTGAAATGTTCAATCTTGCCGAATTATTGTCGTTAAACGATTTGAAAAATATTGTTGCCAGATTTATGTGTTCAAACCTTACCCAAGTATTACTAGATCAGCTACCTAAGCTGACCTTCCAGACTCTCTGCCATATATTAGATAGTGATTACCCTGTTAATTGCTCAGAAGTAGATATCTTATCTGCAGTAGTAGATTGGATATTTTATAACATTGACGAGAGGATGAAGCATGCCTGTAGGCTTCTGCCAAGACTTAGATTTAATGAACTTACAATTGAGGACATTGGATCTCTCCACAACAAGAAACAGTTATATCAAATACTAGATCAACAACCCCATCTAACTGGATGGCTCAAAACTTCAGTTGTAAACTCTGGGTATAGCCAGTCAGGACTTCTTAATAAGAGAGGGTTCAAGGAGGTCATTGTTTGCGTGGGAGGCTTTCGTCATGACCAGGGTATGACCAATGACCTGAGGTACTATGATTCTGAATCAAACTCTTGGGAAATCCTAACCAAAATACCATATGCGGAACAATGTGACTTTGGACTAAGTGTCCTAAATAATGAACTTTATTTGGTTGGTGGTTGCTATAACGATCTTGTGCAAGAAGTTATGCATGGATTCTGTTTTAGATATAGTCCCCATGAGAATCAATGGAAGAGTATTGCTCCTTTGCCTAGTGAACGATGTCGTTTATATGTAGGAGCCGTTGGTGGGAAACTCTTTGCCATTGGAGGAAGGTTTGGTTATGATGACTTCACACAGGATGAAGAGACTCCTTGTGAATGTTATGACCCAGTAGACAACAGATGGGACCCAGTGGCATCAATTCCTAACAATCGATCTGAACATGCAGGTGTTTGCCATGAAGGATATATTTATATATCAGGTGGCATCCACAATGACAGAGCCATTTCAGACTTTTATCAATACGATCCAGAATTTGATTATTGGTCTGAATTGTCACCTATGATGTCTCGTAGAGCTGATCATTCCATGTTTGTCTATCAGAATCAAGTCCATGTAATTGGTGGCTGGCATGAAACTGCTAATGATGATAGACTACTAGTCCTCAGCATAGATAGGTACAACAATGACTCAAACTCATGGGAGAGTGTAGGAGCCATTCCTAGTCCCAGGCTCTATGCAACGTACACATGTTTTGATGACAAGGTATACATGATAGGTGGCTGGATTGATGGAGATTATCAGAGAAAGGCAGACAGTGTTATGGTCCTAGACCTGAAGACCATGACCTGGTCAGAAAACCAGCTGCCAAAGATACAGGCCTGGGAACACAACAGCTGTAAGGTCTTTGTCCCCAAAACCCAGAAAAGTATTCAGTGCTCATCCCAGGAACATTCTATCCTTGATGATTATGTTTGAAAAAATTGCATTTGTAATTCTATTTCTTCCAATTTCCCAATCTTCTCCTTCTTGGTTTTGTAACAATTGCAATAACATTTTATCATTTACGGGTATATATTTATTTAACTGTCATCCTTGTTCAAAAGCTACTTTATTTTCCTGAAGTATTTTGTAGATGCATTTAAAATTTTACTGCATGTTTTATTTTAAGTTAATCATGTTAATATATATTGATAAGTGATTTTATGTTTGGAATGTCAAAATTTTTTTAAGTATTTTTTTTTTATATCTGTTTTATGAATATGTCTTAATATAAAGAAATCAAATTATTGTAAGTCTTCCGCCTTTCTATTGTATCATTTGTAATCAATCATATGTTTTCTAAATTATTGAATAATTTTATTTTTGACATATATATATGTAAGAACACACGATCTGCTTCAGTCATATGATGCACATTTTAAAAGGTTACAATTTTATGCAAGAAGTTAGTTTGAAAATTATGCAATCTTTTAGATAAAATTTTAATTCAACTCTTTTGAGGAAATGACATTTTTTATCATTTCAATTGAATTTTAGCACAGAATTGTTTGTTATTCTTGAAAATGTTTTTTTTTCAATATTATTGACAAATTTCACATTTTGAATTTATATAAAAAAAAATTTTAGTTTCTATTTCACTGCTTAGAAAACATTTACTCCTTTTAACCTTACTGTAAATTTTACTGAGCAGAATCAAACTATTGTGTTGTAAATACATGTTTTATCTTTTCTAGTCATTGTTTACTAAGAAATGTACTTTATCACCCTGTCCAATGTGTAGGTTAAAAATGAACAATGAGTTGTCGAGAACACAACTTTTTAATTAAGAGTTTAACTTTTTCTTCAATAAAAGTTTAATTTTTCTTATCATCGGAATAATAAATATAAAACTTAAATAGCTCATTCGGTAACACAAACTATGCACAAAATTATTGCTACACATGCTCGAAGTTTAAATTGGATATAAACAAGTTATACTTGTTTAACCATTACATGGACATGTACAATGGATGTTGTCGAGGTCTTAAATTATCAAAACACTTCGAAACTTGCAAAATATAGCCCTGCTATATATAAAGATATCATAATAATGTAATCAGAATGACAATACATATTTGTATACGGGGTAACAAAGTAAAAAGTTAGTGTTCTAACAATACACTCTAAATTGATCAGGTGTTGTCTGTAACACGTTATATAGATAGAGAGGTTGGTACAGGTCAATAAACATATAGCACGACATAGTAGTGCGTTTATTAAAAGAAGAAGAATGATATATTACAAGTATGTTTCAAGGTTACAAGAAGCTGGGTATATTCGCTATGGTTAACTTCGAAATATAGATATCAAGTCTTTTTCCAGCCTTTAACTACACATAGAGCCGTAGTAAAGCAAGATGACATGTTCCTTGTACGTTAAACACTAATGCAGATGTAATCATAGGTCCCTCTGAAATAGGCTAGGTTGTCCGACTTTAACTATTCCTCACTTTCCAGTGTCTAAATCCTACTTGATTGCATTTCATGTTAATTTTAATCAACGCCCTTGTTTTAGCTCACCTGGACATATAAGATATGTCATCACTTTTCATCTGCTGTCGTATGTAAATAATATCAAAAATCTTCTCCTCTGAAACCTCTGAACCAATAAGGGAACGAATGATGTATGACGTTGGCAACAAACGGTACCTTTTTAAGGGAATTGATAAATTACATGTACTAAAATAGAACATAGGGAGGGTAAAATCACTTAAACTGGATTATCACTCAGAGACTATGACAAAAGGAATAATAGGGCATGTAATTGGACATTAAATGATACCCCGCCACGATATTCAAAAGTTGAATATATTTGTATACTATACTGTTTTTACTATACATCTATATAAAGACAGAAAAGAAATGAGTTATCTTTCTTAGACCAGAGAATTTCATCATTTTCAAATTTGGAAAATTTATAAAAAGACAAATCTTACATAATATTTTTCGAATCATCCTGAAAATAGAACTTGACCTGTATTTTATTGTTCTCAACAGATGTGCTAAATTTCATTTAAAGCCTTTGACGCGTTTTTAAGTTATCACTCGGAAACATTCGTGGGACGGACAGACGGACGGACGGACACCGAAAGAAAGTGAGGGTTTAACATAGTACCTGGCCACTTCGTGTGACAGGGTGTAGAAATTAGACGTTGACGTCGGGTCTTAGTCGGCAAATGATACCTTATAGGAGTATAGACCCATTTATGGTAAAAATAGCGTTTTTCATGTTCTTGCATTTTTGAATGAAAACTATTACAGAATAAGAAAAATTGTTGGAGGCATAAAATTCCAGCGCATTAACTCCAATAAAGTCTTTATTGGGTCGAAGTTGTAAAAGAGACCGCTATGCCTTACGCGGAAAGTAAGAGGTTCATGCTGGCTCCTGAGATCCTCTTGTAATGGTCATCTCCCTGATATAAAAATGTTTTTTCCTCAATCGTTACGGTATATTAATAACTGCCTCGGGTATTCCTGGTTTCTATTTGACCCCACCCCTCCGTAATACAAGTGATAGAAATTTTCAGGTTTTGTGCAAGTAGAGCGCGGCAGAACGAGCATAAAGACCTTAAAAATTATATCACGAGTGAAAGACCATTGCCGGTTTTCCATTAACGCACGTTAGAACCTGTTTTTGCAATAAAAATTAAATGGTTATATACTGAAACCTTAGGTGGCTCCATTCTGAAAACAGAAAGATTTAAATAACATTGCATTTCATTAGTCGACATTATTAATGGATATCAGTAAGGGTGGTTGTGATTGGTTGATTGACCAGTTTGAGATCGCTGCAGGTGCTTGCATCTCACACTGAAAAGTGAAAAGAGGCATTAACAGAAGAATTGATAATCCTTAACAAAGCACAAAACTTAGCATACAATAATAACCAATTCAATAAACATTCAAATTAAATCAACAAGAGCTAGGGAACAATGGACAAAAATACTCAAACCTTCAAGACAATTATTTATTTCAACCACGCAGTTCATTGTATAGACTGACCTCGAAGACGCACTTCTTCCATCCTTCACGGGAACGCGAACAAAAGTTGCGATAGCCTTATACTAATTGTAACAAGGGAAACGAACAACCTCTTAACGAAAATGCTTGTTCTTCATCTACACATATGCAAATTGTGTGTTCCTTATTTATTCATCGAAAATCATATTTTTTGGCAAGTTAAATCTTTAATAAGAACAATTATTAAAGCAACATTTGAAAAAAGTGGAAAAATGAAGAAAACACGAACGTATTTGAAAACAACATAGAAAATGCAATGTTAACCCTCAAGACATCCCCCTTTTATCTTGTTAAAGCACGTCAAACGATAAAATGACTGGACCAAATTTAAAAAGAATGGTACTGCAATATAGCTTTATCAACAGGCCCCCGAACTGTGCAATTAAATAATTAATAATCATTTCATAATGATGTTTTTCTCACCTTGCAAAGTTTGAGGCGTCCTAATTTATGCCATTTGCGAACAACTCACAATCAAATATCAAGTGTACATTAGGTAGGGTGTTTATAAGGAAATTGTTGACTTTAAACTTTTTAACAATAGTGCTTGCCAGACCTACTGTATTTTCCTAAGGATAAACTGCTCTGGACTTTAAGACACAGGTTTGAAACATATAATTAAATTTAAAATGACTCTGTACTTTTTATCAAAAATGGGCGATAATAATACATATATTTATGTGAAATTAATGAAATTAGACATTTTGCTTACAAATGAGCTTTGAAAAAGGAGATTTAACTCAGTCTTTTTTGTAAATTACAAGTTATTTGTATATTGCATGACCAATTCACTGAATGAAACATTCATTACTTTCTATGGGAACATGATTAGACTGGAACTGGAAAAGAGAAAAAATGATTTAAAATGAATAGTACTTGTAATAATATAAATTCAGCAAATATATTGTAAGCTGTTCTTAAAAAGTCATGAAAAGTTTGAACTTCCAAAATAAAAAGGTTCTGTTAATTTCTTTGATTTTCATTGATAGATATTTCAAAAGATATACAATGTATAGTTGTGTTATGAAAAAGCAAGGGTTAGTTTCAGAGTTGCTTTCTTTAAACCTTGCAATGTTTAGACCATGCATTTGACATGGAAAGGGTACTGAAAAACTGAGCTTATAATTAGTTTGAACTTTATTTTGATTTGTTCCCTTAAAATTCTAAGTGTAATTTCTGCCCTTGTTCAATTCTAATAGTATGTACTGCTAGAAAAAAAGTTTTCTTCCTAGTCATTCATGCTGTTATGATAAAAC
Organism: Arcuatula senhousia; assembly: GCA_963971305.1. NCBI lineage: Eukaryota > Metazoa > Mollusca > Bivalvia > Mytilida > Mytilidae > Arcuatula > Arcuatula senhousia. The sequence goes on from OZ020306.1 coordinate 14,394,891, forward strand.
TGTGTTGTCTGTTGATCTTTGTCACTTTTATGACATAAAATATAGATTCTCTGCTCTAGTCAAATCCTGAGTACTGTATATGTGCCACACCTGGACATGTCAAATTTTCAATTGCATTTATTGTATTTATGAGCCTGTTTGCTTCTTATTTGATTGTAACAACTTTAACTTTATTAATGAATTATTTTTGTGGTCATTTAAGGATCTGGAAACTAGAGTTTAATTTTCATATTGTGCGGCAAAATCCTTTATTCTTCTTCAAGCTTTTCAGGCCACCAATATAGCTATTTTATGCCCAAACTGTTCTTCAACTTATGTTTTACAAAATGAAAGTTAAGATTTAATTAAGTGAACTTTGGTGCAGTTGTGAAAACCAAATAACTCTTTATAAAATTAAAAACCTCAATTTATTTAGTAATGTATCATATAAATTCACACTCTTACTGTCGTAACAAATTAATAAGTGAATTTTGTTATGTTTTATTATACCCCCCACTTCAAAAGTGGGGGGTATATAGTGATAGGGTTGTCCGTCCGTCCGTCCTTCCTTCCGTTACACTTCAGGGTACCCATCTCTTATCCGCAACTGCTCCTAAACCCCTTGATGGATTTTCATGAAACTTACACACAATCTTTGTGACATAATGTAGATGTGCACCTACTATTTTAAAATTTGATCAGAATGGTTTTTGGGGTTTCCCATAGCAAAACATGGACTTAGCCATTCGACTTCATGGGAGTACCCATCTCTTATCCGCAACTCCTACTAAACCCCTTGATGGATTGTCATGAAACTTACACACAATTGCTGTGAAAAAATGTAGATGTGCATCTACTATTTTAAAATTTGATCAGAATGATTTTTGGGGTTTCCTATAGCAAAACATGGACTTAGCCATTCGACTACATGAGGGTACCAGTGTTCTCGGTAGGCACATACATCGGGCGCAGCGCCCGCCCTTGATCCAATGACGCCCTTACCTTTTTGCTGATCAATGTGCCCTTTTTTACGGCGCCCTGCCCTTTTTTTACGACGCCCTGCCCTTTTGTTGAATATCGAAGTCAAATCGCCCTACGATCTCGCGTAAGTCGCCCGAGCAATCCTCTGTATTTTTCATATTGTTAAAATTGCCACTTCCACAGATTCCTTGATTACCTGGTGTTTATTTAAGGGATTAGCTTGGATATTTAACAAAGTAGGTCATAAACTTGTCAAAATTAGCCCCCAAGCTGTGCCAATACAAGGTGTGAAAATCGGAACTTCAAAGGATTTTGCCGTCGGCAATCAATTTTCTGTTAAGGTTAGTGAGGACACCTGTCATGTGACCAAAAACAGCTAAAAATGCAAAAAAACAAGTGCAAATGTCACAAATACCTTGAAACTTGTGTTAAATAGTTTAATTTAATAAAACTTAATCAAAATAAATTATTTTTAATACAAATAAAACAACCATTCCTTCATAAATAAAATTTTCAAATAAAACAAGGGAGATAATCCACTTGAAAAAATGACCAAAAAATTACAAAGATTTGTATAGTACAGAGAAAAGTAAGCTGGTGACCCCCAGTTTTTATTGTTTTATTTCAAAATATATTGTATTTCATTGATTTTTATCAAATAAAAATAAAATTTAAATTCGTGGATTTTTTCTGGGACAAGATTTTATCCTAATTATTTGGCCTTTCCTATATAATCTATAGTAATTTGGGACAACTTTGAGCCTAAATTTAGGAAAAACAAGCCTGGAAAGGGGGTCCAATATTTTTACACAAGATAAAGTATATATCTAATACTAATATATCAAAAAATTGGACATTTTAAATTCGGCATTATTTTTGGGGTCAGGTGTCCTCACTAACCTTAACTACTTAATCCCATTGAAAATCCCTGTGGAAATTATTAGATATTGTACTATTCTATCAGTTTAGACTATGACTATTTTAATTTTGGAAAAGACTGTTTATTTAAAGACAAAGAAAAAATGAAATGAGATCGATATTTTTGTCAATTTGTGAATGAATGAGTAAAGTTTTAAAATTATCTCCCTTTAAAGAAATATTTTATTGTAAATTTAAGACATATAACCATTTTAACCCACATTTTCCATCAAATTAATTGTTTAAATTTGAAACAAGTTTATATTATATTTGCTTAATTTTGCATTCCTAAAAAAATGTTTATTTTTGAAACTTTTCTTTTAAAACCATACTTCGTTATTTAGATGATTCATCAATAAACCATTGAGAAAAAATTCTTTAAATGGAGATGTATAAATAACTGTGTGTACTTAGGAACCTCCCGTGTGTTAGATGATGATTATGCCTTGCATCTTCAAAGATGTTCAAAGCAATTCAAAACTCAATCCATAAGATCACTTCTAAATAATCCCTCTTAAGTAAATTATACTTTTTATTTTAACATCTTAAATAGAAATCTGTCAGAAAACAAGACAAATATTGAATATAAACCTCGTGACTCTCTGTGCTGTTGCAAGAAAATGGTTCATGGTCATCAGCATGCAGAAATATCATAAGTAAATATCAGTTACAAATGATATAACCACAAGTTTTCTTAAAATGAACTAAAGAATATATAGTGTATAACAAAATGCTATATATACTATTATAGTTTTATATCATAAATACATACACCCCGTGTATATATACAGTTTAATTCCCACTTCTCCCTGCTATAACTTCACCTCTCCCTGTCCCTCCCCACTTCTCCCTAATACCAATCTGAAAGAGAAGTCACTTCTCCCTATTTTTCTTAAGTAGCTTGAGCCCTGAAGGTGCCCTTTTTTGACCCAGTTTCGCGCGTTAAATTGCCCTTTTATCCCTAGCACCCTGCCCTTTTCAAATCCTAGCTAGAACACTGCGGTACCCTTCTCTTATCCACAACTCCTCCTAAACCCCTTGATGGATTGTCATGAAACTTTTACACAATCTTTGTAACATAATATAGATGTGCACCTACTATTTGAAAGTTTGATCAGAATGATTTTGGGGTTTCTCTTATCTGAAACTCATCCTAAACCCTTTGATGGATTTTCATGAAACTTAGACACAATCTTTGTGACATAATGTAGATGTGCATCTCTTATTTTAAAATTTTATCTGATTAATTTTTATACGACTGCAAAAAAATTGCGGACGTATAATGGTATGATGCTGTCGTCGTTGTCGTCGTCGTCTGTTAACTTTAGTGTATACACGATAACTTTAGTTCTAGTTATCCAAATGCAATGAAATTTGACAATGATATTTCTTACCATTAAAGGATGGATGGGATTGATTTTGGGAGTCCCCCCTTTTTTCGTTTAGAAATTAAGGGCCAAAAGGGGCCAAATTGCAACTTTTAGTGTTCTTACAATAACTTTTTCAAAAATCTTTTCCTCTGAAACTACTTAACAGAATATAATGAAACTTGGTATGATTGATCAATAGGGTGTCATGCTCTATAGATGTGTTTCAAGTTCTGATTCGTAAAAAAAACATGGCCACCGTGGCTAAAAATAGACCAGGGGGGTCAGACTGCTGTTTTTGGCTTGTAATTCAAAAAGTATAAGAGATAAATGAAATATGATGCCACCTTACTGCTTCAGGATCAAAAGTTCTACAAAAGTGTCCATTTGGTCGAAGTTGTCAGATGACCCCTTATAGGGGTTACGGCCCCTTAAAGGTGAAAAATAGCATTTTTTCATGTTTTTGCCCTATAGTATGAAAAATATTGCAGATAGCAAAAAGCTGTTGCTTGCTTAATTGTTCAGCTCATTTAGCTCTACAAAAGTCTCCATAGGGTCGAAGTTGTCAGATGACCCCTGATAGGGATTACGGCCCCAAAAGGGGCCAAAATCGAAACATTTTTATTAGTGGACCGATTTTGAAAAAATTTTTTGCATGTTTGTTCTTGTCAAATAGAGGATGCAAAATTGAGAATTAATTTTTGCTACCCCCATCTTTTCCCCCTTATTATGTAATTAGGGGCCAAAACCGAAACTTATTTATTTGTGGTCTGATTTTGATCTCCTTTGGAAAAAAAATAATTCCTTTTTAAATGTGAATTTAGAAAGTCCATCAAAAGCTGCATGTGTCAAAAACCTTTGTCAGTCCACCATGGGCTGCAAATGTCCAGAGCAATTGACTATCCCTATTGGGCCTAAAACGTACAGGGTTCAACATGTTGCGGTGGTATCATGCTGCGCTCGGCGAGGCTTTTTATTTTGGGTAGTGGGGGGTATTTATTTGTGAGCTGCGGCTCACAGTTTTTCTAGTTTTTTATTGAAATGAATGTTATTGTCTTCATGTATGTCTTAAGGCCAATATAAAAATTATCCTAGATTCTCATGATTTCTGCCCACCCAGATTTTTTCAAATGCCAAAAAAATGGGGGGTGGACAGAATATGTTCATTTTATTCAATTTCCTTTAAAATGGCAGAATATTTGATCAAAAATGAAAAATAATTTTTTCCGGACTGCCCAATATTCTCAAGAAATCTGGATGAGACTACATGTATAGGAATTATTTTATAATGGCCTTTTAAACTCGCTAGTATCATAGTGCTACCTGATTAGATATTCTGTATCTTGTACTGCATCTGTTACAATTCATGTCTGAGTAACTGTTGTTTGTGTTTGGTTGGAATACATTTGTATCAAAACCATGCTTTATTGCTAATTTCATTTACTATTAAAATAAAAAAAGAAAATAAGACCATCAATGCCTGGCCCTGTGTCACACAGCAATATGTTGAATCATGTATGTTATAGGCTCAATATGGATAGACAATAGTTTTTGAAACATGCCTCCAGTGGTGGACTGACAAAACATACTCATGGAAAATTGACATTATGCTTACTCAGTAATAAAGAAATACATACAAGTTCCTGAATATTGTCATAAAAATAAAATAAAGTCTGACGTTATATTAACAAGATTGCAACATGAAGCCAATGTCCCCCGCCGCTACATTAAAGTTGAAAATCAACTTAATTTTAAAAATTTAAATGCCTTTGCAATATGATTACCTACATATCTTCAAAATTTCATCAAAATCTGGGCTCACAAAGTGTTCCTATAACCTAAAATGAACAAAGTTGATAAAGTCCAATTACTCCTTTAAAATTTGTCGAATCAAAATGGCGGTGCGATATGAACAACTACATATCATAACAAACAATCCTACAAAATTTCATCAAAATCCATTGAGCGGTCACTGAGGAGTTGCGCTCACAAAGTGTTCCTATGACATTAAATGAACAAAGTCCATAAAGTCTTTATAACTCATATAAAATTTGTAAAATCAAAATGGCGGTACGATATGATCAACTACATATCATGACAAACAATCCTACAAAGTTTCATCAAAATCCGTTGAGCGGTCTCAGAGGAGATGCGCTCACAAAAGTGTGACGGACGGAAGAAAACCATTACCTGGTCCCTTCGTCGCATTGCGGCGGGAGACAAAAAAATGGGACAAGTATATACATGATCAGACTAATAAAACAGGTCCCAATGTTTACTCCCTTTGGTCCCCTAATTTTTAACTGGAAAAAGTGGGATGGAAAAAATAATTTTCCATTTTGTATTTTGATTCTTGTCAAATAAAAGACTACTTTTGGACAAGAATTCAATTGACTTCCATTTTTATCTCACCTTGAAGGAAGGTCCATTTGAGCTATTACCTTAAAATAAGAAGACTGCATTTGCTAAAAATAGACAGGGGGTCAGACCACTATTTTTTGCTTGTAAATCAAAAAGGATAATGGATAGAGAAAATCTCATGCAACCATTTGTCTTCAGCATTAAAGGCTCTTAGGAAAGTGTCACTTGGGTCAAAGTTGTCAGATCACTCCTTATAGGAGTCATGGCCCTTTTCAAGGTAAAAACATAGTGTTTTCATGTTTTGCTCTATAGAATAAAAGCTATTGCAGAAAAAGAATCATAGAGCTCATGGAGCTCTACAATTGTCTTCATTTGGTCGAAGTTGTCAGATGACCCCTTATAAAGGTTATGGTCATTTAAAGGTAAAAATGGCATTTGTTCATGTTTTTGCCCTATAGAACCATTGAAAACCATAGAAGATAGAGAAATGTGATAATTATTGCTGATAGAAAAAAGCTGTAACTTGTTGAACCTTCAGCTCATTAAGCTCTACAATTGTCTCCATTGGGTCAAAGTTGTCGGATTACCCCTGATACGGGGTAACAGCTAATACAAAAGATCCTTACAGATTAAAGACCAGGTGGGCGATTCAGGCTCCTGTGAGCCCCTTGGTTTTTTGTCTCGCCTGCGACTTTAGTCGCTGAAGGCGAGACATAGGTATTACTCTCCGGTGGCGGCGACGGCGTTAACTTTTTTGTAAGGCTTTTGTGGAAAATGAATTACAAGAAAAGTATAATAGCTAGGCATCTGATAGAAGCAGAGGTACCAATGGGGTATCCGAATGTCAAAAGTCCGAAAGGGCAGAGACTAAACCAGTAAACACAAACAAGAACGGGACAAAAACAGACAACACGTAAAACATGGAAACACAAAACAACTGAATATCAATCAACAACGCGAACTGATATTTAACTGATATTATCATCTGATATTTGGTATACAGACAGTTGGGGCGATGGTCTACGCAACTGGCACCATGCCGTTTGACCCTGACCCCAAATTCATGGTTCAGCGACTCTGTGAACTTAGAGGTTTTTTCGGGCCAAAAGACCCATTTGTAAGACTTTTGTGGAAAATGAAGGTTGCCAATTATTGTGATATAGGCTCCAGAATGAAGATTAGGGGGCATAGAGTCAGAAAAAGTATGGTTGCTAAGGACTTTTATGTCGGTTGCTATGGACTAAATGTCACTTTAAGGTCATTTAATCTTACATTCAGATATATTGATGATGTCCTTTCTGTCAATAACACTTCATTTGGTAGTTGGATTCCTTCAATATATCCTCCGGAATTGGAGATTAAAGAGACCACCGAATCTGATTGCTTCACGTCTTTCTTGGATTTGCACCTCGAATTTGACCCAGGTGGTCATCTCAGTACAAAAATTTACGATAAACGAGACGATTTTAATTTTCAAATTATTAATTTTCCTAATCTACAGGGCAATATACCTACTTCTCCTGCATACGGTGTTTATATTTCTCAACTTATTCGATATGCCAGAGCTTGCACACATTTCACAGATTTTTTTATCAGACACCGGTTTCTTCGTGACCGATTTTTGATGCAGGGCTATAAGAAAATACGTCTCATACGATCACTAAAAAAATTCTTTCTTCGTTATCAGCCATTAGTAGAAAAGTTCAAAATTGAGTTAAAAGATATGATAGTTAATTGTTTTAATTAGTGTTTGACTGGTCTGCTGTACTGAGATGATCACCTCAATATCCCTATTGTGTCTCACAACTATGTTGTGTTCTATGGTCATTACCGGATCCTAAGATCGCAATGGAAGAGGGAGGTTTGGCGCCATAAAACCTGGTTTAACCCACCATTTCGTTTGAAATGCCTGTACCAAGTCAGGACCATTGCTATCCACCAGTTCTCCGGTATGACTGATTCGTTTTTGTCATTTTCTCTGGACTATGAGATTGATCATTCAAGTTCGGTAGTTTTGTTATTACCTTTATTTTCAAGAAAAGTATAACAGCTACGCATCAGATATTTGGTATACAGACAGTTAGGTTTATGGTCTACGCAACTGGCACCATGCCATTCCTATTCGGTTAAAAGCTCAATAGAGCTTATGTTTACTGTTATAAATGTACCGAATTCAAATAAAGTTTTCGTATTCGTATTTGACCCTTACCCCAATTTCATGGTTTAGCGACTCAGTGAACTTCGATGTTTTTTTCGGCCAAAGGACCCCTTTGTAAGACTAGTGGAAAATGAATTAAGTGAAAAGTAAAATAGCTAGGCATCTGACATATGGTATACAGACTCTTCGGGTTATGGTTTATGCAACTGGCCCCATGCCATTTGACCCTGACCCCATTTTCATGGTTCAGTGACTCTGTGGACTTTGATGATTTTTGGGACAATTAAAACTTTTGTGGAAAATAAATTAAGTTAAAAGCACCTGATATTTGGTATACAGACATTTGGGGTTTTGGTTTACACAACTGACACCATGTTGTGTGACCCTGACCCCATTTTCATGGTTCAATGACTTTGTGAACTTAGATGAATTTTGGATGGAAAATGAATTAAGTGAAAAGTATAATATTATAGCAAGGCATCTGATATTTGGGGATTATGGTATACACAACTGACGTCACCATGTAATGTGACCATGACCCCATTTTCATGGTTGAATGACCTAGTGAATGTTTGTCTTTTTTCATTGTTTCTCAATAATTATGGTATCTAGAACACACTTCACACATTTTTGTGATGGTTAAATGGAATTCTGTCATCTCTCACATGACCTTGACCTGAACTTTTCTGAAGGCTAAGCTAGACCTTCAATGAGTTCTGTGATGGTGCCGACAGGCGAGACATACTTTAGTGTCAACTCTTGTTTTAAATCAAACCAGAAATAAACAAGAGGCTCCAAGAATCGCTCACCTGGTCTTGATGTCGACCATATAAAGACTTGTAGAGCTATATAAGCTGAACATTTAAGCAAGCAACAGCTTTTCTCTATCTACGATAGTTTTCATTCTGTAGGACCAAAACAATAAAAGTATATTTTTAGGGACTATAACCCCTATATGGGGTCATCTGAAAACTTCAACCTATTGAGACTTTTTTTAGAGATAAATGGGCTGAATGTTTAAGCAAGCAGCAGCTTTTTTTCTATCTGCAAAAGTTTTCATTCTATAAGCCAATAAAAAGCTACGCCGAGCGCAGCATGATACGACCTCAACATGATGAACCCTGTACGTTGGAGGCCCAATGTGGATTGTCAAATGCTTTGGACACATGCAGCCCATGGTGGACTCACAAAGCACTTTGACACATGTAGTCTGTGATAGACTTTCAATGCATATTTGAATTTTTCATTTATACCAACTTTTAAGGAACTCTTATAACTGGCGTTTTTGGTCCCTTTGACCCCTAATTTCTCAAATACAGTAAGAAATATTGCAAATCTGATTGAAAATCCCTGGTATGGATTTTCACAAGGATTCCAATGAAAAAAAGATTTTGAAAATCGGGCCACAAATAAAAATGTTGATTTTTGGAGTGTTGTCCGATTTTGGCCCCCATTAATAGCAATATCACGGTGCAAAATGCATTAAAATAGTTGTCACATTTAGTTGACAGAATTTATTGAGGAATACAATAAAAAAGAATGATCAAAATCAGATAAAAAATAAACATCCTACAGAAGTTTTGTCACAACAACCATTTTAGCCCCTTTTGGTTTTTTTTCTAAAACGGTAGAGACCAGAAACCCGGAAAGCAATACCAACCTTCCTTTAGTTAATTGAAACATCATATCAAAATTTCATATCAATTGAATAACTACAACTTAGTTATCACACATTCAAAGAAACACTTATAATTGGCGTTTTTGGCCCCTGTGACCCTTAATTTCTCCAAAACGGTAATCTGATTGAAAATGCAGGCAGGGATTTTCATAAGGATTCAAATGGAAAAAAAGATATTGAAAATCGATCGGACCACAAATAAAAAAGTCGATTTTTTTGGCGTGGTCCAACTTTGACCCCCATTAGCAATGTCGATACATAAAAACAGTTGTCACATTTAGTTGACAGAATTTATTGAGGAAAACAATAAAAAAGGAATGATCAAAATGAGATAAATAATAAACATTCTACAGAAGTTTTGTCACAACAATCATTTTAACCCCTTTTGACCCTTTTTCTGAAACGGTAGGGGCCAGAAACCCCAAATGCAATGCCAACCTTCCTTTAGTGAATAGAAACATCATATCAAAATTTCATAACAATCGGTCAATATCTACTCAAGTTAACGCACGGAAACCAAATGTCCCCAGACGACGCAGACGCAGACACAGACGACATCGCCATAACATTATACGACCATATTTTTTTGCAGTCGTATAAAACACTATTTTTGACCTTTAAGGGACAGAAACGCCTATAAGGGGTAATCTGCCAACTTCCACCCTATAAAGAATTTTGTAGAGCTAAATGAGCTGAACAATTAACAGCTTTTCTCTATCTACTATAGTTTCATTATGAAGGCCCAAAACATAAAAAACCTTAATTATTTTAGGGGCCGTTTCCCCTATAAGGGGTCATCTGATAACTTCGACCCAATGGAGACTTTTGTAGAGCTAAATGAGCTGAACATTTAAGCAAGCAACAGCTTCTCTCTACCTGATATAGTTTTCATTCTTTAGGCCAAAAACATGAAAAAAAAACTGTTATTTAAGGTGCTGTAACCCCTATAAAGGTCATCTGACAACTTCGATTCTGTGAAGACTTTTGTAGAGGTAAATTAGCTGAACATGTAAGCAACCAACAGCTGTCTGCCTGCTATAGTTTTCCTTCCATAGGCCAAAAACATGAACAAACATTATTTTAGGGGCCGTTACCCCAATAATGGGTCATCTGACAACTTCGATTCTATGAAGACTTTTGTAGAGCTAAATAAACCGAACATTTAAACAAGCAGCAGCTTTTCTCTATCTGCTATAGTTTTCATTCTATAGGCCAAAAACATGAAAAAAAACGTTATTTAAGGGGCTGTAACCTCTATAAGGGGTTATCTGCCAACTTCGACCTAATTGTGACTTTTGTAGAGCTAAATAAGCTGAACATTTAAATACCAACAGCTTCGCTCTATCTGCTATAGTTTTCATTCCATAGGCCAAAAACATGATTAAAAGTTATTTTAGGGGCCGTAACCCCTATAAGGGTCATCTGACAACTACGACCCTATGGAGACTTTTGTAAAGCTAAATGAGCTGAACATTTAAGCAAGCAACAGCTTTTCTCTATCTGTAATAGTTTTCATACTTTAGGGCAAAAACATTAAAAAATGCTATTTTTCACCTTTAAGGGGTCGTAGCCCCCTATAAGGGGTCATCTGACAACTTCGAATGGAGGCTATTGTATGACTTTTTATTCTGAAGTTGTAGTGTGCAATCAGATTTCATCTATCTCTTATTTCCTGCGTCGCCGAAGGCGAAAGCAGGTCTAGGAGTCGGGTCACTCTGTCCGGGTGTCGCGCTATAGGGATTCCTGTCTCTTGTGTAATCTGAATCTCAAAAACCAAACACTAGATCTTTCTGAAATTTACATGATAGTATATATTGAAGATGTGCACCTCCCCTTTTGGGATCATTTTATCATTCCGTTTAGAAATTAGGGGCCCTAAAGGGGCCCAAAAAGCGACTTTTTTTAATTGTTTTCACGATATTTTTTGTTCTGGTTGACCAAATGCTATGAAACTTTACAGTTATGTAACTGTTAGAAAAAAACAATATAGCATTCAATGAAATTGATTTCAAAATCACAGCAAACGAGTTGCAAAAAGCTTACTAGTATTCTCAGCTCAAATCTGGAAAAAGTCCAGGTCTGGACAACATTTCAAATGAAATGCTTAAGGTCTCACAAAGTTATATGAAAAACTGTATTCTTAAACTCTTTAATTCTGTATTCCTGTCTGGTATTTATCCAAGTATATGGAATGAAAGTTATATTACACCCATATTTAAATCGGATGACCCTGAAAATCCTGAAAATTCAAAGGCATTGCCATAAATAATAGTATTGGAAAGCTATTTAATATTATACTTCATAACCGGCTTGATAAGCTTTTATCTGAAAACAATATTATAGATAAAACTCAAATTGGTTTTTCAAAAAAAGCCCGCACTTCGGATCACATTTTTGTACTTAAATGTTTAATTGAAAAATATGTTAGAAATGGGAAAGGTAAATTGTATGTATGTTTTGTAGATTTTAGAAAGGCTTTTGATAAAGTTATTCATGTTGGCATATTATACAAATTATTACAGTATACTCAAAATGGTATTTTTTATAAAATGTTAAAATCTATGTATAGTTATGACAAATTATGTGTGAAAGTACAAGATAAGCTTACTGACTTTTTTAAATATAATGTTGGAGTAAGGCAAGGTGATGTATTGAGTCCTACATTATTTAAACTATTTATTAATGATTTGCCAGACATATTGAATAAACTCTCGGACAACTTCACTGTAAATCTTGATAACGAAAAGATCCCATGTTTACTTTATGCTGATGATCTTATATTAATATCCAATTCAAAAGAAGGTTTACAAAGAAGGCTTGATACATTATGCACATACTGTAGAGATTGGTGTATGGAAATTAACATAAAAAACTAAGATCATTATATTTAATAAATCTGGAAGACTTCTTCAGGAAAATTTTAACATAGGAAAGAATCACATTGAATGTGTGAAACAATATAAATATCTTGGTATCATTATTTAAAACACTGGAAATTTCAATGAAGCCAGAAAACAACTGTCACTTAAAGGTTTAAAAGCTTGCTTTAAACTTTATAAAGATGTGAAATCTTCTAATCCCCCTTTAAAACACTTTTACATTTATTCGATCATTGTATCAAACCAATAATTTTGTATGGTTGTGAAAATTGGAGTATAATTAATATTACACCAAAAAGAAAATTACTTTCCCTTTATGATATATTTAAAGATTGGGAATTTGAGAAACTAAATCTGAAATTTTGTAAATATATTCTTGGTGTTACTAAAATGTGCACCAATATAGCAGTCCTATCTGAATTGGGAAGATACCCACTATACATAAACCTACTAACTCAATTATTTATGTACTGGCATAGACTTGAAAACACCTCCACCAATTTACTGCAAAAAGCCTTCTCAGAGAGCAAGTTGATAGCCAATAAAGCTTTATCAAATAACAATAATAATCTTTGGTACTCAAATGTTCTCTTTTTTAGTGAAAAATTAGGAATTGACCTTAACTTATGTAAAAAAATGAGCAAAAATAAATTTAAAAAGCTGCTAAAAAATCAACTTAAAATAAAATTTCAAAGAGACTGGGATGAAATAAGGAATAAAAACTTAAGTGATCAGGGCAAATTAGACTCTTACTTTAAATATAAGAAAACATTTAATTACGAAAACTATTTGGATATAAAAAACAATAAGCGCTATTTACTAACTAAATATAGACTCAGCAACCATTGTCTCAGAATAGAGACTGGTAGGCATGAACGGGTTATCGATGTATCTGGCAAACATGTAAAACTACCTCGCAGTGAGAGGCTATGTCTATATTGTGATCTAAATTGTGTTGAAAATGAAATACATTTCCTTCTTGAGTGCACTCTTTACAATGACTTAAGAAAAGATTTGAATAATTATATTAAAAAAAAAACAAATTTACTCAAATTAAATAAATATGATCTCTTTTTTTGGATTTTAAGTAATGAGGACAGCAGCTTATTATCTATCATATGTCAGTATCTTGATAATAGTTTCAGATTAAGAAATACAAAGAAATAATTTGTTTGTATGTATACTGAATATTGTGAAATATGCATGTACTATTAAGCCTAGTGTTATTTCCCTTTGATAATGACCCTTTCCTCCTAAAAAAAAAAAAAAAAAAATTATCAGTCGTTTTTTGTTCTCATGTTCTCATCAATTACATGTCTAAAATTACTCTGTAATGTGCTGTTTTTACTGTTTCTTTGTGTTATGCTCTAAATGGGCCCTTTAATTTGGAAATAAATATATTTGATTTGTAACTTGCAATAAAAGGAAAGATGGGGATGATTTTGGGTATCCCTTTTCTTTCGTTTTGAAATTAGGGGCCAAAATGGGGCTAAAAATGAAACTTTTATTAGTTTTCCGCAATAACTTAAGTTCTGGTTGACTGATTGCTATGAATTTTTTCGATAATGTTCATTATCAACAAGTAATTGATTTGCATGATTTTTTAGGTTTCCTTTTTTTCAAAAATTAGGGGCCCAAAAGGGACAAAAATCCAACTTTTTTAATTTAGGTCCGATTTTGAAAAAAAATGCAAGTTCATTTTTTGTCATATATTGGATACAAAATTGATGATAAATTTTTTCTTGTACCCACCTTTTTCTGTCTAACAACTAGGGGTCAAAAGGGGGGAAATTGAAACAAACTTCATTTTTTTATTATTCTTGTTAGATATAAGGATCTTAAATATTTTTTTTCTTCTAAATATTCATTGTCAGTCTCAAAATTGGGTTGCATGTGACAAATATGCTTTGCCAGTCCACCGTAGCATGCAAGTGTCAAAAACTATTTACTGTTCATATTGGGCCTAGAATGTACCAGTCCGTTTTCCACCGTTAAAAAATTATCTGCCCTATTTTTTCACTCTCCTGTAAAAAGGTTAAAAATACATGACGCTAAGGTGAGATGCACTCTTATACAATGTGCGATTAAAAATCAGGTGTTGGATTAAGCGACTTGTAATTTAAAAGGTAAGGTCTAGACATATTTTTGCCTCTATGAATACAATCTAAATCACCATACCTAATGATAGAGATTCATATTTTTTACACAAACACGTCGTTAAGGCCAAGCGGAACTGATACTCTGTTTTTGTTAATAAATTCCAGTGTATTTATTTCCATGGGTGCCACCTACACATTCGGTTTAGTAATTGCGAATACAAAAAGACACCAAATCAGCTAGTTGGAAAAATTCTATGTACACGAGCAAAAAAGTGTAACACTTTTGAATAGCCCGTAGTCAAGTAATTTCAGGGGAATTAATGTTATATTTGACCCACAGGCGTTTGGGTTCAGGATTATTTTTTTTTATTAATAACGTGTATATAAAAATTTTCATACTCGTCTAAATACTATTTCAAATAGTATATAGACGAGTATGAAAATTTTTATACACGTTATGAATAAAAAAAAAATCCTGAACCCAAACGCCTGTGATTTGACCAAGTACAAGTGGTGCGTTTGATAGGATTTTATAGATATGTAACATTGCGCAAAAGAAATAACAGACATATAATTTACAAAATTTTGAAATGCAAACTTACTACCTCCATCTAAATTCTAATTCATGCATCGTTTTTCTTTGAATTTTAATATTTGGATAGGAAAACTTTTGTTGCAGGGACAGATCCAGAATTGATTCACAGCTGGGGGGGGGGGGGGGGGTTACCGCTTATAGTCTACCGAGGACAAGAGGAGGGTTCAGGGTCAATTTCGCAAACTTATTCAATGGAAAGGGGATTAAAAACCCCGATAATCCCCCCTCTGGATCCGACATTGCCATGATAAAAGATTAAATATATTGTTCAGATTTAAAGGAGTAGAGCCACGAAGGCCCTAAATCGGCCCGGCATTTATGCTAATTTTTCAACTACTATAAATTGTCAAAAATTTAACTAAACTATGTTAAGGTATGAACAAACTTTTCATATCTGTAAGATTTAGCAAAATATTTACACCACAGGTTTAGCCTTGAGACTTTAAACAGGTCATAAATTTGAAAATTCCTCATTTTTTACACATTTTCACTGGTTTCACTGCATATTTCGTCAAAATTAGTATTGGCCACATTCCTCGACCATCGTAATTTTTTGCTAATGAATTTGTAATATCATAATACACATTTATATCACAAAATAATTTTGGTCGACAGGTGTGGCCCATTTCATATTCATCGATTTATACATGAAAATCAAGGAAAACTGTCATAAATTGTTATTTTTAACAAAATAGTCTAATTTTTACCTCAATGCTCTCCTTATTGATAAATCATTGAAGGAAAAAATATTGCAATTCATGAAATATAAAGACTAATGAACATTTATGCAGCAACTACAAGCAGATATATCAAAGTTGAATTTTTGGGCCATTTTGGGGCCTATGTGGCTCTACTCCTTTGTGCGACTGTTTTCCTTGAAATTATGAAGATGTTGAGGCTAATTGAAACGACCACTTAATCTTGAACAGAAAACTTGTTAATTGCATGGAAGTTTTGAAATGACTTTGAAAAGGGGGAGGCGTGGAATATACAAAAGCCGTCAAATTTGTACAGCTTCAAGACATTAAAACAAATTAACTTATTTATAATATTTCTATCCAATTCATTTATATTTTATATATAAAACAGTTTGTGTTTTGCTTTTTTGTTTTGTTTTTGTTTTTGTTTTCTTAACGGGTACTTATCATTCAATTTGTTTATCAATCTTATATAAAACCGGTTCTCTATTAATTTGAATAAAGCGATCAAAGATCAACAAGAATTGGCTTTGTATTTTGATCCTCGTGACTCAAAATAAAATTAAATATCCTTTTGATTCTTTTAATGAAAATATGTTTTATTTTTTCAATTTTCATACAAATTTAATGAAACTAATTTTATAAAGTTAACGAAAAATGTTTTAGTGAATAGATAGCATTTTTTTGTTGTTACTTATCGCAATGTCAAGGACGGGTGTGTTCGTTTGGGTAAATAGTTATAACACAGGCACTAAAAAAGATCCAACTTTAGAATTACGTATATCTTCAAATGTTTGAGGTGCCACCTTGACTGTAGCATCAATTAATAAGAAAATATTTACTGTGTAATTGGAATTTTTTGTAGATTTTTCCTGTTACGGGCAAAAAAGTGTAACAGTAAATAACAACGCCCCCCATTTGACACAAAAGTAAAAATATTTGTAAACGTTAACCATTTTCGGTCGTAATATTTCGTATGTAAGTTAAGAAATAAATGTTTAATCCTTATTTAAGAACAATTTTATCCAAAAGTGTCGTTTAATAGCTTTTTAAAGGTCTTGACAACAGCGTAAACAACCCAATAGCACTTTTCTACCTCGTTTGATAGAAGAGGTAAATTCTTTTGTTCTCTTTTCGGTGGAAATCGGACTGGTACAGGGTTCAACGTTTTGCCGTGCGACGCAGGACCAGACATCGATTGGTCTTTTACTTTTTAAATTACAAACCAAAAACAGAAGTCTGGCCTCCTGGTCTATTTTTTTTCCACGACGGCCATGTTTTTCGACGAATCAAAAATCGAAACACAACTTTAGTGCAGGACACCCTAAGGATCAATCATACCAAGTTTCGTTGCATTCTGTTCAGTAGTCTCAGAGGAGAAGATTTTTGATTTTTTAAAAGGTGGAAAACTAATTTCTAAATGAAAAAAAATAACCTTATTTATCATTATGGTAAAAAACATGATTGGTAAATTCATAGCGATTGGTGAACCAAAACTTAAGTTATTAAGGGAACAAATAAAAAAAAGATCTATTAAGCTTTTTTGGCCCCTTATTTCCAAATGAATAAAGGGAAAGCGTCTTTTGAAAATTTTCGTCACAGAAAGAAATACACTCTATCGGGGTTCCTTATCCCTGTGACAAGGATTATAGGAACCCCGATATAAATGTACATTTTCCTATTGTCAATGTGGATATGCCTAAGTTTGTGTCTAAAGTAGATTTTGCCGATCTTTTCAGTATTGTTTACTTTTGTCTTCTTAGTCTTTATGAGATGAAGTAAGATAATGTCCATCTGTGTGGGCCCAGCTCTCAGAAATAAAATCGAGAGGTTTTTTTATAGTTGAACGCAAGCCTCTTAACATAGTCATTCGTGGTAAAACGTCATCCATCATGGTTGCCAACGGTATATGCAACTTATCATCTCTAAAAATGTAAAAAATAGTGTAATCATTCAGCTCGGACCCAATGGTTTATTACTCTAATATACCAACAGCATCACATATTTCTGCCAATGGACAGTTGCAAAAATCAACATTGATAGGTTTTAAGTGAGCTGTCTCTCCATGTGCATAATTTAGTAAAGGTCACTTCCGAAGAGTTTAAACCCGAACACGAATTTGAGTGACGGATTCAGGGGGGCTGAGGGGGCGTATGCCCCGTTTAATTGAGAATTTTTTTTTTCTGTATAAAATTGACCAAGCCACTTCAAATTTTCATCAAAATCTGACATTTTTAGCGCCCCTCCTTTCACGGAACTCTGGATCTGCCCCTGAATTTGCCTTTTAACACTATTTGACCTTGACGTTTAACTGCAACATTAGATCACAGTGTCATTAAATTTAACGGGGAAACGTACCATCTTAATATGATCTACTTACATTCAGATCATAAAAAAGTGTACATTAAAAAGGAAACAAATTATAGCCCAAACATGAATAAGCAACGGACGGACAGACTGACGGCCTGACTAATTACTAAAATACGGGATCGTAGAAAAAGTAGTTTTTATAAGACTGAATGCAGATTTGTTTAGGTTATTCATGTTTTGTTTTCTTGTGTGTTTCTTTATATTGTTGACCTCTGATTTTGTCTTTGTTATGTCTGCTTTGGACATTCGAATGCTTAATCCATAGGCACTACTTTGTTTCTTCAAACAAAAAGCAAACAAATATTTAAGAAAAACGTTTACAAAACACCGACATATCCTTTATTTAATCTCAAGATATGTAAGTACCATCTCCCCTGATGACGGTTGGCCCAGCTGCAGCTGAATTAAACCCAGCGCCACCACCTGAATAAACTGGAGCACTTCCACCAGAATAAATAGGCGAATTTCCGGAGTTAGGATACATTGGAGCACTGCCTGGACCGGGATACATCGGTGCACTGGAATAAATAGGTGCTGAATTCCCAGAGTTTAAGAAACCCGAATTGATGGACGGATTCCCAGCATTTTGAAACTGGTTAGCATATATTGGAACTTGTCTTGCCACAGTTTGGGTCTGGAACTGAACTTGCGGGACTGTTTGATATTCAATAGTTGGCACATTTCGTACTACATTTTGGTACTCTATGCGTGGTGTCTGGACAACTATAAAAATAAAATGAAACGAACTCGCAGGCCAATTATTACATCTTGACGTTTCAATTTAAGCTTTTGTGGTGTGTTATTGAATCTTTTATATTGTAAAAAAATGTTTTAATAAAAATACAAAATATAGAATATATCTCAAAACTTGCCCTTTAAGATCTTGACCCCCAAAACTATAGGCCTTTTCCTTGCCTCATTATAAGCTCAATGTGTGATGAAATTCTATCAAGATGTTCAAAGTCATGCTTTGGTAACCACTTTTCTAAAAAATTAAGTGTTTTTTTTTATTATTGTGACTTTTGAATTTTTGATAAAAAAAAAAATCAATAGGCCTCCTTCTTACCTTATAAGATTTAATCTATGTCAGTTTGAAATCTCTGAAGGCGTTCAAAGGTAATGCTTCGGAAAACAACTTCAATCTTAAATTTCTAAGTTTTCACTCTTGACCTTATGACATTATGCAATCAAACGCTTTTTAAAATTCATATATGAAAATTTCATGGCTTAAAGTAGGGCTTTGGAAACCGATGCGGACGGAAGGACGGAGGTTGAAAACCCATATTCTGTAGCCCCCCGCTTTTGCATGCCATAATGACAGAGACAAAAATAATTACCTGCAATATTTCGTCCACCTAAAAATAAACAAAACAAAAACTGTTACAATCCATTGGATTGATAAACTATTTTTTGCAGGCTTTTACTTTATTTATTGGATATTTAATTTCAGTCTGTCCAACCTTTTTAAAAGAAAAAAATGGAGGGGGATCGAAATTGACAAAAACTGTTGGATCTTTGCTTCTTCTGTTAAGAATAATCCACGGTTCATATTACTCGAAATCGAAAATTAAAACGTATATTTCTATCAGGCGAACGCGGATAGAATATCTATATGATTGATAACTACTAGAAAAAAAATGTATTAAGATGTTATTTGTATAACCTATGATGTTATCTATATTTTGACCTCAAAACATATACAGTATATATGTCTCACTATATCACCTTTTAAGGGCGTTAGAAAAGGGAAATTTGTTTTTACTGTGAGTTGATCTGAGTTAGAAAAAAACTCTTGAAAAATATTTTGTTAAATTATATAGAAAATTTCCCGTTTACATCTTTCTTAGTATGTAGAGCTTGAAAATTCATGTAATATTATTTACATATCTCACTACAAAAAAATCATGGGGAAACGTCCACTTTTTACAGGAAGTGCCACCATTTTACTTCTTTTATGAGTAAGATTAATCGTTTTGAAAATTTATTTATAAGGAATGACTGGCATAATTTTTTTTCCGTTGGGGATATGAAAAATAATGGATGTAATTACGGGCAGAGACGTTTAAGAATAAGAATAAAAAATAGGAATAATTTTATTAGCCAGTGACTGGGTCCATTTCTGGGAAAATGTTACATTAAACATATAACATGTACAAAGACATTACAACGATAATGGTGTTCTTTAGATACAATTTTTCTTATTTGTCAGGAACTTTTTTTGACTTTCAACTGAAAAATCGAGTATGACTTAAAATTTGTCTAACCTCCATAGTTTCCTCCATAGCTTCCTCCACCTCCTCCTCCTAGGAGACCACTGAGTAACCCTGGACCTCCAAATCCACCATAACCACCCCCATATCTTCCACCGTGGCCGTAAGTGGTCCCATAGCCTCCACCGTGGCCATAACCACTCTTTCCTCCGCCATATGCTCCTCGTTTTCTTCTACCTCCTACTTCACCAAAACCACCCGAGGAGGGTTTCGCTCCTCGTTTTCTTCTACCTCCTACTTCACCAAAACCACCCGAGGAGGGTTTCGCTTCTCGTTTTCTTCTACCTCCTACTTCACCAAAACCACCTGAGGAGGGTTTCGCATGTACGTGGGATAGTATCAGTACCAAACCCAATAGGAGCAAGATCTTGTACATATCTGAAATAAGACTTAGAACATTATAATAAAAATCTGCATTTTTAAGTCTAGTCCAACCTAGAACATAGCTCTCATGTCAGATAACTATTGAGTGTGATATAAATGTTCATGACATATAGTTTTTGTTCTAGAATTTTTAATAATGACATAAAAGTAAACAAACAATTTAAAGATAATGAAACGAAATTGAAATTGATATCTAGCACATAGGTTTTTAAATGTGTCTGGGAAATGGAATGCCAATAAAGCAAAAATATTTTACAATTTCATCAATATTTTTCATCTCAAAATATTTTCAACTGTTTGTAAAATTTTATTCCAGAGACCTAGGGGAATGGTCATTATTTATCTGCTGAGAGGGTTGGGTTATTTTAGAGGGGGTCGAAAAAAAATTCATGCCAAATTATTTACTCACTGAGGGGGTAGAAATTTAATATTTCATTTCTTAAAGAGTATGCCTTGTATTTTTGTTCAAAATTGTTGCATTTGTCATTCTGTATAATGTTGTCGAATCCTCGTCAGGTGTGAAAATTTTATGAATAAATTTTCCAACTGTCTCTACGGCACAATTTGCGAGGATTGACTCAAGTAATCATGCTATACCTCCGGAAGGGGTGAACGATTGTCCCGTATATGAATGCGGAGAGATATACCCCATGCACGTTAAAGACCATTAGCTATGTAGAGTTATATAACAATATGATCTATGAGAGCTGCTTATCAAAGACCACACTCGCAAACTCAGGTTCACATAAGCATAAAGCTCGTTTCCCAATCCAGGAGTAATAAAGAAGATTTGAACTAATATATAGACAGAATGCTCCACATCAACAAACAAAAATTGTTGCTGTAAAATGATTTTGTCTATTCTGCATCAAATGTTTTTTGTAACGGGAGGGGGTCGAAATTTTTTCCTGAGATTTTCTGAAAGGGTTGAATTTTTTTATGGTGATCAGTGAGGGGGTTGGAAATTTCTGTATGAAACATCTTAAAAATCACCCAACCCCCTCAGCTGATAAATAAAGCACAAATCATTATTTTGGAATATATAAGCATAATATTTTAAATCATAAAAAATAAAGTCGATAACGCTTACCTTAAGATGAATTGAAATTGAAACAAAACAAAAAAGTGTTCGACGTTAAATATCAAAATTTCCCTTAAAATGTTCTAGATATCTACATATAGCTAGAAGTAGATATATGATATGCACGACCTACCTGGAGGTCAGATTCTCAGGAATGGATCATTGGAATCTTGTATAGTTACCAAAACGGTTACCAATCACGTGATATGTAACTTTTTCCCTTTGGCACCAGCAACCAGGTCAACTTATCCTAAAGCTGACAGTTCTGATTGATAAAGATGCACTAATTTCGCATAAAACATCAATATTTAACTGATACGTATGGGACTTTCAAACTCCCAAAAATGTGAAGGAATTTCTAATGCACGGTTTGACCTCCGTAAAACTATCATAAGAGACCGTACAAGCAAATTCTAGAGAATCTCACTTTATAAAAAAACAACACATATTAGAGGAACAAGTACTCTCCTTGTTCTCCGATTGCATTATGACATTTGGGACTAAGTTTTAATTTCGATTAAAAACGTTACCACAATGTTGGTATTCTAAGCATATACCTTGAAACTGGTCTTATCAACGAAAACACCAATTTTAAAGTCAAGTTGGAAGAAATAAGCAACATGGGTATCTCCGCTCTGATAGAAAACTTTAATATGATGAATGAAATAACCAGCTCTCCTAGATGTTCCCTGAAACGTGAGTATGTTTGGGTCCCTCTTTGGTCAGTCAGTGCTGCCCCTCCCTTTTATACAGAAAATTGTCTGGAACAACTTGTGTGCTTTACAGCTATACTTATGGAAAAAAGAAATGCGCATGTCCATTGGAAATCAAGTGTACCCAAATTTCTCCTAATCAGATAATCGTAGAAAATACAGTTATCGAGTTGAAATTTTCACTGAATGTCGAGTGGATGATGCAGATCATTTTTGGGTAAAAATCTGAAAATTTTTGAATTCCAGTTTCTGAGATTTAAAAAAACAAACACCTTTTTAACCCAGAAATGAAAAAATCTAGATTTTCACCCAAAATTTAAGCTGTTATCTTTCAATCACTAAAAGGAGAAAGTTTTTTTGAAAATCAGCTGAGAAATCTTAAAAAAATTTAAAAAATGTGTGTTATTTTTAAAGTGTGATTTTGTGAATTCCAGATTGACACTACTCTATTCCATTTCAAACTGTAAACAAAACACCTCTTAGACATGCCTAAACATGACATTTTTTCCAAGATCTTTAGAAAATGATTTTGCAATACTCTTTTGATAAAATGTATTAAATACTAAATAAAATGTGAAATTTGTGATTTTTCAAAGCCGGCTGCACAGTTTCTTTTTTTCCCATTAGTATATAATCAACAGAGTATTACTTTTACTTTCAGCAAATGAATTTTGGATATGATAACATGTGTTCCGTCAGAAATCTAATAAGAAGAACCACCTTAGGTGTGAATTTTTACCTGTCTCACGGCTCAGTCGAAGCCTTGTACTAGTACTAGGAAGTAGAGATTACCAAAAGACATCTTCATTTATTCGTAAACTACATAATATATGAAGAGATAGCGGTTAATGAGTCATCACAAATGAGAGAATCCAAAATTTATATCTGAAAGGCTCAGAGAAATAAGTCAACGGTGACAATTTTAAACCAAAACCAACAAACACTACAGTGACTTCATTATTAATCAAGGAGGAACTCCGATCCACTCGTCTGATAAACTTTAACCATAATAAAACTAATTTCAAAGTTGTGGGATGTCGCTATTTACAAGTCAAAATTAAACTAGATGATCCAAGGAACAAGAATTTCTAACTGAAGTTTGAATACTACCCTACTACTGCTATCTTAAGGATTGTTTCAGGCGCAGATCCAAGGAAAGCCGTACCGGGCCTACGCCCCCTCTAAAACTGACAAAAAATATGTTGTTTTGCACAAAACCTACGTAAAAACAGTCTTTACGCTATCCATAAACCAAATTCCTAAATCCGCCCCAGGTTCTGGTGAAGATTCAACGGTGGGTAAGTAACTTGCATCGTATGCATGTATATAATAAGTCTTATCTACAAAAATAACAACTCCGTGGTCTTTTAATATGAGTACTCTGCTTTAAAAAGTCAAAATTTAACAAGGAATAGCTTAATATAGTCTGCATGGAAAGCATGGGAAAAACGCTGTGTTAACCTTTGAAAAAAGATATGCTCTATAAAGGATTATCCGACAACTATAACAGAACTAACAAGAATATGTCCAACAGACATAATGCCCCATTTTACATTGATCGATTGATGATTCTCAGCTAGCTGTCAGTAACAGCAAGTTTTCTAAATAGAAAGTTCCTCTACCGTCCCATGTTCGTTTGTTCTTGTCCTCTCTAGGTGGAAATGAACTTTGATTTTTAGTGTGGGGTTAATTTTGTGCTTTGCCTGGGAATATTGATAGGTTGCCCCCCAAAAAATAGTTTAACCCCGCCACATTTTAAATATGCCTGTCCTAAGTCCGGAATCTTTGACAAAGCTTTTGCTTGTACTTGTCTTTTTAATGTTTTCTGTTCCTTGTTTAAGAAGGGGTCTATCTGTGA
This sequence comes from Arcuatula senhousia, assembly GCA_963971305.1. Classification (NCBI taxonomy): domain Eukaryota; kingdom Metazoa; phylum Mollusca; class Bivalvia; order Mytilida; family Mytilidae; genus Arcuatula; species Arcuatula senhousia. The sequence continues at coordinate 14,419,280 of OZ020306.1, forward strand.
CTATTTCAGGACTGGATTTGAATTATGTGTATGTAATTTAGACCATGGGGCAATTGCAGATCGGCGAGCAGCGCCTACTGACCTCGTTGAAGGCCATTGTGGTTTTTTTTTTCTAAATCACGTGGCCATGATGTCAATCCTATGAAGACGTTTGTAGAGCTAAATGAGTTTACTGTTTAATCAAGAAAAAAGCTTTTCTCTACCTGCAATAGTTTTCATTCTATAAGCAAAAAACACTATTTTCACCTTTCAGGGGCCCTATTTTAACCCCTATAAAGGTTTTTCACCATCTGACAACTCCCACCCTATACCTTTGAAAAGCTAAATAAGCTGAACATTCATGCAAGCAACATCCTTTCTCTTTCAGCAATAGTTTTCATTCTGTAGGCGAAAACATGTAAAATGTTATTTTAAGGGCCTTAACCCCTTTAAGGGTCATCTGACAACTTTGACTCTATGGAGACTTTTTAGAGCTTAATGATCTGAACATTTAAGCAAGCAACCGCTTTTCTCTATCTGCTTTAGTTTTCATTCTATAGGCCAAAAACATGAAAAAAGGTTAATATTATTTAGGGACTGTAATCCCCATAAGGGGTCATATGACAACTTTGACCCATGAAGGCTTTTGAAGAGCTAAATGAGCTGAACATTTAAGCAAGCAACAGCTTTTCTCTATCTGCAATAGTTTTCATTCTATAGGACTAAAACACTAATTTTCACCTTTAAGGGGCCGTAACCCCTGTTAGGGGTCATCTGACAACTTGGACCTCATGGAGACACTTGAAAAATGTCATTAAAAAAGTTGATTTAAGGGCTGTAATCCCTATAAGGGGTCATCTGACAACTTTGATCCTATGAAGGCATTTGTAGAGCTAAATGAGCTGAATATTTAGGAAAGCAACAGCTTTTCTCTATCTGCAATAGTTTTCATGCAAAAATATCGATTACATATTTTGTGGATCTTGATGTGCTTATCAATATGCAATTAAAATTTCTCAAACATTTTATATAGTTTTTAAGATATTGAGCTTAAAAGGTGCAAAATTAGCTAAAAATTAACAAAAAGAACAATAACTCCTACATGGGTTAATGGATCTTCTCCAAAATTTCAGAGCTGGTAGATCTTGAGGTGCTGGTCATTTTTGTTCTCATTTAATATTTGAAAATCTGTCACCGTTTTTTGAGTTATTTGCAAAAAAAACTGCAATTTCCCCCTATGTTCTATTTTCAGCCACAGAAGCCGTGTTTTAAGACCAATAAAAAATCCTCACATTAGTTCTATACACCTAATCATAATAAACAACTATACCAAGTTTGGTTCAAATTGCACTTAAAGTGTCAGAGGAGTTAACATTTTCAATGTAATGAGGAAGTGCTATGAAATTGCTCAATTTTGACGTTCTAAGGGCAATAACTCCTAAAAGGAAAGGTCCTACAACGTTGACCCTTTACATATTTTGTAGATCTTGATGTGCTTAACAATATGAAATTTAAATTTCTCAAATAACTTGTATAGTTTTCAAGATATTGAGCTAAACATGTGCAAAATTTTCAAAAAAATCCACAAAAAGGACAATAACTCCTACATGGGTTGTTGGATTTTCTTCAAATTTTCATGGTACGTAGATTTTGAGATGTTGATCACTTTTACTCATGCAAGAATTTTAATATGATCTGATATCAGAAGCCGTTTTTGAGTTATTTGCAAAAAACTGCATTTTACCCCTATGTTCTTTTTTAGCCACGGCGGCCAGGTTTTACGACGAATCAAAAATCCCAACATTATTTCTAAGCACCGATTGCTAATAAACAAGCATACCAAGTTTGGTTGCAATTGGATTTATGGTGTCAGAGGAGTTAAAGTTTTTAAAAAGTATACGGACGACGGACGCCAAGTAATGACAATAGCTCACATGACCCGGGTCAGGTGAGCTAAAAACCTTATTTTAAGGGCCTTAACCCTTATAAGGGGTAATCTGACAACTTCAACCCAATCGAGACTTTTGTAGACCCTAAATGAGCTGAACATTTAAGCAAGCAACAGCTTTTCTCTATCTTCAATAGTTTTCATTCTATATTAAGCTAAAACATGAAACAAGAGGCTCCTAGGGGCCTGAATCGCTCATCTGACATATGTTCCTGAAGTAAAGGTTATTAGGCAAAACCTTTTGACATTGAAAGGGTCATAAGTTTAATAAGGGGGTCATCTGACAATATTGTTTAACTTACTGTAGTAATGATTGTACAGAGTAATATTTTAGCAATTGAAATCTTTTAAGAATTTTCTTTCCTTCAATATTCTTAGAGGAATAACTCTTAAAATGAACAGTTTTACAATCTTGACCTTATTTGTTATTTTGTAGATCATGATGTGCTTAACAATATGCAATTAACATTTCTTAAATATCTCATATAGATTTAAAGATATTGAGCTAAAATCATTTTGCAAATGCAAAATTAATAAAAAATTAAAATAAAAGGGCAATTACTTTTTCATGGGTTGTTGGATCTTCTTCAAAATTTCAGGGCTGGTTGATCATGAGGTGTTGGTCAGGTCACTTTTGTTCACAATCAGAATTTAAAAATATGTCACCCTTTTTGGGTTATAAGCAAAAAAATGCAGTTTACCCCCAATGTTCTATTTTAGCCACAGCGGCTATGTTTTACAACCAACCAAATATCACCACATCAGTTCTATAAACATAATGGTAATAAATAACCATAATAAGTAAGGTTACAATTGAACTTATGGTGTCAGAGGAGTTAACGTTTTCAATGTAATCAGGAAATGCTGTGAAAATAGTAAATTTTGATGTTCTAGGGGGAATAACCCCGAAAAAAACCGCCACACAATGTTGACCCTATTACATATTTGTATATCTTGGTGTGCTTATCAATTTGCAATTTAAATTTCTAAAATATCTTATGTAGTTTTTTAAGATATTGAGCTCAATATGTGCAAAATTAGCAAAAAATCACAAAAAGGACAATAACTCCTACATGGGTTGTAGGATCTTCTTCAAAATTTCAGAGCTGGTAGATCTTGAGGTGTTGATTACTTTTATTTGCAATCAAAATTTAAAAATATGTCACCATGTTTGAATTATTTATAAAAACTGCGATTTTCCCCTATGTTCTATTTTTGGCCACAGCAGCCATGTTTTATAACCAATCAAAAATCCCCACATCAGTTCTATACATCTTATGCTAATAAACAAGTATACTAAGTTTGGTTCCCATTGGACTCAAATTGTCAGAGGAGTTAACGTTTTCAATGTAATGAGGAAATGCTGTGAAAATGCTCAATTTTGACGTTCAAAGGGCAATAACTCCTAAAAGAAAAGGTCCTACATCATTGAACCTATTCATATTTTGTAGATCTTGATGTGCTTAACAATATGCAATTTAAATTTCTCAAATATCTTGTATAGTTTTCAAGATACTGAGCTAAACAGGTGCAAAATTTGAAAAAAAATCCACAAAAAGGGCAATAACTCCTACATGGGTTGTTGGATTTTCTTCAAATGTTCATGGTACGTAGATCTTGAGATGTTGATTACTTTTACCCATGCCAAAATTTTATATGATCTGATATCTGTAGCCATTTTTGAGTAATTTGCAAACAAGAGGCTCCCAGGAGCCTAAATCGCTCACCTGGTCTTGATGTCAACCCTATATTTTGTAGAGCTAAATGAGCTGAACATTTAAGCAAGCAACAGTTTTTCTTTATCTACTATTGTTTTCATTCTATAGGCCAAATACACAAAAAACCGTTATTATAGGGCCGTAACCCCTATAAGGGGTCATCTGACAACTTCGATCCTATGGAGACTTTTGTAGAGCTTTATGCGCTGAACATTTAAGCAAAGGGGTCATCTTACAACTTAGATACTATTGAAACTTTTGAAGAGCTAAATAAACTGAACATTTAAGCAAGCAACAGCTTTTCTCTATCTGCTATAGTTTTCTTACTATAAGCCAAAAAAATGAAAAAACATCATTTTAGGGGCCGTAACCCCTATAAGGGGTCATCTGACAACTTCGACCCTATGGAGACTTTTGTACAGCTGAATTAGCTGAACATTTAAGCAAGCAACAGCTTCTCTCTATCTGCAATAGTTTCATTTCATATGCCACAAATATGAAAAAACATTATTTCAGGGACCGTAACCCCTATAAGGAGTCATCTGACAACTTCGACCCTATAGAAACTTTTGTTGAGCTAAATGAGCTGAACATTTAAGCAAGCAACAGCTTTTCTCTATCTGCAATAGTTTTCATACTATAGGGCAAAACATGAACAAACGCTATTTTTCACCTTTAAGGGGCTGTAACCCCTATAAGGGGTCATCTGACAACTTGGACCAAATGGAGACTTTTGTAGAGCTTTTGATGCTGAAGCAGTAAGGTGTCATCAGATTTCATCTATCTCTTTTACTTTTTAATTTACAAGCCGAAAACAGTAGTCTGACCCCCTGGTCTATTTTTAGCAACGTCGGCCATGTTTATTGACGAATCAAAAATCCCCACATCAGTTCTGTGGAGGATACCCTAAGGTACCATCAGACCAAATTTGGTTTGAATGTGTTCAGTCGTTTCAGAGGAGAAGAAGTTTGAAGAAAAGATAACGACGACGACGACGGACGACGACGGACGCCAAGTGATGGCAATAGCTCACCTGGCCAAAGCCTTTGGCCAGGTGAGCTAAAAACTGCATTTTACCCCTATGTTCTATTTTTAGACACGGCGGTCAGTTTTTACGACGAATCAAAAATCCCAACATTAGTTCTAAGCACGGAATGCTAATAAACAAGCATACCAAGTTTGGTTGCAATTGGACTTATGGTGTCAGAGGAGTTAAAGTTTTAACAAGTTTGCGCACGACGGAGCCAAGTGATGACAATAGCTCACATGACCCAGGTCAGGTAAGCTAAAACCCTTAGTTAAGGGGCCTTAACCCCTATAAGGGGTCATCTGACAACTTCAGCCTAATGGAGACTTTTGTAGAGCAAAATGAGCTGAACATTTAAGCAAGCAATAGCTTTACTCTATCTTCAATAATGTTCATTTTATATTAAGCTAAAACATGAAACAAGAGGCTCCTAGGAGCCTGAATCGCTCATCTGACATAATTATGTGCCTGAAGTAAAGACTATTAGGCAAAACCTTTTTTGACATTGAAAGGGTCATAAGTTTAATAAGGGGGTCATCTGACAATATTGTTTCACTTAATGTAGTAATGATTGTACAGAGTAATATTTTAGCAACTGAAATTTTTTAAGAATTTTCTTTCCTTCAATATTCTAAGAGGAATAACCCCTAAAATGAACAGTATTACAATCTTGACCTTATTTGTTATTTTGTAGATCATGATGTGCTTAACAATATGCAATTTACATTTCTTAAATATCTCATATAGATTTAAAGATATTGAGCTAAAATCATTTTTGCAAATGCAAAATTCATAAAAAATTAAAATAAAAGGGCAATTACTTTTTCATGGGTTGTTGGATCTTCTTCAAAATTTCAGGGCTGGTTGATCATGAGGTGTTGGTCAGGTTTCTTTTGTTCTCAATCAGAATTTAAATATCTGTCACCCTTTTTGGGTTATTAGCAAAAAAATGCAGTTTACCCCCAATGTTCTATTTTATCCTCAGTGGCTATGTTTTACAACCAACCAAATATCCCCACATCAGTTCTATAAACATAATGGTAATAAATAACCATAATAAGTAAGGTTTCAATTGAACTTATGGTGTCAGAGGAGTTAACGTTTTCAATGTAATCAGGAAATGCTGTGAAAATAATCAATTTTAATGTTCTAAGGGGAATAGCCCCGTGAAGGAAGGGTCCTACAACGTTGACTCCATTAAATATTTGTAGATCTTGATGTGCTTATGAATATGCAATTTACATTTCTCAAATATCTTTTGTAGTTTTTAAGATCTTGAGCCCAAAAGGTACACAATTAGCAAAATATTCACAAAAAGGACAATAACTCCTACATGGGTTGTTGGATCTTCAAAATTTCAGAGCTGGTAGATCTTGAGGTGCTGATTACTTTTGTTCTCAATCAAAATTAAAAAATATGTCACCATGTTTTAATTATTTGTAAAAACTGCGATTTTCCCCTATGTTCTAATTTTAGCCACAGCGGCCATGTTTTATAACCAATCAAAAATCTCCACCTCAGTTCTATACATCTAATGGTTACAAACATACTAAGTTTGGTTCCAATTTGTCAGATGAGTTAACGTTATCAAATGGTGTGAAACTACTCAATTTTGACGTTCTAAGGGCAATTACTCCTAAAAGGAAAGGTCCTACAACGTTGACCCTTTACATATTTTGTAGATCTTGATGTGCTTAACAAGATGTAATTTAAATTTCTCAAATATCTTGTATAGTTTTCAAGATATTGAGCTAAACAGATGCAAAATTTGCGAAAAGTCCACAAAAAGGACAATAACTCCTATATGGGTTGTTGGATTTTCTTCAAAATTTCAGGGTAGATATAGGTAGATCTTGAGGTGCTGATCACTTTTACACATAATTTTGATACGTAGCCATTTATGAGTTATTTGCAAAAAAAAAATGCATTTATCCCATATGTTCTATTTTTAGCCACGACGGCCATGTTTTACAATGAATCAAAAATCCTCACGTCAGTTCTAAGAACCGAATGCTAATAAACAACCATACCAAGTTTGATTGCAATTAAACTTGTTGTGTCAGAGGAGTTAAGGTTTTAAAAAGTTTACGGACAACCGACGCCAAGTGATGACAATAGCTCACATGACCTTTTTTCACCTTTAAAGGGCTGTAACCCCTATAACGGTTCATCTGACAACTTCGACCATATGGCGACTTTTGTAGAACTTTTGATGCTGAAGCAGTAAAGTGGCAGAAGATTTCATCCATCTCTTATACTTTTTTTGATTTACAAGCCAAAAACAGTAGTCTGACCCCTTGGTCTTTTTTAAGTAACGGTGGCCATGTTTTTTAAGGGATCAAAAATCAAGTAGGATATCCTAAGAATTATTCATACCAAGTTGCATTAAATTCTGTTCAGTACACTATGAACAAAAATAAGGACTGACATTACCATGTACAGTTCAAATTCGATTTAATATGACTGATAAGAACTGTACTTTACCACACTTTGTCTGTAAAATACTGATTTTATTTGATGCAATATCTTCAGTAATTATCAATTTCTGTATTTTTACTGTTTTTAATAGTCCTTAACTGAAGCAGACGATGTCAGTTCATATCAGTCAATTTTGTGATTTGTATCAAATCATGACAGTCATTTTAAATATTTACCTTGATTTAAAATCACTGATGTGGTTTGTTACTGTCATTGTCAGTTATTAACAGTACTTTACCTTGATTTAAAATGACTGACATTGACTGATGATTTATGATACACTAATCCCTGTCAGTCATTTTAAATCAAGGTAAAGTTCTGTTAATGACTGACAATGACAGTAACAAACCATATCGGTGATTTTAAATCAAGGTAAATATTTAAAATGACTGTCATGATTTGTTACAAATCACAAAATTGGCTGATATAAACTGACATCATCTGCTACAGTTAAGTACAATTAAAAGCAGTAAAAATACAGAAATTGATAATAACTGAAGATATTGCAACAAATAAAATCAGCATTTTACAGATAATTTGTGGTAAATTACAATTCATTTCAGTCATACTAAATAGAATTTGAACTGTACGTGGTAATGTCAGTCATTATTTTGGTTCATAGTGGTAGTTTCAGAGGAGAAGATTTTGAAAAATTGTTAAGAGACGACGACGGACATCAAGGATGGTAATAGCTCACATAGATGGACCTTCAGAGTAGTGGATACACAATGCATGCAGTCTAAATATTATGCTTTTGCGTTATTGAATCCGAGGGATAAAAAAGATTCTGTGAAGTGAATGACAATAATCACACAAGACTTCTCATCCTTTTATGTCACCCTATACTTTATGTGCAGGTGACAATAAAGAGCTAATATTTGATTGAAACCCACTATACTTATCACACTCTTATATAACCTATTTAGAAGTGCCAGGGCCTACACACCAACTCAGTTTTAGGACCAACTTTGTTTGCCTTTCTCCAACAGACCCATAATAAAAAGCTTCGCTGAGCACAGCATGGATACGCAACATGTTGAACCCTGTACGTTTTAGGCCAAACATGGAAAGTTAATTGCTCTGGACACATGCAGCCCATGGTGGACCAACGAAGGTTTTTAACACATGCAGCCTTTGGTGGACTTTCCACTCACATTATTTTTTTCCAAAGGAGATCAAAATCAGACCACAAATAAAGTTTTGATTTTGGTCCCTTATTACATTATAGGGGGGAAAATAGGGGGTTTCAAAAATTAATAATCAATTTTGTATCTGCAATTTGACAAGAACAAACATGCAAAAAAAAATTTCAAAATCGGATCACAAGTAAAAAAGTTTCGATTTTGGTCCCTTTTGGCCCCTTATTACATAATAGGGGAAAAAGGGGGGTTGCAAACATCAATTCTCAATTTAGTGTCCGCCATTTGACAAGAACAAGTTGCAAAAACAATTTTCAAAATCAGACCACAAATAAAACAAGAGGCTCCCAGGAGCCTGAATCGCTCACCTGGAAGACTTTTGTATAGCTTAATGAGCTGAAAGTTTAAGCATGAAAAAGCTTTTCTCTATCTGCAATAGCTTTCATTCTAAATAATCAAAAAACACTATTATTCAACTTTTAAGGGGCTGTAACCCCTATAAGGGGTTATCAGACAACTTCGACCTTATGGAGACTTTTGTAGAGCTAAATGAGATGAACATTTAAGCAAGCAACAGCTTTTCTCTATCTGCAATAGTTTTCATTCTTCAAGCCAAAAACACTATTTTTGCCTTTAAGGGGCTGTAACCCCTATAAGGGGTCATCTGACAACTTTGACCCTATGAAAACTTTTGTACAGCTAAATGAGCTGAACATTTAAGCAAGTAGCAGCTTTTCTCTATCATTCTATAGGCCAAAAACATGCAAAAACGCTATTTTTCACCTTTAAGGGGCTATAACCCCTATTAGGGATCATCTGACAACTTTGACCTTATGGAGACTTTTGTAGAGCTAAATTAGCTGAACATTTAAGCAAGCAACAGCTTTTCTCTATTTGCAATAGATTTCTTTCTATAGGCCAAAAAACACTATTTTTTGCCTTTAAGGGGCTGTAACCCCTATAAGGGGTCATCTGACAACTTCGATCCTATGGTGACTTTTGTAGATCTAAATGAGCTGAACATTTAAGCAAGCAACAGCTTTTCTCTATCTACAATAGTATTCATTCTATAGGCCAAAAACATGCAAAAACGCTATTTTTCACTTTTAAGGGGCTGTACCCCTATAAGGGATCATCTGACAACTTTGACCTTATGGAGACTTTTGTAGAGCTAAATGAGCTGAACATTTAATCAAGCAACAGCTTTTCTCTATCTGCAATAGTTTTCATTCTATAGGATAAAAACACTATTTTTCGCCTTTAAGGGGCTGTAACCCCTATAAGGGGTCATCTGACAACTTTGACCCTATGGAGACTTTTGTAGAGCTAAATGAGCTGAACATTTATGCGAGCAACAGCTTTTCTCTATCTACAATAGTTTTCATTCTATAGGCCAAAAACATGCAAAAACGCTATTTTTCACCTTTAAGGGGCTGTAACCCCTATTAGGGATCATCTGACAACTTTGACCTTATGGAGACTTTTGTTGCTGAAGTAGGCTGGCATCAGATTTCATCTATCTCTTTTACTTTTTGATTTACAAGCCAAAAACAGTAGTCTGACCCCCCTGGTCTATTTTTAGTAACGGTGGCCATGTTTTTAGACGGATCAAAAATTGAAACACAAGTTTGGTGCAGGACACCCTAAGGATCATTCATACCAAGTTTGATTAAATTCTGTTCAGTAGTTTCAGAGAAGATTTTTGAAAAATTGTTAACAGACGACGACAACGACGACGGACGCCAAGTGATGGTAATAGCTCACCTGGACCTTCGGTCCAGGTGAGCTAAAAAGATTAGACTTTGGCCCCTTAATTACATAACAGAAAAAAAGAGGGGCGCAAAAATTTATCTGGTGCATTCTTTTATTCTAAGAAACATTCTTCACAAATTTCACAACAATAGGCCAACTAGGACCAAAGTTATAGTGGAAACAAAATATTTTAATTTTTTGCCCCTTTTAGGCCCCTAATTTCTAAACAAATAATAAGGGGATCCCATCCATCCATTTATGGTATGAAATCAGAGCATGAAATATTATTGTAAAATATAAGAGCTTTTGGCAAACCAGAACAAAGGTTATTGTGGGAACAAACAAACAAGAGGCTCCCAGGAGCCTGAATCGCTCACCTGGTCTTGATGTTGACCCTATACTTTTGTAGAGCTAAATGAGCTGAACATTTAAGCAAGCAACAGCTTTTCTCTACCTGCAATAGTTTTCATTCTATAGGCCAAAAACACCATTTTTCACCTATAAGGGGCCATAACCCCTATAAGGAGTCATCGGACAACTTCGACCCTATGGAGACTTTTGTAGAGGTAAATGAGCTGAACATTTAAGCAAGCAACAGCTAATCTCTATCTGCAATAGTTTTCATTCTGTAGGCCAAAAACATGAAAAATCGCTTTTTTCAGGGGTCGTAATCCCTTAAAGGAGTCATCTGACAACTTCGACCCTATGGAGAATTTTGTAGAGCTAAATGAGCTGAACATTTAAGCAAGCAACAGCTTTTCTCTATCTGCAATAGTTTTCATTCTGTAGGCCAAAAACATGAAAAATCGCTATTTTTCAGGGGCCGTAACCCCTATAAGGGGTCATCTGACAACTTCGACCCTATGGAGAATTTTGTAGAGCTAAATGAGCTGAACATTTAAGCAAACAATGGCTAATCTCTATGTGCAATAGTTTTCATTCTGTAGGCCAAAAACATGAAAAATCGCTATTTTTCAGGGGCCGTAACCCCTATAAGGGGTCATCTGACAACTTCGACCCTATGGAGACTTTCGTAGAGCGAAATGAGCTGAACATTTAAGCAAGCAACAGCTTTTCTCTATCTGCAATAGTTTTCATTCTGTAGGCCAAAAACATGAAAAATCGCTTTTTTAGGGGCCTCAACCCCTTGAAGGGGTCATCTGACAACTTCGACCCTATGGAGACTTAGCTGAACATTTAAGCAAGCAACAGCTTTTCTCTATCTGCAATAGTTTTCATTCTGTAGGCCAAAAACATGAAAAATCGCTTTTTTAGGGGCCTCAACCCCTTGAAGGGGTCATCTGACAACTTCGACTCTATGGAGAATTTTGTAGAGCTAAATGAGCTGAACATTAAAGTAAGCAACAGCTAATCTCTATCTGCAATAGTTTTCATTCTGTAGGCCAAAAACATGAAAAATCACTATTTTTAAGGGGCTGTAACCCCTATAAGGGGTCATCTGACAACTTCAACCCTATGGAGAATTTTGTAGAGCTAAATGAGCTGAACATTTAAGCAAGCAACAGCTAATCTCTATGTGCAAAAGTTTTCATTCTGTAGGCCAAAAACATGAAAAATCGCTATTTTTCATGGGCCGTAACCCCTATGAGGGGTCATCTGACAACTTCGACCCTATGGAGACTTTTGTAGAGCTTAATGAGCTGAACATTTAAGCAAGCAACAGCTTTTCTCTATCTGCAATAGTTTTCATTCTATAGGCCAAAAACACTATTTTTCGCCTTTAAGGGGCTGATACCCTTACAAGGGGTCATCTGACAACTTCGACCCTATGGAGACTTTTGTAGAGCTTAATGAGCTTAATGGGAACAAACAAACAAGAGGCTCCCAGGAGCCTGAATCGCTCACCTGGTCTTGATGTTGACCCTATACTTTTGTAGAGCTTAATGAGCTGAACATTTAAGCAAGCAACAGCTTTTCTCTATCTGCAATAGTTTTCATACTATAGGGCAAAAACATGAAAAAATGCTAATTTCACCTTTAAGGGGCCATAAGCCCTATAAGGGGTCATTTGACAGCTTTGACCAAATGGAGACTTTCGTAGAACTTTTGATCCTGAAGCAGTAGCGTGGCATCAGATTTCATCTATTTCTTATACTTTTTGAATTACAAGCCAAAAACAGTAGTCTGACCCCCCTGTTCTATTTTTAGCCAGGGCGGCCATGTTTTTTAACGAATCAAAAATCGAAACAAAACTTTTATGCAGGACACCCTAAGGATCAATCATACCAAGTTTCATTAAATTCTGTTCAGTTGTTTCAGAGGAGAAGATTTTTTAAAAATTGTTAACAGACGACGACGGACGCTATGTGATGGCAATAGCTCACATGGACCTTTGGTCCAGGTGAGCTAAAAAGAAGCATTTTTGGCCCCTTTTTTCTTAACAAAAAAAAAGGGAGCAACTCCCAAAATCAATCCCATCCATCCTTTTAAAGTAAGAAAATCATTGTCCAATTTCATAGCAATAGAAAAACTACAGTTATTGTGGGAACACTAAAGTTAACAGACGACACAGAGCATCATACCATTATACGTCCGCAACAAACTGGCCCCTACTCTAAATATTTTACATGTATTGCTCAAGTCAAATAGTCATTTTAATTTATAAAAATTTTAATTTTTTCTAGCGAATTACTTGAGTGTGTGTGTTGGTGTCTAACCCCCTTTATCGGCCAATTGATTTTTATTTGATAAAATAAAACAATTTAACTACCTACCTACTCAACTTAAAATTAGTGAGTTGGGGAAGAAAAATAAACATATTTTTTAAGATTGGCCATACTGACTGTATTCAGCATACTTCTCCAAATGATTACAAAACTAACAACTTTGCTGATCTCATTTTTATTATCTTTTATCATACTTAGTAAAAGTATGAACAAAATAAATATAACAATCATGTTATGAATCATCAGAAGCGAGATTCACAACACATTCTTAACATAACAACATAAAGTGATTGGTGCAACATTTCAAACTGCTCTTCATTTATCATTACTATGCATGATCATGGAAATGTCTAAACGTGATGACATGATTGCATTGTTGTTTTATCAAAAATAAAAAAATAAAGTCCCATCTTAAAAATAATCTCCCTCGTAAGTAAGAAAGCTGGATTTCTTGTTTAATATCTGTAGATTTCAGGTTTGAATGGTCCGTCACGTGGAAGACCTAAGTAGCCAGCCTGTTCTTCTGTCAGTTTGGTCAGTTTTACTCCAAGATGGTCTAAATGGGCAGCAGCCACAGCCTCATCCAACTAAAACATAACAATAATCATTATTGGTAAATTTTGATGTAATTTTTTTTTACATAAGTTCTTATGTCCTTGAAATAATTTCTTGGTTTTCAAATAACACTGATCTTTTACTGATGGTTAGTATCTAAAATTGTTCAATTTTCAAGTTTGCATCATGAAACAAACACAAACTGAGCACGTTTTATACTAGAAAGTGTGTCTATGAACTACCTGTTCTTAAAAGATCATTGACCCCTAAAGTAGGTATAAATTGTTTATGCAAAAAATAAAGGATGCAGTGACCTTATATTTAGCGGGTTACGTCCCACTACCATACACATCAAGTAAAGAATACCATAGGTCCCCAACATGTTGTATCTGAGGTATGGACTTTAACAAAGAACATAACCAAAGTGTGAAGGGCATACAAGGTCAAAACTCTATGTTTGACCAATATACATTGGCAGGCCATGAAAATGTGAATTCAAAGTTGCAGATTTTCACTGTGATGGAATGTCAATTTAAACCACCTTTCAACTCCAGTTAATATTGAAACCTCTTAAAAGACAAACTATCTAAAATCCAAAGAGAATGAGGACTTATAGCATTTCTTACCTTCTTTGGTAAAACTGTTACAGCAATCTTGTTCTTGTATTGATCTTTCTTCGTCCACAACTCAATCTGAGCCATGACCTGATTAGTGAAAGAATTACTCATTACAAAGCTAGGGTGACCGTGGGCACATCCAAGGTTAACCAGACGACCTTCAGCCAACAGAATTATGTGTCTGCCATTTTTCAATGTGTATCTGTCAACCTACAAAAAAAAACCCAACAATTCATTAAACAAAAATTAAAATTTGTGAAGATAACACAACTTTCTTTGATTAAAAAAAAAATTGTTTGAAAAATTAACTCGGAGTTTCATAGATCAAAAACACTGGTTATATTTTGTAATGAAATTTGAGTTTTTTAAAACCAAAAAAAAATGTACATATATGTCATGTATGTTGTGAAATAAGAATCAATGAAATAGGGAATCCAGTTTGATTTTTTTTTAATGTGCTCTTCATATACAATGTTCTTCAAACTTTGTCCAGAGCTGCATTATTTAGTAATTTATAAGAACTTGAGTCTGACACAAACATTTTAAATCATTTATATAGCATAATGCTGTAACTTTATTTCGGCTAAGTTTTTCCCTTTCTGGTCCACAATTTTCTAATTTCTTACATATACCATGTGTTTTAAAATGGTAGACTTTCACCAAAATATAAATACTTTGTTCAGTTTTTATAAAGAAAATTGAGATTAAGGTTAATTTTGATACTGATTTGGATGGTAATCAAGGATTTTGGGCAAGTCCCAACATAATATCATATATCATAATTCTTACTTTTCACATCCACCATGAGTTATCTCCCTTACCTGTGGTTTGATTTGTTGTTTGTCTTTACAATTGTCATTTAACCATTTAACGTCTAATTCACAATCAAAATGTCCAATATTACACACAATGGAATCTTCCAGCATCTGTTCAAACATAGTTCCGTGAATGATTGAACTACAACCAGTTGCTGTGACAAAAATTCTACATTTAGGTAAACATTCTTCAACTGTTGTTACTTCAAATCCTGAAAAATGGAAAAAAAACAATTTCAATTAACTTTAGTCAGATGATGATTTCAAAGTGTATCTTGGTCAACCTTTAAGATTTGCTCACCACAATAAATGAGGAAACACATGATTTTCTGCTATTACTCCTTTTATCAATATTTTGAAATTACTTTAAAATTTTCATTTCCAAGCAGAACAGTACTCAAGATTTAACAGAAATTTTTGTACAAGCCAAAGGATTGATTTCAAGAAAGTCTTTTGTTTGTTGAGTGTACATTATGTACATACATTCAATTGGATGTAAACAAGATTGCTACGCGTAGCCAAGTGTCCCCCGCCGCTGCATAAAAGTTGTGTGGTATGTCAATTCAAGCAATACATTCTCTGAGAAACGATAGAAATAGGTTGTCAAAATATGGGATGATCACCTATTAACAGTGCCCTATCAGTGTGTAAAGTTTCAGCAACATCCATTCAGTAGTATCCATAAAAACGTTTGACAAAGTCCCATTTTTCGGACTGAAAAATCATAAATTCATAAATAACTCGAAACCGTAAATATCGCTTCAAATTTTTTTTCGTATTAATATAGAGTACCTTTTGGTCTATCAGCCTACAAAATTTCAGAACCCTGTGCACCTAGGTACCAAGATATTGGATGTCCTATATTTTGACCTTTCTTCCCTGTTTCCATGGAAACAGCGGCCATTTTTAAAATTTCAAAAATTGGATGATCATCTACTAACAGTACCCTATGAGTGTGTAAAGTTTCAGCAACATCGGTTCAGTAGTGTCTGAGGAGTTGTACCCACAAAAAAGTTTGACTAAGTCCCATTTTTCGGACTGAAAAATCACAAATTCGTAAATAACTCGAAAACCGTAAATATCGCTTCAAAATTTTTTTTCGTAATATTATAGAGTACCTTTTGCTCTATCAGCCTACAAAATTTCAGAACCCTGTTCACCTAGGTAACCGAGATATTGAATGTCCTATATTTTGACCTTTCTTCTGTTTCCATGGAAACGGCGGCCATTTTGAAAATTTCAAATATGGGATGATCATCTACTAGTTGTACCCTATCAGTGTGTAAAGTTTCAGCAACATCCGTTCAGTAGTGTCCGAGGAGTTGCACCCACAAAAAACGTGACGGACGGACGGACGGAGACCATTACTAAGTCCCTACGCCGCATTGCGGCGGGGGACAATAAGAATGCCACAGCAATATAGCAAACAGTCACCTAAAATGCTTATTATCTCCTTCAAATCTTATAACTTGATATTAAAGTACTAGTGCAGTAGCAATTTTAAATACCTTCCATAGCAGCTTGAAGAGCAGTAATTGGATCTATTTCAACTACCATTACACGGGCACCAAACGCTCTGAGAGCATGTGCACAGCCCTTTCCGACGTCACCATATCCTGCTACCATGGCAACCTTTCCTGCCAACATGACATCTGTTGCTCTTTTGATTCCATCCACTAATGATTCTCTACATCCATAAAGATTGTCAAATTTACTCTGAAAAACGAAGACAAAATTTATGGTTAGTATAAAACTGATAGTTTTTCAAATTTTATAAGACTGAGACAATTTTGACATCAATCACGTTTAAGCTAATTTGGCTACCATGTTCAGGAAAAGAATATAAAGAAACAATTAAATGGTATTCTACAAAATTTGTTCAATAAACTATCTATTGATGGTAGTTGCCAAATTAGAAAAAATGTGTAAGCGTGAAAGACTTTTGTAACACAAAAAATTCTGAAGAGCCTTTGTAAAAATAGACATTATGTTAGTAATGATTGAAATAGGGACAAAGCATCTATACTCTTACATTGTTAAAACAGATTAATGTATCTAATGGTTTTCACTAACTATTGTTAAAACAAAGTTGTTTATTTTTACCTTTGTGACCGAGTCGTTAACATTAATGGCTGGGACTTTAAGTTTTCCATCCTTCAACATTTTATGGAGGTTGTGAACACCTGTGGTTGTTTCCTCTGATAGACCAGCAATACCTTAAAAGTAAGTTAAGACCTTACATCACAAATAAATCATGACAATTTTTCATAATTTTCTACATAAACTTTTCAGAGACTTTACATGTACAACTGAAAGTAAAGAGTCAAAACAAACTTCTGTTTCATCATGAATGCTCATTAGGGCACATTTAAGCCTACAGTATTAGTATCTAAATGTATTGGTTAACTTTCTATTGCTGTGCTTGCATAATTTTTTACCTTCTAGAAATTGTGGGTAGCGTTCATGGACCAAGTTGGTAAGATCACCTCCATCATCTAAGATCATGTTCAATGGCTTACCATCTTTAAATACCAAAGTCTGAAATACAAAACAAAATTTACTAACAACTTCAAAATATTGAACAATCTAGTGATGGAATAATGCAAGACTGTTTTTTTCTTTCATTTAAAATCGTTTACTCAAATTATCTCTGGTTTCAAAGTGGATCATTAAAAATTTTAATCGATTTGATTTGTGAAATTATGACTTATGATTAATCTCTTCTTAATCAATTTTTTATCTATATAAATGTTAACATATCAATATTCATAAGTAAACAATCATTCATTAGGATAAATTAGTTAGAATTATATACCTGTTCAATACACCACATATACTCCTCGTCAGTCTCCCCCTTCCAGGCATATACTGGTACCCCAGTCTTGGCAATGGCAGCAGCAGCATTATCTTGTGTAGAGAAGATGTTACAACTGCTCCACTGAACCTCAGCTCCTAGGGCTGTCAGGGTTTCAATGAGAACAGCTGTTTGTGTGGTCATGTGCAGACATCCAGCAATACGTGCTCCTTTAAGGGGTTTAGACTCTCCATACATTTTTCTCATTTGCATAAGTCCAGGCATTTCATTTTCTGCAATTTCTATGCATTTTCTTCCCCAATCAGCTAAGCTGATGTCAGCTGAAAAAAAAAATTGATAGAAATTTTTGAATGTTAAAACACTTAATTCGGACCTATAAAAACCATGAAAATTTTGGAACCCTACATTACATAGTACCTTAGTTTTTTAACAAAATATTTAGTTCAATTTTTATGTTGCAGAAATCTTCCTTTTGTTTAATTTTGCTTCTCCAAAATTATGCAATAAATTCAGACCTGCTTTTATCTAAAATATCAGATCAAAATTATTTTTTGAATCACTATAGCCTTTTATTTTCTGAAAAAAATAAATACCTTTAACAATAAAAGTGAATGTTGGGCCTAAATTTATTATTCAACCAATCAACCGTACTGGGAGAACAGGTTAATATCTAGGACCAGGCGATCCCACATGTAAATTACAAAAAAGTATTATCTAATACTGTACTGATAGTCCTAGCACCTATAATATAACAAATTTTAGTAATCCAAACATTAATGTACTTACCGACTTTGTATGCTGGCTTTGTTGACATTTTGTTCTTTTCTTTAAACTGGTGACACGTCTGCTTTCGCTGAGCTACTTTGAGTGAGAGACCGACTCAATGACATGACGTCCTTTTTATTTAATCTATTGGCCAATCGATTTTGACCTTGCAAATCTCCTGTACTTTATATGCCGTCCAATCATTTGGGTCGTTAGATGTAGTTTCATCTGGTTCCGTAAGGTTAAGTGTCATACAGGGAACCAAACTTGACAAGTATGGAAAGCTTTAAGGGTTATACCAATATTATGCCTTATACAACTTTCAGTCCATATTTAGTGGTGACCAATAACTTTTTATTAGTACGATAGATAAAATTAAATCTTATATTTATCTTTTTTATTTATTTATCTGTCAGAAATGTAGTTACAAAAAGGTAATAACAAAACTAGTCTACCGATCTCATAGTCCAGAGAAAATGACAAAAACGAATCAGTCATACCGGAGAATTGGTGGATCGCAATGGTCCTGACTTGGTACAGGCATTTCAAACGAAATGGTGGGTTAAACCAGGTTTTATGGCGCCAAACCTTCTTCTTCCATTGCGATCATAACTCCTTAATATATATAGTAACATAGAATAGTGTGACACTGTAAAATTTGCTTAACCCATAATATATAGTTACGTAAAATAGTGTGAAACTGTAAATTAGGTTTTATAAGTCGAACATAATAGGACATGTAGGATATGAAAATTATCGAACAAAATACAGAAGCTTTCGTCTGGAATTTTGTTGTAATTTTTATTTTAGAAAAACACAAAATCAGAAGAATTAAAGATCGCAATGGTCCTGACAATGAATTAATCTTCCAACAAACAAACAAAAAGGGTTCGCTGGGAGTCTCAGATAAAAACTATAATGGGACTATAATGTATGTGTTATGAGTAAGCTTTTTCTAATTATTTATGTTAAGCCCAGGGCGACTTTATGATGATGGGTATGTTTTTGTTGTAACAAACGGAATTTTTCTTCTTGTGGTGCCGTTTAAATAAGTATTTAATAAAGTCAAGATAAAAAAAAATCCAGAGGACGATATTTGATCAACGGTTAAAACAGGCTTGGGTGATAGGTTTAGTCAATGGAATCCTTGAACTGTTTGTGCCTTGCTTTCCTTTTTTAACTAGTAAATTACGGTCTCTGACTTCAATTTTATTTTATTTTGTAGTTCATTTGAACTGAGATAGTAAATTACGGTCTCTGAATTATGTCACGAATGAAAATCTGAGATTGGATAGGGGCCATGATGATACGAGAAAAAAAAACATCCCTTCTAAATTTTCATTAAAATTAACACAAAAAACCGGACCTAGATTTTAAAACTCTTTCGTTATAGACACAATTCATGTCATCTAAATCCTATTGTTGTTTTATTGATCTATTATCACTATTTATCTTTTTTTTGTCGTTTTTTTCAGTTTGTTTGTTTGTTTTATTTCTTTGTTTTTTTTTCAGTTTATGTAAATTGATAAGTTCACCACTTGATAAAGGTTGTGGGAAATCCGTTTTTTTCCGGATGGGGACGGATTATTGACAATAAAACAAAGAATACATACATAAGCTAAATCTAGGATTAAAATGTCCCATATGAACAGGAAATAAAATGTTTTAGGATGTTTTTGAAATTACTTATCTATCTGACGTAATATACGAGAGAATCAGATGATGCCATTCAAGCTTGATTGAAGTTAGCCTCATTTGATTATTATTTCTAAAAAAAAGTGATTTTAATAGAATTTTGCTTCGGATTGGGAAAACAATTGACATAAATCTATGTATACGGAATAACTGTAATAAAGTTTTGGTTTATATATAATAAAATAGCCAAGTTGACTTGTAATGGTGCACATGCTATAAATAATTCATTCGGTGGAAATGAGGAAATGTGCACCAAAATAAATTTACTTATGGACTCCCAAAATATATTAAGTTACTCCTTATTATCATCCCGATAGTTTTTTTCCCCTAATTTTTCGTATCAGTTTTGCCAGTTAATTATTTTATACGACCACAACAAACATGACAAACCGAAAAAAGTTTAAAAAATATGCATACTTTTTGTCATTATTATTGTGGATGGACCAAGTTGATGATTTGTGCCTATAGCACAGAGCGTTTCTAACGAGCCCACATAATGGACACAGTTTTAGTTCAGCAATTGGGTCAGAAAGACAAGGACCGAATGTATATTAGCGTGATAATTGTATAACATTCCCGTGTAGTGAAATGTATTGTTTTATCATTAATATGTCTCGCCCGTTCTGCGCTAACAGGAGTCAACAGAAACACGAAGAATGGCAATTTACTTTAATTTTTGCATTTTTGTTTGCGTCTTGGATATAAAAATCGTTTGAAGAAATAATTTAAAAATTTAAAAAAAATTAGATCACTTTATCTGGATTAAAGTTATTGACCAAAGAAACAAAATTACATGCATTTTGCAATGATTTTTTTTCTTTGGGCTGGTGGCACTTTGACTCTCAACCCAAAATACCGAGAGCAAGCCCCTGTGATCTAACCTCTTATATATGTGGATTAACGTAAGCGAATCGAACTTTCGATAAGCTTTGCATTTTTATACAAATGAGGGATTTCATTCGCTTATACTGACAGCCTATTGTAAAACGATATTTTGCATTTTTTTTTTTAGAAATAAACGTTAAAAATTAAGGAAATGTGTACTCTAAAATACCTTTTTGGGCCACGGATATTTTTATTATTTACTCCTTTACAATTGCTAGCTTTAAACTTGTATTCCCTGCGTCAGGATTTTTCAAAGGAGCCTTTTAACTTTGGAAAACGGCGAAGTCTGCGTTTGGACGCCGTAAGGAAGAATGGACGGTCTTTATTATTGAACATTCGATTACTTTTATTGATATTATTTAAAAAAACTCTGCTCTAAAGTCAGGATAATAAATGCATTCTGAATTTAAAAGAAAGGGGGAAGTGCTGTGAAGAAAGTAATCAAAAGTTATTTGAATTATCTCCTTAGACCCCTCCTTAGTTCTTGCAGTTATCATGGTTGATTTTTTTGTGTGACCGGATGTGGCCATTTCTTGTTTTCGCGTAAAACACCAAATATAAAAAAGAAATATATACAGAAATTCCATTTATAGTGTTTCATTAATAAATATCGTTATCTTCAACGACCATTTCATCATAGAATTTTAATAAATTTTGCATGCTTTTGCTTTATTTTTCTGAGTGAAATCGGCATACAATGTTGGCATCGACCGTTCAATATTGGTTATTATGCTAGTCCTTGGTGTGAGTTGTTAAGAATATCGTTCCATATTTCCAGCCTGGTTTGTTTACATAGTAAGTATTTCAGTTGTGTTTTGATCTCCCTCCCTGCATACATGTATTATTGCATGTGATGGAGTCAGCTCTTTCTGTAAAGACGGTTGAAAAATATTAGTTCATGATGGTGCTTGTAGTTATTTAATATTACAAGATAGAGACAGAAAGAATATATATATAAAGTCTTCATACACACAACCGTATACTCTAAGTAGACCCGTTCCAGCAGCACGCCCGTATATGTCATCTACTCCCCGGAGTTTTCAGTGGGTAACAGAGTTACATTTGATTGAAGGATATGCCCGAGGATATGAAACTCACAAAATTTTTGTATTGTTTATTAATTTCATTCATCAAGCTGGGTGTAATAGCTCATTTGCGCTATATATAGCTCATTTGATGGTATTTTATAATATTATATACTCATATAAAAATCTGTATTGTGATTCGCTAAGAAGCAGTCATGTGACATGTGATATTCCGCTGGGTCAACCGGTAATCGTTGGGTCGCATGGTAAGGTCACCTCTCGTGAGATTTTGCACGTGAGACCCGCGCTTTTTTCTTGAACATTGTATGAGCTGGATATTTTTTCCAATGAAAAAAGGTTGAAATGTCAGAAATATGCTTCAAAAGGAGTAGAGCCACGAAGGCCCTAAATCGGCCCGGTATTTTCACTATTTTTTCAACTACTATATCTTGTCATAAATTCAACTAAATTATGTTAAGGTATGAACAAACTTTTCATATCTGTAAGATTTAGCAAAATATTTACACCACAGGTTTAGCCTTGGGACTTTAAACATGCCAAAAACTTGAAAATTCCTTATTTTTCACACATTTTCACCTTTTTCTATGCATATTTTGTCAAAATTAGTATTGGCCACATTCCTCGACCATCCTAATTTTTTTATAATTAATTTATAATATCATAATACACATTTCTATCAAAAAATAATTTTGGTCGACAGGTGTGGCCCATTTCATATTCATCGATTTATATATGAAAATCAAGGAAAACTGTCAAAAATTGTAATTTTTCACAAAATAGTCCATTTTTTACCTCACTGTTCTCCTTATTGATATATAATTGAAAGAAAAATTATTGCAATTCACGAAATATAAAGACTAAGGAACATTAGTGCAGCAACTAGAAGCAGATATATAAAAGTTTAATTTGTGGGCCATTTTTGGGCCTTCGTGTCTCTTCTCCTTTAATATTGAATTGTTTCATTTAAATATTCGATATAATATAACAGTTATCACCCTCGGGGCAAGCCCTCGGGTGACCTTACTTTCTCGTGGAAAGAAACCACCGGGTCACACACCAACTAGGGTGATAATTGTATAGTATCAAATTAACTATAATTTTCATGAAGTAAAAAAAAATAGATTTGATTTTTTTATTGCATTGTCGCATATGTCCATGTTATGAGCAACATTTTTGTATAAGAAGTTGGTCTGAAATATTTATGGGTTTCCTGATTGATACTACGAAAATTTGCAAATTTCATTGACTATGTCCAAGAAAAACCATTTGAAATAACCATGTTTCTTTACAAAAAATGATCAGCAATATATACGTATATGCGACACTCAAACAAGGAAAAGCAAAACATTGAAAATCTAAAATTATTTTTTTACTTCATGAACAAAAATAGTCCATTTGATACTAAATACCGTAAAATGAGCTATTACACCCAACCTGTTCATATTAAGTTGGTATAACTTAATCCCCAATCCATTTGCTATATTTGAAATAAAATATTATTAAGCTAAGCTAAAACTCTAAAATATAGAAATAGATGATGATGAGATGTGGAATAAGTGTACGCGACGCAACCGGCTAAAATTATATAAACGACAATTAAAAAAAAATCACAATGTTAAGCAACCAGCAGCCTTTAATGTGACCAGTGGTCGCTGCTCGCTGTTTTTTCAATTGTCCCTGGATTGAAAATAAACTACATAAAGCCCAATCCTAAAGTGCAATGAAAGACCCTCTTCTTGACAAAAAAAAAAAACAATTGACATAAATTCGAAGAAATTTGATCAAAAGATGTCTACTTGTGTGAGTTTTATATCATTCTATCAAGGTGGCCAAAAGATATGCACAGAAAACCAAATTTGATCGGGATGACAGAAAGTCGAATTATTTACCCACTGGTTTGATCGTTTTTACCACGTGGGTTTTACGAAAGACAAGGGACAGAAACTGCTGTGTACCAACCGTTTCCGTCCGCTTCTTCTTTTGGAGTCTTCGTGTCACAGTTGATTCGTTACTCCAAAGCTTGCGGGCACGTTTGACACAGAAATTGCTAACACAGGGTTATGTTTCTCTCCGGTTGCTGTCTTCACTCAAGAAATTTACGGTAGACATCGTGCACTCGAAGACAAATATGGGATTTATATCTATCAAATGAGTGCAGATGTTGGTTTGTCGTAGAAATTTGTTTTGTGTTCCTTTTCCGGATTTGACACACTGAATTAGAAATTAGCAACGCGACGGGTGTGCTATAGCAGGCAGGAACCGCTTACCCTTCCGGAGCACTTCAGTTCGAGTTGTTGATTTCCGTTCGGTTGATTTTGTGTTTTGTGTTTCTTCGTGTTTCTTGTTAGTGTTTACCGGTTTTGTCATTGCCCTTTCGGACTTTTGACACTCGAATGCCCCATCTGTGCCTCTTTGCATCTTTCTTGATTTAAGCATACTAAGCTAATAAAATATCTGTATTTGATAATAACCTGAAAATAAAAGTATTTGAATGGGTAAAATATTTCAATGAGGCAAAATTGTCAGATGACTGATTTTAAGGGATATGCCCCATGTTCCGTAGATCCACAGACAGACATTTAAGATCATTTAAAGCTTACAGTAACTATAGGTTTATGAATGCATGCTTTAAATTGAGTAGCATGGAAGATAACCTTTCCTGGTGAGAGAATCAAGCCTTTTGTTGGTGATATGATGGGACTTTCAACGGAACGTAAAAAGCTAATGAATTCATTTGAAATAACGAGGTAAACGTTCTAGACTTGCAAACAAAGAGATCCTCACGAAAAGGCCAGATTGGTTCCGAAGAGATGTGAGGATATATTATTTTGACGTCAGTACAACTTTATTTATTTTAAAATATTATTTCAGGGTCATTGTTATGGCTTCTCCTGCTGAGGTCGTAATTGGTGTTGATGTCGGTGGAACCAACACAGATGCTGTTATTTTACAAACCAACTGCCCTGTACCACGTGTTTTATCGTCTGCTAAATCTGTGACGACAAATGACGTAACTTCCGGCATCAAGTCTGCTATATCTTTGGCAATTCAGCGAAGAAACAAGGATGCTGTTTTGAAGTTACAACGTATTAACATAGGAACAACACATTTTGTAAACGCTGTAGTACAAAGAAAAGGATTAACTAAAGTTGCAGTTATACGTCTTTGTGGACCAGCATCAAGGAAGATGCCGCCTTTTTCAGACTTTCCCACTGATTTAGCCTCATGTATTAATGGTGGATACTACTTTACTGATGGTGGATTTCAAGTAGATGGTCGAAGTATTTTACCAGTTAATGAGCATGAAATATCAAAGGTAGCCGGTAATGCTATCAGTGAGGGCATAAAGAACTTTGTTGTCTGTGGCATTTTCTCACCACTACGTAATGACCAAGAAATATTTACTAAAGATTATATACAGAAAAAGTTTCCAGGAGCCAGTGTCACTATGTCTCACGAAATAGGACAAGTTGGACTTTTGGAGAGGGAGAATGCGTCCATATTGAATGAAAGCTTGAAACCACTTTGTGAGAAAACGATTTCCGGATTCAAAGACGCATTGCTAAATCTTAACCTTTCTTGTCCTCTCTTTCTTACCCAAAACGACGGGACTGTAGTCAGCGAAGAATATGCACTGAATCACCCAGTTTGCACATTTGCCTCAGGACCTACAAACAGCATGCGCGGTGCTGCGTTTTTATCTGGTGCTAAAGATGCCATTGTTATTGATATTGGAGGTACAACGACAGACGTTGGAGTCTTGAGGAAGGGCTTTCCCAGGGAAGCATCAACTGAAGTTAAGATTGGTGGAGTCAGAACTAACTTCAGAATGCCCTATGTTTATAGCATTGGTCTTGGCGGTGGATCGTACGTAAAGCAAACTTTTCTGTCAGGTGAATTAGATGTGGCTGTTGGTCCTAGGAGTGCTGGGTACAAACTATCTTCTCAAGCTTTAGTGTATCATAAAAACAACAAGCCTTATAATATAGAGAAACTCACTGCTACTGACCTTGCAGTAGCATCAGGGCACTGCACAATTGGAGATACTTCTAATGTTTCAATATTATCAGATGAGCTCGTAAAGAAAGGCATACAAAGAATCAAGGAGATGACAGAGGAAGCGATTGACACTGTCAAGCTTTCTGCTGACCCTCTGCCTGTAATTCTTGTAGGAGGGGGTAGTGTTTTGCTTGACGCACAATCCAGATTAAAGGGAACGTCGAATGTAATTTTCCCAAGCCATTTTGATGTTGCAAATGCAGTAGGGGCTGCCTTGAGTCAAATGTCGGGTTCAGTAGAATACGTAGTACATTTAGCAGAGAAAATTAGTGAGACCGACATCGAAAAGTTAGCAAATGAAGAAGCTTTAAAAAGTCCTAATGAAAACTTAGATAAAATCAGACAAAAGATCAGGAAAATTGCAATGGACGAAGCGATAAAAGAAGCAAAGGAAAACGGAATCAAAATGGCCTCACAAATGGCTGAAAAGGGAGGAGTTGATATAGATTCTATTGTTGTTTTGGAAAAATCTGATACTCCGCTTTCTTATATTCCTGGTGACGCGAATAGAATTAACTGTAAAGTTGTAGGTGACATTAAGGCTTCAAACACGGAACCCGTTTTAATCGGAACAAATTTTGATTGCATCACGCTAGAAGAATCAATGGAAATCACACAAGAATCGGAAGAAATTGATACTCCACTAACGATGTCGGGAAAAGATGAAGACGTGGTAAAAACCAAGCCATATTTCAATGAAAAAGGGGAATGGATATTGTCACTCTATGATGTAGAGTGCATAACAGTAGGAACAGGAATTTTTGGATGTGGAGGAGGTGGCTCTCCTCATCTTGGAAGAGTTCTTGCCAAGCAGGCCATAGCAGAAGGTAAACAAATACGGGTAGTTAATCCTAGGTTGTTCTGGGAAAACAAAGCAGGAAACGAAGGCGTGGTTGTGCAGTTAGGGTACATGGGGGCACCTTACGTTATTTATGAAAAACTCGTAAGTGATGAATTCATATCATCTCTTCAGTGCATGGAAGATTTACACATTGCTGGGAAGTACGATGACGGAGAACTCCCAGTTAAAGATGGCGTACTTATAGAACAAGGGGAACACGTTTCATTTATCAGGGACTACACGGGAAAAGCGTCACCTGCCATGAAAGAACAATATAATGGTTCGAAAGCTATCATAGGAATCATGAGTTTTGAAATTGGCGGGTTGAATGCTATGTTGCCGTTACGAATGGGTGCGGACCTTGGATTACCAATTCTTGATTGTGACGCAATGGGAAGAGCTTATCCCGAACTTCAAATGATATCTCATATGATCTATGGTGCTAAACCCTACCCAGCAACATTGGTTGGGGAGCGAGGACGACGAGCTGTGATAGTGAAAGCTGACTCTCCGAAAGATCTAGAAAATCATTTCAGACACGAGGTTGTCGAAATGGGGTGTGTTGGAGGCCTTATTATGCCACCATTGACTAAGCACGATGTTCTGAACAGAACAATTTTGTTTTCCGTTAGCAGGGCATGGCGACTCGGCGATGCTGTAATGACGGCCAGAAAGAATAAAGAAAACCCCATAGATACTATTCTAAAACATGAAAATGGAAAGAAACTGATCTCAGGGAAGATCAATGATGTAAGACGAGAAACAACGGGTGGATTTAACAGAGGCTTTGTTGATGTGGTTGGCCTTGGATCATTTGCAGGAGAAAGCTTGAACATTGAGTTTCAGAACGAAAACTTGATAGCACGGAGAATAGATTCTGACGTAGTTATTGCTTGCACTCCAAATCTGATCACAATGGTCGACGATGACACGGGTGAACCCCTTACCACAGAAATGGTCAGATATGGTCTACGAGTAGCAGTCTTAGTCCTTCCAATCGCCGACATGATGAGCACACCGACAGCCTTGAAAGTTGTCGGACCAAAAGCGTTTGGTTACACAGATGTTGATTACTCACCCGTGGGAGTGTACAAAGACCCCGAACCGGTTGTTTAAATAGGAAAAATATACTTGTATTTTACAAGTATATTAACAATGCATCTAATAATCAGACTCGAAAGGGGTGTAATTAGGATAATAAATATGGCAACCCTCGATCTTTTTATATTTTAAGTTAATGAGGTCTGTTGGTCTCTGAACAAATTCAAAATTGAAGGTTTTTATAATGTTCCAACAGATCAAATACATGTACTTCGATGCCCATATACAATGAAAAACAGGTAAAATGTCGCTGTTTTACCTATATATCTGCAACTGTTTCATTCTATAAGTGAAAAAAATACACGATCTTTACCCTAAAGGACTATTATTTACCCTTTAAGTGGCCATCTGACGACTTGACTAAATGGACACTTTTGAACAAAATTTAATTTTAAGGGCCGATAACAGAGACTTAAAGGTCGCCCCCTATAATTTACACTTTAGCAATGACGGCCATGAGCTTGTTGATTGTCCACAAATCGGACCGATTCGATCGCTTTGAGTTTTGGTCTTCAGCTATCAAAAATCGACCCTGCAATATTACATTTTAAGAAACGGAATAAGGGGTCACAATTCAAAGGTAGTTAGATAAACACAGCTGACAAATGAATACCCCCACATCTTTAAATAAAACCAGATCAAATTTTGGAAAATCCACCAAAGTGTCAAGGAGAAGTAGCGAAAACATTTTGTCAATTGGTTCAATGACCAAAATACGTGGATAATATTAAGGGGAAAAAAAGAAAATGATAACATGATTAAAAAAAATAAGAATGAAATTGACAAATAAAAAATAAAGGTACTCATTATAGCTACTCCATTTTATTAGAATTCCTATAACTAACTTTGGTATGCATGTGGTGACAGTATTCAAATACTGTCGGGTTTAATAATAGTTGAGAAGTAATGCTATAGAACTTGAATTTTGAGATATGAATATACATTCTAATGATAAGTGTTTTCGGATAAAGACCAGTCAAACTTGGCATATTAATTTAAAAGGTGCACACGTGGTTCTGTAATGCACGGATCTGTCTAAAAGATGAGTTGATATGCCTTTTTGTACCAGGGGCCAAAATTTTGATCATCCCCTACATAATAATGAAAATTGAAGTAGAGGACGATTTTGTTTCTAAGTAGATCATGTAGATATAAAATACATTACCAAAAACCAAGCCCCTGCGATCATTGTCGGTCGTGACAGTTCATACTAAATACAAAGTCAGCTAAACTAACAAACTGTATTGGTATTATTCGGTGGAAATTGTGTTTGTATCATAATTATTTTTTCTGACTGATCTGGTCTGGTTCACCCCCCCCCCCCCTTTTCCCTCACAAAAAAGAAAACTAACTAAATACACAAGTAAATAAAAACTTTTGTAAATCTAACTACTTCCCACTTTAACCAAGATAGAATAGGAGTCATGCGTTCTAAGACCATGTTAGCTATAACCATCATTTGGCGTCCGCCACCCGTCGTCTTGTCAGCTTCACTGATACCGCTTGACCAAATGCTACCATACTTAAAATGATTGTTGGCAGTGACAATCCACATTGGTTCACCGTAGGTTGATAGTTCTAGTCGGGTATAAAGATTCCCAGTGTATTTATAATATGAACGCGAATTAATGAAAATCATCAAAACTTAGGCAAAATATTAGTTAGCGGGACGGACTATGAGTTAGCATGACAGCTATGTGTTCGCGATACTTGTAATTAATCTCCGTGTATGAGAAAAGGGTTGATTGTTTTCTTGAATAAGTGAATCCAGCAATATTTTTACTAAGTCATGATGAAATACAACTGTGAAAATATGAATGGAATGCAAAAACAATCACTAATATTCGGTACAAAATAATTAGCCAAAGAATATTTCTAAAATATAACATGCTGTATGGCGCTTTTATGATAAAAGGTAAAAAATGAAAGTCGAGAAAAAAGGTCACTGCTTTATTTTAGTCTGATAGTCTTTGACATACTGATAAGAATTAAGTCTGCTTTGCCATAATTAGAATATGGTGTGCTATTAGTGTAGCTACAGTCCATCCGCTCCAGCTTATGGAGCTTACATATCACAATTGATTCGTTATTCCAGACCTTGTATGGCTAAGCCTGGCACATTAATTGCTAACACAAGGTATGTTACTCCTCGTCTTCACTTCAGAAACAAGGTGTACTAAAGAGGTAATCAACATCATAAAACTGTAAAGACAAAGACAAAACCGGTAGACAAAAAATCATGATAACGAAACAAACCACACAACAACATAAAACACACACACACATAACAACAGTTCCTGCTTGCTATAGCACACATTCGTCACGTTGCCTAAGATCGATTTAGTGTTGGTCAAATATATGCTCATTATCATTGACACATATGACATTTCTACCTCTCAGATTGTTTTTCATGCAGTTTTGATTTGTCCTTTTTTGACGGATTTGACACGGCGAACTTACTGTAAGCAATGCTACAAGCAGGAACTGCTAACCATCCTGTGCATCTAAGTTTTCGTTACAACATGAGTTCATGTTGTTGATGGCTATTAAGTTCTATGTTGTCTGTTTCGTCGTGTTTGACCTTTCGGAATTAGAATGACCGCCCTATTGGTATCTCTCCGCTTCTTTCGTATCATGTGTCCAATTAAGATTTGTCCCACAGCTTACATTTTCGGGATATTCACACTGAATTCTAGGTTCATGTAACTGATTTCCTCGTCGTTTCTTTTTTATCCCCGAGCCCAACGGAGTTTTGGAAGGGGATATTGCGTTTGGGTCGTTCGTACGTACGTAATGGTTTTTATTTGGTCAGTATTAACTTAGGAACTGTGTTGGTAGTCAGCATCAATATCGAAATAAGTTCACATTGACCTACAATTTCCGCATGAATGACTTAGCCTAAGGTTTTGTTAAGGTTCATTTCTTCCGTAAATGACTCTTTTCAGTGTGAGATGACCAGGTTGAGATGCGAGCACGTGCAGCGATCTCACACTGGTCAATTAACCAATTATAACCGCCGGTACTGATATTGATCGATGATGTCGACCAATGAAATGCAATGTTATTTTAAACTTTCGGTTTTTAGAATGAAGTCACCTTAGGTTTCAGAATATAAAAAAAAATCATTTTTACTGAAGAAATAGGTACTTACACGCGTTCTTGGAAAACCGACAATGATCTTTCACTCGTGATAGAATTTTTCGGGTCTTTTGACTCGTTCCGCTGCGCTCCACTCGCAAAAAGACTGAAAAATTCTATCACTCGTGAAAGATCAGCCGGTCTTTTCCAAGAACTTATGTAAGAACCTATAAATCTTAGCAACTGCAAGTTATAGAGAGATGATATTTGGTCAGTGGGTATATCTGTAATTGTAGTCAGCATCAGTACCAAAATTAGGTTACCTTGACCTACATTTTCCGCATGAATGACTCAGGTTTAAGTTTTGGTTAAAGTCCATATCCCAGGAACTGCAAGTGTTAGAGATGATATTGAGTCAATGGGTACATTTTTGGTGGTAGTTAGCCTCAGTATAAAATAAGGTTACCTTGACCTCCTTTTTACACATGGATGACTCGGGGTATAATTTTGGTTAGGGTCCATATCTCAGCGATTGCAAAAGAGATACTATTGTGTCAGTGGGTACAATTTGGATAGTATTTCTGCATAAATGACTTTAAAGTTTTGGTTAATGTCCATATCTAGAGGAATGCTATTGGATAAATGGGTAAATCGTGGATAGTAATTAAGATCTGTTCCAGATTAAGGTCACCTTGACTTACATTTTAATGTAGCGGACGAGGAGATTATCTGTCTTGTGCGACTGTAACATTCAATTGCATCCCCCGTGAAATAAATTCCTTTGGAAAACATTTAATATGAAATATTCTCCAGAGATACTTTTTTTATTATCAATTGTTTTCCATTGCTATCAAATTGTGTCCTTCTAAACTTGATATGTCTGAAAAGTGTTCACTTACATGTAGAAGGTGATATCAAATCAATGAGAAATGGAGCTTTGGAATAGCAAATAACTCACAAAAAGGTCACGATTTCTTTTTACAGATTATCCCTATAATCTATTTAAGTTAAAAATATAATCAAGGATGATATTTGATTGTTGAATTTCTCCCTGGATAATATTTCATTTACAAATAATATCCAGTATAATTTTTCATAATTAGAAATTATCCAGTTAAATATTACCAAACTTCATTCCCAGAATCATAGATACATTATCGTCAATATTATACGGGGTGATATCTAATAGTTAAATAATATTCCCCAGGATAATATTTCATCATTAAATACTATCTAGGACCATCTAATAGCATTTAATTAAAGTTTAATGACTTTATCAATGTCCAGGATAATTTTTCACAATCAGAAATTATCCAGTTTGAATACATGTATCCCCCAGGATAATATTTATCATTAATACTATCTAGGACCATAAATCATCTAGTATTAATTAATATAAGTTTAATGATTTTATCAATGTCCAGGATAATTTTTCATAATTAGAAATTATACAGTTAAATATCCCCCAGGATAATATTTCATCATTAAATACTATCTAGGACCATATTTCATCTAGTCTTATTTAATCAAAGTTTAATGATTTTATCAACGTTATCCAGGATGATATTTGATAGTAGAATATCTTCTGGGATTGTTTTTCGTTGTTAATTGTTATCTAGGATAATATTTCATGGTTTCAATAACCTAAAAAGAAGACTATAAAACATAAGAGAAAAATATTCAAAGTGTTTGTCTGGACAAAATTTATGTTACAATGTACTGCATTTTACTCTTATTTTGTCCGAAAGTTGCAATCAGCAGCATGAGCAAAAATCATGACTTTTAAAATAATGTTTAAGTTACAATAATGGGACATACCCTTTCCTTTTCAGGTCGTAACCTTATTTAATTGATCAAATATGGGAATATTAATCAAAATATTACAACTGATAAGGATTATCAAATTAAGAACACATTAAAACAGTTCAGTGTCAACTTAAAAACCAGTTTTACAAGTGGACAAAATTAAATGCTCATAAGATACTTTCCATTATGTCACTTCTTTGTGACAAATGAATGGTTAAACATTGGATAATTTTTCATATGAGTGGAAACTTTTCTACAATTAAATAGTGTCCTAAGGAAAATATTTCACATTGAATACTCTCCTCTGGATAGAATATAGTTCGGATAGTATTATGTCTTACACGACTGTCTCATTTCTATATTGCTTATTTTATACATTTAGTATGTCTGTGGCTGGCTTTACATGCTTAAGAACGTATTTTATTAGGTTAATTGTAAGGATTTTATTACCCAACTCATATTCGGAAGTCCCTCTTACATGTACATCATTTGGATATGAGTTTGCGCGATTGGTGGTCGTGATTAAAGGTGTTGTAATATTTAGCGCAAAATGAAGAATTAGGGAAAAAAACATGTATACTACAAATGTTGAAGTATAAGGGAAAGTAACAAGTCATGTCTTTCTTTTTCAACGAGTTTGACGATATCTTCCTTGCATCTTAGATTATACAATTGTTTACTGGTCATGAGGGAAACAGTACATTTGTTTCCACGAGGTACTTACTATTTCACGAGGCGCGTAGCGCCGAGGGAAATGGTAAGTACCGAGGGGAAACAAATGTACTGTTTTCCGAATGACCAGTAAACAATTGTTTTATTATACTAAATCGGTAAACAACTTAACTAACAATCTATCACCAGAGGGAGCGTCTATCAACACTGTCAGTGTTGATAGACGCTCCCTCTGGTGATAGATTGCTTAACTAAAGCCACGCCTACTGCTCACTCTTTACCTTGTATATACAGTATACTTTAGCCACGCCTACTGCCAATCATTATGGTACTATTGCCCTAGGGAAATAGTTTTTACTATATCCCTAGGGAAATAGTACTTTTACCAAATTCAAGATGTAATAGTAAAAATGTTTACCTGTATTTTATATAGAAAAAAATCTACTGAAGTATAATAATATCGAATGTGTATTATGTCTTCGTTATTTCTAGTGTTAATAAGTTGTTTAATATTTTTGCTGACATTTTCTTGATTGATCTAGTTGAAGAGTCTAGAAGCGGAAATAAATATTTGAGAATTTTGTCTTCCATTGCATAGTTTAAAATATTGTTGACCAGGCTTCTACGATTTATTTTACAAATGAGTATTTGGCTTTTATTTTTGTTTGTAGATATTTGTGTACAAATAAAGATGTGACATGTGACATGTGACCCACAGCGTTCTGTTACGTAAAACAGGTTGTTTTAGTTTGAGGTAAGTCCTTATTTGCTCATTTTCCAAATGAGAATCAAGTTTAAGTTGAAGAGTTTATAACACGCAAGACGTTCTCGTTGTAAGCTCTTTTACAATTTATGAACTACATTATTTCACATGTTATCTGTAATATGAAATTTTATATAAACAATTTAGTGGTTACCTTGAAAAGATAGGGTCTAGTGACCTTCGATCAAAAATAAGGCCTAGTCTATAAATAGAGTATGGTTAGAAAAGTTGCATAAACCACATTTTTGGGGGCTTATTTTTACAGAGGCCATATGATTCTATGGCATTACTATGTGTCTGTCGTCCGTTAACAATATGCAATAATCTTCTAAGTCCTCTGAAATTGCTGAACCAGTTTGACTGAAACTTTGCAAGAATGGTGCACAAAAATCTTGAAAAAAGTCCCTCAGTTTTGAATTGATCCAATAAAAACATGGCCACTGTTTATAAACAATAACAGAAACGAAAAATTCTGCGCTCTTCAGTCCCGTGCGGGGCCGAGAGGCGAATAGGCCCGCATCAGCACTAAGCTTTTCGGTAAATGTCCATTAAAGGGAGCACAGAAACCTGACATTGGGTCAGGCCGCTTAACCCATGAAGCGACTGGGATTTGTGACTCGGATGGTTGAATGGTGCAGCCCTGTCATAATAATTGCCGGGTCGTCAGGCTATAATGCGAAAAACCTGACCGCAAACTATAGTGGGCCAACTTCTTTGGAGTGTGCCACGCTTCATGCACGTAAAAGATCCCTTTGTGGACCGCCAAGTAGTACATCACATATAGGCTAATTTTTCCGCCCCTAACCACCTCTCCACTTTTCCAGTTGTCTTCAAAATTAACAGTTCCTTTGTTTTCAACCCACCCCCGTTTTGTTTCTATCTTAATGTGTGTAGGTTCAACCAGGATTTAGCAATGTATTTTCGACAGATAAGGGTTGCTTATGATTCTGGGTAAGGGTTGGCAATGTCCAATACAGGTAAGTGTTCCAACTACTATGATCTCATTTCATGTTTAGCCTAGGTACTTAATTGTCAATCATTATAGGTTGAAAGTTCCAGATTGTGCAAAATTTTTTTGGAAGAGTTTCGTCACTTTCTGGGTGCATTGGCCTAAAGTGCGTTATGACCTACATTGGCCTGTCTTGTGACTTGGTTCGTTTTCCTTTTGGTTTATGGTCGTTTATTTGCCTTTTTGCATGACATGCATGGGTTTGTATTATGGGTGCTGTGTCCTGGGTGGGTCTATACAATTCAATTTGTTGTTTCAATTAGTTCTTGTCCTGATTATGACTGTTATATTGTTGACTTGACATAAAGCAAACAACAAACAAACAAATCAGAATCAAATGTTCTACAAAAGTCTTCATTGGGTCAAAGTTGTCAAATGCCCCTCTTAAAAGGTCAGGACTCTGAATCGGTAAAAAATAGCGTCCTTGATCGTGTTTGCCCTAAACAGCTAAAGAATTAAAACTTTTGCAGATAGAGAAAAGCTAATGTTTAAATAAATAAAAACTTCAATTTATTAAGCTCTGAAAAAAAAACCCTCCATCGTGTCAAAGTTGTCAGCTGATTCTTTACAGGTTTTACTTCATTGAGTAAAAACTGTTTCAGACAGAGATGAAAACTTTTGCTTGCCGAAATCTTTAGCCACAGAGGTTTCACAATAGTATCTTTTAAGTAGAGGTAGTCAATGTGCAAGGCTCCTTTTAGGATTTTGGCCGTTAGAGCATACAATTAAGGCGTAAGGACCAGGTGAGCGATTAAGACTACTGGGAGACTCTAGTTGTCCCTAGTTGTACGAAAATTTAGATTCTTTTATTTTTAGTTTAAAATAAACTTCATACGAAAATAAGATATAAAAATAAACAAAATAACAGCAAAAAGCGTTCGAAAAGTTATTAATCTATTGAACGACTATTGATACGTGCATAGGATATATTGATCCTCAAAGATCAGTATTTTTGTTATAACTTGGTTGCTTGTGTTCTGTAAACGACGAGCAGCTCGTTACCATTAAGCCTCTAGCTCGATATCTTGCGACTAGAACGCAGGTATCTAAACAGTCCAGTTACACTTACATGGATACTTATATGTACTTTAATCTTGCCTTTTTCTTTTTTCAACAGATAGACAATGGATGACGTAATAGATGCTGTAATTGGCGTTGATGTCGGAGGAACAAACACTGACGCAGTGATATTACGTAGTAGGGCAGTAGAACCACGTGTTCTGTCCTACGCAAAAGCATTTACAACCCCGGATGTGACCACTGGCATCAAAATTGCAATATCGAGGGCAATAAACCAGCGAGAAAAGGGAAGAAAACTTTCTATTCAAAGAGTTAACATTGGAACAACACATTTTGTAAATGCTGTGGTTCAGAGAAAGGATCTTACAAAAGTGGTTGTTATCCGTTTGTGTGGTAAAGCTTCCCGGGCTCTATTACCTTATGCGGATTTTCCTTCGGATTTAGCGGTGTGTATCAATGCTGGAACCTATTTTGTTAATGGCGGATACCAAGTGGACGGCAGAGAGATATCTCAAATAGATAAATCGGAAATACTAGATATTGTGTCTTCTGCAGTAAGAAAGGGAATGAAAAACTTTGTAATTTGTGGAATATTTTCACCAATTCGTAATGACCAAGAACTGCATGTGAAAGCAATTATTCAGGAACAATATCCAGAAGCAAGCATTACACTTTCTCATCAAATAGGCCAGTCTGGGCTTATAGAGCGGGAAAATGCTGCAATATTAAATGAATGTCTGAAACCTCTGTGTAAGAAAACATTGTATGGCTTTAAAGCTGCTCTTGATGAAATGAAAATAGATTGTCCTTTATTTTTTACATCGAATGACGGGACGGTTGTTAGTCAGGGGCTAGCTTTAGAACAACCCGTTTGTACATTTGCTTCTGGTCCAACAAATAGCATGAGAGGTGCTGCGTTTTTATCTAACGTAAACGATGCAATTGTTGTTGATATTGGGGGCACAACAACAGATGTTGGAATGTTGATAAATGGATTCCCAAGGGAAGCGTCGACAGCGGTAAAAATCGGAGGGGTGAGAACAAATTTTCGTATGCCTGATGTTGACAGCATTGGTCTCGGGGGTGGATCATATATTCACCAAGACAAAGCAAATGGTGACCTAGACGTGCAAGTTGGTCCTCGAAGTGCAGGTTACAAAATCAAGAACGAGGGGTTCATTTTTCAAAGTAGTAAAGATTCATGCAATGATGAACTTCTTACTGCAACTGATTTAGCCGTAGCTGCAGGGCATGTCAAAATTGGTAACATCGAAAACATTTCAGACCTGCCAAAAGATTTAGTCAACAAAGGAATTTGCAAAATAAAAGCAATGGTAGAAACCGCTATCGACCGAGTTAAGTTATCAACGAAACCTTTACCAGTAATCGTTGTTGGGGGAGGCGGTATACTCCTTGACATGGAAAGGGGGTTGGATGGTGCAGAGAAAATATGCTTTCCTGATTATTTTGATGTTGCTAATGCTGTTGGGGCTGCACTGAGTCAAGTGTCGGGATCCGTCGAACATATAGTAAGTCTCGCTGAAAAAATTAACAATTCAGAGATTGATAAATTTATACTTGAAGAAATTGCAAAAATGCCAGACAAGTCTCCGGACGAAATCAGAAAAGAGATAAGAAAATCTCATATTGAAAAGGCTGTTCGAGAAGAGACTGAACTTGCTATAAAAGCTGCCACTGAGAACGCGATCAGAGAAGGAGCTGACAAAAACTCAATTCAACTTTTTGAAAAATCTGAAACCCCTCTTGCTTACCTTCCGGGTGATGCCACCAGAATCACTGCTAAAGTAATTGGTAATTTGGATTCATCATCAGTCAAAGGCTCAATGATCGATCATGATTTCCATATTCCTACAGAGAAAAGTGCTGATTATTTAGACGACTTCAATCCAATTGAAGTTGAACAATCCGAGAGTAGATGTATTGATGTAACTCCAAAGGAACCATTTATAAATGAAAAGAACGAGTGGATCTTATCTATTTATGATGTAGAGTGCATTGCCATAGGAGCGGGGATTTTAGGATGTGGTGGTGGCGGGTCTCCTCATTTGGGGAAAGTTTTAACCAAACGGGCACTTGCAGAAGGAAAAGAAATAAGAGTAGTCAACCCTTTGAAATTCTTTGCAGACAAGAGTAATAATG
Source organism: Arcuatula senhousia (assembly GCA_963971305.1). Classification (NCBI taxonomy): domain Eukaryota; kingdom Metazoa; phylum Mollusca; class Bivalvia; order Mytilida; family Mytilidae; genus Arcuatula; species Arcuatula senhousia. The sequence continues at coordinate 14,457,710 of OZ020306.1, forward strand.
ACCTTGTTTTTCAACCTGCCTACATGGGAGCACCATTTGTCTTGCACGAGAAGCTTGTTGGTCCTGAAATGAAGTCTGCTATACAATGTATGGCCGATTTATATGACATAGGGTTGTATAAAGATGGGGATTTGAGAAATAAAGAAAACGTCGAAATTAAGAATGAAAGTGGTGTAACATATATAAATGACTATAAGGTTTCAAAAGAGGATATCAAGAAAGATCAGGTATCTGGGAAAAGAAACATAGTAGCACTAATGAGTGCGGAAATAGGAGGTTTGAATGCTATGGAACCGTTGCTTGCTGGGGCCGAACTAGGATTACCAGTTCTGGATTGTGATGGTATGGGGAGAGCTTTCCCAGAGCTGCAGATGTTTGGACCTTTGATTTATGATTCTAAACCTTACCCTGCCACACTTTCAGATGACACTGGGAGAAGCGCCGTAGCTTTGTATGCTGAGACTGCAAAAGATTTAGAAAACTTTTTCAGGAGAGTTGTAGTTGAAATGGGCCTCAGTGGAGCTGTATTGTTACCAGCTTTAACGAAGGATGAAGTTTTGAATAAAACAGTTATGTTTTCATTGAGTAGGGCATGGCGTATTGGAAACTCTGTGTTGTTAGCACGACTTAATAAGATAGACCCGGTACAACTGCTACTAACACAGGAACGAGGAAAACTACTGATGGCTGGAAAAATAATTGATGTCAGACGAGAAACAACTGGCGGTTTTAACAAAGGATTCGTCCACGTTGCTGGTCTTGGAGATTCGTTTCATGGTCAGCTTGTTGTTGTGGAATTCCAAAATGAAAATTTGCTTGCAAGGGGAGTACACCCTGAAACTTTGCAAACAATAAATGTTCTATCTTGTACTCCAGATTTAATATCAATAGTTGATTCTGATACGGCCGAACCGGTCACCACAGAGATGGTTAGATATGGGATGAGAGTTTCCGTTGTAGTACTACCAATACCAAACTTAATGAAAACTCCAAAAGCTTTGAAAGTCGTTGGACCACATGCTTTCGGATATTCAGACATAGAATATAGATCAATCGGAGATAGTGATAAATTTACATCAATTATTTCATAGAAATGTGCTTTATGGTATTCTCAATTTGAGATTTGATGGTTTTCAAAAGCACTGGAAGTGGCAATATCATAGATTCAGATCCATATGGCTATATCAACGACGAGGGGACTTTTTCGTTCAATTGCTTACCTATCTACTAAACCTCATAAAATACATATAAGTTCTATTTCTATCTTTATACCCCCGTTGTAAAGGCGGGGAGGGATGTGTGCTGTTTTACCCTTGTCCGTTTGTCCGTCCATAACATAATTTCCGTCGCAGTTTTCTAAGCAATATACATGGGTAGATGTCTGATTTTTTTAATATAGCTTTATCCTATAGAACCTATTTTATGCTCCTAAGTTATCTACATGTACTCGATAAACCGAATACTTAGATTTTTTTTAATTGAGGCATAATTTTGACAGCGAGAGTATCACTAGTGACCATAAGCTGACATATTTACTTTTTTACTTCGAATGTATATATACGTGTTCACTATGAAATCTAACTAGGTTCTCTCTCTTGGTTCATATACAATGTAGAAACTTATTTTACGCTATTGAAAGGTGGCTATATATAACAAGAGTTAACACTAAAGTATGTCTCGCCTGCCGGCACCATCAGAAACAATTATTCTTTCTTACTTCCATTATATTTTGAATTTACATGGATTTTCAGTTTCTGAGATCAAAAGATGTTTAAAGAACCTATACATTGCAAATATATGCAATAAAAATAATCGAAGTCACTCAACCGGAAAATCAAGGTCAACGTCAAAAGATAAGGATGTAAATGTGATAAGCTACTACTGGGACATATGCATACCAAGTTTCATCAACCTAGGACTTATAGTTCTTGAGATATGGAGGTGTTCGCAAAACTTTTCCATTGCTATTATATGTATTGAAAATTGTCAAAGTCACTCAACCGAAAAATCAAGGTCAAGGTCAAAAGATGGGGATGCAACTGTGCTGAGCTACTACTGGGGCATACCCATACCAAGTTTCATCAACCTAGGACCTATAGTTCTTGAGATATGGAGTTTCTCGCAAAACTTTTCCATTGATATTATATGTATTGAAAATTGTCAAAGTCACTCAGCCGAAAAATCGAGGTCACGGTCAAAAGATGGGGATGCAACTGTGCTAAGCTACTACTGGGGCATATGCATACCAAGTTTCATCAACCTAGGACTCATAGTTCTTGAGATATGGAGGTGCTCGCAAAACTTTTCCATTGCTATTATATGTATTGAAAATTGTCAAAGTCACTCAACCGGAAAATCAAGGTCAAGGTCAAAAGATGGGGGATGCAACTGTGCTAAGCTACTACTGGGGCATATGCATACCAAGTTTCATCAACCCAGGACCTATAGTTCTTGAGATATGGAGGTGCTCATAAAACTTTTCCAAAAAGTTAACGCCGCCGTCGCCGCCGCCGGTAAAGTAACACTTATGTCCCGCTCTGCTTCGCAGGCGAGACAAAAATCAAACTTACAACAAAGTTACGGAATGTAAATTTTGCTACAGCCTTTCGCACGTTTAGTCTTTTTGAGACTCATATTAGAGACAATCTAGTCATAAAGTTTAAAATGCCAAACATCATGCGAACATAAAAACCTTAGAACAATATTGAATTTAAACCCAAAGTATGACCTATGTCAACTTTGCTTGTGATATAGGGTTATGACTATTTGAAAAGTACACGGAGAGTTTCTAAGCTTTGATATATTTCTAAATAGCAAAAGTGTTGATACTGGAACGAATAAGAACTGACGAAAATATTATAAACTACAAAACTCATACTTTTCCATTTTCAATAAAAGAAGCAAATAGGTAAGAGGTACCAACTTTTGAATTCGAATGAAAAGTCCGGAAGGGCAGAGACAAAACAAGTACAGACAAACGATTACAACGAAGAAACAAACACCATGAAAACACATTCGACAAAGCAACACGAATTCGAATGGTTTACAACAAGAGTGAACTTTGAAAAGGGAAGCAGTTCCTGCTTGTTGTGGTCAATTAGGTGAGTTAAATCTGGTGAAACAAACACATGAATCAACATCCATGAGATCGAATTACGAGCACACATGGTGTCTTCTGTAGTTTTTCTTAGTGAAAACAACGTTAATACAATCGAGGAACACCATAACAGTGTTTGCAATATATGCGAAGCTCTATCAAGACATAATTATATACTAGTAAGTTACCCACAGGCTCTGGAGTAGCAAACAGTTGTGATATATGTACAACATAAGCTGGAGTGGACGGGTGTTGGTATACAAGAAAGGAAAGTCTGAGATTTGGAGGTTGAAATCATCACTTTTGTCATAGACATTCGTTGAGAGTTTTACTTGAGTTTCTATATATCGAAATGTTGACAAACAATTAGTTGTGTCCTTTAAACTACTCAAGATCCTGTGGATATATGGAATAGAGAAAGTAATCAAGGAATATATTTCAGCCATGATCAGGACATAAACAAGTCCATTTAAACAAAAATGCTGGTGTTTGCCGTGAGGACTATCGTATGGCATTATAGTTATTCCTAATGATGTTGCAAAACTTAAGTCGCCGTCATTATACGACAAAATTTATGCTTATCCAGCTTTAATGAAAAATAAGCATATTAGCAGATTTTTATAGTAATAATGAAGAAGCAGTGAGGTACCAATGGAGCATATTATTCGAATGTCAAAAGTCTTGAAAGGACAGAGACAAAATCATTGAAACAGACAACATAAAAGCCCACAAAAACCAACTGAATAGCAATTAATAACTCGAACTCAAGTCGTAACGAGTGTGAACTCAGGTTCTCCTGAAGGGTAAGCAATTTCTGCCTGTTGTAACATTCCCGTCGCGTTGCTTACGGTCTATAGCTTATGACAAACGAATATCTATGTTCTGAGAGATAGAGATCTGATATTTATCTACGAGGACATGATGTCTTTTGGCTAGACCTCTAGAATAGACAAAACGTGCCAATTTATAGGGCATTTGTATATCGTTTGTATGAAAAAAAAATCCAGACAAATTATGAATTCAGAAGACATAAAAGAAAAAACAGGTAAAAAAATGTGACAAAAAATACACACAAAAATACTAAATTGTAATAAGCAACACAAGACAAAATGAACTCATGTGCTCCGGAAAAGTAGGCTGTTCCTGCTTGTTATCGCACAGCCCACAATCAGATGAAATCATTCCCTACAAAGTGCGACACGACAAAAATGTTTTTGCGTGATAACAGTAAGATTTTTGCGGACCTAAAATTTTACAGACAACAAAAATGAAAACATCTCAATTATCAGTGTATAAATGAATGAATTTAATCTTGAAAATGTATTGACATTTTTCCCTGTATTATAACGAATCGTTAGGTATATATTTTTTTCAATAAAAAAAGTTTAATAGAGCGGAAAAAATATCACATTTCCATCTTGAAAGCCTTGTTTTTCTACCTTCCGACGATTTTGACAAGAAACCGCACCGTAAGGTAAATTTATCTATACCTATATGGGTCATTCTCAAAAAATGTCCTTATTACGTGGCAGTCAAAATATTTCCACGTATAATTGAGTTTAAACAATATCTTTTGTCTTGAGTAAAATATGCACCAAGATGCACTTCTGACATAAACACATAAACGCTATCTTTAAAAATGACATGACAGCGCAATTTTAAAACTCAAAAATTTACCAAAATCGTCTGTCCTATGAGTATTTTTTTAAGTTAAAAGTCCTTAAAAAATATGATAATATGCAAGTAGACTATGGAAATCATGATGGGTTTTTCTTTGGCCATCTATCTGTCTTATCTATAAAATAAAATGGGATCGACATCATTGAAATTTTTTTTCTGGCGAATCAAAAAATGTCCCCTCTGAAAATGTCTTTGCTGTTACTGGTAGATAGAATTGAAAATAAATTGTACGTATATCCTTATCAGGCAACAAATAAGGACATAGAAACATCCAAACACATCCATTTATCTAAGTTACAGATACATTTTTGAGAAAAATTTACATATCGTCATTACAATGTAAAGAATGCAAGCTGAATTGGAGGCGTAATTTTTTTCATTGTCCATAATGTTACCGCGATATCTCAGAGACTATAGAGGTATGTGGTTGTAGCTGCTATGGGTAAATTTTACATCTTGACCAATCATATCTGAGACCCAAAAGAATGATGGAGACACGATCATTTAATAATTTAAGCAAATAATGTCCCCGTAATTCCCTGATGTTACTGTTCCCTCATGTTACTGTTCAAAAGTGTAACAGGACAGACAAATTATAAGTAAAAGATTCTTGAATCCGTCTTCTTTGTATATGGCTTCTGATTTAATAGCGCTAAAATTACTCTAATCACTGATTTTAGCCATATAGAGTGTTATAAATATATTTTCTGTCTCAGAGTTCATGGTTTAAGTATAATATTTCAACCTGAGAATCGGTAACATGAGGGACATTTTGACAGTAACAGCTGAGACATTTTTTGTAACATACAGGACATGTTTGTAAAGGTACAACAAATCATCTGGTTTTGCATTCTGTTAGTTAGAAAGTGGCACAAATACTTTAATACAACGGCTTAAGATATCGAAACGCATTTGTGTCAATACTTTGGGGAAAAAATTCTTGTATTTGTTGCTAAAATAGTGGTAACATCAGAGACAAATAGCCGGTAACATAGTGGACATTCAGTGAAGTTTAACCAGTCATAAAATGCGATATTTAATGATAAAGATAGCCCATCTACATAATTTATTAGATATTGCCCCAAAACATGTTATTTATTGCATTAAAATAAACATTCCATATTCTTTCGTTTTTAATATTTATTGTCAAGAAGTCTTTATTTATTGCTATTAGTTGTCCGTGATGTTACGCATTGTCCCTGATGTTACCAGTCTAATTTGCTCAATTGTTGTCTAATACATAACCCTCTGAACAATGATATTTTGCAACTGAAACTAGTTAACCTTATTGTTCATCATAATGTCAATGAAGAAGTGAAATGTCATATATTGCATTTGATATGTTAGTTAGTTTTGATCTATTTGCTGAACTGTTTAAAATCATTGTCTTATGATGCTCTTAAAATCAAATTTTTGAGCTAACCTTTATTTCTGACGCTTGCAAAGTACTTGTTCTGTCCCTATGTGGCAAGTTATGCATGAATTTTTAGATAAAAGATTAAAGCTTTCTTTCATAGCAACGTTTTTATGTGGTAACATCAAGGACAGCCAAATCAACCCTGAAGGACAATGACTAAAAAAAATCAAAATATATTCGATTTGATTTTTACTCTTTGCTTGTTTTGTTTACTGAAATGATAGAGGATACCAATAAGTAAATTACAAACTTTCTGTGAGCAATTCTAATATTCAAGTTTGCCTACCTCGAAATATAGACATTTTTTGAGAATGACCCATATATTCTTTACTTATTTACCAACACTCATGACTTGGCATCAGTTTTCTGTCACAAAGCAGAAGAACATATTCGCCAACCAAAGTATTTTATTTTGGGAAGGTTTATTCGTGTGTTACCTTTTGCTATATAATGTTTTTTTCGTGTGTAGGCGACGGTTTTTGATGAACGAAGCAACGGGTTTTTCGTGCTCAAGTTTGATTTTTTTTGGTTTTAAATAGGCCTTTAAGAATACAAATTGTGAGTTTTTGATTGTTTATTTTTATCAAAAATACATGAACTACAGCTTTATAACATTTATAACGAAACCGTGCATCAAATATAAAAATCATTATCCGTACAAGAATAGCATTCAAATATTATACAGTCGAATAATATCAAACTTTGAAAATTACTGTAATAAGATAAAAGCGAAAATACCGAACAATTTTTATGTAGGAAATGTTGTTTCCATTTTTTTTTCATAACCTCATGCATCTATTTGTACAATCTAAAACGATTTTATACATCCTAAATATTTAGACGTTGGGTTGTATTGTTCACATTGGTACACGTAGGTACATTTAAAATAATAAATAAAACATTAGGTTAGTTACTCAATAAATGTAGGTTATAATAGTTGCTTTATAATAGTTGCTTTAAATTAAAAGGGGTGATTAAATGAACATAAAAGGACAGTGAAGTGGCGGATCGCGGTAATTCTGGGAGACACAAGGCCAATCGAGTATGATACTTTTCTCTGTCACTTGAAAAGGTAGAGGTGGGTAGGAACGTCACTTTAACCTCCTGCATTTTGATCCTACGGGTTCTTCTTTTATCGGGACCTGTAGCATGGTTCTTTTAAACTGTGTACCAATATGAATTGCGATCAGGGTTTCCACATTATAGCCTGACGACCCCGGCTTTCATTATGACAGAGCTGTCCCATTCGAGCACCTGAAACACACATTCCAGTCGATTTGAGGGCAAGGAGGTCTGCCCACATGTCAGGCTTTTGCGCGCTCACACGTGGACTTATAGCTTGTGTGCCTATATTCGCCAACCGGAACCCGCACGACTTTAAATTATTGGGTTAGGATTGAAATAATTAGGTTTAAACTAAATACTAGTACAGAATAACCATAACTAAATACAATTTCAAAATCAATCATATTTTTTTAAATGGGGAAAAATGGTAGGACGTACCTCTTGGTCAGTAATTAAACAGTGAGCGGCGGATTGAAACATATTTTTCTTTTTTTTTTAATCGATTTCTCAGAAGCTACTTATCATAGTCTCTTTATATTTGGTGTGCAACTTCAGTATAGAGTCCCACATCGTGGGATTTTATTACTGGTCTGTCTCTCACAAGTCTTACTTCCTCTTAAACGAAATCTGGTCATTTTTAACTTTGACAAAATTTCCTGAACATTTATATGTAGAGAACAAATTATCCCATATTTTGCTGTCAATTTCTCCCTGGAAATTAGAATTTTTAAGAAACGCTATAACGGAAGGATAAAGAGTTAACTTTGTATAGTAGCTAATGGGACGTGGAATAAGTATATACGCGACACAACCTACAATATACACGACAATTTGATGAATCTACAATTGAAAACAGCCAGCAGCCTTCAATGTAACCAGTGGATTTCCTTGTTTTGTCTTTTCTCTTGGACAAGAGAAGAGATTGATCCGCCAAGTTCGGTATTTTGGTTATTACCTTGATTTTACATAATTTATATGTACCATAAATTCTTCTAAAATGAATTGAATTATAGTAATAAAATCGAGGAAAATGCCCATAAAAATGCTCAGTTTCATATCACGTCTTTCTTAATACATCAAATAAGTCCGTAATGCAAACTAAAGTTTTCAAATGGTTTCAAGGAAATTTATTTTTTCTATATTTTGTTGCTTAGAATTTTTGCCTATACCAATTGTACTATTCATCATGGTTTGCAATAAAGAGATGTCAAGACATCACGGAAACAAACTGTTTAGTCTTGAGGTTTCATGCATTTCATTTAAAGTTTTCCTATAAGAAAACAATACGGACACTATAGTATAAAATCAAGAAAAGGTGGCTTTATCAAAGGTGTAGACATCCGTATGTGCGTTTAATGTACATGTATATTAAAAGTATACTGACTGACACGTTTGAATTAAATCCCTTCTTTAAGCAACAAAAATAACAGGGTTTTTTTTTAAGTGCTTAAGTTTATCAACTTCATGAAGTGTATACCGGTACGTCCCCAGAATACTTAAGTTTTTAACGTGCAGCCTCTTTACCTTAAGTTTGTTAACTTCATAAAGTGTATATGTCCCCAGAATCCTAAACCTTTTTTTTCAAATTCATAACACATTTAATGCCTTATTGTGAAAAACTGCATAGCTTAAGATTTGGAGAAAAAATGATGTCTTCCGATTTTCTCCCAAGTTAATCTTAACAAAACCAAGTTTTTAAAAAAAAACCAAAAACTAAGTTCTACGGATAAAGACAAAAAGTGAGAGAAAAAAAACCACATTATTTTAAAGGTTACTTACTACAACATAGGCAAATCAGATTGGGAACGTATGTAAAAAAATAGTAGTACTAAAAATTCCAAGTGAAGAGATTTCAAAGTTTCATAGCAATCAGTCAACCAGAACTAAAGTTATTGTGGAAAACAAATAAAAGTGCAATAAAATGGCCCCGAATTTCTAAAGGAAAAAGATGGGATACCCAAAATCAACCCCATCTTCTCTGTTATAGTTAGTTACATTACTGTAAAGTTTCATTGCATTTTGTCAACCAGAACAAAAGTAAATATGGAAACAAATCAAAAAGTCGCTTATTGGTCCCTTTAGGGCCCCTTTTTTCTAAACGAAATTATAAAATGACCCCAATAGAGGAGGTGCACATCTTCAAAATACAGTATCTGTAATCACTGTGTAAAATTTCAAAAAGATCTGTTTTTTTTTTTTTGAGATTCAGATTACACAAGAAAGGCACCCCGATAGCGCTACGGACGGACGGACGGATTGACAAGACTACTAGACCTGCTTTGGCCTTCGTCGAAGCAGGTAAAACCTAATTATAAAGAAGAAACCGTCGCATTCTTAGGATGTGTCACTAAAAAAAACGTCACAGGTTCCCGAAGAAACCTTACAGTATTAACGAAAAAACCGTATGGTTTTTGGAGAAAAATGTAAATTAGTTCAACGTATCCTTATAACTATGGGTAAGAGAAATCTAAAACATTTCAGATTTGTCAAAAGAAGCACAATTGTTGTGGTCGCAATTCTATTGTTCTTTTGTTATAAAATTACGATATTCTTGAAATTGATAACAATCTTTAATTTTGACACTTATACATCATTCAACTTTGCTCATATTGACTAGGGACATTTCTGGTATATTAAAAAAAATCAATTGACGTATTTTCCTCGAACCAATTTTGCTATAAACTAAATTGGCCTTAAAAAAAGCCAGAATCGTCTTCTTTTTCCTCTGCTTTCCCACAATGCGTTTAGGCAATCCGCAAAAACCGTACTGTTGTCACACAAAAACAAATTTATCGTGTCGCACTTTGTAGAGATTGGAAATGCTCTACAAAAAATTCCGTTAGGCTAAAGTTCCTGTTATTGGATCAGCGATTCAGGCAACTGTTTGCCTCAGAAAGCAGTTTTGTCCGTTCAAAGGTATCTGCAATTTTTAAGTCCTTCAAAGTTTGTGGAGACAGCATAACTTCTAGAAGTGTATGTTGTAATGGTGATGTCTTCATCTGTAGACATGGTGCTTTAGAACAATACTTACAGATTGATATGATAATTATGATGTCGGACGCTTTCTGTTGCATTTCTAATTTGTGTGCTCTGTCCTTTAGCAAATGTATAATTTGACAAAAATATGTAGCAAGCTCCTTTTCACTCTACTTTTGCATTGTCAACATTCATTCTCAAAGTTATGACCTGTTGAATTGGTCACTTAATCAATGCTTTGATGAAATGAAAATTAGACATGCAATAAGACCTTAGTTTTTTCTAAGATTAAAGTAATTTTCATTCGATATGACAAAGCATGGAAAAATCTTTGTTGCTGTTGTATTTTATGGGAAATAGCTTCTAGAAGAGGTGTGTATGTGTATGTTAGGGTTTAACGCTCTTTTGGACTAACCTGTGCCATATAAGGCGGTCAGTTTGGATAGTTGGGGAATCCCGACTACCCGGAGAAATCCACGGACCTTGGGTAGGTAACTGACAAACCTAATCACATACAGGTTGGGAAGTCCCTTTTTCTAGAAGGTGTCATTTGACAAATTAAGTTCTGGAGACTTGCATATAATATTCATTTTTGAAACTCTTGTGGGTTATTGTAAAGCTAATCAATCTTTAAAACAAGCTAGCTAATCAGAATATATATATATATATTTATTACTGAATAAACTAGAGGCTTCTGGGAGTCTGAACGCTCACCTGGTCTCTAACAATTCACTTATAATCTTTAAATGTGGTTTTTAACAACACTTTGAAGCAAACATATTATAGTTTTTTTATAATGAAAGCAAACAAAGAACATTTTACAATTAGAAAGTGAATAATCTGAACACTTTTACCAAAAGACTGTTGAAGAGATTCTTGAGCTGAACATTTCAGCAACCTTCAGCTTTTCTCTAGCTGCAGTATGCATATAGTTTTTATTTTCAAGACATAAATTAGTGGTGCCCTGACAGTTTATGTACGATGAAGAATTTGGTTGTGCTTTTAATCAACAAGTGCGGAACGAAATATATTTGCTCTATTATGTTTCGTGCTACAAGCCTTCAGAGGTTATTTTACCTCTATGCCATGTCTTGTACAACGGTTATCCATCGAAAATCCAGTGTTATATTTTTTAATGATTATGGGTCAGAAAATAATTAATTAATTTTATTAGTCTAGACTGGTCAGTTCCACACGTGTAGATCTTTCTCATGTCCATCTGGGAATTGTAAGGAACATCACAGAGATTGAAATCAATTTATCTCTTCTCTAATTTTTATTGCTATTTTGATAACGGCTGACCAGAGTAACTGTAAAGTTCATTAAGGTTTCATGATAAACATTGTTTGACATTAAAATATGTTTATAGTCTTAGTCTAAAGGTTTCTGTAAGAGAGGTAGCTATTGGTCACTTTAAGAATTTTTAATTACTTTTAATGTCGAATTGGGAGGAGTTTTAAGTTTAATAAATATAGTATGTTTTGTATCAGATTCAGATGGAGAAGTTATAAGAAAGTAAACACATATCGAGAACATATTTGGGGGGGGGGGGGTAATTCTAGTACCATGTAGTGTAAAATTTATTGTATTAGCTGATTATACATGATATCATCAAGGATTTAATAAACTTTAATTTCAACATGGACTTTATATCTGAAGTTGAACGCCCAGTTTGTTACGTAAAGATGAACAATTTGTTCCCCATTGTTCACATGGTGGAGAATTTAAAAACCTTTGGATTTATTTCTATTGGACTTTAACCAGTATCTTTTATTTTGTGTTTGGGATTTACTTAAACCATGCAGCAAACGCTGTTTTTTTCTGCTACTGACTTAGGAATACTGCTTTAAAATCAACACATATACTGTAATGTCATGCTGTCTAGTTTCCCGTCTTTATCAACAACTGCAATTCCCAAAGTTTCTTATTAAATGTAAATCTTCCGAAATTCAATGGATATAGGCACAGAAAAGCTGACAGTGTTTTATGTTTTGGAATTTCCTTCATACCGTACATTTGATTTGATTTTGCCTGAAGAGTAGCAGCTCAACTAAATCGATCTTGCTATGGATGCGGACGCAATTTGATAGTTTGGCTGGATCCTCAAAATTACAAGCAAATTTTAGACTGTTTCATGCAGTAAATTGTTGGAAAAATAAACGAACCTTAAGAAGTTAGAAACTGACACATTTCGTTATTCATGCCAGACACATGATCAACTTAAAAATACGTCTTTAACATTAACTTAACTCGTGACTCGTGAGGGATATTGCCACTTAGAGTAAGAAGTTCAAGAACAATCCACAATGAGACCCTTTAATAGACCAAGGATTAATCTACATGTAGAAGAGAACATTGACAAATTTATGACATTATAACTGGAATTTGATGTAAAAATTGAACTCCTCTTTTGTAAATATTTGTTTATATTATTTTTGTTTAGTTTTTTTTTATTAGCGAGAATTTTGTTTGTTTGTCAATTTGATCAAGTTAGAAGTTTTTGTAAGATTGAAGCACGTGGTTTAAAGTTTGAGATATTTTGCTCTTTTATAACATGTTTTTGTAAATGAAACGCAAATGTTATATTTTAAAGGGATTAAGTAAATATTCTCTGAAGAAGTTTTTGTTTTGGTTTGAATAGGTACCTATGGTATAGAGCTATTTGAAATAATCTTTTTATGAACCAAGTCTCAGTGACTGCAATGGTATCATTGTTTAATGGATTTTTCAATGTAATGGCCGAAAGGTTTGATTAACCTGTTTAAGAAATAAGTTTTTGATTGTGATTGATAGTTTTAACATTGCTTAGGATATGCTAGAAATTATACATTGTGAATTATAAATATTTTTGCTTATTATGAGTATCAAATGTGTGGGTGTCAGTTTATCTTACCCGGGACAGATAAACAATTATGAGTGTGTTGTTTGTAAGAAAATAACAAAAATTTTATTATTCATAAAACTTTTTAAGAGTTTTGTAGCTCTACTAGCAAAGCAAAATATGTTGATTGTCACACAATGCATTGACTGGTTTGTTATTCTACAAGTTGGTAAGCATGTTTAGTTTCATATAAATAGAAATGTAGTTAGTAATTAGTTTAGTTTGATTTTTTTTTTTATCTCTTAATTATTTCCTTGTATTTTTTTTTTGTCTTTTGGTTAATTGGTTTTTTTTTTCAGACCCATTGTAAAATTTTTGAATCAAAATTTTATTTTTAAGGCGGGGGATGTTATATTTTTTAATGATTATGGGTCAGAAAATAATTAATTAATTTTATTAGTCTAGACTGGTCAGTTCCACACGTGTAGATCTTTCTCATGTCCATCTGGGAATTGTAAGGAACATCACAGAGATTGAAATCAATTTATCTCTTCTCTAATTTTTATTGCTATTTTGATAACGGCTGACCAGAGTAACTGTAAAGTTCATTAAGGTTTCATGATAAACATTGTTTGACATTAAAATATGTTTATAGTCTTAGTCTAAAGGTTTCTGTAAGAGAGGTAGCTATTGGTCACTTTAAGAATTTTTAATTACTTTTAATGTCGAATTGGGAGGAGTTTTAAGTTTAATAAATATAGTATGTTTTGTATCAGATTCAGATGGAGAAGTTATAAGAAAGTAAACACATATCGAGAACATATTTGGGGGGGGGGGGGTAATTCTAGTACCATGTAGTGTAAAATGTATTGTATTAGCTGATTATACATGATATCATCAAGGATTTAATAAACTTTAATTTCAACATGGACTTTATATCTGAAGTTGAACGCCCAGTTTGTTACGTAAAGATGAACAATTTGTTCCCCATTGTTCACACCAGGCGCCGGATTGTTAAATGACTAAGTTTGGTTACATTTGGTCAAGTGTTGTAACATTGGACAGACAGATGAATCATCGACAGATGCTAAGTGAATACAGTAGCTTCCATGACATTTTGGTCAGGTTTATAGCTAAATACTGTGAAAATGATCAATTTTGACAAGTATGGAAAATGGAAAATAAACCCTATGTATTGAAAATTCATGATACGCTTACAAGCAGTTTTATGGTTTACTAAATATTATGCTATAGAATTGCAAAATTGTGGAAAATAAAAGAGTGCAGATACTGTTATTTTGAGTCAGTTTTGAATTTGACCCCAATGTTTTTTTTAGAATCAGAGGTCATCCAAATCAATTAAACATTTATTTATGTTAGTTGTGTCGCGTACACTTATTCCACATCTCTTTATCGTCTATTCCTCTGCGGCATACATAAGCAAGAAGATCATGAACAGGAGCAAGATTCGCACATCTGATCGAAAAAGCTTAAATAACGATTTTTCCCCAAGTTTATGACAGAGGCCTAGGACCTTAAAAGGGTCATAACCCATCAATGTCAGCTTCAATCGTATTTAGAAGGTGTAGGGCTTGATAACAAAAATGTTTAACTAAAAAAAAATGCATTTCGTAAGGCAAAACAGACAACTTTAACCCACTGAAGACTTTGTAGTGCTTCATGGACTGAACATTTCACTAAGCAACAGCTTTTCTTTCATTCCATTGCCTACGGGTAATACTAGTAGCACGGTTTTATAGAGCATCTTGAGCTTAATGTTCAAGTCCATCTACATCTGCGAAAGATTTCATTCTGTTAAGGTCATTTTCCCTTTACATGGCCATCTGACAACTTACTTTGTAAACTTAATTGACTTTTTGCAGAGCTTTCCAATGGGCATTAATTGTGACATTTGCTTGCTGATTTGTTTCTTCATTCATATGAAACGGACTTCCTATAATCTGTTCTATACAAAAAAGATCGTAAACCAGGCTCTCTCTTTGTACCTCACTTTCCGTTATTTTGATGATGTCCTTTCACTGAACAATTGTCGATTTGGTGACTTTCTACATCTCATATATCTTCAGGAACTTGAGATAAAGGACAGAACGGAGTCTAAGAAGTCTGATTCATATATTTAGATCTTCATCTCAAAATAGACTCTAAAGGAAAACTTTCAACAAAGCTCTTTGACAAACGTGATGACTTCAACTTTCCCTTCTTGTGTAGCAATATTCTGTCCGCTCCAGAATATGGAGTTTACGTATCACAATTGATTCGTTACTCCAGAGCTTGTGGGAATTACATCGATTTCCTTGGCAGAGCGTCACGTTTGACTCAAAAATTGTTAACACAGGGTTATGTTGCTCCTCACTCAAGATACTTTACGGGAGACAATTATGGGATTTCTATCTCTCTGATGAGTGCAGACGTTGGTTTGTCATAAGGTTTAGTTTTGTCTTCCTTGACCGGATTTACCAATGAAATGGAAATTGGCAGCGCCACGGGTGCTATAGCAGGCAGGAACCGCTTACTCTTCCAGAGCACCTGATTCACACTCATTACGACTAGAGTACAGGTTGATAATTGATATTCAGTGGTTGTGTTTCCGTGTTATAAATGTTGTATGTTTTTTTTCGTCCTGTCCTTGATTGTGTTTGCTGGTTTTGTCTCTGCCCTTTCGGACTTTGACATTCGGATTCGCATGCCCCAATGGTACCTCTGCTTTTTTCGATTTTAAAGATTTATCATTTATATTACAGGTGAACAGGTGACAAGTAATAGTAATTTCTCTCTAATAGCCTTTGGTCATATCATGAGCTTAATGTATGATTCTGAGAAAAATGAACTCTAAAAAAACAAGAGGCTCCCAGGAGCCTTAATCGCTCACCTGGTCTTGATGTCAACCCTATTGTAGAGCTGAATAAGCTGAACCTTTTTAGCAAGCAACAGCTTTTCTATATCTGCAATAGTTTTCACTCTATAGGCCAAAAACACTATTTTTCGCCTTTAAGGGACTGTAATCCCTATAAGGGGTCATCTGACAACTTCGACCCTATGGAGACTTTTGTAGAGCTAAATGAGCTGAACATTTAAGTAAGCAACAGCTTTTCTCTATCTACAATTGTTTCATTCTATAAGCCAAAAAACATGAAAAAAAAAGACTATTTTCACCTTTAAGAGACTGAAACCCCTGTAAGGGATCATCATCTGACAACTTCGACCAAATAGAGACTTTAGTAGAACATTTGATGCTGAAGCAGTAGGGTGCATCATATTTCAGCTATCTCTAATATTTTTTATTTACAAGCCAATAACAGTAGTCTGACCCCCCTGGTCTATTTTAGTAATGGTGGCCATGTTTTTTGATGGATCAAAAATCGAAACACAAGTTTGGTGCAGAACACCCTAAGGATCATTACCAAGTTTCATTAAATTCAGAGGAGACGATTTTTGAAAAAAAAATTGTTAACAGACGACGACGGACGTCAAGTGATGGTAATAGCTCACATGGACCTTCGGGTCCAGGTGTGCTAAGTTTCAAGAAATTTGCAAAGAACAAAGGCACAGAGTACGATTACGGCAAAACCGTAAAGACGAAAATCGGGAAAAGGTCATGAAGAACAACAGTGCTCTGGTGATTTAGTTACTTAATTTCTCTACTCCTGCAATTAACACAAGTCTTGAAGCATATGAAAGAACATTAGTGGGCACACATTCCACCATTTGACTATCAAAATTATCCTTTGGCTATAGCATGCATTTTCAGTTAACTTGCATAACTTGAGAATCATAACAAAAGTTCTGTCATACCAATTAAGGTATTAAGTTTCAGAGGTGTTGCAATCACAAGATGATAAATCAGGGTTTTTTGGAAAAGTTTGTGGATATAAAATTCTTGGTTGAGTCTACTACATATGGTGAATTTCTGTCATACCAAGTGTCCTTAAATTCTGTTTAGTAGCTCTTCAAGATGAAGCATCCACAAGATGATAAATCATGTTTTTTTGGCAAATTTCAAAGGACCAAAACACCCAGACTTTTTTTTAAACATCATATAGTGTACTTCTTGCATATCAAGTCTCATTAAATTCTATTCAGTAGTTTTAAATAAGTGTATTCAATAAAGCAACCAAGGCACTATATAAACTTAAAGCAGATTTGTTGTCCCTCAGACCAAGCATCAAGTCATCATTACATATATTTAACCACACTGTGAAACCTATTTTGAATTATAGCTCTGAAATCTGGGGGTGCTATTTACCAAAATCTTTTAATAGTACCTCATTATGTGATTTTACGAAACTTCCAGCTGTCTTCCCTTGTGAAAAAATGGAAATACATCTTCTAAAATATTTACTTGGTGTCAGTAAAAAAGCTTCAAATTTTGCTGTTTTGTCAGAATTTCGTAAATATCCAATAAGTTTTGATTGTTTTAAGTCTGTTTTGAATTACTGGCACAGGTTAGATAATTCACCTACTGAACTATTAAAAAATGCATTCACTGAAATGAAGTTAATGCACAACAATGGGATAGACACCTGGTATGGTTCTTTAATGTCTCTACTTAAAATTTTAAATATTCCTGTAGAGAGTGGCTCAGCAACCTTAAATAAAAATTATGTAAAATATTCCATTAGTGAACATTTAAAAGATTTATTCAAAAAACTATGGTACAAACATAGAGAAAAACTTATCTCTGAAGAAAGCAAACTTAGAACTTATCTAAAGATCAAATGTAATTTTGGATATGAAAAATATTTAGACATTATTAATGAATTTGACAAAAGAAAGTGTTTTGCTAAATTTAGAGTGAGTAACCATCAACTCAAAATTAAATTGGGTAGATATACTAAACCTTTGACCCCATTAGATCATAGGATTTGTGATAAATGTAACCTAAACAAGGTCGAAGACGAATTGCATTATTTTTCAAATTTTTTAAATTTAATACTAATAGAAATTTACTATTTAATACCGTAAATATATATAACACTAACTTTATAAACCTTTCTGCTTTCGACAGACTTTTTTGGTGTTTCACTTGTGAAAATGATAAAATTATTTAATCAGCTGAGCAGCTTTCTGCAGGAAAGCAATATAACTTTAATTGGTTGCTACTAAATGTTTTACATGCAAGGAGCCTAATTATATATATATCAATTGAACATGTTATTATCTTTGTTCATTTTGTATTGTCCTAACTTTAAATCATATTTGTTGTATTGTATTTGCCCCTTGAGGGCCCATGATTGATTGATTGATTGATTGATTGTAGCCACAATTTGTGATTACAGATGGTCAAAAACATTATATTCCCTGACACTATGCTGCATCTGGTATAAAAATCAAATTTTGAACAGTTGTTTTCCATTGTGGACTTTTAAATTGTTGCTATATAATGTGGGTTGTTTAACATACACTTATCACATATCTCATTATCTTATACTCATGATTTACATCTTCGCAAGGTAACTTCTAAAAAATACTACTTATTACATATCCAATTATCTTTTATTCTAGCTGATAATTTTTTTCTTTCTCAAAAGATATATGTGGGGCAACTTTTAATAATAATGCTTAGGACATCCCCAACAGCTTTTTTGTTTGAAAATGTAAGAGGGGAGGGAAGGCAAAATTACAAGACAGTTTTCATGTATAGCTTTTATATTCAGCACTTTTTTCTCAAATACAACACAGGTGAAACCAATGAGAGTAAGCAACCTCGTATACTGTTTTTTTTCATGATCAGTCATAAACTGTTTATAAAACAAACATACAATTGGCAATAATGAAGTGTTGATAGTTTCCATGCACTTTGATACAGGTTAACATAATCACACAAAGAGTCATTCAGCACTGAATTCAGATTGGATAAGAAAGAAAAAGTTTAAATTATCTGGTTAAGAATAAATATGGTAGCATTAGTCCATGTGATCCAATGTGTGGTATTTAATTCAAAACAATTACATTGTAAAATAAATCTACTTGTACTGCTTTATGCATTACATGTGTAAGATCAGAAGAGAACATTAGATTTGTGTTTTGTTTGGTTATGAAACCCTGTAAAGGCAAGCAAAGTAAAACCAATTATCATCAGATATACAGAACAACCAATATGATGATTTGTTAACACCAATATTTATATAAAAGAGACTTTTTCTAAGTAAAAATATATTTTGTATTTAAAAAATAAAAATATTATCCCAGCTTTTTAATTTCAAAGCTATCAATTGCAAGTGGTTACAAATATTACATCAAAAGGAGAGTCTGAAGCAGATAGTTTTCTTATTGTCAAAATTAAGTTGGACAACCTATATCAATGGCAACAAAATTTGCCTAATAAATGATGCAATTAGTCAGGAATTGATAAAAGAGAATAAATGAATAAATAAGCTTTGAAGCCCCTCCCTGTCCCTCAAAAGATGTATCTTATTCTATTTTATATAAGAGAAGTTATGATTGCCAGAAGTAAGAGGCAATGGACCTCATCTCTTTAGTCCTCACTGTCACAGAATTTGGCATGGGCTTACTTTGGAATTTTACATTGATAACTTTAGAAAATTTTAAGAATGATAGATTGGATAATTTAAAAAAATAATCAAATGGAAGTAAATATAATAGGTACATGTAGACAACCTCCTTACAATTAAATCAAATGGGTCTATAAGAGATAAACTAGAAAAAGTTATAAATAAAATTGTTAGATATCAGAATAAATAGAAAGGTAAGATACTTTTCCCCAGAACATTGTACCCCCCTGTCCTTAGTTTTACTTAGTCCACATTCTCTACATTAAATAAATATATATTTTGTCATTTATTTTAATTACATTCACTCTATATATTTCAACCACTCATACATTAGACATACCCACATAACATTAAACAGAAAAATGCATGAAAACCATCAACTACACCAAAACTCAAATATTGACCTATTATGATAATGAATAACAAAATAAAATGAAGATCTTAAAACACAAAGCACCTTAGGTACTTACAAATAATTAGAGACAAATACATTTAAGGAAACATACTTTGAGTATGTCTGTTGAAAGCATAAAGTGAAATTCTAAACAATGAATGGCATAAATGAAAACAAAATCTTTTTCAAAGTGACAATATTGGTATCTTTTTAAAAGATATCACTAATACGTTTTTTATACATATTACCCAGAACTCTATTTGTTCTTTGTGATTTTCCCTATATCTTATTGATCTATGTTAATTTGAATTGGACTACATTCCTCTATCTTTATGAAACTAATAAAATCCTTTTTTTGCACTTTGGATAACTATCTTTAAAAAAAACCAAACTTTTCCTACTCATTGAGCTCAGACAGGGTACAGATTTAAGATTTGTTAGAATATGGTAATGTAACTTTAAATTTCAATGGTATTGCTTTAATAGTTTTAGACCTAAATAATAAAACACAAATTTTATATCAAATTGTAGAAGTTGACAAAATTGGAATGAGGATTTTCTTCAAAATAAACTATATTTATCTATAGCTAAATTTTAGCTATATTTATCTATAGCTAAATTTTAGCTATCATTTTACTCTTCTTTAAATAGAGTTGATGAATCATGACCATTGGCTCACAGAGTTTAGTTATCAGACATTTTTATTTAATGTTACAAAAAATATCCATATTCTAGAAATTTCAGCTTGTTACATGGTTAAATTATACATCTGGTAAATTAAACTTATATTGCTTTATAATAAAAGTCATATTTTTAAACTTTCATAAAGCTATACAAGAAATGTAATCGTACTTCAATATGACATTCCAATTGTGTAATTTTTTTTACTAATATTGCATCAACTTTTCACTATAAAACACGCTATATGTAATCCAGACAGTATAAAACCATACTGTAGTAATTGAAGAAATAGAAAATAATATGTTGAATTGAGTAATACATCAAACAGGTGTCATAATATCATTTTCTTTCTTTTTTTTTTAATTAAAATAAGTGCAGAATGAATTTCACCATGTCTAACTGAATAACAATACAACAGGTCATACAATGTGTTTTATAAAATTGCATTAATGGCAGTCAGGTGTCAGGACACGTAGAATCAAGGGGAAACAAAAAAAAGATCAGCTGACAATATGAAGTGATACTTTCATTGGTCAATTTTGAATTTTGGACAAATGGACCGCTGGTATAGAGGGAAACAAAAAAGGATAAGAGATGTTTGTCAGCTGACAATAGGTGATAATTTCATTGGTCAATTTTGAATTTTGGACATTTAGGACCGCTGTTATTAAGGGAAACAAAAGAGAGGATAAGAAACGTTTGTCAGCTGACAATAAGTGATAATTTCATTGGTCAATTTTGAATTTTGACATAAAGGACCGCTGTTATAGAGGGAAACAAAAGCAATGATAAGAAATGATTGTCAGCTGACAATAAGTGATAATTTCATTGGTCAATTTTAAATTTTGGATATAATGGACTGCTGGTATAGTAAAACTAGTGTTCTGTGTGCTCTTCACCCATGGTCCTTTGTGTCCCACCCAGTACTAAGTGCCCAAACACCAGGCATGTATGAAGTGTTTTTGTAACAAGATTATTTTTCTTAATATATCCCCCCAAAGATAAAAAAAAATCAACAAAATAATAATATAGTAATAAATAGCTAACATATAAAAAAAATAAATTGAAAGTACTACGCAAATAATAATAATAAAAATATTTTGTTCACATGTCACTTTTAATACAACTGCATTTTCAATGACAATGACACAAACTGAACTCAGAATCAAGTTAGGAAAAGTTTCATGAAATAAAAAAAAATAATTTATACAACACTTTTTTGTATGAAGAGCTTTTTTTTTACTTTGAACATGTAAAATACAAAAATTGTCAATAATATACTATAGGTTGAAGAAAAAATTGCCATATAAATGGGGGAAAGATGAAAAATTACTATATATATGTCTGAGATGACTATAGACCAGAGACTTGTGTGCTCCTATGAGATCAATAGTTCCTGTCGTAGCCTGGACAGGGTATAAAAAAACATAATGGTAAAACAAAAACAATAACTGATACCTTTAAGTTTGTATAATATTGGTACATCTGACTGACAAAACATTGATAGTTTAACTTCAAACATTTTAACTTGTAAATATTGCAGCAGTAATGCTAGAAAATACTGATATTTATTGATATCAAACATTTTAAAGGACCTTCATTAAAATATAAGTACATTGTGTTAAGGTAACTCATAATTTCTAAAACAAAGATAATTTGGAATGAGTTTGCAAGTGTCGCAAGATTTGTAAGCATCCTCAAATTTTAGAATGTACTTTTGAAAGTTCTCATTTTTTATTTTGAAATGTTACATGATCCTCAGAAATTTTTCAAAGAAAACACATGGAGTTGGAGTGATTTTTAGAGATTGAGTAAAGTTTTTGAAATAACTATCAAAATGTAAGTTTTAAAAACCCTGTTGTCCTCCTGTAGCCTTTCTCACATACAATGGTAAAAATGTCTATAAGGAATTACCAACTTAAACTTTATTTTCATGTGCAAAAGTAAGTATTTCTTTTGAATTAAATGGGAACAGACATTATGTATGAACCTATAATTGAAGTGTGGAAATTCACAATTTCTAAGTTACAGCATCAGTCTTTGTTTTATAAGAAATAAAAATACTATGTTTTCAACAAAAACAGAAGTAAAGAAAGTTTTGAAGCTTAGACAAATCATGATCTATAGTTATCCCACATTAAAGATATGTATCACAAAAAATGGCATGCCCTTTTTGTCAAAACCTAACCAAAAAAATATCACATTAGCTTCGTCTCCATTCAAATAATTTAAAAAGCACATGGATGGAGAATAGCCGACCTCCCATCACACTGAATTCTTGGCGGGTGCTGCTGCGCTGGTATGATAAACACTGCTATTTGTTCCTAATACTCCTGGGTAATCAGGAGGTCGATCCATATTTACTCTGTTTGTTTGCCTAATTTGTTTGCACGACATTGAAGTTCTTGGTAATGGCCGCTGTTGTTGAAAGCACGAATGATTATTATTGTCTGACATACTATAACAACGCACAACAGGGCATCCATTAATGTCTAAATTACTAGATTTGGCTTGGCCAATACTATCTAAAGATGACGTAGATCTACAACTGTATGGAGGGGGGCTGTCCTTGTCATAAACTGTCTTATTAGGTGGAGGTCGAAAGCACACATTTTGAATATTACTTTTTCGATGTCTATCTAGCTTATTTTGACTCTGTATATAACCCTCCTCACCGTCTTTAGATATAGGGATATGGGGTGGAAATTGTATTGAAGTCTGTGCTGATTGCATTGTATTGCGTTCACGTAATAAAGCGGTTTGATGCTCTAAATTTTCTTGATTAGTTGAAGCTGTAGATGATGTTGATGGCACATAGACAACCTGAAAAGACAGAAAACTTTAAATATCAATTTATGAATATATTAAAACCTTTTTAGAGATTTGTTGTTTGCGTCACACTTTTAAACACACAAGGGTAATTTACACAGGGTGTCAATTTTATATGATGAGGAAACTTAAATTGCAGAGATAATGATCAAACTGCTAGAATCTACTTGAAACATTAACATTAATGCTACAAAGTGTTTTAGCATTGATGTCAACAAAATAATTTTGTGGGACGCCAACTCCAAAGTTTAAAATACACGTAATCAAGACAACTCTTGTTTGACAAAAGATCATAAATCTCTCAAAGAAAATCCCTTTTGTACTCCAATAACATGCATTTTTTTGGGTGACATCATGAAATCGATGGATTGAAAACTCCTGGAACGAGCTAAATAGCAAACAATGAATAATAGACAAAATCCGATATCTTATAAACCATGGGCAGACAGAAATGACTCATACAAAACAATTACCCATAGTAACAGTAATGAATCTGAAGGACAAGTCCTAAAACATAAAGTATTGATGCATCAGCATTGGAAACGCTTATCTTTTCTAATAAAAGCAAACCCAAATGGTGTTTACTTATGGTATTCATAAACATGTATATTTAACAACAATATTATTGGGTTGTTTCCCTTTGAACACTGCAAATGAAATTTTCTTAAATATGTTTAAAAAATATTATTTCTTTTAGAAAGTAAAAATATTTATATATATATATTATTAGAACACCATCAAAATCTAAACCTAAACCTCAAGTAGTCTTAGCAACTGACATTTCTAGCCAGTCCAACATATTTTTTCTAAAAATCTTGAGTTTGGTATGGGACAAATTATGTGTAAAGAAAAAATGTGAAAAAACAATGATTTCAGGCTTTTGATTCAAAATTTACTGTTAACTGTTGACAATAGAGCGATATAATGAAAAATAAAATATACATATAAACAGTTTTGTTCCTTACCTAGCAGAAGCTCAGATTGAGATATAATGATGACGAAGATATAGCAAGGACTTTATAAGGCAACAAAAAGCTAAAAATGCCAATCAATTAAAGATCAATTAACACCTTTTAAACAGGTGCAAAAAGGTGCTAGACTTTCTCCAGACATTAAGATACATGACGAAGGTCCTGTTTTCAAATGGAAAATTCCAAGATAAAGTCAAGACAACAATCCTTAGTAAACATCTGACATAACAATGACAATGAAATAGTCACATAGATTTGATGATGTCAGAAATTTTTCAAAAAGAGGGAGTTGCTCCATCCCAATTTTGCAGAAAATAGCACAAAACCCCCCAAAATTTCCTATGGAAACCCAGAATTCCCTCTCTGTGAAAAATAATAGAAAAAATTTCATTCTGAAAAAAAAATCCAGCAGGAATAGTTGCTATTTATCTGACAATGACAAGTTTAAAACTTTGCTGTCCCCAAAAAAGAGGTTGAATACATGTGCATTAATATACCTGTCATAGTAAAATGCTGAACAAAGATGGTTTTATATAAATTACAGTAGTTTCAGTAGCTCTTCTACAAAATCCCTTTGTTCAATATGCATTTATTACATATCTTATTGATGGGATCATCTGCACTTATGAGTCTAGCTATAAAGATCGTATAAAGATAATTTTTTTTCATAATATTTTCTAATTTAATGCATGGAAAAACCTATATAAATATTTCATATTGTTTCCATATGATTATCTGGGACAATTGAATCTAGCTGATCTGGGAACCCAAGCTGTTGCCTTGCAATATTGAGATATTGAAGAACTTCCTATTAAAATAGCATTGATCAGGAAGTTGAATATATTGTTTTATGGGTAGATATTACGAACATTAAAACCTATTTATTTTAAATCAACATTGTCCTGTAAATAAATTGGCTAGTTCAACTTGGGGCAAATTTGGAGGAATTTAACTCAAAATGAGAAGTTAATCAGTGGCACATGATGTATCAACTACAACCTGAATGAACAAGAGGCTCCAAGAAGCTTGAATCCTGAGTCTTACCAGACACCATGTCTTCCACAATTTTTCAGACTGAGCTTTTAAACATATAATGGTACGACTTGTTAAACTCACTGAGCTGACCATTCTAGCAAACAAAAGGTTATCTTTTTTTTGGTTTTCATTCAATGGAGAACCTTAAAGGAGCTTAAATAACATTTTTAACAAGCATCTCTTTTACTGAAGCTTTTATTCTACAGCACTATCCTTCGGAGAATCATAAGGACAGTACAAATGCACTAAAATGGAAAAAAAAAAGACACATGCACACAAACAAGTCTCGGAAAATTCTAACCAACATTTTTCGACAAATGGTGCACTCATTACGTAATACTGTTTGAACAGACTGGTACAAAAATATCAAATGATTGCATAATATTTATCTAATTTAAAGGAAAGACCCTATTGAAGTCAAAAAGTTTGTCAGTAATCACGCGTATAAGTAGCTATTGTTACAACACCCTTATTACACCAAAGTTATGTAATTTCTCTACATAGACTGTCTACACTTCACAAAATGTGGGACAAAAAATCTAGAGAATCCGGTTCTAATTTAGGAATGTTTTGTATCAAGTACCCTAGCCAGACATGTTCTCATGGTGTACTTACAGTAAGGTCTCAACCTCTAGACTGTGGCTTCCTACTTTTTATGTGGCTAGTAGTACATAAATTGCACTTTTTAATTCAACATTCACAGAGATTTGGTTTTATGGTCAAAGGAGCATATCCCATAACAAGTAAAATCTGGCTTACTGGTGATACCCCCACTTTCATAAATAACTAAGCTTTGCATAATTTACAAACTGTAACTAAGATGCAGACATACCTACATCAATACCTTTGTCATGCTTTCTGCAACTTTTGTCACAGACAAGACAAAAAAGATAAATTCTTCGTAAAAATGGAAACAAAAGTTGATGAACAGACCATAACCTGTAGGCAAAGATAATCATGTCTAGGAATGTGGAAATTATTTTCAATACTTCTGAAAATGTCACTAATAATGATGGAGTGTTGAGACTAGACAAATCAATGGAACAAATTCTGAAATGACATAAGGTGCCAGACCTAATATTAACACATAGACACTGAAAAACAAACTGACACTCCATCCATTTTGTAGTATTTTTCCACTGAACTTTACTCCAAATAAACAAAATTCACATAGTGTGAAGGTACATGTACTTGGATTCTGTGTACAATATTTGGTAGATTCATGGAAAGTAATTGGTAAAAGGATTTTCAGTTTTGTGAATTTTGATGATAAACCATATAGTCTAAAATTCTTCAATTCTTGGATAAGCCAAAAACAAAAGCATGAACATCAAAAGCATTTTTTTAAATGAGCAATAATCGTTTCACACACTAAGCTTTGACTACAATATTGTGTCATTTGATGCTGAAAAATGAACTTCTGTAGTAATCATAGGTTTCAAAAGAAACCAGCATAACATTTAAACGACTTTATGACCCATGAAATACATGTCATTATGCACCTCTCACATCAAGTAAACAAATAGGGATGAAAAGTACAAACCTTCACAGCAACAGTGGTACATTAAATGCATGGATCCAGTACACATATCTAACCACAGTTATAATATTTAAAAGCTGTCTAGTCAATTTTTAAAAATCTGTAGACATAACATAGTTTTTCTATTGAAGCATGAGAAGTTCTTAATTAGAAAAATTAATCTCTATTTATTTATATACCAGGCTGTAGATTAGGCTTAAATCTTGGCAAAAATAACCCAAGACAGACAATCTAAGATGGCATGTTTTCAAAGATTTGTAATGGTGGTTACACCTGTTAACCATTTGGCAGTACATGTACAGGTTATTTACACGATTGTTTAAATTCAAAATTGTTTAAAACGCTAGGTAGCACATGGTCAATATTGTTTGTGCTAAATTTAGCTTCCTGTAAGAATTTTTTGGTTTTGATTATTTTTCTTTTTAATTCTGTTGTTTTTTTTTTCCTTCTACTTTTTTTATTCAAATGCTGCTGATGAGAGGTTTCTCCTTGAAATATGCATAAACAGCACCACCAAGTTATTAACCGTTTTTGTATCCGTTTTGGTATTTGTACTTCATAACAATAGCAAATCCAACCTTCTATATATAAATAATGATTTGAATTGAGAATCTTAAGAAATGTGTATTTATTAAACATCTAGGTTTTTCGAATTGGATGTTGATCATTACGTCTTGTGCATATTTATTCAGAATATGTTGCTCCATGAATTTGTCTTCCCTTAATTGGATTTGACACACTGAATGGACTCTTGGCGACGCAACAGGTGTGCTATAGCAAGCAGGAACTGCTTACTCTTCTTGAGCACCCGAGTTCACTCTCATTACGACTAGAGTTCGAGTTGTTAATTGATCTTTAGACATTCAGATGCCCCATTGGTACCTCTGCTTCTTTGAATTAATGATTGTGAGAGTGAATGTTCAATGAACATTTTTTCAGTGTATGTTGACTAAAAGAATTTATACACACCTCAGACCCTTGTGATGAAGGACGTAATTGTCGATGTTCCACTGCTCCACGATCTCGGCTGCGCCACCTACGTAACATACGAGCTGTAGATCGACACGGACACACAACACAGATGAAAACAGCCAAAACGGGCATCAAAACAACTATCACTATAATCACAACTATCTTTGATATAGCTGAAAAGAGAAAAAAACAAAGCTACCATACATGTTATGATGCAATTTGTTAAAAAAACCTTCTACTTAATGTATGGATATCTTGAAAGCTTGTTCATAAAACTTGATTTAACCCACTTTTTCATTTCATACCTGTACAAAGTCAGGACCATTGTGATCATCAATTTCTCCAGTATGTTGTCCTGTTGTGTCTTTTCTTTTTAGGCATTTGAGATTAATGATTGCAGTTCTTTAATTTTGTTATAACCTTCACCTTGATAATCATCTGTGTGTATATGATCTAAGACAATATGCAAAATTTAAACAGTTTTACATTATATTGCCTGAAAAAATATATCAAATGCCTTGTTTACACATTTCAGGATGATACTACTTTTGCCAACACTGAATGTTCATAAAATATCATCCATAAATATTTATCAAGAGCAAAAACTCATACATGTTAGATTTGCATTAAAAATTCTAGGCAAATCTCCCTAGTAATTCAAACATGCCTTTTGAGGAAAATAATAATTGGCTACACAGTGATGGCAATAGCTCACATGATCTGGTTTGATGAGCCATTAAAACAAAACATGCAGCTTTTAACAGAATCTAAGCAAGTAGTTGTTTACTGTTTAACAAGGCAAAATATTTTTAGTTCAGATGGTTCAGAATAAAAACCATTAATAATATAGACATGTTTTGTATTTTGTAAGCATTCATCAATATTTTAGTTTTGTCTATAATACTGGTTTGTACTTTTCTTGTTCATCGCTACGGTATACTGTTACATTCTATAGGACTGATAACCTGACAAATGTCAGTCTGTCCTATATATTTTCATACAAATTAGTGTCATACTGTAACATCTCTGTACCATCTTATTTCTCATTGATTTGTACAACAAAACTTGTAAAAAATGAAAAGATTCTTCAAATTGTTAGTTAAGATATTTTTTTAAAGTTTCAAACCAAATACATGCAAATGTAACACCAATAATTATTCAGAAACATAAATGCACCAAGGAAGAAAGAAAGTGAAATAGTATATTATCCCTTCATAGACTAGAAAAAATGTTAACGTAATGAAATGACATAGTAACATCAACTAAATATACTTAGTAGTCCAATGGGTGTAAAATAAATTAAAGTTAGTTTTTGCCTACAAAAACGATGTCTCCCCCTGTTTCCCCAAAAAGTTCTAAGATCAAAGAGCCATACCTTCCACAAAAATTTGAGGATCAAAATTTCCTGGTAATATGCACATCTACATATGGTGAACTTCCTATATACTAAGTTTCATTGAATTCGGTTCAGTAGTTTTAGAGGAGTTGCGCTGACAAGATGATCAATGAGGATTTTCAGCAAATTTCTAAGTTCAAAGGGCCATAACTCCCACAAAAATTTGAGGATCAAAATTTCCTGGTAACATGCACAACTAGATGTGGTGGGCTTCCTATATACCAAGTTTCATTTAATTCGGTTCAGTAGTTTCAGAGGTGTTGCGCTGACAAACTTTATGAAGGACAGACGGACATGACAAAAACGATACGTCTCCCCACAAAAGTGGGGGGAGACATAATTGCAAAAGAACACCTCAATCTTGTATGAAAATCACTGCATTTTATTATAAAGAAGCAGAGGTACCAATGGGGTATCAGAATTTCAAAAGTCCGAAAGGGCAGAGACAAAACCAGTAAACACTAACAAGAACGGGACAAAAAACAGACCAAATGTAAAACATGGAAACACAAAATAACTGAATATCAATCAACAACGCGAACTCCAGTTGAAACAGTCCAAACTCCAGTCAAAAAAGTTGCTTTGCATGCAGTAATTACATTAAATGGTCACCAAACCACAAGTCATGAACAAACTGAAAACAATGGCTCAGCTGGTATTCATCTCTCATATATGTCAAATTAAACTTTATTATGATGAAAGCAATACTTCTGCCAAAAATCTTACAGCAAACATGACTTAGTTACACTTGAATAAAACTTTATTATCATTTTCAAACTCTAAATAGAATACAAATAGGAAAATGTACATTAAAAATGTTCATTTTTCAAAATTTAAACATTTATTAGTTTAGCTGTTAAAATTACAAATTTCTATTATGTTTAGATACTTAGAAAAAAAGCATTTTCATTCCCAACAACGCTTGATAAGTTGTAATTCTGCATGTCTTGAATTATGCAGGAGAAAAGACCATTATTTCACTCCCTTAATACTATATAGAAATATGTGTCAAGGTTTTTTATAGTACAGAGTTCTTAAAAAAATAAATTATGTGCCCCTGTCTTTCTTTCCATATTCTATTCAGATATCAGCCTTGCATTAAATAAAAAGGTACCCAGGGGTGTAATTTTAGCATAGATTATTATCATTTAGAATAATTTAAAATGCCATTACAATGCATTCAGCTTTTCAAATATAGATTTTTAAACCAAATATGGAGACTTATATTTTGAGTTTAAATAATAATTGAATATACATGTATGATACAGCATTATACCAGGGTACAATTTAAATATCCAGTATGTCAAGATCAAAGAACACCTGTCCTACCTTCGTTAGTAATTACCTGGTCTGGTCAACCACAAAGGTATCCGTGTCTGAAAACTAGAGCAATATGCTCAACTCATTGAATTTGTCAGACCAATGACGAACAATTCATGGCATGTTTCCCCTTCCATATCATTATGAACAACTATTATGCAATTATCGCATGAATAACAAATACTTCAGACATTTATAATGTATTGAATTATTTCCTTTACAAAATGACATGCAATTAATTAAATGATCCTTTTTACAACTAGTACATATGTTGCAACTGAAATCAGACAGTTCACCACATGGTTCTAAAATTTCTATAAAATGATATATCCCTTACTCAAACCTAAGTCAATGACTTCAAATTCTCCTCTGATTGGTTCATGGTTGTGGCATGTATGGACATGAGTCAAATGTAGGATTGCTATTGTAATTCTTAGTAGTCTAGACTGGTCTCAACCACAAGGTACTAAAAACTTTAATGATACTGTCATCCAAGAAACAATGTGAAAGTTTTTCGCTTAGGTTGAAATCTGACTGATCTTCTGCAATATTTGAGTACTTAAACTTGTACCATGAAGAAGACATGTTACTAATAAAATATAAACATGTTTCAATATTAACTTACATTAAGTTTGAATTACACAGGAAAAATGCATTATATGCATGACTCTTTATTTCAAAAGGCCTATGAATGTTAATAATTGTACAATTTAAAGTTGAGAGCTAATAAATTAAAACACACATCTGCCTTAGGACATACGATTGATGGATGGTGCACACTCTTTTTACTAACATGAAACCAGCAAACACAAGACACCTGTCTTATTTTAGAAGTTAATTAGAATTTTGTTAAGTAAAATATGATGTTGTATCACTATCTTAGTTTAACAGAATTTTAATGAATAACTGAGCCGTCAAGGTGCCCAAGTGCAGAAGATATTCCCCTTAAATCATAATTGACAATACTTTTCATTTGTAGCATGGGGCAAGACTTATGTAGGCTGCTCCTCTATAGCCTGTAGCTGATGAAATTTATTGGGGTAGCTTATAATAAGTTAGTTTCAATCCCTTAATCTTTGTTACTCAGAACAATTATGAACCATCCTATAAACTGAAGTTACCCAAACTTTTATTATGAATTGTTTGTACACTGTGAAACCAGTGGAACATTTCTTTTCAAATAAGTGCATAAAGTTTACTTTTAAAATGTCTAATAAGTTCTCTAAGAAGTGGGAGGCTATTAAAGGATTTGTAGATCAAGCCAAACTCTTTTAGAAATATCTTGTACAATAATACCAATTCTAATTTCTGTGCCCTTAATCCATTCAGCATTACAATCTGATTATTGTCAGACCATATTTAATTCAAATAAGAATATTTTTAGAAATGTCTATAATGACCTTCAACATATGAAGTTATTTGAATTAAATGTCTTTTACAATCTTGGTTATAAGGTATTAAAAGGTTGCTGTGCATTGAAATGGTAATGTGTAGCCCTAACAATAAGTCTGTTTTATCTCTATAATATAGTCATTTGTTTTATTTTTTTGTGACATTTCAGATATCTAAAATTGTCTATTCTTAATCTTCAATAGAAATTCAAACAAAATCTTAGCTTATTTTTATAAAGCAGATTTTTTGTGTTAATTTTCACATCTGAAATTCAAATGTTCATTCAGGTCTTTAAATTCTCTACTCCGAATTTGAAGCAGCAAAAATAAAACAATAAATAACTGCAGGATCATTAAAACAAAAATAAAACAATAAATAACTGCATTAACAAGAGGTGTACATCTTCAATATTACACGAATGTACAAAGTAGACTGTTGATTACAAACAATTTACAAAGAAAATACAACCCAGGCGAAAAGTCATGGTCACTGTCCATGGTCAACCATGGTCGACCATGATTATCCATGGTCGACTGCCTTCCGTTAATTGGCACCATGGTCCTTAACCATGGTTGACCATGTGTGACCATGGTCAACCATGGTTCTATTATTTTCAGAAAAAAATTAATGTATCAGTTTACAATCCAAATTAACAATATAATTCAATTTTCTAAGGACAAAATTGATTTATTAATGCGAATTCTGCATGCATTGTAGGTAAATATATTCCAAAACATGACTAATCTGAAAAATAATTTAATGTCTACAATTCTTAGTGACTGTCTAATGTTGCCATGATAACTCAACAGTCATTTCCATTATTGTTTGAAAGATTTTATACTCATTTTGATTTGACTGTACATTTTGTTCTTTATCTCTCATTTAACTATCATGGGTTAGCTCCTTGTTTCTTATTGATATTCATGTCAACATCATAGGTTCAAATCTCTATACTAATAGAAATTCCCAATCCCTATATATGTGGAACCATTTCTGTAAAATGCTTCAAAAGGTCTCCAACTGACAGGTTTAATGCACAAATATAAGAAATAAGATTACTATATGCCCAAACATGGTTTGAAATAAAAAAGTAAGAATTATCTTATTAAGTTATACTACTTGTAAACCAATTTCAAGTTCTCAAGATTTAAAAAAAAAATGTTATTGGTAAAAGCAAAGGGAGATAATTTTCTACCATGGTCACACCATAATAAACCACAAAATTTATACCATGGTTCTGCCCTCCATGATTGACACTAGTAGGTGAAATGTAAGCAAATTTTAATTATTTATTGTTATCAAGTCAGCTCAATGTACAGCAATAAAGACTTTATTAGGTCTTGTTAAAAATGTCAAAAGAACATTAAAAACAAACACCAGTCGGGTAGCTGAAAACAAACATGTAAGTCAATTAGCCTTACATTTGTATGAGTGAAATAAAGTCACCTCAGGTTCAGTCTTAACCATTATAACAAAATATTATGTTATTTTATTTTAAAAATGCAAGTTTAATTTTTTATGGACCATAATGTCAACCATGTTAAGTACTCTGTGACCATGAAATAACATCGTCAGCAATGATTGACCATGATTTTGACCATGGTCAACCATATACTGACCATGGTCAAAAACTATGGATCATGGTTGACCATGGTCAGTTTCGATTTTGACCATGGTCAACCATATACTGACCATGGTCAAAAACTATTGATCATGGTTGACCATGGTCAACTGAAACTGACCATGGTCAACCATGATGCAGAGTTTTTGACCATGGTCAGTATATGGTTGACCATGGTCAATCATTGCTGACCATGGTAGTTCATGGTCAACCATCTTGAACCATGAAATACCATGGTGACCATGGTCAAC
The DNA here is from genome assembly GCA_963971305.1 of Arcuatula senhousia. Taxonomy (NCBI): domain Eukaryota; kingdom Metazoa; phylum Mollusca; class Bivalvia; order Mytilida; family Mytilidae; genus Arcuatula; species Arcuatula senhousia. Next base: position 14,491,701 of record OZ020306.1, read on the forward strand.
CATGGTCATCTTTTTGTCTGGGAAGTGTTACATACCAGGCGCGGATTCAGGCGGGGGCACACCAGGCGTGTGCTCCCCCTCTAAAATGTGAAAAAATATGATTTTTTTCAATGAAATTATTTAAAAAAGGCCAAAAAGTTTTGTGGTTGCTCTGCTCGGTGAATATGCAATACCCACACCCCCCTCTAATCCAAAATCCTGGATCTGCGAATGCAGACAGACAGAAAGACCTAAAACTTTTAAACTAATGGGCCACTCTTCACTCCATTTTTACATCTGAGTTTCCCCATTGGTGATGCAAGTAAAAATCATTCCTATGACATTTAGATTTAAAAACATTAAGGAAATGACGGGTTCACGAAAAGGTTAGCCAAGGAATTTTTGTACTTGAACATCTAAAAGCAGCATAAGCTATTTATAGTGTAGATATGTTATATGATGTGAAGGTAAAAAATCTGTTTATACACCTTTGAAAAGGAAAAAAATCAATACAAATAGGCCTCAAGACTGTTTGTGGGTGGTTTCAAAATCAAATGTATTTTTACAACCTTCAGGCTGGACCACAAATGATGAATCAAGAATAATAATCCTAATTAAGACAATATGGTGACAGAATGCTTAGTGTCAATGATCTTTTAGTTAAATGACTTTAGTAACATGTTTGAAGGTAATAATAGATGGAAAAAAAAACTTCCTTAAAAATTCAGTCCAACTTTGAACCTTTGTTAATGTAGAGACAAAACTGTTTTAAGTTTGAGAACTAACTATTATGCCAAGTTACGTGTATGTGTCTCCTACGATACTGAACTGGCATATTTTGACATTTACAAGTTTGGTAATAAGTTGAATAGCCCTATTCCAGTTATTAATAATTTTTAAAATTCAATTTAATGGACTGAGTGAGTGTTGAAGTTTACAATAACAATATACAAATATAGCAACCTTTTTGTACACAACATGTAATGGTATAGGAGTTTGGCATTATTGAGGGGTATTATTTCTTCATAAGATTTTTTTTTGCAAAATCGTAAGCGATAAGCCAGCTAGGCATTATATCCAGGGGCTATCATAATTATGAGGTTATGCTTTGCTGTCCTAGATAGGATTTATCTATGAAATTCAGACTAACAGTTTGAGAATTCTGAGATTGGGACCAAAAGGACAAACTGCAAAACTTCATGTTCTGTCCATATTAAAACTTCTTGTGACATGTCATAAAAAATAGATTACACTTGTGCATTTATAAGCAAGTCAATTTAATAAGAAGGTTGATGAAACAGCTGAAAGGGGCTGAAGGATGGGTATGATTTTCCCCATTTCTCATTAGAAACAGAACCCTATAATTTCCGATCATAAAAGGACATCAATCCTTCAACTAACAGAAGATAAAACAACCCTGCTGACTAACTATTCTCTTCAAATTTCCAGAAACCAGCAAATTAACATCAATATGTTCCTTTCTGCGCCAGATAAAAGACATTCATAAAAGCATATGATGCACTTTTTGTAATATGACATTTGGCTGTTTTTCTCTGCCTAAAGGATGACTCATAGACCATCAAAATTGATATTTCTAAAATTCTACAGAAAGACAAATTTATTGTATATAAAATGCATGTCTTTTTGAAGCGATACCAATCAGAAAGAGAAAATTGATATAATTACAGGAAAAATTCATCAGACATGGGACACTTTTGTAAGCCTTTATCTACGCTTTGGTGGTGTTTGTTCATTTCCCAGAATCAATAATCAGAAATAAGCATGGGTTGTTTTATTGGTCCTGAAAACCGATCTCAAGATACTAGCATATAGACAGAGATTATCATCAGACTATTGCCATTATTATTTGCCACAAAAAGACATTACCAATATGACTGTTGAACATCAAACGAGGCACTTGGCCAAGCCTAAAAGAGGATTACTTTGCCGTTTCCTAGACTGATTCTATTTGTCTGCGACCAAAGCTTTCTATAGATTCATATTAAATTTGTCTGCTTCTCCAGTCTTCTATGTGATGACAAAGATAAGAAAATAACTTTGTTGGAATCATGCAAACAGAGATTTAGAGATACAACAAATTGAATCAGCATTTATTCCACTAATGGAATTATTCCTCTCTCCCCACATGAAAATAACCTGGTTTTTCCAAATAAATTTTCATGTCATTAATTTCTCTTTTTTTTTTTGGTTCCAGTTGAGAGAACACAACTACCTTAGGAGGTAATGATTGAAGTGCAGTCATTGATCTTTTTATTCAATTTTTCAAGGGTTTTCTAATACAGAAATCAATCGGGTTTTATATGATAGAACTAGAATAGCAGTTGCATATTACGTTGCATAATTCTGCCACCTCAGCAGTTTGAAAAAAGTCAACTGTTATTTAAGTTACGTAATCGCATTTAAAATGCTAATGCCGTCATGTTGTGTCTATTCAGGACTGTATTTTGGTTTAAATTTTAATCCCCAACTAAGTCAATACATCAAAATGAGTTTTATCTGTTCAACAATTACATGCCTTTAATGTAAATATTCATTTCAATTCTTTCTAAAAATGTATACTTTGAAGTGTCGAAACCCAATCAAGTCTGCAGACCCCATTTTCCAAAAATGATAATAAAATAACATAGAAGTGACATTAATGCCAGTCATTTTTACAGTTAATCAATACCTAGCCTAGACAGACTTTTTTTTATTCATGAAAGAACAGAAAATATGAAACTGCCAATATATGAAAAAGATCTGACCTGAATGCTGGACAAGTGCACTGCACAGTTAAGAAAGTGGTTAAGAAGTACATGCAGAAAGAGAATAATTACAATTTTTTTTAGGTTATACAGTCCAATTTTGCGATTTTTCATAAACTGAGACAAGAAAATATTTAGAAGCAACATCAAAAGTACAAATTCAAAGAATTTTCCTCATCTATATGGACTGATGATATCTAAGCTTTCTTTTGAGGAACTTATATAGACTGATGTCTCCAGGGCACAGCTATTGTTATGAAAAATAAGGCTTTCAAATAATAAGTCTACAAAAAAATCTGAAGTATAGACTTAAGTGGCTTCTGTAATGGTGTCAAAAGATAAGTGCAAGCCTTAGAACAGCTGGTCTGACACTGAAACTATTTTCTGACAGATTTTCTTTTATATTTCTGATATATCTGACTTTTATGCAATCATTAAATGCAAGCAGTTCAATTTTTAAGACTTGTCTGTAAGTTTGTTAAGTTTAAGTGCACCTTACAGGAATTTATGTGTGTGCAAGAAGTTGATTGACAAACAGAATTATCTTGGAAATAGCTTGCTTTTTTCAAGTAAAAATTTTTTACAAGGACTTCAATCATATTGGTTCAAAATTCAGATTACGGGGTATTCCTGTAAAACCCCAAAGGACTTATGGCCTTGGCTCTGTTAAAGCAAGACATTTCTTATCCCTTATTGACTTTCATAAGGTTAAACAAATTTATCTCTTAAGCCTAATGCTTCTGTTAATTCCTCTCCGGTTTGCAGTTGAGCCTCTGCCCACAGAATGGATGACTGAAGACACTACATGCACTTGGTTGTTATATCAAACTACAAATCAAAACACTCAATAAACTGACTTCACATTTTAACTACTTCAACGTGAAGCCCTACCTATGTTAAATGTATAAAATCTATGGTTCCAGCATTGAATAACAAATTACTTGAAATCTAGCTCCAGACATGAAGGGAATTGTCTCTTTCTATATAATATGATCAAAGAATGTAAGGTTCAGATAAGTTCCTAATCAATACACAGGGTGTACATCATAAAGAAAAGCCAAGCTTTCAGACTGCATATACCATTTCTTTGACTCCTGATGATCACAGACACGATCAACTTCATACAACCAATGCTTCGGGGAAACATGTCTTTGAAAATGGTCCCTTTGTAAATTATTCAACAGAATGTTAGATATGGTGCATGTGTGACAATACTGCTACAATTTAATAATACTTTCAACATCATACTATTTCTATCCCTCTACAAATCTACAGAGACAAGGCTTTATTTGAATGCGAAATAAATTTCATTAAGAACCTTCATGTAATTTTCCTATTCTGAGAAATCTACATCAAATAGCTTGCATCAGATTCCAATCTTCAAAGGCAAGTATTAGGTACCAAAGGACATGTAGCTGCTCTTTCATGACTTGGAGAAAATTGAGTTATCGATTCTACAGAGTATTTTTTATCTTTATATAACAGTTAACCTATCTTTGAAAACCTAGTCATACCAAATTATAAGTTCTTTAAAGAGAGATCTTGGATCATCTGACAAACTAAGGTTTTCAAGTCAATGTTTATTGTGGTTGTTGAATGTTAACTGAATATACAATTTGTTTTTGCTAATTTTTTAATAAAACAGGGTGAAGTTTCTTTTATTGAGTATAATACATTATTTTTAGGGTAGAGATGTCGGAACAAATTCAAGATTGATTTCATGATGTTTAGAATTTCTTGCCTACTGACTTTGAACTGTACTCTTATAATGAAAAAGATGACATAAATTAAATTAAATTGCAACATGCAATAATTTTGGCAGTATCATTATGGTTAAGAAGATTAACATTTTAGGACATGTCTAAAATCTCTGAGTATGGAATTTTACTACTTACTTTGAACAACAAGACAAACATATACAGTAAGAATCCTCAGTCAGGTTGAAGTCAATGACTGACATTCTTATTAAATCATATTAGATGTCTTAATCAATTTGTACAGGCTTTCACTGGTCTAGACATGTTATTTGTATCACAGTGGGTATTTCCATGATCTGTATCAATCACAACACATTCAGTTTAACAATAATTCCATTATCATATTAGGTTTCAGTTCAAAAATATTAAAAGCATTTCTCTCTTTTTCCCAGATTGTCATTGCTGTGATCCACAAATATCAGAAAAGATTGAAATAAAGGAAGTCTAGAATGTTTCTCCAAGGAACAGCATCCATTATTATGTCTCCTGAGAGGATCAGAGACATTGCAGGATTCATAACTATAGACAGAACACCTTTTGGTTTTCTTTAGATTATCTGGAATATCTTCGTAAGCGAACATCTTAGTAACAAAATCTATTTTCAACTTCTTATGTCACACACACTCAAAATTAATAGAGGAATGTGAGACATAGATATGGAAGAGGAAGAGGGAGTCCAACAGGTTTAAAAATGGCCTAGATCATATAGTTTGAACCTGACCCCTGCTAAAGTGGTCATAGATGATGAATTTTTAAATTCCCATGATAATTTAGCCCTGTCTACAATTACCCAAATGTTTTCTAGGCTTTAACAACAGACTGTTATGACATCTCTTGAAAAAACAGACTAAGCTAAATTGTTAAATTTCATCTTTAACAAAGGTTTATATGTAATAAATAAAGTTAACTATAATATGCCTCATCATCAAAGTTATTAACCTTGTTCACATTGAAGTACCTTTTAAAAAACTTAGCATTGATTTTGAGGTACTTACATTTAGAGATGCATCGTAATGATAGTTGTACAGCCTAATGACTGTGCATTACAAATATTTCCTCTAAAAGTTAGCCGTGATGACATAACAAGTATTTCCTTTATCACTTAGGCTCAGATTGATACATATTTCCTATTTTACTTCCTTGTTTAGGGTTGACAGTTTTTTCCAGCCTTTTTATTTTTAACTTCAATTAGCACAAGTCTCTTGACATCGATAATTGGTCTAATTGTTCAGGATGAATGCACAATATCAGATAAGTGAAAGCACTTGATTTAAAGTCTCCTTTTTAGAAGTTTCAGTCTGAATTATAAAAGTATGTTCCTTATGAAATAGCTCATGTTTATTCTGGACACTTAATTTGTCTGTTACCTACTTGGTGTTAAGCTTAAGGATCAGACTTAAGGATAATTTACCTCATTGATCAATCATTGTTACATGCAGACAAATTATAGCTGACTTAAAACAAAACACTTCAGTCCAAATTATAGTTTTATGAAAAGGACCCAATTATAAGACAGACACATGGGTTCAAAACCTATTCAGACAAATAGATAAAGGAGACAAATTTGATTTTCTAATTATTAGATTTTATCACCAAATAAAGGACTATTATTCGTAAAACCAATCCAACCCCAGACATCTTAAATGTTAAGAGCTTTAGTGATGTATCCTACACTTGTATCTTGTCTAATCAGATGAAAAAACAAACAAATCTCCGTCAATAACCTTTGAACCTAAATAGATTACTTAATACAAACTACCTTTTGTAAAAAATTATCGAATAAGAGCAGACATGATGTATATAAATTATGTAAGAACTACATCTAACCCTGCTTCAGACAGACACAGCTGTTTTGCCACGATAAAACCTATCAAAGTAATTTTTAACTTTAAAATCCCATTTATTATTTATTCTTTCCTCTGACAATTCATTTAAAAAATAGGGTAAAGGAATATTATTTTTGCTGTCTAGACGGGCACAATATGTGATATATAAACAATCTAACAAATGGTCTATAGACTTAATATTTTCTATGAGTAAAATTGAATTAAGAACCATTGTAACACATGCACCATAAACAAATAAACAAGCAGTCATTTTGTTGGATAGAAGTACTTAAAAATGAAATGAAAGTTTACATAATACAGACATCCCATTTTGTTAATGTACTTCTGTTAGTCCAAAATTGTTATTGGAACTAAGCGTCATAATGTACAGTTTTAATGAGTTATTCCCTATTTTCGTAAATAGTGAGTTATCTCCCATTTACAAGAGGTGTCCTCCATTATGGTAGGTATATTACATTGCAATGAATGGGAAAAATAAGGTTTCATTTTTTTCTAAAATTATTCAGAGGGCTTAGCAGACCCTATTATATCAGGAAAACATGTTAAATTACCTTTTTCAAATAATCATATTTTACATTTGGACATTTTTTGAAAAATTAAAAATAAATTAAGAAAAACTTATTTTTCTACACAGTAACTAGTATCAAATACCCTCTGGAAAGAGAAGATAACTGTGAAAATGGGAGATAACCCACAATATACAAAAATAGGGAATATATTGATACCTAATTTTTACATGTGTGCATAATAATTGCTAATTTCATATCATTTGCGTTTCTGTGTTTTAATTTCGAGACATTGACTATTAAGCTATAGTAAATCCAGTCTATTCCAAAATGTCATACAGCCAATATAGACAGATGCACAGATCTGAACCATATATGTTTGTTCTGCGCCATTATAATTGTGGATCCTCTTGTAACAAATCAGTACTGGTGTGATATAAGATTGATCTATTCTGGGCCTAGCCAGACTGATAAAACTTGATACAACCTTAAAGTCTGATGCAGACTTCATTAAAGCACAGAATAATTAATAACCTTGGAAATTCCTGATTACAAAATAACAGACATTAATCCCATAAATAGGAGTTTTTTTTCTATCAATATTCCTTTTTACTGTATACTAAGTAATGTTCTACGTCTAGAGAAAAAAAAACTTCTTTCATAAATAAAATAGTACGGCACAGTGAACGCTTAGATAAAACCCTTGAGGCAGGATTAATATGACACTGGTAGATACAAAACCTTTCCAAAGGAATCCTGCAAAAACTTTGCTTAATATTGACATCAGTATGAAAACGGCTTAATTTACCAGTATAAAGATGTTGCAAACAGTCATTCCCTTAAATGCCAATGTTAAAATATGTCATCTTTTAAGTTTCAAGATATAGAAAAGTGTCTATAAGAGAAGACATTATTCATTTTTTCAAATTATTATTTTGTTCTGTGAGTGAGTTTCATTTTGTGCTGCCCTAAAAACCTGAAATATTAGTACATAAAACTAAACTAATTTCAATTGCATTATGCAACCTTGTTATATGGATTAAAAGGACAACTGACTCTATAAATCATAAAAACCTAATATTTATATAGGAAAACTATAAATCATTATAAGCACAGGAAAAAAAAATAGGTTTAGAGTTTTCAGTCTTAAGTTGTATGGTTTGAATGGTCATGTCTGATTTGGTGTCAGACAGTGAAATGTTTATGATACCTTGCAGACAAAATCAATAGATGGGTTAGCCATTGATTAGACAATACATGCCAGGTCACTCAAATTACTTAGAATTATCAACCCAGACTAATACCAGCTAAAAAAGGACACTTTTTGTGTTAAAAGTACAATCCAATTCTTTGCATTACATAATTTTATAAACTTATTGTATTTTTATAAAAGATAAACAATTGCGGAAGAATTGAATTAAAGCTTCTGAGTCAGGGTCTTTTGATGTTACAACACAGCCTACATGTATTCACAGCATGTATGGCTGTTATTGAGGAACAAGAGGCTCCAAGTAAAGCTGCATCTATTAGGATTACACTTAATGCATGCTTTGGAAATTTTGTACAAATTTAATGCATTTTTTTTATTCTAGGAACAATTCTAAGATTTAATGGCGATAAATCTTATAAATGCTTACATATTTCCAATCTAGGACACAGCTTTTCTCTACATTTTACAGTTTTAAATGACTATGCTGGAATAAACAGATCAAACTTTAAACTGATTGCATGTCTTGGGTCTTCAACTGTACAAATTGCCATTATCAACTTATTAAAACTTAATGTGACAGACAGACAGACAGACAGACAGACAGGAGAAGATGCAAGTCTATTTGGTCTGTGTTGTGATGGAAAAGAAGTTTTACATCTAAAAGAAATGTAGCTCTACCTCTAAATAATCCTAGAAGAAAACTAAAACATGTACAATATGTACATAAACTGGAAATTGTATTTGAATCAGAGATATGAATATGGATTGCCATGTATGGTAATTGCCTCTGATCACTGATATAGTATATTTATGTCAATGACTGCATATCAAGCATTGATTCTGTCTGCCTTAGCCAGATTAATTGTTAAACATAAAACCTTATGGGCAGTGACATGTGAAATTGTAGTGGTTATATTATAGCATCAATCCGTCTGGCTGTCCTATATGAATCATTCAACGATGCAGACTAACTAACCACGTTATGTAATATCACAACCAAATTAGTACTCCATCAGGTTTCCGCATAAAATATGGGAAGTTTTATCTACATTTTATACAAATTTCCCAAAGGTACACCATTAAAAGACTCACTTAAACCTATAATGCATTAGAAATCCCACAACTCAAGATATTTTGTAAAATTCTCTTTTTTAATAAATGATAGTCATAGACATAATAATTGAACATATTAAGTATTTATCGTCCTTTCAAGTTTAATGCACATTTCTTTATATAAAATGATGAAAATAGCATGCCAGTATCAAGCTTCAAAGAACTGAGTGGGTTAAAGGACTATGTGAAAATACTCCTTTGTTATAGCCAGGGAGTACTTTTATAGAATATCATTTTGCAAAAACATGCATTTTTTTTTAATTTGAAGCTGTAATATGTACATGTTGAATAAAGTATGATCCCCTAAAAATAGACCATATTTTTCAAAGACTAATTAATGTTTAAATATAACTACGGGTATTTATACCAGATTGGGAAACAAGCTTATTGCTTCTATAAATTCCTCTCCAGAGTGAGCTAGCAGTTTACAAGTGTGGCCTTTGTAGCAGCCCCCATTGAGCCTACTCTTATCTCTACAAGATATTTTTGAAAACATATTTTAGGGTTAATCTTATACCTAGAACTCATTCTTTAACTATTATAACACTTGTTTCAACAATATACATAGAAAGAGAAATGTCAGCTCTATCCTTTAATTAACCTAAACATGCACTTAAGTTAGAATCATGTTAAACTTGGTGCCAAATGTTTTATTTTCAGAATGTTAAACATTCCTATGCCAACACTAACAAAGGTAGAGATTGCTTATATTCCTTTTTTTTCGTTACTTATTTAAAGTTTGAACTTGTAACATTTGCATGAATAAGGTAATTAGTAAATTACAGCAGTTTGTTTCCACTAATTAATGATCTTGATGGGTTTTATGCATCTTTTTTTCGAAGATTTTGTGTGCTCTTGATTCCAGACACAGACATCATTATCTAAAGGGCAAATCTGTCAATTTTATTACGTTTTTTTATCATATTCCATGGCTATGAGTTTTATTAATAACTTTTTTGCATTATCAATAGGAGTTTTTTTCTTTCCTACTTTTTTTCACAATTTGATAAATATGATTTCCATATGCCATCTTCAATTTGAAATCAATTTACACAGCAGGCTTCTCTGTACAAGCAATAAATCGTGCTATAATTTCTACAATGTAATCAGACATCTTGAAGACATATTACACTTCAGACTTATACAATGATCCTTGAAAAATTCATACAATATTTATATTTTTACATTCCGATGGCCAGGAAAAAAAAGCTTGTGACCGCTATTTGAACTCAACTGGTTTGTTAATATGCAAACCATTACATAGGGATTAATCACAGTCTGGCTCTGTGTAACAAGTCAACATAAAACATTGTAAAAATGTAATAATTTAACCCAATACCTGAAACAAGTTTAAAATATATTAAACTATTTTTTTTAGGCTTGACAAACACAGTCACCTGGTGGGGGACCACATTGTAAACAAACCAAACCATTCAACTTGCAAGGTCAAGTTGACTGAGGCTTAACATGCTATGTTATAATATATAAGTGAAAGATAAGCTCCATAGATCCTAAGGGTGATTAACAAAGAATGCATGTGCTCAAAATACCAATAAAATATATCTTAAATTGATACATAAAATAGTCTCCAGCAGATGTTCATATGATACCAGGGATGTAAGGCCAAATCAAAGCTATAATCTGCAATATCATTGTACCCCAACACCCTACTTCTCAACTTGAGATGCAAACATATGGTGCAATGCTACCCACATGATCCAATTCAACAATTTTCATCAGGAGCATAGCACCTTTTTACAGACCTAAGTTTGTACAAACATGTGAGGTTACCTCTTATTTTATGTGTGTGCTTATTTTCTACCTGGTATTTAAAACAGTAAATAATTTGAGTGTCTTATCAAAGTTTATGAACTTTCTTGGGGAGAAAAAAAGTTCAAATACTACTCATAAATCTTTGAAAAAATGTTGGCAATTCTATGTACTTAGTACTAGATTTAAAGATTTGTGATGAACTTAACACTGAAACCTATATCTAAATTCATATGTTAGGGAATTGCTTGAAGTTACATGTACTTGTACCAGCCCATAAAGTAACAGCATGGTTAATGACTTGCCATAATAACCTATTGTTAATTCATAATATGAAAAAGGTTCCACTCCTAATAAATGTTAACTTTCAATGTTGCTTTAAGAAATAATGCATCAATTATTTTTTAAATTCAAAAATTATTATTCTTTCGATAAAATATTTACTTTCAGAGGTTATTATGCACATAGATGCAGTGCTTTAAAGGACAAAAAGAATAATTTTACATGAGCCCATGAAATGTCTATCTTTAAATCAAGGTTTAAAAGTAACATTAAAACACTCCCTTTTTGATGAAAAAAGACAAAATACTGAAAATTGATCTTAAAAAAATTTCAGAAAAATTTCCATCATTAATATATAATTCATATGTGTATGTGTTTTCTGTGAGCCTGATCACATATCAAACTAGAGGCTCCCAGGAGCCTGAATCGCTCACCTGATCTCTTATGCCAAAGTTTGAATAAATTTCACAAACTTTCAAGTATACAAAGTTGCAAAACAATCCTTTCAGTGGTTTCAGAGAAGATTTTTGGAAATCAGTTTAAATTAATAGAAAAAACAGTTAAAGGGCAATAACTACTGTAAGGACCTTTTGATGCCGAACAAGAAAATTTGCTTCCGATTTTCTTTATCTCGTTTACTTTTTGAGTTATAAGCCAAAAACAATGGTTTGACCCCCCTGTTCTATTTTTAGCAACGGCCGCCATGTTGGTTGGTCGACATGTATATAATTCACAAACTTGGTAGAGGACATCCTAAAAATCATGTATACCAAGTATCAATGCAATCCCTTCAGTAGTTTTAGAGAAGAAGATTTTTGAAAATCAGTGTAAATTAATGGAAACTAGAGGCTCCCAGGAGCCTGAATCGCTCACCTGATCTCTTATGCCAAAGTTTGAATAAATTTCACAAACTTTCAAGTATACAAAGTTGCAAAACAATCCTTTCAGTGGTTTCGGAGAAGATTTTTGGAATTCAGTTTAAATTAATAGAAAAAACGGTTAAAGGGAATTAACTTCTGTAAGGACCTTTTGATGCTGAACGAGAAAATTTGCTTCCGATTTTCTTTATCGCTTATACTTTTTGAGTTATAAGCCAAAAACAATGGTTTGACCCCCCTGTTCTATTTTCAGCAACGGTGGCCATGTTGTTTGGTCGACATGTATGTAATTCACAAACTGAGTAGAGGACATCCTAAAGATCATGTATACCAAGTATCAATGCAATCCCTTCAGTGGTTTTAGAGAAGAAGATTTTTGAAAATCAGTGTAAATTAATGGAAAACAGTTAAAGGGGAATAACTCTTAAACGGCTGATCTGACAATTTAGACCCTGAAATCGTTTTTGTAGGTCTCAATGAGCTTAACAATTTTGCAATGCTAACTTTTCCTCTAGCTCTAACGGTTTTCAAGATATTGTCCAAAAACTGCAAAAATGGTCAATTTTGATGATTAAAGGGCAATAACTCCTGTAAGGAGTCGTTTCACAACTTCAACTCAATGGAGAGATTCGTAGAGCTTTTGATGCTGAACAAGGAAAGTTGCTTCGGATTTTCTCTATCTCTTATACTTTTTGAGTTATAAGCCAAAAACAATGGTCTGACCCCCCTGTTCTATTTTTAGCAACGGCGGCCATGTTGGTTGGTTGACATGTATATAATTCACAAACTTGGTAGAGGACATCCTAAAGATCATGTATACCAAGTATCAATGCAATCCCTTCAGTGGTTTTAGAGAAGAAGATTTTTGAAAATTAGTGTAAATTAATGGAAAAAACAGTTAAAGGGGAATAATTCTTAAACGGCTGATCTGACAATTTAGACCCTGAAATCATTTTTGTAGATCTCAATGAGCTAAACAATTTTGCAATGCTAACTTTTCCTCTAACTCTAATGGTTTTCAAGATATTGTCCAAAAACTGCAAAAATGGTCAATTTTGATGATTAAAGGGCAATAACTCCTATAAGGAGTCGTTTCACAACTTCGACTCAATGAAGAGATTCGTAGAGCTTTTGATGCTGAACAAGGAAGGTTGCTTCGGATTTTCTCTATCTCTTATACTTTTTGAGTTATAAGCCAAAAACAATGGTCTGACCCCCCTGTTCTATTTTTAGCAACGGCGGCCATGTTGGTTGGTCGACATGTATATAATTCACAAACTTGGTAGAGGACATCCTAAAGATCATGTATACCAAGTATCAATGCAATCCCTTCAGTGGTTTCAGAGAAGAAGATCTTTGAAGAAAAGTTAACGGACGGACGACGGACGGACGACGGACGCTTAACGATGACAATAGCTCACATGACCCTTCGGGTCAGGTGAGCTAAAAACAGTTTAAGGGGAATAACTCTTAAACGGCTGATCTGACAATTTAGACCCTGAAATCATTTTTGTAGATCTCAATGAGCTAAACAATTCTGCAATGCTAACTTTTCCTCTAGCTCTAACGGTTTTCAAGATATTGTCCAAAAACTGCAAAAATGGTCAAATTTGATGATATAAGGGCAATAACTCCTAAAGGGAGTCGTTTCAAAACTTCGACTCAATGGAGAGATTGGTAGAGCTTGTGATGCTGAACAAGGAAGGTTACTTGGATTTTCTCTATCTTTCATACTCTTTGAGTTATAAGCCAAAAACAATGGTTTGACCCCCCTGTTCTATTTTTAGCAACGGCCGCCATGTTGGTTGGTCGACATGTATATAATTCACAAACTTGGTAGAGGACATCCTAAAGATCATGTATACCAAGTATCAATGCAATCCCTTCAGTGGTTTTAGAGAAGAAGATTTTTGAAAATCAGTGTAAATTAATGGAAAAAAAACAGTTAAAGGGGAATAACTCTTAAACGGCTGATCTGACAATTTAGACCCTGAAATCACTTTAGTAGATCTCAATGAGCTAAACAATTCTGCAATGCTAACTTTTCCTCTAGCTCTAACGGTTTTCGAGATATTGTCCAAAAACTGCAAAAATGGTCAATTTTGATGATTAAAGGGCAATAACTCCTATAAGGAGTCGTTTCACAACTTCGACTCAACGTGAATTCGTAGAGCTTTTGATGCTGAACAAGGAAGGTTGCTTCGGATTTTCTCTATCTCTAATACTTTTTGAGTTATAAGCCAAAAACAATGGTCTGACCCCCCTGTTCTATTTTTAGCAACGGCCGCCATGTTGGTTGGTCGACATGTAAATAATTCACAAACTTGGTAGAGGACATCCTAAAAATCATGTATACCAAGTATCAATGCAATACCTTCAGTAGTTTTAGAGAAGAAGATTTTTGAAAATCAGTGTAAATTAATGGAAAAAACAGTTAAAGGGGAATAACTCTTAAACGGCTGATCTGACAATTTAGACCCTGAATCATTTTTGTAGATCTCAATAAGCTAAACAATTCTGCAATGCTAACTTTTCCTCTAGCTCTAACGGTTTTCAAGATATTGTCCAAAAACTGCAAAAATGGTCAAATTTGATGATATAAGGGCAATAACTCCTATAGGGAGTCGTTTCAAAACTTCGACTCAATGGAGAGATTCGTAGAGCTTTTGATGCTGAACAAGGAAGGTTACTTGGATTTTCTCTATCTTTCATACTCTTTGAGTTATAAGCCAAAAACAATGGTCTGACCCCCCGTTCTATTTTTAGCAACGGCGGCCATGTTGGTTGGTCGACATGTATATAATTCACAAACTTGGTAGAGGACATCCTAAAGATCATGTATACCAAGTATCAATGCAATCCCTTCAGTGGTTTCAGAGAAGAAGATCTTTGAAGAAAAGTTAACGGACGGACGGACGACAGACGCTTAACGATGACAATAGCTCACATGACCCTTCGGGTCAGGTGAGCTAACTAGTCTGCTAAGTGAAGTAGACCAAAAATCTACTACTTCCCCAGAATCCTGCTAAGAATTTTTTTTAGGTTTTGTCATATTTATCGTTTACAAAATTTATCGAAAAATTCATTTGCCCAAATAAATTTACTACCCAGTGGCAAGCAGGGTAAGTACTAATATCCAAGACTATTTCTTACTCTTTTTGGTCAATATCAAAGGTGTTAATTACAATGCATTATATAGATTTTTGCCACAGATGAATTGCTGTTGTATTATAGTTAACCGACAGGGAAACCTGAATGGTACAATATATCCTCAAAATCTAGAAGCCTTACAATACTGAATCTGAACCTTGTTTTGAACTCATGGTTTATTCTAATTCAAAATTTTTCCAAACAGAATCAATATTTGCCAGACAAATGAACCTTAGGATGCACTAGAATCAAAATACACTTACCTGCATCAATACAGTTAGTCTGCTACTGAGGGTACATTTTGTAAGCAAGATTTCTGTCATTCTGTCCTGACATTACATAATCTGTATTAAATAAGACAAAAAAATCTGTATACTTACGAGTAGAAGAAGAAGCACCTAAACTTTGTACATCATTAGATGACGGGGCACTTGTTTGACAGACTAGGGAATCTAAACAATTGGATTCATCACAGAATACTTCACACTCATCTGAAAAAAAAATCAGTTATAATTAGTCAGTTTCTGCATGACAATGGAGACTTAGGAAGATACAAGAGCAGACCCGTGCAATCTTAAACATTAATTAACTATTTAAAAGTAGGGAGTATTTAACTAAATGACTGTACATTTACCATTGGTGACCAAAGATGAGTTAATTCACGTAATACATGTATGTCCATTTAGAAATGTTAAAGGATGAGTGGCATTAAGACCCATAATTGGCCCAAAAAAATGAAGTTAGTTCAAATGTTATGATTCTTATAAGAAATATAAGCTTATATGTGGTTACAAAGAAAACACATCAAAAAAGGCAAATTTCATTCATTTTGACCTAATAATGACATCATATTTAGTGGTCTTATTTGACAAAATAAAGAAAATCTGCAATTTTGAATGGTTTCAGTGTATATTTTCCTTAAGAAAACATTGGGCGCATGAAAACAACAACTCCAGACTTTCAGAAATGATGGATTTCATCATTTAACACATTTTTTCAAAGTATGAAGTTGTTGTTTTGATGCGCCCACCTTCTTTCAGACCAAAAAGTGTGCGAAAATCAGCAAAAATCAATGAAATTAAGACAATTTCTTTAATATACCGTAAATTGGGATATTTTGGATGCAGTTTAATTTTGGTTTATTTGGCGCCTCCCTTGAATGTGCCAAAATTAATCACACCAATATATGTTTAGAATGCATAGAATTAAATGTGTTTCAGACAATTGTTAGAGGTGGCATGTGGACAAAGAATAGTACGATAATGAGTTACAATGTAAAAAATCCTCATTTTAATTTCTTTTTTTCTAAATTTTAATGAACATTGTATATGTTTACTCAATTTAGGTTTTAGCTTGGGTGTACTTATTTGTTTGTCATTTCATTGATACACTCAAAGAGATTATTTTTTAAAAGCCTGAACATATGCTAATTATCTTGGATTTGAAAATAAACATGTTAATTAATGTTAAAGAGTATAACTGTGAATATAATTCTAAATAACTTTAGATTGTTAAGATGATGTAAAGTATTGAAGAAGAAACTTATTTTTTGAAAGCGCCAAAATAAAATACACCAAAATTAAAAATCTCCATTTTGATCTAAAACCACCAAAATATCCCTACATCAAAATATCCCAATTTACGGTATAGCTTTTTGAGTTAACTCATTGACATGACAGCTTAACTGATATGGCACAAGCTTATCATTTTCTTTAAGCCTAATAATTTATCAATGTTTCATCAACTCATGTCATCTGTATGCTCAGTTTTAATTTCTTGGTAAATCTTGGGCCAAAAATGGGTCTTATTGCCACTCATCCTTTATAATTCCAAATGAAAATTTCTTTAAAAAAATTCCCATTCCAGGTTATAACAATTTGTGAAAATCATCTCAAGTAAAATGTAATAGTCACCCATCTTCTCACAGTAACTGTAGAGACTTTTTCTTATGTGTTGAAAGAGACAAAAAAAGACCATAAACTAGCAATTAAGCTGATCAAAGGCAGGTGATGGCTACTTGTATGTGTTAAGTATAAGGATTGTATAAGATTTCAATCATTACATGTATGGCATAAAGATATTTGTCACAGCGTTGTCTACAAGCCAAGCCCTTGCTTGTTTACTTATTGACAGTCTCATCCTTAAAGTAAAGTAAAGAGAGAGAATCATAACATTAAGCTTGCTATAAGAATGTGAGATCTGTGCAAAGGGATTTGTACTTGGAGAATGTTGTTGTGTGTTATTGGTGTTTGACCCCCTTTTCAATGCACATGGGCCATGTAGGTCAGTCAGTTTTAATGGTGAAAGAATCAAGAGCATCCGTAGGAAACCACTGACCTTGGGCAGGTCCCTGACAAACCTAATAACATACACATGGGAAAGCCCTGTGTCTGTAAATAACAATCACGGATTCAATCCAACAACCTAAATTAGTAATTGACTAATCCAGCACCTTAGACCACTCATCCCGGTCCCAGGTTCACCCTTATTCTAAGTTTGTACATATATTTCTAGTTGCTGTTATAGCATGTTGTTGTGTCTTGTTGTTTCAATTGTTTGAAATCTCCTTCCTGATACCATCAAAACATCGGGACTGTGATAAATGAATTTTGTGAGGTTTTGTTCCCATTTTGCTATAGAAAAAATATAAAGCTAAGTACTCTTGTGACAAAATGTTTTGACAAAATTAGGCTTTATATTTTTCTCCAAGAAAACAATTCAAGTGGGTTTAATCTGGGTGCTGACAATGCTTATTAATCATTACTTATTGATGAAAAAATAAGTTAGTATATTGTGAAATCTGAACTTGATGACCCTCAAAGCTCCTTCAATAATTAGGTTCATAAGGTACACCATGAAAAATGGCAACATTTGCATAGCAAAATCCTATAATATACTGTCTCAAGGTTCTTACTTTCACAGTTCATATAAAATGTAGTGTATATTACAGGTACTGATACATTTGCGTACATTGCAGGCAGAGAATATTTCTTTGAAAAATCTTCATATATGAGGAAGCTGCAGACCATTATTATTGATTCAAATTGTCAACTGTTTATTGCAAACTGTTTTAAAACAACCATAAAACAACCAGACACTGTTTTCGATGAGACCAAACATCATTAAGAAGCAAATAATGCAAAAAAAGGTTCTTGGCCCAGCAAAGTGTCACTCAAGCGCAATTTTTGATGGGATTCTGTTAAAAAAAATCTTTGTCAATGTTAGGGGGGTGTACGCCCGGTTTGTCCTTGGATACTCACCTGCAAATAAACAAAGACACAGACAGTCAGACAAACAGCATTATATCATAATTTATGTGTCTGCAAATATTTTGTGGTCCAATAAAAATGTACCTGAACTGTTCCATCCTTATATCTTAATTGGCATGGTTTAGGTCTGCATCATAAGAAATTAACCCCAGGGAAATTATCTTCATTCCATGACAGAATTTGATGATTAATTACCATTAAAACATTAGCCATATTTTAACCTTGAATGGTCAAATATTGTAACTTTAAAGATAAAGTACCTACATGTATGAAATGTATCTACTTGATGTACATGTATAATACATTAGAAACACCATGAAAGGTATAATATTTACTTGTCACAATAATCTTTGTCGACAGCTTCTAGTACAATGCACTAGTATTTCACCAAAAAAGCTTAACATCAGCTACATTACCCTAGCACGAAATGTCTGATAACTCCTGATTTAACACAACATATGTTTTATTATCACTACAAATAATGCATTGCCTGATTACATAACAGTACATGCATTATAAAATATTTCCATAGTAACATGTATTACAAGGTCAATGCCCTAGACAGTTCAATAACATATGAAATATGGAATATGGTGAAATGAAGGCTAATCTGGTCCATAATATCAGTTTAAAGACCATTTGTACAAGGTGTATAAAAGACAAATCTAAAAACTTTTTTTGATTCTGCAAAATGGGCCAAGGTCACCAAAAAGTTTTTCAAAATATTTTACAAATTTGTGTGACATTTTTAATATGTGAATATAAATTGTGCACAAATGCACTTAGTGACAACAATAGGGCATGGGGAAAGGGGGCTCCTTTCTAGTTTGTACATGTAAATTGTCTGTCGATTCTTCGTTATGCATGGTTTTTATCATACCTTGGTTTTGTCTTTTCCTTATCATATATTATTTTAAACTTATAAAATGAGTTTCCTGAATACTTATTATCAAAATTATAATAAAATTGAAATTTGAAATAAGTGTACACAACTGTCAACATAACATCCACTAATTAACTACCAGTGCTTGTTTGAGTTTTGTGCCAGATTAGTATGTCATTTGTTGAATACCTCGCAATTGTGAACTTCAATATACAGGTGTAAAGTATTTGATATTTAGTAAAGAAACCAGTGCTAAGAGCCCCCCTAAACTTCTGGTAAATGTGGGAGCATTTTCACCATGAATTTGACTTTAGGACACTGAACAGTAATAAAAAAGATGTTGCTTTGCTTTTCTTTGTGTCAATATTTACAATGTGATTTTGACATGGTATCTATACATCATATTCCTTCTATATTTTAAATTAAACTTACTACTTTTCTGAAAGTCTATATCAAGCTTAAATCCACTCCTTGCATTCTTCACCCACAGAAAAATAATTTTCACAAAGTTTGACTTGTATTGAAAGACTTGTGGTATCTTGTAGTTATAATTACAAATTGTCCGAGTTTTGAGTTCCCTTCCGGCCAAAGTTCGTTCTTTGATAATCAATTCTGGAGGAAGACAATTTTTGTCCTTTGGTGACGATGAGTCTGGCCTGGCAAACTCCTCTTTAGTTGTGGATAAAGACTTTGAACTTTGAAAAGTTCTAAATCCAATGAGATCTGTAAAATTGAGTTGTATAATATAACTATTTGGTGCAGTAATTACATATTCACACTTGCGCTCGAAGCCTTTGCTCTGGTACTCGGATGATAAGGCATGGATTTGATCCTTTTTGGAATAAGTGTAACTACAAACTGCTGAAAAAGAACCAAAAACATGGTTAAATTTTAATGTCAAACAATTTTTTTAAACAAACAAGAGGCTCCCAGGAGCCTGAATCGCTCACCTGAACTACACAGATACATATATTTTGTAGATATTATTGTGCTTAACAATATGCAATTTAAATTTCTGAAATAACTTGGTTAGTTTTCAAGTTATTGGGCTTAATAAGTGCAAAATTTAGAAAAAAAAAATGAAAAAAGGGCAATAACTCCCACATCAGCAGTCAGATCTTTTCCTAAATTTCAGGACAGGTACTTAATATGCTGATAACTTTCGATTTTTGCACAATTTTGATATCTAAAACCATTTTTGAGTTATTAGCAAAAAAATGAAATTTACGCCCTATGTTCTATTTTTAGCCACGACAGCCATGTTTTTTAACCAATCAAAAATATGAACGATAGAGTTGTAGCATATAAGCTATTAAACAAGTGTGCCAAGTTAAGATGCAGTTGGTCTTATGGTGACAGACAATTTAATCTTTGAAATTCAGGGGAAAAATAATGAAAAATGGTAAATTTTGTTGTTTTAAGGACAATAACTCCTAATAGAAATGGTCCTACAGCTTTGACCTAAATATATGAAATGTAGATCTTGATGTGCTTGATCATATGCAACTTAAATTTTTGAAATATCTTGTATAGTTTTTAAGATATATGGCTAAATAAGTGAAAAATTTTGAAAAAAATCCAGAAAAAGGGCAATAACTCCTACATCAATTGTTGGATCTTCCTGAAACTTTCAGAGCAGGTAGATCTTCAGATGCTGATCACTTTTGTCTTCAATCAGAATTTCGATATCTGTAACCATTTTTGAGTTATTAGCAAAAAACTGCAAATTACCCCTATGTTCTATTTTTAGCCATGGCGGCCATATTTTTGACGAATCAAAAATCTGAACGATACATTTGTAGCATTAATGCCATTAAATAACTGTGCCAAGTTTGGTTGAAGTTGGATGTATGGTGTCAGACAAGTTAATCTTTGAAATTCAGGGAAAAAGTAATGAAATATGGTAAATTTTGACACTTTAAGGGCCATAACTCCTAAAAGAAAGGGTTCCACAGCTTTGACCTAATTACATGAAATGTAGATCTTAATGTGCTTATTCATATGCAATTTGAATTTTTAAAATATCTTGTATAGTTTTTAAGATATAGGGCTAAATAAGCGCAAAATTTTGAAAAAATCCAGAAAAAGGGCAATAACTCCTGCACCTGTTGTTGGATCTTCTTGAAAATTTCAGGGCAGGTAGATCTTGAGGTGCTGATCACTTTTACCCTATGCCAGAATTTTGATATCTGTCACCGTTTTTGAGTTATTTGCAAAAAACTGTATTTGACCCCCCTGTTCTATTTTTAGAAACAGCGGCCATGTTTTTTGACGTATAAAAAATCCGAACGCAAACTTTTTGCACAATACCCTAAGGAACAACCATATCAAGTTTGGCTGCATTTGGCCAAGCAGTTTCAGAGAAGAAGATGTTTGAAAAAAGCTAACGGACGACGGACGACAGACGACGGACGACGGACGACGGACGGACGACGGACGCAAAGTGATGGCAATAGCTCACATGACCCTTCGGGTCAGGTGAGCTAAAAACTTCATCATATTACATTTTCTACCTGAAAACACACACATGCAAGTAAATTCGGTTAATGTTTTTAGCTAAGCTTAAAGTACATAAATTTGATTTTCAATGAGTGACAGTCTAGTAGAAACTGAATATTGACTGTTGGCTAAATGGACCTTTCCAACATATACAGAGTAAGCTGAAAAAATAGTATGTCTGTATTATTTTCAAGCAAGGATATGTAAGAAAGTTATTGATGTGATGTAACGTGATGTTATGTCTACTGATTTTGTCTTTTCCTATTAACAAATTTGATTGCCCATTTGGTACACCTTTGCTTCTTCTATTGTCAAGATATGGGGGCTCTACATACGACAAAGTCTTTATCTAAACTCTGACATTCTCTTTTAAGTCTGTATGACTAAAGAATTCCATGTAACAATTTAAAGCCAATGAAAACATTTCTATTTATGTACTCTCTGATGCTTTATAAAAGACAAAACAACAATGTTTCAGTTGTATCTGAATCATAAACTCTTTTGAGGTAGACAAAATAAAGGCTATGATATGCCTAGGAAATTGCTGAAAAACAATTAAGTCTGCTGATGGTTATGAACATAGACCATAACAACTCCTATATTGCACTGAATGGCCGCTGCTTACAGCTTTCATGTAACTCATGTACTAATTGACCATGAAAAAAATGCAAAGCACTTACAAAAGAATTTCTGTAGACTGAAGTTTATACATTCATATTAGCCATTTTACTTAATTAAAAGCAACGGTCTATTACCCTTTAAGATGTATCTGACAAGCTGACACACATTTTTATTTTATTCATTTGATCGGCGTTTTGCATTTGCGCCAATTACCATTTCATTTGCGCCAATTTTTTTTTTCATTTGCGCCAATTTTTTTTTTCTTTTGCGCCAATTTTTTTTACAGGTAAATTACAGGTAAGTTTTTTTTTACAGGTAAATTCATGTAAGTTACAGATAAGATACACAAGTAAACCTCTTCCGTTAGCCAGTTATATATAACTGTTGCCCCCCTAAGATAACTAAATACAGATTAAAGATCTGTTCTGGCCGAGTACTTGTAAGCAACGCATCTAATATAATCTGATCTTGTAATTTCCCCATTTCGGTACTTGTTGTACCGATCAAGAACAAAGTCCATCTTTTCCTTTTCTGGTTTGCGTACGGCGGCAGGCATACCAAGTGTTCTCATCTTAACGTAAGTGGTGGCTTGAATTTTCTTGATTACATCAACGAATATAAAAACGTTCGGATGATGAGAATAAAACTGTTCGTTATAGTGCGAATGAAATGACTCAGGACCATTATTTGTCCTCTTGCAGTTTTCAACAGGCGCTGCAGCCCAAAAAACAGGTGGGTACCTCGAATCTGAGCATATGTAATTGTTAACCAGATAGTCAAGAAATTCTGTACACTTTTCATCGGATGGAGCGTTTGGCATGATGTCCTCTGTAAAACATTCCTCGATCTCATCAGGCGGAAGAAACGGTAATCCAAAGAATTGAGAAAGCCATTTCCCAATTTCACACGATTTGTCTTTGTATTCATTGCTTAGACCGACAGACTGGATTTTCCTCCACCAATTTTGGGACAGATGAAAGCGACAACAATCAATCCTACAGTCAGACAAAATGCACATAATTGCGTTATGCATTGCCTGTTTTATATTATATTTTAAATATATTGTAATAACAGGTAATTAGAAATTGGCGCAAATGAAAAATATGAAATTGGCGCAAATGAAAAAATGAAATTGGCGCAAATGAAAAAATGGAATTTTCAAAAATTGGCGCAAATGTCATACGGCCCATTTGATGTCTTAAATGTTTTATTTTTAGTCTGTATATAACTTATCTCTCAGATGGAGAATTCTTAAAGTAAAATATTGGCAAAAAAATGTACTTCATTTGATGATCAAAATCGTCTCTTGTGATTAGTCATTAAACAAATAACTTTGATATTTTGTCAAGGAATAAAATATTCCAGGAACCAGACACTTAGCTTGCATGAAAACTGGTTTTCTAATAAAAATCACCTGGGTTTTCCAAGGTGTAACTTTGGAGATAAATTTCAATATGTCTAGACAAAGCATTTCCATAAAAGCATCAATTATCATATGGATTAATATTACTAGTGCTAAAAGTATTTATAACTGTTCCGAATACATGTGCAGACTGTCAAGTTGGGTGCAACCATATATAGTAATCATTAAATTACGCTCTTCAAATGAACTTGGTTGAATAATTTTTACTACCCATATTTGCTCAAAACTAAAAAATATATCTTTCACAGATAAACTCAGATGAATCAAAATTTTGTTCACATTAATGCCATGAAAATTAAACAAACCCTAGAGATAAATAATAAGTTTAAGTATGCTTAAAAATTTTAGATAATAATTTCTGCAACCCACATCCCACATAATGGAAACTTCAAGGATTCAAATAACCAAAACATGTCATGAAAAAAATTCTACCTGCAAATTTTCAATATGGCTGGTCATTATATCATGCCAACCCACATAAAATTTGAAGACTGTCAATTATATTCAATAACAAAATTATGCAATCACTAATTTTAAAAATGCATCCTATTGCGTCTGTTTTAAAATGATTATTTTAAGTAACATTAATCATGCAAGAGAAATTGCATAATTTGAAACCCTTCTCATTTACACTTGTTATATCACAGCTTCTAGTCTTCATGTTGTGCAGATTAAAAAATATATTAGGAGGAAATTTCAACTCAAACTTCTTCAAACACTTAAGACACATTCTATGATAATTGTTATGTAATTTTGAGGTCATCTATCTTCATTGTTCTTCCTAAATCCTACAATATGTCCTTATACAATCAAGGTCAAACAGAAGTACCGCATTATAGTACTTGTAGATGTATGATACCACAAAACCAAAGTGTCCTTCCTTTTGTGCATGATAACTTCCAAAACACTAAGGAGATTGGACAATGTGAAATGTAACAGATAGAACAACGGGTTGCAGGAAGTCTTGGCTTAAGCAATTATTACCCCCAATTTAACTGAAGATAACAGATAGTAGACATGATAGACTGTCACTGACCTTATGGAAAGGGGAGGCATGATGCTCAAGTTAAATCAATCACTTCAGTAGAAACTGAGAGTTTGAACAGACTGACAGACATTTAAATGCAACATTGCCCTTTTACTTACACAAGCATAGGTTAGTGAATTGGTTAGAAGAAATGGTCATGTGGCATTATAAGAGAAATTGCTACCTGAGTGCTGAATGTGTCATTCACCAAATTATAAGAGAATGAATTTTCCTCTTTTTTGCAGTTGCAAATACCCCCAAGTCAAATTTGAGAACAATTTTCCTTCGTTTAGCAGGTACAAATAAGTTTATATAGTTAAGACTTTAAAGACGAAATGATCAGACAACAGACTACACATATGCAGATTGAAAGATGTTATTTCTGTGACTAAAAGATCACTTGTGAACACCAAGGCTCCAAAATCTAGTTCAATGTTTAGAAGATATGAAGAAAATTTCAGTCAATGCTTTAAAACCTGCATGACTCATTAGCTGCATATAAACTATGAAAAAATCTGCAAGTCATAATTGAGAAATTGAATAAGTTTTCGTCAGTGTTAGAATGATTAATGCAAGTACCCTGTTTAATTCTATGACAGCTACATTTGTTTCTACAAACTTAACACTGACAGGCTGTGGATGTTCAAAACATACCACTAGAAAACAGTTGGCAGATTTTCATTACATCACATTTGTACACATTAAATACATAAATAGATTAGTAGTTTTTTCCTGCCTGCTGTTTATAATGTAGCAAAACAATAACACAACTTCTTAATATGTTCCTAACCAGCTTAATTCTCAGACAGTATGTCTGTACAAAATTTCAAATCTATAGAGTATTAAAACAAAAATAAGCTATTAACACAACATCAGTAAATCTTAAGCTGTACCATTTGCATTAGATCAATATAAGATCTGTCCCTACACATTGTATATTCCAAGAAAGCTGTATTTTGTCAGGCTGGGGGGATTTGGCTTACAGACAGTTATCATTATCTAAAACCCTCATTAGACTCTTTAACTGTCACATCAACTTGTAGGAAAAAAGGACAATGACCCTGAAGTCCTAGATGTTTTTCTTTCTGAGGACTCTTAAATTTGATAAGATTCTTTTTAATTTGATAACACAAAACAAATGTGGTCTTTAATGTCCCAAAAGTATCAAGGTCAGGCTTTTTTATACCAAAACAATCTAAAACATGTTTCATTTGTCCTTAGATTTGTTGACAATAGTTTTAAGCAATAACAATCCCTCTCTTAACTTCTGAGTTGCATTGTCCAACCCAGAAAGAAAGAATAGTAGCAATGACAAGTTCAGTTTTGTGGAAACCTCTGTTTTATAGCATGTCACAAACCATAACCAACCAGTGTGTTATGAATTCAATGCATGTTACTGATTAAGTCTATTTACATAACATTTTGTAAAGGGCCTACCTATTGTAATATCATTAGTTTGTAAACAAAACACTTCACATCTACATGATAATTTGTCTTGTTTAAATATTTAAACATTTAGTTTTTTTCTTTGCTCCATGTTCCTACCAACAAAAATATGAAGACATGTAATTGGAATGACAGTTTTATGCAATCTGACATTTCATTTTGGAATAATTTTAATGGTCTCTCTAAATGACACAAGAAAAATTTTTTGCGGTCGTATAAAAAAGGAAACTTAAATAGCAGCCTGATGTGACACTGGGCAATGAGAATAAACAGATTGCAAAAGTCTTTCTAAAACTCCTTTCCATGACATTTTTTTTTCATATTAAAAGAAGATCAGTGCGAATGTTTGTAGTGACTGAATACTTCAAAGAAAGATTATATTTGCTGCTCCATTTTTTTCTTCTTTTCAAACCCAAATTTGTTGTCTTTGTAATTGAAAGCCATAAAAATATAAAGCCAGTCGTTTGTGAATCAATCTTTTCATACTAGTTGGATAAATATTTCAGTTTTGATTAAAATGTATCTTTTTTTACTTCTCAAGAATTATGCATGGCTGCCAATTTTATACTAATTTGATTTCTTTTTATCTCCATAGTGAATTTACTTAGCAGAAATCTTGTGCAACAAACAATTTTCCTGGCCAGGCAGACCTATTGAAGATCTATCAATCTGCCAACACCTGGATATAAACTGTATACTGCTGTTCTGAGCAGAAATATGTAAAATATGCTGTAAATTAAACATATTTACATGTATAGGATCTGATAGATAATGATGTCTTGTCTGATTCCTGTCTTTACAAGTTAACCATCAGGTGAAGCTGTAATTTTACACAATAAAATCTTGTTATTACTATTCTAAATGTGAAATGCATAATGTTTATGTGACCTCTAATTATCAATTTACACAGGTCACATTTCATTGGTTTTAATAGGGTAGTTTTAAATGTTAGCAATTTCTTACCTTGAAAGGCTAAAAATTGTAGGGCACATGATGGTGACACTGATGTTTTGCTACACACTCAGTTAAATCAAAACCCTCTAATTTTCCAGCTTTTTCACGGTTAAGACACATTAAAGGTAAACATGAGATGGTTTACAACAAACAGATCATTTTAATGAACAGTTGACTGATCACAGAATGAATTTTTTTTATAGATGCATTAACTATGCAGCAGCTGGTCATAATACAATCTTACATTACTGGGTACACGAGAACGGATACATTGGAAATCTTAAATTTGAAGAAATGTGTGTGTGTGTGTTGGTGTTTAACGCCCTTTATCCACGCACCTGGGCCATGTAGGGCGGTCAGTTTTAATGGTGAAGGAAACCATGAACCCAGAGGAAACCATCAACCTTGGGCAGGTAACTGACAAACCTCACATACAGATGGTGAAGTCCCTTTTTTGCTAAATACAAACTGGAGTCGAACACCAGCTGAGAGGTGATACCCATGCGAAACATTACCATGGTTTACCATGGATAACCATGGTTAACCATGGTTACAACCATGGTCAACCATGGTCACCCATGGTCAATTTTAGCCTTGACCATGCTCTGCTCAACCACTTTCATGGCTAAAATTCTTTCTCAGTTAATCAGCAACCATATGCATGGTCAGTTTACTAATCAACACTGGTTGAAGTGCAGCTGACTAGCATAGACGGCCAGTGATTAATAGTGTGGTATTTCAACCAGCTCCTTAGACCACTCGGCCACCCAGGCCCCAAGTATACAAGTATAGATTTTAAAGGGATAGTGTCTACCATTTTGATGAAATTTTGTTTATTTGCATTTTGTACTTGCAACTTATAAAATTATAAATAATGATAGATGAACACTTAAAATTTTAAATCAGGTACGCTAATTAGCCATTAATTGCTTAAAGAAAATGGAATCTAATATACTGTGTAACTCCCCACATGCTGTCAATCAAATTAACAACAAAGGAACATGTGTGCTCTGGTCAGAGGTAATTATGATGCTGTGAATTGTTTTGAAAATAGGTCAAAACCATTGGATAAAGCAGCTTAGTGCATTTTGATTGGCATGCCTTTGGGTGGAACACTTGAATTTTTGTTTGGAAGATAATATTTCAAGACCAAATTTTAAATCCTAAATATAAGCTAATTATTAAATGAATTGCAAAATTTCATGTATTCATCTTATTTTTGGGGGGAAGTCAAACTGTAATGACTGAAATAAATGTCTTTTAAAATGTTGCCAAAATCG
The DNA here is from genome assembly GCA_963971305.1 of Arcuatula senhousia. Taxonomy (NCBI): domain Eukaryota; kingdom Metazoa; phylum Mollusca; class Bivalvia; order Mytilida; family Mytilidae; genus Arcuatula; species Arcuatula senhousia. The sequence continues at coordinate 14,520,360 of OZ020306.1, forward strand.
TAGACACTATACCTTTAAACATGGCTCAAAGATGTATATGATATATTTATATAACTATTCAAATATAAAATTAAATACAGGTATGCAAAAAAGTGTGAACATACAATATTTCCAATTGACCTGCAAGGGAAGTGCTGCAGACAAGGACAAAGTACCTACATATTTGTGGTGACACAGCAGAAACCACAAGACTTAATCCTCAATCTATTCAGGTTATCTGTCTGCTGTAACGGTTTTAAATCTCCTTAGCTTTATGAAGTCATTAGCTGCCAATCAGCCAGGTATAAAACCATTATATGACATACATGTTCCAAGTAAATACTTTTCAACAAGATCCAATGCCCAGGAATGGTATAACTTTATAGCATTACGTAATTTGTAGAGCTCCATAATGAGACTTTCTTTTAGATTTGTCTGCTGACCTTTAGACGAGAATTGAAGTGCATATTAAATCAGCTATAAGAGATAGCAATCCTGACAGTCTGAGCTTTACATGGAAACAAGGGCAGGATTTGTAGCTTATCTGAATACTTAATGACATAGGCTTCCTACTGACTATCAGATTATGGTCACTTAGACCAGGGTAAGGCAGTTGTCAGACAATTGTCACAAATATGATTGGATTTAACACCAGAAAAACTCTGGGTTTGAAATATTTTAATTGTTGGAAACATTAATCAATAAGGCAATTACAATAATATGATTTTACATGTACGAAGCATGATAAAACTTCCCTTGTAATGACAGTCATCTATTCAAAAGATGTCATTTTCATTTAAATAAGCTGTCAAGATCATCTCCGAATATATAAAGACATTACTTATTGTATATATGGAGCAGAATAACTGATCATGCTGAACATATTCATAATGCTTCATTTGAATTTATCAAGCATTGTGGATCAAGTTTTGTACAAAAAAATAATTAATTATTCCAAAAAAAATAAAAAAATACTCCATTATTTCGACTATTGCAAACTATTTACTAAAAATCTTTTGTTCAAACAAACAAAACCTTCATGATGAACACCTATCAGACAGTGACTTCAACATACTCAGACAACATAAATTTCTTACCAGTACTTAAAAGCTATCACTAAGTCAGTCTCCTCTAGACTATTAAAATGATGTAGGGTCTCTCACAATGTGAATGCATGTGAATTATGCAATATTGGCTTATATTTATGACAAATAATCGATACTTAAAAAAAGTATTTGAAATGAAAGTTTAAACCTTTAAGTATTTTCGATTTTTCTTCGTCTGTCTCTTTGAAATGTTGATCTCGGCTTGGTCCTTTTGAAATTGCTTCCTTTCAATACTGATGATATTGATAGAACTAGCTTAAAATAATGTAAAAACAGTATTAAACAAACAATTAATATTACATAACAACTAAGAACATGTAATTTCAAAATTTGAACAAAACAGATCAAAGATTTCAATCGTCTTTGTTGTCTCTGGTTATTAAAGTCCGTCTTTTCAAACATTCAAGGATTTTTCAATATATTTTAAAACATAATATTTGCTCTAGACATGATATTTGTTTTCACAAGTCAAAAGTTAAACAAATACCTCTCAAACGACTTTGAAATAACATTTGGTAAAAAAAAATCCTTGGGAGATACTATCGACTAAACAATGTTCATTTGTATAACATTTAAATCGACTGCAAACCCAGACAAACAGAGGACTGTTGCCGGATTTTAACATATACTGAAATAAATTGTATGCATTGATCACCTGCGCAGCAAATTGCATAATTGTCGCTCAGGAACGTTGAACAGTTCTGCAATTAAAACTCAAGATAGAATTGCTTCTCGCACGCAATATAAAAAGCAATGAAGATTCAGAATTACGCAATTCACTAAGGAGGACTTTTTTTACAGTTCCGTTAAATTCCCTATCGTACCATCATCTCTACCCAGGCACAAAAGACATCTATATATGACAATTATAGATTCTATCTTGTCTTTAGGTATGCTCTTTAGATCACTTCTGCCTTCGTTAATAACACAATGATGTAATCGTCTCCCTCATTAAAGTTCCAACAGCATTAATTACCAGACTATAATTATGACAAGTCGCTTCCCTGCTTCCTAAAAACAGTTTACTGCAAGAACAACCATTCCTCAAAACAAAGGGAGAGACACAGATTATCTATTAATATGACTAGAAGAAGACTTATATCTTGATAAAGTTATTCAGTTGTCCCTGAGCTGATTCTTTGGCTAATAGTATTAAATTGTAATAGGATTTGCTGTAAATAAATGATATCTTGCATGTAACCGTCTCTATGACTATATAGCATCTCTATTACCAACTTAAGTAAGAAGGAAAATGCAAAGTTAAGCTTTTACATTATATAATTAGATTACAGCTTTGTTTGATGTTTTAAATCAGCACAGAAGATTTTAAGGACATATGTAACTGCATAACATTTTTACAAACCATTGGTCAAGTGATACATTGACTGGAAGTTTCAAGATCATTGGTTTTGGGCCTGTATGCAGACTTAGAAACGGAATTTCAAAACAAACTAGGTTGACCAAAGTTTTCATGGATTCCTAGCATGTCCATGAACTAAAAACTTCAAAACTTAAAGTAAGTCATCTTCATTCAAAGTTTAAAAATGAAACTTGACCCACAATTGCATACAAAACAGTGATCTATATAACAGACAGACTTTGCTTGAAATCAAATATTTGATCTATCCATATTATGTACTCAAATAACTTTAAACAATACAGTAAAAGAAAACTCCACTTTGTAGAGAACCCAAACATGATGGCAAAGTAGGTCAGAGCACCAGACAATGCCTGTCACAGATCTGAAAAACAACTGGACAATAAAAGAGGACAAAAGCTTAAGAAACTGTCCTGGTTAAGCACCTGTCTATGAAAGACTATCATGGAAGAGTCTGACTGATTAGTGTTAAAATTCGTGAATGACTTATATTCCCCTTAAGGTCAGCATCTAGAGCATTTTTTTAGACTAATTAAGGCATTATACTGTGAGTGAGATCAAAAAGTTGATATCCCCTGCCCTGCATCTGACTGACTGTATTTCAGGGCTGGATTTGAATTATACGCATTTTATTTATACCATGGGCCAATTGCAGAACCGCGAGCAGTGCCAAATGGCCTCGTTGAAGGCTGCTGGCGGTTGTCCATTGTGGTTTTTCTAAATTGCCGTTTAATTGTGGGTTGTGTCGCGTACACTTATTCCACATCTCATTATTTTCTATCTATATTTGAAAAGTCCTCATCTCCCTTGAATGATATTGAACAGCAATATTAAATTTCCTTCATAATTATGAAGTTTCATCAAAATACATCCAGCAGTTTTAGAAGAAGTTGACCTTACAAGATTGGTAGACAGACAGGGTTTAATCTATTAACCCCACAAACCATTTTGTGTGAGCATCTACAGCAACTGGTTATTTTGTCCAGCAGGTTTGATTTTGATAGCAAGAGACTACAGTTAATGTTGGTCCAACAACTTGTTTGAATCAAGATCTATATACTTGTAGTATGAAGTCTATGCATAATAGACAACCTGACTGTGACTAGTAGCAGAGAATAAAGTTGTGTCTTAAGTCCACAAATCATCTTATGTATAAGTAAACAGTACAAATACAATTCAATACCTATCAAAATGTGTTCTTTCAATGCCTGGAACTTAAATTTAGTTGTATCCCTGTACATAAGTAAATACAAACATTTTGACAAACTGCAACTGTGCATAACAACATGCTTACCTTTAAAACCCTTCAGTTACTAAAGTACAAACATTCCATATATCTCAAATTTCTCCCCCTTCTTTCTCTACCTGTTAAAGGTATTAATTATTGTTCAATGCCCAATCCGTTGTCAGACATGTGGGACATTCCATTACATTTTATAAGGGGGAAGAGCCTGACTCACATGTCTGGTTTATCATCTTCAGCTGTCAAACAGGAGCACTCAGTTACATGCATTTAAATTCATATCATTTAATATGCATTTGCATAACAAATGAAGCATGAATCAAAAATCTGATCTACAAGTTAGGTTTTTTTAAACGTCTGGTACACTGTATTATAAATTATCAATACACATTGATCAGTCTAGGTCTTATATTACAAACTCTGTCATGTTCAATAGAGTCCTGGTAGACATATAAATCCAGACTTAGTAAGGCATCATGTTGTAGAAATCTATCCGATTTGGCTGATTTACAAATTTTTTATTGTTATTTTCAACCTATTTAAACCCCAAGAAATATAAGTACATGCATTCTAAGGTGTATGACTTTCAAGCGGTAAAAATAATAATTAAATATCATTATTTTTCAGCTATAAAATATTAAAACATATATTTTTTATCCTTATAATGCATCTTAAGTAGCATTAAATATGTGATAAAGGACTAGGGTTGATAAGGGCCATTTTTGGCCCAAAAATTATTTTTGTTGGAATTCAAGTAAAAATTGCGACAAGACTTAGTTAAATGTCAGTACTGTAATGCTTCATAGACAATTTAATATTTTTGACCATACTGTGACGTCATAGTGACGTCAAAATTGAACAATTTGCACAAAATTGACCAAATCGGCTGTTTTTTAGCATATTTTTAATAATTTAGCTCTGGGAAGTGACAGCAACACCCATGTACCACAGAATCCTATTGGTAACAAATTAAGTTGGTCCTGAAAAATATTTTCCCAAAGTATCTATTTGGTACATGGCTGTACACACTACTATTGAAAACAAAATAAGCATGAAAATAATGTAAAAACCGCTAATTTTGACCAAATGTTGAAAATCTTCCAACTTTTAATGCTATTTTCTATTTATAGATTAAATGGATTGAAATAATTTTCATTGTTTATTATGTTCTTGAAATATCATTGACCCCAAATGTGTATTACAGTGGGATATGGACTTTACCAAGAATGAATCAAAAGTGTAAAATATAGGTTGCAGTGACCTAATTTCTAGTGGTTGGTGTATTGTTACCATAGACTAATCTAATAGCCAAACATCACCGACCTCTAACATGAAGTATTCGAGATATGGACCTTTACCAAGAACATAACCAGTCCTTCATGCATAAAATATAGGTCACAGTGAGCCAATTTCTACAATTCTATTGGGTGGTGAATTGTTACCCAAGACACATCTGGTGGTGAAATACAACTGATCCCAAACATTGAGTATCTGAGATATGGACCTAAACTAAGAAATTAACCAAAGTCATTCATGCATAAAATATAGGTCACAGTGACCTAATTTCTAGTAGGTGGTGTCACATTTCCCTGGTGAAATACCATTGACCCCCCACGTCTAGTATCCAAGTTATATATACTGTAGAACCCTATCCAGGAACATACTATCAAAACAGGGAATCTTAGCGATGTTTTCTGAAAATTACCAATAAAATGGTATAGAGTGTAGGGAGAAAAAATTGGTAGGGAAACCCTAAACCGAGACACTTTTACGTTTGGCCTAATTAATATACCTTCACCACGACATAAACAAAGTGTTAAGTATGTACGGAAGTACCTTAGTGACCGAAAGACAAGGGTAAAACTATATGTCTGATGCACATATGTGGTCGGGCCATAAAAATGTCAGGTTTATAATAGTGTTTGTTGGGTTTTGAAGGGGGTGCAAATGCATGTACCCTGCACCCCTTCCCTATGTAAGATGCATCACAATCATCATATCTGCAGAGTGCAGACATAGCCTCACTGCTCTTAGAGCACTGTAGATTATCAAGTTTTATTACATATATTTATCTGTATTGATCACATTATATTTGTTGACAAAGAATCTGCATATGTGAAACAAATAAGGCAAGCTGTTACAAATGTTGTTTTAATCTCATATATTCATACCATTTAATAATATAATCACTGGCTTTATGGGTGCAAGACAGTTGCAACTTGTGTACCTGTAACATGTTTGGGTCAAATAAGTCTATATATAATCTGAACAGCTACAATTGGGTAAATGTACACACAAGTCAGTGACATTCTGGTAATACAGTTACATGGCAATGGTTTCAGGCATATTCCTACGTGGGTTATTGGATCTTCTTCAGATTGCAGGGCAGGTAGATCTTGAGGTGCTGATCACTTTTCTCACTCCATAATTTCTTATATCTGTGACTGTTTTTGATTTATTTGCAAAAAACTGCATTTTACTCATATGTTCAGTATTTTATGCTTTGCCATTATGGTTAGCAGGTTTTTTAACTAATCAAAAATCCAAACGGGTTTGAAATACCCTTATATGTACCAAGTTCAGTTGCAGTTGGAACTAATGGTGTCTGAGGAGTAAACCTTTGAACAAGTTAACAGACGACAGAGGCCAAGTGATGGCAACTGCTCACATGATCCTTTGGGTAAGGTGAGCTAAAAAGTGTGACAGAGTACAGACGGAAGCATGAACGCCTGGCATTAAAAATCTATGTCCCCACTAAAAAATATCATTACGCGACAGGTTAAAATTTTTTTTAATGTTTTTCCTCTATTCTGCAGTAATGAGTTCCTTTAGAAAACTAAGCATATAATTTTATGCGAATTCACTAGGTATTTAAACATATATTTAATAAATTTCCAACTTATTATGAAATATTTAAATTCTATCTGCATATTTAAAACCTACATGTGGGTAAAAGCTATCCTTTTGAACTTAGTAGTATTAATTTTACACTAAAAGTACATTTCTTTCCATTACTAAGGATAAGAAAAACATAACATACAGATATCACCTATGAAAAACATATGATTTATTTTGTAAATAATGATAAAAATAGTATATTGAACTTATTTTTACAGACACCATCTGTTTGATAATGAATAAACAGAAATATATCTTGTTACCAAACCGTATTATGCAAGATACCAGTAATTTAAGTTTTGCATTGCACAACTGACTGATTTTCAATGCTAATTTACATGGTAGATATGTCATTCGTGTACCTACATATAAATTACCATGCATATATTGCATTGTTATGGCTGTACAGCAGACAATCTATATTTCTAAGGTGTTTTGGTGGTTTCTTGAAGAAATTTTAAATAAGACACTTTTTTACTGCAATATAACATTAGAATATTTCTAAAAATATAATTAAGATCCCCTTTTATGATAAAAAAATTGGTAGAAAATATAATGTTGCTTTATTATATTAAATGATCATTATTAAACAACCTTGAATACCTCTGAGATCTCAACTAAGTAAGCCAATTTTGCCTTTCATTTTAATATACCCATAAATCCTCACACTATTTCTTAACTGATATGACATGCTTACTGAACAGGTGAGAGACTAATCCTTCTCTATAAATACCTTATTAATAATACCTGTAATCAGGGTGATCAGTGACAGACAGAACGACCTTTGACCTTGATGTCTACCTGTCTGGTCAATGATCAGACCTTGACCTGTCGTTACTTGTCGCCTTTATACAAATATTGACAAGACACCTATTTGACATACTTGTATTAAGATATCAATATTATTAATCAGCTATCATAATATTTTCAGTTATGTTATTAAAGTGGTCATTTTGAACTTTAATCTCTTTAGAATTTGCAATGTAGCTGAGCTTGCAAAAATACAAAAGTTGTGAATATTCTCCTTTTTTCCAATCTGAATTTAAAGTTGTACATTTGTTCATTTTCTCTACTTTACTTGAAGTCTTGGAAAAGCTTAACTACAAAAATAATATATGTATATGCTGTACTGATTTTATTAATGAGATTATAAGAGGTTTATTTTAAAGTCCACCACAACTTAGCTGGTAGCTAGAGCAAATATCTTGACATTGTAAAATACCAGATAAATTCCAATCAACTGTGTCAAGGACACAATGCTTTAAAAAGATCTGTATCATATTCAGAAAAAGAACTTTTTAAAAAAGATACTGCATGAGAAAGTCAGAAAGTACCTTGTCCAAAACAGCTCAATGGTAAATTAATCCATGTGGATGAACATATCAACTAATTTTTTTTTGTCAGAGCTCCCCTCAAGACAATACGTATTACTTAAAATCCTGTGAAGTTTCTCTCCTGCTTGTAACACTTATACATGTATTGTGACCACAGGTTATAACTTATGAAATGTAACCACAATAAGCCAACATTTAATTTGTAAAATTTGTACAATTAACCATGGTTTGCCTGTAAAATGAGACAGCACTGGATCAAATGAATATTGTTAAATGCAGTATCTTTTTTAATAAAAACTGACCATGGTCAACATATCATTGAACATTTTGAATCGATGAACACTCAGTGAGTAAATCTTTGAAATTTTGTGACAATTTATGATTTACCTGGTTGTTATAATATCTTTGTCAAATTTCACATGGGTTGCTTTTAAAACCGTTTGGTTAAAAATAACTACTGTTCAGACAGATTTTTCAGTGTACAGGTAAAAATTTTTATCGGTAACGTCCCCCCATAACTCAGTCATAAGGTTGATTTCTTGATACCCTGATTAAATAAACCCTGAAAATAATAAAATGGCTCACTGAGACTGAAAAAAGGTTCTCTAAAGTTCAAGCATAGACAGCAGCTATAAAAATGAAAATGGATGCAAAATAATTCTACATGTTATACATGCAACTAGGGTACTCCTGGAAAAAGCATATACAGCATAAAAACAAAATTAACCTTTGTTTATACAACTCTGATATTTAGCATTTTGAATGAATGTCAAACTCCAACATAATGAACAAACTCAGTGAGCCAGACAGGAAATAACCTGGTGACTCAAAATAAACACTATGTAATGACAATATTGCCAGATATCTTTACATTGTACGATTGAAATCAAAGAAAATCGAAATAATACTGCTTACCTCAAATAACTCAAGAACTTGAGATTCTTAATAACATGGAAAATTTAATCACTTGCAGACAGACAGACAGACATTACCTCAAGCTACAATATCTTTCCCGATCAAGTATCATATTGGTGTAATGTTCATCATAGAACTGAGTCCAAAGAATCCGAAGGATGTGGGTTTATAGACGACAGCACCTAATCAGACAGATTAATGTATCAGACAAAAATACTAAGCCTAAAAGCAGAATTTGCCCAACCCAGACAACTAATAACAAGATTTTTTCTCTAATTGTCCTCTGTCTGCAGAGAAAATATTGTGCAAATTGGAAAATGAATCAATTTATTTCATCAATTTTCCACATATCAACCTGCTGTCTGAAGCCGTTACTTTCAAGTTATAATCATTGTATAACTTTTAACATTCTGTCTAGCCGTATAATTTATTTCAAAAAACAGAAAAAGGCAATCTCTGACATTTATGCATTTTATCTTTAATTTTCAGTTTTTTTTTCTGGTTTGGTTTAATTCCTGAACAAGAGGCTCCCAGGAGCCTGAATCGCTCACCTGAACTACACAGACACATATATTTTGTAGATATTATTGTGCATAACCATAAACGATTTAAATTTCTGAAATATCTTGGTAAGTTTTCAAGATATTGGGCTTGATAAGTGCAAAATTTGGCAAAAAATAAGGAAAAAGGGCAATAACTCCTACATCAGCAGTCAGATCTTTTTCAAAATTTCAGCACAGGTAGATCTTAATATGCTGATTTTTTTTTATTCTTGCACAATTTTGATATCTGAAACCATTTTTGAGTTATTAGCAAAAAATGCAATTTACCCCTATGTTCTATTTTTATCCATGGCGGCCATGTTTTTTCACGAATCAAAAATCTGAACAACAGAGTTGTAGCATATAAGCTATTAAACAAGTGTGCCAAGTTAAAATGCAGTTGGTCTTACGGTGTCAGACAAGTTAATCTTTGAAGTTCAGGGAAAAAGTAATGAAAAATGGTAAATTTTGTTGTTTTAAGGACAATAACTCCTAAAAGAAATGATCCTACAGCTTTGATCTAAATACATGAAATGTAGATCTTGATGTGCTTAATCATATGCAATTCAAATTCTTGAAATATCTTGTATAGTTTTCAAGATATATGGCTAAACAAGTGAAAAATTTTGAAAAAATCCAGAAAAAGGGCAATAACTCCCACATCAGTTGTTGGATCTTCTTGAAACTTTCATGGCAGGTAGATCTTGAGATGCTGATCACTTTTGTCTCCCATCAGAATTTTGATATATGTAACCATTTTTGAGTTATTAGCAAAAAACTGCAATTTACACCTATGTTCTATTTTTAGCCATGGCGGCCATATTTTTTGACGAATCAAAAATCTGAACGATAGATTGTAGCATATGTGCTGTTAAACAACTGTGCCAAGTTTGGTTGAAGTTGGATATATGGTGTCGGACATTAGTTAATCTTTGAAATTCAGGGGAAAAGTAATGAAAAACGGTAAATTTTGACACTTTAAGGGCCATAACTCCTAAACGAATGGTTCTACAGCTTTGACCTAATTACATGAAATGTAGATCTTGATGTGCTCAATCATCTGCATTTTGAATTTTTAAAATATCTTGTATAGTTTTCAAGATATAGGGCTAAATAAGTGCAAAATTTTGAAAAAATCCAGAAAAAGGGCAATAACTTCTACATCGGTTGTTGGATCTTCTTGAAAATTTCTACGCAGGTAGATCTTGAGGTGCTGATCATTTTTACCCTCGCCAGAATTTTGATATCTGTTACCGTTTTTGAGTTATTTGCAAAAAACTGTAATTTGACCCCCCTGTTCTATTTTTAGCCATGGCGGCCATGTTTTTTTACGAATCAAAAATCCGAACGATAGTTTTGTACACATAATGCCACTTAACAACTATACCAAGTTTGGTTGCAATTGGACTTATGGTGTAGGACAAGTTAACGTTTGAAAAATTGTTTACAGACGACGACAGACGACGACGACGGACGCCAAGTGATGGTAAAAGCTCACATGGACCTTCGGTCCAGGTGAGCTAAAAATATAGGGAAGTCTGTGATAACAAGATAAGGTGCAATGAACTTACTGTGTAAATATTAAAGGACTTGGAAAAATTGCAATGAACTTACTGTGTAAATATTAAAGGACTTGGAAAAATTTTTAAAAAAAAGAAGAAAAAATCTCAGTTAAATTTCAACCAGAACTAGTGCTTGAATTTGCCATACTTTAATGTGAAAGAAAGCTCAAAATGTCTGCTTCTTCAAGAGTTAAATGTGACAGGAACCCCAAAATGTCTACTTCTTCTAGAGTGGCCAATTCTGACAGTCTTTTGGTACCTGCTGAATGGCAACGAACACTATGACTTGCTTCCCCTCCAGGGAGGGGGGTTTACTCCCATTGCAAGTGGTCATACCTATGTGCCGCAAAACAGGGTCAGAGTGAGTGTTTTTCACAGGTTACTAGTCATGAACAGGGTCATATTTTTCAACCCTGTAAAGAACAGGTTTATAAATGACTTCAAAATATCCATCATAGGTAATTCAGCATATCATTTTCATAGTAGAACAATCAATCTACAAAAATAATTGTCATTTTTTTCCGAAATATTAGTTCAATATGGTGAAACGTACTTAATATCATTGAAATACTATGAAAATGACTTCATCTGACTGCACAATATCTGTGACAGTATAAAGGAGAGTACCCCCCCCCAGGCTTCCCCTCTATCAATATGACCCCCCCCCCAAAAAAAAAAACAAAAAAACGACAAAAACAAGGGAAATAGTACTTTCACTAGCCCTTCCCTCATTGTAACAGTGCTTGTCCAATTTTACAAAATTGCCTAAAATTAGGGCCCGATTTTGAGGCCAAAATAAAATTTGCGTGACAAATATCTGAATGTTTTGGATAGAAACTAGAGGCTCCCAGGAGCCTGAATCGCTCACCTGATCTCTTATGCCAAAGTTTGAATAAATTTCACAAACTTTCAAGTATACAAAGTTGCAAAACATTCCTTTCAGTGGTTTCAGAGAAGATTTTTGGAAAACAGTTTATATAAATAGAAAAAAACAGTTAAAGGGCAATAACTCCTGTAAGGACCTTTTGATGCTGAACATGAAAGGTTGCTTCGGATTTTCTGTATCTCTTATACTTTTTGAGTTATAAGCCAAAAACAATGGTCTGACCCCCCTGTTCTATTTTTAGCAACAGCGGCCATGTTGGTTGGTCGACGTGTATATAATTCACAAGCTTGGTAGAGGACATCCTAAAGATCATGTATACCAAGTATCAATGCAATCCCTTTAGGGGTTTCAGAGAAGAAGATTTTTGAAAATCAGTATAAATTAATGGAAAAAAACAGTTAAAGGGGAATAACTCTTAAAAGGCTGATCTGACAATTTAGACCCTGAAATCATTTTTGTAGATCTCAATGAGCTTAACAATTCTGCAATGCTAACTTCTCCTCTAGCTCTAACCGTTTTCCAGATATAGTCTAAAAACTGCAAAAATGGTCAATTTTGATGATCAAAGGGCAATAACTCCTATAAAGAGTCGTTTCACAACTTCGACTCAATGGAGAGATTTGTAGAGCTTTTGATGCTGAACACGAAGGTTGCTTTGGATTTTTTCTATCTCTTATACTTTTCGAGTTATCAGCCAAAAACAATGGTCTGACCCCCCTGTTCTATTTTTAGCAATGGCGGCCATGTTGGTTGGTCGACGTGTATATAATTCACAAACTTGGTAGAGGAAATCCTAAAGATCATGTATACCAAGTATCAATGCAATCCCTTTAGGGGTTTCAGAGAAGAAGATTTTTGAAAATCAGTATAAATTAATGGAAAAAAACAGTTAAACGGGAGTAACTCTTAAAAGGCTGATCTGACAATTTAGACCCTGAAATCATTTTTGTAGATCTCAATAAGCTTAACAATTCTGCAATGCTAACTTCTCCTCTAGCTCTAACCGTTTTCCAGATATAGTCCAAAAACTGCAAAAATGGTCAATTTTGATGATTAAAGGGCAATAACTCCTATAAAGAGTCGTTTCACAACTTCGACTCAATGAAGAGATTTGTAGAGCTTTTGATGCTGAACATGGAAGGTTGCTTCAGATTTTTTTCTATCTCTTATACTTTTCGAGTTATAAGCCAAAAACAATGGTCTGACCCCCCTGTTCTATTTTTAGCAACGGCGGCCATGTTGGTTTGTTGACGTGTATATAATTCACAAACTTGGTAGAGGACATCCTAAAGATCATGTATACCAAGTATCAATGCAATCCCTTCAGGGGTTTCAGAGAAGAAGATTTTTGAAAATCAGTGTTAATTAATGGAAAAAAACAGTTAAAGGGGAATAACTCTTAAACGGCTGATCTGACAATTTAGACCCTGAAATCATTTTTGAAGATCTCAATGAGCTTAACAATATTGCAATGCTAACTTTTCCTCTAGCTCTAACGGTTTTCCAGATATAGTCCAAAAACTGCAAAAATGGTCAATTTTGATGATTAAAGGGCAATAACTCCTATAAGGAGTCGTTTCACAACTTCGACTCAATGGAGAGATTTGTAGAGCTTTTGATGCTGAACACGGAAGGTTGCTTCGGATTTTCTCTATCTCTTATACTTTTCGAGTTATAAGCCAAAAACAATGGTCTGACCCCCCTGTTCTATTTTTAGCAACGGCGGCCATGTTGGTTGGTCAACGTGTATATAATTCACAAACTTGGTAGAGGACATCCTAAAGATCATGTATACCAAGTATCAATGCAATCCCTTCAGTGGTTTCAGAGAAGAAGATCTTTGAAGAAAAGTTAACGGACGACAGACGACGGACGACGGACGACGGACGGACGACGGACGCTTAACGATGACAATAGCTCACATGACCCTTCGGGTCAGGTGAGCTAAAAAAAGATCATGAAAGGAATTATAAAGGGAAAGAATGCGAGTGAGTGAATAAACAAAATAAAATAAAATTGAATAGTAGAGGGTGTAAAAGTACTATTTCCCTTGTGTTTTTTTGTTTTGCACGATTGGCTCTAACAAAATATTGATAGAGGAAAGCAACGAAGTCACTCAGTGGAACAAAGCAAGTCTCAATCATATATGCAGTGTTTTAGCTTAATTCTTATTACCATTTCATAAGAGATTATATATTAAACTTGAAAATTTCAACTTAAATAGACACACACAAAAAAAAAATCATTTCAAAATCATATTGTATCCATAGTTTAACATAATATCTTGTACCTTGAATTGAAGTGATAAAATTAAGCGAGGGCAAATATAGAGATAAATGAATATTGTTATTCCTTTTGGATATTATAAATCTTTTCTTTTACAACCGAAACTAGAATACTGACAAAGTCAGAAAGGGCCCCACAGAAAAAATCAAAGTGTTTTCAAAATCATACGAACTTAGATTATAACCACTAAGGCATGTTCCATGGAATGTGTATGAAGCTTCAGAGCTGTATTGTTAATAGCATTTGAGTGTTAATGCTAAATTCTCAAAATCTGTGATTTTCCATCAAAATGAAGTTTTTTCCAAAAATATTACACAGATTTGCACGAAATTTTAATATGCAAAACTTGACATGCTATACTTAGCAGCTGTACAATTTCAGAACTGTATTGTTAATAGTTTTTGAGTTTTAGTGTTCACAAAATCAAATATCTCAAAAACTATGATTTTCAAAATATTTCATGGATTTGCACAAAAATTTAATATGCAAATCCTGGCATGCAACTTAGCAACTTTACAAAGTTTATGAACTGTATTGTTAATAGTTTTTGAGTTTTAGTGTTCACAAAGTCCTTATTCTCAAAATCTGTGATTTTCGATAAAAATGAAGTTTTTTTTCCCAAAAAAATTCACATTTTTGCATGAAATTTTAATATGCAAATTATGACATGCTACCAAGTATAGCTGTACAAAATGTCAGAACTGTGTTGTTAATAGTTTTTGAGTTTTAGTGTTCACAAGTATTGTTGACGGACGGACGGACAGACAAAGTGAAAACTATAGGGCGTCCACATCTTTGATGCGGAGCCCTAATGAGAGAAAAAATCATAAAAACATACTGAATGCAACATCACACAAACCAGTAAAATAGAAAGAAGCAAGTCCCTAAAAACAAATATTGTCAACTGTATAAACCGCAAAACTTTTTTTGACACCCTAAGATGTTACTGTGCATAAATTCAAAGCAAAACCAAGAATGGCAGCAATTTTGTAGAAAATATTAGTTCTACATGTATCATATCACCCAACAATGGAATACATGTATATATTCATAAACATCAATTCTGATTAGGTGTTGTGTGTTTATTCTTTTGGTTTTGTTTTCTTGGACAAAAATGTCTAGCAAACAAAGCACCCTGTCAAGAAATACCATAAAAATCTTGGCCAATATTTTTTAATGATCATTAGTGATGCAAGAGATTATATCTTGAGGACTTCCTGAGAAAAAAAACTAACCAGACCGTCTAGACATGACATCAGATCCCTACCAATAATTGTATATCTTCTTATGGAAATGTCAATTTTCTACAGTCTTACCAAGGCTGCTTAAAACTTGACATCCCAATAAACCATTCATTTACAACTGTAGATATTTCTGTCCAATTTCACACTTATACCAAATTCTATATTTAGTCTTTCATACAGAGACAATTACACTCTGAATCGATAAGGCACCTATTGGAATTGGTCTACCAAGCCATGCATTAATCTCTTTCTTCAGGAAGATGCTGATGATGGTTTTTTTCTTAGGAAATTTATGTCATATACTTAGCAAACCTTCTGCAAATTTCTAACAGACTACATTTTGTACATGTACAGTATATATTTTGTCATTTAGTTATTACAAGTTGTGTTGTTCTTGTACAGTTTATGAAACCAATCCCATTAAAGTGGTTATAGGGCCGTCCTTAAAAAATTGTTGGTTTGCTGTATTTTGACCGACTCACTGTGAAACCTACCAACTAGAAAAATTTTATCACCCTCTCTGGGAATAATTTTTTTTATTCTATTTTTAGCATACTTTCTTAAATAAGGCACTTTTTTGGGTTTTTTTTTTTAGAAAAAAAACAATTCACCTACCTACCTACTCACATTGAAAAATGTGGGTAGGTAAACAGCAAACAAATATATTTTTAAGGATGGCCTAAGACTCTAAAAAAATATTCATTCTTTAAGAGCAGTCATTTCCATTTTACATTTACTTAATTAATGTAGGGGGAAAACGATTCCCGGTATGTACCCATATTGCTGTATTTTGTTCCACAGTTCAATTCTCGATAAGATCAGGCTGCTAATGGTACAAACGATATTGTCCTCTTGTTATACTTTATCCAAATCATACAGTTCTGTTGTTACTCTTTTATTTTATGACAGCGGATGTATTTTGCTAAAATATTTCAATAAATAAAACTTTTTTTTTGGTGCCATGGAATGAAACTGTCAACAAAATTTGCTGCACATAAGCAAATGAGTTTAAATGCCCCCAAAATATTACCAATTCCGGAATTTGTAGTCAAAGAAATTTTTGATTCAATGAAATTTTGTATCCCAAGAAAAGTGTATCATTACACCCCTATTTGAATGAAAGAACATGTGAACGTGTACATATATATGCATGTATGTTAAAAAATCTGTCAAAGTCAAAAATGGCCAGATTTCGTTTAACAGGAAGTAGGTGAGTGACATACCTGAAATCTTATCCCACTTTATGGGACCCCACCCTGATGCTGTATACCAAATATCATCAAGTGGCTGTGATTAGTAGTTGCTGAGAAAACTGTTACGAAAATGTCTTCCCCGCCCGCCATTCACCATTTTATAACCCAGATTTTTCACTCTGTGAAATCCGGCAAAAAATTAACCTCTGATCATGACATGTGGACAGCATTATAAATTTATACTGTACATGAACTTTCAATTTATTCTAGAAACAAAGTTTTATTTAGGTTTTTAAAATATCAGTTGTATACAATGTACAGTTGTACATTCATCAAAACATAAAAGATCTCTCTCTTGCTCTCAAATTTGATGCCAATTTATCAGACACTAAACTGATTTAAGGCCTCTAAAAAACAAGCTGTTATTCAAATTAAACTTCTGATAAAGAAGTTACTGTAAAAAAACAAGATGAAGGAAATAAATAGAAAGTTTAATGTGATTAAATACAGGTGTATCAGTATAATATTAGAAACTAATTTACTAGCATTTCTCTGAAATGTTTACCTAATGGCAAACAGAACTGTTGGCACCTGCATGCTAAGGCAATCTCAGGAATACATGCCAAATCTTTTCACTGATTTTAAACAGAAATTGCGCAGAAAAAAAATGTTTTAAAGAATTTTGAAGACTCTGTTTTCTTGTATTGTTTGCTTTAAAAAACATTTTTCTTGATAAAGTTTTTGATTGCATTTGATTTGGCTGATTTTATGCTATAGCTTATAAGCATAGGTAACTAATTTTCAACATTTCATGTTTTACGCTCTACTGTACAATGTAGATGGTTGGATGACTTACTCAACTAGAGTTTACCACAATCATCAGACATTTTTTATCCTGGACCACCAAAATTTTTATGACTTTTTAATGAAATGATAGATGAGACTAAAAAAATTATCAAAGAACAACTGAGGGAATGTTAAATCCAACAGCCCAAACAAGCTTACTGAAAATGAAGAGCAAAGACAAATCTTAGCTCTTCAAAAAAATAAGTTTACATCATGAAAATTTAGTTCAAGAATACAAATTAGTTCTTGATAAATGGAATTTGTAATCAAGGAAGGATTGTCATTTAACGTAAATCCCGTAAATCCGGTTGCCTGTATCTATGGCAAGTAAATTTGCATTCAGGCTTTTTAACCTTGCCA
This sequence comes from Arcuatula senhousia, assembly GCA_963971305.1. NCBI lineage: Eukaryota > Metazoa > Mollusca > Bivalvia > Mytilida > Mytilidae > Arcuatula > Arcuatula senhousia. The sequence continues at coordinate 14,538,132 of OZ020306.1, forward strand.
AAAGTACAGTCTCAAACTATCTTTGAGCCTGGCAGGTACATTGTAAAATCATAAATTCACTTATCTTACATGTCTAACAGGACAAGTTTTTTAAGCTTTATGACATTCCCTGCAATAGAAATAATGAGATGTGGAAAAAGTGTACCTAACACAGCCCCCCCATAGAAAATCCATTATGGGATCCCAGCTGAAATCACATTAGGGATCACACCAAAAGGTGGGATATTTACTTGGGATCCCATCTACTTCCCACTGGGATCCCATCTATTTCCCACTGGGATCCCACATTATTTCTCCTGGGAAAACTTGTGATCACATGGTTCTATTATTTTCAGAAAAAAATTGATGAATCAGTTTACAATCCCAATTAACAATATAATTTTCTAAGAAACAAAATTGATTTATAAATGCAAATTCTGCATGCACATTGTAGGTAAATCTATTCCAAAACATCACTAAACTGAAAAATAATTTAATGTCTACATTTCTTGGTGACTAGCTGTTTAATGTTACCATGATATCTCAACAGGCATTTCCATTACAGTTTGAAAGATTTTACAATCATCATCATCTTGGTTTAACTGTACATTTTGATCTTTAACTCTTCAACACTTTTTATCCTATACTTTGATATCCTAAATGTCAACACCATAGGTTCAAATCTATATATATAGATACTAATAGTAAGTCCCAATCCCTATATATGTGGAACCATTTCTGTAAAATGCTTCAAAAGGTCTTCAAGTGACAGGTTAAATGCACAAATATAAGAAATAAGATTACCATATGCCCAAATAAAGTTTAAAATAAAAAAAGAAAGAAATCTCATTAAGTTATACTACTTGTAAACCCATTTCAAATTCTCAAGATTTAAAAAATATATATTATTGGTAAAAATCAAAGGGAGATAATTATCCCATATTATCTCTTTTTTCACACTTGATCCCACTATTTCACACTCCATCCCACCTTTTCTCACTTCAGGTGGGATCCCACAAGTAAATCTCGGATGGGATTTTTTATCTCTTTAATTCCCACCTAATCCCAGCCTATCTCATCCTAAGAGATGGGATCTCGGCGAGATCCCATTGAGATTTGGTGTGATCTCAGTTGTATTTTCTATGGGGGGCCACAATCAAGCAGCAATGCAGAAAAACCACAAAGTCTGAGGGTAAAAAATTAAGAGAGATGCATTGTCAGACCTACAAATGTATTTTACACTGGCAAACAAGTCTTATATTTGTCTGCCATAAATCAAGTACGTAATTTCCCTACAAATTCCTAGGCATTAAACCTTCTGCACCAATCAAGTAGTTCATTCTTTAAAACAGTTGGTTCTTCAGTGGTAAGCTCTCTAAGGAATGATGAACTACAGAGAACACCATCCCAACATTGTAAATCTTCACTTCATGCCAGATATTTTTGGCATGCATAAACTTTTAACATTTTTTCCTGTTTTTCAGTAACATGAAATGGAGTGTGTTAATTCACATTAAGAAAGAATTTACCTATTTATTATCATTGTAGAGTTAGTATGAAGAATCTGCCAAAAAATTTATCAAATATTTCAAGGTCTTGAAGCTGTTGCATATGCAAAAAATAGATTCTAAATGAAAGATATGTGCAGTAAAAGTTTACAGTTTTCTAAGTGGGTTCAAAGAATCTCTTTTTACTTTTAGATCTTTAGAAAATTGAACTAATAAATAGTTGATTTTCATGCAGCACCCATCAAACTCCTTTGAACTTCCACCTCCAAGAATAATTCAAATAGTTCTTTTTCCCAAACTTCTAAATGTAAACTTTTGTCTGATTTTGTTAAAGCAAAATTACAGCAAAAACCTAAGTAGCTACAATCTTGACATGAGTGTTGCTTGTTCAATCTCAATAGTTGACAAGTAGATTATAATATCAGAAAATGCTTTATGTGTATGAACCTAAGTAACTGATAGCTAGAATGTATACAACAAAACTCTGTCAAATGAACGTCTTTGTAAATCATGTAATGCTAATAAGATAGAAGATGAATTCCATTTCATCTGCGAGTGCAATTTGTTCGAAAATTCAAGAAATTTATTTTTCACAGATATATCTGAAATTGTATTCGAATTCCCAAACTTAGATATCCTTCAAAAATTCAGATATTTAATGAATGCGCCTGAAACTGATGTTCTAATCAGATTATTTTCATTCTTGGAAGACTGTATGAAGACTCGAAATTCGTCAGAGGGACTGGTTAGGTTATAATAATGATATATGAATATTATGTGTTCCGTGTGTTTTGTTATTGTATGATAGAATGTTGTTTCCTTTTCAGTGATGATCCTCTGTAATGGATTTTAGACTGAATAAAATTAGTTAGTTAGTTAGTTAGTTTTACATGTATAGTGTAGTAGTACTTGTACATGTATGTCTAATACATGTACAAACTAGAGGCTCCCAGGAGCCTGAATCGCTCACCTGATCTCTTATGCCAAAGTTTGAATAAATTTCACAAACTTTCAAGTATACAAAGTTGCAAAACTATCCCTTCAGTGGTTTCAGAGAAGATTTTTGGAAATCATTTAAATTAATAGAAAAAACAGTTAAGGGGCAATAACTCCTGTAAGTATCTTTTAATGCTGAACAAGAAAAGTTGCTTCAGATTTTCTCTATCTCTTATACTTTTTGAGTTATAAGCCAAAAACAATGGTCTGCCCCCTGTTCTATTTTTAGCAATAGCGGCCATGTTGGTTGGTCGATGTATATATAATTCACAAACTTGGTAGAGGACATTCTAAAGATCAAGTGTACCAAGTTTCAAAGCAATCCCTTCAGCGATTTCAGAGAAGAAGATTTTTGAAAATCAGTTAAAATTAATCAAAAAAAAAAAACAGTTAAAGGGGAATAACTCTTAAATGGCTTAAATCATTTTTGAAGATTTCAATGAGCTTAACAATTCTGCAATGCTAACTTTTCCTCTAGCTCTAATGGTTTTCAAGATATTGTCCAAAAACTGCAAAAATGGTCAATTTTGACAATTAAAGGGCAATAACTCCTATAATGCATTGTTTCACAACTTCAACTCAATGGAGAGATTTAAAGAGCTTTTGATGCTAAACATGGAAGGTCGCTTCGGATTTTCTCTATCTCTTATACTTTTTGAGTTATAAGCCAAAAACAATGGTCTGCCCCCCCCCATTCTATTTTTAGTAACGGTGGCCATGTTGGTCGGTGGATGTGTATATAATTCACAAACTCAGTAGAGGACATCCTAAAGATCAAGTATACCAAGTATCAATACAATCCCTTTCGTGGTTTCAGAGAAGAAGATTTTTGAAAAATCAGTTTAAATAAATGGAAAAAACAGTTTAAGGGGAATAACTCTTAAACGGCTGATATGACAATTTTGACCCTGAAATCATTTTTGTAGATCTCAATGAGCTAAACAATTCTGCAATGCTAACTTTTCCTCTAGCACTAATGGTTTTCAAGATATAGTCCAAAAACTGCAAAAATGGTCAATTTTGATGATTAAAGGGCAATAACTCCTATAAGGAAACGTTTCACAACTTCGACTCAATGGAGAGATTGGTTGCTTCGGATTTTCTCTATCTATTATACTTTTCGAGTTATAAGCCAAAAACAATGGTCTGACCCCCCTGTTCTATTTTTAGTAACGGCGGCCATGTTGGTCGGTCAACGTGTATATAATTCACAAACTTGGTAGAGGACATCCTAAAGATCAAGTATACTAAGTATCAATGCAATCCCTTCAGTGGTTTCAGAGAAGAAGATTTTTGAAAATCAGTTAAAATAAATGGAAAAAACAGTTTAAGGGGAATAACTCTTAAACGGCTGATCTGACAATTTTGACCCTGACGTCATATTTGTAGATCTCAATGAGCTTATCAATTCTGCAATGCTAACTTTTCCTCTAGCACTTTCGGTTTTCAAGATATAGTCCAAAAACTGCAAAAATGGTCAATTTTGATGATTAAAGGGCAATAACTCCTATAAGGAGTCGTTTCACAACTTCGACTCAATGGAGAGATTGGTAGAGCTTTTGATGCTGAACAAGGGAGGTTGCTTCGGATTTTCTCTATCTATTATACTTTTCGAGTTATAAGCCAAAAACAATGGTCTGACCCCCCTGTTCTATTTTTAGCAACGGCGGCCATGTTGGTTGGTCAACGTGTATATAATTCACAAACTTGGTAGAGGACATCCTAAAGATCAAGTATACAAAGTTTCAATGCAATCCCTTCAGTGGTTTCAGAGAAGAAGATCTTTGAAGAAAAGTTAACGGACGACGGACGACGGACGCCTAACGATGACAATAGCTCACATGACCCTTCGGGTCAGGTGAGCTAAAAATGAATATATTCAAATGTGTACCATTTTGTACCTAAATTGTATTAGAACTAGATTGTAATAACATTAAATGTTACCAGGGTATGCTAAGAGGCACAATGCCCCTCGACTTTCAAATTTTGTTTCTAAATATTTGTGCTACAAGCAAATTATTGCTTTCGAATTTCTGACAAATACATGACATGATCATATCATTTTTGACTCAAATCTACGTAACCCATTTGCTTCTTTCTTTTAGACATGAACAAGAAATTATTTGCCCCTTGAAAATATTTTAAATTTCTATCCCTGAAAGTAATTGGCTAGAGATTATCATGAGCATTGCATACTTAACTACATGTAGACACAAATGCCAAGGATAATGGGAGTGGATTAAAGGTCTGCGACACATTGACAACCTACATAAGCATGACAAACAAGCAACAATTTCTAAAAACCCACAATGGATGACAACCAGCAGGCTTCATTTGATCAGTGGTCTCTGCTCAACATCTTGTAATGGCCAAATATTAAAAATACATAGATTCGGAAATTAAGTCAGGATTGTTCCAACTGAACTTGAAGATTATCAAAAATTATGTTGTTTAAATAGATGTCACACAAAGAAATTGGGGCAGAAGTGACAAACATTCAACAGTAAGGCCACAATTAAAATATTGTTTGTTTGCTGTTGCCGACTCAGGGTTGAAACAGGTGGGTAGGTAGGGAGGGAAATTATTTTTTTTTTTGGTCTGACAGAGGTTTTATATACAGAGTTAAAAACATGCATTCAAAGCCTTAGTACTAGTATAAGCAAACTTACATTTAATTAAGTTTTATACTACTGAAGGAAAAGGGTTACTAAATCCTTTTTTGAAAGATTTTCTACTTTGCAGGTTAACTCCTAAATTTATATACTACATGTACTACTGGTTGAGACATGTTCTAATTTGTACTGTTCCTGTACATGTTATTGTATGTATTAATGGTCCATGAAATTAAACCTGTTGAAATTTTAAATTTCTTTTATTCTATGTAACTGAAGCAAATAAACTTTGAACATAAACAAAATGTATTCATTGACTAGAACAAATAATCTGGAAGTAACAATTTTCACACATACTAGTAGGGGATGTCCCAATTTCAGCATAATAAAACACAGCCTGGCATAAATCTTACACCTCACATTGTTTGCAATACATTGAACAGAGTGAAAATATTTTTAGAAAAGAGGTTAGTCTAAAAAAATACAAATCATTAAATGCATTTGTCAATACTAGGCTAACCTCTACTAGTATTGAACACCGCATACATGTACTTGTAAGTATGGCCACTGGCACATATTAAACATTGTTTTTTTTTTAAATATTAAAAGATGAGGTTAGTCTAAAAAATACAAATCTGACATTAAACACATTTTGTCAATACTAGGCTAACCTCTACTAGTATTGAACACCACATACCTGTGAATCTGGGCATATCCTTGTTTTTTAGTTTTGGTTTTTTCTCTCATGCGTTGGCAGTGCTCATCAAAGTGGTAAATGCATTTTTTTTCGTCTGCATAACAGGGCCAGGGGGTGATGGGTCTGCAAATGGCTTTATTTTAAATGTAACACACTTTAAACTTTTTTCAAAGTTCAGTGCAACACCGATGGTTTCATTTAAATCAGGATGAAAAACGTCCAGTGATTTCAACTTAGAAGACAGGTTTATTGAAATTGTGTCAGCCTTCCCCAACGTAAAATTTGGGGAATCTTCTAGTAAATCGTCTAAAACATCACCCCATGTCTCGTCGTCGGAGTACTGATACAGAGCATTAGTTACAATATTGTCTCTTCCTTCGACCGTAACGTTGCAACACAGTGTTACAGTCTTCGATGAAGCTCGTTTCACCCCCGGCCCCGTTTCGAGGGACGCCATCCTCTCACCTCGTGGTACTTAATTTTTAATCAATGTCGTTAGAAAACGTGCTTTTAAAGCTCTTTTCGGCATCTTTTCAAACGTTTAATCGATCGAGAATCAGCAGGAACGACTAATTACCGAAATTGAATAAGAACAGAGATATACCGCAACGGACGCGAGGTAGACGAAAATATTAGAAATAAAAAAAATTTCTTTTTCTGGAAAGCAAAATAATTTTCCCCAGCGGTGGTAAACTGTCCCAATCGGCCGGAAACGGCAAACAACTAAAATTTTATTTTTGGCCTAAGCTTGGCAAAGCAATATAAATATGATTTATTTTATTTGCAACATTGAATAAATAAATTTTAGAAAATCCTAACATGCATGTGCATTGAAAGAAAATTGGGTTCATTTTGTTGTAAACTTTTAAAAAGTCAAAAGAATTTGATTGGATTAAGTATCATTTAAAATAACCCTTACATCGTAGAGAAAGTATTATCAAATCCAGTTTAAAACACTTTGCAGTCATGGCAGTTGAAGGAATCCCACATGCAATGCGATTGACAGATGTAAATATCAATACACCAATCTAATTTACCATATTTATAATATTTTCATGGAAATTTTTTTTTACAACATTTTTGCTCTCAATAAATCAATAAATTTATTTATAAGTATTTACTGTAATAATTTTTTGGTAGATAGAAGCCATGAACTTAATTCTTAATGGTGCACATTTTTGCAGATTATTCAATGGGCACCATGAAAAATTAAGTTTATGGTTCAGTAAACCAAAATATTATTACAGTAATTCTTAAATATATTTCAGGTGGGTTAAAATTTTCCACTATGGACATTTTGATAAAGAGCTTGATAACACTTTATAAGACAGTTTTCTCAAATTTTTTAATGCAGTTTTTACAGAGTAAAATGGCTGGGAATCAGTTTCCCTCTATTTCCCTTGCATGTCATTCTACAAAACAGTCATAGCATAGTAAATTGCATTTGTAAACTTAGTTTCTAATAAAGTCAAGTGACCCTGCTGGGGAAAAAGTCTAAGTTCTTCCAAAATATTTAATGGAATTTTATTAAGAATCTTAAACTTAAGTTGAATGGACAATTGTCAACAGCAAAATTGCAACCTTTTCTATGTATTCCTTATAATTGTAATATAAGTGCCTTGTTACAAATACATTACTTGTGGCAGACTGTTTTCCTCCCTCCCATATGTTTAAAGGGGTGTGTAAAAATGAGCCTGCAGATGTTATAAAAAAATGTCTTATTTTTTTTCTCCACATAATGTACAATGATGTAGAATTATAAACTATATTATATTTAAATTTTGTAAATAGTAATTGGATGAAATATTTATTTATTTATTTGAAAACACAGGGAACATTGTATGACAAAAGAAAATGTATAAATGTGTGGTATGCATTCATGTAAAATTTATCTAGGTGAAATTTGTTGTCTGAAATTTTAATGGTATTATTCTTTAAAAAAAAAAATTAATTTACACGAATTGAACTCCTGCAGTTACAATAATCATTTGCAAAATAATCCAACGAGTGAGAATATTATGTCATATTATAACCATAAGTCAAGTGCAAAAAGACACTCAAACTTTAGTTTACTTAAAATCTTATCTAGGCTTGCAACTCAATTGAAAGTAATATTTCATTGTAATATATGAATGCACAGCATAAATTTCAATAATAAGAAATAATTTATGCAGCTATTGTTGTGTTTTGAATACAAATGTGGTCTACCTTACACAAACTTTGCCCCCGACAGTAGTTACGTAATGGAGTGAACTATAGCTTTGTTGATTGTCGGTGTCTGGGGCAAATTATAATTCATGATTAAAACTATACACGATAATGACAACACCTAAATCTATAAAATATGGAAAGAAAAATGCACTTACCGTTTGCAACAACTGTATTGTACAAAAGTAGTGCTGCAAAATAAAGAAAAATAAACATAAACTTACAGGAAGTTTAAAATAGAATGTGTACCTTGAGACCGGAAGTACACATGCAACAAAAAGACACTGCGGTTCCACTAATCAAAATATTTAACCTACCAAAGAGACCAAAACAAAATAGCATGTCTAGGTGAACTGAGACCCTCCCACTCCAATGGGATGATGCATAGAGTCTCGATTCTCCTTTCAGTGGTCATATATCCAGTTTATTGTAAAGACTTAGCTCTCAGACGAAATACACAGACCCGCCATCACTTTGATGATTTGCGCATACGTCTGTCTGCGCACTTGCACGATTCCTCAACTGACGTCAAAAAAGATGTTTTTGAGAGTTTTTTCTTCTGTAACTTGAAATAAAATTGATATGAAGCTTATGAAGATGTGTTGATTAGACAAAGAAAGACAAAATGACTACTAAAGCGACCAGACTTTATGTGTGACCTACTTTTAGTTTGTAATCATATGTTAAAGGGCGGTCAGATTATATGAATAGACTTTTACTTACTATATGGACCTATGATGAATTAACTAATAATATATTAAAGTATTATATTGAAGTCTCACCAGAGATTCCCTGACAAAAGAGAAAAAATAGTACAAAAGACAAACTTGAAACGTTTTGTTTAATATACAGGTCTATGATACTATAAATCTAATAAGAAGTCGCCTCTGAGAAAGTTGTATTCCTGAGCAGAGCATGCAGTCACTCATTGTCCATTGTCTTGTTATATTGGCCTCCTGGTAAATTATCAAATTAATATTTAGTTTGTTGAACTTAAAAAAAAAATCAAGTTTAAGCGGAAGGCAAACAGCATTATCAGCAAATGGAAAAATAAAAGTTAGAGTAAAAAAAAGATTATGGAAAATTCTGAGGACAATTTTCAGCTGTATTTAACGGTACACGCCGGGACGCGGGACCGACTAAAGCCTTCTTGTAATATTTCAGGACCCTCAGGCTCAAGCAAAATTTTGTTAATGATAGTAAACTTTTTATAGTAATATTTTAGTAATTAAATGATCCACCAACGGTGAACCAATTCTGAGACAATAATGATTTTCTCACGGACCAATTGCAAGAGAATATAGTTTAATTCGGCCCGGACTCAACATCAAATAGCAAAATTACAGGATCTACAACAAGTAGATGTTGACATACAAATTGTTTACTCTATTCAGTTTTACGAGTTATAATCTTTGATGGACTGGTATACGATTTTTGCCATTTACAATGTACATCTATACCGGTACTTCACTCGAGATAGATGCTCAAGGAAGAGACTTTTAACAAAGCTGTATGGCAAACGCCAAACTTTCCCTTCTTTTGTAGCAACTTAACTTCCGTTCACTTTATGGACTTCACGATTCGCTCCTCCATGAAGAGCATGGTCTCCTTCAATAGAGCTCCACGTCTGACAAAAAAGAATTGCTATTGATCAGCTCGATAGAAAATAATGAGGTAGGCTACACAGCTCACATAACAAGCGGACAGTGAGTGACCAAGGCCGTAACTACCATTGAGGCAAGTGAGGCAATTGCCTCACTAAAATTTTGACAATTTAAAAAAAATATAATTAAATTAAAATGAAGATTGTTGTTTCGTAAGTTTTGGGACAAAAACTCATTGTGTGATGAAAAGACTTTACGGTCTTGCTTCATCACCGTGTGTGGTTTATCTAGACTGCTATATATGTCGGTCGTTGTAGCGTTCTATAATGTTTGCGGAGAATGAAAGCAAAAGGGACGTCATGTATTCAAAGACCTTCAAATATTTAATGTATAAAAATCCAAAACCACACGACAACGATACTCTACGAGGAGGCAGATACTTACTTAAAATAAACAGCAATATCAACCAAAAAAACACCATAAAAACAAGAGACGTCAGGGCAGCTTGTTGCAACACATGTTTAATTGCAAATTTTATGTGCATGTGTCTCATGTGTGTGATTTGGTTTATGTGAACTGTTGCCATCACTTGGTGTCCGTTGTCGTCTGTCGGCATCTGAGTGTCGTCTTCGTCTGCTAACAATTTTTCAAAACTCTACAAAAGTCTCCATTGGGTCGAAGTTAACGGTCGAAGACCCTTTTATAGTGATAATAGCTCATAGAAGAGACCCTGATAGCTTAAGGGCAAGGTTGGCGATTCAGGCTCGTGGGAGCCTTTTGTTGCAATCTGTTTTTGTCTTTGTCTTTTGAACTTCTGATATTTTTAATGTCTCATTGGTTCTGTTTTTCACCTGTCTACTAGTGCATGATGTCTTCCAAAAAACTGAATGAAGGCCAAAGAATAGTTCAGACATAATGTTATTATATGTATAGCTTATTGTTTCAGACGCTATCAAGGTACATGCATACTGCATGGTCTGGAAAATGTTTGATTCTGAAACTTAAACTTTAAATGCCTAAGCCTGGATGACATTGTTTAATAAAGGGTGGTTGACGATTGGAAAGTGTTTGATATTGCGTTGTAAAAAAGTCATCCTTTGGCATCAATTAATACTTCTTAGACATGATCTGTCAGGATATACTAATTATAAAGAAAGCTACCACTAGCGATTAATTTTGGATGGAGGACAGAGCAATTTAAGCTGGCTTTTAGTAAGTAGTCTGCTTTTTATGAATATTCAAGGAACAAATCAGTTGTACAAAACCAGTGTTTATTAGAATTCCGATGGTCCGATGAAATAGTCGAAAAGAAAGTTGGCCATGTTTATTATACTCATTTTTCGTTTTAATTGTTCTTAAAGACAGCAACTTATAAACCTTGCTTCAGGTTCAATTAGCTCTCAGGAGACGCCCAGAATGCAGGATTTTGCACAATTTTCCCTAGAGCTTCTGGGGGCCTTGAGCGGCCCCCAAACCCCCAGCCGAAAAATTTTCGGCAGGGGGTCTGGGGGCCGCTCAAGGCCCCCAGAAGCTCTGGGGTAAATGGTGCAAAATCCTGCATTCTGGGCGTTTACTGAGCGCTAGTTGTCCTTGAACCAAGATTTATGAGTTGCTTCTTTTTTAAACAATTTAAAGGGAAAATAAAGAAGGAATGTCTCCATAGAAGGAATGCCCCCACTGGTCCCAAAGAGGAATTCTACAGGTCAGGTCAGAAAGTCGCTTAGGACAAACAGTTTGTCAAACTGAACCATCCTTCCAAGATCTAATCATTTTCACGTGTGGTCTGAGAAAAATTCGTAAGGATGGACAGACATGAGTAAAGCAATATGCCCCGACATGTTGCCTGTGGGTAGAAAAAAAAGCATTAACCGCGATAATCAATATTACCAACTTTTTATCGACTACATTTTTTTATCGAGCTTTATGAATTTTTTTATCCATCAGACAATAAAACAATCGGAATTCTAGTAAGCACTGTTCATGTACAACTGCTTGCTGAATTGTTCTCTTATTCATACGAAGCATACCTCTAAAATCAACTAAAACTCCAACTAAAATTGTATGTCCTCCAAGCTCAAGAAATAATCGCATGTCGTTCCTTTATTTATCTTATATTTGTATATCTTAATATTCAGTAAAGACCGGGTGAATTCTAAAAAGTCTTACTAGGATTTGATGCACACAAGGGTGATTTTTTTTACAACGCCAAATGAAAAATTTCATGACTATAGGTTTTGATTCAACTTTCAAACTTTAACTTCCCTTACTCAAACAGAACAAATCCATTGACTTTTACTTTTAAAGTTTAAGTTTCACATTTTACATTATTCCAGGACAACGGGGATATAAATGATAGACCTTCGCGTTTTGCACTGCTATTGCCGCATAGTGTCCCTGTCATTAAGTGTTATTATTTGGGATTTTTAGACTTTATATATTTGAATGCTCCTTAATTTGGTATTATTTGAGTTCATCCTCAGCAAACATTATTGAATGCTAATAATAAACAAGTACCCAAAAAAAATCTCGAACGGACATGAAACTATTCATCACTTTTAAGGTTATGTTTCTCCTTGTAACCGGAGCATCTATAGCTAGAAAAGGATCGTTCACAACACCTTCTTGTGACTGGTCAATTTATTTAACCCAAGAAAGAAAATAAAACTCACGTTTTCATGGTTAAATACAATATGGGTATTAGGAGAAACCCAAACTTTTCAAAAGCAATCTTCATTCAAATATTTATATTATTTTTTCTTAATATGTCAAAATTTTTAGTGAGGCAATTGCCTCACTTGCCTCAATGGTAGTTACGGCCTTGAAATTTATTACTCTCTTCATATGCTTACTGTGCAGAAATAACCCAAGTGTGAACGCTTGGTGCTCCTTCAACATGTTCAAATGTTGAAGTTCATTGATAAGTTCCTGAAAAAGTTTCATTTTTTAGTAGACAATGTTCAATGTACATATTTGTATTCATGCTCAAAACAACTTTTATTTACCATGCAGGAGACAATACAACAAAAGTTGACAGCATATCTTATGAACATAAGTAACTTTTTAGGAACTTCTAAAAAGAACCACTTCAAAACATGAAGGAACTTCCCAACATAAATCGTTCACACGGGTTATTTCTGCAGTAAACTAGTCATAATATCACTTGTTTTTTTTTCTAGTACATTCGACTTTTTTGCTATACCTATGGTTTAATGGTCTTTTTCGTCTTATTCTACATTCTATGACTTACTTCTCTTTTGACTTCTGTTGTTAGAAATAAAACAACAATGCACAAAATAACAACATAGTCCAGGCAATTAATTTGGCTCTGCCTGACGCGCGTTTCGTCTATTCAAGACTCATCTGAGGCACTCTAAAAAGCTTGAACGAATTCTACGATCTCACGAATATCTAATTTTACTGTATCTAAAACATGTTGCTTTTTATGATATGGATGTTCAGTTGATACTAAGTCTACAATCTCTCTGATTATTTTTATGATCTACAATAGAAACATCTTAAGCTGAAACTAAGTATACAATCTATTTGGTGCTTTTTTATGATATACATCTAAGCTGAAACTAAATCTACAATCTTTCTGATGCTGAAATGAACCAGACACTAAATAGTGGCAATAGTCGATCTCCTCATTGGTAGAAACAATTGACTGTAAATACCAATGTTGAAATCAATGCTGATTTAATGATACTAGTTCACTTCTTTAAGCATTCGACTTTAGAAACTAGTTTTTCAATCCACACGCACTTGGTTTCTTCATTCAATGATGGGTCCGACTATCCATGATGATAATGATAATGGATAGTCAAGAAATAAGTGTCTACAATCTCACGATCGATTCATTTTTTGACAATATTTGATCGTGTGTTCTAATTGATATATGACTATATGAAACTTAGTTATACACTCTTGTGGTTAAACTACAACTTAAAATGTACCTGTTCTCTTGACTAGTTATCCTGAAACTAATGATAAATCCTATGAATTGTTCTAATGACTAGTTATGCTGAATATAATTACGTGAGCTGTTTTTATGACTGCTTATACTGAAACTGTATATTATTACCTAATATAATAAAAATTTCCATTCTATTAACTATATTTTAATTTTCGGTCACACTAATTAGCACCCGGGAACGCCCGGGGAGGGATTTAGCGCCCGGGGAGTACTAAATTGCGCCCGGGAACAGATTTAGCGCCCGGGGAATGCATCTTCATTTATTATACGAAGTTTGATCAAACCATTTAGAAAAAATAACCATCTGCATATTTGCACATTCAACACATGTAATTTTTAGCAAAAAAAAAACACACACAAAAAAAAACTAAGTAACCTTTCGAGGTTATTTTTAATAATGAAAAAAAACATATATAGAAACTAACATATAATACTTCTTACATATTTAACATTAATTCTCAGGAACTGTAATTGATATGCCGATTGTAATTTATTTTTGCATATATGTGTGATATATGTTTTATGTCTGTTGTTCAAAGTTTTATGTGGATTAGAGTAATTCTTTTATGTAGATTTGAATAATTCTTTTATGTGGATTAGAGTTATTCTTTTATGTAGATTTGAATAATTCTTTTATGTGGATTTTCATTTTAATAAGTGTTATTCCCTTTTTTTATAAAGATACCTTTTTATAAAGTTATACGGTTTTGTATCTTTTTTTTATATTATCATTTAAAACATATTCAGCTCTTACATATTCTCTTAAAAATAAGTCATGTTCTAATCATCAAATTCTTGGATTTTAACGCACAGTTTGTTATGTTTTTTTTTTCTTTTTATAGTTTTTTATTTAGTCAATTGTTGTAATATATAGATAACATTGTGAATAATAAAGGTAAAAATGTTGTATGCATAATTCATTTCTTATCAACCCAATCTATATTCTATAAAGTTTCCCCGGGCGCTAAATCTGTTTCCGGGCGCTATTTAGTACTCCCCGGGCGCTAAATATTTCCCCCGGGCGCTAAATCCTTCCCCGGGCGCTTCCGGGCGCTAATTAGTGCGACCCTTTAATTTTTACCATTATCACATTCTACCAGGCAATATAAAGGTGTTATATTGCCCGGTGACGTTCTATTGCCTGTTGACATTTTGACCTCAAAAATTGGACGATTTATAAACATGGATATTCATTATCTATTCCGGGTCATTTACGTGAAGTCCGTGCAACTGCAAAGTCTGTTTATGTGTATGTGTGTTCTGGTTTAAACCGGCTGGTCTGTTATTACTTCCATAATATGGCATAGTTCAAATGGTCATTTAAGCCAATCTTCTTTTATTTTTTTTTAAAAGGATATGGAAAAAATAACCTAAATTTTCTTTCAACACAATACGACTAATAATTTTATTAAAAAAATATTTATATTAGGTAATAAAACAGTTATTGAATGTGTAGCCAGGCAATGGATCAGAATATTATCCCCTTGGTATCTAGATTAGCTCAATGTTCTATTGCCCTCAGCCTACGGCTTCGGGCGATAGAACATTAAGCTAATCTGGATACCTCGTGGAAAATATTCTGATCCATTGCCTGGCTACACATTAAATAACTGTATACTATAAACTGTTCTCGTGACTGCTCATGCTGAAACTAATTCTATGAACTGTTCTTATAACTAATTTTGCTGAATCTAATTCTGTTAGCTGTTTTCATGACTGCTTATACTGAAACGGATTCTATTGACGTGTTTCCACGACTACTTATGCTGAAACTAATTTTATGAACGTTTCTCATGACAAGTTATTCTGAAACTAATTCTCGGAACTGTTTTCAAGACTACTAATGCTAAACTGTTCTGAAACTAATTGTATGATCTCATGACTACTATTTATGCTGAAACTAATTCCATGATCTCATGACCACTTATATTTAAACTAATTAAAGTTTACTTTTTGCCTACAAAAACGATGTCTCCCCCCCGTTTCAAAAAAAAATCTAAGTTCAAAGGTCCATTACTCCCACAAAAATTTGAGGATCAAAATTTCCTGGTAATATGCACAACTACATATGGTGTACTTCCTACATACCAAGTTTCATTGAAATCGGTTCAGTAGTTTCAGAGGAGTTGCCCTGACAAGATGATAAATGAGGATTTTCAGCAAATTCCTAAGTTCAAAGGGCCATAACTTCCACAAAAATTTAAGGATAAAAATTTCCTGGTAACATGCACAACTACATATGATGTACTTCCTATATACCAAGTTTCATTGAATTCGGTTCAGTAGTTTCAGAGGAGTTGCGCTGACAAACTTTGTGACGGACAGACGGACGTACAGACACAAGAAAAACAATATGTGGGGGGGGGAGACATATTTCTTCTATCATCTCATGACTATTTATGCTGAAACTCATTCTATGATCCCTTGTCTGACTTGTCTACTTATATTTAAACTTATTGCATGATATCATGACTATTAATGCTTGAATTAATCTTTTATTAAAATGACTATTCATGATGAAACTAATTCTATAATTTCATGTCTTCTTATACTGAAACTAATTCTATCGGCTGTTTTCGTGACTGTTTATACTGAAACTGATTCTACAACCTGTTCTCGTAACTTCTCATGAGGAAATTATTTCCATAAACTGTTCTAATGACTACTTCTGCTGAAACTAATTCTATGATCTTATGACAACTTATATTTAAACTAATTCATCTATCATATTATGACTATTTATGCAGAAACTAATTGTATGATATCGTGACTATTTATGCTTAAATTAATGTAATGGTTTCATGACTTAACATGATAAAACTAATTCCATAATCTCACGACTACTTATATTGAAACTAATTCTATGATCTGTTTTTATGTCTCCTTATGCTGAAGCCAATTATATGAGCTGTTCACATGACTACTAATACTACTTTTGCTGAAACTAATTCTATGATCTTATCTCATGATTACTTATGCTGAAACTATTTTGTTGAACTGTTCTCAAAACAAGATGTCCTTAATCTAATTATATGAACCGTTTTCATGACTGCTTATCCTGAAACTATTTATGCTGAAATTAATTTATTGATTTTATGATTATTCATGCTGAAACTAACTCTATGATCTCTTGACTATTTATGCTGAAACTAATTCTGTGATCTCAGGACTACTTTTGCTAATCTCATGACTACTAATGCCAAAAGTAATTCTTAGATCTGTCTTTTCACATGACAAATTATGCTTAAACTAATTCTTATTCTATGATCTATTATCGTGATTACTTATGCTAAAACTAATTTTATGATCTATTCTCATAATTACTTATGTTAAAAAATATTCGATCATTTCATGTCTATCTGTTTACTGAAACTTATCATAAATTAAGTAAATGATAAACTAGAAAACTGTGTGCAGCAGCTCACAAATATATACTTTCCCCCTTCCAACAAAATCAATGATAGATCAAATTTAAATCTTCAATATTTTACAGACTGTGTGAAGTTTTATAAAACAAGAATATGTCCAAAAGACATAATGCCCCATCTCGCAACATTTTTTTTTTCCACAATCACTAAAGCATCAACATGTTTGTTATTAAAGCACTTGTCAGTCAGAAGGAATGGACTTTAACTTAACCATTCTTCTATAAGTGGTCATTCATGTGGAAAATATAGGTCACTGCCAGCATCCGAAGCATGCATTGTGCTAAGCATCACTAGGTGCACCTACCATACCAATATAGTTGATGTGGCACATGTCAGTAAAAAAGGAATGATCTTTATCCATTCTTCTTTAAGTGGTCATTCATGCGGAAAATATAGGTCACAGCCAGCATCCGAAGCATGCATTGTGCTAAGCATCACTAGGTGCACCTATCATAACAATAGAGTAGATGTGGCACATGTCAGTAAGTGGGAATGGAATTTAACCAGTCTTCTTTAAGAGGCCAACCATGTGGAAAAAAATAGGTCACATCCAGCATCCGAAGCATGCATTGTGCTAAGCATCACTAGGTGCACCTACCATACCTATTTGGTTGGTATGGCACTTGTCAGTAAGGAGAATGGACTTGAACCATTCTTCTATAAGTGGTCATTCTCGGGAAAATATAGGTCACTTCCAGCATCCGAAGCATGCATTGTCCTTAGCATCACTAGCTGCACCTACCATACCAATTTGGTTACTATGGCATTTGTCAGTAAGAAGGAATGGACTTTAACCATTCTTCTATAAGTGGTCATTCATGCGGAAAATGTAGGTCACTGCCAGCATCCGAAGCATGCATTGTGCTTAGCATCACTAGGTGCACATACCATAACTATATGGTTGATGTAGCACTTGTCAGTTAGAGGGAATAGACTTTAACCATTTTTCTGTACATGATCATTCATGCAGAAAATATAGGTCACATCCAGCATCCGAATCATGCAATGTTCTTATCATCACTAGATGCCCCTACCATACCAATATGATTAATGTGGCATTTGTCAGTAAGTGCAAATTTGGAAATATGGGATTTGGGACGGACATCCCAAAGGACGGACGAACGGACAGACAAACGGACAGATGAACAGACCCGAAAACATTATATGCCCCTCTACTTTCCTAGATGGGGCATAAAAAACCCCCAAAAATTAAGCGGTTTGAAGGAGGGTAAACCATGAAAGGGCAGATACAAGGATACCTCATCACGTACATGCTACACCCCTTGAAAATTGGGAGGGAGTATTAAGCTATTTTAGAATCAGCAATAAACTAACATAAGCTCAAGAGAGCTTTTGACTGACATTATTTTGTTCTAACCACTTTAAGGACTGTTGTAAATAGCTGGTATTATTATTTGATTAAGATCACTCTGGGTATATTCTCATTGAAATCCAAACAGGTCTACTATCTCAACTTAAACAAGGTGCATTGAAAAATATGCAAAAAAAAAAACTTTTTTCCCTTTAAAGAAACAATAAATCAATGCGTTTATTTTCTAAAGGATTGTAAATGTAAATTATGTATAAGTAGTTCAATTGTTTAAACGGAATTTTGCTCTACTTTTGAAACAAATGGTAAGTTAATATCACGCTGAATCATAGTTTTCATTGGCAAGTTTATTCTCAATATTAGTCTGGGAACATTATTTTGGTTAATTGTCACAATTAAAATTGTCATTTCTTTATTGCAATATAATGATGTCTGATAAGTCTTATTTAAATGCACCTACCTACAATTCAAGTATCATTTACATATAATTTAGCTTGTTGAAGGTGGACTTCTCATTTTTGTAACAATGATTTATTTATTACTAATTAGTTTGTTTTTGCCTGCAAAAATGATTTCTCATCCAGTTTTCCTAAAAATTCTAAAGGCCCACCTTTTCTTCAAAATTTTGAGGATCAAAATGTTTTGGTAATATGCATAACTATATATGGTGTACTAGATACATACCAAGTTTCACTGAATTCTGAGTAGTTTCAGCGGAGTTAAATGGAATAACTCAGTAACGGACAGACTAACAGGACAAAATGGAAGGTGGGGAAAACATGACTATTTCACCCCAATTCTTCATGTATTACATGTCAGATTATAACAATTCATAATCTCTTAACAATAGTAATATTTAAAGGATCATAAATAAAGGCTTAAGATAAAACTGAGGTGACAGACAACCTATCAGGGAAATAAGTATATCAAATATTTAAATTGATACAATTATCTGTAAGTTATCAGGAGTAATGTCCAGATAGTATGTCTCGAGTCAATGACTTTAAAGTAGGTCTAGAACTTGTCTACACTCACCTAATTATACTAAATATTACTTACCGACTTTTTGTTTAAAACTTGCATGCACGTGAGGTATCATTTTTCATATCATACTTAAGTTACATAATAATGTAACAAGAGGCTCACAGGAGATTAAAATATCTAACTTTGATGAATAAGTTAGCATGGAAATATAAAGGAACAAAATATTTTTGACAACAAGGGGTCATCTAACAACTTTGTCCTAAAGGAGTTTTCTGTATAGTTCATTTATTTGAACATTTTTAAGCAGACAGAGCAGAGGTGGATCAAGAGATTCTGAAAAGAGGCGACCCACTGACTGACCTAAGCTGGGTCCCGCTTTGGTCACACTTCATTGATTTCTTTTATATTCAACCAAATTTTTCCGCCAAAAGGGGGGCCCAGGCCCCCCTGGGTCTGCCTATGCAGAGCTTCTCTTTATTTTCTATGGTTTTTATTTTACCAGGTTTAACATATGAACATGAATACATTTTTAAGACAAATTGGCAGTACAACTTCAAAGATGTCCTTTTCCTGCATTCACTGTGCCATGAAGTTGATACAGAAATAACAAAAACAAATTCTAGCTACACTGACTGTTGAGTGGAAAAAAGTCTATGTTTTGCTGTAAGAAAACCCTAAAATCATTGTGATCAAATTTTAAATACCATGTGCACATAAACATTGTCTCAAAATTGAGTGAAGGTTCATGAAAATCCATTCAGAAGCAGTGCATAAGAGATGGGTACCCAGATGTGTAACAGAAGAATGGATAGATGGACACCCCTATCACCACTTTTTCAGAGAGGGTATAAAAATCTAAGTCCCATTGTCTCCCTTGAATAATATTCAAGCACAATGAAATTTCTTCATGCATATCTCCATATGATTTACTTCCCATGTAAAGTTTCATTAAACCCATTGAGTGGTTTAGGAAGATTTGCACTTACAAGATGGGTGAACAGAAGGATGGACAAAGACCAAATGATTCTTATATATCCCCCCAAACTTTGTTTGCAGGCAGTATAATAAATACCCTTTAACATATATTTTCATTTTCTCTGTGAATTAATAACAACAAGTAAATCTGTGAGCTAATGCTCACTAGTGATACCCCGCTCCCAAAACTATGCCATGCATACAAGTTTAAATACTCTGTAAACAGGAAGTAATGACCTAGGAACATAAAATCGCTACACCATATGGGAATATAGGATAAAGCTATATGCAAAATATCAGACCTTTATCTCTTGTAGTTACTGAGAAAATTTTGACGAAAATTTTGCATTCATGTCCACTATGTCAGACCTCTATCTCTTGTAGTTACTGAGAAAAATTTGACATGTTCACTATGTGCAAATATCAAAGTATTTGGTAAACAGGAAGTAGTTGACCTAGGAACATAAAATCGCTATACACCATATGGTACTAAAGGAGAAAGCTATATGCAAAATATCAGACCTCTATCTCATGTAGTTGCTGAGAAAACTGACAGAAATTTTGAATGTATGTACACTATGTGTAAAACTTAAGAAATCGGTAAACAGGAAGTACTTGACCTAGGAGGATGAAATCAGTACACACCATATGGTACTATAGGAGAAAGCTAATCACAAAATATCCGACCTCTGCGTCATGTACTAGCTGAGAAAACTGTGACAGAAATAATGTTATGGACGGATGGACAGACGGACAGAAAGACAGACTTCAGCTTTCTTGGCTTTGATCGACACTATTTTTTGGGAATAAAACAAAATTGGAATAACTTCATAAAAAGAATTTTTTAGGGATGATATATGTCTGTCAGACTTTCCAATTGGTTAACTTATTATTTGAGCATAAAGACACTTTTTCCTAATGACTACAATGTCAGAGGTAAAAATAATATAATATGCAACCACTTTTTCAATGAAATTCCTTTAACTGTAAGATAAGATGTTGCTATGATATGTTAGTATACAAACTTTCATGAAGTTCCTTGAGCAATCATCTTTATCATAGCAGTAACAAACAGTCCCATAAAACCAAGAAAAAACTGTTACTATGATCTTCAACAGTGTGGGTGGACAAAACAAGACGGGTCGCACAAAGTCGTGCCCTAGACTACCCCCACTCGACCATTTAGAAACTAGAGGCTCCCAGGAGCCTGAATCGCTCACCTTGTATTCGATGATACTTATATGCTGGATATTTTAACAAAGGACTGCTACTCTGTGGAATTATCAATTTTAATGTTCTAAGGGAAACAACTCCTATCAAGAAAGGTCTTACAACTTTGACCCCATTACATAATTTTTAGATCTTTATGTGCTTAACCATATGCAATTTAAATTTTTCAAATATCTTGTATTGTTTTCAAGATATAAGTCTTAAAAGAGCAAAATTTGAAAAAAAAAACAAGAAAAAGGGCAATAACTCCTACAACCATTGTAAGATCTTCTTCAAAACTTCAGGGCAGGTAGATCTTTATGTGCTGATCATTATTATCCAAATAGAATTTTAATATCTGTTACCATTTTTGAGTAATTTGCAAAACACTGCAACTTACCCTTATGTTCTATTTTTAGCCATGGCGGCCATGTTTTTTGTCGAATCGAAATTTCAAACGAAAATTTTGTAGACAACATACTACTGAACAACCCTACCAAGTTTCATTTCATTTGACTAAGCAGTTTCAGAGGAGAGGATTTTTGAAAAGTTGAACAAAAAACTGTGAAAATGGTCAATTTTTACAATCCAAGGGGTATAACTCCTAAATGAACGATCCTACAACTTTGACTCTGTTACGACTTTTGTAGATCTTGATGTGCTTAGTCATATGCAATTTAAATTTTTTAAATATCTTGTATAGTTTTCAAGATATAGGGCTAAATAAGTAATTTTTTTGAAAAAAATCCAGAAAAAGGGCAATAACTCCTACATCGGTTGTTGGATCTTCTTGAAAATTTCTGGGCAGGTAGATCTTGAGGTGCTGATCACTTTTACCCTTGCCAGAATTTTGATATCTGTTACGGTTTTTGAGTAATTTGCAAAAAACTGCAATTTACCCCTATGTTCTATTTTTAGCCATGGCGGCCATGTTTTTTGTCGAATCAAAATTTCGAACGATAGTTTTGTAGAGGACATACCATAGAACAACCCTACCAAGTTTCATTACATTTGGCCAAGTGGTTTCAGAGAAGAAGATTTTTGAAAAGTTGAACGACGGACGACAGACGACGGACGACGGACGACGGACGCCAAGTGATGACAAAAGCTCACATTGCCTTCGGCAAGGTGAGCTAAAAAGGAAGTAGATGCTCGACTCACCTGGAAAGCGGAGGCACATTACAAATCATCATAATAAAGCTGTGTACCAAATTTTAAATCAATCCCTTCTATAGCAGCAGAAAAAATCTGTTACAAAAAATTGTGTATTTTTGACCCTAAAAAATGACTAAGTCGACTCAGAAAATGGAAGTAGGTGCAGTACTGACCTGGAAAGGGGAGGCACAGTACAAAACATCATGCTGAAGCTGTGTACCAAATTTGAAATCAATCCCTTTAATAGAACACGAGAATTCTGTTACAAAAGTTTGTAACGGACAGACAGACAGACAAGCTGATTGCAATATAGCCCTCTCTCTTAGGAGTGGGGATATAATAAATAAAAAATGATGATATAATTAATTCTTTGATCAAGGAACTGTGATGAATGGTAAGTTTATAATATTTTGATGGGTCCATGTCACAAGTTACAATATGAATGCACAGAGTACATATGTTCTGTAGTTTTTTCTGCACTTAATTCATTAATACTTCAATCTGCACCAATCGAGCGTTCGTGTCTCCTGGCAGTCGATACGGCAACATTCCTGCAAACATGATCAAAGCCCTTGCCTGGCCTCTGATTACATTGAGATACTGTAAAGAAACAAAAAGTTTACACTTAATGATATTCATATTTCATCCACTAAAGTTCCACATTAATTCTCAGTACTCATAAATATTTTAAACATTTTAAGTAAATGCTTGATTACAAGTGTCATAAATTCTCAATAATTACCATATAAATTGGTGGTGAAAAAAAATTAGGAATTAAATATTCATCTGCAGATAGCTTTAAATATTATTTTAAATGTGTTTATAAATTATGCAATAGTCTAACTTAGTTTTTTTCTTAGATAAGAGGCAAAAGTATGACACTGCATATTATAATTTGCTTTCATTAACTCTTGGGTTGCAAGTACAAGCGATCTAAACTGTTTAACTTTAAAATTTCAAATCCCTAAAGGCTCCATTACTCCCACATGTACATGTAGGTTCGTTTCCATATCTGTTTGATCATTGTGCTTTTATCATTTTGATCTTTGATAATGCTAATTAAACCATGATAGTGAATTATTTTTTGCTTGCTAATTAAACCACTAGACTAAAGAAATTTAAATACTAAATGAAACATGCATTTGGAAAAAGAAAAAAAACTTGTACAGAGTATTTCGTGTATAATAAATTTCTCTGCCATAATGGCGCAAAATTTAAGGTTCATCAGGACAGACTGAACTTTTTTGAAGAAAATTTAATAGTATGATTGATTGATTGATTGATTGATTGTTGTTTGTTTTATGTTCGGTCTGAGATATTGCAGCTATCATCAGGACAAATATAAGACTTTACCAGAGCTTTATGAACTATAAGGAGTTATAATGTGACTAGATATTATTGTATCGCCTAGGATTTAATCTTAAAGCCTAATTATGCTTATTGCCTCTAACATATTATATACCATCCCCAGAGAAAAGAAGAGTTAACACTAAAGTATGTCTTGCCTGGCAGCACCATCGTAATACCTAGGTATTCCACTGATTCATTCATTAATCTAATTGTTAATTTATTAATTGTCATGATTGTTGAGAAAAAAATGATACCTGTACTCTAACATTCCCCAAAAATACCAATGAAAACTATCAAAGTCACTTTAATGAAATACCAACATCTATGGTCAGAAGATGAGGATGCAGCTGTAACAGTCTAGCACTGATGAATAACAGTATCAATGTTTATAAACCTAAGATTTACAGTAGAGCTTATACATGTCATAAAAACTTTAACATTACTATTTTATGTATTAATAAAAAGCTACGCCGAGCGCAGCATGATACGACCGCAACAAGTTGAACCCTGTACATTGGAGGCCCAATATGGATAGTCTATTGCTTTGGTCACATGCAGCCCATGGTGGACTTACAAAGCTTTTTTACACATGCAACCTATGGTGGACTTTAAAATGCATATTTGACACATATATATTAACAATAACATTTAATAGAAAAAAAATTATTTCTAGATTCATTGACATTTTTGACATGATTAAGCCCCTTTTGGCCCTTTTTTAAAAAAAGGTTAGGACCACAAAATGCAATAAAAAGCTTCCTTCAGTGTATATAATCATCATATTTAAACTTCATAACAATTGGCTGGCCCACTACAGCTAAATTTCTTGTGTAAAACCATTTGCCTTGACCAACTTCAAAAAATGGCGGTTTTTGCCCCTTCGATCCCTCATATCTCAAAAACAGTAAGAGATATTTCAAATCTGATTGAAAAATGCAGGCAGGGATTTTCACAAGGATTCCAATGAAAAAAAGATTTTGAAAATCGGACCACAAATAAAAAAGTTGATTTTTTGGGTGTGGTCCGTCTTTGGCCCCCTGTAGCAATGTAACGGTTCAATATACATCAAAACCATTTAGACATTTTGTTGACAGAAATTAATAAGGAATTCAATAAAAAAAGAATTTTCAAAATCAAATAAATAATAAACATTCTACAACAGTTTTGTCAATACACCCGTATTAGCCCCTTTTGGCCCTTTTTTCTGAAACGGTAAGGGCCACCAACCCAAAATACAATAGGAACCTTTCTCTAAAGGTTACAAACATCATATAAAAATTTCATAACAATTGGTCAATATTTACTCAAGTTATCGCACGGAAACCAAATGTCCCCAGACGACGACGACGACAACAACGACAACGACAGCATCATACCATTATACGTCCGCAAATTTTTTGCGGTCGTATAAAAATTATCGAAGTCACCAAACCGTAAAATAAAGTTCAAAGTCCAAAAAATGGGGATGCAACTGTGCTAAGCTACTACTTGGGCATATGCATACCAAGTTTCATCAACCTAGAACTTATAGTTCTTGAGATATGGAGTGCTCATAAAACCTCAACATTACTAAATTGTCAAAGTCACTCGACCAGAAAATGAAGGTCAAGGTCAAAAGGTCAACTGTGCTAAGCCGCTGCTGGAGCATATGCATGTCAAGTTTCATCAACCTAGGACCTATAGTTCTTGAGATATGGAGTGCTCAGTAAACCTTAACATTCATGACATTGCTATTAAATGTATTGAAAATTGTCAGTCACTCAACTAGAAAATGAAGGTCAAGGTCAAAAGATGAGGATGCAACTGTGCTAAGCTGCTGCTTATCAACCTAGGACTATAGTAACACCTATGTCTCCCTCTTCTTTGCAGGTAAGACAAGAAATTAAGAAACAAATGATTGTTTTCCATCATTCTTTGACTTACATCTTACAACTGACAAAAGATAGATGACCATTCTTGGTCCATTTCATGATTTGCACTGTGTATGTTCAAAAGGCAACTATCCGACCAATTGGGTTCTACCTTCTTTTCAGATCAAAACACACTTCTATTCAGATCCAGAATTGCAGAAGAAAAGAACACACCTCAGTAGAACAAGAGTTCAACATTTAAGTATGTCTGGCTTGGCGACACCATTGGAATACCTTGTTATTCCTTAAAAACTATCAAAGTCACTAAACCGGAAAAACAAAATCAAGTTCAAAACTTGGGATTGCAACTGTGCTAAGCTACTGCTGTCATCAATCTATGACTTAAGGAGGTGCTCGCAAAAATTCAACATTGCTATTATGTGTATTGAAAATTGGCAGTCATTAACTGGAAAATCAAGGTCAAGGTCAACAGATGGGGATGCAACTGTGCTAAGCTGCTACTGGGGCTTATGCATACCAAGTTTCATCAACCTAGGACTTATAGTTCTCGAGATATGAAGTTGCTCATAAAACATTAATATGAAAAGTAAACCGTCAGTAAAGTATCACCAATATCTCGCACTACTTTGCAGGCAGGACAAAAATGTACAATTCAATTTATAGAGGGTATTAAACATAAATCTTTTTTACATTGCATATATAGTTGAGTTTCACAAAATAACATTAAGGAACAATTAATTTATGTTTGATTCTCGACATATCTGTGAACAAATCATAACAAATGAATTCTTCTTAGTTTGATATTTTGTACAAATCGTAGCTATTTTCTTGCAAATTATGAATAACACTCTCTTTTCTGGTTCTGTTTATGTATGTATGTACATGGAAATTCATGATCAAAACTATAGCGGGTAAATTTTTTTTGGTTGCTCTGTTGTCAGCAATTTAAAAGACAGTGATTTGTTTTTGCACTTTTTGAAGAGGATTTTCATTATTTGTCCCAGTAAGAAATTGTGTATAGCTTTACATTATAGATGTTCTGTAAAAGCAACCAATTTATTAAAGACACCTTATACATAAAGAATTGTTCACTTTTCTAGGAAGGGTTGCTCTTTTCCTCTACAATCTGAATAGAATCTTTCTTAATTTGAACAGTAGCGTTGTAACATCATTGATATGAATAGTTGCATTTTGATTAACACTGTGATTCTGCAAATCTAATTGTCTTTAAAAAATCAAGGGGTGAAAAAGAAAAAGACAGATTTCTTAGACAGGAAGTATGTAAGTGACAACACTGAAACCATATCACATGATATGGGACCCTTGGATTCATATTCTACTTTATATGCTTGATTTTTTAACAATGAAACTTCTGCAAAATGTGTAAAGTAAAGAGTTTTTTATTGCTTTCAAAACATGATGCTTCCTTTTCCTTTAGATGTTATTGAATTTTTAAAATGTGAAAAACACTGTAAAGTAACATACTGATTCTTTTCCTCCATCGTCTGTTCTTCCGTGTCGACTAGAGAAGGGGCTCTGTGATAATGTATTTCTGAAATAAGAAAAGCAAAAAATACAGCTGATTTATGTAATTTGTGTCACATACACTTATTCAACATGTCATTATCACTTATCTGAGAAGTTCAATGGAAGCATGGACATGTCTTTTTTCTTTAGTGTGTGTGCAATTACTAAATAGGAATGGACAAAAAACCTGATTTGATGTTTGTACTAGGTTTTGTTTATCGAGGCACCTGAGCCATGTAGGGCGGTCAGTTTTGATGGTGGAGGAAACCGGAGTACCTGGAGGAAACTACCCACCTTGGGCAGGTACCTGACAAACCCAATCACATACAGTTGGGGAAGTCCTTTTTTGTCAAATACAAACAGGACTCAAACACCAGCTGAGAGGTGATTGGCTAGTGATCAATTGTGTGATATTTAAACTAGAGCCTTAGAACACTCGGCCACCCAGGCCACCACACGGCATGGTGACAGTTGCTTAGAACATAATCTGAACTGTCTGTGTTCTAAATATCAGATGGCTAGCTATTAGACTTTTCAAGTTATTCATTTTTCACAAGAGTCTTACAAAAAGATTTCGACCTGAAAAAAGACCTAAGTTCACAGAGTCATTGGAGTGTGAAAATAGGGTCAGGGTCAGGGTCAAACAGCATGGTGACAGTTGCGTAGACCATGACTAGCACTATCTGTATACTAAAAATCAGATGCCTTGCTACAATACATTTCAAGTAATTCATTTTCCACAAAAGTCTTACAAAGAAGTTTTCGATCTAAAAAGGCCTAAAGTTTACAGAGTCACTGGAGCTGAAAATAGGGTCAGGGTCACACAGCATGGTAACAGTTGTGTAGAACATAACCTTAACTGTCTGTATAACAAAATGTCAGATGCCTAGCTATTATACTAGGCACTAGACATTAGACATTTTGAGAAGAATCTTACATAGTTTTTCATCATTGTCAGATGATATCCTTAAATAATATTCGAAAATATTTGTTCATTTACTTTAATTTCTAAATACCATAGAAAATCTTTTCCATAACAATTTTATAAATTTTAATTATAGAGGGGCCCAAATATGGGCCTTACTGTACCTTGTCCTTTCCGCATTTTGTATTGTATGGAAACTATTTACTTGTCAAATTCATATCTTTATTTTCCTCGATTAAAACACACTCTTAATATACTTACTTAGCATTTTTATATTGACTGTGTAAAATATTCATTGCTGCTAATAAGATATCAGGCAAACATCTTCTAACCTTTCAATAAAAAATAACAGATAATTTTAACTTTTTAAAAGTATTAAAAGTATCAAGCCTAGAAAGACTTTAGCAAGCATAACATGTCTTTTACATACTGTGCCTTGCAGTAAAGAATTTACACTCGAAAAATAAAATTCACAACATTCACATACATGTAAGTAAACTTTTTCAATCCTCTATACTGCTGCATCTTAATTTACATTATATCCAACCAGGCTCGTGGAATTCACATCATTTCATAAGCTGCACATAAAACATAAAATTTACATGACAGTTATTATTTATTAAAGTTTAATATTATAAAAGGTTTCTTATTATTTTCTGCAAACAAATTAAACCATGATTTTTTTCAGGCAGTCTATTTATTTGTGTCTTGGAATAAAATATTTATTATCTAGTATCTTAAACCTTCATGTAACTATCTGTTAAACTCCTATTTTCTAAGAAACTGGCCTTGAAGAAGAACTAACATGATAATATATGAATATGTTATCTTATTTTGCTCAGTGACTTTGAAAGTATTTTTTTTTTGGACAGAATTAATCCTAACCCAACATTTCATTTGGTCAAACAGACCTTTGGAACGACTTTGCTGCAACTAGAACCACTGTGAATCAACTTCAGAAATTTCTTTTTGATTTCCACAAAAATTTTAATATGCATATCTTGGTATGCTACTGAATAAATGAACAGAATAAAGACATTTAGTTATTGGGTTTTGGTAAGCACATTAAACTTTAACATAATGACAGATATTTCATTTTTTCCCTATCAGTATGTCAGTATGGGGTTTACCTCGTCACTGTAGTGTCTAAATGCCATTACTTTGTTTTCAACTGCATCCGCTGTCAAGGGGAGTAACTGCAACTGTTTTAAAACCTAAAACATTTATTTCAAGAAATTATTTTTGTACATGCACAAAGAAAAGTATTCTGTATCATTTACAAATACAAATACATGTATATAGATTTACTTTAGTGATAGAAAAACATTCAAACATCTAGATATGATTAAGTAAAGCACATTCCATTACTAAATAAAATATGAAAAGTGTAAATATTCTTTTTTTCAGTTCATTTATCTGTAAACTATTGGTTGGAAAACATCAATGATCAATGCATAAAGTAAACTTCTGATCATGGGCAGTTAACAGACACCTTGCTTTGTAATGATTAAATTGCCATTTTAAAAAGTTTAATAAACTGTTAACACAGAGAGATGTATCGCATCTGGACACAATAAAGAATAAGAACCAGCTCACCCTACACGCCCTTTCCTCTTTGACAGGAACTGTATGAGAGAAGAGGTCGCTGACGATTTTTTTAATTGTGTGCCGTCCTGTTGAAAATGATGTTGAATGTGACAACAATACCTCTTTGATTAAAAATTGATCTTTACTGATGCAAATGCATATCCAATATCAAAGGTGTACCATAACTGCTTCATGTTAAACAGACGTCAGAAAAAAATGCTAACATTTGCCAAATCAGTGTTAAATTTCAAAGTCAGTTAACCGTGACTGGACGTCAATACAGATGAAATGCTTATGCAATTTATCTTTACTGGTGCTCATGCAAGTGCATACCCAAAATAAATAGTGTACCATAACTGCTTCATGTTAAACAGACGTAAGAAAAAAGGTTAACCTCGGCCAAATCAGTGTAAAATTTCATGGTCAGTAGACCGTGACTGTAGGAGCATTTCAGATGAAATCCTTTAAAAACTGATCTATATTGATGCTAATGAAACTGCATACCAAATATCAATGGTGTACCATAACTGCTTCATGTTTAACAGACCTAAGAAAAAAGGTTAACCTTGGCCAAATCAGTGTAGAATTTTAAAGTCATATGAAATCCATTTAAAACTGATCTGTACTGATGCTAATGCAACTGCATACCTAGGCTGGCATTTCCGGCCTCAACTGCAATACTTTCGGAAGAGGCCGTTAACTAGCAATCTTCTTCGTGGAGTTACAAAAGTATTTTCATTTTTTCTACGTCATTGTTTCAGGGATATCCCTTGGGATAACCCTTATGAAACTTTCCCGAACTTTTAACTTCACAGAAAATTCTGACGTCATGCTGAATAACAAACTCAAAAATCAGTACAATCGGACTAAGACGTCTGTATGGTAGGAAAACCTTTATAAATATAAATACGGTTACAAAAAGAAAGCATTTAAAAAGTATTTGTGTTGTTTATGCTTCGCTTCAGACAAATTACGGTCATGTGGGCGCGGCCATGTTTTATCCAAAATCCTGTATTGAAATGTTTGCACATGCCCATTCAGAAAAAAAACACTTTTTGATTACCCGTTACAAGTCCCTAGATTTGGATGTGCGCAGGAAAATCAGGGGTGGTAACACAAGTCTACTGCATACCAAATATCAATGGTGTACCTTAACTACTTCACATAAAACAGACTAAAGCAAAAACTTTAACATATTGTGGACGCTGCTGCCGCCGGAATCACCATACCTAAGTCTCACCTTTTGAGACATTCGAAGGCGAGACAAAAAGGAATGAATCTGTTTCACCAATTCAACAAAGTAAATGCATTGTCCATTTACCGTAAAAGCTTCATCTGTTTTGCCTTCATGGAAGGAATCGAAGAATGTTAATAAATCTAGAAGTAAGAAGAATGTGCTGGCATTGGGTAGATTACTGTCTGGTCCTAGGGACTTGTATCTGGAAAATAAAATTGATAAACAGATAAAGTCAAACCTGTTTGAGTCGATTGCTCTGAGACTGAAGACTTTGTGCTGTTAAGATAGGTGTTTGGTTTTAAAAGGTTTGGAAAGACTAGAAGTAAATATTTTATCTTTCTCAAGGCAAAACATCTAGATGTGAACATTGTATTAAATTATTTTGATGTAGTTAAATTTAACTACATTTGAAAATGACCTGTCATGTGTAAAGAAATTATATTTTTATGAATTACATGTTTAGACAAATTCATGTATAATATAATGTCAGATTTAAATCCTTTATCTCATTTTGCAATGATAATATTTACTTAAGAAGATAATGCCATTATATATATTTATGTTCAAAGTTTCATTGTAAGTTTTTAGGATGCAGTAAGCGAAAGTATGCTTTAAAATTCTAACACAACCAGCCCTCTGATACCCCACCCTACAACATAGTAATATTTACCTAGCAGCTATAGATACAGCTAGTGACCTTAATCTATCTCTTGATGATTGTGTAGAATTAGCTTGGGATACAACCTGACTTAGTAGTTTGTTCAATAACTCAAGAACTTTGTCATGTTTCTGAAAAAATATGACAAAATATGATTAAATACTTTATAAAATGCAATATATATTATATGTAAGAATCTAGTACTCTTTTCAACAGTTGGACCAAAAAAAACCCCTTTCTTGAAATATCATTGACCCCCTCCATGTATTATCTGGGATATGGTGTGTGTGTGTGTTGATGTTTAAAGCCCTTTATCAACACACCTGGGCCATGTAGGACGGTCAGTTTTAATGGTGGAGGAAACTGGAGTACCCAGAGAAAACCACCGACCTTGGGCAGGTAACTGACAAACCTAATCACATACAGTTTGGGAAGTCCCTATTTTGTTAAATACAAACAGGACTCAAACACCGGCTGAGAGGTGATCGGCTAGTGATCAAAAGTGTGGTATTCAAACCAGCGCCTTAGACCACTTGGCCACCCAGGCCCCTCTGGGATATGGACCCTACCCAAGAAATTAATCAATTTTTTTACATATTAAAAGCAGTTTTATAGTGACACCTTTATCAATGAATTGTCTAATCTTCAGTGCTGTACCACAAATCTATTGTTATATACATGTCTGACCTATACTTCAAATAAATGTAAAACACAATAAACATGAACCCTACAATGTTTAAATTATACCTTGGCCAAATCATATAACCGAACAGCATCCTCAAATAAACCTTTGGCTTCTGTATCCTTGGCAACCAAATCAATAATTTTCTGTGTATCTCCATGGAATTTATCTATTGCACCTGGCTGTAAGACGAAATTCAAAGGTATAATGTGAATAATATCTATGTCCTTTTAGAAAATATATTAACATAAAACAAATAAAGAGAGAATCCTTAAAAGTTAATTTGACTCATATGATTTATTTGAAACTAAACATTTGACCATAGTAAAATAAAGAAGGAATCCGAATGTGTCCATGGAACACAGATGCCCGCCCCTGCTAGCCCCAAACAGGAAGTATAAGTCTAGCAGATCTGAAATTTACTTCGGACCTACAGTTTGTCATACTGATACATCCTTCCATGTTTCAAATCTTTCTCATGTACAGTTTCTGAGATAAGGTAACCTTTTTTCAACAAAAATGAAAAAAAAAACAACTTGAACAAGCATTCTGAGAGTATTGCAAAACAATACATAGTCCCCTACCAGCCTCATATTTCAGTCACTGGTAACAATTTGTCAAACAAATGAATACCTAAACTTGATTAGTTTATTATCTACACAAGGAACAATAAAAACCTGTAGAAAAATAAAATCGCAATGAATTTTCTAACTTCAAAGTGCCATAACTCCCATAAAAATTTGTGGATCGGCAGGAAACTCAAACTTAATCTGTAACTCATCATGGTAAACTCACATGCCAAAACTCAGTTCATTATCTATAAGCATTAAAAAAAAAAGTGCGAAAAACTGATATTTTATTGAATTTTCAAAGTTCAAAGGGCCATAACTCCCATAAAAAATTGTGGAACGACATTAAACTCCCACTTGATCTGTAACTTATCAAGATAAACTCACATACCAAAAATCAGTTCATTATCTATAAGCGTTTAGGAAAAAAGTGCGGAAAACTGAAATTTTAGTGAATTTTCAAAGTTCAAAGGGCCATAATTCCTATAAAAATTTGTGGACCGGCACGAAACTCAAACTTGATCTGTAACTCATCAAGGTAAACTCACATACCAAAAATCAGTTCATTATCTATAAGCGTTTAGAAAAAAAGTGCGGAAAACTGAGGCGTGACAGACAGACGGACAGACGGACAGAGCGCAAACCTATAGTCCCCTTCGGCTTTCGCCGGTAGGGGACTAATAAAACAACTTGTACAGCATATCCAAACAAAAGAAAGACAAAACACTTAATACATGTAATTATACAAAATATACATACCCGTCTTGTACCATCCCTCTCTATTCTGCCTAATAACATTTCAAACTACAAAACAGATAAAATAAGTCATGTAAGTGGTAACAAATACAACAGTTTTTAAACATTATACACCACACTAAATCATTAAACACTTTACTTTATAAGGGAAGTAAAAACATGCATTTTTTTTAAGTTAGTATTTTTCAAATTACCTTGAAATAGGTATATATCTTCAATATGCACAAAATCAGTATGAATTGATTGAAAGCTGTAGCTTTAGTATGTTTTGAGTTGTTGATTCATACATGAACTTTATGTGAGGAATGGAAGAACTAACATACAAGACCTGCTTTTGACATCTTTGCCCCAAAAATTCAGTACATGTACTCCTTTCACCGTTTGTATGAACTATATCAAAAAGTTAAATTTGGTTAGAGCTCCTCAGCCTCCTCTGATGAGTTTTAAATACGGTAATGGTGGATGTTTCCACATGATTTAAATTGCATGTTTTATTTTTGGAATGTATTGCATGTATTGGCATGTAACATAAAAATCAATCTTTGCATAGTTAAATTTTCATAAAGCTTAAAGTCCTCAAGAAATTTTCTCTCTGTTAGGTAGAGCAGAAGTTATTCCTTGAAAGAGATAGGGGCTATAAGGTGCTTATTAGGTCCCAAATTTATTGAGAAAATAAATAATGAGAACTGATCAAGTTTATACTGTAATATATTAATGCTATGTATGGTTGTATTGACACAATCTGAATTACTCAATTCTTCATTGACATGACATCATAATCATTGGTTTAATGACGTCATATTTCAGGAACAAGAGGCTCCCAGGAGCCTGAATCGCCAGGGTGGCATCAGATTTCATCTATCTCTTATACTTTTTGATTTACAAGCCAAAAACAGTAGTCTGACCCCCCTGGTCTATTTTTAGTAACGGCAGCCATGTTGTTTGGACGGCGGTCACCATTTGTGCAATCTTGGTAGAGGACATCCCATAGATGAAGTGTGCAAAGTTTCAAAGCAATCCCTTCAGTCGTTTCGGAGGAGAAGATTATCAAAGAAAATTAACGACGACGACGACGACGACGGACGACGAAGGACGCCAAGTGATGGCAATAGCTCACCTGGACCGAACTGGACCTTCGGTCCAGGTGAGCTAAAAACTGAAAAACTGCCAAAATTTACAAATTTCAGATCAACTTTTCAAAAAATTAAATACCTCCGCATGTCTGCACCAAAAAGATATTTCACAAATTGAAATATTGAATCATTTCACATATTTTTGTCAAGTTTCATTTTGGTGCAGGCACGTGGAGGCATTAAAATTTTGCAAAAACCATTGTAAAATGTGACATTTTTAACCATTTTTTACAATATCTGTAATATAGTCATACTTTAAGGACATGTGAAAAGAAAGACTCCAACCTCACAATGCCATAATGGAAAAATACTTGATTTTCATCATTGTAAGATGGCTAATAAAGCATATGTCCTTAAATAAAACAC
Source organism: Arcuatula senhousia (assembly GCA_963971305.1). Classification (NCBI taxonomy): domain Eukaryota; kingdom Metazoa; phylum Mollusca; class Bivalvia; order Mytilida; family Mytilidae; genus Arcuatula; species Arcuatula senhousia. The sequence continues at coordinate 14,573,451 of OZ020306.1, forward strand.
ACTGATATTCTGGGGCCAAAATAGGGTCTTATAGCCCCTACCTCTTTATTTTCAATTTCAATGTTATACAAAATGAAAGTATTTGAAGAAATACCTCTCTAGTGTCCAAAACAAGTTCACTGACACAGGACATGAAAAAGTTCTCCCCTCTTGGTGTCTTAAGGTCTCTGTTAATTAAAAAGAAGGATGCATATTTTTTTCCTGCATATTACTTTATACATCATATGATAGGACATGCTCCTGTATTTTGTTAACTTTTCACAGAACATTATGATCTCTGATACCATCCTTTAAAACTAAAGTTATCAGACAGTTTTCATTCTGACAGTATAAAATATTCAGAGAGAAATTAAGAATCTTCACACAGAATATGGTTTGTGTATGCTTTGTGTCTTCAGCTGATTTGGTACGATTGCTTAATATTTGTTGTGTTGTTTCTTATTACTAAGATAGCAATGAAAGTGGGAAACAAGGCGTCATTAAAGCTGGATTAACAGAGATTTCTTTTGAAATGACTGTATAAAGTCAGGCGATTGTGATTTTCATTGCTGTAGTACTTAATCATCTGTTTTGGTACTTTTTAGACTGATTATCTTTTATAAATAATTCTGCTGTTACCTTTATTCATAAACATTTTTGGCGATTAGAAATATTATTTTCAACCATAGATCCATTCATTTGTGGTTCAGTGTAGTATTTTTTATTCATTGTGAAATAAACTTTGTGGCTTGTTTGACCCATGAAAATTGATACTCTAAGAAAAATAATACTTTCAGTGGCCAAATGTCAGATTTTTTCAATATCAAATTCTTATATTGTAGAGTGTTTAAATAACCAATCCTACCTCAAGAAATAGAAATACTGTAATGCCTCCCTTGCATCTGTTGCTTCAAACTTTCGAGTATAAGTTGTAATCAACCTTGTAAAGTTCAATCTCCGTACACACCCTTCATCTGATGGGTCTTTGGTTACTGTAAATATATAAATCAGTTTAACAAAGAATCCTGATAAATTTAATACTTTCATAGTTTTTAAACCATAAAGTAAAATGGTAATAGTATTTTCAAAGTTTTAAAACCATAAAATACATTTTTTTAACTTGGCCATGCATGAATTTATTTTTCTTCAAATTTTCCAAGTTTTTAATGTGTTTAAAGCAGCTCTACATGTACTATGTAAAAGCATCATAAAAGGTTTGATAAAAAAACTAAACAACACTAATAACTCAGAACTATTCCAGTGAAGCATGTTACAGCAAACATTTTTTGGTCAAAATTATTTTGAAAGGGATGCATTTAAACCCTCTGGCTTTGATTAAGAAATTAATATGATGCATTAGCCTGGCAGTTTCATTGTTATATTTGTTGTTGTGTGGTTTGTTATTGTGATGATATTAAGTCTACAAATTTGTATTTTCAACATTTTATTGCTCCATTGGCAGTGTCCATTGGTACATCTTTGTTTTTCTGGCACTCACTAACCATCTTTAAGGATGTATTCTTCTGAGGGGTCAAAATTTTCCTAAATCAATCTTTTTCCCAAACCTACATTTTTGAAATGCTAAGACCCTGAGAAAATCAAATTTACCAAGAAAACAATATGTCTGTGTGCATTTTAGTTCGCTACAGCCAATTAAAAATGGCCTATTTTGACAATTTTCCTAAAATTTCATCATTTTTGGCCTATTTTGAGGTAATTTTCTTTAAAATATCAAGTTTCAAAATCAAGTTTTCTCTCTAAGTTTCCATATTGATAGATGCCAGGATTCTGAACAAATTTAACTTATAAAAAGTATATGTCCATGGTGATATTAGAAAGTTTAGTACCAAAAATGTGCCTTTTTAGGTCATTTTCAAGACACCATAAAACCGGTTAAAATCAAGATTTTTCAAATTTTCTATCACAACAAAATCGCAAAATCTCCATTTTTGTTTAAAATAATTGGACAAATATAAACTTTTGAACTTAGAAAAGAAATTATATGAGCTGCATGCATATTTTGTTGGAAAAATGAAATTTACTACCCCTACCCTGAAATTGGCTAAATTCAGATTGGGATCAATGGTCATATTTGGTCAAAAATCAAAATGTTGCATATCTCAAAAACTACTAATCGTATCTTCATAATTTTTTGACATTATTTAGATGGATCATCATTTGATATATATCCACCAAAGGTTTTCAATTATAAGGCAAGGTTGAACAATTAATCACTAACGAGATTTCAACGAGACTGAAACCTCAGAAGAATACACCCTTAACATAGTTCTTCAAACTTTCTGTTCAGTTTATGAACAACTGACAAGGTTTGCACATTGCTTAAATTCTTCAAAATGAAAAAGCTAACTTACAGAGTTGGGCTTGATTTGACTGAGGTAACAGCAACATTTTGAGTTCATACAAGACAAGGGCAACATGCACAGCATGACATAAAAGTCTGTCTATCCGTGAGAAGAATTCTATAGCAGCTTCAAACTGGGCTGTCAATATCAAGACTTGGAAATACAAGAAAGGCTGTTGATAACCATTGAAGTGATTCTCTCCTGAAAATATATAAACATCACATCATGATATCACTGTTTTGACAGTAAAAAAATTCTTTAATGATTTTAGTAACTGCATTCATATATTTTCAGAAGTGTGCTTCACGTTTTTGAAGGTCAACTGAATTTGACCTTTAGTTCTCCTTTTCATGTTTAATTGTATGTCTTAAATTGGGTCATAGCACATTTGAGTTAATGCATTTTCAATTGTACATGTACTTATCAATAAATAAAGATGATTTCATTGAATTTTGTCTGATAGGACTTATTATTTCAATATTTTCAATATCACGAGTAGCAGTTTGTATCAATTTTACAACAGAACAAACCTTAAGAGTTGAAGCAAAATTTCCTACATTAATATTATACTGACGATACTTCTTTTTATGTGAAATTTTTTTGAATAAAAGTCATTGTTTTTTTACTTTAGGGGATACATTACTTTGGTCGACCATCTTACTTTTCAAAACAAATTTGCATAATGATTGGTAATACCATGACACATTGAAATATTCATTTGAAATAGGCAGTCATGGGTAAATTTTTCAAGTTATTTCACTTTGAAATTATCGTTTTTGGCGGGAACTTTATATAGAAGTAATGGGAAAAGATCCAATATTTTCAAAACTTTGTTATTCTCCATTGATTAACAAAAAATTTTCGTAATACATTTCATCCAAAAACTAACACAAGAAAGTCAAAATCTTTCTCTAAACAATCGTATATATTTTGTCATAGGTCATGGACCATCTTTTATCAAGAATTTACATCAAAGATAAACAATAGCGTTCAAGTTCAACGCTGTTCAAGTAAAATTGACGTTGCGTTTCAAATCGAAAATGGACAGGGTTTTTTTCTGTTTCAAAGGTAAATTTTATCGATAAGGTCGTCTTTAACGTAACATATCCCATTAATAACACAATTTCATAACAATCTAAGTACACCTACCAAATTCTTCATACAATAAGCTCTGTAATCTTTTCAGTGTAAAACTGTCCTGGCTATGTTGAGCTTCGTTATCTGTCTGTATCTGACACAGTTTTAACCATAAATAATCGTCTATTTTATCGGCAATCTCAGAATGATTCTCGTCAGGATCACAGCGACCAATGACACAATATACAGCTCTTTAAAGGGGAATAAAAATATGTAAACAATATAAATAGGTTATTAGAATACATGTAAACAATATAAATAGGTTATAAGAATACATGTAAACCATATAAATAGGTTATAAGAATACAGGTAAACCAATGTTCAGGTGTCTGTTTACAAGAATTCAGAATCATTAATCAATATCTTTGATACTTTTTGGTTTCTGATCATTTCCTTTCTTTATACATTATTTAACAATATAGAGCCTATTACACACTGGTAAGAACTTTAGCATCTTTAGATTTTAATGGTGAAGGTAGCTTTTTGGCTCTACTACAGTATTAGATTGTTGTATCATGTGCAATCATTTCATCTCATTGCTGTCTTTTATCTTTTAATATATTTTGTTTTTGTTGTCAACTGCTTACAATTTCAGAATACCTGAGTTCACCCATGTTTATCAAGTTTTTGTGAAAGTCATGTATCATTTTGTTTGTTTTTGTACGTTTTATTTTAACTTTTGATGTTATGCATTTATACTTTTTGAATGCTGAAATTCTTGTCTTTTGCGTATTTAAATATTTCTTTAATTCTAGTATAGTTTGTTAACCTTTTATAAGGATCAGAACCATTTTTGACAAGTCTTCTGTACATTAACTGTATCTTCTGTTCACTTGTTGACCCAAGTCTGCAATACAATTCATTTCTAATAATAAAATTTGTGAAAATGGTTCATGTGCATTTGGATTTAATAAAGATAATATGGACCCCTTAGTTTCATTTGCAGAGGACACAGGACTGTTTGTGAATAATAAATATTTGATGGATATCTATGTCAGACAAAGGTCTTTATTTCCTCGATTTCTGGAAAATTTTATGCATATCTCCATATGAGGGGACAGCACAGGACAAACAAACAGATGGACAGCCATTTACCCAGAAAAAGTTTGCATGGTATAACTAAAATCACACATCAAATTGAATTATAAAGACTATGTAACAAATTAAAGTAAGAAAATAATGTGTTAATTACCTACCTGTTATCTTCACTAGATACATATTCATGCATGAAATTTTTAAATTCACCAAGATTGTGTCTGAAAGGAGAAAAATTTTATTATTACATAGAACAGTCATTTCTTGTTGTTGTTCCTATCAAACCATGTTATAGGATAATATCACATTTGTTTATGATGGATCAAATATTGATAAGTATTTGATAAAGAATAAATCCCTATTTAAACAAGATTGCTACGCATAGCCATGTGTCCCTTGCTGCCGCATGAAAGTTGTGTGGTATGTTAATTCGATCGATATATTCTCTGAGAAATGATAGAAATTGGTTGTTTTGGAGACGAAATCATTCAGTCAACACAAGAGAGGAAACCAGTGAACATAATTTTTTTTTGACAAAGTCCCATTTTTTGGACCGGAAATCACAAATTCGTTAATAACGCGACAACTGTAAATATTGCTTCAAATTTTTTTCTTCATATTATTATAGAGTACCTTTCCCTCTATCAGCCTACAAAATTTCAGAACCCTGTGCACCTAGGTAACCCAGATATTGAATGTCCTACATTTTGACCTTTCTTCCCCGTTTTCATGGAAACAGCGGCCATTTTGAAAATTTCAAATATGGGATGACCACCTACTAATAGTACCCTATCAGTGTGTAAAGTTTCAGCAACATCCGTTCAGTAGTATCTGAGGAGTTGCACCCACAAAAACGTTTGACAAAGTCCCATTTTTCTGACTGAAAAATCACAAATTCGTAAATAACTCGAAAAACCGTAAATATTTTTAAGTTTAACAATTTTGTTTTGATCTCTAACATAACATATTATCCTTTAAATTTGAAGAAGTTCACCAGTCTCCTGCAACCTGTATATTACTTCTAAACTGTATGTCAATACTTACCCACATTTATCAACAACTTGTTGAGCTGCTCTGAGATCACCACATCTTAAACAATAATACACCATGGCCCATGTTGGATGACCTTCAACTAAACCATCCTAAAACCCAAAATTAAATAAACTAGAATTGCAGTCTTCCATGGAAGACGTATGTCGCCTGTGTCTATGTAAACAGGAAGTAGATGAGTTACTGGCATAAAATCGCTTTACACCATATAGTATCATAGGAGGAAGCTACATACCAAATATCAAGACTTTGTGACTTGTAGTTTCCCAGAAAACTGTGACGGAAGTTTTTGTGACGCCGCAGGACAACAAAGTAACCCCTATATGTCGCTTCTGCAACACATTGCAGGCGACATTAAAACACTGATTGTGAAAATTCAATAGATTATGTCCCTATGCTTTCAATCATTTTATACAAAGGCTTTTCAGAAGAAATAAATATATACTAATGTCCCACCTTTTAAAATCATTGTGGTTACCATCTTTTTATCAGAATAAAGCACATCAATAATGAAAGCTAACAAATTCTAGCAAGGTTATACAGCTGATTTTTTTATCAAATACATATCAGGGTGAAAAAAAAACTAAAACTTTACTATAGTATCTCACTTCTAAGTTAGCATGTTAGCAAAGATCATACAGCTGTTTTTTTTTCTCAAATACATATCAGGATGGAAAAAAAACCTAAAACTTCACTACAGTATCTCACCTCTAAGTTAGCAATGTTGGGGTTTATTATTCTATCAAGAATAATAAACCTTATACTTCACTTAGTTTCTCACCTCTAAGTTAGCAATGTTGGGGTGCCTTACATAAGGGAAACTTCTGATATAATTATATGTACAGGAAATATAATCCCATAGATTTCTATCAAGAATAACAAACCTAAAACTTCAATTAAGTATCTCACCTCTAAGTTAGCAATGTTGGGGTGCCATACATAAGGGAAACTTCTGATATAGTTTTATGTACAGAAAATACCACCCCATATTATTCTATCAAGAATAATACACCTAAAACTTCACTAAATATCTCACCTCTAAGTTAGCAATGTTGGGGTGCCGTACATTAAGGAAACTTCTGACGTTATTATAAGTACCAGGAATGCCACCTCTCTGGGCTTGATGTAAGTTACTGTTGATTGTCTCGTTGATATAGTTAGCATATCTGAAATTAAATTGACAACTTGTTTCATTTGTTCGATAAAACTGTTTTTAAAAACCAAGCAATGTCATGTGACAATATTTCATCCTATGAATAAAACTTCCCAGTTTCTGCACCAACAGTTGTTTAGCTCATTATATAGTGTATATTTTGTTTGTCTGCTGCCTCCTGTACTTATTACTTAGGACTCACAAAAAAATTTCTAGAATGCTTCCAGTTTGTTAAGGCAATGTAAGCTGCATAGTTTTGAGAAAATCTGAACTTGTTTGTTATTTCAATGGGAGTTAATATAACTTGAATTATGAATTGAAAATTGCAGATCCAGGATACCTTAACAAGAAATTTGGTATTTGTTTTATATTTTAAGGTCAGTAATAGTTTTTTTTACAAAATGATAGCAATATAATTTATTGAAAGTCCTTTACGTTTCTTCCAGATGTTCTCTTGCTTGCTGTACAAATGCTGCCTGAGTTCTGAAATCAAGCCTTGTGTCTTTGATACTGCTGGCAGATACTAGAGGAACTTCTACCATACACTTGACCATCTTCCAGAGCTCTATAACTTGCTGAAATGACAGAGTTAACTTGTCTTACATTAAATTAGGGAATGTTGTACATTATCCTGACTAAGAATCTATACAGGCACAAGGGAAAAAAATGGGTCAAAGACATAAATGGCCGGATTTCGTTAAACAGGAAGAAGATGAGCGACAGACCTGAAATCGAATCCCACCTTATGAGACCCCACCCTGATGCTGTATATCAAATATCAAATGGCTGTGATTAGTAGTTGCTAAGAAAGCTGTTACGAATGTTTTTTCCCCGCCCGCCCATCATTCACCATTTTATAACCCGGATTTTCAATAGTGAAATCCGGCCAATAAAATCATTACTAGTTTTAATTCTGAAGAAAGATAACAAAATAGGACATATGTTGACATTTCAGGTTGTTCTATTTACACTAGAAAAATAAATAACAAGAATCAAAATTGCTAGAGCATTGCTAGAGCAAACATTTTCTTCTTAATTCAGTATACAAACTTCTTAAAGACATATGACAACTGATTTATTAATATTCATTATGATAATTCATCCCTCACCTTATCATCAATTTTCTTTGCCACTTCCAGGAACATATCAACCAGACTAGGTCTTATACTGCCTGATACAACATGCTCGTTATAGACATAAACCTAGAAAGAGATATGTTTTAAATATAAATACAGGACGAATTCAAATATCTTCCCTTTGATATACATATTACAAATTTTATGATCTGTATTTAATATTTTTTATTACATGTTTACTTGCAACTTGTTATATCTAATATTATGTTCAGGGTTTTTTTTCCAAAAAAGTTTGGTAATCAATGTCCATTTAAATTTTATGCAATTGAAATGCTGGTTTTCTTTGGTAATTCTAGATAGACATTAACATTACTTTTGAAATACATTGCTATTAATGAACTTTGTTTTTGCCTGCAAAATCGTTGTCTACCCCTGTTTTCCCAAAAAGTTCAAAGTCCAATAACCCCAAAATTTGAGAATAAAAATTTCCTAGTAATATGCAAAACTACATATGGTGACCTTCCAACATACCAAGTTTCCTTAAATTCTGTTCTGTTGTTTCAGAGGAGTTGTGAAAGGATTTTCAAAAACTTTTTATGTTCAAATGGCCATTATTCCCACCAAAATTTGAAGATCAAAATTTTCTAGCAATATGCACAACTAAGTATGGTGTCCTTTCTATATACCAAGTTTCATTGACTTTGGTTTAGTAGATTTAGAGGAGTTGCGCTGTTAAACTTTGTGATGGACAGGAGACCGACCGACAGGACAAAAACAATATGTTTTCCGACAAAAGTGGGGGTGACATAATGAGAAGATCATATATTAATATGATGAATATTTGTCTGTTGAATGTTTTAAGCTGTAAATATTTCACTATTTACTAGAGAAATCCTTTCAAGAAAAGAGTTGAATATGAAAATCTTTTTTTAAAGATGATTCTATTTACCTGTCTTGCATAGGCCATTTCTACATTATCCAGGTTACTTCTGCCATGTATGTTGACTGGTTCTGCTAGAAAACTCTGTTAAACATTGGAAAATCAACAAAATATTTATATATTTTAATAGTTTGGAACTTCATTTGCACAGCTATTGATAATCATGAAAAAATAAAGATTATTACAAAGATAGAACTAGATGGATCTTTTTCTTCGTTCTTTTTATGAAAATAATATCAAACAAGTACAACCATTGACAACTATTCAGGCCTAATATGATAAAACACACTACGGATGAATGACTTGTCTTGTTGAGAAATATTTGTTTAAAAAATTTTCATGAAAATTATTGTTTCATAGATGTAGATAATCATCTTCTAATGATTATACCTCCGATTCTGGTTGGAAATCTACAGTATCTTGTCCTAGTCCTCGTAATGAGTTCAGTATCTTCTGTTTATCTCTTTCCCATTCATTTTCCATACACTCCCAATGCCTCCTCTCTGTTTCTTCAAATGTCTGAAAAGATAATTACATTGTCAAAATATGTATTCTATAGATACCATTTCATGGTTATGTGTTATTTTGATACAAGCAATACTGCCTTTACAAAACTCAAAAGATTTGAACTTAATTGGTTTGTATTACAAAAAACTTGAAACTTCTGATAATGGTGGAATAACACATTAAACTTTAAATTAGTTCTGATAAATAAACATTACACTAAAGCCTTTAGAAACAACATCTATATAAATTGTGTGACCAACGTACTCACTAGAAATTGTTTAGGCTAAAGTTTATTTACTGAGCCAAAAATATCAAAATATTAATCTGAAATTGACAACTCAAATAGTTTACATGAACATGTGAAGTAATACCTACATTTTTACGTGTCTGTTCTATTACAGCCAACAATGCATTCTCCCTTTCATTTCGTAAGAAGCTCTGAAATCAAATGAAAGAGCTTAACACCAATTTATAAGACAAATACACATACTCTGGAAGTACATGTACTTAAATTTGTGGGATTCAATTTTCCTGGATTGGGAGTAAATTGCATATTCATAATTTCAGAAGTTCTAGTTTTAAATAATTCTCTATTAAAAACAAGATATATAAATCTTTGTTTGTTGGAATTTATATTCATGGTTTGCCTTAGGGCTGTTCCAGAATTTATCGTGTGGGGGGTCAGGAGGAATTTCTATTAC